>OX382374.1:11883830-14283830 GCA_947508005.1 Amphipoea lucens
CTGCCAAAAGTGATTTTCTTCGAAACTTAGTTAAACATTGTGACCGTTTTTACTCGAATATCGAAATTGAAATGATAACTCGAACGCGTGGAGATAACGTAAAGTAAATTCGAACGATATTAAAATTTAAAATACTTGTTTTGCATACCATATTTATTTACTTTATTAAGGTCTATCAATCTGCCTAGCTTTTCCTAATCATGTTGGGGTCGGCTTCCAGTCTCACTAGATGCAGCTGAATACCAGTATTTTACATGGAGCGACTGCCTATCTCACCTCCACAACGCAGTGGGTAATACGATACCCCTTGGTAAGACTGGCTGTCAGACTTTCAGGCTTCTGACGACTCATAACGATTGTCAAAAAAACACGAATGACAGCCGGGACCAACGGCTTAAGGTGCTTTCCGAGACACGAAGGTGGTCTGAGTATGAAAATTTTTTCACCCATCCACGGACCAACCGCGGCAAGCGTAGCTTAACCTGATCGATCGACCCGTGCGGCTGTTATTACTTGGTCACAACTTCACAAGCCCATCATTTCATTTCATTTCTTATCAGTCGTAATTGAGTAAAGAATTCATTTGCCAACACAATGGTCGGATTATGTCAATAGAAAATGTTTCGCATAACCGGCACTATCAGCAGAGTAAGAACCTGATAAAAGATAATCTGTGGGATAATTGCGTAAAAGACATAAAATGACAATTTATCGCAATTCCTTTCAATTTGACAGTTCAGCCGCGTTCATTGCGTTATTTACGTTGTTGATCAGCCGAATTTTTCTAATCTAATTAATTTCATTCAAGACCCTTGAATTATGATTGAAAGTGTGTTAGGCAATAAGGGTGCTTAACTTTACTTACAAATAATAAATTTTAGCAGTCTTTTGAAGTGAAACTTCTTTACGCACGCTTGACTTGGGGAGTAAGCTGGCGAACGCGTGACGGAAGCGTTACGAAAAGTGTGATCGGGCGAGGCGGACGGGATTTGAGTGGGGGATATAAGCAAGAGAAAGCAGTGCGCGCACACATTTTCTTTCTCTCTTCCTCTCATAGCCGTTATATAATACACGTTAATACGTTTGAAGTTTCACTTCAGCCGTGTGGTCATAAGTACACTCGGTTTTTTTTTTTTTTTTGTTTATAATCCAAAAGCCGTGGTATATACACATTTGTTCGGGTCGGAATAGGAGCAGCCGGGCGGCAAAATATACGGTGCGTATCAGAATTGTGTGGTCATATTTAAGAGTGTAGTACAAACCATCAAACTGAACAACTTTCTCCCTGGGACGAACATCGTAATCGCGAAAAAAATGTCAGCTGTCCCATAAATTTGGGTCGATCCCTAGGCCAGACTTTTCTGATACATGTTGTATAGTCGATTTTCCCCCCTGTTCCGACAGGTCTTAGTAATGAAGTATAGAAAGTATCAAGAATGACAGACAACATCCCGTTAAAAGCAATTTCATGAAATCTCGAATAAAAATCAGCTGTTCCCTACATTTTGACGAGTTATAAGAACATAAATGTAGGGAACAGCTGATTTTTTTTCGCGATTTCAGGTTTGGTCCCATAGTAAAAGTTGTTCATAATGATGAGTACAATGACCTCTTAAGAGGTTGCTGGTGTTTTTCCAATAACCCTGTATAATGCTAGTCACTGGAGTAAAAAAACTACATGAGGAACACATACCTAAGTTTATCCAAATTTTGTGTGCAGTTTTTATGTATTTTATTAAGTAGTTCCGGGATGCGGAATCTTTCGTGATCATTCTGAATGCAGTTCGTCTGTCTCGGCTCTGAGACCGGATAAAAATGAATAAAACTTTCCTGGACTACGGACTTATAACTGAAAAAGAAAAACTAATCAATTGAATCTGGTTCGAACAATGTGTGTTTATAATTTTTCTTTCAATAAGTATATTATTGTGTTGTAGATACTGTAACTTCATAACTCTGATTCACTTTTCGTTATATAATAGTTATATGACTAATTATGTACCTAACCCTGTTATGCACTATTGGAGTAAAAAATGGGTCCTTTATAATATCTACACTTCGTGTATAATTAAAATTTCCTTGCAGTAGTAACTAAGGAAAGTCTTCTATAGCACTAAAGTTAAGGTTCATATAATTTTGTCCAGTTTATGCTGATCAACCCTTCTGCAAGCACCAAATTCCTAGGAACTTAATAGTTGCGTTTCTTGGGCTCCTAATGAAGACCAGCATTCATAATTCTAAAACATTTCAAAATTTAATTAAATATTTATCAAACAATAATTTTATGAAAATCGAATGTAAAGAATCTTAGATTGGCGATGCATTTATTTTCAACTCAGTCTTAGCGACATATTTCGAATACTTTTTGGAGCTGTTAGATCAGTCTCTAAGCTGTTCCGATTCACTGGCAACCTACCTGTTACTATTCAGTCAAGCACATTAATAAATCAGCAAGGATAGGTCCGAAAACTTGATTAAATATTGGGCCTTTTACGATTTCCCAGGTTTTTTATATACTTTCAAGTCTAAAACGTTACAAAAGATATCATAGATACCTAACTCCGCGTTTTTCCTCAATTCAACTGAGACATTGTGGGAAAAAAAACTATTCTGTGGTCTGGTGGTCAGAGCAATCATCATCATAATCAGCCCGTGACACATAATGACACAACAACCCAATGAAAAAGTGACAGTGGAAAGATAGAAATACTCTTTAATATACACTATAAAGATTACAGATATAAATAAATAAATTTTACAAGGGTTGACACAGACACAAACATACATAGTATTATGTAAACTATACCACAATCTACTTTAGTCCCCGAAATTTTTCCGTCTAACAATACGATAGTCGTCCTAACTTCGCAAACGGGAAGGGAGGCGCCTCGGATCCTATCTAAGTAGGCCAATGGCTTGTTTATTAAATCCCCCTGTTTGACCCTGTTTAGAACAACACAGTCACGACAGGTCAGGTACTCAGGGCAGCTTTGAGTGTCAGTTTTCAAGATAGGTATCATTATTTCCCCCATCAATTGTTTTGCTTTTCCTAACCCTGCGTTTACAACAAGGTATATGATATGTACCTATTTTACTTGTTGTGTCTATTGTTTTCGTTTATCGTTTACACCTAAAGCAACCTTGTAAAGACCGGGAGACCGGGGAATTTCCGTAGTTAAAAACGTTCAAAATCTAGTCGCAATCTCATCTCAGCGACAATCAATGTCAAAAACTTGTCGAAAATGTAGTGAAATTAGAGGTATTTTTGACACATTGACACTGAGATCAGACTGTGAACGTTCTTAAAATTACGGGAATTGCCCCTCAGTTAATGTGTATATAACAACTTGTCAAAAATCTCAAGAAGGTGTACCAAATAGTAATACATTTCTGAAACAACGTCAATACATGTAGGATAGGTAAATATTTTATACACGACATGTTTTTGACAAGACTGCTTTAGAACAATTAATACATCTTGTACAGACGCCAGCACATCAAGCTACTACACTCTGTCAAATTTCTTTAATAGATTTACAACTTTATTGCTAAAGCATTAGATTAAATGTTGATTGAGAAAAATTGACAGTTTCGGGTAGCTTGATGTGCTGGCGTCTGTACATAATTATATTGTATGAGGGTAAATGCTGGGTAAGTAGGTGCGTAAATCCGTCAAGAAAATAAGCTTTTCGTTGTTGAGTAAGATCAAGATTAAGTAGTAAGAGTCGACAGTGATATTTAAGTTTTTTTTTTTTGAGTACATTAATATTGGCTCCATCACTTAATGAAGGTACGATCGGCCTTGAGCTGTCAGCCTCACTGCCACCGATTCCGATATCTAATATTTTCAGCATATGGCATCAGCTATTCTTGTTAACTCAGATTTTTAATTTGCCAGACTAACATGACAGCTATGATCGACCTTTTTTTGTCAACGATGACATTATTTCGTGTGTATAAAGCCGGATTCACATTACTGTGTTGTGTCGTGTCTTGAACTCTTGACGCCTTCTGACGCAGTGGTAACTAATCAAAACTCGTTGTGATTTGCCGTAGTAGTGATTAGTATGATTGGTGTATCCCGAGTCACGACACAACACGACACAGTAATGTGCTGGTGGCTTTAAGGCGCGAAACACACGGCGGGGCGGGCCGGGCCGGTCAATTTGACCGCGAACGATAGTGCAAAGGGAATCCTATACTACCAACGCACATAGAGGGCAAAAAGACCACGCCGCTGGTGCTTGTCGGATGATGTCTCTCGCGGTCATTCGCGGACAAAATGACAGCCGTCTGCAGAGCGCCTTACAGTAATTTTGGTCTAGCAAATTAAAAACCAGAGTTTAGTTGGCACTGATGGCATAGACGAAGAAGAAAATCGTTATGGGTTACTACCCATAACGATTTACTACTTAGGTGAAAGGCAAGCCATAGAGTGTTCTGGTGTAATTTGACAGAGCCTTGCTATGGTTTAATCTGTCAAGCTCCGCTAATGAGACACAATTGATTTTCTATTGTTTCGTCGCCGATCGGCGACATGCGCCGCTTGACCGGTTAAGTGTAAATTAACTACCCACTTCATTACCTATAAGGAAAACTCGATGTGGAACGTGATAACAATAGGTAACAATAGATAAGACTATCGGATTAAAATACCAGTCTATTGTTCCACCGTCTGTATCATTAATAATAAAAAAAACCGACTACTGAAAAATCACGCTCTAAAAAGTATGATGCAAGAAAATATTCTCATCTGAAACTATTCAATATTTATTATCAAACAAATAAACAACTTACACGTAATATATAATCAGCCTATAATGTTCCCACTGCTGGGTCACAGGCCTCCTCTATGTGAGAGCGAGTGGGCAGTAATCCACCACGCGGGCCCAATGCGGGTTTGTAGATGCCACATGTCTTCGAATTTTTGACTCTAGGATATGCCGATTTCCTCACGATATTTTCCTTCACCGTTTTTAGAGCAGGGGCGATGAAATTATTTACACAAGTAAAGCACCTACATTGGTTCGAACCCATGACCTTCGACTCGTAAGTCGGGGGCCGCTGCCACTGAGTCACCACTGCTCCCCGTAATATACTTTAATGTATTTAATACGTATTCATAGTGATGTTAAGAGGATAGCCGCACTTTGCCCTAAAGAGTAAAACTTGTGATCGCTTACTACTGTTAGAATGTATTATTTTGTTAAGGTAGGTGGCATACGACCACGGCTATCCTTTTTTTTTAGGTCTTGACTTTATGTTCTCTAGGGGGTGCCATATTTTATAATCAGCGGACGATCAAGACGCTTCCAACGATATCTCATTTGGCAAATTATGATAAGTAGTTTAGAAGTTACAAGGGAACAGATGAACAATTGAACATATTTACGTATCGGTCAAAAAGGAGGGTTATGATAAACGAGCATTTTCATCACATTTTTTCTCTGCGGGTTGGTGATTTCAGAGCAATTTCATCACATTTCCTGACTGCGGGTTGGTAATTTCAGGCTGTAAGTCACAGGTTCTCCTTCTTTACTTACTACCTTGATAGCTTAGGTCACTGAAGCACTGCTACACTGCTACAGTCCGTCCACAGTTTTTGTTACCTCTGACAACAGCAACCTAAAAGAAACTTTATTATAACCAGAAT
This sequence comes from Amphipoea lucens, assembly GCA_947508005.1. NCBI lineage: Eukaryota > Metazoa > Arthropoda > Insecta > Lepidoptera > Noctuidae > Amphipoea > Amphipoea lucens. Next base: position 11,889,484 of record OX382374.1, read on the forward strand.
AAAGATCACAATGATTTGGACAGTGACGCAAAATCAGAGGTAAAATAACTGTGAAAGGACTGTACAAGGATCTTTTGGCGTTTGAGCTGTGAAATGTATTCAAAAAACAAGATGGCGTCGTTAATTCCGATTTTGGCCACGCGCCAAAACAACCTTGTAGTACTATACCTAAATGTTTCCTCTGTCGCCTCTGTCGCTACTAACCATAGACATAATTATGTTACATTTCTATGGTACCAACGAAGAGGAAAACTCTAGATTTCCTTGTTATTAATAATAACGTAGGTGTGCCAATTATTTATTTATTTACTAAGGCACCAAGTCCAAATATACAAATCACAAATACATCAAATTCATTTCATCTATAAAATAAAATAAAAGCTTGTAATATACAGGGTGAATTTTCCAAGTGGGATTTGGCCATCCACGCCCACTTGGAAAATTCACCCTGTATATTATGACGTTAAATAAAGAGATAATATAGGTAGTATATTATTCTACTACAATTTAAAATGTGCGGGTTTTCGTATTCTTCAAGAATGTGTTGCTTAAAACCGGTCGATGAGGTAACCAAGTCCCTTATACATATACTGTGGCACCCACGTTCCCACGACATAGATAACTGTAAAACTTTGGTCATTCTTTACAAGGATTTCATCTATTTACGCCACAGGAACATTCACTTCTACGATTATTAAGTAGTTGTTATTGTAACGAATTAGAACGCGTTTTAGAAGTTAGTATTGCTGACGTAGTCATATATCTGGAGTGCTTTTCATAATCTTGTTTGAATGTAGTGTTAATAGGCTCTTATCAATTTTATTAACATTCTTGCGCTGCATCACACATATGTACAGAGGCCAGCACATGAAGCTACCCCATTCTGTCAAATTTTCCCAATTGAATATGAACCTTATTCTTTTTATGTAAAGTTGAAAATCTATCAAAGAAATTTGACAGATTGGGGTGCTGGCCTCTGTACCTACTTCAAAACAAACTTGCATTCAAACTACAAATCATCCTCTTGCTATCTATAAAATATATCACACTAATATTGTAAAGGCGAAAGTGTGTGAGTGTGTGTGGGGGTGTGTTTATATGTTTGTTACTTCTTCGCGCTCAAACGGCTGGACCAATTTTGATAAAATGTTGTATGGAGGTAGCTGACACCCTGGATTAACATATAGGCTACTTTTTATCCCGATATTCCCACGGGATCAACACTTATGCGGGTGAAGCCGCGGGGCGCAGCTAGTTTATTACAAAACAAAGTCGGTTTTCGTGACTGTGAAGCCGCGTTGTTCTTCTAAGCTACGCAACGGATTTTGTTGCGGTTTTCACCGTTATTAAGAAAAAATATTCTGGAAGAATTATGTACAGACGCCAGCATATCAAGCTACTATAATCTATCTTTCTTTAATAGATTTTCAACTTCGCTAAAGCATAAGGTTCAAAGTTGAATGGGAAAATTTGACAGTTTCGGGAGCTTGATATGCTGGCGTCTGTACATAATACATTAAGCTGCTAACTCCATTTTTGGCTTAACTGACTATTTAGTATCAAATGAAAGAGAAACCTCACCTGTTTCTGCCGTAACTCACCTGGAAGGGTAGGTATATGTGCCAACGATATTGCATAACGTTGCTTAACTGTATCTTCAGGTTTATCTTTCAGTTAAGCCAAAAATGGATCTAGCAGCTTAGAATACTTAGCCGACGATAAAACAAAGTCGTTTATCGTGTCTGTCTGTGTGATCGCTTAGATCTTCTAAACTACACAATGGATTTTGATGCAGTTTCCACCATCATTTAAAGAATTTATACCGAAAGCTTTATATGTACTTATGTACTTATACATTAATATTAAACTTAGGTATAGCATCTAGAAATCGCATCTTCATGTAGCCATAATATATGTAATATACATATGTATATGTAATACTAGTCCCAATACAATTATTGGGGTCACCGCAACGTGTCTCTTTCCATACCTACATCTCTATTAGCCGTCGTCTCAGTAGTCATCCCCTTTCTAGCTATATCATCTGCAAACAAACTGCACATAGACTGTATCTAGAGAGACTTTCAATTTGGCAGTGGCTTTTATTTTGCGATTCCGTCTTCTTGCCCTGGCCCTTGATTCTTAAGGTGAATGCGCAGTGGTAGACCGCGAAATTTAAATTTTCTTACGTTTTTTGCAATTTTTAGGTCAGTGTCAGGTTGTGTCTTGATCAGAATATGATTTGCGACTATAATAGACATGTATTTACAGAATTATAGTCATTAGAATCATTAATATATCTCTTTAAGTTAGATTTCTACCATAAACACTTTTCCATACGAGATTTGTTCTTAACGGTAGAAATCTAACATAGAAAGATGTATTAATGATTCTAATTATTATAATTCTGTAAATGCGTGCCTCTTATAGTCGCGAATCATATTTTGATCAAGATACAACCTGACACTGATCTGCAAATTGCAAAAAACGTAAGGAAATTTAAATTTCGCGGTCTACCATGGCACATTCACCTTAAGTAATAATATAACCAGCACCATAATTGAGTTACAAAGTACACACATCAAAAGTGTCTAGGGATCAAGCATTTTTATGCGGATTTCTTGAGATTGAGATGTGGCTTTGTAATAAATTTATGATTTTATAAATTTATATGGATCCTTTTTGGTGCATTTCATAATTTGAATCAGGAACTGTGAATCAAATTCGAGTAAAAGATGAAAATCAGCTGTCAATATTTTCCCTATAAAAACATACAACGCATTGAAGACATTATTAGTGCTACTGTTTCCCTACTACTGATTAAAACCAACGTTATTATGGAGCGGCGAGGTCATTTAAGCAGGGAAGAAATGCTCAGAGCCGTGGGAATGATAGAAGCTGGTTCCCGGCAACGTACTGTGGCTTTAGCTCTGAATACAAGTCAGAGTGTTATCAGTCGACTTTGGACACGTTACCGAAGCACTGGTACCGTGGCTGAGCGCCATGGAGGACGGTACCGCTGCACCACACGGAGACAAGACCGATACATTCAAATCTTAACTCGAAGAGCTCCAACAATAACCGCCATGATGTTAGCCGTGAGGCTTCATCACTCTTCAGGGAACTTAATTAGCGACCAAACAGTCAGAAACCGCTTGCATGAAGTGAACCTTCATTCCCGAAGACCGCTACGGGTACCACCTATAGCAATGCACAATCGTAGGATTCGATATCAATGGGCTCTTGAACACAGAAATTGGGCAGAAGAACAATGGCGTTTCGTGTGCTTTTCTGATGAGTCTCGTTTTGGTATGAGACCGGATACAAGACGTATACGACACTGGAGAACCCCTGGACGCCAACAGCGATTAAAATCCTGCCAGGAAGTCCATCCTTATAGTGGTGGAACCATCATGGTATGGGCGGGTATTTGGATCGGCGGAAGAACTGAGTTGATTTGGATCAGAGGCAACCTCAACGCTCAAATTAATGCTGAGACGATTGTATCAGACGTCATCGTTCCTCTACAAGTGCAAATCGGTCCCTTATTTCAGTTAATGCATGATAATGCACGACCGCACACCGCAAGAGTTGTAAGACAGACTCTCGCCGCAGCTAACATCAATGTCCTGCCCTGGCCTGCTCAGTCGCCAGACTTGAACCCGATTGAGCATGCATGGGATATGCTACAGAGAAGAGCTCTGCCGAATATGGAGGGTATCCAGTCGCAAGAAGACCTTTTTTTGTTGTTGCAACGAACATGGGCGGCCATTCCACAGCGTGATTTGGATGAACTCATTTTGAGTATGCCAAACCGATGTTCTTGTGTTGTTAGTGTTCGCGGTAGAAACACGGATTATTAATTGTTTAAGTTACCCAATAAAATTTTAAAGAAAACTGTTATTTCAGTCTTATTTTCGAACTTTTGTGTTAGTGGTTCCAATGTCAAAAATCCCTTTATTAGGAAAATGGCAAATTTCTTTATTAATGCAAAGGTGACTTGGTTTATCGTTACTGTGACAAACGAAAACACTTTAGTTGATGAATCCTTAAAGAAAATTTTAATTAATATCAATCAGGAGAAAAGTTATTGCAAAAATAAATGTTGATCCCTAGACACTTTTGATGTGTGTATTAACCTTTTAACCGCCGGACTTTATACCAGATGTCGTGCCCCCAGCGCCCGACTTAAAAAAAAAAACGAAAAATAAATACCGATGAAACGAGCTGTGATGATGTAATAATAATACAGATTAAACGAGCTGTGTTATTTGGTCGTATATATACGACTCTGGCGGAATGGACACGAAAATATTTGTCGGATTAATCCGACGTAAGCGGTTAAAAGGTTAAAGGAAATTCCTAATCCATTGACACATAGGTTTGGAAAATTTATCTGCTAAACAACATAAATAACGCAATGAACGTGGCTGAACTGTCAAAATTAAAGGCATTGCGATCGATTGCATGTTATGTGTGTGTGCCATTACCCCGCAGGTACAACAGCGGACAATGGCGGTCGACCACTTTTCACCCTTATGCATTTAGTAATAAGGTTGACAAGTGGTCTACCGCCAGTGTCCGCGATGGGACTTACTCGTGCTGCGAAATGTAGGTACATTTGTGACTTCTTTGTGTGTTCATCACTTGACGCACTTCATTGTGTCTCGAGTCACTATGTTTATTGTTATTTCCTATTTGTCACTCTGACCTAAAAGTGCCTTAGTACCTTCATACCTAATTTTATTCTTCTCAAAGTTATATACCTACAGTGGCAACATCCTTTCCTTATAACATGTCATGGCCAGCCCTAACAGGGATCTGAAAATGATTGCTGGTAAAATGGACTGCCCATATGTAATTCACTACTGTTGATTACGGCCCACTCCCTCTCACCGAGAGGACACCTGTGTCCCAGCAGTGGGAACAATATAGGCTGATTATGCTGTCAGTTACATTTGTCACCGTATCGTGTACAATGCGCATGCCACGAAAGATGAGACTTGACACACCACGCGGTTTGACTTGCGCAGTACACGATTTTAGGTCTCTTTAGCGGTATGAGGTCTGAGCGCTGGACGGGACTGGACGACATACGGGCGGCGGAAAGAGCGCGGGAGGCGGGGTTTAGTCTCATCTTTCGTGGCGCGCATTGTAGTTTAGCTTGCAAGATCAGATGATCTAGGGTCACTGCAATGAACTGACCATACATTGTGTCCCGCTCCGCAACAAGATACTTATAGGAGATTGCTTTCGTGAAGATCACAGTGTGCATTCTACTGTACTTAGTTTTAAGGACAATGTTACTAACCTTATATGAGTCTTCAGTCATAATAAAGATTACGATTTGATACTGCAAGAAAATTATTCAAACTAAATCAATAGAAAGACTTCTATTATTATGGCGAAATAAATGACTCTTAAAACCAGAGGTAGGTCTGGAATAACAAGTCACAGTAACTGTTCATACTAAAGTGAATCTTATTTGATTAACAAAGAGTTCAATTTGTAGTCAAGTCTTGCTTATAAACACCATAGTGGGTCACAGGATATTTTTCAACGTAAATTATTACCGTATCATTACTTTTGTACCTAAGTAGGATAACAGTGTTTTATCCTAAAGAATAATATTAGAACCTAAACTGTGTACCAACAACGTCTACTTTATCACAAACAAGTAGATACCCCATCATAATCAGCCTATATTGTTCCCACTGCTGGGACACAGGCCTCCTCTCTTCGAGAGGGAGTGGGCTATAACCTACCACGTGGGCCCAGTGCGGGTTGGTAGATGTCACATGTCTTCAAATTTTTGTTCTAGGACATATATGCCGGTTTCCTCACGATGTTTTCCTTCACCGTTTTGAGAGCAGTGGTGATGAAATAATTTATACAAAGTAAAGCGCCTGTCTGGGTTCGAACTTACGATCTACAAGTCGTAAGTCTCGGCCGTTACCAATGGGCCACCGCTGCTCTGCGTAGATACCCCATTGGGTGGAAATTATAGTCTGAAACCGAAAATGAGCCCATATACTGGAGTCCGCATGTCATTGCACAAAAAGCAGGAGGCCTATAATACTCAGCAGTGAATCCAACATGGCTGCCAATGATAATGATGACGACGAAAGTTCGGCAAAAACAATTTCGCTATTACCGAATGTCAAACCAATTTTGAAGATACGTGAAAGGAACGCCGCGTCTGCGTATCGCGTCCTCGTCTCACGACACTTCTGTGTGACGCGCCTTAGACAGACTTACAGATAGCATGACAGGGATTCCCAATAGGTTTTCTTCCATTCGTACCCATCACAATACAAACCATAATATAATAAAGGTTGGTAATGATGTCATACTTTACCGCCACACGCCCCGCCCAGCATACTGATTACGGCATTATCTATCAAGATTAGTTGAGTTCCTTGTTCAATTGTAAACATTTGTCGGTTTTGATTCGGTGTGACTAAGTCAAGTAGTACAGAACCTCACTCAAGGCTCAAGCATAACTTACAACTAGTTTCAAATAATCAAATGGCTTTAAACGCGTTTTAAGTACCTACAAACGGGGTGAATAGGGATGCAGGGGTGAATCGGGACGAAACTTTAAAATGGATTTTAACGTTGAAATAATCTAGTTTGTTGTCAATAAAGGCACGTAATCGTTAATTAAATTACAGTAAACACATTAGGGTCCTTTTTGGCCACAAACTATATTATTTTAATGTTAAAATCCCTTTTGAAGTTTTGTCCCGATTCACCCCTGCATCCCTATTCACCCCGTTTGACGGTAATGCTTGAGTTTTGAGTGAGGTTCTGTAAAACGGGCCTAAGAACCAGCGCCATCTAGTTTTAAAATATTGACCAACAAAATATTGACATGTAAAAGTTGTCTTATAGATCTACTTACAGACAAACATTTAATTTCATTTCCGAAAATAAACATAATACCCTCCTGTATTCCTCGATGGGATAGGCAGAAGGGCAATACATACATCTCTCCAGTTTTATGTTGAAAAAGAAGATTTGCTATTCTATCTTGCACAAATCTATACAGAGCGAAATTGAAAACAGTCGACAAATCAAAATGGGAGATTTTACTCATCATTATGAACAACATTTACTATGGGGACAAACCTGAAATCGTGAAAAAAAATCAGCTGTTCCCTACATTTTGTCATATAGTAAATACACGCGATATATTGTAATTGGCTTTATGTCTTATATAATATTGTTATGCTTCTGTTATAGCTGTTGGTTCTCCTATGAATAAATAAATAAATAAATATGAATGTTACATGATATAATTGCAAAAGAATTCCACCGTAATTAAGGATCACACTTGAATTAATCTAGGCAAATAAGTATGTACAATCAAGGGGAAAAACATTCAAGGTTTGTCCATCACAAGGTATTTTCGACGTTGTTTCAACGCAATATGAATTAAAATTCTTTAAGACTCTTTAAGGGTCTTAAGAATCTATTCGAAAGTGGAAATGACTCACGACTCACAAGTCATTTCCACTTTCGTACTCGCACCCGCCCACCACCCGCACCCTATTATTATGGGACTTAAACATCTGGTGAAATGTGGGTGTTCTATAGGTACGGGCTACGGCTGGGGGAATATAGCGTGATGTTACGTCATGTTATTATGAAAATCACTCGGGGACTTACTTCACTATAAGGTAAGGGATTAATAACAGCAATTCATTAATATAAAACAACTCTCGAGTCATTGAAAGTATCTGATTTATCGAATCTAAGCTTAGCCTTTAGACATAATAATAAATAATAAAATGTGGCAGATCCAGTTTTAGGTCAACAATATTATACACTCCAAAGGCTAAACTAGTAACGCCATCTAGTTTACATTTTCAGCAACTCGGAACTCAAGTACAATCGTAAACAGTACAACTATAACAAATTGCCACCAAAGAATCTTGCTACAGCTAGTTCTTGATTAATTGAATAGGTGGCGTTACCTCAGTAATAAAAACTGTTTTTCTTATTATGTTCCGTTTGGCGACGTTCCGAAAAGCTTAAGTTTCAAGATGTTTAGTACGTGAATGGTGACAGACTGACCTATGTACAGTCAACAAAAGAGATAAGTATGCAGGATCGTCGGATATAGTTGTAATTTAGTAAGAAACCGATGAATGTTATCGACTGAAATTTAATTTGATAAATGAGCTGTTTGTTTTCTATTAATAAAATAAAATTTTATTCGAGAACATCCGTCGGTTTCTTACTAAACTTCAACTACACACATCAAAAGTGTCTAGGGATCAAGCATTTTTATGCGGATTTCTTGAGATTGAGATGTGGCTTTGTAATAAATTTATGATTTTATAAATTTATATGGATCCTTTTTGGTGCATTTCATAATTTGAATCAGGAACTGTGAATCAAATTCGAGTAAAAGATGAAAATCAGCTGTCAATATTTTCCCTATAAAAACATACAACGCATTGAAGACATTATTAGTGCTACTGTTTCCCTACTACTGATTAAAACCAACGTTATTATGGAGCGGCGACGTCATTTAAGCAGGGAAGAAATGCTCAGAGCCGTGGGAATGATAGAAGCTGGTTCCCGGCAACGTACTGTGGCTTTAGCTCTGAATACAAGTCAGAGTGTTATCAGTCGACTTTGGACACGTTACCGAAGCACTGGTACCGTGGCTGAGCGCCATGGAGGACGGTATCGCTGCACCACACGGAGACAAGACCGATACATTCAAATCTTAACTCGAAGAGCTCCAACAATAACCGCCATGATGTTAGCCGTGGGGCTTCATCACTCTTCAGGGAACTTAATTAGCGACCAAACAGTCAGAAACCGCTTGCATGAAGTGAACCTTCATTCCCGAAGACCGCTACGGGTACCACCTATAGCAATGCACAATCGTAGGATTCGATATCAATGGGCTCTTGAACACAGAAATTGGGCAGAAGAACAATGGCGTTTCGTGTGCTTTTCTGATGAGTCTCGTTTTGGTATGAGACCGGATACAAGACGTATACGACACTGGAGAACCCCTGGACGCCAACAGCGATTAAAATCCTGCCAGGAAGTCCATCCTTATAGTGGTGGAACCATCATGGTATGGGCGGGTATTTGGATCGGCGGAAGAACTGAGTTGATTTGGATCAGAGGCAACCTCAACGCTCAAATTTATGCTGAGACGATTGTATCAGACGTCATCGTTCCTCTACAAGTGCAAATCGGTCCCTTATTTCAGTTAATGCATGATAATGCACGACCGCACACCGCAAGAGTTGTAAGACAGACTCTCGCCGCAGCTAACATCAATGTCCTGCCCTGGCCTGCTCAGTCGCCAGACTTGAACCCGATTGAGCATGCATGGGATATGCTACAGAGAAGAGCTCTGCCGAATATGGAGGGTATCCAGTCGCAAGAAGACCTTTTTTTGTTGTTGCAACGAACATGGGCGGCCATTCCACAGCGTGATTTGGATGAACTCATTTTGAGTATGCCAAACCGATGTTCTTGTGTTGTTAGTGTTCGCGGTAGAAACACGGATTATTAATTGTTTAAGTTACCCAATAAAATTTTAGAGAAAACTGTTATTTCAGTCTTTTTTTCGAACTTTTGTGTTAGTGGTTCAAATGTCAAAAATCCCTTTATTAGGAAAATGGCAAATTTCTTTATTAATGCAAAGGTGACTTGGTTTATCGTTACTGTGACAAACGAAACCACTTTATTTGATGAATCCTTAAAGAAAATTTTAATTAATATCAATCAGGAGAAAAGTTATTGCAAAAATATATGTTGATCCCTAGACACTTTTGATGTGTGTATATCTGACGATCCTGCATACTTATCTCTTTTGTTGACTGTACCTGCCTATGCGTATTGCAGGATATAAGCGTTTGTTATCACTATCAGTATCACACATTATAACGGCTATAGGTACCACCAACGAATTTAGACAAACTTTTGACAAAAATATAGCTTACATCCTGGATTTAGCGTACTGGAAAAGAAATTTCACATACAATGTATAGAGGGGGAATCATAGATATATGAAAGTTTTTTACATTTCTATGGGGTGAAATTTCTTTGTCTGCGGAAGCAGACAGGCGCGACGGGATAACGCGACGCGTTATTAGTAAACTTCCTCAATGTGGGCACTAGCTTTGATATTTAATCATGGTATTTACAATAAACGAAACTGGATCATTATAGCCGGTGTAAGTTCTTTGTGCTTGGATAATGTCAGCAGGTGTTAATCACGCTTGTGCAACGCAATTCAATGCCTCAGTGCGTCGTCTAAGTAAATGTCACCATTGCGCATAGAGAGACCATGACTAGCAATACTCGTGTACTTTTTACTTACCAAATAGACAGCCTCTTTGTATACCAACAGTTTGGGTCTAGAGACTTCTTCCAGAAGATTATTGTCGTAGAGACGCTGCTGGGTCTCAGTTCACATAGATAATAATATGTAGGTACCGACGGTCACATGACTTTGGCATGGATTGAAGGAATACAAAATTACCTCTTCCAGTTAGAATTGGCCTCAAATGTCATGATTTCGGGAAATAGTCATTCAATAGGGTAATTTGAACTTAAAGAGTTGTATTTATGACTTTAAATATTATCTTATATATAAAAATCTCGTGTGACAGTGTTTGTTATCGAACTCCTCCGAAACGGCTTGACCGATTTTTATGAAATTTTTTGTGTATATTTGGTAGGTCTGAAAATATGTCGTAGGAGGCTATTTTTTACACCCCATAAGGGTGGCCCTCTCCAGAATTTTTTTGAAATCGAAACTTACGCGGGTGAAACCGCTGGGCGCAGCTAATAATTCTACAAATACATTTTGTTACGGTTGCAAATCATATTTTTATCAACATAATTATACAACGCGATGCTTACCTGCAAAACACCTAAGAAAAATAGAATTACGCGGGCTGCCCTGCCGCTGAAATTGCCAGATTTATATCATCATCATCAAGAGTAGTTTTCAGTACAACCAATAAGAAGGTACTGTCCCGTTCCTACATTTAACATGGCGACCACAACGCATGACATTTCATCAATCCAAACACTCGTTGAGGAAGTGGTGTGGTGAGTTTAAGAAGGACAAGTCTGATTGATCATTTCACTGGCTTCCTGTTACCCGAGGTCACCTGCTATTGTTGGACGAGAAAAGCCGAAAACTAATTAGCCGCCATCTTAAAACGGTTAAGAGTTCATTGCTGTATGTGTTGAAATGTTTACGAATGTACTTATTTGGGAAGTAAAAAGTCAAGCCGATCTATTCTGTAAATAATAATATCCACCCAATATTCCTTAATTTTTATGATTGCACCTACCACTGTTGGTCTCTGCATCACCCAAAGGTTGACTGGTAGAAAATGCCTATATGGCATTAAGTCCGCCTCTGTACATTTATGTGCTTGAAGTATTAAATAAATAAATAAATATCTCACAGTGAAAACATAGGTAATGTGAGCTGTCATTCCAACTGTAGCGCTATTCTGTAAATGGTAATAATCTCACCGAGATAACTTAGGTGAAGTGAGCTTAAAGTGAGCTGTCATTAGTTTCAATCCCTAGCAACAACTCATTTATTTATTTATTTACTATAGATGACTTACAGCTAAAACAAACAGAATAAAAAATAGTGTGTGAGACTGACAGCCAATTAAAAGTCATCACTTCTAAAAACAGATTAGAAAGAAAGAAAAAGTGTGAACACACAACACAGCTACCAAAAAAAAGAAAGAGAAAAAAAAACAGTATAGCAATCAAGCTTAAACTAAATTAACATTTCATATTTGCTACAAGAATAAAAACCTGAACATCTTAATTAAAAAAGCTAAGGCTCAGGCACTTTCTGGCCGAGGATACACACGTTATGAAAGGATCAAAATCATGCTGATTACATGTGTCATTAAAGTTAAATTGTAAAGTGTACCTAACTATAATTCGTAGATGTAACGCAACGGTGCGTTCCATTGCTTCGCGTACGGTGAGATTTTAACAGAATAGACGGGCTGATGCTAGGGGTTGACACTATTAACAGCTCATTTCCCTGCTGACTAGACCAGCTGTTCCTAACGAATTGGACTGTTCATCAGGCCACGCCTCCTCCATCTATGGATAAAGTAAGATATATACCGCGAACATACCTTAATCCATTTGCCTAGTGTTCCGCTTTAAATGCCAATTTCTCGTTTGACCAACGTTCGTTTGAGTATTGAACCCACTTCTTACATAATATTAATATCTTACTTTTAACTTTGAACCAATATTCGTTCGTTTAATTAAAATCACGATTTCAGTTGCAGCACTTCCTGCATGTTTCACTTTTCTATATCGCCTTTGATTTATTTTCTTGGCGTCATTTAAACAATCAATAAGAACTATCTGTGTAAGTGATATCTAGGGAAGTGGTTCATTAATTTCTGGAAGTCTTTGTCTGTTTGTCATATGAAAGTTCACGGTTTGTGCCATCAGAATGTGTCTCGCGCGGCATTCCGCTGTGTGACCTTTTGACGACGAGGCGCCAACAACATTCCTTCATAGTCCAAACCCTTTGGGAACAGTTTGGAAGGTCATATTTTGAAATTGCTATAGCGGAAATCCGCTACTCTTTCAATCTATGTTTTTGTTCGGTGAAAAGTCTAACTCACCTTGCCATTAAGTTGACTTTTTTGTCACCGATTTTCAATCTTACGTGCTCAAACACACGAAAGGCATGTGTCAACCGCAGAGGCACCTTTTTTTTATTTTTTATTGCTGAATGGACTCGCTCTTGCTTGACCTCGATCACGCCTGATGAAAAGCGATGGATGAGGTCTATGATAGAACGAGCGTGCCCAAAAGATGCCTAAGGCACTGGAACTCTCACTCATCGACGAAACACAGCAGGGTGCTTGACGCCGGACTCCGGAGGGAGGGTGGTCGCAAACCAGGCGGGCGTTAGCCCTACAATCGCAAGGAAAAAATTGGGCAGTCAAATAAGGTGTTGGGTGTGACTGTCCAGGATGCGCCAAGCACTCGGTTCAGTTGAGTAACTGGCGGAGCAAACTGCGCTACACGAGGAGACTTCTTCATGCATCCCAAAAATAACTGCACCCGTCGACAGTTACCTCTGCGGTTAGCGCGTGCCACCCGTGTGTATACACACTAAAGATTCTTCAACCCAGATCATCAGGTATCCGAAAAATCTGTCGCACCTAGTCAAATTTCAGCTTTCCAATCCCGAATTTGCATAAGAACGCAGTACGGTATTTCTTACGCTCATAAAAATATAGGAAGTGCACCGTCGTCGACTCTTAGGTATGTTGGCGTGGCCCTGAGTACTAAATAACAGATTTTTACCAAGCATTGTAAGGCTTTATTCTGAGAACAAGTAATGCCGAATTCATAATGTCGTGGAGTGAAAGGATTCGGTTCAGAATACGGCTGGAATGTCGGTGTCTGTGTCTAGCTATTGTCTGTACGGAACATAGATATTTACAAATGTTTTGAGGTATTTATACGGTGGCATTTGTATACTAAATAAGAATACCGTATTTACATAAATAACATAGCGTGAAGGGGCTCGTGGCTATGTAACAAACTTGGAAACAAATCTCATATATGCACTAAAGCCGGGGCCGCGCATATGAGTCAATTTTTTGCACTGTTTGCACCTGGCAGCACTTATAAGATATAGCTTATTGGTTTAGCTGTCTGTGGCGGCATCTACAGCGCCACATGCAAACTACGCACCATACTGACGTCACGCAACTAGCATAATCATACAATGTCCCGACATCAATCGTCGGGATGTTGCCCACCAGACTCGACGCCCGTCTAGTCGATGGATCCTCCCTTTATTTGGAGGATGAGTGAACTTTACACCCTGTTCCTCATACCTCTATACTGTTGACCCCGACCTGATACAATTCATTCAGCAACATTATTTAAAGATACCATGATCCCAGTGACCGGGCGTTACAGAAATAGGAATTGTAATGACCAGATGTATTTAATAAACGTGTACTAAGCAGAAGGAGTAGTTATGTATGTAGTGTCGTATCACGTCTTGTTCTTAGTAACTGCCAAAAACCTTGATAAAAAGACCGCTTCCACGAAGGGTTAAGCAGTGGTATAATGCGTGCCACGAAGGATGAGACTTGACACACCACGTGGTTTGACATGCGCAGTACACGACTTTAGGTCTCTTTAGCGGTATGAGGTCTGAGCGCGGGACGGAACCGGGCGTCATAGGGTAGACGGAAAGAGCGCGGGAGGGGTGGTCAAGTCTCATCTTTCGTGGCGCTAACTATACACATGTCGCTATGTAGTAGTAAGTCCTATGTTATAGGGTTCGAGCCTATTGTCATCAACCGAGCAGAAATCTATACTCCGGACTGCTACTAAGAAATTACTCCAATAACACTTTGCCTGACGCGGGAATCGTAACCAGGACCTCAGCAGTAGTACTTGCGACCCCTAGACCAATGACACAGTAAAAAGATGTACCTTCATGCATAATTATGATTGAAATTATGGCAACCATATAATTATCAGTCACAATTCTACATCATAACAATCAGACCTAGTCCTTCGCATCTTCTACTTAACCAAGGTGATAACAATGAAGATTGCGTAAACAAATCTAAGTATCCCAGTCTCGATGGACCGGTCTGACAACTCTTTATTTCATGGAAGTGGTTTCCTCCGTGTACTCGGAACAATTGCAATTAATATCATTTACTCGTCTGTTTGACACGCACTTAATTTGAAAACTAGTTTTATAGCTATTTTCACTTGGCGACTTGCGAATGCACCGATCATGGGTAATACAAGCATTGAATGAATCACCCTTATGATGAGAGAAAAAAGGGCCCGATAATTAAATTCTCATATTTTGCTGTGTTTTCGAAATGGTTAGGCAGGTCCGTGGCTAAATAGTAACAGCCGTACAGGTCGATCGATTAGGTTCAAAGCAGCTTCCCTGCTGGCCCGTATACGGGGTAGTAACAACGGCATTCTGAACGCAATAGCTGTACGTTTTGACTGTCTCTTTCAAAAGCAGTGGGTCATGCCGTGTGCAGGTGTGGCGAGTCATGCCAAATTATAAATTCTTATGTAATAGGTTAAGGTTTCTATGGGTCTATGCCACCCGAAATAAAGTTATTATTATTATTTCCTTTATTTCATTATGTACATATAAATTTTATTTTTAAATATTAGTATAAAAAATATATAAAAACATTTAAAAATATAAAAAATAGTAGCCCACCGGTATCGGGAACAGGGTCCAAGCTACCGGCGGTCAGGGCTCCAGAGAAAGGAACCTCCTGACAATGCGAGCCGTGTCCAGAAGTACCGCTTTCTGAATCAAGCCTTTGATCCAGCTGCCCAACGTGAGCCTCCTCAGGTGTTGGTCGAGGCTCTTGGCAATCAATCCATTGGCTGTGACGACTATCGGCACAATGATTGCTGAGTCAACATCCCACATGTCGACAACCTCGCGAGCCAAGTCAAGATACTTGATTTGTTTATCTTTCTCAGCTTTCACGAGGTTCTCATCATGCGGGACGGTTATGTCAACAATCATTGCGCGCCGCTCTAATCGATCCATCACCACTATATCAGGCTTATTGGCAACAATAGTCCTGTCAGTGATGATGGATCGATCCCAGTACAATGTGATATTTCCATTTTCGAGAACTGGGTCGGGCACATACCTGTAGTACGGCACCTCCGATTCCACAAGGCTGTATTTCTTATTTTTATTATTATTATTAAGCTTCGCTTGCCACGGTTGGTCTGTGGATGGGTGACCATCTTTACATACCGAGACCCCTCCGTGCCTCGGGGTCCCGGCTGTCATTCGTGGATCTTTGACAGTCGTTACGGGTCGTCAGAAGCCCGAAAGTCTGACAACTAGTCTTACCAAAGGGTATCGTATTACCCAGTAACTGGGTTGTGGAGGTCAGAAGGGCAGTCGCTCCATGTAAAATACTGGTATTCATCTGCATCCGGTTAGACTGGAAGCTGACCCCAACATAGTTGGGAAAAGGCTAGGCAGATGATGGTTAGGCAGAAGTGTGCAGAATACCCATGTAATACCCACTGTTAGGCCATTAACCAGGTAAAAATGTTGACTCCGGACTGTTAAGAAAGTACTGACAAAACAAACTCGAATAACAGCCTGGCTAGGGTATCGAAACTGTAACCCAATGTTCAGCAGTGTCGAGTGATCCACATTGACCAGTTTACAATTACATACATATCCAAACCATTACTCATATTTTATGACACCCACTGAACGGATTTTTTTTTTCTACCTATTACTTTCGTCAGTTTAGGTTTAAGTATATGATTTCAGCGAGGTCAAAGGTACCTACTATCAGATTTGATCATGAGAATCGAGCACGATCCAATGGCATACCATAGCGTGACGTTGCTATTGTATAGTTTTCTCAAGCTTATCGGGAGCATTAAGTTATGCATCTGGTTCGCACTAGTGACAAATGCTCTGCGGGCTACCGTCCAAGTGTTCCGTCTCGAGAAATCGAGATCTCGACTTATGAATAACAAATGTAATCTAATATTTATATCAACACGCTAAAGAAACTATTTTGATCCGGCAGAGAATTGATCGGAATAGCTCGAGGCCTATTGTGCGTAATTCTTTATTCGATTTGACAGCTAATAGTCCAAGAGCTGGTAAAGTATTATGGGAAGGTATTTTTAGCACTCAAGGCATAGTTCGTCCCTCTGTTATACCTATTAGCCAATGGTAATGAGATGCCTGGCTGGGCCATTACAAGATTTTAATGCTTATAATCTGTCTTTTCCCAACTATGTTGGAGTCGGCTTCCAGTCTAAGCAGATACAGCTGAATACCAGCATTTTATATGGAGCGATTGTCTATCTGACCTTAAGAACCCAGTTACTGGGTAACACGATACTTCTGGCATGAGTGGTTGTCAGACTTTCGGGGTTCTGACTACCCGTAACGCGACTGTCAAAGATCAACCAAAATCAAAATCAAAAGTCATTTATTCAAACTAGGCTGAGAATCAGCACTTTTCGAACGTCAAAATTACAAAAGACAGTCCCCCAAAACGCCCGCCCTTCGCCACTTCCTAGTGCTTTCGCTGGGGAGAAGAAGTGGCGGAACAAACTCCCCAGCAGCACAGCTGTCTGTTCAGTTAGAAAATAATTAATTTTATACAATACTATATATGCAAAGTAATTAACATTACAGGACACAGAACCTTAAATTAAATTATTTGCCATAGGTTAACTAACCAATGATGATAGCCGAGACCAACTGCTTACCTTACTTTCCAGGGCACGGAGGGGTCTCAGTATGTAAAGATGGTCACCCATCCACGGACCCACCTCGACAGGCGTTGCTTAACCTCAAAGATCGACCCGTGCGGCTGTTATTAAATTGGTCATCTCTTAGCTGCCACGGCTCGTTTTAATTTTTTTTGTTTGTATCTTTTTTATTACGGACGCTTTTAACGTGCACGTCTTTCTTCATCGTCCTCACATGTATAATTTGAACATAAATTATGTGACATGAATGAGTTTCTTACCCGTTCTTGTATATAGGTACCTACGCTTTGCTTTTTCTTGCGCTACGCTATTTTTTTTCTAGCTGCAACTATCTGACTGACCGACCGGACCCTTGACAATTTAAAAGTGCCTGTAATTGGTTTATTTGAAATAAATGCTAAGTTTGAGTGTTTTTTTCACAAAAATGCGAACAGCAGAGTCATATTAAGATTTATGTCTGCACGAATTTCAGTCAGTTCCCTCGCTGTATAAAAGTTTGTTACAAGCTTTCTACTTGGCTATAAATAACCCTTAGGTAAACTTAGTTCAGTTGCTTATTTTAAATCAAGACCAGATATTACCGAAGTTACTCAACGTGGTGGTAAAGCCACTGAATTCGCTTTGTTCGTGTCACCTTTCGAATCAGGTGTCACCCAGCAGGTGACCGCACTAAAACGGCTTGTAATTGTTATTTAATCTTGATCTAAACATAATTTATTGGTTCAATTCACGTGCAATATAGGGTTGCCAAAAGTGCTACTGGAGTTCATTTTGACAGCTATTATTTTCTGGATTAGCGGGATAACTGTATGAACCATTTCGGCGGGTCTCAGTTGTAAGAGAAAATAATGAACATTTTGATACTAAATTTAAATAAACAAAAATGGGCCGTTTTTATATAAAATCGTGAACGATTGCCTATTTGATCCTTTAAAAAACTCATGAAGTTAACAAAATCTACGAAAGCTTACTAAGTATTTTATTTTATTATATTCTGAAAACTTACAGATAATAAAAACAGTGTGTCAAGTGTGTGTGTATAGCAGAATAAAATGCAGAGCTACGCATCGATCTTCGTGAAAATTTTAAAATTGGAAAACCTTTTTTCTCGAAATAAGAGTCGGACAATTAAGCTTTTGAACTACATTTACACCATCATATATTTACCTTTAACGTCTAGAATAATCATCTTCAATCAATGAGGCTGAAAACAAATAATATCATAATTGGCTTCAGACAGCCCTGGTTTGCTCCCGGTTGGTAACGAAACATTCATGATCTCACGACATTAGGCCGACGTTAATTATGACAGATAGTAGCTGCATTCACTACTGACTATTACTAATTCTGCACACCTTGTATGGATACGCATTTTAACTTAGATGCTGGGAACTTTGAAATCTGGAGTCCATAGAAGCTATAATGCTGACAAAGTAAAGGAAAATCTTGTACATGTCAGTAATTAGGAGCAGTGGTGGCCAAGTGGTGTCGGCCGCGACTTACGAGTTGTAGGGCATAGGTTCGATTCCAGACAGGCGCTTTACTTTGTGTAAATTATTTCATCACCACTGCTCTCAAAACGGTGAAGGAAAACATCGTGAGGAAACCGGCATGTCCTAGAACCAAAAATTCGAAGACATGTGACATCTGCCAACCCGCACTGGGCCCGTGTGGTGGATTACGGCCCACTCCCTCTCACTGAGAGGAGGCCTGTGTCCCAGCAGTGGGAACATTATAGGCTGAATATGATGATATGTTGTCAGTAATTGGATTATTCATCCACACACAGACGGATTAGCAAATCTAAAAACTATGTGTATTCCTAGAAGCCATTTTAAGGAAGGCTCATGGTTCTAAAATACATAAACGGGTTGAAGTGTAAAGTAAAAGAACTGTTTCATCTTACCCACCAATCTACCGCAAGCGATTATCCTCTACAAGTTACTAGCCGGGCCCTAACTCCGGCTTCTGAAAACTTAAACGTGTTGTCAAATCCCATGCAACTTAGATGATTGGCTAGCTAACATAGGAACCAGAGCCAAGCCTCTCTAAAATAAAAACCTTGCAGGAGTATTTACGAGGTTGAGGGGAGACTTGCCTAGTTAGTCTTGCAAAGTTCGAAAGACCACGCGTGTCGATGTGTCAAACATACATCAACGTGTGTGTGTATGTGCGTGCGTAGGTGTGTGTGTGTATCTTTGTCTAAGCGTGCGCGTGAGCACTTAATCAAACATAATTGCATACAAATGAACGTCTTAAACCGGCAGTGAAAATACCCTTACGTATAATTAATTACAATTTATATTGACATACCACAGTGAGTTGTATTGTTAAAGGATATTATAATGTTAACTAACTGACAGTTTATCATAGAATCGTGACTACTTATAACTATTTATTCGTAACCCTACCTCCAAAACTTGCCCACTCAACACTAATTAAATTAAGAATCGTTGACTTACTTTTAATTTTCTATGCATAGACATAGTCTGTGGTCTTTTGATCGGTCACGAAACTTATGTACGGAACTCCGTGACTGACAGACAATACATAGCCTCAAGATAGAAACATGAAATAGTCTGCAGTATGAAAACCTTTGTCGAAGCTAAAATATCGTGTAACTTAGGGATTAAAGTTTGATTGCTTTCAACAAAGTAGCCGGCAGCTTGTAAATACAATATAAAAATAAATCTAATACTTACTCCTAGGAGTTAAGAATTTGTGCCTTCGTTTTAGAAAATGGAGCTGCTCCATAAGGCATAATAATAATGATTTTTTTCAGTTAAACATTAAGGCAGCTACTGTTTGTGCCTCCAAACCGGTAGTGTACATTTAGGTAGTTGAATACATTCCAACTGAGACAGACAACAGGCGAATGTACGGTGAACGTGCCCCGCCCTCACAATAAGGCGCTACCGACTTCTGTTAAGGCAAAGTTATCAGAGGGGCAATTCTCGTAATTTTAAGAACGTTCACAGTCTGCAGGTAAATAAATCGTGAAAGAATCAATGGCGTGGTGATATGACTCCATATGAGATCAGCCGGTCTATTCTCGAATCAAATCAAATCTCGCCATGAAGCCTAGTTTGAAGGCTGTCATTCCACCTGATGGAAGATATTTACACTATTGGCAGCTCACTTCGAGCTCATTTTACCTAAGTTTTCGAGGTGAGTACGCTAAGGGCATTCCCTGTGGGGTACGGACCTTAGCTTAGAGCGTCGCTAGGGGAGGGCAGCAGGGGACAGGCTAGATCGGATTATCAATGTTAAAGTGCATCCAGACAAAGCGAGGCATGCGCCGCATGTGATTTTTTCATAATGTTAGTTGCCTCAGACTGAGGCAACCGTACATATAAAAAAAATCATTTGCGGTGCATGCCTCGCTCTGTCTGGATGCACCTTAACGCACGCCAAATATTGAGCTTATGAACGTTCACAAAAAGTGAAGTCATTATCAGAAAAAGTGTACACTATTAATAATCAAACTTCTAAGCCAACGCAATCAAAAGATACAGCCGTTTATGCTGCAAATTTCCGCTAGTTTTCGACACTCGCAAGGGAATCAAAACCTACAGGGTACTTCCCGTGAACTCAGAATCTTGAAATTTGGTACGAAGCAACGTCTTATAGCACAGATAAAGGCAAAATTGTGAAAACTGTAAACTTTTAGTTACATCATATTATGAAAATATTTTAAACAGGTTTGTACGGAACCCTCGGTGCGTGAGTCCGACTCGCACTTGGCCGGTTTTTTTATAGCTTGAACTCATCTCTGGTGGAAAGGCAGCCTTAAGGGTATTATATTTTTACATCCGTTACAATGGTAGGCTAGATACCGCTCCAGTATCTATAGAGACTTTAAACAAGAACAATCAAATTTTAAAATGCACTATGCCTTAACACCGGCCTGGTAGTAATACAGGCGACAACCGTGACATATTGCCGTCACTAAGTTTTATTGAGCTCTTATTATAAACCAATAATAAAATTATTACCATAATCACAGCCGGATACGACACATTGTCGTGGATACGAGCTTACAGTACTTAAAAAGTTTTTTATAGCTTAATTAGTTTAGCCGTCGCAAGCGCAGCTACCGGAAAATATGTTTTCTCGTAAAAAATCTCCATAGAAAAAGAGGGATGCGAAATATGACTGGAAAGTTACTTTAGATAGCTCCAGACTAAAAAAGTTTCAAATTCTGAAAAAAAAAAAGGATTTTGAAAAGGCAATATAATAATAATAACGTTATTGATACTAAATACCTTTGTTAGGTACGTAATTAGTAGTAAACGTGATTAATATACCTAGGTTACAAAAACAATTGGTTGTAAAAAGGCGTCTTGAATGGTGGAAACCCTGCCTCCTACACTAGGGGAAACCTGTGCCTTAGGAGTTGTAGGTACTTGAATGTAGGTACTTCCATCGACTCAGACTATCGCAGTCCACTGGACATAGGCCAGTCCCAGGCTGCGCAACAACACCCTGTCCTCAGCCTTCCGCACCCAGTCTGTCCCAGCCTCCTTCTTTAGGTCATTGGTCCATGGTCGCTGGTAGGCGTCCCACACTACATAAAGAACGGATAACCGTAGTTGTATTTTTATGATATGCCCATAGATTTAATATATCAAAATTAAATCAAAAATGTTTTATTTCATTATTACACGTTGTACAATCAACAAAAGAGATAAGTTTTCAGGATCGTCGGATATAGTTGAAGTTTAGTAAGAAACCGAGGAATGTTCTCGAATAAAATTTTATTTTATTAATAGAAAACAAAGGGGAGGCCTTTGCCCAGCAGTGGGACACAAAATATGCTAACAAAAAAATATACAATAACAATAACAAGCAGCTCATTTATTAAATTCAGTCAACAACATCCATCGGTTTCTTACTAAACTTCAACTATATCCGACGATTGTATACTACTAGCGTGTTATGCCTGAGTACCACAAAGAAAATTTAAACTATTTCTTCATTTAAAACGTGCCCAAACTATTAAAGTGTGACATTAAAGTTTTATTGTAACAATAAGCAATCAATGTTTATGAATAGTCACCTACACTCCCTATATTTGAAGTTCCGCATGGAAATACCACGAACGGAATTCATTATGTATATGGGTTTTCTTACTCTATTTTCCATAACCGTGTCAATCAATCAACTGCTGGATATAGGCATGGCTTGATTTACATGATAACATCCGGCCCTGTGTCTCTTGCTGACGACGGAGAACTTCTAGTCCAGCTGTACGAGTACTCTTTATACAGGGTGGATTTTAGAGAAGGGCCGGTGAGGGCTACCTTAACCGTTGTACAAGAAAACGTTTTTAGGAGACTGTCCTTAACTTTTTAAGTACACACGCCAGCACATCAAGCTACTACAATCTGACAAATTTCTTTAATAAATTTTCAACTTCATCTCAAAAGCATAAGGTTCAAAGTTGATTGGGAAAATTTGACAGTTTTGGGTATCTTGATGTGCTGGTCTGTACATAATTGCTAACTATATTCACAAATTTTGAAAAATTGGTATAGTCAGCTAGAAAATCGTTTACGTTTATTTACGTTTATGTACGTTCTTTTACGTTTCGTTTATTTTTATGATTCCGTTCTATGCAGTTTTGTAAAAGGGTAGTCAGACTAACTTAGGTAAGAATATTAGAAAAGGCGCAAACCACTTCACCTTAGGACACAATCCTAGTTACGTACAAAATACTTCTAAGAACGTTTTCCTGTAGCTACAACGGCTAAGTTACTTGCCCTTGACTCATCACAAAAATTCATCCTGGATATACATAGTATGAGAGTATTCAAATCTCGAATGGGTTACAATGTGGAGGCAAGCGTGCATTATGCTACGGCAACATTGTCGCGATAACGCGTTCTCTGTTGTACAGCGAGACGTCGAGCGATGTGTGAGAAAGAGTGCACGAAGTGAAGTTGGCGTTGGCTTATGTGTAGCATTATCGACTCTAGCATTATCTTACCGTGAGGTGAAAAAACAGTGTCAAGCCCAATAAATCCATTAAAGGTGGGTAGTGTAAAAGAATCTTCAGTTCATGTCGCTATTTCTTCTACTTTGACTTCATTTTCCAATTGTCAGTCCTTCGGCTACATGAAGAGCCCACTGCCATAGTTCATTCAACTGACTACTATACGTCTACGTCGGCGACTTCGGTTCTCTTCTGATAAAATCTTATTGATGACTGCAACCAATGCTAAATCCTACTAAGAATCTACACCAAAAGAATGAACGATCAACGGAAATCCACTTAAGTGACCGTTTATGTAAAAACATGGTGTCCGGTTCAATATAAACGGACATGCAAAGAGAAAACCCCATAGACGGAAGTAAGGAATTCCCAACTACTAATCCTTCGTACTTAGGTAAGGTATAGAATACCTTCTATAAACATAAATAATAAAAAACAGGTTTGCGTCACTACTATGACGTGCCAAGCCACCTTTTTTTCGTAGGTGGTTGTAAACGTTTGTCTATTATGTTACCTGATGTTAAGCGAAGATAAGGTTGATGACGCAGCATGAGTGCCTATTTGAATTCATTCATAAAAAATTCAGGGAGAAGATTAAAAAAAAACTTCTTTATTTACCCAAATAATCATAACAAACCTTGCAAAATTCATTTAAGCAACAAATGAGCAGTAATGGTAGGTAACATTTTTGTTTGGTATTTATCAATAGCCTCGGTAAGTACCTACTTATTTTGGTTGTTAACACGAACAGATTCACTCTGTTTCCCGTACTACTCGTAGTTTAAACTGTGTTACGGTGGAACAGTTTTCCTCGTTCTCGGCAAATTAATGTAGATACTTATAGTAGCAGACATTTGTGACAAAATTATTATTCTCATAACAAAAAAGGATTTTTAATAACAAAGCGACAAAGTAAAGCATAAGTAAAATTAGGGAAGGTAAACATAAAAAAAGTGAACTTGATTTTTGTAAACTTGTAGGTGGATGTTAAAATTGACATAGTATATGCAAAATATTTAGATGCTATGTTTGTTTATATATTGTTTGGTTGTAATTTTTATTATAATCATGTATGTTTATTATTAAAACCTGTAGCAAAGTAATTTAAAGTCAGAATTGAATTAAAAGTATGGGTCATAATTATACTATCTTGTTTAAATCTGTAGAGTGTACGGTAGTGTGAAGTGACGTGAAATGTGTAATGTAGGTATATGTATAATGCATTTTGGGGATTTATTTCATTATCTTGTAATTTTCAGAATTTTTTCATTATCATCGTAATTTTGTGAGTTAAGAAACTTAAAAATTTCATTTTATTCATAAAATTTCACATTTGCTTTTGCTCATCTGGTATGATAAATATGACAGCAGAAGCTTTGTGGGAAGTTCTGGTTATCAGAGTAATGTTATAGAGACATCGCTCATTTGGAGAAACATCGACGTAAATGTATTTTTTCCCAAAAATTAGTTAAATATGCCAGAGCACTTAGAAAGCGTATTTACGGTAGGAAAGTAAACAATAAAAAAAAGTTGCAGTTACGTCGATGTTTCTCCAAATGAGCGACATGATAATTTCTTTAACATTAATCACAAGACGCAATACTTCGTTCCCATAATAGGATATTCCAAAAATATAATATTATGTCTTTTTCTAAAATATGAGAAGTACTGTCAAGAAAGTAAAATACTTTTTTTTTTTAATTTTGTATGTACCTACAGTAAAATTAGTTCAATTAAAACCCGAAAAAACATGCAATTCTGCAGTTATGTTCACTACTCTGAAAACAAGATGTAACAGATTTAATAACTACTTAACACAAGATAAAACTTTACTGCATTCTTTGAGCAGAAACCTTGGTAGGTACACCTATGCATTTGTGAGTCAACCTGCGTTACTCAACTCATTAGTTTGAAAAGAAAAGTTCGATCTCCCTTGTCACAAGGACGGTCGTTGTTTTATGAATCATTCGGTTTTGAAATGTTGTTCAAGTTACTAATAAATAAATGTGTCACTTTAAACTAATATAATGAAGCTGAAGAGTTTATTTTTTGGTTTGAACACGCTTAACCGGTCAAGCGGCGCGCGTCGCCCATTGGCGACGAAACAATAGAACATCAATTGTATCTCATTAGCGGAGCTTGACAGATCTCTGTAACTACCAGTCGGATTGGATAAAGCATTTTTGCATTTGATAGTCTAATTCAAGAATTTGGCAAAAAAAAAAACCTAGTATAATGGTTTACTCAGAATAACTAATGCAGTAATGAGCGCTAACAAACTGCTTGTAATAAACTAATTTACAATGCCTCATCAGCAAATAGGACCGTGTAATATTGATTAATTAATGAGGGTACCTAGGTATAGTATAAATAAGTCACCATAAGTAGCTTTAAAATCAGTATCGTCGTGTTCGTGAACGGGCGCCGTCGGTTGAGACTGGTCATCTCTTAACTGCCATGGCTTATTTTTAATCTCATTTTTTTTATTGTTTCTTTATTTGTGTGTGTTTTTTACATTGCTCTTACATATAGAAGCAACAAGAATAATGTACCCAGGATTTTGTAATATCTTGATTTAAAAGAGTATCCATGGAGTTTCTTGCCCGTTCTTCTCCATAGAGATCTACGTTTTGGAATGGGCAAAAACAATTCAAAAGTGCCTGTACATGGTTTAATTGAAATAAATGCTTTGAGTTTTGAGTTTGAGTACCTATTGATTTCCTCGTATAGTCACACCAATCCCTAATCACTTTTGTTAATAACCTAATCACATTTAATTGGGTTCTCAGGAAAGTTATATTTTGTATCGATACTCCTAATAGTTATTCCACAATACAGTCCATGTGTGAATCATAACCATAACACTAATATTATTAAGGCGAAAGTTTGTGAGTGTGTGCGTTTATATGTTTGTTACTTCTTCACGCTTAAACGACTGGACCAATTTTGATAAAATTTTGTATGGAGGTAGCTGACACCCTGGATTAATATGTAGTCTACTATTTATCCCGATATTCCCACGGGATCGACACTTATGAGGGTGTAACCGCGGGGCGTAGCTAGTATTACTATAAGTCTAACGCAATCAGTATACTATAAAGGCAAAATATGTTTTTTGTTAAAAATATATAAATCAACCTATGTCAGAAGGTGCACGCCTGGCGCACCATGTGTCTTGGCACTAAATGCAGCTCTTGCCATGTGTATTTATTTATTTATTTATTTAAGGACTTTGGAAGACTTACAGCTAAATACAATAGTGATAAATAACAGTATGATAATCTGACAGCCAATTACAGGTCTTCACGTCTAGAACTTGTCTGGTATAAAAGTACTGTGGAACAAATATACAAATATACACACTGCCAAATGTTGCCAAAGAAAAGACTAAAATAAATATTAAAAATAAGAATAGAATTTTACAAATAGACCATCACCTAAAATAAGAAAATTAAAAATACTAAATACTAATAATAAAAATACTATAAAATATAATTGCGACAGGTTATTTCTAATCAGAACCAAGATGTTAAAAATTCAATTTAAAGTTAAAAAGAAAACAAAGTCTGAAGAATTCAATCTTTAAAGAAATTCATTGCTAGACACTTTTTGCCGAGGTCACACTTGATATTTTGGTATTATGATAGTAAAGACCACAACTTGAAACAGGACCAGATTCAGGAGGCAGAGAGTTGTATTCACTCCCGGTAAAATTTCACATTTTCTCAATTAACTCCCGAAACACGAGAGATAGAAAGAAATTTGTCAGTTCAAGTTTTGAAGGCATTTGATAACTAAATACGACGGTATTATTTTTACTTTAGTTAGTCATAAACTAAATTTTGGAGCATCCTGATGCAGCATAGTTATTATTTGAATCCAAAGAGCATTGAAATAGATTGCAATAACAAATGATTAATTTAATCGTGAGGGTCTTGTGTGTGCGCGACACCGTGTGTCTAGCAAACAATGAATTTTTATTTAGACGTGGTTTTTCCAAAGTCGGGCACTGCTACAGTTTACGGATGTTACGACTGGTCACTTTGCAGTTAGGGTTGTCGGTTCAGTGTTCAAGTACTTTTGGAAATCATCCTTAAGACTTGCTAAAAATGCAATTTTTAAGCACAAAGGATTACAGTAATGGTATTTTATTATCACTACGGTGTAAAGAGCATAATATTATGATTGTGACATAATCGTCAGACGTGACTATTTTACGAGTGATGATTCATTTTGATTCGTGTCTATTACATAAAACGTATTTCTCGGTAATTACTATGTAGTCTGGTCATAAATAAAATTAAGATTAGAATTATTATGGAAGATCCTCATATTATCTGTCAATAGTTATCGATTCGATAATGGTTTTTTCAGCTTTCTTCCATAAAGCTTGTCATATTATAACTGTCGTCATTAATATCTGTAATTTTCACTAGTATTTGAAATTAAAGTGTCAAAAAACGCTTTGTATTTGGATAGCGGTTATTGTGTGCCCGTTCACCGCTTTCATAGCAAAACAAAGCTTATCTGAGTGTTCAGAAACCCAATGTGCAAGGAAATCGGACCAAAAGCACTTTCGAATAAAAAAACTCCGAAGTGACAACCTTACAACAACCTCTAAAGATTTAAATGAAATGTATTGCCGTGTCCAAACTCATTACACGGTCTTCTTTTTTCTATTCCTGCCAAACCAGACTCGTCTATAGCGAAATTTAATCGACTACTGCATACGTATGGGTTGGTAAAATTGGAAAAACAAATCTTACTGCTACGACATAAAATCGCTGTCTATATTAAATGATTATCACTGATATACCTACGGTTGACTGTACGAATATAATGGAACAGCGAACAAATTACAATTAACAATGCTAACAAAAGCAGTGAAGAAAGCTTAGCCAGTGTTTTGTATTTTCAGGTTTTAATTTGAAGTATTGCAGATTTTTTCATAAGAAAATTATTTTCAGCTTCGTTCAATTTTCCTTGATTTTTCCGGTAAGATTTTGGATGAGCCTGGTAATAGAAGGAGCATGGAGATTGGCAGAAGTAATTAGGCCTATCCCTTCAGTGTGAATTATGATGGATTTTCTTGTTGCTATGCTGGCCATGGCAGCAAAATACCTTTTAACGACGAATCAAAAACTATTCAAGAAAATTTTCGGTATTTTATCGGCATTGGTATGTAAAGTTGCCAGCGGGTCACCAGTTATTATTACTCTAAACGATTCACTGTTTAAACAAAAACAAGGGAATCGCAGAAGGTCCACAATCTTTTCCATAATAATTATAGCACAGTTTTAATATCTTTTGTATCACTGCTCAGCATAAGGCTGCACACTACTACCAGAAGGCCTATTCTCGTAACTGAAAACGTTCAAAATCTAGTCGCAGTCTCATCTCAGCGACAAACAAACGTCAAAAACTTGTCAAAATGTAGGGAAATTACGGGTATTTTTGACAGATTGAGACTGAGATCAGACTGTGAACGTTCTTAAAATTACGAGAATTGCCCCTCTGAACACTGCCAACACGAGTTGCAGAATTTGACGAATTTTACAAGGTGACGCTAAAAGTTTCAACGCCATTCCTGACTTTCACGAGCAGAAACAACCGTGGTCATCACTTACTTGATAATGTGGTTCAATAAAAGGGAGCACATCTCTCAAGCAAAGAAGCTGTAAAATCTCGCCATCAAAACTTAGGAAGTGAGCGGTCAATATAGTGTCAATCTAGCATCAAGTAGAATGACAGACATTTCAAGCTCACTTTACATATGTTTTCAAGGTGAGAATTTAACAGAATAAACCGGCAGACATGTTGGTTGGTGTGACCAATCTAAGGTAAACCTTCAAAAGAACAACGACCAGTAGGTAAGAACAGTGGCATGGTTATCACTTATTAAGGTCTCCAGTACGACTGAACACGAAGGTTCTACAACTTTTAAAGGAGTCCATAAAACTTGGCTAGTTCGGAAAGTAATAAGTTCGATTCTACGCATAAATGCACTTTCTGTTTCATTTTCCTTTTTGTGACTTTTTTATATAATTTGTTTTTTTTTTTTTTTTTGACTGTGTAATTTAGTTTGTGATTTTCCTGTACGAGTCGCAATAAATACTTTTTCTTTCTTTTTCTAAATGTCCCAGAATTAGCCAGTGACACTCCAAAGCCTATTTATTATAATTCTTTCATGGATCATGTGTCTTGGAACTTCTGCACGTTATATTATCATTTCAACTAACTATTATACCATAACATGCACGGAAACTCAATTAGCTCACATTAGCAATAAAACGGCGCATCTAAGTATGTTTAAAACACACAAATGACTCATAATCGTCTTCGTAATGAGAATATTCACTTCTGTTATTTGATAACGTAATAAAGTTTAATAAAATATACACTTTTGGATTGTGTAAAATGTGTAAGTTGTTTTCTTTGTTTCTTTGTGCAGAGAACTTATATTTTAGACTGGCTCCTGCCCGCGGCTTCGAATGCGTCAAGGTCGGAAATTATCCCACGGGGACGTACTATCGGGGTAAATGCTATGTGTTAAGAGGAAATGCGGTCGGAGAGACTTTTGAAAAAGCCTAAGTAAAACGTCATAATTCGAGGTTTGGCTCTCGTCTATTTCCTCCTTCAATATTAAACTAATTTAAAAGATATTTCATAAACTGAATAAGAAGGATATATACTGTGTTTTTATGTTTTTCTATTTTCATTAATAGTTGTCAAATTTGTACACAAGGCCTCTGTTGACACTGTCAACAGAGGCCGCTGTCAACTTGACAGCGGTTTAAATAGGCAATTTTGAAAAATTTTTGAGGTTTCTAGTGCTTATAAAAATAATGTATCATCAAAGATGAAAACATAGGGACATACCAGTAGTTAATATTTATTATTCGGTAAAAAATCATTGCTTTATGGTCATTGTTTTTGTTGTAAAAATTCTTTATTTAACATAAAACATATACAAAGCTGTAGTACTTAAAATAAGTAACAGTTACACTAATATAATAAACAACACTTCTACAGGCTAGGATCACCTTTATAAGTATATAATAGTGATGGTTACAAACTTATTACAACATGAGGCATTCAATAATTAAACCTTACATAATATTAACTGATGAAATTATTGAAACTAATTTCATTTACTTATAGAAAATAAAAATGAGGGGGTAGCTGTAAAATACTTAACTACGCGCTCAGCGTAAGTGCGACGGATGCAAGCGGTGGCTCAGGTGATCGCGCGTGGCCACCAGCGGCGTACGAGCTACCGTTATGGTCATTAACCAGAAAGAAAACAGGCGAGAGCGTTTCTATGGAGAAAAGACAATCCGCATTTCCTCTTAACCCTGGTTTTATACTCTCTGTGTCAAATTTCATCCAAATCCGTTCAGCCCTTTTGCGTGATTGATTAAAAACATCCAAACATACAAACTTTCTTATTTAAAATATTAGTAGGAAGGATTAAAAGGATACCGATGAATACGATAATTTAACTAATTCTTAATCACTAGATCTTCGATTTCAGCGATAATTAAGAGATTGCGTTTGTGAGCTTATGAGTTTAGTAGCTTATATTATACATCTTTAGACAATTCCTACAGTTATTTTATGAGACAACTTTTTACTTTCAATTATTGTAAACCAATTTTTCTTATTCAAAATATTTGATATTTTATTGAAGGTTGTAAGATTTCGTTGATGTCTTTTCTATGGAAAGTAAGTAATTTTGCAGAACTTCAATTATTTTTAAGGGCAGATTTTTCAATCGACAGACAGTTTTTATTCGTGGAATTAAATTAACGTCTGACAGATTTTGCACGGAAGAACTGTCAAAAATTCAAAATTATTCCTCGGATAAAATTATCTGGCGTTGGAAAAAAATCAGCCAGTTTTTTTTTTTTCTGTTCTACCTACTTTTCTACATCACCGTAAAGCCATAAAGAAGCAATATAACTATCCTCTCTCCCAGTATCTAGGAGGTAATCTTCTACTCCTAAATGAATGATGCAAATGACTCAGTTTTTACGCTTTCCATATTAGACAGTTAGGTTAGGTTGTCATAGAATCTACCAAGGGTTTTATGATAGCCTGACTAACCAGCAGTAAGAGATACCAACACCCTTTAATAATGATGCAGTTGACTCAGCTTTTTCTCTTTTCCCATATTAGACAGTCCCACAGTTAGTTGCAATAAAACCTTATTACATTACGCGATATTCAGGGACCTTTCCCTAAATCGGGATGGTGTAATATGAGAAAGAGAGGAAAGATCCCAATAAAAAAAAAACTTAGATTTTAGGTTGTCATAGAACCTAAGTTTTATGACATGAGTCTAACCAACACTGGGAGATACCAGAATCCTTTAAATCTAACCACATAATTCCTTTAAAAAAACGGGGGTATTTCGAACTCAGTAATTTCCATATCCTATTACAAATGGAACGCGACTAATCACAATTCCCAACCGGAACATGCATACATCATCGGAAGTCGAATTTATTCTACTGACCAGTGTCAATGCAGACAGAGGTCTCGAAGTAAAAGGAAAGGAGGTTCGATCAGTGCCCGCGAGATCGCCCGCGCAAGCGCACGCGCGACGCTAGCGCCATCTTGCACAACACCCGCCAAAACTTCACTTTTCAAAGTGTGTTCTTAAATTGAAAAATCGAACGTGACAGTTGATTGAAAGTGGACTGGATAACCAAGTTTTTTTTTTATCGTTTGGAGGCGTTGGGCAATTAAGGTAGGTAAAGCTTATCAGAATTTACTATCGGTCAACTTTGTATAAGTACTTAATATTTTTATTTCGTAATACCGACTATGAATAATTCTATTGTCACTGTATTACCGCGTGTTTTTGCTTTAATTTAAACAAATGCAAAATAGTACGTATAAATATAACACTGTACGAGGGCCACTCATACATAAATCAATTGCTTGAAGTTCTGTTTCAAAGTTGCAAGGAACTCCATGAAAAATTTAATTTCCAATGTGCTTTAAAGCGTCAGTTATAAAGTACAAAATTGGTCGCATCGATTTTTGAATCATATTCGTTTGATTTCGCAATAAAACATGTATGTTGTTACTGGATATGCCTAAATTGATGGCAATTGACTTTTTCTCACGAGTGTACTGCGTGGCTATAAAGTTGTCCTTTTGAGTGCATCGGGTGACCGAGCTTCTCAATGAAATAGGCACAGTTTAAACGTTTAAACAGGGTACTCGCGAACAAAAGTTCATGGATAAAAAAAATATTTCGATTGGCAAATATCATTACCATTGCGGACGTAATGGACCGATCACTATTATTTGTGTTCGTGTAATGATTATTTTAAGCATTTTATTTTTAGCCGGGCCATAGCTTAATTGGAACAGCCTTGAGGCTCTGTCGCCAATATTTACGCAAACGCGTCGTCTCTCCGATTTGGTTACAAAGTTACCTAATGATATAACGCATACTCAGCGATTATTGAATAATATAAAGTAATAAATGGAAAAAGTTTTTATGCAGATAGCTGGGTCTTTGCATAATTTTGTGAGTTCTTGCCTGGTCCCGTCGAACTCGAAGCATTTATTTAATAAAAAAAATTAAATCTGAACTTTGAAGGAGTCGGTCACTTAGCAAATAAGTTGAAGCTATCTGTTCCAAAGCGTATATACCTACTATTATCGTATTATTGCTATGGAGAAGAACAAGCAACAAATTCTATTGCAATTATTTGGACTTGGGGATATAACCCTTTTTTTCTGCCTAGCTTTACTTATTAATCCTGGGATATCAAGTTTTTCGAGGACGTATTGTAAGTAGGTACACCTGGCGGGAAGCGCCAGGATAGCCCGCAAAATTCAAAGGAGACTGATAAAAAGTGGTCTATGAACCAATAGCGATACTGTTGTGGTATTTCTGTGGGGATACCTCAACTATACCCTTGCACAAAGTGGCATCAAAATCTGACCTTTTGACCTCTGAAGTTTTGAGAAATATAATATTTTATAATACCTACATATTTTTATGCTACACTTATTATTTTAAACTTACGTTATAATACTTAATTAATGTGTTTCTCTGCTAGACAAAGTCACATGCCACCTGAATAGTACTGAGTGCATATGTTAAAGTGTTGCTGATGCTGAAGTACCAGGAGAACTCCTCAACAAGTAACATCCCTGCATCGGGAATAGCAATATTTTGTAAAAGGTGATGGACCGTTCACATTAAGCTATTGTGACTTAGATAAATTACAAACCGAGCCACAAAAATTGAAAATTACGAGTAAATAACTTTTTTACAAAAAAAAAAAAAAAAAACAACTGACTTCCATAAAAAAAACTACATAATCAGCCTATAATGTTCCCACTGCTGGGACACAGGCCTCCTCTCTTCGATATGGAGCCGTAATCTACCACAGGAGCCCTGTGCCCGCCGCCTTTTCTAAATCAGATCTACCCGTCTTCGAATAATCGGTGAACATAAATAAAAATAAAATATTTTCCGATGAACTGAGAACCTCCTCCTTTTTTCAAGTCGGTTAAAAACGAAAAAAAACCTGAAAGTTGGTACTTTAGAGGTAGCAAGTGACTTTGTCTAGCAGAAAAATACATTAGTTAAGTATTATAAAGTCAGAAATTCCCGTTAAAACGTTTCAAAAATAAAAAATGTAGCAAGAAATGTGAATTCTAAAGTACTAATTTTCTCAAAACTGCCTGATTTTGATGCCCTTTGGCACAAGGATATAGTTGAGGTATCCCCACAGAAAAACCACTACAGTATCGCTATTGGTTCATAGGCCACTTCCCATACAAAAAACAGTATCATGCTGAATGTTGATAATGATTCCGAGCCCATAATCAGCTTACAACGTTCCCACTGCTGGGACATAGGCCTTCTCTCTGTGAGAGGGAGTGGGCCATAATCCACCACGCGGGCCCAGTGCGGATTGTTACATGTCACAAGTCTTCCAATTTTTTATTCTAGGACATATTACTCACGATTTCCTTCACCGTTTTGAGAGCAATGGTGATGAAATAAGTTACACAAAGTAAAGCGCCTGCCTGGGTTCGAATCCACGACCTACGAGTCGTAAGTCGGGGCCGCTACCACTAGGCTACCATTGCTCCTCTGAGCTGCTGATTCTAAAGCCCCTGTATTAAAAATTACGGCGGTTATAAAAAGATCTGCTGTTCCGTATATTTTCACCGCGTAGTTATTATACTTTTCTATGAAAGAGTCGTTTTTTTTATAACCATAATAAAACTACGCCTAGAATCATGTGCTGAATTTTATCCCTCTTATTAACCCTTTGACTGCCAACGACGTCTTAAAGCGTCACCAAAAAACTGGGCACAATCGCCGACCACGACTTAAGACGTCAAAATGTTTGATAGTCAATTCTTAACAAGTACTTGATTTTTAAACTTGATCTTTACATACACAGACATATTTACTTTTCCTTATTCAGCTTCAGTTAAATAAAAAGTATAAAAAGTCTATATTTAACTCGGTAAAACCTTTAACATGAACGCTGAAATTTTAAGTAAAAAAAGATCTACCCTCAACGCCATGGACGTCTTAATGCGCCGACTAGTGATGAGAATGTAAGTGGGTAGATGATTATTTCTTTATACCTTCCTAATCTACTTCTCGAAAGTTCTGCCACTTACTTACTTGTTTTAATAGTGAGAATTTGTGAGGTGGTTACTTCTTGTGAAAAATAATGGATAAAAGTAAAGTTTGAGTCGCAAAAGACATGATACGCGATTTTGGTGCGAGGTATGTAAAGTAGCACTATGCGTTACATGTTTTCGTGTCTATCACGAATAAAAATACACAGTAGGTATGTATTTTCTATTCGCCCATCCATTCCATCCATATTTTAATAACGCAATAATAAATAGATTCATCAAGAGATGCATTTTGTTTCATTTAATAGTAACATTATCATGAATACTTATTCAGTGGAGATGTCGTGCTGATATATAATTTTCTATTTAATTTTTAATATAATATATTCGATAACTAAAACTACACTAGTAGTTTTAAGTAAATCTCACAGAAAGACTTGTTGCTGCCGCCAAAAACGCTTTAAAGCGTCTACTAGTGTTGCCAAAAGTTCGATGCTTTTAAAGAAATCGTTACCAAAATCTTACTTTGAATTAGATGTTTTTACTGCTTGTTTATTGTTAAGGTCTTTAAAACTATAAACAATATTTTATTTCTTAAAAATAACATGATTAAACGTAAGTTAACCATCATTTCAGTTCAAAATATTTAATATTACTACTGTATATTTTACGTATTACACATCACCAGCCAATCGTACGAAAAATGATTTGTAATACGGTCGCGGCGTTGGGGGCAAGATAGATGAAATTTTACATGGCGGTCAAAGGGTTAATAAACGTTGTATAGCGTCTGTATAGTTACTCAACGCTTTGTCTTCTTCTTTCAAAAGTCAAATTACTGACGACTGAAAGAGAGAAATCGATGTGTAATTATTCATCTGATATTTATAATACGTTTATTAGTAAGGGGCGTATATATAGATATATGAAGTATATTTATTGTACACTAGCGGCCTAGCCCAGCTTCGCACGGGTGCAATTTTTTTTTTTTCAAATTTCCGATTTTTACTTTCATACAAACCTTGTCCTGGCAATACCAAACACAGCAAAAAAAGAATTATCCAATTTGGTGCAGTCGTACGGAAGTTATGCGCTTAGCAACACATTCAGCGATTCATTTTATATTATAGATACGAGTAAGTATATTATTTACATTCTGTTCAAAAAACTATGCAACGCAAGTCCAGAAATTACCTCCATAAGTGGTATTTTTAACCGACTATAAAAAAGGAGGTTCTTTTTGTCTTAGGTCTCCTAAGAGTTCAAAATGTTGTATTTGTTGTTGTAAAAGCTTTTCTTTGTTTTTACATTAGTGGTACTATGATGCAAATTTTTTTGATTACTGTAAAATACGTGCCAAAGGAAAACGCGTGTATTCTGGTAGTATTTTGAACCACTTGATTTTTTACTGTCCTAATCGACCTTTCTTTGCTTGAATTAACATACATGTTTTTGCGTTTCGAAAAGTAATTTAAATTATATGATTAGGTTTTTTATAGGTGTTCTATTTAGCAAAGTCATTAAACACGTGTACCTACCTATATTTATACATTCTTATCTAATAATAAAATTAAGACCTTGACGACATGTTCCAAACAGCTGATGTGCTATAGACTAGCTTTTGCCCGCGACTTCGTCCGCGTAAAATTTCGGCCAACCTATAAGTAGCGTCTATCCCGTCGCGTCGCCTTTAACGTTTTTTTTTTCTTTTTACTCGTCTCCTAGGGGCCGTAGCGTGATGTAAAATAGCCTACAACCTTCCTTAAGATTTAAGCTATCAAATGCAAAAATAATATTTCAAACGGCAAATTTTCAGACTGGAAGTTCCTGAGATTAGTGCATTCAAAATAAACTCTTCGGCATTCATATGGACTTGCTTTAAACTTGCATTACTTAAAATAGGAAAAAGTTCTCCAAAATTCACGTAATGGACAAAATTGATACACTTAACCGACGAGAAAATTGAAAGTCTTCCTAGTAAGAAAATCCTTGCACAATACCTACTTTAAGATTTTTGCAAGGTAGGTAGGTAATAATGAAACCGTTTCGATTTCGATTTGCAAGATCTACCGAAACGGCTTTAGTTTGCATAAACACGAGCGACACGCGTCGACAACAGAGGCAACTGCAATGGCGGCTGCCGCCGCCAACAAGCCGCTCGTGTATTTGAGCACCGTACTCAAATACACGAACGACACGCGTAGACGTTTGCCAATTCCGATCCAGTGACGCCTTAAGCCGAGGTCCGTGCCCCATAGGGGGTGCCCTTAGCGTGTAGTCGCTTAATTTGTAAGTTTTTTAAGCCCTGGCTGGAGGCCTTAATTTAATAAGGCATCCACAGGCAAGCCCGGTTAAGCAGACGACAACCTCATAGATAGAACTGCGAGATGCCATTCCCAAAAAAAAAAGTCGATGTTTGCAGTTGCCGCTATCGTCCACCGTGTCTCTTGCACACTTACTCGTACATATAACATAATTTTTTTTTAAGATATGTGACTATATTATTTTGATTTAAAAGAGTGTCCATGGAGTTTCTTGCCCGTTCTTCTCCATAGGTACCTACGCTTTGGAATGGGCAACTAGCTTCATCTTTCTGACTGACCGACCCTTTAACAATTCAAAAGTGCCTGTAATTGGTTTAATTGAAATAAATGCTTTGAGTTTGAGTTTGTCACTGTTAAATTGATAAAGATAATAGATAGATAGATAAACCCACACAAAAGAAATAAGTAGCACAACACGCAAAAGCACAATTAAATGATAACAAATTAGACACGTGTATATATAAAAAACAAGCTGCCGGCCGGCAGGTTACAAAAAAAAATTAAACAAATAAAGTGACTATGACATACTTTAAATCAAATAAGAAGGTACTTACAAAGTGCGGTGTGCGCTTCAAGGTTGCACCAAATGGGAGTCCAGCTCAGCATGTGTCAAGCTAATAATTATAATATCTGACGCTGATATTCTGCTGGATCCCTAAATAATAGGAGTCATTCCAGTCTGATCCCTTGCTGCACGAGCAATACTTTAAAATAACAGGAAAAACTCCTTTTACACATAATTAAAAATAATAAATAAATACCTTTCTTTCCTCTATACTTTCCACGAAAACGCAGCCATGTCACCTGATACAAGGTTATAAACCCGGAATAAGTAATAACAATGTATGTTTAAATTCTCTCATTAAAACTTGTTTTAATTGCTTACGAACTTTCGATTTAAGGTCGGAGATAAGAAAAAATGTATTATTTCCTGGTTGAAACAAAAAACTATCAAAACGTATGACACGGACTGCGCATGTTGATATTCAAGTAAGTAGGTACTCCAATTCGCTTGTGGACATAATGGTGATTATACTTCAGGCTTCGTCCTCGAGATTAGCATTTATACACATGTAGTAACGCGTAGTACACACCATTCCACACTATTTTGAGAATATTTTGATTTCTTCTGCATTTTCAACTTTTTTTTTTTTTTTTTTTTTTGTGGGTAGTTTTGTCCACTTGATTCCTGCGCCCGCAATCCGTGTCATTCGCTTTTTAGTGCTGCGCCGTTCCACACTCGCTCGCGATTACAGTTATTTAAAAAGTTAATATCTAGTGTTGTTGTGATATTATAATAATGCCTAAAAGAAAAGGTGATGATTGTGATCGTATAAAACAAAAAATTAGAAGATTACAAAGAAAATTAAGACGCAAACGGCGTCGATCGCGTGATTCATATTACTCGGATAATGACTCACAGTTATCGTCAACAAGTTTGTGCCGCCGTTCTCCGTTAGATGATCAAGGTATGTTTTGTTTTCGAACTATATATTAATCAGTGGTTGACCTACTACCCATTACATAGATACTTTTTTCTTCAATTTAATTGCAAACGGTCTTCAGCTATAAGTATACGAGATTACACGTCTTGTTAACATTGTTCAACAACAATGTACCTGGGTACATACTTCATAGTTTTTCTACTCGAGGAATTAGTGTTACGGACAGTACAGTGGGACTGTTTTTTCACTAATACGAGCCAGACAAAACAAGATTTAATTGTTCTTTACGAAATAATAGTTTGCGGACAGTACTTGCTTGCATTGGGACTGTTTCTTACTGTTAATTTCTGACAATTCAGTTTAGTCTTTTGGACTATAATGTAACTAACAAGTGTTTTACATTGAGAACATTAAATATTTTAACATATCGAACAACTTGCTCTATTTTATTGTTACGATAATAATGCAGTCATTTCCCGGCCCGCCGAGCAGTACAATGGGACTGTCTCACGGTGCTAGATAAATTTGTTTGTGGACAGTACGTGTTATCAAAACTTGGGACTGTCACTTACAATATAATATTGACTCGCATTGCCAGCCTACATAGGACTTTACGTCTCCTTTTCAGACGGAGAATATATGGGGTTGTTTAACAATGAAGCGGTCATGTCAGACCTCGATCAGCCTTCTCCCGAGCTACAAACAGATGTAGACTTAACGCAGCCCGAGGTGGAGCTGGAACCAGATCCACTCCCCAGCATATCACGCGATACAAACTCTGTCCAAATTCAGTCTGTCGCGATAGTTGCGCCGGGTCCCGCGGACCCTTCACCGCCCGTAGTCCCAGAGCCTGTTCCGCTTGAAGACGCGACGATACCTGAAATAGAAGACTCAGGACTTGATAATGAACTGTTGGATATACTAGGCATTGATCCTACAACAGATAAAAAATATGGAAAAAATATACAAAAAGATTTATCGATTAGATTTCAACATTGGACTACGGTGGGGATAGCGAGAGATCTGCGTAAGGAGCTTAAAGAACATTACTTAACTCCTGAAAATGCCAAGTTGATTGATCCTCCAGAATTAAATGCAGAAATAAAAGCAGCTGTGTCAGATATTATTGCTAAACGCGATAAAGCTATTGAAAGTAAACAAAAACAACTTACCTTAGCCATTACTGCCTTAGGAGAAGCCATCACGCTTATATTGTCTGCTAAGGATAGAAACACCGCTTTACTCAAACTTCTGATGGATTCTACTCGTATCATCTGCGACTGCCAACATGCTGACTCTGTTACGCGGAGAAACTTCCTATTGAATGCTGTAAAGAAAGAAGTTAGAGAGCAGCTACAGAATACAAAAATCGATAAGCTTCTTTTCGGTGAGAACTTAGCCGAAACCATAAAAACTGCGAAAGCCATCAATAAATCTGGTACAGATCTTAAACCACCGGCACCTAAACCTGCCAATAAGAAGTTTACACAGAGCACAGCTAATCCATCAAGGAATTTAAACTGGAGGAATCCGGGTCCGACTCGCAGGCCGACGGGTCCACCAAGGATGAAGGAGCCTGCGATGACCTCGACGCCCAATCGGCCAGCCAGCTCATCCAAGCAGTCTCAGCATCCGCAGCAGCGACAGAACTACAGACGTCGCTAAACACGGTAAAACTTGCAGGTCGATTGTCCTTATTTTGTAAAGAATGGTCAATGATCACTCATGATCCAATGATCCTTTCATATATAAATGGTTATAAAATTCCCTTTACTCGGTTACCAATTCAATCAGTACCTCCTAGCATTCGGAAATATTCTGAGTCAGAAAGGGTACACTTCATTGAATCTATCGATAATTTATTATCATTAGGAGCTATTTCAGAATGTGAAGCTCGGTCCGACCAA
The DNA here is from genome assembly GCA_947508005.1 of Amphipoea lucens. NCBI lineage: Eukaryota > Metazoa > Arthropoda > Insecta > Lepidoptera > Noctuidae > Amphipoea > Amphipoea lucens. The sequence goes on from OX382374.1 coordinate 11,930,108, forward strand.
TATTTGTCAAATGTCTTTTTAATACCAAAGCCAAACGGAAAGATGCGTTTTATCTTAAACTTAAAATCCTTAAATCAATTTATTGATACTAATCACTTCAAACTGGAAGACTTAAGGACTGTACTAAAACTGATATCACGAGATTGTTACTTATGCACTATCGACTTAAAAGACGCATATTATTTAATTAGGATTGATAAAGATGATCGAAAATATCTCAGGTTCCAGTTTGAGCGTTCTATTTATGAATTTAATATCTTACCTTTCGGCTTGAATACTGCTCCGTTTGTATTTACAAAGGTTATGAAACCAGTGATGAAATTATTGAGAACACGTGGATACTTATCTACTATATATTTAGATGACATTTGCCTCATTGGTCATGATCAGCAAACATGTTATAAAAACCTGCAAGAAACTCAAAACCTCCTTACGAGCCTTGGTTTTATCATAAATAAGGAAAAAAGTAATTTCCATCCTTCACACACTTGCAGATATTTAGGATATGTTGTAGATACAAGAAAATTTCAGGTCACATTACCAAAAGAAAAAATTAATAGAATAAAATTAGAAATTAAAAGAATGTCAAATTTAAGACAATGCAAAATCAGAGCTTTCGCTAGCTTTGTTGGTCTTTTGGTATCTGCCTGCCCAGCTGTGGAGTATGGCTGGCTCTATACCAAACTATTTGAAAGATGTAAATACCTTAATTTAAAAAATTCAAACAATAATTATGAAGCAGTTATGAATATACCAAACTCATTAAAATTAGACTTTGAATGGTGGAATCATGCTATCGATCATTCTGTTTGTAAAATCAAAATGGATAAATATGACCTTGAAATTTTCTCTGATGCCTCAAAAACGGGGTGGGGAATTGCGTGTGGTGATCAGAGAGCTAGTGGCCTGTGGGGAGACGCTGAACTCAGCCAGCATATTAACTATTTGGAAATTATGGCTGCTTATATTGGCCTTAAAATATTTTCTAAAGATATATCTAACTCCCAGATTCTTCTTCGAATTGACAATACTACCGCTATTTCCTACATCAACAGGATGGGAGGCATTCAGTTCCCCCATTTGACAGACGTTACAAAGCAACTCTGGCAATGGTGCGAACATAGAAATTTATATGTTTTCGCTTCATATATTACCTCTTCAGAGAACTTTGAAGCAGATGAGGAGTCGAGACGTACGCATCCGGATATTGAGTGGCAACTTGCAGACTATGCCTATCGTAAAATTATTACAAAATTTGGTCCCCCAAACATAGATCTTTTCGCCAGTCGGGTAAATAATAAATGCCCAAGATACGTCTCCTGGCACAGAGATCCGGATGCATACGCAGTAAATGCTTTTACAATTTCATGGTCAGAATTTTATTTTTATGCGTTTCCTCCGTTTACCATGATATTAAAATCATTACGAAAAATTCAGTCTGATAACGCCAAGGGTATCATGGTTGTCCCACACTGGCCAACACAGCCGTGGTACCCATTATTTAAAAGTCTTTTAGTGTCAGAAATGGTAACTTTTAGGGCTAATGATAATTTAATTTTATCTACTAATTTCAGTCGTCTCCACATGCGCAACAGCATTACACTGGTAGCAGGGATCTTATCCGCAAGGCGATGATAAGAAGAGGTATCCCACTTTCATCTATGGATATAGTACTTAACTCTCTCTCGGAGAACTCTTATAAGCAATATGAAGGGTGCTATAAAAAGTGGTTCATTTATTGTAATGAGAATAAATTGAACATGCATGAGGTATCAATTCCAAATATTATGAACTTCCTAACAATTGCGTATAATGGTGGTGCCCAATACGGAACATTAAATTCATACCGGTCCGCTTTGAGTTTAATTACTAAAGAAAACATTTCCGGGAATGAAGATATGAAAAGATTCTTTAAAGGAGTATTTCGTTCTAGACCCCCTCTGCCTAAATATAACGAAACCTGGGACACGTCTTTGGTATTAAATTATCTGGAAAAATGGTACCCTAATGAAGACATAAGCCTTGAAAAAATGTCTAAAAAATTAATTACTCTGTTAGCTCTCGTCACTGCACATAGGGTGCAAACATTATCAAAAATTAAAATTTATAATATTGAAAAGTTTCCAAATGAAATCAAAATTAAAATTCCCGACCTTATAAAAACATCTAAAATTGGGGCATGTCAACCCATGCTCGTTATTCCGTTTTTTGATAAAAAACCAGAGATTTGTCCAGCAAAAGCAATATTCGATTATCTCGCAATGACTGAAGGACTTCGTATCAATACGGATACTTTATTTATCAGTTTTAAAAGGCCGCATAAATCGGTAGGTGCACAAACTTTATCTAGATGGATAAAACATACCCTAAGTTTAAGCGGAATTGATACTTCCACGTTCACTGCGCATAGCACTCGGCATGCTGCCACATCTGCTGCGCAAAGATTAGGTGTTAATATTGATCAAATTAGGAAAGCTGCTGGTTGGAGCCCTAGCTCCCAAACATTTGCAAAATTTTATAGTAGACCTGTTAATAATGTGTCTAATGATTGTTTTGGTATGGCAATAATGAATGATTCAATTAACAAGTAAACCTTTTAGTTAATTACAGCAATTGTAAAATGAAGTGATTTTTGTTTTTTCGTTACAGCAATACAAAATACTTTGCAAACTATAACTCATGTATTTCATTTAATTATATTTTACGATTCTTATCTCTAAAAGTCTACATGTGTATAAATGCTAATCTCGAGGACGAAGCCTGAAGTATAATTAGAGATTAAACGAACTTACCTGTGAGTGAAGTTCGATCCTAATTATATGAAGGCTTCGTCCGAAGAGATTAGCAACCCTCCCACCCTCTCGTTCAATCTCTACCCTTATCAATCGTAAAATATGAAGTGAATGGGCTAGACTCTAAACTAAATGACACGGATTGCGGGCGCAGGAATCAAGTGGACAAAACTACCCACAAAAAAAAAAAAAAAAAAAAAAAGTTGAAAATGCAGAAGAAATCAAAATATTCTCAAAATAGTGTGGAATGGTGTGTACTACGCGTTACTACATGTGTATAAATGCTAATCTCTTCGGACGAAGCCTTCATATAATTAGGATCGAACTTCACTCACAGGTAAGTTCGTTTAATCTCTAATCAGATTTAAATAATAATGATTTTAATCAAGCCGTAATTATCATTATTGATACAGAGATATGACTTATTACCATGTAATGTCAATCTCGACATGATTGTTATTTTTCTGTTTTTTTATGAGCGTTTAAAGATAATTGATTGTTATTTAACTTTCTTTGTTTTGTGATTTTTATATAGTTGCTTGTTATCGTTTTTATTCATTGTCAGACACTAGATCAGAGAAATAGATTCAGATATAAATCTGAACTGACTGAGAACAGTCGCCATAAAAATGAAGTCGGTTATTATTTCAAATTTCAATATTGGATTATAAATAAAAAGAGACATTTTACCTAACCCGACTTCAATCAAAGAAAAACAAAATTTTACCCAACCTAGACATTTTTATTTTTCTAGCCTGCTCTATCCCACTCCTGGGCAAAGACCTCCCTCTACTCCGCTGCACTTTCCTGCTAATTTCTCACAATGCACTTCACACTTTTTATTTGTTTACTTTTTTAGATTTCTGTTTTTATTTGTAGTATAATAATGTTGTGTTGTGTGCCTTTCAGTCTGTGCTAAATAAGTGTAGTTTCTTTCTTATTTCTTTACTCCTTCCATTCTAGAAAGAAAAAAATAAAGAACTCGGCACGGGTAGCATAAGTATGTACTGAACATGATATGACCACTTTTATCTCTATTCTACGAAGAATAGACAATTACACATACCTCTTTTCTTAATTTCTGACAACGTGCCGTAGAAATCCTTTTACAATCTGTAATTTTGAATTTCGTTTCTACTGCGGCCATGCTGCGCGTGCTGGAAAAACACTATAATCTGAAAATTCGCGACGCTGAAAAACGTACCTAGGTAGGTACGTTTTTATGTATAGGTATACATAACTACAATATTGATGCTATTTGTGCCTTAAAAAAATTACCAACACACATCGTGAACAGTAGTTAAGAGTGAGTGATACTTATTGCACATTCATTAACAAAAACCATTAAGAGTGACGCAACATTGATTGATTGAATCGGGCCATCTCGGATCTCAGCCTCCTTACAGCGAGTGCTTCACAATCATTGGGTAAAGTGGCCCATTCACTAACCTACATGTTAGCCGAATGATGCAGGTCATGTAGGATTGTGAATGTGATAGTGGCCTGCGTGAGCGTCGCGTCTTTCAACATTTTTTTTAGCTCAGTTGCCAAAAAATTGAAGTTTTCATGAGTGTGTAAACTATTTATTCCCTGAGCGGCTGACTGCGTACACTACCGGTTACTTAAACAGTGGTATTTTTTTTTAATCGTCATTTAAATAGATACTTTCTGCTAATAAATATCAAATCTGAGATTGAATTAAAATTACTGCCACCAGCTGCATGTTGCATCAGACTTGAGAAAAGTGAGCTTGTTTTGAAATTTTTAGTTGCAGTTGGGATTTTTGATTTTTCCAATTTATTTTTAACCTTCTAATGTGTTATTTTTTTAAAAGGAAAGACTATTAAATTAAACCTCTTTAAGACCACTATTTGGATTAAAAAATAAAAAGTACCATGACCATGTTACAATAATAATTATATATGTATTTTTTTCAAATTCATTTCTTATTGCCGTCTTAAATCCGCCATTTTGATTTTAGAAAAACAAAACCTAACCTATAACCATTGCGCGACCTAGACGAGTCGATATACACCTCATAAATTAGCCGTTAGGGTATAAATAATCCCACATACAAATATAGAAAGATACATAGACACGCGTTAGAAACATAACCCTGTCTTTACAGTCGCGCGCAGTCAGGTACTTACTTAACGTTCACTTTGCACAGTAACCGTTCTTCGTCGCAACGGAATCTTGCCGCAATGATACTTTACGATCGGTAGATCGTATTTGTTGAGATTTTATTAATAGAATAGAATAGAAGTTCTTTATTTGCACAGAAAGTAGGTACAAGTTACAGATGTTAAGTTTAAAATGATCCTATACCCTAAATAAGTCATGCAAACAGTTTTAACTAGGTATATTTTAGCTATGCTGAACTTAGTTCATTGCTAAATGTATACAATAATCGTGCAACATTTTAAATTATTTAAAATATACTAAGAGAAAGAAAGTGCGTTGAAGACCACGTTTAAAAAAAATGTCGTTAGCAGATTCAATTTATCAATTCCCATAAGGAATTATGGGAATTGATAAATTGAATCTGCTAACGACATTTTTTGGAACTGGAAGGAATTCCAGTTAAATCTGACAGAGTACATAAAATACCTATGTACATGTTACAAGACATTAACATACATATGTAATTGTAATCGGCGTTGCAGGCAATATGTATGTATGATATGACATGACATGCGATTCATCTGCCGATAAATCCGAAGATAAATGCTCGTCTGACAACTTGCTCCGGAAGGCAAACAGCTGAGAATCGCCTCTTTTTGGAATATCAGATCGGTATCAGAAAGATAAGTTGCTTATGTTGTCTAGCACCTACATAACAATTTCAAAAGTGATGACTGATATGGACTCGGTTTTGCTCATTTTATTTTTTTGTGGAAAAAATTTATTATTTCTCTTGTCACTCCATCTGGAATTCTGGACTACCTTCGGTCAACCAAGGCTCAGAATAAAAGTAAAAGGTAACGTTGATAAGTTATCTACCTATATCTTGCTTTAGGTCTGAAACTGTAGATACCAAGGGAACTCAAGTTAGAATTTATAACTTATTTTTTTACTTTATATTTACATAAATTCTTCAAGCACAGTTTCCCAAAATTATAATGCTATTTCAATTGAAAGCTAGAAGATAACTGTAGCTACCTATTGGTGCCATAATAAAGTTAAACTAACTTATAAAAACAAGGCACTCGAGTACCGTGATCTTTTCTTGACATCATAATTGTATTTGATAAAAATGATTATCATCATGATGATGATCATGGTAGAAAATTCATAAGAAATTGCCAATTAATGACACTTGCCCATTAGTTGGACAATATTTAAAGTTTAATTAAATATTTAAAAGGACCAAAATTATTGACACATGCCTCTCTTTTCTGACAATTTTATATAATCTGGGGACGACAATACGCCAATAAATTTAACTTCGTGTATCCAATGACGCACTCAATTTGCATTCAAAAATTCAACCAAATAATATATCCAATAGTTTAGTCACTAATAGCTAGTCAAAGATTGGGAAAACCCATAACCAGCCATCACTATTTAGTTTGTTCGAAAATAATACTTTTTTATTTCGATGTGGCTCCACATTGTATATCGTCAAATGGGGCGAATAGGGATGCAGGGGTGAATCGGGACAAAACTTTAAAAGGGATGTTAACAATAAAATAATATAGTTTGTGGCCAAAAAGGACCCTAATGTGTTTACTGTAATTTCATTAACGATGACGTGTCCTTATTGACAACAAACTATATTATTTAAACGTTAAACTCCGTTTTAAAGTTTCGCCCCGATTCACCCGTGCATCCCTATTCACCCCGTTTGTAGGTACATATTTTGAAAAAGAATTTGACAGGCTGTTGATATAGAAGATGCAGAGCTTCCTATCATCATGACATAATCCAATAAGCTAGCCTGTTCTTTGCTGGTTGTAACTGATCAACCTACCTACACCATACGATAATCTACACGACAGATTTCGCAGTAAAGTTGAACGAACGACGCGAATTAGCCTTGGCCTTTCTGACGACTGACTCTTATGAAAGGAAGGGAAGTCCATGAAAGACAAATGGAACTAAATAAAATTCAAACGATTGTCACGAATCGCTTCTGTATTCTCTTTTGTTAATACGCTCCAATGATGTTGGTATAGTTTTTAAAAACAAGGAAATACACTTCCAAACTCCTAAATCGAGGCACCGTGCAATTCCGTGTGAGGTATAAAGGCCTAAATCTAACACATCAAAATTATTTTATAAAAGGAAAATTGTTTATAAAGTTTTGATGCTGAAATACTGGCCACTATTTTTTGGTGTTGTGTTCCGAATTTTAATTCACGACTAGTTAAAAAGTTATAGACTTCTATACAAAAAGTGCAGGGTGTTTCGGGGTGGCTCGATTTAGGAGTCCGGGAGCGTAATAAGACCGTAGAATTTACGAAGGTCTAAAGCGCAACTACACTGCGGTCTATTGAAGAACACTCAAAATTGATCGCTTGAAACCATATCAATCGTTGAGCGATCAATAAGCAACTGATCATCAATCGATGAACGATCGGATCTCGATCGAACCGAACGATGGCTTTTCTTGTCAACCTCTGCCCCGCGCTTCACCGTGTTTGTTTTGGTTTTTGTCATGTTTGACCTTGTGTTTACTTTCTCTTCTCTTTTTAAATCCTTTTCGAGTAACCCAAATAATTATGTCTGGTTTTTTGTGTTACAAGAGTGATAAACATAACCTTTGCTGTAACTGATCAACTATTGAGCTTGGCTACTGCTCGACAAAAAGGCAGCTCATGTTACAAATTTTTATTTTAAAACTAGTTGACCCGACAGACGTCGCCCTGTCTTTTCAATAATTCATACAAAAATTCCAAGAAAGAATCATTTTTAGTTTTACCTAAAAACCTAATTCGGACTATAACGAACATTAAAAAAAAGTTAACCAAATCGGTCCAGCTTTTCTCAAGTGATGCGCTTACTAACGAACGGCATTGCAATTTTATTTATATAGATAACTAGCAGCGCTCCGCGGTTTCACCCGCATAAGTGTCGATCCCGTGGGAATATCGGGATAAAAAGTATCCTGTGTTATTCTGATGTATGTATAAGCTATATTACTGTAAAATTTCAGTAAGCTGAAAGAGTAACGAATATCCATCCATGCTCACAAACATTCGCATTTAATAATTAATAGTAGGATAGGGTAAAGTTGCTAACTATTTTAGCCATAGCGATAACCTTATTCATAAACTGCTCCACTTATGTAACAAAAACTTTAAGATAAATCTATTAAAATATTGAAATCAGACCGCGTGGGCAGCCATTTTTATTAATCATCGTTTGTGTTTATAGTGATATAAATCTCGGGAAACTTTTCAAAGTTTTATAAAAAATGTTATCTGTGTCTGATCTAGATTGTGACAAGGTCTGCAATTAATATTTATCGAAAATTTTATCCAAACTAATATTATAAATGCGAAAGTAACTCTGTCTGTCTGTCTGTCTTTTCTTCACGCCTAAACTACTGAACCGATTTAGATGAAATTTGGTATAGAGATAGTTTGAGTCCCGGGAAATGACATAGGATAGTTTTTATCCCGATATTCCCACGGGATCGACACATATGCGGGTGAAACCGCGGGGCGCAGCTAGTACTTAAATAATTTAAATACTGTAAACTCTAATGATGAGCATGAGGTCTGTACTTTGGTGAGTGTGCCCAAGAACTCCACGACTTCATTCCACCGGCCCCCTTCTACCTTCGGACATCCAGACGCACTGCAAGTTACCATCCCTGCCTGGTTGCTATTCCACCAATTCGCACTAAGCGTTTGCAAATGTCATTTATAATGCGCACAGCAAAAGAGTGGAACTCTCTACCTGCGTCTGTTTTTCCGGGCGCATACTACCCGAATCTCTTCAAAGTGAGAGTGAACAGGCTTCTTCTGGGTAAGCTCGCTCCATCGTCAACTTTGACTCTATCACATTTGACCTAGATTAGAGTCAAGAGCAAGCCCATTTCAAATAAAAAAAGGGTCGTGGGTTCGATTCCTGCGTTGGAAAAATTGTTATAAGTAAGTGTTGTGTTAAGTTTTCCATCTGGAATTTCTGCGAAGCAGCCCATGCAGGCATTTAAATGTCAATGTCACATAATTATGCATTTTCCGAAGGGTTGGGCAGAGGTTAACAAATAGCTCGACCGTATTTCGCCTGTTATGTTTAAGTCCCAAGTAATAAGGGGCGAGGGTAGCAGAGTGGACTTACGAGTTGTAGGTCGTACGTTCGAACCCAGACAGGCGCTTTACTTTGTGTAAATTATTTCATCAACACTGCTGTCAAAACGGTGAAGGAAAACATCGTGGGGAAATCGGTATGTCTTTATAGAGCCAAAAATTCGAAGACATGTGACATCTACCAATCCGCACTGTGCCCGCGTGGTAGATTACGGCCCACTCCCTCTTAACAAGAGGAGGCCTATATGCCAGCAGTGGGAACATTATAGGCTGATTATGCTAATAAAGGGCGATAATATTGCCATCAACTGGGCAAAAATCCAGACTCTGGGCTGCTACTGAGAAACTCCAGATAGAAAAACCTAATAACACTGTACAACTCAGGAATCGAACCCAGGACCTTAAGCTCAACAGTACCACTTGCGACCTCTAAACCACTTTTAAAAATACAAATAATTCGCTTTGAATTCGTATCCTTCACACAACAAGTACGTTAAGTAGTTCCATCTTCAATTGCTTGCTAACTATTGACTTTAAATGTCAGTGTTGGCTGTCAACATGGAGTATTTAATTTAAATATATTAGTTCCGTTGACAACCTTTGCTTGATGCTTGATTACATAAGCGTGTTGAACAAAGGATAATACGTAATTAAGAGTTTGTACAAACGTTTCATTAATTACATTTATTTGAAAGTCAATTGTTGCTTTGCATTGTCACACTTCCGTGCTTTTAAATGATTTGTATAGTAAATATTCATGTTATATGTTATGTGGTAGGTATAACGGGTGTAAAAACCCTCCGAACCGGAAAGTTGAACTGGACCGCACCTGGGAAGCTTCTGGTTACGGAGACATTGAAGGTCAAAGTTCCAACATTTTTTTATGAATATACCTTTTCATTTTTATAGCTCTACTTTAATAGTTCACGATCACTGTTTGTGTGTTTGCCATGTTTTGCGTGCCTTACACATGCGCATTACCGTAAACAGCGAATTTTCACACCATGTTTGCCTAGTCTTTTCCCAACTATGTTGTGGTCGGCTTCCAGTCTAGCTGTATGCAGCTGATTACCAGTATTTTTCATGGAGCGACCGCCTATCTGACATCCACAACCCAGTTACTGGGTAGCACGATATCCCTTTGCAAGACTGGTTGTCAGGCTTTTTGGCTACCCGAAATGACAGCCGAGAATTGTAATTTCAGGCACATCGATTGCAAAACAACCGCGATGCCTCTAGATCGCGCAGAAGTTCCTAGGTAACCGCATATTTGTTTAACTTTTAACTCCTAATAATATGAAAAAAAATATTTGTTCAGCATAAACCGCAAATATCATGATAGTTTTTTTTTTTTGTTTTTGGTAAAAGCTGAAAGAAGCAGAAAGGCATGCAAATTCAAAATTCAAACCATTTATTTCAATAAAACCATTAACAGGAAAGAAAGAAAGAAACATTGTTTATTCTGCACCAACAACTCCATGGACACTCTTTAAAATTATATTGTTAAAAAACATTAGTTACATAATTAATGTATTATGCCAAAATATTTTATAAAGATTATCAAGATTAGCTACCAGCACTCCACTGACGTGCAATCAATTTTGCGATTATGGTGCCTATAGGTATCGTAGTGAGCCGTCAGCCATGCTACCAAAGTGCTGAATGGCCATTCTTTTTACCACCACTAGAGCATTGGTAAAACTGCATTACACTGAAAAAGATGAATGGCCTTATTTTCGCGTTATTGCACGACTCCTACGACTCGACTCGACTTGTAGTGCTTTACGATCGATTTTTTTTTGCCTCCTTTCTGCAATTATTTCTATTGTTATACTTCTGCTAGTATGTACACAGAAACTACTTAATTTATATACCATTGTATAGATAATTTAATGGAGATTAGTTCTGTAGTTTTCATAAATTGATTTAATGCAGTTGAAACTAAAACAACATCAAAATTTTTCAAAATTTTTTCCTTGCGAAAAAATCAATTAATTGAGTCAAATTTTTTTTTTATACATTATTTTCACCCGAAAGAGGAATCCTATTGATAATGGCTGTTTTATTTAAAGTAGTTTTATTATAATTAATAAAACATTAACTAATATAATATATTATCCGTATCCATGGCTTTTTATACGATCAAATGAGCATTATGAGTCGTACACTTTGGATTTTCCAAATTTTTTTATAATTGGCACCCTGTATATACTGCCACGTTGGTCTAGTGGTCACAAGCGCTACTGCTGAGCATGAGGTTCTGGATTCGATTTCCAGGGTCGGTCAAAGTTTTATTGGGTTTTCCATTATACATATCTCAGTAGCAGGCTAGACTCTGGATTTCTGTCCGGTCTCGGCTCGCGCCCTAATTACATGGGACTTGAACATGACTGGAGAACGGTAGGTGTACTATCCTGCACCTCTGCCTAACTCATCGGGGAATACAGTCGTGATGCTAAGTTATGTTAAAGATGTTTGTGCTAGCCTTTGTTTTTACTAAATAAATCTGTATACATTAGAGAGGCTAGCCTATAATACTAAACGATATAAAATCATGTGTTTGTGCTAATTCTAAGTCGGTAACAATCTGCGACCTTGCCGCTGTAATTCGAACAGACCAAAGGAATGCAAGTGACCCTGAATGTGTAACAGTCAGATTTTTTTCTGATATAGGTACCAGAGTATCTGCGACAGTATTCGCAAATAATTGTTTGTAATGCATTACATGTGCGTATGTGTGAATTACTACATAGATAATACATAGATAGGTACATCTTCGATACTACGGGACCTATACTCTGTTCCAAAAGTATTTACTTAATGAAAATGTACCTAAATAAATGTGTCGGATAACGTGTACACTAAAAAATGTGTACACTAGAAATGTGCCACTTACAAATTAATTGATTTATTTTAATATTTAAACCGTTGCTTACACTTTCATAAAAAAGTTTTAGAACAGATTATATTTTCTTTTTTTAATTTACAAATCTCTACGGGCACGACATTATTATCAACACGACAACATCTTAGTCGTAATTCCTACCACACCACAAAACAAAGGGTTTTGGGTCTCGTTTTAATGTGCATACTCTTGACAGATGCGACATGATAAGTCACAGTAAAACCCCTTTTTGATAACATTTATTTAGAAACATAGAAACCTATTGGGTTAGTAGGTTTATTGTAGTATTCTTAAATTATAACCTGCCAGCCTAAACCTCAATCGGGTCGGCTTCCGGTCTAACCGGATGCAAGAGAATACCAGTATTTTACATGAAGCCTTTCCGACCTCAACTCTCCCCTTGGTAAGACATGGCTAACAGACTTTCGGGCTTTTGACTATCCGTAACGACTGTCAAAGATCTACGAATGACGACCAGTAAATGTGGTGCTGTTCCACAAACAATGGGACATTTAATATCGTGCCCAGCGTGTCCTGTTCTCTGCACGATACGGGAGCTGATGGACGCTACTGAAAGTGCCCAACTCGTTGCCAAATTCTGGGTCGACTATAGATTGCCATCGGTACGCTATGAAGAAGCAGATAGGTACATATGCCGAACTGAGATCAAATCGCGTTTCACTTCGTCGTGTCCGATTCGACACACCCCAAGGCGAATTAGACACACTGCTTCCTCCTATTGTTTTAACAAATACCTACGCGACCACGCGAATAAATCTATAGGCTGCCAAACACCTACCTCAACCAGTTTTGTCAGGAAGTGCTCTATATATTATATTATTCTGTAACGATCTGCGTCATTGTTCAAACGCTTTGTAGATTCTTTAATGTCACATTTATTATGAATAGCTTATAATTGATTGCCTATTGGTCATTGGTTCAGATTACCTTCATGTCAATTTTTATATTCAGAAGCGTCCTTTACAATGGCGATAACGACACGTCCTACTTCAATAACATGTTTTTTTAATAATCTAATAAAATAACGTATTAAATAAAGCTGTTACCCCAAAATGTGTTTCCGATAAATGAGGTAGTACAAAATTGAGTTTTTGAAGCTAATAAAGGGCATAATAATTTTGAAACGACAAATTGTCGCCGGAGTTACCGACATAGCTTGCAGAGTAAACAATCTGAAGTGGCAGTGGGCGATGTTTGTCGAAGGACCGATGGCCGGTGGAGCAGACGAGACCTGGAGTGGAGACCGCGTATTGGCAAGCGTAACGTGGGACGCCCCCATCTAATAGATGGACCGGAAAGTGGCTGGAAAAGATTGGATGTGAAAGGCGGAGGACAGGACAGGTGTTGTCGCGCAGCCTGGGAGAGGCCTATGTCCAGCAGTGGACAGCGATAGGCTGAGTTGATTGGTTGATTGAAATTGTCCCCGAAATCGCTCGCGAATTTGGTTTATTTATACGTCGAGCTTATAAAATCAAGCAATCCATTATGACCCTATTGTCGCATCAAATTACATTGCCTATGTAAATAGGCAAGTACATACCAAATAGATACTTAGTAAACGCACTTGGTGACTAATTGCTTTATAATGACATCAAAAAAATCTAGTCGACATTGGTGCGAGCTGGTGAAGTGCTTGACCTATCTCTGCGAGTAGATGATCGCTCGACTGAAATAATAAAAACATTCAACGCTATTAAATAAATATAATTATGAGAATGATGGAGAGCAGTGGTGCCCAAGTGGTAACGGCCGCATCTTACGAGTTGTTGGTCGTAAGTTCGAACCCAGACAGGCGCTTTACTTCGTATTAATTATCTCGTCACCACTGCTCTCAAAACGGTAAAGGAAAACATCGTGCGGAAACCGACATATCCTAGCACCAAAAAATTCGAAGACATGTGACATCTACCAACCCGCACTGGGCCCTCATGGTGGATAACGGCCCACTTCCTCTCACATAGAGGAGGCCTGTGTCCCAGCAGTGGGAACATCATAGGCTGATTATGCTAATTAGATAATAGTAATGTTCGAATCGGCCATTTTATTCTACTGCATATTTCATGTTGAGGTTGCGGAATAGATTAGAAATATGAAACCTAACAACAGCGAATGCGCAGCAGAGATCGATCCGTATGATTTTTATAAAGCCCCAAAAAAATCTGGGGTATGGTCCCCTTACCTACATTCCGCTTTATATAACTGTTTTTCTCAAAGCTAATTAGTACAATTGTACAATGTTTCCCATAATGCGCAGACGTCGTTTCCCACGGTTCCTACTCCGGCGCAAGCGTGATCTAGATGCTCTTCGGCGATAGCAGTTAGTGTCAAACGTGCCTTCACGGGGTCATGCCAAATTTGTGCATACTCAAGTGAACTTCAAAATTTGCAACGTAATACGTCTGTTATTGAAAAATGTCAAGTACTTCTTGTCACGATTTCTTCGCTGTTTTATGATCCATATGAATTTCTACTCACTTTTAAATCTACATAACATCCTACAGCTTTGTATCTAGATCGTATTGTTAGTAGCACATCACACTGCTTCTTTAAAACATTCTTTAAAATTAGAAAATAAATGTTTGCGACTGAGGCTTGAGGCACACACATGAGACATTTCAACCTTCTTCTCGTGATGGTAAATGATTGGAATTATCCTTGCAATAAGCAGCAATGATAACAACTAGAAGATGACAATCTCTCATTGAAGAATAGAGAAAAAAATTCTGATCCAAACTATTTTAAACCCAAAAGTACCGACATACCTACATTTATGTACCTTATAATAATACCACCACAACACACCACCACCTACATACCCGTCACTCCTATACTCCTCTGCCTAGCCCTTCGAGACCTACAGGCATGATGTAAGACCACCAGTAAATAGAACACCCATCCAATTAATAGCCAGACTATTTGACAGTCGTTCAATCACTTTGATAAAATAATATGTACATGAACAAACCTAACTATGTGCCCTTACTTAACATTTTCTATAAACACGTGTGCTAGTGTGCCAAGGTTCCATCGATACAACTTTTAAGATTATGGTCAAGACCTGAACTAGATTTAGACGCAATATCTGATCGAAATACATAAAATTATACGCGAAAATTGCGTTTGATTGCGCCAATTTAGACTCTAAAGTTGTGTGACTCATGTATTTTTTTAAACTTAATGTTACGCCTGTATTTTCCGAAGGCAAACACACGAATTTATCCACGAAATCATACAAATTAAAAGTCGTTTATTCAAATTAAGCTGCACTTTTTGTACGTATTTACATAAGACAGTCCCCCAAACGACATCGCGACAGGCCCAGGCGGAGATGGCGGCATGAGCTAGACTCCTTTAACCCATTGAATGTCGTAATTACAGACACAATTAAAAAGCCATTGTGTCTCGCGTAGATCTACGTTCCGACAGACGAAAGGTTAATAAAGATTGGTCCGTGCCAGTTCTGGACAGAGACAGGTGGAAAGAGAGTAGGGAGGCCTTTTCCCAGCAGTGCGACATTAATGGCAATTTTTTTTTTTTTAAAGTGCCCTAAAACCTCCGCCTATAATTGCACCAGTTATGGTTAAGTCCCATGCATTGTGGAAGCGAGACTATTGTCATTTGAGCCGACCTCAAAGGACATTGTATTTAAAAACATGAACAATTTATGGTATAAAGATGATAAACAAAATTAACTTCTAAAATATGATAACTTGACGATTATTTCCTTACTTTTACATAGTTACATACTGTATAAAAGCGTGTTAATAAAATAAGACTTTAATCCCTTAATAAAAGCGGAGGGGCTCATGGCTAAGTAGTAACAGCCGCACGGGTCGATCGATCAGATTAAGCTACGCTTTCCGAGGTTGGTTCGTGGATGGGTGACTATTTTTACATACCGTGACCCCTCCGTGCCTCGGAAAGCATGTTAAGCCGTGTGTCTCGACTGTCATTCCTAGATCTTTGACAGTCGTTACGGGTCGTCAGAAGCCCGAAAGTCTGACAACCAGTCTTACCAAGACGTATACGTCTGTAACCCAGTGTCTGGGTAATACTATAGTATTACCCAGACACTGGGTTTTGGAGGTCAGATAGGCAATCGCTTCATGTAAAAACCTGGTATTCAGCTGCATCTAGTTAGACCGGTAGCCGACCCCACCGTAGTTGAAAAAAGGCTATTTAGATTGATTTGATTTTTAAACGCGGAGTAAATGTCAAATTATTTCGTGCCTATTAGGGCTTCCGCAGACAGGAGCGACGCGACAGCGCGTCACGACTCCAGAAGAACAATTTCTTTGAAAACTTCATGGAAATTGTTCTCCTGTTCGACATTACTGTCAGTACTACTCCAATTCTACCAGCATCGCGTCACACCGTTCGTCGCGTCGAAAGTTTGTAGGCTGGCAATTAGTAAAGCGTGAGAAACCTATTTGTACATAATGTTTTGCTTCATGTTCTGTTATAATTGATAGTTAAGCGAATAACGAAATCAATTTAATGTCAGAATCGTTGTTGATGACTGCGAATTTACAAATATAAAGTATAAATCAATCGAAATGTTTTTATACAAGTGAACAGGTCACATATTTTTGAATATCTTAATCTAAATGCGCATACGTTGCGTTACGTTGGTATGCATACTATTTATTATTGTCACGCTTTAGATTATCATCAGCTATAATAGAATAATACATAATAATATTATAATATTGAGCAAAAAATTATTACCTTTTTTTTAATAAGTGATCGAGTACTTATTTCTAATTTAACAGCGATATCATAGTACAATTTTAATGACATTCTGAAAAGAAAGAGAAAATCAATTTCCACATTTCACTTAACTTTAAAGTAATTTGTTATGGTGCCTCTACAGTTGACGCGTGTCGCACGTGTGTATGAACACTTAAGAATATTCTATCTCTATTCATTATTTAAAAGCTTTTCTAAGGAAAGATTTCTTTAATTTCCCTTACTCACATCTTTAACATCAAATAAATAAAACAAATGATGTAATAGTATGTATTTATCATGATTCTGCTCTTAGGTATCCTAATTTATTAGGGATCGGCGCGGCATGTCCTCTTCTTCCATACGTCTCTATCATTCGTCATCTTAGTACTTCATTATCATCATCATTTCAGCCAAAAGACGTCCACTGCTGGACATAGGCCTCCCCCAAATACTGCTACTTCGACCGGTTCTGTGCTTTCCACATCCAGCGGATTTCTGCGGCCTTCACAAGGTCAATCTTAGTACTTGTTCATTCCCTATTTTTTTTTCACATAATTCATCCATCGTTCTTTGGGTCTTTTCCAACTCTGAAAGCCCATCCACATTCATACTCAGAGGGACTTACACTCAGACATTTTCATTTAGTATTCATTCAAGCTTTTGTTATAGTAGATTGCCTTACTATTTGTTTTTTTTTCTTTATATTAACTACTTGACTTGACACAAAGCTTTTTACCAAACATTTTTATAAGGTACAATGAATAAAATATCGACTTTAAGAACCAAAATTCTGTAATGACCTGAACCTGAGTCACCACCTCGCCTTATATGTGGGTTATTATGACAGCATTCTTTTGTATTGACGGTGCATTTATTATTGCTTTTGGTTATATCAAAATGTACATGTATATTAAAAATTGAAATCACAATTTGCACTATCTTTTGTTCGAAGTATGAATTAATTAGTTCGCTCGCGTATGTAGGTACTGCTATCAGATTCCTATTTTGGTGCAATCATATATTTGAATTTTATGTTATCGACACAAAAAAATATCGACATAAACTAATACTAGTGATTTACATAATAATGTTGATGAAATGAAAAAAAAAAATTATGAAATAAAAATTTTAATGTTGATGAAATGAACATTTTAATGTTGATGAAATGAAAGTTTTAATGTTAATGAAATAAAATGAAACGATTGGCAAAATAATGGAATCCCTTGTCACAAAGCAGAAATGTGGAGCTAAACAATAATGTTCTATTTAAGTACAGTCTCGCCAAATGTTAAGTGAAGGGACGACTCAGTTTAATAAATCACTATGTGCTTAAGGTACAACGGCCGCATTGCTCTGTTCACATGAACAATTCTGAGCTAACAGGAAAATGGCGTTGGCTGTAACTATTAATTGTGTATGACAATGATAATACATCAAATTACAGGGACATTCCTTCTCGAAGAGAGGAGCCCTGTGCCACAGCAGTAGGAACATTATAGGCTGATTATGCTACAGGGACAAATTAACTGGTAAAATTCACAGATGTGATAGACCGATATATAATCATGACACGAATAGTACTAGATTACTAATTAGTGATATTGTTGCTCATCATTATCATCACCATATGTAGTCCCCACTTTCCCTTTACTAGGTAATAGGTAATACGGGCTGGTGTCCGCAACTCAACGTCAATGCGCGTATTTTGCGTGCAGTTCCCATTATTGAGTCCTCTTTATCCATCCTGAGGTAGTCACATTCATGTGTTGGTCGCGATTTGTCTGATGTCGTCAACTTCTCATGTAAGACGTCCAAATTTTAATTCATTAATTCGTCAAAATTTTCATTTTCTCTTCTAGTAAAGTGTATACCTTAATAATTTCTATGATGTTGGCACTGTTTGGCTACATCTAACCCAGCTTCGATTACCACGATTAACTTCGTACATTTTTTAGCGATGCTTCAATTCAATACTACTAGTATGTAGGTAATAGGTACCTATTCTATAACTATAATACATAGTTTCAATATTTTAGAGTTCATGTTTGGGTTTCCCCTTGTTTCAATTCCAAAATCGTGTTCATCAAATGGAATCACGATTTGCCTTTCAAATCGATGACATTTGTAAAGTGGCAAGGATATCACGAAACTTGAGGGGAAATCCAGCCATAAAAGTTAACAACAATGCACGATATATGGTTCAGTTTTGACAATTGATTTGACAGTGTAATGCCAGAACAAAAAGTCTTAAATCGGATCTTAATACTTACAGTAGTGTTTGTGGTGTTATTGAGCAGACTTTCAGAAAATTATCGAATATTTTAAAACTCTATTCTAATCATAACAATATTTTCTTGTTACAGATCAACAGTGGATGAGTTACGGCAGTGAATTGTGTCAGTGCATTGTGTTCTGTGCCTAAAATGAGAAAACGTTGGTGTTAACTATCAAATCGTTCACGTCATGCGAGTGCGTTAGTAACAGCTGCGGGGCTGTTGACTTAGTGAGTTGACATTTCGCGTCAATGCCGCGCGTGTAGGCTATGGCGTTGACAAACTTTACGCTCGCGGGCGTCGGCGCGGCCACGCCGGCGTTCGTGCCCACCTCCTCGACACCCCTTCGAGTTGGCCTCGACGACCTACTCTACTCTCCCGCCGAATACCAACAAGACACGCTCTCAGCACAGTCACAAGAGAACGAGCCATTCACTCCACCAAATCAACGCAGGCCCAAAGTCAGAAAACGTGCTGGCACAGCCTACCTACCACCAGCCAACCAGTATACGCAATACCAAAATGAGGCTCCACAAAACCCCTACGGTGCACCCCTACATACACAGGTCTATCAACAAAATACAAGACTTAAAGTGAATTCACCATACGATGTCACAGGGCAGTACGATAACACAGGACAATACGTTCACGATCCTACTGGTGACTATGATTATGAACAGAAGAGAATGAACCAGGGTCCGCCAGGTCCAGGGTACAGCCCTGGCTACGCGGATGCGCCATACCCGCCGGCAACAAAGCCAAACCCTTCATCTAGTCGAAGGTTCGATGAAAATTCGAATCAAAATGTGAATAACTTCAATTTTAACAGGCCACCTAGTAGTAGTACGGCAGCTCCGGTCAGGCCACCTAGTAATCAGGGTAGCAAGACTGGTGGTAGTGAGAATGGAAATCCTCCGGAAAGACCGCGAGGGTTTACTAAAGTGGAACCAGGTGGAACTGGTGGCAAAACGCAGTTACACGCGGTCCTTGACTATGACGATGATGAATATTACGACGATCCAAGTCTAGGTAAGAATTTATTTCTAAGATTTGCTATGTTTCTCTTTTGCAGGGTCTAATAATCTATTGATATCGATTTTTTGGCCTCCCATTTTTTTCCTTCGCCGTATACTGGCATTATTAAGTACTATTGAGACTTTAGAATTACTCTTTAAAGTCCTTACAGACTTCAAAGAAGTTCTTATTAGAGTCCATGTGGATCATGAAATAATCAACGTCTTTACTCTTTAACCTTCCTTTAAGTAGAATCTCTTACCTTGATATATCTCTCGCTTTTGTTTATTCGTCGATATAGGAAATCCTTGCGGTTATATAGTCAACAGTCGAGCAATTGTCAAACAAATAAACGATCGTTTGTTGATCACGGCGTCTTTTGCCACCTAAATGTTTGATAGCAATCATTAATCACGACTAGACTTAAAATTGGCGAATGATTCAAATAAAAAAAAATAGATTTTCCGTCAAAAACAATAACAAATGTTAACCTTCGAAATATTAGTCTACCGCAATACTAAGAGCTTTGTCCACAATAGGTACTGGGAAACCTAAGAGGTAAGAAGCTCTTCAAGCTTGAAAAAAAGAGGCCAAGTGGATAGTGACTTGCACTGCTGGCTATGCCACCCCCAAGCATCGCCACATCGATCGACTCGATCTGCCACCAATATGTGTTACCATAGATAAATGAATGAAGTAGATATGCCCGGTAGTTGAAAATGTATCAGAACCTGTTTTTTTAGATTTCTATGCATATAACAAACTAAATTAGAATAACATCATCATGTGTTTTAACATCTATCGTCACAGCTGCAGAACGCAGTCACTCCACCACGCTAGACAATAATATATGTATATTTGTATAGGTCAAAGTAAGTGGAGTACCAACGTACTAACAGCCAACTCGTTTCACTTATCTAAGTCAAAGACCTTCGATCGTTTAACCGGTCGCCAATGTCAGTCATACAATGGACAGTCTACTGCAGTACAATGCTTGCATTGTCGCCTTCAGGCTTATATTCCATTTCCTTGTTATCGAGTAAGTGAAGGAACGTGACTAAATTAGATCTGTCTGTAAATTCTTTTGACAAATTGGTTCGTGATAAATGATTTTATTTCTGTGAATAGGTTTGTATAAACCTCAAGCATTTTTTTGAAACTAGAAGAGGTCAGCGTATCCGATCTGAATACTCTGAGAAGAAAGGCTGAAACAAACTCAGAGGTCACAGTCTCTTTTAAAGTCTAGACATAATCTTGCTCAGATCATATGAAGACCATGACATTATCGCTTATCTTTTGTATTAGCTATGTTCCCGGCATTGTATCTATAACCCTTTTAGGGAATTCATATCTCTTAGGATTCACACCTTTCTCTATATTTCTTGCATAAAAATAATACGTACATGTAGATAATCCTTTTCTTAACAAAAACACGGATTTTTTCATGCGTAATGCTACTGTAGGTCTTGAATTTGAATTCACAATCAAAATTGAGCCTACCTCTTATGACACAACAAGTTTCCTTAAAAGCTACGTAATACAAACCATAATATCATCCATTTTTGTGCAAAACGTGATCTGATTGTAATAATAAAGATAATCTTAGTTTATAATACGTTACGATGTTAATTTTCAATGTCAAGGCAGTAGAACAATAAGACAGTAGAACAGCAACTCATTTGATAATGCAAATTGCAACATTGAACTTGTAACTAGAATTACAAATCTTTTTTTAGTCCAACTCAAAAGGACAAACTACTTAGCTCGTATATTACAAAGTTCGTAGCTCTAAATCTGCAATGAGAAGCATTCGGTTTGTACATATTTCACATCTGTATCACCGGTATCACTGTCAAACTTTCTGTCTCCGATGAGATTGGTCGCTACGGCCGAAATTTGGTCTGGAGGACATTATTTATTTATTTATCTCAGTTATCCTTATATCTCTATAGTGTAGCTATTAACAGGATCTTAATTTTCATGATTCTCTCAAGTTACTTTGGACTATTTTTTGCATTAAGCAGGATATAGCCAAAATATATATTTTTATCGTCTCGTGGTATGACTTAAGTAATTTACCCACGTTACGCTAATACTCCGCCTTTTATTAAAAGTACAAGTGGTATTTATGCGCAAGACGTCAATTTGGTCTGCCTTATTCCTTTCACTTTTGAATTGGATTTTTTTTCTTTTTTTCCTTATGTAGCATTCCAGTTATGTGCATGGTTCCTTAAGTCCTTATTCAGTATGTCAATACCTACATTATGCGGTTAGTTTTACATAAACCATTTTGTTTGATCGCTCAAGGATTTCTATTGGTGCATAACTAATAATAATAAATAATAAAATTTATTGAAATCATAAGTTTACAAAAACTAACTAACAAAAAAAAAATTAACTATTCCTGTTGTAGAAATTTTTGTAATGATCATGGATTTTTTTGGGATTTCGACTATGATTACAAATGTTATATTCAATAGTTTTCCGGCCAGAGTGCGTGCTTTGATTCTTTTAGGTTTTTTTTCTTTCGTCCATTTATGTCGTCGTAATATTTCTTATAATTATCTAATTTACAGTTCATCAAGCAAATGGTATAGGATACAAAAGCCGTAAGAGTTCGATTTACTTTATTAAACACCGATCCTAGATATGCAAGTGTTTAGTGTAACCTAGATTAGAAATTACATCATCCTCTACCATTGGTACTTTTATTATGTGCTTGTTCTTGTTCCTTGCAAATGCATTGTGTTAATAGATCAAATTCAAATTAATGTTTATCGGACCTCTGCTTAGCCCTGAGATATACAATAGTTATTCTCTACCTATTAGTATTTACCTAAGCTCTCTATCTCTGAATATATCTTTTCGGGCTCATTTGGCTGGACACGCTATTAAGATTATGATTGAGCCTACTTAAAGGTTCGGTTTTTTCTTCAATCTTTAGGTAGGTATACAGAACCCAGAACCTTGCCAAACTCTGCATGTCCATAATGTCAATTATTGTCAAAATTGTCGTTCACATAAAAATCGTCAACCGTCTGGAACGAAAAGTAAATTCTATTTTATTTAATTTATTCTGTTTCAAGATCATCATAAAAATATGACCCTGAGGGATTCCCATTCTCATAACAATAGTATATTTAATTGACATGCAGCCAGTTAAAAAATACAGGTATCATCTCTATATCAAACCTAGAAAGAACGTGTTTGAATGTACTAACGATTATTACTACTTAAAACATCACTGCAGAAGGCCAATTCCCGTAATTTAAAACGTTCAAAATCTAGTCGCAATCAATGTCAAAAACTTGTCAAAAATTTAGAGAAATTAGAGGTATTTTTGACAGATTGAGACTGAGATCTGAAGGCCAATTCTCGTAATTTGAAACGTTCAAAATCTAGTCGCAGTCTCATCTCGGCGACAAACAAATGTCAAAAACTTGTGAAAATGTAGGGAAATTGAAAGTATTTTTTGACAGATTGACACTGAGATCAGAGTGTGAACGTTCTTATCTTCTGATGTTTTGTAAAAAGTTTCTGTTTACCCTATTCCACTGTTCCAAAAAAGAACTGTCAAAAAATACCAGCTCATTCATTAACGAAAATTCCACAGTTCCACTTAATCATGTCAAGACGTTACGTGACGATCGAAAACGAGGTGATATCTGGATTAAAATATTTTATAAAGTTACCTAACTCTGATGATCGTTTCCGTATGACACCGGCGACTATTCACATAACTTGTACGACGTGCATGTTGCAGCCATGTCTGCAACTTTGACGTAAGTAACACAAAAACTTGGAACAGCGACCTTGGTTTCACTTTCGAACTCATAACATCATCTCAAGAGGTCGGGGCACTCGCCGCATCGGAATTAAGCGAGTAACCTCACTTTTCATGTTACATTTCACACGCGGAATTATTATTAAAATAATATGTTGTGATTTTTTTTTTACGGAATTATAATATGTTGTTTTGTAACTCTACTGCTAAAACAAAAACAAAAGGTAACAATAATGATGTCATAACGTAAATGTTATCTCTATGCCGAATTTGTTTGTTTTATGTTTTTATAAAAGAATGGGGTTTTCATGTTTGTTAATTCAATTCGTTAATCTTTTATGTGGTAGTCAGCAAAAGGAAGTTGGGTTTTACTAAATTATTTTGTCTGGTTAATTACGGATTTTTGAAATCGTCTTATTTGTTTTCTTTTTTTTTTTGTTAGATTTGCATTTTAATTCGTTTTTTCGATACTTAATTTAATAAAAATTTCTAAATGATTTAAGTTTTGAAAGACTTAACAAACTACGTAATTGTTTTTCGTACACACGGCGA
This sequence comes from Amphipoea lucens, assembly GCA_947508005.1. Taxonomy (NCBI): domain Eukaryota; kingdom Metazoa; phylum Arthropoda; class Insecta; order Lepidoptera; family Noctuidae; genus Amphipoea; species Amphipoea lucens. The sequence goes on from OX382374.1 coordinate 11,954,440, forward strand.
CACATCAAGCTATACATGTATAGTTTTTCTTTTTCGTACATTCAGAAGTCTGCTTATACTGGTTATGTATAGCTTGATGTGCAGCCGTGTGTACCTATGCATTTATCTTTTTAAATCTTTTTAGCACCGAATCATTGACATTGTTTATGTAAGCGTATGGTTAGTTTGGCGTGACGTAATGAAGAGTAGAATCTCGTAACATTCACAGGAGGGGCGCGTGAATACCGGCAGCAGTTTCGCAGATAGAATTTTACGATTTACAGTTTTGATGTCCGTTCAAAGGCTCTATTAAAAGTTCTAAAAGTTCTATGTAAAAGTTTTAAATCCGAGAACATTTCAGTGCGTGTAAAGAAATTGTGTTTTTTTTGTGTCGTTGCTCTGCCAGATTTCGGTTTTAGCGGAATTATGGCAACCCTAAACAGCTGTGGCTGCTGTGAGTATTTTTCACTATTTACTTTTTTTTCGTCTATACAAATTACTAGTAGGTACCTACTTTATAGGTACAGACGGGGAATGCTATTGTATATCAAAATGACACACTATGTGATCAATTGCCGTGTTATAGCCCTATCATTCTTGACAGTTGTATCAAATATACAACTAAGAATTATATGATGATGAATGATATTATATCTGATTTGAATATACATGTACATTTGGTACGGACAATTTAAATTGGTTAGTCAATTTGATAAGCAATTACTTTCCCTGACTTTACCTATAACACCTGTAATGTTTAAAATTCAAAAATATTACAACGTTAAACGTAACAATTTGGGCAGTTTTAAGTACAAAATTTCTCACATAATTTGTCCACGTTTAAACGTTGTCGCGCATAAATCAGTCCCCTATCTAGCCTCAGGCAAAACCCACCAGCTTTAAGCTATGAGTCGTCCATTTTATCTTAGCTTAGCCCAAAGTCCTCGGTGCTAACGAAAATTAAACGCATAAATATCCCAGGCAGCCCTTTCAAATACCGACCTTACATTCGGTAGGTGCTGGACCAGTTTCTTTGTGCTTTAACACTGACTTTGTAGGTATTGAATTGTGTGTTAAGGTCTACATAAAGGTGTTTCAAGTGTTAGGATAAAATATTTGTTGTATTAGGTATAATATTTGGCGTTTTTCATTTATTGTTATATTAGAAAGTGGTGGTAAAAAAAAGACGGGTTGCATTCCGGGAGCGCCGACAGAAGTGAAAACTTGAATATTAACGTTGAAATAACTCAATTATTAATTGAATTAATATAACTCATTTTTTTTCACTATTTCTGCGTCACTTTTTTCATTAATAGATGCACTTTGTTCAATTTCCATATTTTAAACACTTTATATACACGAATTTTACGAATACACAGTAGTGTGGCTACTACACAGACGGTCGAGCCATCAGCTGTCCATCCATCCATCCATCCATCCATCCATCCATCTATCCATCCATCCATCCATCCATCCATCCATCCACCCATCCATCCATCCATCCATCGTCGTGTGTCACTTGGTTCACTTCGGTTGGCGCCGCCGTAGAAAGAGAGAGGGGGGGGATCTCTCCTGACGGTCACGTGTCCTGACGCGATGCCCTGACGCGAGTTTAACATTTTTTACCCATTACAAAAAATGTGCAACGCCGCTAAAGAAGTTTTCACTTAAAAAAAACTGCTGGATTAAATTGGAATATTTTCTGTCAATCCCAGGCCTAATGACGACCTACGTTTTGCTGCGGGCTGCGATAGGCTGAGTTGTATTTTTTGAAGTGAAAACTTCTTTAGCGGCGTTGCACACTTTTTGTAATGGGGAAAAAATGTTAAACTCGCGTCAGGGCATCGCGTCAGGACACGTGACCGTCAGGAGAGATTTCCCCCCCTTTCCCCCTCTTTCTACGGCGGCGCCAACCGAAGTGAACCAAGTGAGACACGATAATGGATGGATGGATGGACGGACGGACGGACGGACGGACGGACGGACGGTGACGGTGACGGTGACGGTGACGGTGACGGTGACGGTGACGGTGACGGTGACGGTGACGGTGACGGTGACGGTGACGGTGACGGTGACGGTGACGGTGACGGTGACGGTGACGGTGACGGTGACGGTGACGGTGACGGTGACGGTGACGGTGACGGTGACGGTGACGGTGACGGTGACGGTGACGGTGACGGTGACGGTGACGGTGACGGTGACGGTGACGGTGACGGTGACGGTGACGGTGACGGTGACGGTGACGGTTACGGTGACGGTGACGGTGACGGTGACGGTGACGGTGACGGTGACGGTGACGGTGACGGTGATGGTGGACGTGGATGTGGATGGATGGATGGACAGCTGATGGCTCGACCGTCTGTGTAGTAGCCACACTGCTGTGTATTCGTAAAATTCGTGTATATAAAGTGTTTCAAAAAATGGAAATTGAACAAAGTGCATCGATTAATGAAAAAAGTGACGCAGAAATAGTGAAAAAAACTTAGTTATATTAATTTAATTAATAATTGATTTATTTCAACGTTAATATTCAAGTTTTCACTCCTGCCGGCACTCCCGGAGTGCAACCCGTCTTTTTTTATGTCAGTCCGTCTATCATAGGTAATGTTCTCCAAAACTTTTTGTCTATGGGTCATCTGTCAGTCAGACTGCGGTACAAATGTAATCAAAAGTTTTTATTTTTGTAGTTTGTATCTTGTTGTACCTACCAGGTATCTTGTTATTTTTCAGTGTAATTTGGATAATTACAATTTTTGAAAAATCGTTTAACTGTACATTGATAAAAGTCAACTTAAAAAAAAAGTGTTCAGTCATCGATAAAAACAAATATTTAAACATGGCATAGTTCCTAGCATTTTGACAAACGGACATATAAATAATATTTATAATGAGTTGATGACCTAATTCACTAACAAAAAATACAGACAGACTAACGAAACTCGAGTAATTATTTAAACGTTATGGCACGTGATGCGTTCTGTCTCAAATTGATGCTACAAATATTCAGCTGAATAAACAAGTCGTAAAACTTATTAATTTTCGTACTACTCGTTAGAATGAGATCACTTTGATAGCTTTGGTACCCATTATAATAAATAGTACAATTAGGTACAATACAAAGTAGCTTTTCATATCTGTTTGTGTGTGATTAATTCTTCATCATCATCATCATCTGCCTACCCTTTTCCCAATTATGTTGGGGTTGGCTTCCAGTCTAACCGGATGCAGATGAATAAAAGTATTTTACATGTGTACCTATTAAATTTCATCATCACTGCTCTCAAAACAAAACGGTGAAGGAAAACATCGGGAGGAAACCGGCATGTCCTGTAACCAAAAATTCGATGACATGTGACATCTACCAACCCGCACTGGGCCCGCGTGGCAGATTAAAGCATACTCCTTGAAGAGAGGAGGCCTGCGTCCCAGCAGTGGGAACATTATAGGCTGATTATGCTACGTATCGTTGTAAGTGTCATGTTGTTGTCGTCATCACACTGATCGGAACAAGTGTTGCAATACTTTTTTGCAATCAGTGTAACGCCTAATAAGGAATAATCAATCGTATTCCGACCTTGCTTTAGTTAACGACCTGTTTCTCAATGTCATAGAATTTCCACACGAAAATAAATTTACATTTTAAGTGCCAAGACACGATCGGAAATGGTAGTACCGGTCCACATAACTTATGCCAGTCAAAGGAGTGCTCGATCACTGCTTATGTTTAGTATAAACATCCATACTATGCGAAAGAAACTCTGTCTATCTGTCCATCTGTCAGTCTGCCCATCTGTCTGTCAGACACCTTTTCACACCTAAACTGCTGAATGGGTCGCGATGCAGGTAAACCAAGACCAGGGTTAGGATATAAGACTTTTTATCCCGCGTACCTAGTAAAGATAAAGGACTACCTCCACGCGGGCGAAGCCACGTGAAAAATCTAGTTGAAATGTATAAGTACCGTACTTGAAATTGATTTTTGATCTTGGCCAGCAATCGAATCAGTCAAATCATCTTTTGAAGTTTTTGTGTCCAGGAATAGTATTTCTAGGAAGGAAACTATGAATTAGTTTAAAAGCAAATGGGTGAATTTTGTTTCCAACAAGAGGAACCTACTCGTGCCTAAATGGTGTCTGTCAAAGGCTCCGCAGTCAGGTGAGACGCGATTCTGGTAGAACAATTTCTAAGAAAAACTCATGGAAATTGTTCTACCAGAATCGCGTCGTTCCTTAAAAAGGTAAACTTGAATTATTACTTAACAATTTCTTTTGGGAAAGTTGTACCTAGGTATTGAATTTAAGGAACAAACTTCTAATACAAAATTAATTAACAAACTATTAAAATAAAAATATAGTACCTATCCGAACCTAACCAAAACCTCCAACCACCTCCATTTTTGAAGTCGGTTAAAAAAGTAAAATATGGCGTCAAAATATTCTTCCGCATCGCTGTCGACTGGCAAACTTAAGAATGCATGTGATAAAGAAAGCCGAAGGAAGAAATACCACCATCGCCCTTTTACCACCGTACAACCAGACATACTGCAACGTTCCTACACTTGGTTGATATCCCGATGAGTCGTACTCATCGCTTCTCTTCCACGTTTATTATGCGCACAGCCAGTGTGGAACTCTCTGCCAGCATCTGTGTTTCCTCTCACATTTATTTATTAATTTCTTCATTTATTTCAGGCGACGCAGGCCCATAGATAAATACCTTTACCTAAACATACATATTTTATTACGAAATTAGTACATCACTTCACTAGCTATGTAGTTCTTGTGCTGCTCTGTGGTACTTGTCCGCGGAAGCGACGGAACACCACGTCTTGCGGCCAGAAGTTTTCTTCCATGACGATTTAGCCCGTCTGCCTTCAAAGCAAGAGTGAAGAGGGATCTTCTAGGATGCGCTCGTTCCATCATAGATCTCATCCATCGCTTTCCATCAGGCGTGATCGAGGTCAAGAGCAGGCCTATCACACTAATAATATTATAAAGGCGAAAGTTTGTGAGTGTGTGTGTGTGTGTTTATATGTTTGTTACTTCTTCACGCCTAAACCACTGAACCGATTTAGATGAAATTTGTTATAGAGATAGTTGGAGTCCCGGAAAAGGACATAGGATAGTTTTTATCCCGATATTCCTACGGGATCGACATTTATGCGGGTGAAACCGCGGGGCGCAGCTAGTTTAGCAATAAATAAAATAAAAAAAACCTGCACAATAGCCCCGTTTTTATTGCGATTTAATTATCTATCTCTAACCAAGAAGTCGTTTGACCACCCACAACCGTAATTCATGTCATTAAGCACGTAATTCGTTTAAATATAGTCCAATTAATATTAATTACTCAATCATTAGGAAGGAAAACAAGTCCGGAAGTTTGTCACACGTGCTTATTACTTTTTTTATGTTTGTTCGTTGTTATGCCTAGCATAAAGAGCCCTTTTTATTGCCAAGTTCAATACGAAGGTCAAACACTTCACATATTATTGCATATATTTATTTTATGATACAGATATATCATGGCTGTTATTTACGGTGACAAGATAGTAATGTGTTTTCTGTTTGTCCTTGTTGGAGAAAAATTATAGACTGTAAATAAAATAATGGGACAAACAGCGATAAACAACTAAGCGTGTGTTGGTTATAATAGAAAAGGCAGACCAAACAAAAGAAGTATGGATTCTATGATAGATGATATGGCTACGAAGAAAGTGAACTCTTAAATAAATGCTAATAATCAGCCTATAAATAATTATGTTCCCACGGCTGGGACACAGGCCTCCTCTCCGTGAGAGTTGGCCGTAATCCACCACACAGTTGGGTTGGCGGATGTCAATTTTGGATGTGAATTTTTGGTTCTAGGACATGCCGGTTTTCTCACGATGTTTTCCTTTACCGTTTTGAGAGCAGTGGTGATGAAATAGTTTACACAAAGTAAAGCGCCTGCTTGGGTTCAAACTCACTAACTACAACTCGTAAGTCGCGGCCGTTAACATTGGGTCCTCACTGCTCTCAATAAATGCTAATAAAGACCATAGGTACCCGACAGACCGACATCTAGACGAGATAAGGAAGAACATTCGCTAAACCATAATTTATTTTTGACGTGTTAATGTGTTTTTACAAATATACTTAAGTACCTATAGTACCTTAAGTAGTTATATCATTTACAATTTAGAGTCAGTTTCAAACTTCCTTGGCTTCTCCCTTTTTCTTATACAATATCAAATTCAATCGCAGATGTGATGGGTATCGATATATAAACACTAAAAAATAAAAGTACCTCAGTAAATGATTTTTTTTAAACGATGTAAATTGTAAAATGGGAAATCATAGACCCAAAATAGAATTTGTTTATAGAACTTATTTTCAATTTACGCTTATAATTATGACACATTCAAAGTTTCAAGTTGCTACAATTTATCCGCCGTATTTTCCGCAGCGTATTGCACCTAGCCTAAATACAAAAATCTATAACATTAGGCTAAATTGTAACATGAGCGGAACCAAAACCCACAGCTAGTCTAACAGCGACAGTCACGACTGCATGCGCATTCACAATAAATAAGTTCAATGGCAATAAACATTCTAAAATCCTGTTTTGTTCTTTGTTCTCCATCGATGCATAGTTAGATTTACTATTAACTGGAGCTATACAGGGTACGCGGAGTTTCTTTGAAGGATTAAATCAGAAATGAAGTTATCCGGAAAAGAACCGGAGGAGTTACCGACGTAACTTGCAGAGGAAGTAAGCTGAAGTGGCAGTGGCGTGGCCATGTTCATCGGAGGACCGATGGCCGGTGGAGCAGACGAGTCCTGGAGTGGAGACCGCGTATCTGCAAGCGTAGTGTAGGACGCTCCCCAGCTAGATGGACGGACGACCTAAAGAAGGTGGCTGGGGTAGACTGGGTGCGGCGGAGGACAGGGTGTTGTGGCGCATCTGGGGGAAGCCTATGTCCAGCAGTGGACTGCCATAAGCTGAGTTGATTGATTACATTGATCAAGTTTTTCAAAAAAAATAAGAATTTTACTCTCGATTTGAATCGCAGAAACAGCCAATTTATAGTTATGTAATGTGACTGACACGTGAGACAAATATCGCCATTTATGGAAGAGCCGGTTCTTCATGAACTCACGATCACACGATCATAATATCACGAGACATACTTTCACTGTTTAAATTCGATAATTGAGTCTTCATTCCTTAATTGAGAACTCTTTGTAGTTTTTATTTTATTTCGACGGTAGTTATAGCCACAGCTACGTGGGTACCAGTAATTACAGAGGCTACATAGCCATAATAACATTGTAGATTTTTTAAAACAAGAACTCAAATATTTGTAACTGTATCGAAATATTTCTTATTTTCTTGAGAAACCTTCTATTATAATATCTTTAAAATCAATAGCTTCCAAATGGAGTCATCTATTAAAAATCAATTTCACATCATATAGAATCTTTTAAGTACCTACCTAAGTTAAAACCTCTGAGAAACTGAAGCGACTTTGTATGATCAGTTCATTGTACGAAACTGACATTGAAATTATGAATATAAGAGGAAGACCTTGCTGATTACATAATTCAATCAATGTGTTTTAATTAGTAACTATATTATTTTAATATGTGTTTTAATTAGAAACTATTATTTTAAAGCTTTTATATTTCGTGATTTGTAACACTTAAAATGTAAGCTCGTTAGCTATTATTTGATTAACGCTTGCAACGAAGCACGTTTCATAGATATTCTTGTTTACCTCTTCAATTAAACAGAGTTAAGTATGATTGTAATCATGATTTGATTTTAATTAGCATTAGGAACTAATTTTTGAATTTTGCGGCCAAATACTCAAACATGACTCAAACCCACTTCAACACGGGTCGTCGTTAAATCTCTGACTGTCCCTGTCACCTTTAAGGTTTATTAAACAAACAAAAAGACTTCCTAAGAATGGCGTAAGTGTCGTTTTAGATTTCGGGGGTTAACCTTATTATTTATAACGGTTAACAGCAAATTCATTAGTCACAAGCAACAATGATAAACAAACACAGACTCTCAATTCCTTTTATCAAAAGTCAACGTAGATTTAGCTAAAGCGTTTGATAATGTCGAGCACCAAACCCTTATTCATGAACTGCATAATATTACTCATAATGCGATAAAACAGTAAACTGGTTTGTATTGTAGGTATCTAGTTTACAAGTCGTGAGTAAACTGTGGTCCTTAATGGGTATGATTTTAAGAAATATGTATTTCGATTTAAGTCCATTGAATTGAAAACAAACTGCTTCATTAAACTAATATGTAAGAGTAGCTGCTACTAGAAACGTCTTATTTGTGTATTTTATTCGTTGCTAAGGAGTTACTTTTTTGCAAGGAAGTTTATAGTGCTACTTTTTGAAGTGAAATTTCTTAGGCGGCGATTCGATTACAATTAGACGAGAATTTGAGAGTGAAATTTCAAAGACGCGTCACTATTAGGCACATTTTATTACATGAGAGTGAAGAAAGATTTAAATCTCTCTCTCTGTCTCTCACACTAAATGTATGTTATTCTATCACGTGTACGGTGCTGCACGCGCATTTTTCTATTTGGAAGGATAACATCTTTGCCCATCCCTACTGGGAACATAATATTACCGTTACCATAGATGGTTTTCATATTAGTTGAAAATGGAGTACCGCAGGGTTCTATTCTTGTCCCTAGTATTGGAATTCAATGCATGTCTGTAATTTATGTAACCATTAGACTTAGTTATTTAATGTTAGTGTTGAGTCTTTGTGTTTGTATAGTTATAGTGCCTATAAATAATTTTACAGATCGATCGTGCTTAGCGTCGTGTGATTGATGATTAGAAACGGAGAGCTTTATACATAAAGTGATGAACTTACATAATTGCGTGAATCTCGTGATCTTAGAAAGATAGTTTGACACAGTTTTGTGTAGTATGTTTTGTGCGTTATTGTTGTGTGTTTTGTGTATTATCGTACCGCAGGTAGAACGACTACCTAGTCTGCAAGTACATACGATGATTCTCGGACACTACAAGTTGGACTTTCAACCTATTAAGGTTGAAAGTCCTACAACTTGCAGTGTTAATAAATCCGGAGTAAAGTTACACCAGTACCTATAACTAACTAACTCCGGTCTGACCATACATTTTCGAGGTTTAAGTTTGGCTGGGCATATATAATTACCTCCAGGCTTATAAATGTTTTGTGGTTCTGTCTAAGACCGCACAATCGAATCCAAGTTCCCTCTCCCTTTCCATGCAAGTAAAAGAAACAAACGCCGTCAATTTGCGCAGGAGTTCTTAAGCTACTAACGAATCTTACTCATATCCACTAGGCCATTGAAGCATGGCCTTAACATGTGGAAGATTAGTCGTTTCGTAACATGACCTGGATCTGGTGACGCACCTTCGAGACAGCGAGTGATGAAATTATGTTGTTTTACAACTAATAGTATGCGTATGAGCACGTCGGCGGTGTCAGTCGGATGATGCGATACAAATTGCTCTATAATTTCTTAATTTCTCATGCTGTCTGAAGTTAGTAGTTATTTGTTATGTAAGTTTTGGTATATCTTTATAAAGTGTTTCGGGAGAATATGTTTGGTGTTTGCGCATCAGCTATTTTGATTGCGATTTTTAACTTTTATATCATGAATTTATTTTGGTAGGTACCTAACTGATTCCAATATTGCTGCCAGTAGGTATGTACCGGGGACTCCCAGTTTTGATTTGGAAAATCCAGAACTTCATTTAGTACTTATGTACTTAAATTTTTCTCCTATTATGCTTAGATTTCGTCCTGTATATCCAAACTTACCTGCAGCAACATCATACAAGGTAAAAAACCCCAAAATACAATTTCTTCATGTATTCAACTTATATCTAAAACCATTAATTTGTCTTTTCCAGATTCAGGCCAGCCTTCAGTGACTCCTCTCCAGGGTCCAATTCTCCTACGCAACGGATCAGTTCCCGTGGTGCCTCTGACGTCATACCGGACGATCAACAATGGCTCCTTCTACCAAATACCTGTAAGACTTCTTTATATCATGTGTTACTTGGGAGTCTTCAAGTCTCGAATGTAGGCAAAAGTTACTTCTAGGCACACGTACACCATTTTCGACGGTATCATTAAGATGTTAAGACCAAAATTAGCAAAACTGAGATTATCATCTAATGAAGTGCTAGTGCATTACGCTTACTAAAGCTAATCTATGCTCTATCATACATTTGTAAGTGTAGTGTATCTATATAGATATATGATAATACTATCTCATTCACATCAGTAGTGTGGTAGCTGTCACTGATGTCAACTGTCAGTTCACCACAAATGGCGGGAAACAGTTGAAAGTCAAGAAGCGTAACTTCACGATACGCTTATGAGGTGATGAGTGTAGCAATATAATCAGCTTAAATACGGGATCAACAGAATTAGGCTGCGTTTCCACCAGAAATAAGCGAGGGATGTGCATAAAACTAACCAATAACAACACTAGCTTAGCTCAAGCTATGAAAATGAAGCGATGTTATTCGTTAGATTCACACACATCCCTCGCTACGCATCCTCGCTCATTTCTGGTAGAGACGCAACTTTATACAGTAGATATCTCCACTGGCTGGCTTTCGCGGGTACAGATGACGACTTTGCAGCACCAGATTGGCGCTAGAATTTTTATCATTGACTTCACGGTTGTATTAATATAAGTATAAATCGTTTACACGTCATTGCGTTTACACAAAGGAGTAATTGCTGCATATTTAATGGCATACGCAAATACGTAGTATGAATATTACTACCAAGTCGCGGAATGATTTGAGCAAATGAAAATTGTCATAGGTGGGTTAAGCAAACCTGCATTATTTGAGTTAAGACAAAACAAATGATTGTTCGTCACGTTTCCGAAGGCTTGAGTTAACAAAATATTGCTTAATGCATAATGTTCGTGGTGGGCGAGGATTTGTGCCTAACGGTTTATTTAAAAGTCGTAGGTGTCAAGTTTCCTGGGTTCCCAACTATGTTTATACTGCATAGTTAAAATCGTTTATAAACTTTATAGTCTGTCCTAAAGAATTCTTACGTAGATTTTAGGCGTATCAAAACTGTTGCCCAATAACAGTATTTCGGAGTCTCACGCTTTAGAACCTAGTTAATTTTTTTTCAACCAAAGGCCCCTAGATTTTACTACCCTAAATAGATCATCGGAATCTCACGCTTTAGAACCTAGTTAATTTTTTTCAACCAAAGGCCCCTAGATTTTACTACCCTAAATAGATCATCCTTATGCATTGGAGGGTCTACTTTCTTAGTCTGTTAACGAAGATACGGGCCCGTCCGAAAGTAGTTGATCTGTCAAAACGAGTGTCAAATTCAATTTTTCAGACATGTAAAAACATGCAAGCGGTAGGGACAACTGTCAAATGGTATTGTCATTAATTCTTAGTTCGGGCCCCAAACTAATCTTATGTCCGTAAGCGGTAGTAGGGAAAGGTAGTAAATTCGGCTGAAACTACGGACTTCGTGGTTAGGGGGTAGGCCCCCTGATACCGTACTTATAATGTAAAAATAAGAATTGTAGACTGCACTGCACGTGGTCCAATTCCTAGGCTACAGTCACGATCATGACCTACATAATTATCCGTGAATTAAAACTACGAGTATGCCTATAAAAACAAAGGCAAATACCGAACAACATACAATACCTTTATTTGCCGAGCCAACATTGTAAAGTAATTACGTACATTTCACAAATACCAATCTTAGCTGGCAACTCAGACGGAATGGCGTCGAAGATTGGAATGTTTTTTTTTGTTAATAAATAAATCTGAATAAATGAATTTCTATGACGTTATTATAGTTTCAAAACGTTGAATAATGGAGAGGTTTCAATCACATTAGTTTACTTGGAAACAATGGCTCTTAACGATGCCTTATTCGGATTTGCATTTTTGCAACCCCTAGAAAGGTCAAGCTTTTATGAAAGATTTAAGGAAATAATAGTAGATAGTACAACACTATTAACGTTAAAAACGACAAGAGACTGTTAAGCATAAATGTGTTTTTTTTTTCTAAATGGGCCTGCTCTTGAGTTCGATCACGCCTGATGGAAAGCGATGGATGAACGTGCCTAGAAGATGCCTGTTCACTCTTTCTTTGAAGGCAGACGGGTTAAATGTAGAAGGGAACACAGACACTGAACCACAATTTCTTTATCAGATTTGCCCATTTAAGTCATTATGAACGGCCACACCCGATCATGCCAAAATCAACGCCTCTGAAGATCACTTTATTTTGGCCCTTTTTTGAAATCTGAAAGTGGACTCCTGACCACGGGGCTTCTATCAGAAACTTTTTAAATATATTTTCGGTGTTCTCTTCTCATGCCACACCTACTCAGCTATCAACTTTTCGCCCTGAATGTGCTTGCTCAAAAACCCTCTGGGCTCCTCTACCACTGGCAGAGAGTTTCACACTTTGGCTGTGCGCATAATACTAAAGGAAAAGAGACACCCAAAGAAAATTTGAATTTGAATTGTGTAAAAGATGATATGGCTAGGAAGGAAGTGAACATTGTGTAGGAGAACGGGTAAATAGTATGTAGGTATGGAAAAAACGACGCTGACATTCTACGCCAGCCCTAAGGCCAGTCCCAAATAAATTGGGCCAAGGGCGGAAGCATCTTGATCTCGAAGCCATTTGCTGTACCGTGAATGTGGTTTATTTTATCCTACTCAGTTATACTTTTTTTTCATTAAATATTCTTTTTTTCATTAAGTTTCCCCAAATATTACGTCAAACATTCGGACATTTTGTTTCTAAGGTGTTGTGATATCGTTTACTAAACAAAGTTAGTGACTACGTAATGTAAAGGTGCTAATTGCATGTAGAAACACCGTCACAAGAGCAGAGTCAACACCCGAAGTGTGGTACAGTAATGCTTTGCAATGTACACAGCACTTTGACCCTTATGTACAGACGCCAGCACATCAAGGTACTAAATATGTCAATTTTTTTAATAGATTTTTAATTTTATCGCTAAAGTATAAAGACTGTGGTATAAGTTTCAAAGTTGATTGGGAAAATTTGACAGTTTCGGGTAGCTTGATGTGCTGGCGTCAGTACTAATCACGCTTGTCGCAAATGAGTTTTCTATTTTCCATAATATTGCAATTTGATGCAAATGGGACGTCTAAGGTTACATTGGCACTGAATATTCATGCTGGCTGCACAGATAGAAATCAGTTTTGTTGCCAAATAAATTGTTTATTTGGATCAGTCTTCAACGCCAACTATTCCAGCCGACCACCACCGTGAAAACTTAGGAGCTTGACGTGAGCTGTCATTCCATTTGATGCTGGGGATTGACAATATTGATTTCAAGCTCACTTCGCCTAAGTTTTCACCGTGAGACTTACAGAATAGATCCGCAGTACAAAACTCAGGTGATGTCAACGTCCAACGTTGTAGGTAAAGTTACCACAAACAGAAAATATTTCATAGATTTTCAAAACAGCCACGTCCCAACCCAACAACAGCAATATAATCCGCACTACATTTCCGATAATGCCATTATTTATACAATGCCTGATTAAAATTGCGACAGCGTAGGTTCACTAGAAGCGTCCGACACTTCGATCTAAGTCACTGTGAGTCACAAGCGTGGGCTCCTCTGTCTCTGCGATAAAATATAAATCGTGACGGATTTATATGATACACGGCATGCTGTCGCCATTATTTATAACCTTATTTGACTGCCATTACGGCTTGGAGCGTTCACCTTTTCTTTAAACCATATGCTTTGTCTTGGACTAAAAAATATGTGAAAAATATTAGAATCTTGTTAGATATAAACTTTTAATGAAATAATGATTTTGATGAGATTATATGGCTAGAATGGGGTGACTACCGAGATGACGACTAATAGAGAAGTATGAAAGAAAAAGACATGTTGCGCCGACCCTAAATAATTATGGTTAAGGGCAGAATGATGATGATAAACTTTTGATGAAAGCCAACGATTGCTAACGATTCAATAGCTTTACATTATTTGGTGCTAAGACTGCTGACGCCGACGCTACTTTTTACCCGACTACGGCGAAGCAAAAAGGAGGGTTATGATTTTGACCGGTATACAGTATGTATGTATGTATGTTCATCTGTTCCCTCATAACTTTTAAACTCGGATAAATGAGGTATCGTTGGAAGCGTCTTTAACGTCCGCTGGTTATAGGCTATAAGACGTCACATTAAATTGAATATGGCGCCCTCTAGCGGACAAAGTCATGATCTAAAAAACTTTTTTTTTAATCATGCCTTGTTGGGTATCTATCAAATGAAAGGACTTAATTAGCGCATTTCAAAAATATAAATATTACTGATATAAGCCCCAAAATAATTAAATAAAAAATAAGTTTAAAACCTAAAACCCGACTACTGAAAAGGATGAAACAAGAAAGTACCTTCCCGTGGTCTCATGCCGCTGTACTAACATATTATAAGCTATGGTAGCATGCGACCACGAGAAGTTACTTTCTTGTTTCATCCTTTTCAGTAGTCGGGTTTTAGTTTTTATCTCTAATCCCGTGCTTAACTTCTTCTTCTCTTTATAAGAATTTTGAATCCCATCATGATCCCACATCCCATCTTCAAACCCTAGATTTCCGACACTGAAAGTTGTAAAGCCTTTACCACGTGGCAATCCTTGCCTTGATCTGCTGTTGCAGTGGCATTGTACCCGATTTTTATTTGAGTAGGCAGTAGCAATAGCAATGCTTTGTTCTCACTTTCGTTTATAATATAATCAGCTGGTCAAATCTTATAGGTGCTTAGGTAGACTACGCTTCTCGTCACCAAGTCACGGAAACCTCACGCTTGCATGAAACTGTTGTTTTCATTTTCTTACTCTTTAAGTGGAGCACCGTTTGCTGATAAAGCGCCATTCACACGATACAAGTTTCTTGCTTGTGGCATACACTAAAATCGAAGCAACAAATTTCTTGTATAGTCTAAACATTGTTCAGACGGTGCTACTTTTTTTGAGATAGATAGGTAATAAGTAAGTAGGTATTTATTGAATTCAAGACGCAGGTTTTATGCTCACAATTTTATTTTGCACACGTAAAATAACAAACGTGTAGGTGTGTACAAAGTGCGTTTATCATAAACCAGCAATTTACCTACAAATGATCATTATGAACTCATTGTTTTTAAGCATTGTTGAAATTAACAGTTATTTCAACAGTTTATTGTTACCTTTTCAGAATGTTTCTTTATGATAGGTAGGTAGGCACTCAATAGACTAACTGTATTGCCATTGACCGAACGAAGTGATGACATCGATGAACATGCAGATATGTGATGTGCATCAATTTAATTTGTGTGTTCTTAATCTTATCATTCTCTACATACCTAATATACCTACATATTATAAACTAAGGTACCCGGGTCGAATATGGCCACCTTAAGATTTCACGCCTAGTATCTTTCAGTTTCGTGTACTTAAAGGGAGGCTAGTGACTAAATTCAAGGCTTACCTAATCAAGCTTTTATAACGTAAAGACAGAATTTTAAAAATATTGCAGCTTTATCAAATTTTTACATATTTTTATTTATTTGGAAAGTGGCCATATTTACGACCCGGTACGTAAATATGCCCATGCTCGTGGCCATATTAACGGTATAGAAACATTCTATTTTACAAACTTTGCATAAACAAATTAAATAAAAGAATTTTCTTTACTAATTATTTATTTATTATAAAGAAATCAACAAAAATATAAATCTACCTTTAAGTACTAGGACTTTAAGTACTAGGACTTGGTACGTTATGTAGTTTTGCAGATGTTGCTACTTTTTTACCATTTTTAACATCTGTCATGGCCTTAATCATATTTTCCATGGTCCATGTTGCTCGCATACTCCGAGACTTGTAACGCCCCATTTTTTCTAAAACAAAAAATACATCTATAAAATTCATATGGTAAATATGGCCATCCAGTGGCCATATTTTCCGTAACGCCATTTTGTTTTATTTATGACATGAAGCAAAAACTGATCACTACTTTGGAAAACACACATTAAAATGTCATAATGCTATAGTCAAACAACATTTAGACATTAAAACAACGCAAAAATATCCAATATTAACAAAAATATAAACAAAAACTTACGAAGTTTTTTTATAACATCGACGCAGCCTCACACTTCAACGACCTCTGAGCGACTGGCGTGTGCGCGGGAGCGCGGGAAGGGGCGCCGTTTGGAAACGATCCTCGGGCCCGATCGTTTAAAATTGCGTTATGTTCTGTGTAGTGGTTTATTCATCCTTAATGAGTGTGTGGCCATATTTACCGACTGGCCATATTCGACCTAGGTACCTTATCTTCCGACTGCGTCTTCGCCCGCATGGTTTGTCGCTAAAAAGTAGCCATGTCCTTCCAGGGTTCAAAGTATTCTCATACTAAATTAGCTGTTTTTGACATTAAAAACGTAAATTTTATTTATTTGAATGTATATGTATATTGAAGTAGCTTTTCGTATGTGCTGTGTTGTTTTCGTGACCGTTGTTTTTCTATACTACGCATATTTTTTGCGTTTTTCACCATGATTTTGAGAATTTATTCCGTTGGGTTTATGTGTATAATATTAAACTTACATATACTTAATAAAGAATTCACGATGTTTTGTCCGTGCGAAGCAGGGGCGGGTCGCTAGTAAATTATAAATGCCTCCAATACTGGTACTGCCGATAAAAAATAAGTGTCTACGGCCAGCGCTATCAGCGACATTATGGTCTTCTTTCTGCCTACAATTCATAGGCGTGACAATGATATTGTACGACAATCAAAATGCAAAACCTGACCACACGTTCGTCATACAGACGCATATAAGCGAATAAAATTTCTGAGTTTCAAGTAAACTGCGTGAGTCACATCAAAATGTCATTGGTCATTGGTGAACGTGAACGGAATAGACGCGAATTACAAGACGAACGTGTTGCCGTCTTGCCGTCAACATGGCCGCATGACGCCTTCGCTGCGTGTATTCGAAATCCTATAAAACTGATTTTTTTTTTGTGTGATAATTTGTATGTTTGGATGTTTTGACTCAATTACGTAAAAATGGCTAAACGGATTTGGATAAAAATTTGGCCCACAGATATCAGGAGTGGAGTTTCTTGCTCATTTTTCTCCATAGAGATCTACGTTTTGGAATGGGCAACTAGCTTCAACTTTCTGACTAACTGACCGACTATTTAATTTTGACAATTCAAAAGTGCCTGTACATGGTTTAATTGAAATAAATACTTTGAGTTTGAGTTCGATCTATATACTATACCTATCTATACTAATAATAAAGCTGAAGTGATTGTTTGTTTCAACGCGCTAATCTTTGAAACTATCTTTATTTTGTATTTGATAGCCCAATTCTTGAGGAAGGCTATAGGCTGTTTAACATCACACTATGACCCTTAGAAGCGGAGCAAAAAGTACAAAATCAGAATAAACGATAAGCGAAAACGAAGTGGTCGTAGTACTTAGTGATGATGCGATGCGACTGGGGGGTGCACGCGGACGAATTTGCGCGCAGAAGCTGGTACCCTACCTAGTACCTAGTTTATAACCTGGATTAACACATGGGATACTTTGCCAGTGAAAGTGCGGGGCGCTTCTGGTATTCAATGAACGTAAAGTGACGCATTCAAATAATGTGTTACTTTGTAATTAAGTAAATAGGCCATTAACTTGTGGCGTCCGCGTCACGGAATTTGTGCACGGTACCTACTCGTACTCGTAATTGCCTATCCATTTTTGGTTTAATGCAGATGAGTCATACGTACATACCTACTCAGCCTATAATGTTCCCACTGCTGGGACACAGGCCTCCTCTCTACGAGAGGGGGTGGGTCGTAATTAATGTCTATTACATAAAACGTATTTCTCGGTAATTACTATATAACCTTTTTTTTATGGATGGGAAATCATCAAATGACCCCTCCCGTTCTGGGTGGAGCGAAGGGAGTGCCAGACTCTTACTGACTAAAACCCATCCGTGTTCCTTCCTTAGCCCTTTATGTTCCGGGGTAGCGGTAACCCTTTCGGACAATCCCGCACCCGTCGTAATCTACCACGCGGGCCCAGTGCGGGTTAGTACATGTCACATGTCTTTGAATTTTTGGTTCTAGGATATACCGGTTTCCTCACGATGTTTTCCTTCACCATTTTAAGAGCAGTGGTGATGATATAATTTACACAAAGTAAAGCGCGACTGGGTTCGAACCTACGACCAGATGAGTACCTACCTATAGTCAACGCGTTTTTTCGCGCACTGGATTTTTAACTGTCGGTCTTGAGCCGATCATTAAGAATCCAACAGAGCGCACCACGCGCGTCAAAAAACACTGTTGGATTTTAAACTCTCGGCGCTAAGCAGTGCGAAAAAAATCGCACGTGCGTACTTGAGGTAACACTTGAATTGCAAAATACACAGATGTTGCTTCAAAAAAAAGGCTATTGACGTGCACTGAGGTACAGTTATCACGCACTTATATGTATAACCATTTAGAAAATAGGTAATGATGAACGTTTAATTTAGAAATGTTCGACTTTATGTTAAACGTTTTCGGCCGTTAATTATCTTCGAAGGCCGCGCGCATCCTAAGCAAACCGATCGACGCGCGAACACCCGATCGTCGCGTTCATTTCGTTCGGTGAACCCGAACGAGTCGCTTCGACAGAGTGCGCTTCCGGTTTTCCGGACAAATAAGTGACATAAGAACGCGACGATCGCGAATTCGCGCGACAGATCTTTTTGGTAAGGACGCGGGGTTAGACGGCCTTCTGTCAAACCTTCACTTCAATAGACATCACAAATAAAGAAATAAAAATAACAATTTATTATCTCTTTATTGATTAGTAAACCGGAATAACTCTAACTAACTTATGGCGCTGATTACTTAAATAGGAAGTTGTTTGAATAATATTTATAGATTGTAGATTAAGTGCACACCAAAACAGGCCAATCTATTATCAAATATCAATAAATTACGAAAAATAAACGTGACACGAATGATCTCAAGGGATTATCTTGCAGGTGTCAACCGGCGCCAAGGAAGCAAAAAAAAAAACAATTGAACCGTTTTGGATCGTGGCTTTGGTATTTTATACTGAATGCCTAAACACCTTAGCAGAAATTATTTAATGTAGGTATGGGACAGGATGGGTATTTTAGTGGAATTCAGATGCTTTTTTTGCCACAGACTGGTTTTATAAAGAGAAAATAAATACTTAAAAGAAAAACCCAGCAATGACGCCAACTCAAATCTCGAAAAGTCTAAACTTGAACACAAATAACACAATAACCTCAAAATTAAGTTGTAATACAATAAAATATGAGAAAAAATACGCTCTATCTTTATAAATCAAGTGCAAAATAACATGGCAAATCGATTACCCGTACCTACTTGCTACATTAATTTTAAATTAAATGCTCTACTCGGCACTAACAACTTACTGAGTTACACAGCGGGAAACATCGTCTAATATATCTTAAGATATATTGAGCAACGTTTGATGCACTTACATAGCAAAAATTTATTAGCATTTTTTTCACTTAGTATTATTTTGACCTTTGTACGGTCGGTCGTTAACAGACATTAAAATTTAAATGATGGATCTGGGAATATTTCTTACTATTACACAAGTCAATAAAGTTAAGACTTTTTTTTCGTAACATCGTAAACTTTCAGCTAATGATTTTTAAGTGCCTACCAGTGAACTTTAAAATTGGTAATGAAACAGTTTACAGTCGCACAAAGTGAACTATTAAATCTAATAAATCATTTTCATTTGCAAACTTGGGGCGCCATAAGATGGGCGCCTCGCTTCTCAGATTTTTTGCTTGTAAATAAGTATGTAAATTTATTTCATTCCATGCAAGGTTATTGACACAGTTGCGTCTAAAATATGCTGGATAACTTTAGAATTGCTAAATAACGAGCGCTTGCTAAATTAATGACACGATCCAGTTTCCCATGTATACCTATTGCGCAATCTAAATTCGCTATAAATCACTGCAATAAATATGCATACCTACAACATTTTTTTTTGTATTCAAATATGATAAAGTAGATTTCTTGCACGAGAAATTCAATATTCTGAGCGGGTACCTACGTGTTTTGTGTCGCTGGCTATTTTGAATCTCAATGAGTGTTTTATGTCAGGCACATTTTATGCGTAAACTAGAATAACAATAGAGGACTGTAAAATTAAAATTTATTTTTTATACTTTGTAAGGCCGTAAGGTTTATATTTCTGCAAAATTGAATTTATGCGGCGGAAAATGTGGATTTTTAACATCGTATATCACCGGACGTATCTTGAGAACATGATCCAGTGTTAGTTGTAAGGTCGAGCGATTTTTTCTGTATATTGTTTTTTATTTGGAATCCGTTCAGTTAATTAGTAAACTCTGCAGTAGCAGGACGTATTAATTAAAACATTAATCCAGTACCGGACATGGATTTGTTCTGCCTGAGCGTGAGTTTATTTTATTTGTTTAGTTGTAAGTAGGAAGATAAATTGTAATTATTAATTCTATTTGCGCACATGGTCACACATTATAGTGCTATATTGGCGAGGAGTGAATTGTAAAAGCTTCACATAGGTATTTTATGTGCAGTCAATATAATATTTTTTTTCCTTAGGCAATAGGCATATTAAAAGTTGCGAGTAGTTTACTTATCGAGGTACTTAATGTTGTAATTAGTGATAATCCCCTTTATTCATAAACGTTGCTTAAAGACTACATTAAAGTAGTGATTAGCGACTGTTTAACCATACATTTTTGACGTTTGAACGTCACTTAACTTGAATCATGGTTTATAAATAATAAATAAAAATAATAATATAAATAAACCCCATTAACTATGTGGCTATTGTAATGTTACCATAATATTTTGAATCATTTAAGTAGATATCTAGTCATTTAATAAATAAATAAATCAATAAACATAAAATAAATGAATTAAAATAAAATAAAAAATAAATAAAATCATTCAATAATAAGATACGAGTATTTAGTCATTTAATTCGTTTGAAGTCACTCCCAAAGTAAATGCATAAAAATAAAGACTCAAGCATTTTCCGTTTGATTCAAACAGCTGATAGCAGAACAATTACCTACGTAGTTGATTCTTATTATTATTTAAGTTACGTTTTTGTTTTGATTTTTTATCGTTGCTTGTTACAACAACTTCAGTCTGTCACTGCGTCACTTCATCGCTTGTCTTTCGAGTTGTTATACTTTGAACCACCAAACAATGTTCAAATAACTTCCGTCTAGTCCGCTCAATAATAAGATATCTATTAGGTATATTCATTTGCTCAAACATGTGTAGGTACACATACAAAAATAAAATGAATGCCGGATAACATCCTAACTAATCACACTATCACACTAATATTATAAAGGCGAAAGTTTGTGTGTGTGTTTATATGTTTGTTACTTCTTCACGCTCAAACGGCTGGACCAATTTGTATGAAATTTGGTATAGAGATAGTTTTAGTCCCGGAAAAGGACATAGGATAGGTTTTATCCCGATATTCCCACGGGATCTAAACTTATGCGGGTGAAACCGCGGGGCGCAGCTAGTATTATAAATGCGAAAGTAAGTTTGTTTGTTTGTTACGCTTTCACGCTAAAACGGCTGAACTGTTTTGGATGAAATTTGGTATATGGGTAGACCATGACCTGGAGAAGGCTATACTTTTCATTCTAGATCGCAGAAGTCGCGGGCAACAGCTAGTAAAAAATAAAGCACCAGACATGTTTGCTACGTATACAATAATTTTTATTTATTAATTTCAAGTCAAAATACTATTGTTTCAGCAAAGTGACTATGAAAATAAGATTCTCTTTAGTCCTCACGGACCCTTGCTAGGTGTGTGTGTGTGTGTCTGTGTACTTACTGTCTTAAACCCCGTTCTCAGCATAACAGGGATAGGTAGTCTACTCTCTTAGTCCGTCAACGGGCCCTTCCGAAAGAATTTGATCCGTAAAAACAAGTGTCAAATCAATTTGTCGGACGGGCAAAAACACATCGGGCGTAGGAAATCGTGTTGTCATTCATTCTTAGTTCCGAAACCGAACTACTCTTATGTCATAAGGATACGCCCGTAACTTCACCCGAAATTACGGATTTCATGATCAGTGAGTAGGCCCCATAGATAAGGTAGGCCCTATAACGAGTGGGAGAGAGGTGCCATCTTGGAAAATGAGGAGGGGGTAGTATAAAGGCGCGTCCTTACTAGGGCCGCGCGGCTCCGTGAGGCCGAGCCGCGTGGCCGAGTGAGTTCTTATACGAGTAATGGGGACTTGTTGCAAAGCACAGCAAGTCTTTGCGAGGCTTTGAGGCCGCGCGGCCCTAGTGGGGACGATTGCTACGAATCAGTTTTGTGGGATACACAAAACTTCACTGTCAGCGTTTTTTCGTGGCCTTTCATTGTGGGTCTTACAAGAGTTCCAGGGGCAGAGATAGTGTGACAGTCTTGTCCCAAAAAAAAAGTATCATGTGCATGTGTAAATATTTCCACTGATTATAAAAATCAAATTACCCAGTCTGTATTGAATTTTATAAGTAATAAAAATCTTTAAGAAAAACACTTACCTACAGCTCGCAATTCACTTAAATACTTAATTACTTTTGTAATTATTTCCAGATACTATGGACAGCGCTATCTTTAGCACTGGGCTACGAGCTTCAAGGTCAGATCATCAGAGGAGTTCCGTGCGTGAAGCGTAACTTCCAACTGTATTGTCCAACGGCTGGAAATACCTATCCATTGTAAGTATAAATACTTGTATTTACTTATAATGTTGCTAGACTTAGTGTAAATTATTTCATCACCACTGCTCTTAAAACGGTTAAGGACAACATCGTGAGGAAACTGGTATGTCCTAGAACCAAACATTCGAAGACTTGTGACATCTAGCTACCAACCCGAACTGGGCCCGCGTGGTGGATTACGGCCCAGTCCTTCTCACCGAGAGGAGGCCTATGTCCCTGCAGTGGAAACAATACAGGGTGTTACAGAAAGGGTATATCAATACAAACGGGTTGAAGAGTGTATCTGGTCTAGAATCTCTGTACAAAATTTCAGCTGAAAAGCAGTAACTTTGAAAATGCTTAATATTTTTTTTATTTCGATAGTTTATTAAATTGAAATCATAACAAACGTGTCACCGCACTACGAGGGTCATTGTCCATTATCTGTAGTGTGTCTGTGCGCCTAGTACACGCACATCACGCCGCCGCGCGCCAGTGCAGCGCCGTGATGTCGAAATAAAAAAATATGAAGCATTTTCAAAGTTAATGCTTTTGAGCTGAAATTTTGTACAGAGATTCTAGACCAGATACACTCTTCAACCCGTTTGTATTGATATACCCTTTCCGTAACACCCTGTATAAGCTGATTATGTTATGTTGCTAGACAACAATGGAGGATGTTGTGAGAATTCGGGCAGACATAAATTATGTAACAATAGTCATTACGAATGTGGATGCCTCGTTCTTGCTTATCAATTAATTGGAACTCAGCCTAAACCAGTGCAAATCGAAAAATAATTAGGTACCTACCTAGGTATACTATGATAACAGAAAACTGTTCCCGATGTAGGTACAGACGCCAGCACATCAACCTACCCGAAACCACACCCCGGACACTCCATACAACGCTCGCAAAATAATTACCTATTACTACTACATTAAAAAATGACGTTTGTATACGTATGAATGTGTGCGTGAGGTACTTGTGTTTGCGAGCGCTCTTTGTAAAGAACTGCGACGAATACGCCGAAGTGCGGGGTGAGGTGCGGTAACTGATGTTAGTGCGGGGAAGGGAGTGTCCTTTCTGTACGTAGTACTTTAAGTATTCTGTGCCGAAACTGTCAAATTTTCCCAATCAACTTTGAACTTTATGATTTAGTGATAAAGTTGAGAATCTATTAAAGAAATTTGACAGATTGTAGTAAGTTGGTGTGCTGGCGTCTGTACCTAAGTGCTCTTACACACGAGCGGCACGTGTCAACGCAAAGGTAGAGGCTACTGCAGGCTTCAATGCGTGCCGCTTTGTGTATATGAGCACTAAGGGAACTAATGTTCTAACAAGACTAGAGAGCTGCCAAGCATTTTCGAGTCCTAATACACTTCTGCTGCTCTGGTAGCAACCGAACCCAGATTTTTAATTTGTCAGTTTTATGCATTCAATTATTGAGGGTAGGATCTACTCTGCTCAGATATTATATTATAATTAAAAGGCTAAGAACATTAATTTATTTATTTTCCAACATGTTACAGAGACAAAATCGAGAACTTCATAGACGAGAACAAAGCTTTAATAAAGCGCATGTACGGTTCGTTTACGACGCCGGCGGGGAACCGGGTGCGGCGGGCGCCCGGCGTTCCGGACATGCATGATGCGACCGGCGACTCCTACTTCAGACATGTACGGCAGGCTGCTAACGCACCGCTGCCTGATGCACAGGCGGTCAATAATACTGGCAGGTGAGTTTTGGGGGCAAGATGGCATGAAACTTAGCTAGATTGAATGATCACTGGCGAACTGGATGGCAAGAGTGGGCTCAAGGAGCGTAGAAAGACCGATGACAAAACTGGGGGAATAGTTAAGCTCTTAGGGAAAACCTGGAAGGTGCGCAAAAAAAAAAGAAGAATGGCGTTAACCCTTCTCTCGTCTTGACGAGATCTAGCCTTTTCATGCCACTGCAAGGTATAGCTTCAAGAAGCTATGCTATATGCTAGCCATGAAAAGGCTGTGGTAATGATGACGATGAAGATGGTTAGTTTTTCTGTAAGGAAATGGCGAGATTGGTGTATATCAGCTCATAAATTTCCACTGCAAAATAAGAGCTACTGAACGCTCCTGGATTATAGGAGGTAATAGTTATACACGCAAATGAAGCGGTAGATAATCACAGTATGCCGTTATATATAATGTTTAACTGAATTGATACTTACACATTGTAAAAGTAGTTTGTTCAGAATCGTTTAGTGGAACTAAGTAAATTACAGTCACGCTTCCGCTGTACAGTCAAAACAAACCAAAATGGACGAAGTACCTACTACGCTAGAGCCTTACACGTCTGCGACAATTTTCTCCCACAATCAGTATAACTAATTTAATAAATGAACAATGTTTTACACATAGTAATAAGAGTTCAGTGTATCTATTATGATTATACCATAATATTCTAATTGGGGTGCTTGGTGGTGCCTTAATTCCGGGTCATGTTTGTAAATCCTTTTCTGACGAACTCCTTAGATCAATTTTTAAAAACTTAAGTATTTACAAACCTTTCATTTCGTAATTTCAGAGTGGACGCATGCGAGAGCAAGACGGAGATAATGACACCGTACTGGGCGCTCAACTCGGCGAGAAAGTTGCGCGCCATAGTCAACACTATGCATTTTGAGCAGGCGATACATCAGGAGACGTGCAGGTAGGTTGCATTGCATTCAAATGTGCAGTTGTGCACTCGCTTTACGTAAACTGAGAACAATCTTAACACCTCATTTTGAAATAGGTACTTTCAAGACAGTAGGTACTTTAAGATTGGGCAATATGTTTTACGGTCATGTTTACGTAGACCTCAATGTTCCAACGCTCGCTTCATAGAGCTCATCATCTACCAGTTTAATGCGTGCCTTTTTACAGCGGGATCATAGATAGAGTGCTATTTGGTATCTGTGTGTGCTAAAAGGCCTATCTACAGGGTTATTGGATAAACACTAACAACCCCTTAAAAGGTCATTGTACTCATCATTATGAACAACTTTTACTATGGGACCAAACCTGAAATCGCGAAAAAAAAATCAGCTGTTCCATACATTTTGACGAGTTCTACGAACATAAATGTAGGGACAGGTGATTTTTTTTTCGCGATTTCAGGTTAGGTCCCATAGTAAAAGTTGTTTGTAATGATGAGTACAATGACCTCTTAAGAGGTTGTTGGTGTTTTTCCAATAACCCTGTATAAAATATGATTTTTCTTCTGAAACCCAAGGTTATGGGGTTTAAAGCTGGTAGGAACAGCTGGAGAATAAAAAGTAGATATCTATTCATTTAAATTTATTCAATTGATTATAAGTAGATAGCTAATATCCCACTTTTACAAACCTACTTTTTACCATCCCCTTAGGATTTTTTTTTTTCACTAAATAAGAAATCTTTATATTTTTCAGTAAAACAACAACGGCGAGATGTACACGCGACTGCGGCTGCGAACAAAAATACAAATGGCACAGACTACTGGCGTACGACCCAAATGACGACTGTGCTGGCATTTTTATGGACTGGTTCTTATTCCCTTCTTGCTGTGTGTGCAGATGCAACCCTTGACACACACACATAAAACTTATCTTTATATTAATACTTGGTCCAAGTGTTTTTGCACTGAGCTTTAAGTCCAGTGTGGGCGTTGATGTCGCGTAGACGCTGCATAAATGTATACGATGCGCTAGCGTCGCGTAACGTAACTGATTACCAGTGATCGGAATAGGTAGAGCTATTTAGGTTCATTGACCGCAAACATTGATGTTAATATGGATATTCCACGGGATTCCAACTGATTTTTATTTGTCATATAAATTCGCTTCACTAACATCAACAGATGTTGAACGCTCGTTTTCCACATATAAATGGGTGTTAGATGTAAAAAGAAATAGATTAAAATTAGATCATTTAGAAAAAATAATTTTGATTTATGATTTATTTTAACTTACTCTGGTCACACTCAGTCTTCTAGTGAAGCTGAAGACGAACCAGACCAATTACATTTTTTGTTTAAATAAGAGAATTATTGTTGAAGCGTATTGATTATTTTAATTAAGATTTTATTGTAAATACAAATTTTTGTATGGTAATGTTTTTGTACAACTTCAGAATAAAAATGTTTAAATGATTGTTGATTCTTGAATAAGAAATTGGTGCCGATTATCTTGTACACCGAACTAAACTATCACTAAAATTCCTTACTTTTTGCTACATTATGAGAATCTTACAGCTATTCTGCATAAAAAAGTCGAATTTGACAATCGCGACTCGTCGACACGTGGTACTTATTTTCCCTACCCCGTGAATTGTTTTTTAGAGCCGCAGGTGCGGAGGGGGCAGCCTTGACGTGTTTTTTAAGGAATTTTTCACTTTTTGTATGGAAAATATGAAAAATGATCACCTACATATTGAGTTTTAGGAGTTTATGGGTTTTATAAAGGGGGTCGAAATTTTCATTATTTTTGCGATAGGACGCACCATTTTCGAGATATAAGCAAAAGAAAAAAAAGATACAGACAGTACTGTTTTGCACCTGAAGTCGAGGTGTTGGTGTGAATTTCTATTCATGACAAGTAATTTTATTCCACACCTTTTTAATCGCGATTAAAAATAGTGAGATTTAGTTAGACAATCAAAATTTTAGGTGAAAAACGTGAAATTCAGAATAGCAAAATTGCCATCTTCAATATATTAATAACTCAGTGCCAGCTTAGTGCTGTCAAACTAAAATATAGTTACGTTGCGTCACTTTAGTCAATTTCAGAATGGGAAATTGTCGCTTGACAGGGATAAATTAAATTTTAGTGATTTTTAGTCTAGTTTAGAGGCATTTGTGACCAGAAAATCGGCACCATTGTTACGTAAAAAAAATATATGTGGTTTAATGAATCAAGTTTATCTATTTATTATACTATCTTTAATCCCGTCCTTCTTATATTTACCCGTCAGAAAGGAAGTGTAATCTTTCATCAGTCCCGAAGGCGTGAATAGTTTTTATGATTTTACTACTTAAAAACCAAATCCCGGGACTCGGGGAATATCCATATTATTCTAACCAACCAATTATTCTAAGCAAGTACGTAAAACAGCTCTACCTATTCCGATCTATGCTGATTACATCGAAAATATGACGTCATATTGGCGTTAATAAGCGCATACGTTCGACGTCTACGCTGGACCAAAGCCAATACGAAGGCACTCTAAAATGAATTGAAGCAGTTAGCATTTACGATTTCTGTTTAATTTCACATACTAAGTAGATAATATGGGAAGTATGATTGCTAGAAATGTAGCATGGGAAATTAGAATGTGTCGTGGCCTTGGCTCAACGCCCAGTATTTGTGATTGTTTTGATGCGATGGTATCAAAAGAATCACAAATACTGGGCGAAAATTATGACGGATTGTAATTTTAGTTATGTGATTCGGACAACGTCAGAAGGTTGTACGAAATGGTTGACAAAGCATCTATATTGTTAGATGAAGAATCATTTTATTGTGACTAGTTTCGAGTGTCCCTTGGGCCAACTATAGATTTCCTACCTAGATCAACAGTACAGTATTGTACCAATTAGCTTTTTAAGTACCTTTTATCTTTTCTTTTAATTTCGCCTGCTGATTGGTATTGACTTTTTGCAAAACTGTGTTTTCAACAATTGATTTGATTATAAATCAATGTATTCTTCAATTAATTAGACTATGAATCAATTTTTGAACCAACTTTTCGACTTTTTTCTATTAGACTATCAATCCTATTTATGATATTATGTCTCTAATAAATATCTATTTTTAAACTTGGTACAGTCAAAAGCAGAAATAAATTAATAAGTATAATTAAACAAAACTCACGACATTTTTTGTAAATTCTTATTCGACATCAAAATCATGACCTTTGCTGTTGACTGTACTCATATTATAAAATATAGTTTATGTCGAAAAAATAATTTAGTTTCAAAATATGAAATGGAACACTGCCATTGTTTAGTTTAATAGGTACTTCATATATTTAAAAGACGTAGAAAATTATCGATATTATTGGTTTTGCAAACGATTGTAATTTGTAGATTTTAGTTTAGGAGCTAGTATTAGTACGTAATAACTTTTATTTTAAGAGACAACTACTAATATATATTTTAATTAGGCTACATTATTTGTATTTATATTTCTATGTGTGAAACGTACAGAGACGGTTTTCCAACTGAGAATGTGTAATTTAAAGTCGATCTCTATTTTATAGTAAAAATTGTAACGAAAACATTCTGCAATGTTGATTTGTCAAGTTCGTTGGAAAGCAGCCTAAGATACTCAGATATAATAAAAAAAACTTTTACCTTTGAATAATAAAAGTGCAATGGACTATAATAATGACTTTTTATTTATTTACTTTTTGCTTTTTGTCCTATTAAACCCTCTCAAGGATTTGGTTAGCCGCACTTAGTCCTTCAAGCAGACCGTAGTGCGTGGGCCATGGCCGGCGTCGGTGGTTATTCCAACCACCCCACTTCTCCCATGTGTTTAAGGGGCTTACAGGACCTAAACGCAAAAAACGCAAGTTTTCGAAACAATAAAAGTATATGACCGACTACAGTAAACAAAATCATAAAAATATATGTTATTCTTCAGGATATATGCTAGGTAGATAGTGTTTTGAAAACATAATACAACTTATTTGGTAGGATAGAAAAAATCATGAAAATAGCTCTAAAAACTTTCTTTTTACAATAAAAACCATACTAATATACATACAATCATTATGATTTTTTTTTTCAGATTAGTCTACAAGGAACATACTAAAACTCTCGTATTCTAATTTTTTAGTCCAAACAATAGATTTTTCGTAAATGGATAATTACTTCATATTTTGCAATAAATTACCAGCGTTTTGTCATCACCAGTGATCGGAATAGGCTGAGTATATTTACCTAAAGTTTAAAGAACAGAGACGGAAATTGGAGACTTCCTTATGACTAAATTTTTAAAAAATATTTTTTTTTTTGTGTTGGTTGAACATTTCAATATAACATGAATATATTAATGAGTCATTAAATATTCATGTTATATTGAAATGTTCAAACAACATAAAAAAAAAAAATATTTGTGTAAGAAAGCGTGGGTGTGATACCAGAGAAAAAGACGATTTATGCCACGAAACAGTTTAATTCGGCACACAATACAATACAACAAAGTATGACGTAAACTTTTACAACAAAGTACAACAACTTTACTAATTACAAGTTTTGGCGGGAGCGAACGAGAGCCGTGGACGGTATAAAAACGACGTGCGCTCGCGTCGTAGCGGGTGCGCGACTAACTCGGACGGAGCGCGGGAGAGGGACGTAGCCGGCGGCGGCGCGTGCAGGGCGCATGCGCGGTGCGCGGGCGATGATTAGCTAGCTCTGTGGCCGCGCTGTACCTATGACCGAAAATGCGTCTGACAGTCTCCCCCTCTAACCCTAACGAACGTCCTCGCGTTTGGGTTAGCTTCTACGAGGCCTCCCCCTCTTACGTTTCTCCTGTACTGGAGCTTGGATGCGACCAACGAAGGGAGTTAGTGTAGAGGCATGGTATTTACCTAGCACCGTACCGTCGCTGAGGCGCTCGAGGACGTACGTAGTGGGACTGAACACAGCCCGGATCTTGTAAGGCCCGTCGCGGCGAGGGATAAACTTTGACGTTTGCCCTCTGCCGGTGTCATTGGCCCCTTGAGTTTTCAGCAGCACCAGATCACCAACCTTATAATCTGGCGCTGGTCGACGATGTTCGTCGGTGTACTTCTTTTGTGCCGCCTGGGCACTCTCATAGACGTCACGAGCGTCTAAGAGTACCGACGAAATCTTCTTTAGAAAATTAGTGATGTCACCTACATAATTATCGTTCTCGATTATGGTGCGCATCTCTGACATGACATCTGCTGGCGCGCGCATGTCTCGCGCGAAGTTCAAATAAGCGGGTGAGTAACCAGTTCCTGATGTGACTGCCGAGTTCATAGCGAAGCGGACTGCAGGTAAGTGGATATCCCACGTATCATGGTCTTTACCTACCAGAATCGCCAGCTGTGGCTTGAGATCCCGGTTCTTACGTTCCACCGGGTTCGCCTCGGGGTGGTAAAATGAGGTAAGTGATTGTGTAATACCCATCGCGTGGCAGGTCTGCTGCATTACCTCACTTATAAATTGGACACCGTTGTCACTAACAAGGCGCCTGGGGACTCCGAACCGTAAGTATACTTCTGATACAAGTAGGTACCTTCGCGCATTCCTCACTGGTAGCTGAAGTAAGGGCGAACAGCTCCACCCAGCGCGTGCAAGTGTCCTCGACTATCAGGATCCATTTGTGTCCTCTCGCTGTTTCAGGTAGAGGGCCGAACAGGTCCACGGCTAACACCTCAAACCGGCGTGCAGAAGCGGGTGTCTGTAATAACCCAGACGGTTTCCTAGTGTCCGCCTTATAACGCTGACAAGGTACACAATTTTTTACGTATTGCGTAACGTAGGAACGCATTCCCGGCCAGTAGTACTTACCGACTAAGCGTTGCAGCGTACGTTCCGCGCCCATGTGACCAGCAGTGGGTGCATCATGGTATTCGGCCAATACTTTGGCGCGTTCCTGTTCTGGGACCACCAGACTGGCGTCATCATGCTCCTCGTTCTCAGGGCAATATCTATACAATACACCTTCGGCGAGCACGTACCCTTTGTTTGACCATATCCTCCCCCTAGAGGGATCGTCGGATTCCAGGGCCTCGACGATCTTACTTACCTCCGGGTCCTTTATTTGGTTCTCGCGCAGGTCCTTCAGACTGCGAGAGGGCACGTCGACCACAGCGCAGCACAGGTCACAATCGGCGTCTTCGGCGCATGCCGGACGTGACAGAGTGTCGGCTATAACATTGGCTTTACCTGGTGTGTATTCTATTTTCAAGTTATACTCCTGAAGGCCCACCTTGCTAGGCGACCGCTCGGAGACTTCATACTCATCAGCCACCTAAGTGGCTGATGGTCCGACTTGATCACGACTTCAGCGCCATCTATGTACCCCCTGAATTGGAGACTACCCAGACGACGGCTAGAGCCTCCCTCTCCGTCGTGCTGTAGTTCCTTTCAGCGGTGGTCAAGAGTCGACTGGCGTATTCTATCGGGCGCTCGTCGGTCCCCTCCCCCTGGAGGAGAACCGCCCCGAGAGCATACCCACTGCTATCAGTTCTGAGGACGAAGGGTAACGTCGCATCAGCCTGACGCAGGATCGGCGCCGATACTAGCAGTTGCTTGATCTTTTCGAAAGCTGCCTGCTGCTCCGGGCCCCATTTCCATATGCTTACCTTTTTTAGCAGCGCTGTCAACGGTTTGGCGACCTCTGCGTAGTCAGGGATAAAGCGCCTGAACCAGCTGGAGGTCTGCAGGAAACATTTCAGATGTTTTACGTTCCGAGGCGTTGGCATGTCCGCGATCGCTGCGGTCTTCCCTGGATCGACATAGATACCACCTGGTAAGATAATATGCCCTAAGAACTTTACCGATTCCCTCGCGAAGTGACTCTTCTCACGGTTCACCCGCAAGCAAAAGAGTGGAACTCTCTACCTGCGTCTGTTTTTCCGAGCGCATACAACCCGAATCTCTTTAAAGTGAGAGTGAACAGGCTTCTTCTGGGTAAGCTCGCTCCATCGTCGACTTTGTCTCTGTCACCTTTGACCTAGGCTAGAGTCAAGAGCAAGCCCATTTCAAATAAAAAAAAAAAAAAAAAAAAAGTTGAACAAGGCGAGTCGATCAAACACGGAGGTGAGGTCGGCGAGGTGCTTCTCGAAGGTCTCATCGGACATTATCAACAAGTCGTCTAAATAGGCTAGAAGAGTAGTACCTGGCAAGTTCGACTTGAATCTGTCAATCAGCCTCTGGAACGTGGCGCCTGAGTTGCGCAAACCCATTGGCATGCGTTTAAATCTATAAGTGCCGAGAGGTGTCGTGAAAGCTGTCTTGTCCCTATCATTAGGGTCGACGTTCACTTGAAAGTAGCCAGCTCGGAGGTCAAGGGTAGTCATGTACTTAGCGGTTTTTGCGTCGTGGAGAATGTCCTCAATCCTTGGGAGAGGGTACCGGTCGGGCTCGGTGACAGTATTGAGCTTGCGGTAGTCAACACACAGTCTGAAGCTGCCATCCTTCTTCTTGACAAGCACGACATTCGATGCCCACGGCGACTCGCATTCCTCAATGACGTCAGAGCTGACCAGTTTGTGTAACTCTTTCTCAAGTGCCTCTCTCTTAGGCGGCGACAATCTAAAGGGACAAGCCAAAGGTTCCTGTGTTTCGCTTAACTTTATCTTATGGACGGCGAAGTCCGTAGGAGGTCCCGCCGAAGCGAGCTGAGCGACTCTGTCTCGCAAGAACTCGTTGAGTGCGGCCCTGTGCTCCGGGGGCAAACTCGTACCTTCATCTTGGCGCAGTGATACATCGCAGACCTCTGCTTGCGTCACGGCCGCGCTGTTCAATACATAAGATTGCAAAAACGGGAACCGGTCTCCTGGACTATCTGCAAAATGCCATGACTCCTGGGCTATGTCTAGAACAATAGCCGCGTTATCAATAAAATCACGGCCTAAAAGTTTTCTGGTGTCATCACCAGGAAATACCATAAACTCGGTGTCGACTCTTCGACTATCCAATGTGACGGGTACCATAGCGATCTTTACTATTTTCCTATGACACGAGCCATCGGCGAGCCCGATATAACGCTCCGTTTCTTGGAATTGAACGTCGTTGTTTACTAACAACGAATACAATAAAGGACTAGCAACACTGTGCGTAGCCCCAGTATCGACTATTGCTACCCCTTCCTTACCTACTACGCTTATTGCTATCAAAGGATGTGACGTCGTTGTCGCGAAGAATTCACCTTTTACGACGTTAAAGTCGGACGGTTTGGTAGCCGCGGGTTTAGTCGAACAAGTTTCACACTATGACTTAACCACCCCTGGTTGACCGCATCCGTAACAACGTATCGGATTAATATCTTTATCACTAGTACCTACTTTATTAGCTTTATTGTCACTATCGACTTTATTAGCCTTACGACAATCGTGAGCCGCGTGACCGAAAGCTTTGCAAAACGAACATCGGATGCGATTTCGTTTCGAGTTATCATTAGAGTTAGAGGTGAGTTTGGAACCGGTGGTTGCGCTTGGACTCGTAGTACCGCGGTCGGGAGCGGTAGGTACATTCGCGTTATTCGCGGAATTCGCGGAAACGATCGAGTTTTTTAATTCCGTTATCGAATCTTCCACGAGTCTCGCTCTCTCTAACAAATTATCAATATCGCTAATGGTGTCTCGTGACAAACGTTTCCGTATTCGACGATGTAGTAAGCCGTACACAATATCCACTATCATCACGCTTGGCACAACATAGGGTAATTGAACTAATAATGATCGTACCTTTGATATGAAAACTTCAGCGCGTTTACACTCACTTTGTTCCCGCGTAAATACCTCGCGTAGTATCCTGTACGCGGGCTTTTGCACGCCGTAGGCGGCGCGCAGGCGCGTGAGCGCGTCCGGCCACGAGCCGACGCAGGCCCGGGCGCCGCGCCACCATACCGCCGCGTCGCCGCTTAGCAGGATCGAGAGGCCGCGTAGCGCGTCCTCGTCGGACACGCCGGCGCACTCCTTGTAGACCTCCACTGCATCGATGAACGCCTCTAGTACCTCGGTGTCGCGTGACTGCCCGTCGAACCTCGCGGTGCACTTGGAGAAGTTACCGCCAGAGGTCGCGGGCGCGTTCGCCGTGGGCGATGCCGCCGGTGTCGACGCGATTGGGTTCCACTGGTTGCCTTGATGTAGAGACCGTAGGGTGTCCACTAGCGTGCGGTTGGTCTCCGCCTGCATCCTGGCGAACGACTCCATCATGGTGGACAGTAGCCGTTCGGTGTTCAGCGCTGCGGCGGGTGCGCCTGTGTGGGCCCCGCTGAGCGTGTGGTCGAGGGCGGCGCCCCCCTGGGCGCGCGTCTCCTCGGCCGCGTCGGTTGAGTCGCGTGTGTGGGTGGTAGCACTGGTAGCGGCGCCGGCATAGGCGCGTGGCTCCACCACTGGGTCACAGTCCGCATCGGAGTAACCGTCGCTTCCTTGTTCTTCCGCCTTGCGGTCGATTACTGCTCGGGTTGCCCGCGTCGTTCGTGGCATGATAATGTCTTTATAGTCACTCAGGTATTAACTGCACTTCACTGGGTTCGTTTTTTGCCGCGTGTTAAAACTTAACATGGCCGCGAGTTGGGCGTCACTGTAAGAAAGCGTGGGTGTGATACCAGAGAAAAAGACGATTTATGCCACGAAAACAGTTTAATTCGGCACACAATACAATACAACAAAGTATGACGTAAACTTTTACAACAAAGTACAACAACTTTACTAATTACAAGTTTTGGCGGGAGCGAACGAGAGCCGTGGACGGTATAAAAACGACGTGCGCTCGCGTCGTAGCGGGTGCGCGACTAACTCGGACGGAGCGCGGGAGAGGGACGTAGCCGGCGGCGGCGCGTGAGCAGGGCGCATGCGCGGTGCGCGGGCGATGATTAGCTAGCTCTGTGGCCGCGCTGTACCTATGACCGAAAATGCGTCTGACATTTGTTATTTTATTTATCAAAACATTGATTACGATTTATTAAAGCATTTATACTGTTAATGATAAAATAAGATATTAAAAATTACATAATTCATAAAAAAAAAATAAGTCATAAGGAAGTCTCCGATTTCCGTCTCTGTTCTTTAAACTTTAGGTAAATATACTCAGCCTATTCCGATCACTGGTCATCACGCTTCTCTTTCTTTTCTATGCAGTCCGACAAAGACCGCGCTTTAGGTCATGTAGTCCTCTTAACTAGTGTGTAATTGCTTTCGGCCGTTATGAAAATAGAAGCATAGAAAATCGTATATAATCGAGAGTGTAATTGCTTTCGGCCGTTATAAAAATAGTAGCATAGAAGAATCGTTTGAAAGAATCGATTGTATACAATTCTGATCCTATTGTAAAAACTTGGCATCTGCATGTTTATAAGTTGCTCGCTTTAAATTCTATGTATTTTCTGACGATACATTGTGCTCAGGAAAGTTAAAAAAATTACACAATAATTTCAACATAGGCAATTTATTTTCTATTCATTAATTAACAAAAAAAACAGTACAGTATATATATACATGTTGGGATTCTACTTACATATTATTCACAGATTCATTTATTTCGGTTCCGCACTCTCTTTGGTTTTCAGCTGCTCAAATTCTTTGAACACTTTCTCGCTAAGTTTGTCTCCTTCATCGTCAATTTGTTCAACAGCTACCACTTCCGGGATGTAGAATTGCATCATGTTTTGGACCTGTAATAGAAGATGAACATTAGAAGATGAAAACTGTTAAAATAATGTTTATTCTGAGATTTGATAAGACCTTGTTTGTCTATAGTGCGCAGTACTGCACATCCCTACCCTATTTCAAGTTAAGCAAATATAAACTTTATGTCAATGAAAGTTAAATTGATTTCAGAGTGATTGAATAAGTTTTTAAAAATGTTTGATGTTGTAGTGTAAAATGAACTTTATTATGTAGGATTTAAAGTAATTTTTCCATTAATTCATATTTGTTTACATTTTTGGCAAATAATTCGCGAACGCAGATTAGTGGTAGGCAGCTCAACTACTAAGCGTGGTGTCTTGGGTTCAATTCCCTTATCGAACACATTTAGCATAATCAGCCTATATAATGTTCCCACTGCTGGGACAGAGGCGTTTTCTTTCTGTGAGAGGGAGTGAGCCATAAAGCCACCATAGGCCACCATGCGGGCCCAGTGCGGGTTGGTGGATGCCACATGTCTTCGAATTTTTGGATCTAGTACCAGACACACTTTCTCCTACCTACCCTTTCCAGACTAAAGGCGTAACGATAAGAAGCAGAAAACAACCAGTACCAACATAATAAAAGTTCAACTCACTCCATTCTTCAGAGTAACAATGGAGCTAGGACATGAAGAACATGAGCCCTGCATCTTCAGCCTCAGTATACCATCCTTGAAGTCCACAAACAGAACATCACCACCGTCTTCCTGAACTGTGGGTCTGATACGCGTGTCTAGAAGCTCCTTTATCATTTGGACTATCTCATCGTCATCTTCGTTTATTTCTGAAAATAATATTTTAATCTTAAACAACATTATAAGGGGTCCATTACATTTTTACACTAGGTAAGAGACAATAAGAACAGAAGACATTGATCTCTGCATAATCTGCTGCTGAACAACCTTCTCGTTGATCACTATAGTCCATTTACTATAGCATTAGACAGAAGTTAAAAAAGGCTCTTTTAGGGGTACACTTTGTAATAAAAGTACAACAAACATTATTATAGTCAAGATTGATGTGGAGTTAAATATAATCCATTTAAATAACAGCAGTCACACTTAATTGTACTTATTTAACCTATCTACCTTCTGAAATTACAAGGCTTTTAAGTTTTTGCATAAAATACTGTCGTGTCAATGTTTAAAATCTAAAAGAAGCAGGGGCGGACAGTACCGGGAACGTTTTTCATGTCACTATAACTCTACTAAATGTAAATGTTCCCTATTCCCTTCATAAGTTGTAGCAGCACGTGATTTTTTTATTTTGTCGGATTATAAAAAATTGTTTTTAATAAACCGATTGTTACTAAAAATTGTTTAATTTCATATAGCTATCCAAGCCATAATGCAATGTATGCCATACATTGTTACTTACAAAAAAAAGCCTTACATTATTTATTAAAATTGTTTGAACTTAACTTGAAAATAAAAAGTTTCGTACTCCTGCTTCTGCGAGCCTCTTTTTTCTAATGTAATAAATGGAGTATAGTTCAATCAATCTGCCAAGCCTTTTCCCAACTATATTGGGGTCAGCTTCCAGTCTAACCGGATGCAACTGAATACTAGTGAATACCAGTATTTTACACAGAGCAACTGCCTATCTGACCTCCACAACCCAATTACATTACCACTTAGTAAGAATGGTTGTCAGACTTTCGGGCTTCTGACGACCCATAAAAACTGGCAAAGATCGACGAATGACAGCCGGGAGCAACAGCTTTACGTGCTTTCCGATGCACAGAGGGGTCTTGGTATGTAATGATGGTCACCAATCCACGAACCAACCGCGGCAAGCGTAGCTTCACCTGATCGATCGACCCGTGCGGATGTTATTACTTACCCACAAGCCCCTCATTGATCAGTAGCTATACAATAAAATAATTGTTAATGATATTAAGAGGCCGCTTACGTGTATCGCCCGAAGGTTTAGCGTCAATAATAACTGGTAGGCCACTGGCAAAGAAGTCCATAATAGTAGCGTATATATCAGGCTTCAGAAGTCTCCAGTCGACATCATCATCTTGTTTGGTTACTGTCACAAACTCAGGGCCAAAGAAAACCGATTTCACACCATCAATGCGGAATATCATTTTTGCTGAAATTTGAAAAAGTAAGTATGTAGTAGAGTGTTCATTCCAATAAGCACAACTACATTGCATACTATCTTCAGAGAATACAAATATTTTTTATCAATAATTATCTCTAACTAGCTGACCCAGAGAACTTTGTACCGCCTCAGAATCAATAAATGCTGTGTTTACTTATTTATAAAAAAAAAAAACCTGTTCCATACTAAATATATGAGAAAATGAATTATTTTGCATTATTTTTTTTTTGTGAACTTTCCCCATGTTTTAATAGTTATTCTGCTATTTGGGGTGGAGAAAAATCCAACAATTCAAAGATCCGCCATTCTTGAGTTATAAATGGTGTAACTAACCCAACTTTGTTTTATTTATATGTATAGATACTGCATTAAAAATTTTGAAAATAAAAAGCTATTTTAAAATTGTGACTTTCACGGGCAAAACATTTCCTATTGGTTGGTAAACATTTTTGTTCTCTTTCTTTTACAGAACACTAAACGACCCCAGGAAGCTAATCAATCTGCCTATCCTTTTCCCAACTATGTTAAGGTCGACTTTAAGCCTAACCGGATGCAGCTGTATACTAGTATTTTACATGAAGCAACTGCCTATCTGACCTCCACACCCCACAACCCAGGCCCTGGGTAATATGATACCCCTTGGTAAGACTCGGACTATAGACTACATGTGAAAACTGTAAAAGATCAACGAACAACAGCCGGGAGCAATGGCCTAACATGCTTCCAGCTTGTATGCTTGCATAGAGGAGTCTCCATATGTAATGGATGGCACCAGATGTAATTACCAGAGGTCGGAGTAGGTAGATTGATTTTATATACTTGCGTCAAGATATTATAATATGGACATGCCATTTTATCCATAATGTGCGGGAAGTACCGGAAAAAGTCCCGGGATTGAAATTATGGAATAAAATAAAATAAAAAACATACAGATAGGCCGAGTGCAAGTATCCTGTATGACTGATTGGGTGTTCATATAATAAACGATTTTTAACAAAATCGTTTATTATATGAACACCCAATAAGTCATACAGGATACTTGCTTCTGATTGGTCCTTGCGTGCGGTCAATGCGTTGTGAACATAGATGAACATGAGATAGTTTTGTCTCATACTGTCAAGCGTCATTTCTAATTCAACAGTAAGGGACAAAATACAGTGTAACTATTCCAAGGTATTTTTGTATAAAATAAAATACTGATTTCTTCCACCATTAGCTAACACTGGCAGCGTAGATTGATATTATTAATATGTTTTTCACCTTAAACACAAATTCGTGCTAATTTAAAAATTCTGGAACAAATATCACAAGAAATATGAAGTTCCGGTATTTTGGAGGCATATCCATATTATCCTCTATGTTTGACGTCAACGACCTTAAATCAATCTACCTACTCCAACCTCTGGTAATTACAATAAAACTTCTAGTGGGTCTTGTTCAGTGACCTTCAACTGATTCAACAACAACATCTCAACAGAAAATTTACAATAATTGTAAAAACAAACATTTTATTTTATCTCTCATTAGTGAATTACCTACCTAATGGACTGCACTGCGCTGCTCCAATATTAGGAAAGTCCATTGTCTGTCCTGTCTCCAGCACTTTGACTCCCGGTAAAAACTTTAAGCTGTTTGGATTAGGAGTGTCCTGTGTCTGTATGAACATTGTTCTGCAGACACAGGTGTTGATAATTGGAGCCTTCCTGTTGACATTCTTTTGGACAGTTTGGGACAGTCCACTGAATTTTTTGATGCTGTTTTGGCTGAAAATTTGAATAAATTCTGTACTTCCATAGTGTTTAGTCTAATGTTGTAAATTGAAAATGATGGATCAGATCTAGCCTTCTATAAATATTTTGAGGTAACAACTGGCTTGCTTTACTTCCTCCCAGTAGTATCTATGGCACGGTAGTTGCATAGTGTGTAAAATACGTATTTATTTCTACAAGTAAATAATACTTTACTACATCGAAAAAATACACTTTTCTATCGGCAGCAGTTACCGTTCTAGTTCATGGTTAAAAAGTAAGCCAGTGAGGATAGGTGGTAGCTTAACTGACTGCCCAGGGTGCAACAGACGTAATAATTTAAAGCCGCTGGTTCCGGAGCCTCATAAAATGTACCCCCTGATGATGTATCTTGTTTTACCTGAGCACAGTTGCCGCGCAAAAACGTCCACATTGATTACCCGTTTTATGAAATCTCAATAAACTTCTCAACATCGTTTGTGTATTTAGAGTAATACCGTTCACAAATTTACAGTGCTTTTTCAGAATATTTTTTATTATTGCGAAAATGCGAAATATGTTGAAAGAATACAACCATAGAGGAAAAATTTTAATCAAAACTTTGACAGTGACTTGAAGTTGTGAATATGACAGTGACAGACAGTGACACCTGGGGTGCATTCCGAGTTAGGACTGTAATCGATATTATCGATTTGAGCGTGCTAAACCCGTACCGAATTCAAAAAGCTTTTTTTTTACCACTAAAAACTGTATTTATTTACATAATTTAAAAAGCTAACAATCTTAAAATAATAATATGTACAAGTATATAAAAAGGGAGGGAAAATAGTCAAAGGGCGTCAAAAACATCACTGTCAACGGGAAACGTGCCCAAAAGGCTGGTAGCATTGCCACGTTGTACGGCAATGCTGATTCTTTGGCCAAAAAATAGGCCAGCCCTCTGGTCACGTGAAGAGTCGACCAACCGCTTGGTGATGTGTGCTAGTGTTTCAACCCCAAACGGCTCAAATATGTAAGTTCCAAAGCGATTGGAGTATTTGCGCCGTTTGAGGTTTTCCGCACCTGCAGCAGCCGCCCCAGCACAGCTTACCGTTCTTGGAAGATGGGATGGCGCAAGGGTGTCAACACACGTTGCATCCCACCAAAGGCCTACCTACCTTCCAAGGCATTATGGTCATCCCGTCTGGTCTCTTACCATCGTCGCGTGCCAAACCATTAGGTTCTAAAACAGCTGGCACCCCAGCGGTGACAAGAGCACGACGGATGATGTCATTGATGCTGGCATGCCGTGCTATCCGGCCTGCGCTCTTACTGCAGGATAAGCCATGGTGTCCGAGGCAGTCGACACCTTCACCGCATTGGCAGCGATGCGGAGCCACGCAAGGGGCGCCCAGACGCAAACAAGTAGCGAGGCGGTAGGTGGTGTCACCTAGCAAAGTGCCTATGTTGGGTGACGGTAGTGCCTAAAGCCAGAGGCCTGACTCCCACTCACCCACAGCCAGTAGGCGGGCACGCTCATCAGTAATGGTGGAAATATTAATAAGATTATTCCGTACCAACCTGCAGAGCGGCTCATCCCACTGCCTCTGGGAAGATAGGTTCGCGGGCCGATCTGAATCCGGGCAAGCCATTTTCCAGGCGTTCTCCGCGTCGGCTAAGCACGGCACTTTAGAGTTAACCAGGGAGGGGGCTAAAATCTTTTATGTAGATAAAAGTGGAGGCAACACCTAACCTAACCTAACCTTTTTTTTTTTTTGAAGTGAAAACTTCTTTAGCGGCGTTGAACACTTTTTGTAATGGGTAAAAAATGTTAAACTCGCGTCAGGGCATCGCGTCAGGACACGTGACCGTCAGGAGAGATTCCCCCCCCATCTCTTTCTACGGCGGCGCCAACCGAAGTGAACCAAGTGAGACACGATAATGGATGGATGGATGGATTGATGGCGATGGCGATGGTGATGGCGATAGTGATGGTGAAGGCGATGGCGATGCTGATGACGATGGTGATGGCGATGGCGATGGTGATGGCGATGGCGATGGCGATGGTGATGGTGATGTGATGTGATGGTGATGGTGGACGCGGACGTGGATGTACAGCTGATGGCTCGACCGTCTGTGTAGAAGCCACACTGCTGTGTATTCGTAAAATTCGTGTATATAAAGTGTTTCAAAAAATGGAAATTGAACAAAGTGCATCGATTAATGAAAAAAGTGACGCAGAAATAGTGAAAAAAACTTAGTTATATTAATTCAATTAATAATTGATTTATTTCAACGTTAATATTCAAGTTTTCACTTCTGCCGGCACTCCCGGAGTGCAACCCGTCTTTTTTTTTTTATCTTGGAGAAATGCTCATGCATTCTGCACTACCACGGGGAGATAGTGCAGTTATGTGGGACTCCAACCCACTAAAACTCCACGGTGTCCTCATCTGCCGCTTACGGCGGGAACACGGGCACGCGTTAGCACTCATCCGTGAACCCGCCGCGGCTGTCCGTCACCGGACCCTCCTCTAGGGAGTATTCCCCATCACCGGCGCACCAGAGCACATAGCACGCCGCCGTGACCACCCCAGGGACCAAACCAGCACATGGGCACCAGACGACCCCGTGTCTGGGCACCCTTGGTCCCCCTGCGACGGGTCAGGTCATTGGCCCCGCCGCCTGCCAATTTTCGGCCGCAGAGGATAGGGAGAGCGGGCAACGTCATACCAACACTCCTCTTCCTCTGCGGCCCCACCGCGTCCGCCATCAGACGGTGGCGACCCCGTCAAGGCCGCGGAAGGTAGGGAGAGCGGCGCACCGCAATACCGGCACTCCTGTCCCACCGCGGCCTCCAACCCTCAGCCGCGATGCCTCCGATACGACATCGCGGCCCGCCTCAGCTGCGATGTCGCTCAAGCGGCACCGCAACCTACTTGTTGGCCGCTACGTCGTCGGCTTACTGGCAAAAGCCCTGACGAGCGGCCCTTCCTCGGGTTCCTCTTCGCTTCACCGTGGGTGTCCAAGCCACGGCTACTGAGCTCCCCCGCCTCGACAATGCGGGAACCCATCGGGGGGGAACCTTTTTTTTTTTTTAACTTGGAGAAATGCTCATGCATTCTGCACTACCACGGGGAGATAGTGCAGTTATGTGGGACTCCAACCCACTAAAACTCCACGGTGTCCTCCTCTGCCGCTTACGGCGGGAACACGGGCACGCGTTAGCACTCATCCGTGAGCCCGCCGCGGCTGTCCGTCACCGGACCCTCCTCTAGAGAGTATTCCCCATCACCGGCGCACCAGAGCCCTGATTCACAACCATACGACAGGCTATCGTATCGAAAACCTGACATTTCGATAACCTGATTTGACTTGCCCTCAACAGCAAATAGCTGTTG
This sequence comes from Amphipoea lucens, assembly GCA_947508005.1. NCBI lineage: Eukaryota > Metazoa > Arthropoda > Insecta > Lepidoptera > Noctuidae > Amphipoea > Amphipoea lucens. The sequence goes on from OX382374.1 coordinate 11,997,888, forward strand.
GAAGAATAGCGGGCGTCTATTTGATTTAAACTGACAAAATTTTCGGGTTTTGGACTTGTGAACAGCGTTTAGAAGACTCCTACGATAACAATGATTAATGTTCGATACGATACGGAAGCGTATCGAGTGTTTGTGAATAGCTATGCAGAACACATAGCACGCCGTGACCACCCCAGGGACCAAACCAGCACATGGGCGCCAGACGACCCCGTATCTGGGCACCCTTGGTCCCCCTGCGACGGGTCAGGTCATTAGCCCCGCCGCCTGCCAATTTTCGGCCGCAGAGGATAGGGAGAGCGGCCAACGTCATACCAACACTCCTCTTCCTCTGCGGCCCCACCGCGTCCGCCATCAGACGGTGGCGACCCCGTCAAGGCCGCGGAAGGTAGGGAGAGCGGCGTACCGCAATACCGGCACTCCTCTCCCGCCGCGGCCTCCAACCCTCAGCCGCGATGCCTCCGATACGACATCGCGGCCCGCCTCAGCTGCGATGTCGCCCAAGCGGCACCGCAACCTACTTGTTGGCCGCTACGTCGTCGGCTTACTGGCAAAAGCCCTGACGAGCGGCCCCTCCTCGGGTTGCTCTTCGCTTCACCGTGGGTGTCCAAGCCACGGCTACTGAGCTCCCCCGCCTCGACAATACGGGAACCCATGGGGGGGACCGGGGGGAACCTAACCTAACTCCATTTACTATAGCATTAGACAGAAGTTAAAAAAGGCTCTTTTAGGGGCACACTTTGTAATAAAAGTACAACAAACATTATTACAGTCAAGATTGATGTGGAGTTAAATATAATCAATTTAAATAACAGCAGTCGCACTTAATTGTACTTACTTATTTAACCTATCTACCTTCTGAAATTACAAGGCTTTCATTTAATGTTATTTAGTTTTTACATAAAATGCTGTCGTGTCAATGTTTAAAATCTAAAAGAGGCAGGGACGGACAGTACCGGGAACGTTTTTCATGTCACTATAACTCTACCAAATCTAAAATGTTACCTATTCCCTTTATAAGTTGTGGCAGCACGTGTTTTTTTATTTTGTCGGTTTATATAAAGTTGTTTTTAATAAACTAATTGTTACTAAAAATTGTTTCATTTCATGTACCTATCCAAGCATCGTGACGAGTAGATTGATAAAATATGCTTTATTGTATGCCATACATTGTTACTTACAAAAAAAGCACATACATTATTTATTAAAATTGTTTGAGCATTAGTTTATAAAAAATCAATAGAAAGTACATACCTACCTACATTACCTACTACTGCAGGTGTACTTTGAAGACTGCTACTAGAACTAATAGACGAGCTGAGCTAGGTGCGTCGAGTTTTGGCTCGTTTTGTTAGTTATGTTGAGACCTTACCTCCGGACTGGATGGAGTGACCTGAAGGTGTACTTCGAAGACTGCTACTGGAACTAATAGACGAGCTGAGCTAGGTGTGCCGAGATTGGGCTTGTTTTGTTAGTTATGTTGAGACCTTACCTCCGGACTGGATGGAGTGACCTGAAGATGTACTTTGCGAGTTTATACTAGTAGAACTAGCTGTTAAGAATGTGTATAGTTTTTACCTCTTATAACTCGGCTGTGGTTTTAGGCCAAGGCCTAAGACGTTTGGGAAACGCTCTCGTAAGAAACGTCATGTCGGTCTTCTCCCAGAATTAATCTATCCAAGATTTAAAAGAATTTATGGAGAACAAGTGAAGGTCGGAAAATATTTGCCTAACGATAGCAAGTTGAAAAAACAGGTTCATGCGATTTTCGACCTTATTGACATTTATCAAAATACTGGTTTTTAATTAAGAAGCAATGGTATCGAAAGAGAATGTTGGAAAATCAAACCGAATTTTAATTGCCAATAAGGTTGAAAATAGCTTGAACCAGTTTTTTTTACTTTACTGTTTCATTTTTTGTAGGCGAGTTTGCAACCGTTTAAAACGATTTATTTGGGGTTCAAAACGGCATCGGTTGTTTCACATCTGTAGGTACTCCGTCATATCCCTACCTCGATAAAATCAAGAAAATGAAGGTAGTTATAATTAAGAAAAACAGTCATCAACACCAACCGTTTTCAACCGAAAAAAATGGTTTATTTCGGTTTTAAACGGTTTTTTTTCGTTTTAAACGGGTTGGTTTAATTGGTTTTAAACCGGCCTTACATCTATAGGTCGGACACTCTCTTTCTAAATACACACATAATAACGAGACAGTGATATCTGTTTTCTTTGTCATATGTTTGTATTTAGAAAGAGAGCGTCCGACCACAGTCGGTTTCACCTAGGTATTTAGAGTGTTGTCTCCATTTTTACCTATAAGCTTCTTGTACCGAATTATGTCTCAAATCGATTATATCGATTACATTCCTAACTCGGAACGCGGCACTCCACAGAATATATATACTCCTGTACCAGTCAGTCTATAATCTATATATCTTTTATTTATAAAATGCCTGTGTTTATCTGTAATCTGTAACTGTTTATTGTCGTTGATTATACGAAGAAAGAATCAAAAGTACTCTGTGCGAAGAGGAAAGGAAGACAAGAATTGGCATTTTAGTTATTTTCGTGTTTTGGAGAATTAAAACAGAAGGAGAATAAAAAGGTAACACATAATTTATCTATTTTTGTCACATTGTTATTATTGCTTATCATATCAAATGCATCAAAATGTGGTATGCCCTGTTGACAATAATGTTGAGGCAATCATTTTTGCTAATTAATGAAATTCCTTATAACTTTAGGTAGGTAGAAGGCTTACTTTTTCCCTCGTTGAAATATGAGATACAAGTGTATTGTCTTGGTATACAGTCGACAGCGATGCGGAGGAATATTGCGACGCAATATTTTAGTTTTTTTACAATTTTAGTTAGATTAGGTTATATTTTCATTTTAATAATAATTGTAGTTTTTATCCTAAGACGACCCACTGACCGAAGTTTGTAATATTAGGTAAACAGAATTGCAAAATAAAAACAGGTGCTAAATTGTTTATTCCTTTGGGTTTTTCTGTCATTACACTACATAGTCAGTACTGTATTTTGCCCAAAACTAAGTAATATTGTGTATATAACTAAAGTGCCTACAGTTATCTACGTTTGGGAATTTATGAAAATAAGTACCAAAAGTAGGTACTTACTGGTACCTACCCTCAGGTTTTGCGCGCCGTCGAAATGTTAGCCTTCGTACGCACGGGCGATTTTCACCGTGACGATATCCTGGATTTTGAACGAATTTAGCGCCGAGACTTGATAATCCAACAGTGCGGTATTTTTGATGCCCTGGGATGCAATGTTGAATTCTCAATGCTCGATCCTGACTTGTGTTCACAAAGGCTAATATTTCACAAATTTTTGCTGAATATCAAAAACATCTATACTCCATTTACTATAGCATTAGATAGAAGTTAAAAAAGGCTCTTTTAGGGGCACACTTTGTAATAAAAGTACAACAAACATTATTGCAGTCAAGATTGATGTGGAGTTAAATATAATCAATTTAAATAATAGAAGTCACAATTAATTGTACTTATTTAACCTATCTACCTTCTGAAATTACAAGGCTTTTATTTAATATTATTTAGTTTTTACATAAAATATTGTTGTGTCAATGCTTAAAATCTAAAAGAAGCAGGGGCAGCCAGTACCGGGAACGTTTTTCATGTCACTATAACTTTACCAAATCTAAAATGTTACCTATTCCCTTCATAAGTTGTGGCAGCACATGTTTTTTTTTTTTGTCGGTTTATGATTTTATTCTATTGTAGTTTTTGATGTTCCAAAGTGCCTTTAATGTGCCTATTTGAAATTTAAAATGATTTTACTTTGATTTTGAGCAGTGACTAAATTATTTGTTTGGTTTGTTGAAAACATAATATGGACATGCCATTGTGATAAAGTTGTTTCTAATAAACCGATTATTACTAAAAATTGTTTCATTTCATGTACCTATCCAAGCATCGTGACAAATAGATAGATAGAATATGCTTTATTGTATGCCATACATTGTTACTTACAAAAAAAAAATACATACCTTATTTATTAAAATTGTTTGAACTTGAAAATAAAAGGTTTTGTACTCCTGCTTCTGCGAGCCTCTTTTTTCTAATGTTATATATAATAAATGGAGTATAGACAGTTTTAACATCTAACATGCCTAGATATCTATTATAAGAATAGACATTATTGTTTACTAAGTGTTTCAAATAGGTACACAATCTTCAGATTGTTTTACTCCTTTCTCCAGCAGCCTAATTGCGGAACGCCAAATCGTCAAATGATTCTGATCAGTTGACTTCATTTCTATCACAATTGGCTTTATTTTACGATTTTCGAATTGCGAAACTCTAGTTTCTGCGCAGGGCCTTAACGTTCATAATTAGTTTCATAATAAACTAGAGTTTCGCAATTCGAAAATCGTAAAATGAAGCCAATTGTGATAGAAATGAAGCCAACTGATCAGAATCATTTGACGATTTGGCGTTCCGCAATTAGGCTGCAGGACCAAGTAATCCTACTGAATGACTATTTCATGAAATCTTGTCATTTTAGGTTTATACTAACTTAACAAGTTGTGTTACTGATTCTAATGATTATAATTCTGTAAATACATATTTGTTTCAGTCGGAAATCATATTTTATTCAACATACAACTTAATACTCACCAGCAAATTGCAAAAAACATAAGAAAATTTGAATTTCGTGGACTACCTTAGCGCTTCCCCCACCCAGCATCAATAATAACAGTAGTAAAATAGTACTTAATTAATCTACTATTACAAAATAGTAATTCTAAGGTTTTTACAATGTTTATAAACAGATTTAAATCTAAGTGGTACCTATCTGTAATCACTACCAGTAAATTAGTAACAATATTTATCACTTACTACAACTAAAATCATGGTTATGCATAAAATAATGGATTATAAACCTAAGGGTGAATTTCACCAAACTTTTAAAGTAGGTACCTAGAATAATTCTCATTCTGAGAATAAATTTTAAATTTTCGACAGTTTTTCCATACTAGAACTGGTGAAATCAGCCCTTAACAGGTTCCAGCGCGGTAAACGAGACAATAGAATTTTTATTGTTATTATGACAGCTATAGCAATATAATAATAGTACCCTTGAAAGTGGTAATGAACTTAACACCTTCAAGGACAATAGATGGCTGTACTGTAGCCTTGAAAAAGTCTTCTGTTGAGTCTCATTGTGTCTGTCAAAATGATTATTAATAGTTTCTATCTACCTATTCTGATTTATTCAATGCCTTTGATAGCAGGACAATATGGCAGACCCAAGGGGCCGTGGCAGGGGCTTGGCCCTTCTACAAGCTTTGAAAAAGACTCACACGGGTACTTCATCTGATGAAACAACTCCGGAGTCCACACCAGAAACCAGTGCAGCCCCAAGTGTTGCTCCGAGTGTTGCTGGCACAGCAGGCTCTTATATTCCACCTAGTGTAAGTTATATTGTACTCTTAGTGGGTATACACACGAGCGGCACGCGTCAACGGCAGCCGTCGACGACGATGCATCGGCGGCTGCAGTTGACGCGTGTCGCTCGTGATTATGAGCACTTATTTTTTCATAGTCTTGTCCCATTGTCATTGTGCCATAGTTTAAATAATATCGAGTCTTGTTTACGGCAAGGAAGGAAAATCCAAAAGTGCATGTCTCATAATGCTCATTTGATCATATAAATAACCATAGATATTGTAGATATTATATTAGTTAGTTTTTTATTAATTATAATTAAACTACGTACTTTGAATAAAATATTGTAATGTAATTGTCTGACGACCTTGTGAAGGCCGCAGGAACCCGTTGGATGCGAGAAGCACAGAACCGGTCGAAGTGGAGGTGCTTGGGGGAGGCCTATGTGCAGCAGTGGACGTCTTTCGGCTGAAATGATGATTGTAATGTACTGTCTGTTCAACCACGTAAATAACGCAATGACGGTTGTTGAACTTTCAAAATGAAAGCCATTGCTACTGATAGTGTGTTACGCAATTACCCCCTTGAAAAAGTAACTTTTCTCTGAACAATGTTGAGGACATGGAATCTTTGAGAAAACCATTCACATCATTTGAGCGAATGACGATGTTATATTTATGTTTTAATAAAAATTATAGGTATGTTCGTCCAGCACATCTGGGTCCACTTCAATTGGTGGACGGGGCAAAATGGCAGCTATGCTGCTTGCAAAGGCACAACAAAAACCAGGAGGTTTGTAAAATTGTTGTTTTTGCTTGTCACTAAACAGCTAACCTGATTCAAGTTCACTACCATTATATAGGAGTGAATTTAGTTACTTATATTTAAGTACCATGATGGTACCTACTTAAATACTTTATAATAGGGTACATCGGTTAATTGATATTTACATGTTGACCAAGTTTACACTTTAAGCAAAGCATACTAATTGGTTGCAGAATTTGTCTTGAATACCTTTCTCAATACTCATACATGTAATTACTGACTCACTTTAACCTGATTGTTGTATTAATCAATGTTTATGAGGAACTTTGGCTCTTGAGATACAACTATCCTTTTACTTAGTTGAGGAGCCAGCCGTTCAACCTGCCTTTGCCCACTGCTTGTACAATCATGTTTAGTGTATGTCTAATCTTGTGTTTTTCTTTGTACAGACGCCAGCACATCATGCTACCCAAAACTGTAAAATTTTCCCAATCAACTTTGAACCTTATGATTTGGCGATAAAGTTAAAAATCTATTAAAGAAATTTGACAAGAGTGTAGTAGCTTGATGTGCTGGCGTCTGTACAGTAAACTTATTATTTATTTAATTAAACTGGCGATATGTGGGTGTACTCACCTCTGCAGGCGTGATATGATGCTAGCGTGTCAAGACTATCCATAGTTATTTAATACTAGCGGCCCGCCCCAGTTTCGCGTGCAATTTTTTTTTTTAGAATTTCCGAAAGGGGTTTGAAGATTTTTGTATGGAGGGTGGCCCTAAGGTCGGCCGCCATTTTGATTTTTTTTCAGAGTCGCGGTGCACAACAAAAGTTATATATTTAGATAGAGGACACTTATACAAACAAAAAATGTCATGTAACATAATATCCTAAATCGTCAGGTTTCGGAGTTATTCACCGAAATATAAGTCGAAAACAACAAGGACTTTTTCCCTCCAGGTAAGCATATTGAACTATTGAGGTAATAGAAACGTTATGAAACCTTTATGGAGAAGAAACAAATGAAGAATAGATATTTTTTAAATAAATAATTAAACACGGCAATTTATAGTTCGTTTTTTAATCCCAGAGACTAATCTGACAAATAAGTCTTTTGTGTTTTCGTTTTTTAGGGTTCCGTAGTCAACTAAGAACCCTTGTAGTTTCGCCATGTCTGTCTGTCCGTCCGTCCGTCCGTCCGTCCGTCTGTCCGTCCTCGCTTAGTCTCTGTGACCGTTAGCACTAGAAAGCTGAAATTTGGTACCAATATGTATATCAATCACGCCGACAAAGTGGTAAAATAAAAATTGGAAAAAAATGTTTTATTAGGGTAGCCCCCCTATATGTAAAGTGGGAAGTGATTTTTTTTTTAATTTCAACCCTAACGTGTGATATATTGTTGGAAAGGTATTTAAAAATGAATATGGGTTTACTAAAATCATTTTTTGATAATGTCAATAATTTCGGAAATAATCGCTCCAAAAGTAAAAAACAACGTGTCCCCCCCCCTCTAACTTTTGAACCATAAGTTTAGAAAATATGAAAAAAATCTGAAAAGTAGAACTTTATAAGGACTTTCTAGGAAAATTATTTTGAACTTGATAGAAACAACAGTTTTTGTACAAAAAAGACAAAAGTTGTACACAATCAGTTTGTAGTATAATCGTATATGCAAGCATTTTTTTTTTAACTTCGTTTACATATTTTATTATCCTGAACGTATCTTTTTTCAAACAAAAAAAGAATGATTAAAATTGGTTCTCGCAATCCAAAATTACCACCGAAAACTTCTGGCACGTCTATGTACTAATTAGTAACCCAATTCCCCGAGAGATGGCGCTGTAGGTACTTATTACATTGGGTCGGGTATTATCGAATTGTACGTGGGAACACTTATTGTGACGGACGGGAAACTACGGAACCCTACACTGAGCGTGGCCCGACACGCTCTTGGCCGGTTTTTTTAGTATAGAAGTTTGACATTACACTTGTCATTTCTCTGGGATTAAAAAACGAACTAGGTATAAATTGCCGTGTTTAATTATTTATTTAAAAAATGTCTTTTCTTCATTTGTTTCTTCTCCATAAAGGTTTCATAACGTTTCTATTACCTCAATAGTTCAATATGCTTACCCGGCGGGAAAAAAAAAAAACAAAAAAATTCTTGTTGTTTTCGACTTATATTTCGGTGAATAACTCCGAAACCTGACACTTTAGGATATTATGTTATATTACATTTTTTGTTTGTATAAGTGTCCTCTATCTAAATATATAACTTTTGTTTTGCACCGCGATTCTAAAAAAAATCAAAATGGAGGCTGATTTTAGGGCCAAAACCTTCAAACCCCTTTCTTTCAAACAAACCTTGTCCTGGCAATACTGATCACAACAAAAAAATAATTTTCCAATTTGGTGCAGTCGCTCGGAAGTTATGCGCGTACGTACATTTCGGCGATTCATTTTTATTTATTATATAGATATATTATAAATGCGAAAGTAACTCTGTCTGTATCTGTTACTTTTTAACGCCTTATAAATTGCTGATCGGATTTGGACGAAATTTGGCACACGAATAACCATGACCTAGGATACTTTTAACCCCAGTAGTTCCTGGGGCATGGTTTCCGACCTCCACGCGGGCGGGTAAAAGCTAGTATTTTTATAAGTTGTAATTTCTTGTAGCGCCACCGGTCTTTTCTCCTGCTGCTGACGTCAGTCCAAGCCTTAATCCGATGAGAGGCGCCGGAAGAGGACTGAAGCTGTTACAATCTCTGTAAGTCTATGTAAACTAGTATGATGCAAAGTTTTTATTGCGATATTTGTAGTAAAGGGGTTAGAAGATTTTTGTATGGAGGGTGGCCCTAAGGTCGGTCGCCATTTTGATTTTTTTTCAGAATCGCGGTGCACAACAAAAGTTATATATTTAGATAGAGGACGCTTATACAAACAAAAAATGTTATGTAACATAATATCCTAAAGCGTCAGGTTTCGGAGTTATACACCGAAATATAATTCGAAAACAACAAGGATTTTTTTGTTTTTTTTTCCCTCCAGGTAAGCATATTGAACTATTGAGGTAATAGAAACGTTATGAAACCTTTATGGAGAAGAAACAAATGAAGAATAGACATTTTTTAAATAAATAATTAAAAACGGCTATTTATAGTTCGTTTTTAATCCCAGAGACTAATCTGACATTTAAGTCTTTTGTGTTTTCGTTTTTTTTAGTATAGAAGTTTGACATTACACTTGTCAGATTAGTCCCTGGTGTGACGTTGCAAAACTAAATAGTAGCGACATCTGTCGTGGAATAGCAGCGGGCGTTTGTCATGGTGGTTTACGTAACGCAAAGACGGTTTTTTGTGTTTAGTAAATTAATTACAGTTTATCAGTAAATTAAAACAAATAAACAAACATTCATAATTCACCATATTTTTAAATTAAAAAAAACAATGTCGAATGTATTAAAGATAAAAATCGATAATAATCTTATATAGTCTGTGGAAGATTATTCGAGAAACTGTCAGATTGGTTTGGAAAAAACGGTGTTCCGTGTCCGGGCTAGTACGACCAAGAACACGAGCCTGGGGGCTGTTTGAGAGGGACTTTATATCCTGAGAGGAACGGGATGTGCCCAAATAACCCAATGGGGTTTTAGTATAAATTCCAGTAAGAGCAGAATCCTGTGAGTATTAAACCATTTGCTTTATTCTTGCTGGACAGCCTATAGCCCAGGTCTCTTGCATGTGTGTTCTGACATGAGGACGTTGTTACAGGTCTGGCTTGTTATGCTAGCCTTCTTTTGATTGGTGCTATGCGCAGCTAAATTGATGCCTGGATGTTGCGCCGTTGTGTGATGATTTGGAATTCATCAGAGCGCAGGCGGCTTTAAGGTTATCCCTTGCGGTGTGGTCATCCGACGTTCAGGAAGGCCTTACTTAGCCGGTTCCCGGTTATGAGGGAAGTACGCCACTCCAGGTAACGAAAGCGTCACCATCTCGTCCGTAGGCCGCGTTCGCGTGTGCTCACAGGAACCTCCTGTGAGCGAAGCCAAGGACCGACGATCCGTCAACTGACTGAGGTCAGAACTAACTGAATGTGGTCAACTGAGAGACTTTAACTGATTGGTATTAACTGAGTTCAAAACTGAGAGGTTATTGTGTAAGAGTATAATTTAACCTATGAGAGAGTTAGGCCTTTTGTAAAAAGGCTAGGTGTTAAGACCAGTGTTGTAAGATATTGTGTCTCGGGTTTGTTTAGCATATTAGTTATTTTCCCCATATGAGCACAGTCCAAATAGGTCGACACATGTACGTGAGCTAGTAAGGTTATTGATCTATTCCCTCGCGGACTCGCATAGCGACTCTGAGAAACTGCTATTTGTCTCATGCAGGTTTTCACCCATACCACTAGGTACGGAGACTAGTTGTGTGGGTGAATGCCATAGTAGCAGGGAAAGAGGCATTATTTTAGTGGCTCGCCACTTTGTTTGTATGTGTGCCTTAATTATGTATTAATTCCAATAAACTTGTATTGTGTAAGAAGGTACTTGTTTAATTGAATCTTTCCCTAGCAGTATATACCCTATAAATTTACTTTAGCACGGTGGTGAGTAGTATAGTTCAAATAGAAACCATCATCAGCTTGTTTCCAATTAATTTCTGTAAACTACGCACGGGCCAGTGTTACACTGGGATTAAAAAACGAACTATAAATTGCCGTGTTTAATTATTTATTTAAAAAATGTCTATTCTTCATTTGTTTCTTCTCCATAAAGGTTTCATAACGTTTCTATTACCTCAATAGTTCAATATGCTTACCTGGAGGGAAAAAAAAAACAAAAAAATCCTTGTTGTTTTCGAATTATATTTCGGTGTATAACTCCGAAACCTGACGCTTTAGGATATTATGTTACATATCATTTTTTGTTTGTATAAGTGTCCTCTATCTAAATATATAACTTTTGTTGTGCACCGCGATTCTGAAAAAAAATCAAAATGGCGGCTGATTTTAGGGCCAAAACCTTCAAACCCCTTTGTAGTAAATTGGTCGCAACAATCGAGTAGTACTCCCCGTACTACTCGATTGTTGCGACCAATTTTACTTTGAATAAATTTCATTTCTAATACTTGTTTAACTTTCAATGATCATGAATGTGAGAGTCAGTCACCGCATTCAAGAGGGAAACCAAAGTTACAGCATGCAGCATGTCAAAGTTGTAAAAAAAAACTTATAAAAATACCATTTCATACCGCGCCAAAACCATAGGGGACGGATTTAGGATCATCGGTATTTCACTAACAGAAGTTTCTTTGTTCAGACAAGCTTCTAAAGCGGCGGGCGATAGCTCGAAGTCAGATGTCCAGAAATTAACGGAGAAAATGGCTGAAACAACTGTGGCCATATCCAAGCCACCTGGAGACGAGCGTAAGAAGAAACCCTATGTAAGTTGACAATATTGTATTCTTAACATAATATTATTTAATGTCATCTGTGGTAAAATAAAAATCCTTCATGACTATAGCTTTTTTTTATGAGCTCTCACTCGGAGAACTATTTTATTACATTTACTAAAAAATCTTACGTCTATCCCACGACTAAACACGTAATACTATGTTATGATAACCTTTTTTATAGCGAGAAGTAAAAGACACACCACCAGTTACAATGAAAGGTACCAGCGGAACACCTGTTCAAGTGACTGCCAACTTCATTTACCTGAACTTTGAAGAGAACAGTGTGTATGAGTACGAAGTGAGATACGATCCGGACCAAGATTATAAGAATTTACGCTTTAAACTGTTGGCTGGTAAGTTTATTATAATAATAATTCATTAATTTTCAGACAAAGTCCATTCCATTACATTAAAAACATAAAATTGATTTAATAATCACACATACACAATAAAATAATACTCAGACATTCAAATCAAATAAGATTAAAATACACACACGTAATTAATCAAATAAAATTTGAAATACAAACAAATGTCATTCAAAGCAATAAAATAAAATAATTATTATTAAGCTATGAAGTAAAATGTTGGTCCAAAATATTTGATTTATTTTCCGAACGAAAGATGGCAATGTTTTCTTTCTAACAATTTTGTGAAGTAGTTTTATCCTGAGCGATGGCCGTTTGCGTGGATGCGACGCATATTTTACACCAAATTGTTCTTTTTTGTGCTTGTGTTCTTTCCTTGTCATGTTTACCGCAAATCAACGTATTTTTTTTTCTAAGTGCTTTATGCTTAAATTCTTTACTTACTCAATTTTTTTTTTTTAATGAAAATATGTACCGCAAAACGGGGCTACTTTGACTTCCAGGGTTACTTGACAGATTTTGGAGCTACAAGTGTGCGTGACCTCGAGTAATATTGCGCTAGGCGCGGGGTGTGGGGAACGCGTCATAGCGTTGTGATCGGCCTGTTCAAAGTAGCTCCGCCTGTTCAAAGTAGCTCCGCCTGTTCAAAGTAGCCCCGTTTTACTGTACTTTTTTAATATTCTATTTGCTGTTTAAAGTACTTATTAAAAACCTTGTTGAAATTGTTCTTAACAACTGAAAAAAAAAAATACATCCAACTTTTGTCCTAACTGTAAAACAATGCAACTTAGTACTGTAGGGCTTTAAATCAAAATCCCTTTTATACTTATTAGGATTATATTGAATCTTTCTTTATATAATCATAATTCAATCCTTAAATATTAGACGTCAAACCTACGACCCTTATATGACATCTGTTTGAATGTTCGAAAGGAACTCGTTATAAATATATGCAGCGGCCTGACCCGCAAGGAGGTCTGTAACCCTCAAAGAAGTCTCTACATCAGCTACGCCCACCTTAGAATAAAAGTATGGGCATAGCCGGAGACTTTTATTCACACCATTCGAATATCCAAACCCTATCTTCCTATCCTATTGTATATCTACTTAAATCCGAGGAACAAATTTACATGATGAGGTCCGTCTCTTGCAAAAGTAAGCTTAAGTCAGGACGTACGAATCGCGAATCCAACACCACGTTAAGTGTCAAGCAAATTAACATCTATATGTGCCAATATGCACCCATACAAACTAACGTCGTCATGCTTAAACCTCGTCGTGTCAAAACCTCGGTAAAAGGCGCGACGCGGCCTCCTAATAATAACACTTGATGTGAGAGTTCACATCGACCTAGAAGAGGCTTAAGAAAATTAACCGATCTTAGCATCAGATTCTTTTAACTCCATCGGACGGGATTGAGCCAGAGGGAGGGAAAAGTTTAAGAGGCCAGGGTTCGTTGAAGAAAATTAACATGCTCCTACTCCAGCAAAGAATTGTCAAATACCTATTTCGAAAATCAATTATTTAATATCAGTATAAAACTGTTGGTCCTCAAACACAAGTTGAACCGAAAGTGTCAACCAAACACACTTTGCAAGGGTTATACCCCTGTTAGCAAAGTCGGTGACAACTTATGCTGAGTGTCTGTCACCCCCCCTTCTATAGGAGTGACCACAGTTATAAGAGTGACTTTCCTCCCATAATTCGCGTCAAAATATGCTGGGGTAAGAGCAATCTATTCGATCCCTAAACAATGGAGCCGACGATTTATTCAAGCCTCCCTTTGGCCCGTTGCAGGTGTGAGGGCGCACCTCACAACCCTCTGGGAGGTGCGGGACCTCACACGCTCCCGGCCGCGTCCGATGTATTTTCTCACAGCATATGTAACACACAAATGGACACATATTAATAAATTGTAACAATCATACAAACAAAAATAATGCACTAAAATATGATGTTTACATTCAAGTGACATATTTACATTACATGACAAGATACATGACAATTAAAAAAAAAAACAACAACTATTAACATACTAGTATGAAAAGGTTTTAATTAAATAATCTGAATTAAAAAGGTTTCTATCTCTAAACTTCCTTTTTCTGAATTTATATTTTAAAATTGAAAACTTCTTTATAAAATGATGCTTGTTTATAAAAAATGTTTTTATAAAATTATCAATTATTAAAAAACTTTTTGGAAATAATATTTTAGTTTTCGCTTTCTTAATAAATGGGATTCTTTTCTTCTTTCGTGCTTTTCTCTTATTGTTTGCAGCACATCGTGAATAAAACTTATTAAAATTAGGGACATCTACATGACATATCATACAATTACTACGATTACGAACTATAACTTCATCCGTAGGAAAACTAAATGAGTCTATTGATTGTACGGAGTCGTTCAACACCTCTGCATCTTCATCTCTGACTGCATCCAAGTTCATATCATCCTCAACTAACTCATCACTAATCATCTTATCATTATTATTCATGTCGATGATGAAGTGATCTTTCTTCTCTATTTTGGAAAAATCGGAATGGCCATCGTCCTTTATTTTGGAAAAATCGAAATGACCATTCTCCTTTATTTCGGACGAATCGATCGACACATTATCCACATCAAAATGATCAGCGGCGATGTTAATTTTATTTATTCCCACATCGCGATCATCGTGCTCATTCTGTGGCTCTGAAACATTGCTAATTACATTAATAATTGGACAGAACTGACCCGATTCGTTGTTTTCATCATTGTGTTCGCTCTCGAACACTTCTAACGGCTCCTTCTCCTCCTCTGCGGCGATGCACGCCTCGCTGCTGCGCTCGTCCTCATCTCCATCACTGCCAACTTCCACGCTGCTTTCTAGGCAGCACTGCTCGTTCTGTAGCGGGTCATTTTGTCTTCCACTAAATAATACAGAAGCATCATTATCTAAATTTACAATATTTACAACATTTTCTTGTCTGCTTTCCTCAGACCGATCTTGTGCTATCTCGACGACTTGCACCTTATTAATTCTTTTGTCTCTGTGACATTTACATGGAAGCTCCTCCCATAACACTTCACATATCTCATCAAATGACATGTCGTCATAGTATTTCCACTTATGAACTGCTAGGGCAGCACCCTCAAGATATGCGCTTAATATGAGCGCCCAGTCGCTCTCACGCCATTTATTATAGGCGGCAACAACTTCAAATCGCCTCAGAAAGTCTTCCAGGCATACACCGTCCATGCCCGCAAAAACTTGAGCCATCTTTCTCTCCTTATATTAAAAAATACATATAACCACTTAGCTTTATATCCTCCTGGCGACGTTTCTTCGCCTCTAATTATTTATACACACAGTATACTTTGTGGTCTCACTTGGCATACGAGAGGTTTTTCACTTCTATGAGTGCTGAAACAAAAAACTATTTCGCAAGCTTAGCGAAACTCCGGCGATCGTAACACACCTCCACCAAATGTAGGGCTTTAAATCAAAATCCCTTTTATACTTATTAGGATTATATTGAATCTTTCTTTATATAATCATAATTCAATCCTTAAATATTAGACGTCAAACCTACGACCCTTATATGACATCTGTTTGAATGTTCGAAAGGAACTCGTTATAAATATATGCAGCGGCCTGACCCGCAAGGAGGTCTGTAACCCTCAAAGAAGTCTCTACAGTACTTCCACAATATTCTTAAGTGCAACAGCCAGAGTTTGAATTCATGATTGCACCACTTTTTTTTTTCAGAACACCGTCAATACTTCAAGGAAAAGACATTTGATGGTACTACCTTGTATGTGCCGCACAAATTGCCTGAAGAAGCTCTTAATCTGGTGTCCACCAATCCTTATGATAACAGCAAAGTCAGAATCACTGTAAGTACCTATATCTGTAAACCTTGAAAAAAGAAATAGTTTTAGCTCTTTGTGAAGAAGCTGAGGGAAGAATATAAGTTATATTAATGAATATTGTAACACCTTGACTGCCAGACAACAGACGCAATAGAAAATCTATTGTTCGCGGTCACCGGTGACCTACACGCCTGCGAATGTGTTAAAGATACCCTAGAATGATAGCTTTCCTTTCTTTTTTTACTAAAACTTTATTTATTTATTTAAACAATTATGTGCACACATCTAAATAAACAGACAAGAAGAAAAGAAAATAAACAAAAGGTGATGCTTATATCTAAAGAAGAAGGAGGAGAGGAAAGTAGATAAAGAGATGTAGACAGCCTGTGTAAGAGTAAATGTGAATATAAAAAAAAATACATACAATATTTGTGTATTTTCTATCTTGAACGTTAGTTTATTGAGTTTCTGTACACAGTTTAGTTTTCTGTTTATTCATGTGGCTTTTATTATTTTATTTTTGAACACCCAAGGGGTATTGTTATTCGATAGTTGGACGAGAATTAAGTGAAATTTTAAAGACGCGACACGTTTAGGCACATTGCGTTACTTGAGAAAGAGGAAAGATATAACTCTGTCTCTCACACTATTTTTTTAAATAAAGTTTCACTTCTGTCATGCGTTTGATGCCGCACGCGCATTTTTTCTTTTCCCTTTTTTTATGAAGATGCTGGTTAAAATTCCTGTACCAACAATATATACAGGGTGTCCCTGGAAGTATGGATCAAATCGAATAGGAGCGTGGGCAAGTTCATTTCCAAACATTTAAAAAAAAAAAGAAGAGAAACCGAATGGTTTAAAAAAAATCGTAACAAAAACTATCGGGGCTATCAATTTAATTTTTTTAGATAGCCGTGATTGTATTTTTTTATGATTATTTTCTTTGAGCATTATGCGAAGTGATTGAAAATAACTTTTGAAACATATAAAAATTCACCGACATTCTCAGGGTTAAATAATTTGGAAATGACCTTGCCCACGCCCCTATTTGATTTGATCCATACTTCCAGGGACACCCTGTATATGGGTTTTATTTAGTTACTTAAGTCATTTTTAAATAGTGTGCATTTAAAATCCTAACTTTTCTCTCGTTATTATTACAGATTGTATTCCGTAGAACCCGCCGTCTTAGCGAAATGATACATATCTACAATGTGATATTCAAATGTATTATGAAAGATTTGCAGCTTGTAAGGATCAATCGCGATCATTTCAACGACAAAGCTGGTATACAGATTCCACAGCATAAACTGGAAGTTTGGCCTGGGTATGTCATTGTTTAATGCGTTAAACAGTTCTCCCAATGTCTATACTAATAAGCTGAAAAGTTCGTTTGTTTGTTTGAACGCGCTGATCTCTGGAACTGACAGTTGCGAGTTGAAAAATTATTTCTCTATTTAACATCACGCTAAGCCTCTTAGGAGCCGAGCAAAAAGAAAAAAAAAGTAAGAAAGAACGGTAAGCGAAAACAAAGTAATAGCGCGAGCAGGCGATGTGATGCGACGGGTGGGTCGGGGAAATAATAAATTTCACGCGGACGAAGTCGCGGCAGAAGCTAGTATCTTTTTTTTAATTACTAAATGGGCCCGCTCTTGACCCCGATCACGCCTGATGGAAAGCGATAGATGAGGTCTATGATGGAACGAGCGTGTCCAGAAGATGCCTGTTCACTCTTGATTTGAAGGCAGACGGGTTAAATGTGGGAAGGAACACAGATCTTGATAATATTGAATGTTCAAAAGTTGAGGCCTGCTCTCTTCTATATGAGAATTAGGTATAACTGACGAAATGTACCCTTCGGCGATTACATGCGTGATGTTATGTTTAAAAGTTGTGATTTTTTGCCTAACCACGCCGTAACAGCTAAAAGTCAGAATGGTGTTGACTGAAAGTTAAGATCTTTGGCTGTTATCACATTCACTCGAGCAAGGTTAATTGATGTCATCAATCTTTGTAAAGTGGTTTTTACTAAACGATCTAATCGCTTCATGTCAATTTATGATATCCGCTGTCGTCAAATGAAACACTCCGTGGGTGCAAAGCAAAACTTTCCTAGGACAGTATGTAAAAAATATAGTTGTAAAATTCACAAGCTTTTAGCACTTTACCTGTAAATTATGATTAAAAAATCTGCAAACAAATAACGGCAAACATTCCTTCTGTATCACATATTTATTTTTAACCGACAAATAGAAGGAGGAGGTTCTCAAGTCGACGATTATATTTGTTTTTTTTTAAGTATATATTCCACACCACACATAACTTTTTAAACAGTAGGCCGATTTTGAAATTACTTTTTCTATCAACAGTTACGTGACAGCGGTCGACGAGTACGAAGGAGGTCTCATGTTAACCTTGGACTCCACGCACAAAGTACTCCGCACACAATCAGTGCTGTCATTTATAAAAGAGACTGTTCAAGCAGAAGGAACTGGCTGGAAGAAAGCAATGGCTGAACGATTGGTTGGCTGTTCAGTCATGACTATGTATAACAAGAAAATGTTTAGGTAAGTACCCGTTCCCTTAAGTAAGTATGTAGCCCTCCTTGAGGGCAGTGGGCCGCCACTACGCCCACGGAGTGCAGTGATAGAGGCCTCGACTTACAAGTTGTAGGTCGTAGGTTTGAACCCAGATAGGCGCTTTACTTTGAGTAAGTTATTTCATTACCACTGATATCATAACGGTGGAGGAATACATCGTGAAGAAACCGGCATGTTCTACAACCAAAAATTTGAAGACATGTGACATCTACCAACCCACATTGGGCCCGCGTAGTAGACCCCTCTCACCGAGAGGAGGCCTGTGTCCCAGCAGTGGGATCATTATAGACTGATTATGACGTATTCCCCAAGTCTTTGGGTAGATTAAGGAACTTGAAAAAGTCCTAATATGGGTCTGTGTTTCCCGTAAGCTAGAACCTCCTCAAATTAATAGATTCCCTTCTAGGCAAGTGTGCATCTTTATCGAACGAATCTTCGCTTACGACTTTGATATGTGTTAAAATTAATTTAAGATAAAATTAGTTGGTTGTTATGAGTGATTCAATATTGTTTTCAAGTAAAAAATCGACAGAAATAACCTTATTTTCCTGTGCTAATAAAGAGCGACAACATCAGTATGACAACAACATGTGTAAAGGAGCCAATTATATAATCATGTTCATAAACTTTGTTCTTTTGTCCTCTTTAGGTCTTAAATGTTCTTAATTCTGACTTTGCTTATTACAGGGTAGACAGTATCGATGATACACAGTCACCGAAATCAACATTTGAGAGGATGGTGGATGGTCAACCAAAGCAGATTTCCTTCATTGATTACTATAAAGACAACTACGGCATAGAAATCAAAGATTGGGATCAGCCATTGCTTGTATCCAGGTAATAATTTCATAAGCTCGAAGACCACATTTCGCACGTTCGCACGGACGGAAGTAAAAATATCGCGTTGGGATTTACACCTCACGATGTTGAGCCGAGCATTGGGAATCCAAGAGAGCGCATTCCAGCACGTCAAAAAAACACTGTTGGATTCTCAACTCTCGGCGCTAAGCAGTGCGTTGAAAATCCAGTGCGCGCAAAGGTCAACAGTGGCTGTTCTGACATCGTAAAACAGGCCCTAAGCCGTTGTAATAGAACGCAACTACGCGACCATAAATCAATTATGAATTCGACTCCTATATGGTCACGTGTTGCTACGAACTAAGTTCGCGCGACCTTGCGATGGTCCCGAAATCAAGTTCTATTAAGACATGGTCTAATTGGTCATAATAGATAGTCTTAAACGACCTAAAGAAAGTGGCTGGAACGGACTGGATGCGGAAGGTGGAGGACAGGGTGTTGTGGCGCAGCCTGGGAGAGGCCTGTGTTCAGCAGTAGACTGCAATTAAATAATCTTTTATGGCCTGAGTTCACCAACATTCAAACAACCGGTTAGGTATTTAAACAGTTGGTTTATGTCAAATTTCCTAAGAAAAGAAGAAGGGTCACGTCCCATAGAAAATTTACCCAGGCCCGACACAAAAGGAATGCATCTCAGTTATTTTGTTATATTACATATAACAAAAATAAATGAACACTATTCTGAATATCAGTGGCTATCACCCATATATTGCCATTTGTTTTTGGTAAGGCAAAATATTTTAAAATATTTTTTTTTAATGAATAGCAATTATATCCATTTATAAAATGACGCCAATTTAGATAAAAATACAAAAATAGACAGCTGCAGGCCTTAATTTATTGAGGCATCCACAGGAAAGCCCGGTTAAGCAGACGATAACCTCAAAGTTAACTGCGAGATGTCATTAAAAAAATATAAAATAAAATTGGCTTTCTGTGTTGAGATCTGTGCGTTTTAACCGACTTCAAAAAAGGAAGTTCTGTATTCGACCCGTATGTATGTATGTTTGTATGTCCGCGATTTTCTCAAAAATTAATGAATCAATTTTGATAATTCTTTCATTAATGTAATCTACATACTTTCAGGAAGGTTTTAGTATAGAATGCATTAGGTATTAAAAGAAAATTGTATATCGCCTGAACAAAAACACAAGGCAATATTTTGGTGTTAGCTACTGATTTGGAATATAAAAAATATATATTTTAGCTATATTTAAAATAACAAAAAAACTGAGATATGTCTCTTTCGTGTCGGGTCTGAGTCACAAATGACCGTTCTTCTTTAAATATAATTTTTTAAATATAGAACTGATTAAATATTTAATCAGTTGATTTAAATGTTGGTGAACACAAGGCTAAAGCATGTATAAAAAAAAACAACCGTTCCATACACAGATATAGATACACCTAGATAACGCAAGAGCAACTACTTTGCGTGCCAAAAATCGCACCAGTTTACGTTCGAAAATCGTAAGCCGCCACTTTCGCGCTCAGTCCTGCGTACTGCTGGCTGGGTGAGCGGGAGCGAGAGCGCTAGCTTGTGACGTCATAGTAGGTAGTCAAAAAGTGGCACGCTTAGTTTTCATACAGTTCGTGATACTTGCGTTATCTAGGTCTATCTATATATGTGGTTCCATACAATTGGTTCAAGTAGGTATTGAAATTTTGTATCAGACAGTATCGGATTGGTTAGATGGTCTGTACTACACCTTAAATAACTACGCCTTTCTGATTCACGCTGTATAATTTTAATAAATCAACATATTTTTTTTAGGGATACAAAACGTATGCCAGGCCAAGAAAAACCGTGTGACTTCATGGTATGCTTGATCCCTGAGCTGTGTCAGTTAACCGGCCTCACGGATGATCAACGAAGCAACTTCAAGTTGATGAAGGATGTCGCTACTTACACCAAAATCACGCCAAACCAACGTCATGCAGCATTCAAAAAGGTAAGAATTATTATGTTTGTCTGTTCATCCAACATTATTATCAAATTAAAATAAAATTTTAAAAAACCCCCGACTCAAACAAAAACCTATAAAAACTAAAATAATAATATACAGGGTCCCATTAAAATAGATGGACAAATGTTAACATAACGCTCAGTAAGTACGTCTAACCAAATATTTCCAAGCAAAAAAAAAAAAAAACACTGATTAAAGTGATTTTATTTTGACCTAAAATAATAAATTGCCGGCACATTAGTGTATTTTCGTTAGCTCATTATTTTTCTTGTAAGTATCTAATGCGTTTTTCTTATATATTTTTTTACTATCGTCCTTATTTTGGTGGTCTGAATGATTTCTAAAAGTTTGTCCATCTAAGTTAATGGTGCCTTATATATTGGCCCTTTAAGTTTAATATAAGTTGCAGGAAATATTTTGATCCAAGCGTCCTCACGTCGGGGGACGGCTTGAGCAGTTAAAATAATTTTAACTGCTCAAGGCCAGCTAATGAGACACAATTGATTTTCTATTATAATGTGCCACCAGTGGTATGCGCCGGGCCGGAGCGATTAAAAGAACATAAACTCGCAATGGTATCCAGGAATACGGGTTGCAAAAATGCCCATCACATAGCCGTTATATACTCACGCGTTCTGTACATCAAACCAATAGTCCATCCAATAAATCACCCATAAGGAGTTGTAGAGTGCGTGAGTTAGGCCCTAAGTGATTTCTTCAGAAAATTGTTCAGGGTACGTAGGGAATAAACATACTAAAAATCCTGACGTCTAGGGGGTGAGGCGGAGTGGGGGGAGGGGGTTAAAGTTCCCATTTTTCAGTTTTTCGCTAAAATCTTTAAAACGGTATGTTTTAGAGAAAAGAAGTTTTCTGCGGAATGAAAGCTTATAAAATTTCCTACAACTTTAGTCTTATACACTTTTTCGAATTACTACCCATTTTTTACATATACATTCTAAAATAGTGAAAATTCGAAAAAACTACTTTTATGAATCTCTTCCTGTTGCCTGCTACTTTGTTTGCGTTATTTCGGGATAAAAGTAGCCTAAAAATCCAAATCTTTAATCATAACGAATTTCATCCAAATCGGTTCAGCCGTTGAGTAATCAAAACTTGTATCTTTGATACATATTATCTTTTATCTTTTAATTCGTTTAGGCTGTGAGGGTCCTGACAATGGTTCTTTTACCAAGGCTCCCTCATCCTCAGTAGATGGTACTTGCTGAAGAGGCTCTACGTCGTCTTCATCATCGTCAACGTCAACAGACACGCCGTTGAGGCAATTCCCTTGGCAGTGGAGGCACGCCGCGGAACAGTTCAACATTGCTTTCCGACATCCACATTCCTTCGTGCAGCGGCAAAATATTGTTTTTAGTAGTATCTCTGGTGCTGGCGAATCTTCGGTTGTTATTGGCACCAGGCTGTACCCTCCATGTTTCCATCCCCACTCTTGAGGAGGCAGCTCATTTCTGAGCCACAGCTGCACTTGGTGGTAAGTGCGCCGCGAATGCTGTTTAGCTGCGTTTTCAGTTGGTGGGAGGGAGCTGAAATCAGGCTTAATATTTGCCACTGATCTCACGAATGACTGGTATCGGTACTCATTGAGGGAGATCAGTCTTGCTGGTGCGCCATACCATTTGAGGAAGCACATCTTCCCAGCCTCTTCAACTTTTCGCTTCCTTGATAATATCTGACTTCAAGTACAGTTTTAAGAAACCCACTTTGCTTCTTCTAAAAGTTGCAGATGTTGTGTCACAACCTGTAAGTGAATGAAGGAAAAGGATGAGCTCAAATCCATGTTGCTGCATCTCTTGGGTGGACAGTGCAACTGTTTTGGTTTTTCCTCGGCCGGGTTTCAGCAGAATAATGTCTTGGGTGGGAGGAGTTAAAGCTATCAAAAGGACAGCAAGGTCCACATCCTCACCAACGACAGCGACAGAACTATGAGTCGATAGTTCCACAGCAGTCTTCACGATAAGAACGTCAGCATCATCAGTGGCTTGGAGAGTATTTATACCATTTTCCTGAAGCTTTGTCTGTAGTAAAGAAATGAGCTGACTTTTGTTGGTAGGATTAGACAAAAAATCTTCTTGCTTCATTGGTATTGCTGTGTTCAAAGACAAATTCATATCAGCCGACCTCCTCAATTTATATCGTCGCCTCTGTTCTTGTGACTTTGTAGAGTTAGCTGAGTTTAAGTACCCATCGAATACCACAGTACGACTCATACCAGGATAGTGGCGGTTGATGTGGGTGATATATCCATCACAAATCGTGGCGACACAGGCATTTTTTTGCCAAATTACTCTGTGCAGTAGGAATCCACCGTCCACCACTTTGTCCATTTCAGAAAGTTCAACAGCTTTGGTAGTAGAATCGAATATGCTTTACAGGACAGATTTGGTGGTCTTCCTCATTCCACTTTCATTAAATAGTGCCAAGGGAAATGGAGCCAACTCGAACTTCAAGAATTCCGACAAATCATCCTCCGATTGTTTGTTTATGCACATTAGCCAGTGAGATCTCGTTTTCTACGACAGGAAATATGGAATGAAAAGTGACGACCCGCTTATGCTCCATTACCACTGGTAGAAAACGAGATCTCAAACTGTTACCGCCTTCACCGCTTGGAGGTACTCCCAGCTTATGTTACCAATAAAATAACTAATTTATATACTAGCTCATATTTAACATTCGGTAATGCTTGTCACATCACACTAAATTAACTCCATTTTCACTTTCTTCGGAGCACGATACTCGAACACTGGTGAAAATTTGGAAAAAGTGTATAAGACAAGTGTAGATAAAAGTTTTGATATCCCAACGGCCGTACAGATTTGGATAAAATTTAGTAAATTGATATAGTAGGAGTTAATTTAAGATATAAGATACTTTTTATCCCCAAATAACGTGAAGGAAGTAGTATACAAAAGGTAGTGTTCAATTCAAGTAGCTTTTTTTCAATTTTCACAATTCCGGAATGTGTAGTTAGAAAATAGGTAGGAATGTGAAAAAGTGTATAAGATAAAAGTTGTACATAATTTTATAAGCTTTCATTGCGTAGAAGACTTCTTATCTCCATGACGCACCGTTTAAAAGATATTAGTGAAAAACTGAAAAATGGGAACTTTAACCCCCTCCCCCCACTCCGCCTCACCCCCTAGATGTCAGGACTTTTAGTATGTTAACTCTCTAAGCACCCTGAACAATTTTCTGAAGTAATTGCTTAGGGCCTTGCTCACGCACTCTACAATCTCTTTGTTGGATGGACTACAAGTAACATTGAGCAAATATTTCTGCTGAGAATCGAATTTATTTTTGGTGCGAAAAATCGCCTTTCACAGCGCGCAATGTAACGCACGCAAAACTTTGTACTCATGGAGATAGATGGAACGGTACAGGATTTGTGGGGATATTAAAGTAACTTGTCATTTATAACTGGTTTTCGTGAAAATAAGGTGGAACTTGACCATCATTATACCCATCCGTAACTGGATGTTTCGCAGGTATTGTCCAGTACAAAAAAATATGTCACAATGTCTGGGTGCTATAAGTGAGTCTCGGCTTCTTTAAGCGTCTTTTACACCCATTATACTCATATGTCGATGTCCCTACCACCCTGTATTGTATTGATAGACTCTGAATTTGTTCATCCAATATTCCCAATATTATTTCAGTACATAGATACAGTAATGAAAAACGAAACTGCAAGGAATCGCCTAGCGGGTTGGGGTCTAAGCATAGCGCCAGAGACCGTCGACCTTACCGCCCGCACGTTGCAGCCAGAAACAATATACTTCGGTAACAACGTCAGAGTGCCGGGAAAACCCAACGCGGAATGGAACGGTGACATCACAAGGCAACATGTGATGCAAGCAGTGGATATCATCAAATGGGTTATTTTGCACACTGATAGGGATAAGCAGGTTGCTCATGTAAGTAGTCGTATGTTATGGTGATTGAAACAATAGATTATGATCATAGAAGTTTACATTTTTAATTTTTAGTTGTATTTTTTTCGTTTATTTTCGTTGGATCCCACTTTTGAATCCCATTTTTTAGGTATTAACGATGGATCCCGTTTGCTATTTCCGTTGAATCCCATGTTATAACAACATGTGTACATTTCAGAAGAAAAGTGATTTACCTTTATCATA
This sequence comes from Amphipoea lucens, assembly GCA_947508005.1. Classification (NCBI taxonomy): domain Eukaryota; kingdom Metazoa; phylum Arthropoda; class Insecta; order Lepidoptera; family Noctuidae; genus Amphipoea; species Amphipoea lucens. The sequence goes on from OX382374.1 coordinate 12,023,343, forward strand.
AAACAATGTTTGGAATAAAAACGTTTTACATATTGACTTATCATTACGCAATTCCCTAAAAATGGTAAACTCATTCTTTCATCGACTTGCACTAATAGTTCGAAAAAAAGTTTAGTGGGCTATCCGGAACCGAACTAGTTAGAATAGGTTAATATTAAAAAAAACATGTTAGGTTAGGTTAAAACTGTGACCCATACGCACGAGCCGAGCGAGCGAAGCGAGCGGTGCCGCGGCAGCGGCCGGCGAGTGCCTGAAACGACTTGATGATAATAGAAAATGAGTTGTTTGTGAAATAAATAGTATACGAAACGTTGGTTGTAAACTAAAAATTTGTCAATGGAGTTTTGGTGAAATATTAGTGAACCCCTCATTTTATTATAAACAATTTTGTTGTTGAAAGTACCCGCATTCAGATTTTTTTAAGCATTCGGGATCAAACGGAAATACTTTTCGGGATTCAACGACAATAAACCGTAAATATCTTGCATTTTTTAAATTCTGGATCCAACGGAAATACATGATAATGTTTTGCGGGATCCAACGCCAAAAATATTAAAATGGGATTCAAAAACGGGATCCAACGGAAATAAATCATTTTTTTTACTTTAGTATAGTTTTTATTGTATTTATTGGTATATTGGCGTGGCTAGCTGACATATGGCAAATCATTTAATTTAATGATCTGTGTCTCGTAATGTTAATAATTATGTCGTATGTTGTTATTTTACATACCTACTATTGTATAGAAGCCTTTGTTTTTCTAACTGAACAGATAGCTGTGCTTCTGGGGTGTTTGTTGCGCCACTTCTTCCCAGCGAAAGCACTAGGAAGTGGTGTAGGGCGGGCTTTTTGCGGGATTTGATTTGGTGTTCGAAAAGTGCTGATACTCAGCCTAATTTGAATAACTGTCTTTTGATTTTGAAGATGTTAAAGGACGAGTGAAATAGAAAAATTGTTGAAAAATTATTTGTTCTTTTGTTTGGCAGAATATGAATCGCATTTGTTTTTTAATGCTTTAAGAGTTGCATTACATTTTACAATAATTTATGTAGATTTCATTAATTGGGCAAAATTCAATAATTTTGCCCAATTAATGAAATCTACCCGCCGTGTGCCTGCCGTGAGTATCAATAATGGCAATCCATTATTGATACTCACGGCATTGAATGATAGTGGATCATCAAATAGCTCATTGAAGAAGCCTTGGGTATAAGTAAAATCGTCCTTGATTAAATAAAACCTATCCCATCTCACTAATAAATAAAACACATTCCACAGGACTTCCTCGAAACACTGAAGCGCTCCTGCCGTCCAATGGGCATGAACGTGGCGGAGCCCCAAATCATTCGATTGCCGAACGACCGCACCGACTCTTACGTCATCACATTAAAGAAGGTCATAACTCCCAGCACGCAGATCGTGGTGGTTATCTGTCCCTCGGCTAGAGATGACCGTTACGGGGCTATCAAGAAGATATGCTGCGCTGATAATCCAATTCCGTCACAGGTAAATAATAATCTACTAACTTGTTCCTTATCTCTGGCTTGCCTTTATTTTCCGGCTGGGGTGAACATTGACGAGGAACTGAGCTCCCTTCTCATTCTTGCTTTTGTTGGCCGCATTGAGAAAAGATTCACAAGAGCAAACATGCTCTGAGGAAGTAGTCCAGTAAGATGCTGGTAGGGATCTTAACTATCCTCTCCTCAAGCGTCGCTACGTTACTATGTGCTAATAACCCCCTGCCATTTTATCCGTGTCATGTCGTGTGTGTTTAAACATTGATCAGGCAGTGGCCCATCGTCTTTCCATAGTTTTTCACATAACCAGTCCAATTTAACCACCCAAACCCTATAGCCCAATATATCTTTGTATCCATATCCTGCAATAGTCCTTCACCAACCGGGAATTGTCCTTGTCTTATCTTACGCCTTCCAAAGGAATCGGAGTCCATGATCCTGAGATATGTCAAAATCCTTGTAATATTATTTATGTAAATGTTTGTGACGATGATGTTTGTGTTTCAATCATGGGTAAACAATTGGAATAAACTTGGATGAAGCTTGGTACACAGCAAACAATCATGAAACTCTCGCTGTGCACTCACTCAATAGGTTTAAAACAGCTGCAAGAGTATTTAAAATGTATGAAATTATATCGACGGCAGGTCCTATGTATACTATGAGAGTGGTCAAAATATTCTAAAGATATTTACGTAATATACTTATAGATACATAGATTTAATATACTAGAAAATAATAACCCTATTGTCTATGCAGACTACAGTTGCACCTGGATGATTTTTTATATCATTGTGATCACACACTATATTAATTCCAGGTAATAAATGCACGCACGCTTATGAACCAGAACAAAATGCGCGCTATAACACAAAAGATTCTCCTCCAAATGAACTGCAAGCTCGGTGGTACTCTGTGGAGCATCAGTATACCTTTCAAGAGTGCTATGGTTATAGGCATCGACACTCATCATGACGCTACTAGAAAGAAGCAGAGTGTTTGCGGTAAGTTATCATTATTGCTCCAGTACAAGAGAGATATGAGGCTCATTGCTAAATAATAACAGCCGCAAGGTTAAGCTACGCTAGCCGCGGTCGGTTCGTACACGGGTGACCAATTATTACATATCGACATCCCTCCGTGCCTCGGAAAGCACGTTCAGCCGTTGGTCCTGGCTGTCATTCCTGGATCTTTAACAGTGGTTACGGTTAGTCAGAAGCCCAAGTCTGACAACCAGCCCTGCCAAGAAGTATCGTGTTGTCGAGTAACTAGGTTGAGAAGGTCATATAGGCAGTTGCTCCTTTTAAAATACTGGTATTCAGCTGCATCCGCTTAGACAGGAAGCTGACCCCTACATAATTTGGAAAAAGTTAGGCAGATTGATTACAAGAGAGAAATGAAAGCTGGCTTCGTTGATGGACTTAGAAAGTAGTCCATCAGGTATCCATCCAGGGCGACTTTGGATAGGGAAAGGTTAGGCAGAGGTGTTACAAGTACACAGACTTTTTGCCATTTTGTTTAAATACCATAAGGGATGAGCCTGTGGATACATAAGAGATGGTTACTGGCTTTTCAATTTTAGTTCTGATGCATACTAGCAAAATTTCAATCAATATATAGAGGTATGAGGAACAGGGTATAAAGTTCATCCTCTATGGAAAAGGAAGGACCCTCCGACCAGATGGGTGCTGTGTCTGGTACGCTACTGCCCAACGACTGATGTCGGGACGTTGTATATATGCTAGCCGCGCGGTAAACTTTGCTTGCGCGATGCAGGATTTTGCATGACGTCAATGTGATGCGTAATTCGCATGTGGCGATGTAGATGCCGCCACAAACACACTGTGCACAAAAATAAATAATTACGTAAATAACCTTTATGTTTCCAGCCTTCGTAGCGTCATACAATCAGGCGATGACGCATTGGTACTCAAGGGTGGTGTTCCAACAGAAAGGGCAGGAGATAACCGATAATCTTAAGGACTGCCTTGTGGAGTCCCTCAAACATTTCCTCAGTGTTAATGGAACCTTGCCTGAAAGGATTATTATGTACAGGTATGTCGCAAACAATCTTAATTGCAATCGCGATTTATTTGCCAAAAATGTAAACAAATCTGAATTGTGGAAAAATAACTCTAAATCCTACAAAATAAAATTCAGTTTACGCCACAACTTCAATAGTAGATTGTACAACTAAGGCATAAAAGAAGCTATTTTACCCCGAGACGTTTATATATAGTTAAGTCGAGGGGTAAAATGGCTCGTTTATGCCTGAGTTATACACTCTGCTTTTCACTTTGATTGCGAGAAAATGAAACAGGCATAAATATACAGTACATAATTTAATCAAAAATGTTGCAAAACATAGCTAATTCCCGCCACCACAGATAATACCGCCACGAAACTTTTTAAAAGTTTTTTTTTTTTAATTTTAACTTTGTACTTCATACTGCCAAGTCATAAAAGCGTTTATTTGCGTTTTTAAATAATAAATGACAACTATTTTATCTGATTTTATTAAATTAACGATAGAAAACACGGAAGTGGTATGAATTAAAGAAAATGAAATAAATCACGACTTTAATCTGCGAAGTTTTATTGTGCGTGTGGCTGTTGGGCCTGATTACCTTAGTCTCAGAAAAAAATTTTACTTTATGCACTAGAACATAAAAATCGATTTTATGTCGCCTAAGCACAACATAAAGACGAACTTTTAGAGCATGAGAAGTGAAAACATTTTTTTATAACTTTTTCAATAGTACTAGTCACTCTGAAAATCAACTTAATTACTAATAAAATAAAGTTGATATTTGTTTAATTTGAAATAACATCAATTTGAAACATTAGTTTGAATACATTTTATACACTGTGTAAATTAAAGACGCTTTTATTGTCTGTCTGTGTGACTGTGTGGTTCTACTTAACTACGCCATGGTTTTGGATGCGGTTTTCACCATCATTTAGAGAATTTATTCCGGACGATTTACAAGTATAATACATTATATTAAACTTACATAATTATTTGAAAGAAATCTCGATGTTTTGTTAAGTTGTAAAAGCCGTGGGAAGCGGGGACGGGTCGCAAGTTCTTACTAAAAGATATTTTGAACCGATAGAACCCGAAGTATTGTCACACTTAACCCTTCATCCGGGACGTGGATCCACGCGTGCCCAGAGATGCCTAGGGATAATTACGGCATTCAACCGGTTGAGTAGCAGTGAGCAGGGCACATTGCTCGCAGAACTGATGGCCGATGGAGCCGAAAGGTTCTAGAGTGGCGAGATGGTGCAGAGTTCGAAGGACTGCCCCATGGTGGATCAATGAGCACAGGACTGCGGGTCGATGTGGCGACACTTAGGAGAGGCCTTTGTTCAGCTACGTCTACAAATAAAGTTGTTTATAGGAACAAACCATAAGCAGGATAAACTGTTAAGAAAAGAAAAAACATAATTTTTTTTTTTTAGGGACGGCGTCGGCGACGGCGAATTGAAAGTGGTCCAACAGTACGAAATACCACAAATGATGATATGTCTGTCTGTACTAGGCGCTACGTACAAACCGGCGCTTACGTACGTAGTGGTACAGAAACGCATCAACACCAGAATATTTATGAAGGCTGGTGGTGGTTTCGAAAACCCGAACCCCGGGACTATTTTAGATCATGGCGTTACTAGACGCGATTGGTAAGTAAATTCTGATATTTTTTAATAGAATAGAATACCTATATCTGTAATTTTTATGTACACCATATAAATTAAAAGTTTTACATAGGCTGACACAACGGGCGGTCTTAGCGCTAATCTTAGAGCTAAAAGCGATATTTTTCTTTATTATTATTATTATACCGACCGATTGATCGTGGGCATGGGTACCGCTCGCTTGCGTGAATTTACTATGAAAAAAATGTCAGAAAAAATAACGATGTCGCGCTCACGTACAGGCATGCAGGAACGTTAACCAGTCAACCAAGTGTTGTGTAAGATCGAAGCAACGATAAGATGGCAGGTGCTCTGTTTAACAGGAGTAATAAAAAATATTAAAAAGATAAAATACAATGAATTATAAATAAAATAGGTACATAAGTACAAGTCCGTTCGTCAGGTCATTGTCTGATGAGAAGGCAATCCGACACGACTGGATAGAGATCAGGCGTAGCACCAACAGCTTAACATCCTTTACTACCCAGTGATTGGGTAATACGATAGCCCTTGATTCATAAAATTAAACTTCCCCTTTTAATTCCAGGTACGACTTCCTAATAGTCTCCCAAAAGGTGAACCAAGGTACAGTAACACCAACTCACTACGTAGTTATCCACGACTCAAGCGACATGACGCCGGACCAGTGCCAAAGAATTACTTACAAATTGTGTCATTTATACTACAACTGGCCCGGCACGGTCCGTGTGCCGGCGCCGTGTCAGTACGCACATAAGTTGGCGTATCTAGTAGGCCAGAGCGTACATTCAATTCCTGCTCCATCCTTATCAAACAAACTGTTCTTCTTGTAGATTAGTTTAAACGTACAATGACGTGAGATTTTTAGTATGGCTAGATTTTTTTTTTGTTTTTAATATGTGCGGTGTTTTTAAGTTTCTGCGAGTAACAAGTTTTATTGTAAACTGTTTTGAGAGCAACGTAGTTTTGTTTGTATTTCCGAATCTATAGCTAATTTCTTCTGAATTATAGGCCAACCGTTTAACTGAGACGTTGCTTGAGGTAGCTGCGCGGTGCAGGAGGGGTGATAGTTGTCACAAGTTGACGAATCACCGAGATCTCGTATCACTTCACCACACCCCTCCCGCACTGCGCTGCTACCTCAGGCAACGTCTCAGTTAAGCGGTCGGCCTGTAATTAAGCAGTTTAGCTACTCAGACAAACAAACAAACTTACCCATTTACAATTTTGTGTGGATGCATGTGTGACTATGCAATCGAGTTTCATTTCATTACGCATTTTTTACAAAGCCTGTTCCCACCACTAGAATATAATTTGACTGATTTCAACATAATTCATGTGTGTGATGTAATTGTGAATGAAAAAATGTTAAATAAAATTAAGAAAAGTGATTATTTTAATTGAATGAATGCCCAGAAGTCATGGGCAAGATAAAGTTGGAAAAAATATTAAGGGTGGGTTGCCATCATAAAGGCGCTGTTCCATATCTGTCCACGGCTAAGCTACGCACGTGTACTTAGCTTTGCTTTGTATGAAAATGTAGGCGGGATCTTCCGCTGCGACTTACGGCCACGCTACGTTCGACTGCGTAGCTTTCAAACGAATGACCCGCGCAGCCAACGTGCGTAACCTCTTCGTACACATCCTATGGAGCAGTGGAATTCCGCCTTTATTCACATTTGCCAAAACATCAATATTTGATTATTAGGTTTGAATAAGTCTAGATTAATTATTACTCTGAACAACGACGCAACCCGCTCTCAATATTGGTATAAAAATACCGCGCATATTACAAGTTTTCATATTACTTTAATTCGTAATTAATCGTAGTTTTTTTTTGTATTTAGTACTTAAATTTAAGTACACAGTTTTAATAATCCGCCTATCCGTGTTTAGGTCTGAAATTATTAAGAAAATCGGATTATTAACGATAAGTTAGATAAGATGGAAATATTTCAGTCTGAGCGTCGATTTTTATTGAAGGTTTGACAAAACTTCATTAAGTTTAAAATATGAATAGTGCGTTTTCTACTTTTTTGAGATAAAGTGCTCCGGTGGTGTTTAATTTTGACAGCTACTAATCAACTGCTCAGCGACCTCTTAGCGCTAAATAGCGTTTATGAATAAGAATTTTGCTAATCAGTTGCTTAGCAATTGATTCAAATTTAAGAGACGTTTATAAATAAGACTGAAAAGTGTAAAGTACGGTTCTTATTTTCAAAGCACTTTTCTTGTCTACTTTGCACTTGTTGGCAAATGCGCAAATAAGTTAAGATTGGATAAGCTTGTCCATTTTTGTGGAATTCATGTATACGATGAGAGCGTCTTACGAGTTGTAGGTCGTGGGTCAATCAACCAAAATATATTTTATGTGTCATCCACCAACACGCTCTTGTCCCGCTTGCTTGATTACTTCTGATTATGTTATGTATACGTTGTGCCAAAATAAATTAAGTTTCGCTTAAGTACTGCTCAATTTCTTGCATTTTTCAGTAATATAAATAGTATGTGTATTTTTTTTTTTAAGTTATCCGTCCGTAACGAGCTTCTTTCTAACAGGAAACCCAACTGTGTTATTCCTGCTAATTTTAAGTCAGGAGTGCGGGATATAATCCTAAATGCTCTGTATCCGCAATGTGTCCAAGCCTTCCGCATCGTGTACTCTATTCTGGAAACTTGCACTCGCGTCATTTCTCTTTGACTACATTTTTACCTATGCTAGAGATTGATAAATGTTAACTAAAACAGCTTTCTATTGAAAAAGTTTTCTATGGAGAGCAGTGGTGGCCAAGTGGTAACGGCCGCGACTTACGAGTTGTAGGTCGTAGGTTCGAATCCAGACAGGTGCTTTACTTTGTGTAAATTATTTCATCACCACTGCTCTCAAAACGGTGAAGGCATGGTGAGGAAACCGGCATGTCCTAGACACAAAAATTCGAAGACATGTGACATCTGCCAACCCGCACTGGGCCCGCGTAGTGGATTACGGCCCACTCCCTCTCACTGAGAGGAGGCCTGTGTCCCAGGAGTGGGAACATTATAGGCTGATAATGTATTGAAAAAGTACATTGAATTTGCTTTATCCGTATCCGTAGGAGTCACGATGCCATAGACACAGACAGGTCAGGTGGTCGGGGCTTCGAAGTTATTATAACCCTCTTTTTGCGTCGGGGGGTTGAAAACAAGATGACAGATGCACTCGTAAACTCTCCCACCCCCATTCACTGTGTGATTTTATAGAATTTCAGCGATAGGATGTATGTCAATGCTCTCCACTGTAATATTAATGAGCAAATTTGACATGTACCTGTAAATGGTTTGATTGAAATAAATGCCCTGACTTTGAGAAGTGTACTGTAAGCGTCAGTCATTTGTCGAGCCAGGGGCGTGTCCCAGGCTACGTTTGCTGACTCACTCCATTGAAGATCTCGTGTGCTCCAATGGCCATCCTGCCGTTGACATTCATGGCCAGGCGACTTCCACTTCAGTTTGCTAACCCTGTGTAGCAAGCTATGCTCGGTGTTCCTTTGAAGGATAAGCTGCAGAACATTTAAGTGAATGAAGCGGCACAACAGCATAGAAATCCTTCGCAACTTCGTGTACCTTCTAGCACTACTCTAAGCAATTTTTTTGTACATTTAATGAAAATGTTAAGAAGTTGATTATTCCATGTTTTCTTTTAGCATAGGTTACTTTTGTTTATTATAATATTTTTGTGATCTGATTGACAACCTTGAGTTAATTTTAAGTACGGGTCTATAGTATTAGTAAAACACCAAAAAAATCCTAATGTTTTTATTACCATTCCTATGTTTCATTACTCACATGTTTCATGCTCAAATGATAATATTGTACGCACAATGGTCCATTTGAAGGACTAAGTGCGGAAATCAAACCCATAACATAGATGATATTATTGTGTTTAAATGTTATTCAACGGTCAGTGAAAATGGTTGAATCGTTTTTATTGCCAAATTGATAATGAATGCGCTGAGCTTAATATTTGCATATTGTCAATGTTTCAAAAACAATGTGGGATCTAAAGTGTGATGTTAAATTCTATGACTGGTTTTAATAAAACAACCGTTCAATTATTTTGTAAATAAGCATTCTAAGACATTTTTATATCAATGTTAATGTCCATAATATTCATGACAATAACTTAGAAAGAGCTCTATTTTTTATATAAGAGATTTAAAAATTTTATGATTGTGTGTTTTCTGGTTCCCGTCATTCACTTGTAAAAGTGTCTTAGAAGATCTACTTACAGAAATAAACAATTAATATCTTAAATTTACTGAACACATAACCTCCTTTTTCTGAAGAATTAAAAAAAAAAGTTGATGTAACTTTTGATTTAATACTTGTTATGTGTTACGGACCTCTAAATACGAACAAATGTTGACTAGTTGTAAATTCGTGACAAAGCGAATTACGTTATTGTTTCTGATTGTCTAATATTTAAGGAAATTGATTTAATTAGGATGGGTGAGCATTTCTCGAAGTTCGAGTAAGGTACGATGCCGATAAAAATGGTTGCATAACCTTTTCGTGGTTTGAGTCAGTTATGTTGGTACCTGCCTAGGTCATACGTCTAAGTCTAGTTTTTTTATAAAACTGCTAGCACTGTAATAATAGATTATTTTGTAAGAGAACACCCAGTGTATTTTTTTGTAATAAATCATTTTGTACAAATGCAATATTTTTATTATCTGTCCCAAAGTCCCAATACATACGAATACACCTTTTTCTATTCAATAACTTGCTGTTTCTATAAGGTACTGCTTTTCACGCGAATATGGGAAGGGAAGCCAGGACGGACCAGTTAAGCAAGAAATAATGTAGAAAAGAACATTGCAAGTTAACTTGTAAAAACGTGTGCGGTCGGGGGACAGCTATCAGGAACAAAGTTCTTTACGCGATCCACACACACTTGAAAGATCTCCTACACACAGAGAGAGAGTCGCACGCATAACGCTTTTTCCTTACGTGACGATTCCCACCAGTCAACTCCTACAGGAGGAGGAACTTCGTTCCATAAACTATTCCTTTTATTCAACATTTTCGAGAGTTAAACTGATCAAGAATCTTCGTTACTTACTAATTTGACTTAAATATATTCATAGGTATCAGATGATTTCTTAAAACTCCAACAGAGCCCTGATGCACAACCATACGACAGGCTATCGTATCGAAAACCTGACATTTCGATAACCTGATTTGTCTTCCCCTCAACAGCAAATAGCTGTTGGAAGAATAGCGGGCGTCTATTTGATTCAAACTGACAAAATTTTCGGGTTTTGGTCTTGTGAACAGCATTGAGAAGACTCCTACGATAACAATGATTAATGTTCGATACGATACGGTAGCATATCGAGTGTTTGTGAATAAGGGGGCTAATCCGTTTTGCCTGCATAAGCGTGGCAAAAATGACTACGCAGGAAGGCAAACTGGACTCACAAAAAAGGTCAGAAAAATTCGTCCACAGAGAAATACTGCCACAGCTAGAACAAGCGCAAGGCTATAAACAAAACTGGACATTGCGTCTATCCCCCACTCAATTCCGAAAACAAGCTTTCTTCGTCGGATAAATTGACATTTTCTTTCTTTTTAATCTTCATTTTCGTCCGGTTCGTTTTGCCTCTTGGCGTAAACCACAGCAACATTTCATCTACAGCTGTCCCCTGTTGGACATAGGCGCCTCTTATTGCACGCCTTTCCACTCTACTTTCGACAACTCTCATCCAGCTGCTACCAGCTACCCTGTGAAGATCGTCGCTCCACCTAGGCTGAGGGCGTCCTACCTTACGTTTGCGGATTCGCGGTCTCCACTCAAGAACTCGTCTACCCAAATGGTCATCGGTTCTACGGCTAATATGGCCGGCCCGTTGCCTCTTCAGCTTGCTTATTCTGTGAGCTATGTCGACAACTTTGGTTCTCTGCCGAATCACCTCGTAGCGGATTCGATCCCTCAGAAACTAAGCATAGCCCGTTCCATAGACCGACAATTTATGGACCAGCCGTACCGTGAGTGTCCACGTTTCGGCTGCGTAAGCACAAGCAGGTCGCACTGATTAAAGACTCCTAAGGCTCTGTGGAATACGCGACGAGAAGACTCGACGAAGCTTCCCAAACGCTGTCCAGCCCAGCTGAATTATTCTGTTAGCCTCCCTCTCAAAGTTATTCTTTAAGTTGATAGTTATTCTAGAACACACAGCAACATTTAATTTCTGGTTAATGGGTATTGCTATCGACGCTATCTTCCACATTCAATCACAAGTCACTGAATATAGAGACAGCTAGAACATAATTAGGTATCAATAGACAAAGCATACTGTAGGTCGATTGAAATTTGCCAATCAGATTATCAGAATATGCAAAACAAACTTTCCTTGCTAAAACTCATAACAACCTTCTTTTTCGTGGGGGGTTAAAAATAGTGCAAACAATGCTCACGTGGACAGCTGTGTTGAGTACGTTGACCAAGATAGTGAGCATGAAGAGCTCCCTCATGAGACCACTTGTTCAAGAAACGGCATTATTTCTTTCAAAATTATTTAGGTGGACCTTTTTCCTGCAGAGTCTGTATTACCTTCCTATCTACTGCTACTCCGCGACGCCGTTTAAAACCTATACCTACAACTATTTACCTACCTACTCGAAATTACAACTAACTATACTATAATTCATACTGAAGAAGCTGAAGAGTTTGTTTGTTTGAACGTGCTAATCTCTGCAACTACCAGTCGGATTTGAAAAAAATAATTTTCATTTCTCGTACTCGGAAAGTAGTGTTGGTTTGATCCGAATAGCGGGTGGAAGACGCTGCTTCCCACCTTTGGGCGGGAAAGACTCAGTAATTGCTTCCCTCTCTAGGGCGGGAAAGACTCGGTAATTGCTTCCCTCTCTAGGGCGGGAATTAATTTTAAAAATAGAACTAAATTGGTTAGGTAGACAGCTACAATTTTTTTTAAGAAAAATGTTACGATCTTGTGAGTGTATAAACAGCCAGTGTGAATTAAAAAAATACTTATTAAGCGGGACGGTGACGCGGTGTGTTCCATATTTAAAATATCATAGTACACAAATTGTTCTAACATCTCAATTAATTTTAAATAAGTAAGTACCTACTATTCATGTTATTATTGTCAATAAATATTTTAGAAAAACCGCTATTTTTTACTTTCCTTATATTCGAAATGAAAAGTAGAGTGTTTAACACGGGTGAAAGTCATCAATTCCTACTCGGACTATAGTCTAAATACCTCGTATGGGAATAGAGATCGCTAGATGGCGCTGCGTCTAGCCAAACGTTGAAACAATCGCTCTGTTGTTAAATATCAGTTAAAAATACTATTTGTGCTTTTAAGTGAATAAAAATAAGTGAACTAATAAAACATCACCTAATACTTAAGTGACAGTGTTATCCACGGATTTCAAACATAAACTGTGAAGTTAATACATATTATACTGTAACAATAAACTGTGCTTTAAAATAACAAACACGACCATAAAATCAACACTAACAATGAAAATAAACTAAAGATTGTAAAATATATAATATTCTGTGATTTAATTCAACGAAAAAAGTGTGGAAAAAAACTATAACAACAAAGTGAAAAAGTGACTCACACAGTGATTTGAATTTAAACTGTCACGCTGACCTGCCTATTCAAAAGAAAAAATATTTGCTGCAATAGGTCGACAAATTTGACAAGCCTATGTAATGTGTAGTTGGCGTAATAGCTAACGCCTCAACTTTTGCAGTTTAACTAGACTCACACGGGTGGCCGCGGGTTCAAACCGCAGTGACTGCATCACTTTTCGTAAGTTCCAAAATTCATATTTGGAATTTATAAAGAAACTAGTACAACAATTATTGCAAGATGGCAGCACTAGTAACATGTCATAAATGCAAAAAACTAGTAAACATAAAAAGTACTGCTTTGTGTTCTGCCTGTGATAACCGGTATGAATTGGATTGCGATGGTTATCCAGAACATACGTATCGCCTCAAAGACGCGGAATCAAGAAAAAAGTGGAGATGTAAGGTATGCATTAGAAGCAAAAAATACGCTAATAGCGACTGTACATCCAATATTACCGTGAGGAAAAAAGTAATATCGATGAAAACACCCTCACCAACGGAACAACCACAAAGCACTGAGGATGTAGTACGTGATGATTCGTTGAAACGTCAATGTACGGTTCAAAATACTGCAGATTTACTTGATTCTCACATATTGACTGAGTGCGAAACTTCTATTGAATCGCATAGTACTCCCAACAAATTGTCAATGAGTGTTGACGGTACTGTGTCTGACTTAGTATCAGCCTCAGATATGAAGGAGATAATTGCACAGCTCACATTAAAACTCGAAATTACTGAAAATGAACTAGGAAATATACTGTTGGAAAACACTGATCTACACAAGCAAATAAACAAGTTAACTGCAGAAAACAAAACATTAAAATCTTTATGCCAGTCGCCCTCCATATTTTCAAGTCCGGGTCCAAATACTAAGAAAAAGAGGCCAGCTCTGTCAACTCCACTCCACAACATACTTTCTACACCATCTTCCTTACCATCATCATCCAGAAAGTTGAAATCCAAACCCAATGACAACGCAAATGTATCATCCCTGGAACAAGACATCGTAACCTTACAGCAGCAATTAAAGGTTGCACAGCAGGAGATTGCAGCTCTCCACGAACGCATTGCAATAATGCAAAGTAATTACAATGTCTGTGAACCTGCCGTAAGTCAAGAACTTAAGCGAGACACTGTGACCACCGCCAATGCTCAGACATGTGTTGCCACAGCTGGGAATAATATCCCCGAAAGGAAGATATTTATATTCGGTACTCAGCGTTGCGTCGGACTAGCAGCAGCCATCTCACACTCAAGGACTAATACGCAGTATGAAAAATACAGACTCGTCGCTGAAACAAAGCCAAATGCGCCTAGCAACGAAATTATAGCAAACTGCAGAAATACTAAATTGACCACTGAAGACAAACTTGTGATATGCATAGGTGAAAATGACAACAACCCTAACCTGTTGTTGTCTCAATTGCAAATTGTATTAAATACATTTATAAATAACACTATTATTGTGTTAAATGTCGTCAATAACATGTACCTCAATGTCCGTAAGTTAAACTACTCTATAAAAAATGTTTGTAATAGTTATAAAAATTGTCACTTCGTAAATCAAACATCCACGAATCTAGCCGATGTTTGTAAGTCGATAAATTATCTTATAGACTGTTGTGATTATAGTGATAAGTATTTAAATCCGAGCGAAATACGAAAAATAATAGCGAGTAACAAATCAAGTTCCAAACTAAACGTTCCTACAGATAAACCCAAAAAAGGGACAATCCCTTACTACTTTGGTCGTATTGAGGGTACAACGCCCCACGAACATAGTTCCTCTTTGCAACACAACTCAAAAGGTCAAATAGGGACTATACCTTATTATTTTCCCGTGTTAAACAAGCGTGACTCTTTTTTTCGTATCTCAAACTAATAAAACACACCAATTTAGAATACTCCATCAAAATATAGCGAGTTTATTATCTAAACAAGAACTACTTGAAATTACTATTCAGGAGTTAAAAGAAGCGAATAATGATCCAGATGTTATATGTCTATCTGAAACCTTTGTAAAAAAAGGTTATGAAAATTATGTGAAAATCTGCAACTATCAGTTGGCTACCAACTACTGTAGAGAAAAGAAAAGAGGTGGCACATGCATATTAGTGAAATTGGGTTTACTTTATAAAGAGCTCTCATTTGTGAAAAACTACGCAACTCAAAACACGTTTGAAGCTTGTGGCATAGAAATTATTAATAATAAATTAATAGTAATATGTGTTTATAGAACACCACAATCTGATCCTAATCTGTTTTTGACAAAATTACACAATTTTTTGCACGATTTGTCAAATAAATATAAGTCTAAAATAAATATAGTTGTGGCCGGTGATTTAAACATAGATACTCTTAAAAAAGGTAACATCTCAAATGGATTGCAAGATTTATCTAATAATCATAATTTAAAAATACACATTACTGTACCAACTCGCAAATTGACTTGTATTGACCATATTTTAAGTAATATAGCCAACGCAACTGCCACTGTACTGCCCCTGTATCTGTCTGATCACGACACAGCACAAATGTTAAGCTTTCCAATCAAAAAGAAGCCAGAGAAATCAACAATATACTATATTTATAAAAGAGACTATAACATAGACAACATTCGAAAATTTAAAGAATGTCTGGAAAATCTTTCTTGGTCCGATATTTATCTCAAAACTGACACTAACTGTGCATTCAATGATTTTCATGAGCTATTGTGTCTGTTGTATGGTCTCTGTTTTCCTAAAGTAAGAGTTAAAATCAATCCTAATAAGGAAAATAAACAAAAATGGATAAGTAAAGGTTTGAGACAAAGTTGTAAAACTAAACGGAAGCTACGGTATGGATATTATAAAAATAAAAATTTAATTAATAAAACTAAATATAAAAGCTACTCCAGTCTGCTAAATAAATGCATTTATAATTCAAAAAAGAGTGCAAATATAAAATATATTCATAATCATGATAACAAGTGTAAAGCCACATGGAATGTCATTAAAACCGAAATAAACAGTAACACTCACAAAGACAACATAGACAGTATTAAATTCAATGAAACAATAATTACAGACCCTGTACAAATGGCAACTATATTTAATAACAATTATGTTAAATTAACGCATGTACAAGAGGAAAAAAGCACAAATCAAAACCGCATCAAAAGTACGTGTGTCAACTCTATGTTTCTTAGACCAATGGAGGTTAACGAGGTAAGACAGGAAATAATGTCTCTGTCCAACACTAGGTCGGAGGGCTATGATGAGATCAACACAAAAATCGTCAAAGCATGCTGCAACGAACTGACTGGTATTCTGACGCATTTAATAAACATGTCATTCTCACAAGGCACCTTTCCTGAAAAATTAAAACTGTCTTTAATAAAGCCCTTATTCAAGAAGGGAGATAAAGGTGACATCAACAATTACCGACCTATAACTCTTATACCCATATTGTCGAAAATTTTTGAAAAATGTATGTTTAAAAGGTTAACCGAGTTTTGCAATAAATTTCATATTATAAGTGACCAGCAGTTTGGATTCCAAAAGAACAAGTCCACATCGTTAGCTATTTTTTCCCTCATGCAAGCTATACTTTCAAATATTAATAATAATTATATAACTACAGGCCTCTTTTTTGATCTATCGAAAGCCTTCGATCTGGTGTCACATGACATATTGCTACAAAAACTGGAAGCTGTTGGTATTAGAGGACCGGCACTTCAGTGGCTGTCGTCCTATTTAAGCAATAGAAAACAATGTGTCATCATCAATAAAAAAAATGAAAATAATGTAATAATATCCTATTCATCGGAATATAAACATAATAAATATGGCGTTCCACAGGGAAGTGTGCTAGGCCCAATATTATTCCTCATTTATATAAATGACATCATAAAAATAACTAACCATAAATGTGTACTATTTGCTGACGATATTTCTATTATAGTGACATCTAATAAAAAACTAAATACCATTTCAGAACATGAACTTGACATTAATAATACAATTGACAAATTATTGCATTGGCTTGACATTAACCATTTGATGATAAATTTAGACAAATCCGTTTACATCCAATTTAATCGATCAAATAATCCCAAAAATGACATTAAACTCAATATTAATAAAATCAATGAAGTAACGCGTACCAAATTTTTAGGTGTAATATTAGATAAAGACATTAACTGGAAAGATCACATAGACAATGTTAGCACTAAAATTAATAAATTTGTTTATGCATTAAAACAAGTAAAAAATGTAACTAATATAAAAACTGCTGTAATGTCATACCACGCGTACGTTGAATCGTTGTTACGTTATGGACTAATAATGTGGGGTAACAGCACTGACTTCCAAAGAGCATTCATCGCTCAAAAAAAGTGCATGAGAGCAATTTGTGGACTTAAGCCCGACGACTCATGTCGACCAATATTTAAAAAACTTGGTTTGTTACCGTTACCGTCGCTTTACATTTACGAAATATGTGTGTTTGTCATGAAAAATAAGCAACTATTTAAGACTGCAAATGATGTCAATCCTCGGAACCGACGAGATCCATATAAACTAGTGTTAAATGATTTGCCTAGACTGTCTAAATACAATAGTAACTGCTTGGCAATGTGTGTGTGCATTTACAATAAAATACCAAGGCATTTCAAGGCTTTAAATACAAAACTATTTAAAATTAAATTTCATAAGTGGTTACTCGAGTGTAGTTTTTATAGTATAAAAGAATTTGTGGATAAAAAATGTTGATATTTTTTTTAACTTGTCTTTAAAATTTTGCATGCTATGTTGTATCCTAGCTAAACATGCTTGTGCTTCAATTTGTATTTAACACCCTTGTATACCATGTTTTACGCAAATAAATATTCTATTCTATTCTATTCTATTCTATTCTATTCTATTCTATAGATATCTTTCGACTCTCGTATAACAATCTACTATTTGCATAGGAGACCGCAATTCTTGAAGCTGAGAAAAAGACTATTCAGAGAGAACACAGTAAAAGCGCGGGCAGGCGATGCGATGCGACAGGGTAGGTCGGGCAGAAGCTAGTTATTAACATATTGAAATAATATTTAGTAAAATCAGATCGACAAGTTTTAATTAGACGGTAATGTCTTGACATAAGTACACAGAGTACCTACTTTTTGATAGACTGCATAAGTATTAGGTATCAAAAATATCCCTGTTTGATATCAGTGTTGCTAGCCAGCAGTATTATCTGCAGAGTGCCTGTCAGCAATCATTCATCAGCGGTCTAGTGACACCAGCACCCTTATTCCGTAACACACTTTCAATCACAATCTGAATCGTTTTGAAGGATATTGCTATTCCATTGCTTCATATGTATGTTCGAAAAATTTGTTTGCTCAATAACGCCATTACTGTTGTTGAACTGACAAAATGAAAGCTATTGCTACTGTTGGGTCAAAAACCAACTGCACAGTGAACAGATAACAACTCTGTCTTCCAATCCATTCCTTAAGTCACGAAAAATAATACCTAGACAGAAAATAAGCTAACCATAAAGCATTATTAAAATTGTATCGATAAAAAATGCTCCAAAATTATCCCTTTACCGTGTCACTCATTGATTCACGAATGGTCTAAACGTTTCCTAAATATTTTCGCCCTAATTAGCTACAATGAAGTCTTGCCCCGCGGCTTTGCTTGACAGGAGACGCCGAATGCACACGCTCTAGACAGATGTGAATTAGACAACTTAATACCACGATACTTTGTTTTCAATTCGTCTGAATGATTTTCCCCTATTCTTCTACATACATTGACGGTTTTGATAGCCATGTAAGAGTCTTAAATCTTCAAGATACAGCAATGTATCGAAGAATGGGCGAATGTGTGTAAAAGACTATTCAGTTTTACCACCCGCTAGTATTTCAACTGTTGCAATTTGTGATTGGCGGAATTCTTCAGCTAATTTCCGAGTATTAAATTATTGCCAATTTAGATGATTTTATAAAATCGTAACGTTTACTAGAATCTATACTGACACAAAAATTAGAGGGCTGGTGATTTTCGAAGAAAAATCTTTTGTAGAAAAGTGGCAAAACTTTCAAGAAGTGATGTCGGCGATTTGGATTTTGATGTTTTTTTCGGGAAGAAACTGGCTTTCTATCTATTTTATTTTTTGGCCTCCAAACGCAAGTGTTTGACCTATCAACTTATTCTACTTAATTGAGGAGCAATGATTCAATAAATAGGTAGGTTTGGGTAGATTGAATGTCACGTTGTATAATTTCTAAATGTCGAGACAAGTCAAAGCAGTGTCGGGTAGGGCGAGTAAAGCATAGTGTTACATCGATAACAAACTTCTAGCAGCTAAGCTGTGGGCTGACGTAATGTATGTCGGTCTCCACCTCAGAACAATCTGAAATACCGACGGCGTGTGTGGGAGTGCTTCGTTTAACGAAAGAGCGGCAGTCCATCAGGAGCGAGCGAGACAACGCTATACAGAGTGAGGAGCACGGCACAATACGCTGCCCGTGGGAAATGCACAGTAGTGGTCAGATCAGAGTGCGCGCGCGCCGGCCCAGTGCACGTATTATTGTATTGGAATCTCTACTGCTCACAACAGCTTATGAAATTGTGTTCGAAGAATGGACACCGGTTTTATATCAACGACGCAAGATTCAATTTTGTATTCACATTTTTAAGAACTTCAGATAACGTTTTTGTATTGAAAGTTATATAGGTAGTTCCGTCGGGTACCTATAATGCGATGAATTTTTTTTAGCAATCGATTGAGGTTTCTGCGGCGGGCTTTCGGTCGGGATGCAAATGTGTTTACGGAGTTTGTCGGCACACGCCTATAATAAAAGAAATACATGCTTTAATAAACACGTTTTCATGATGCTGCACGTAATGAGCAGATTTACTCGGATGCCCGGCAGTTTTATAATCATATCTGATGATAATGTTAAGCTCAATTAATTAAGCGACTTTAAGGTTTTGACTTTGGAATCTTTTGATAAAGTAATATCAATCACGGTGTATTCGTAAGCATGTAGGTAGATACCTACCTATCAATTTGCAATTTTTTTTTTCCACACGGTTTAAATAAACACATTCATATGCAGATAGACGCTTCAAATACCTTAATTGGTACCGAAACTTTCGAAGAAAAGTGGTTTAATAGTTTTCTACGTCTCATTAGAGACGAGACTATCAACCTACACAATAATCGATGGGACTGACTAACTGCAAAATGTGATTTTTATATTTCATTTCAATTTACAGTCGTAAACTTAATAATACCGTCGAGAATTTCCCCCGCACGTTACTATCAATCAGAATCGCCTGTAATTCGAAGTTTACACCTACGCAAGCAGTAAAACAAAAACTATAATAGAACATAAAGGTCTCGCGTTTATTCCTCACTTCCGAACGAAATTTATCGTAAATACAATCAATTATTTGTTACATAATTAAGTATGCTATATAAATAAGGGTCATTTTCGTTTAAGCTGTTGGTTGGTGGTTCTTTTATGTAGTGAGGGACAATAGTGCTTGAAACAGGGGTGGGTTGGCCATCGATACATATCTTAATTAGGCCGCACAAGGCGATCATCGATTATTTTTTCTTGTATCCGGCCGATTCCGGCCCGCCTGACCGTGACTAATATTTGTAGAGACGGATGAAAATACTAATTTCTTATTTGGGACGTGTCGTGTGGTTTGTGTCAAGTGTGATTTGGTTAAAAAGGGAATTCTGCTCCGTTGAGTTTCAGATTTACCTATGGATGTGAATATTGTGAATGAGCGAAGACATTCCTCCGAATGGAGATAAACTGCTGGCAATCCTATCTTTTTATGGTTTATTTTTTTTTCAGTTATATCAACAGTTACTGACATACCTGTCCCATGTTGCGCTAGATATTGCGCTTCAAATCAAAAGTGATCATTTGATCAGACATCTTCTGGGCATGTTCGTTCCATCATAGACCTTATCCATCGCTTTCCATCAGGCGTGACCGAGGTCAAAGAGCAGGCCCTTTCAGCAAAAAAAAAAAAAAAAAAAGAGGGCAATGGCTGGTAGGAAACTCGTAAAGAATAAGAAGAAAATGCTTCCATTTGTTCCATTAATTCAGAGAAAATATCAAGTTTTATTTATGTAGGCCCCTACGTAAAGTCTTAGGTGGTTGCCTAGGTATCTACTTATCTAAAATATCCATCTATATTCACTGAAACCCTTTTATTACGTGAAAATAAACTGTCGAACAAAAACAAATTCAGTAGTGGTTTGCTATTACCATTTCAATTAATACAACGCAAATAGACACTGAATTCTCCTGCCAACTCACCTTCTTATCTCATTGGAATAAGGTTTATTATCGCATTAATTTTCTTTAATGCTAACCAGGGCTGTTGGAGTAATAAAATAGTTAAAACGTGAGAATCCCTGCAGAGAGCGCGGCTTACTATGCTCCTGCGAATATCTCGTTTTGCATAGTTATTTGATGGTTTTATCGATCGAAATATAAGCTGAAATGCCTACTGACTGCTGAGCGTTTCGCCTACGTATTAATTAGGCATTACTGTGCATAATATACCAGCATTAAATATTGTGGACCTTACCGACTGGAACGAGTCAATTGTTTGAAAGAAATCATTATGCAATCTCGAAACATTGGTTCCTAAAATCAAAAGTTTTACACAAAACAGCAAAAATAAAAGCAAATCAGTCGGCGGACCCGATCGTCAATCTAACCGGAGTGTCTCATAACTACGGTTTAGCTTTTACCAGGTTTCAGAGAGGTAATGCTCCATCGTGTTTCAGTCGGACCTAGCCTGCGGCACTTTGCCGTGGGAACACTCGAGCCTCCTTGGATTTACTCCCGTCAATGGACGAGGTTTAACTCCCTTTAATCCGAATTTAGTGCCGTTATTAATGTTTGGTTTTGATGGTAGAATATCGGTTTTGTTATTTACAATTATTTTTGTCTGTTGGAAATGTTTTGTCCTGAGGTTATTTGTCGAATACGTGGAAGGTTACTTATCTTGAAAATAATCGAAAGATTTAAAAAACGTTTTGTCTTGAATAACTATTATTTAGGTGAAGCGGTGAAGTACCTATTAGGTACTTCACCGCTTCACCTAAATAATAGTTTCTTAGAATATCAGCCGGAAAGGAAAAGAGGAAATCCTTTTAATGGCGTATTTTTATGACTTGAAATCGTTTGTTTTCTTTTTTGGAGATCTTTGTTAAACCATGAAAAACCTAGCAATAACGTCAGGCTTGCCTAATTTTAGAACACTGACGAAATCATTAGAAAACGACTCAAAAACCTTAATGTCATCAAATCAATTAGTCCAAATGTATCAATAGAAAAACCCCTCATTTACATCCAAACTGTCGATTATAATAAATTGGACAAACACCAAAATGATTTTGGATGTCCAATCAATTGGGTGTTGACAGATATGCCCATTATTCGCCAAATTTTGACTGTGAAAAGCCTTTACGAGTTTCATGGATCGGTATTTCTCAATCAATCTGAGAGTTGATTGTGTATTTGATTAGGTATGTTGTTTTGAAAACTAGATTTTTCTGACGAAATCGTTCGGTGATATATTATTTTCGCTGATTAGTCGCAGACAAAAAGTTATAACGTCAATAGGTTATTTGATTGTCTATGATTTTTGGGTGTAGGACGTGTAGGTATAAATCTGGCGTTTGTTACAGTTAGTTATCATTCTTACCACTTACCTACATTATCATCATCTGCCTAGCCTTTTCCCAACTATGTTGGGGTCGGCTTCCAGTCTAACCGGATGCAGCTGAATACCAATATTTTATATTTTACATGGAGCGACTAGGTACCTATCTGACCTCCACAACCCAGTTACTGGGTAGTACTATCGTATCGTATCGTACCCCATGGTAAGACTGGTTGTCAGACTTTCGGGCTTGTGACTACCTGTAACGACTGTCAAAGATCCACGAATGACAGCGGGGACCAACGGCTTAACGTCCTTTCCGAGGCACGGAGGGGTCTCGGTACGTAAAGATAGCAACTCATCCACAGACTAACCGTGGCAAGCGTAGCTTAACCTGATCGATCGACCTGTGCGGCTGTTATTATTTATCTCGGGTCCTGTTATTCTTACCACTTACCTACCGTTAATATTTCATCACCACTACTCTGAAAACGGTGAAGGAAACATCGTGAGGAAATCGGCATGTCTTAGAACCAAAAATTCGAAGACATGTGACATCTACCAACTCGCACCGGGCCCGCATAGTGGATTGCTGTCCACTTCCTCTCACAGAGAGGAGGCTTGTGTACCAGCAGTGGGAATATTATAGGCTGATTATGATGATTATTCCTACCTAATAGGGCGATACCTGGGTTCACTTGACAAGGCAAGCAGTGCAGTAAGACTTCAGCAAGCAGTAAGTATTATTTAATCATCTTCCAGTTGTTTTCGTCTCTCTTGTTTTTGCTCAGGAAAAGTGCCTATTTACTTAGTTATTTGGTTTTTGGCATACCTATGTAGGTACGTTGATTTTCTTCAGTGAAAGTAGAACTACATTCTGAATTTCCAGTTCCTTTTGTTTTCGCGATTTTCCGTCAGTCAGAGTACCTTCTTGTTTTGTAACGCCTTGCTGTGTATGTAGGTAGGTAGACACTTATGTGAAGACAATTTGTTATTTAGCTATTTCTTTAGATCAAGAGTGGCACTTTATTAGCCATCTAACTATAGGTTGATCGAATTGAATTGATCGATTTGAATTATTGTCGCCTAGTTGATTTCCTAGACATCATTTTAATTTTTTTAGAATATTTTAAACCTTAAGTGCGTACTCCTAGACCAGGTTACCCTAAGGCTTATCGTGTTTTTGTATTAAATAACAGTGTGATTATGAGATTCAAGATTTTTGATACAAGTATTATAATCGAATGCATAAGGACCTACCTAATGTTTTCACTATAGAAACATAGGTACTACCTACTTACTTTCATAGTGCATGTTGGAAGAGATTTCTCCACCGAGATCACCGATGTACGTATTTTTCTGTTCCTTTCTTCTTGTCTGTTTGTAAATGAGTGCATAAATGTATATAAAAAAATCTCGTGTTTGTTTCGAAATCAGTGTTTTCTTATCGAACTCCTCCGAAACGGCTTGACCGATTTTTATGAATTTTTTTGTGTATAGTATATTTGGTAGGTCTGAGAATAGGTCGTGGGCTATTTTTTATACCCCTGGGTGAAAAAGGGACCCTCTCCAGATTTTTTTTGAAATTGAAACTTACGCGGGTGAAACCGTGGGGCGCAGCTAGTAAATAAATAATAAATCAAAGTGTAAAATATTGAGGAAAATAAAATGATTCAATGAATAAAGAATTCATATAAGTAACTGTTGCTTCACGGTATCAAATGAATTGTTTATTTAATTAATTGTAAAATAATAAAAAAAAATAAACTAAAAAAGATTGTTTAAATTATTAAACATACTGATTTTTATGATGATTAGGAACGATGATTTAAGGAAAAATACGAAGCAGACTTATATTTTTAAAAGATTAAAATAATAACTAATGATCGTTGCGTATTTATTAGTGATTTATTCCGGTGTTGCACATGATGACCGTCGAATTGTTTATAAGTATTTAGGTATAGTAAAGAATTTAGCACAGAATTTTCCGAGAACGAAGAACATTGAATTTTCCATTTAATTTCTTTTGGCAATAAAGTTAACTTTCCTTTTTTGAAAATGTCTATACAGGGTGGCAGGGACATCGACGCACACACTGTTACCATGAATTCAGTACCTGATTCAGAATATCCTGTGTTGACATTTTCATTAAACTATTAAAAAAAAATTGCTGTTCCGTATGTTTTGACCGCGGAGGTATATTTTTTTTTTTCGATGGATGAGGTCTATCATGGAACGAGCGTGCCCAGAAGATGCCTAAGGCACTGGAACTCCCACGCTTCGACGAAACACATCTGGCTGCTTGCCGCAAGGAAAGAATTGGACAGTCAAATAAAGTGTTGGGTGTGACTGTCCAGGATGCGCAGAGCGCTCGGTTCAGTTGAGTAACTGGCGGAACAAACTGCGCTACACGAGGAGGCTTCTTCATGCATCCCAAAAATGTTTGTTTTTGATAACCGCCGAATAATTTCTATGCTACGGGGGTCCATGGTAACAGATTGCGCCTCAATGTCCCTGCCACCTGATCATTGAATTGAAAGTACCTACTTAAATTCTGAATGTAGGCAAATATTTTTCTTGTTTGGTCAATAAAAAATCATTACCATTGTTTAAGCATAGGTTACGTGTATATTCTGCGTCATGATTTGGACTTTGTAGGCGCTAAAGACGAAATAAAAACACTTGCGTTAAACACCTAATAAATCTATATTTGGACAAGTCGAGAACACTCTGCAGTCATATTTTAAATGTTTGCACTTCAAACAACGTAAAGGCAGGGTCCAAGAACATTAAAACGTAAAAAGATACTTTTGTCATCATTTAAATAATGTATCGATATATTGTAATCCGATGAGGGACATCAACGGTGTGATATTTCACGGCACAACCTTATTGATATAATTTAGTTATAATATGAAACCTTGTGGGTTGTTGCACTAGTTAGCGAACGCGACTTCGTTTGATAATGGGGACCAGTGATACTAAGTTTAGAAAATTCAGCAGGACGAATTTACCTAGCTGAAAAAAAACTGTGTTCATCACAACTCTAGATTTAATTTACTGAAACACGAAGACAGCTAAGTACCTGCGTGAACAATCCTTCCCCAAAATATGAGAATAGTTATGGGTAAGTTACAGGCTACCAGTTATTGGAGCTCAAGATGGAAAAATTTACACTGTAAAACTACAGAAGACCAATTTCCGTAATTAAAAACGTTCAAAATCTACTCGGATTCTCACCTCAGCGACAATATTAAAAACTTGTGAAAAATGTAGGGAAATGAGAGGTATTTTTGACAGATTGAGACTGAAATCAGATTGCAGTGAACGTTATCAAAATTACGAGAATTGCCTTAGTAGTCCATATAGATATAATATGGGCACGAACTCCACCTTTCTACATAAATTAGTTCATAAATAAACTATTCTCAAACTCCAAGTTATTTTCTCGTATCAGTGAAAACCCTGTTATTCAGCGGATGTGTCGTACCACACAGGAAGTCTTTGTTTGACGCCGACAAAGTTTCCACGTCGCCTCAACATACAGACAAACAAGTAACCAAAATACGAACATAATACGCGTTCTGAGAACAACGCGGAAAACCGATAGGGTGCATTTATAGCCTTTACTTAATGTAACACCAACTTATTTTTGCTGCTGAAAATTCGCATAGCCATTCGAAATTAAACTCTGTTCCGTTCACTAAAGTGTGGCGGTTTTCGGCGCGGGGCTTTTTGGGTGCGATTTTTTTATTGTCCGAATGTTATTGTCGCTCATCGTTGGTGGTGACATTTCGCAAATAATGTCGCAAGTTGCCGCGACCACCGACATAAGTCGGAACTTTTGTGACAGGCGCGATGGGAGGCCGTTGACTTGTTAAGATGAATTAATTGTTTTTTTTAATGGTCGCTCGTAAATACCTACGTTTTGTAGATCAAATTATATTGATATTTGGGATAAAAGATGGATGTGTTGTTAGTGAAGGAGCTGTTTAAATTGTTTACTTTTGGTCAATTTGGTCTTTTAGGGTAGAATAGGAACTCATTGTAAGTAGTTGCCAAGAAAATCTGCTGCTACCATTTGTACTACCTATTGTGGACATTGTGGTATAGTAATTTTATTCTAGGTGCAACGTCTTCACATCATATCATCATAATCAGCCAATAATGTTCCCACTGCTGGGACACAGGCGTCCTTTCGGTGAGAGGGATAATTCACCATACGGGCCCAGTGCGGGCTGGCAAAAATTTTTTTTTATCTAGGACATGCCGGTTTCCTCACGTTGTTTTCCTTTACCGTTTTTGAGAGCAGTGATGATGAAAATAATTTACACAAAGCGCTTGTCTGGGTTCGAACCTACGACCCACAATAACTCGTAAGTCGCGGCCGTTACCACTTGGCCACCACTGCTCTCGCGTCGTCTTCACATATAATTAATGTATACAAGATATTGTAAAAAAAACTTTAAAAGAGTAACGGTGGAGTTTCTTGCCCATTCTTCTCCATACGAAACTACCTTTTGGAAGGGGCGACTGGAATCAATTCAATTTTTTTGTAAATTAAGACGTTCAAAAGTGCCTTTTATGTGCCTATTTGAAATAAATGATTTGACTTTGTAAAAAAAGAGTCATCTAGAGGAAAAGTTCATGTGTTGCAGAGGACTATGGAAGCCATCAGCTTATTAAAGGAAGAGAAAAAGTTATAAGTACCCATATCGTGAAAAACATACAGATGTGTGTACCTACTGTGACGCTAGGCAGTGGCGGATTTACACATTGGCCGCGATTAGGCTATTCAAATTTTGCCACCCCTACCGACCTCTACAATAATGTGTGTCATGTCTTTTGTATACTACTTCGACACGCTATAATCCATCGCCTTTTCTTCAAAATACTTAAAATGTTCTCGTGCAGCTACGAAAAACTTGCAAAGAGATTTGTAAAGATCGGCAACAGTGATCAAATCTACGGTAGAAGCCTGAATTTGAGCATTATTCTTTCCAAAAAACATTGTAGGTATATAAATATTAATCTTTTTAATTTCACTAAGACATTAAAAAAAAATGCTAGCTCCGCCACCCCTAAAATCTGCCGCCCTAGGCTTGTTGGTAAATCCGCCACTGACGCTAGGAAGAAAACTACACAGCAATCCTGTGACAGTGATTCTCAAATCCAGGACACCACCTACCAACAAACACAACAGTTAAAAATCATCACGGACCCGATAAATCCCGAACGACACACGAACGATGATTCATAACGCTACAATCACTAGTCGCCACGTTACATGACATGCGCAAGCGCTTATTTATACCCCTTTATCGGATGACGTCCGCATAAAGGCAGCCGCTCGAAATAATAGGGGGACAGGCAAGCCATTGTACGGAACATGTTCAACCATTCATACGATGAGTAAAGAAGAGTAATGCCTCGCAATAGTCATAATTTTAGTACACGTAGTACAAAGTAACGCCGACTTTACCGACTTGCAGTGTAATTGGGTTTTTTTGTTGGCGGTATGTCTTTACTGGAGTGTTTTGGGGTGTGCCTGAAAGTCGAGTGAAGATCCAGTCTCCAGCTCCACGGGCTCCACACATTGATACTGCCACAGACGCACAACCCTCTAAGTTCATTTATATCCCTATTGAATGACTACTTCATGAAATATTACGAGTAAAATCAACAGGGTTATATTTTTATGAACTTAGACCGCCTTTTTACAAAAGGAAATCTAACTTTAGTTCCAGAGTAAACCTTTGGGCCAGTATTTGTATTACAAACTTTATTTCGATTTAGGCAAAGTTCTTAATGGTAAAATGACAACTTAGCACCGAACTAAGCTGTTATTTTTTTTTTTTTATAAAAAACTGCATTCCTTTAACAATTAGGTTCTTATTTCAATAACTGGCTCGGTGGTTTAAACCTAATCTAAAGAAAAACCTTGTTTTGTAATAAGGGTGTAAGGGTTGTATTGATGCTTTAAATGATTATTATTCTGTAAATACATATTAGTTACGGTCGCGAATTATATTTTGTTCAACATACATCCTAACACTGACCTGCAAATTGAAAAAAAAAACGTAAGAAAATTTAAAAATAGCACGGGACTATCCCCACGTTTCCCCCTTAAATGGTCGATATCCGGTAGTTTAGCTAAATCTTATACAGTTTTAGCAAAATAACGAGTTGTAAGTCCCGTCCTGCATGCTTCCTTTCCACCGGTGCAAGTCAAACAGTCCCTTAATATAATATTAGACTTGGTTATTATGCTGCGTGCAACATTTGTCTAAAACCACGTTAGTGTATTCAACGTAACGAGAAAGTCATTATGAGGTGTTGGTGACGGACCTTTCTTATTGAAAGATTTGGGAAGAGGATGCCAGAACTTTTGGGTTGGGTTATAGTTGACCACTCTCCTGACGAATTCTCACTATTCTGATAGTCTGACTGTGAAAACTTAGGTGAAGTGAATTAGAATTATTTATTTGTAAAACATAGGTTAGGTCTTATATAATAATTACATGTTGCGCTATGTTTTGTCATTGATGACATACAAATATCAATGAAGACTATTTATAAAATAAAGACAAACAAAATTCACTATAGAAAACAAACAAAAACTATCAAAACAAAGGGAAATACATGCATGCAATACATTAGATTATTAATAGGTACATACAGTGTTTTTCATTTAAGTAATAGTAACATTTCTCAACTAATAATTAATTTATGAAAACACTTTTAATTTTATAATGGCATACTTCCGACATTGGGTATTTTATTATAAATTTTGGGAGCACCACCAAAGAAGCTCTTTTTCATTAATGATGTATTGCATTTTGTCGTAAATAATTGATTTTTATATTGAGTAAGGATTTGGGTCTTCTTAAAGCTGACAATTTTGTAAATAAATGCGGATTTGATTTTATAAACAATGCAGTTTCCAGTATGTAAATCTTAAACTTAAAATAGCTTGAATTGAGCTGTCAATAATGATAATTGAGCATCAGGTGGAATGACAGCTCGCTTCAAGCTCACTTGACCTAAGTTTTCACGCTGAGATTTTTACAGAATAGACCGGCTAGAATATTTGAGTTTCAAAACAATTTGATGAATATTTTCGATATGATTTCGCCAATTTTACTAAAATATTCTTTCGAAAAATTATTGCAAAGACTTTTTAGACATTCAAAGCTGACAGTATAATATTATGGTGATTGAGTTCAACTTATTGCAACATTGTGTGTTGCCATTTTGCCAATTCGTGTAACCGTCACAGAAAACAGTATTAAATGTCAACCGAAGAGAACGGATGGCATTTGGAGTAACAACACATTTTAGTTTTTTGCTAGGTAGGTAGGCTCAAAGTTCAAATAACCAGAAACCTAGGGACTGTTCAGACGATTCATAAATCGAAGAAGAGCAGAATACTTAATTATCCTACTAGCGTCCAATTAACTGGGTACTCGACGTCTATCGACGTGTAAAAGTGTTTGTACTTATAGAAATAAAATCATTTTATCATTTACTTATGTAATCGGACCGAAAAAAGTATCATAGGAGAAGCACCTTTGCGTTTCACTAGATATCTCGGAGTTCTCCTCGTATACATAAACTCATACCTTCATTCTGTAGGCAGAAACTACACACCTGCTACGATACAAAAATACTCATTTAACTTCTTTTATGTTCTTGTACATTTGGTCATTCACACACGCCAGTTTCTCCTCTTTACGATCTGACTAACGAAATATCTAAATACTATGTTGGAGATTTCAGGAAAAACCGGTGTAAGAGTCAGTAGTTGACATTTTAGTCCTAGTTTCTTCGCAGATATATATATGTCGAAGCGAATGATGCAATACGTTGAAAACTGATCGCCACTTCGTCTAGGAAGGTTGGTCTTATATGATTCAGATTTACATACCTAAATGGTACAGATTCGACTAAACTTGCATTTAACCGGCTGAATACCGTAATTACAGACACAATTAAAAAGCCATTGTGTCTCGCGTGGATCCACGTTTAAGCATACGAAGGGTTAAGAACAATTCAGAAGCTGAAGGCATTGAAAAGTGAATATATAGGTGTATCACGTTTCAGCTTACCTACTGGGTCCGGACCCAGGTTGGCTGAAGCAAGAAAAACCTACTCAGGTGGAGATTCATAGACGACTCCGGTTTGGAGTGTAAATGTGGTGCTGTTCCACAAACGGTGGAACATTTAGTATCGTGTCTTACGTGTCCTGTCAGCTGCACATTAAGGAAGTGATGGACGCTAGTGATGGCGAATTCTGAGCCGAGTCCATTGAGATTGCCATCGAGACACTAAGAAGAAGAAGCTTACCTACTTGTTCTTTTTCAGTGGAAATCTGAACTTACTAGTTGTGACTTGTGAGCAGTTGCATAAACCTAGTTTTTAGAGGCTGCCTGGGTCCACGCGTTATATTAAGTTAGTCACATCACATTACACTATTATAAGGGCGAAAGTTTGTGTTTATATGTTTGTTACTTCTTCACGCTCAAGCAGCTGGACTAATTTTTATAAAATTTTGTGTCAGCCATACAAAATTTTATCAAAATTAAAAGTAGTTTTATCCCGATATTCCCACAGGATCGACATTTACGCGGGTGAAACCGCGGGGCGCAGGTAGTATTAATATACTTAAATGAAGAACCAATCTAGACCTTTTCAAACCATGTGACAAAAACAGCGTAGTCTAGTATTTTTTACTAACGATTTATTCTAGTGAATTAAAGTTTTTTTATTCGAAAACTTGTCGATTCTTGTATCGATATATGCAAAAAAAGAATATAATCTGGCCTTGCCCTTACCCCCGGTCCAATGTTATGACTTATTTGTCTCGCTCGTACAGATTTATCGATATTCGAAGAATAAAATCGACTAAATCTGCATAATACATTCATTAAATAACATGTAAATTGATTTTTTAGCGTGGCCGCCTGTTCTGATGACGAAATAGAAGCATATGGACAATAAAATGATAAGGAAGGAAATAAGATGTAAAAAACTTAGTTGCAAATGTCATTTGTATAATGATTTGTGTGGACAAGTGTAGATAGCCATTAATATAGTGTTAATTGTTGATGTCGAGTCTAGTCGGTTCTGAGCCTTTTTGTAATAATTTAAATATTACAAACTGTAGACTTGACTTCTTGCAGAATGGTTTTATTTTAGTGGAGCTATATAAATAGCATACATAAAGTTAGATATGTACATAATGTAGATTTCAGTCAGCAGATAGACTGACTCAAAGAATCTTTCCTGTTGCTTCAGCAAAGATTGAGAAAAATTTGATTGTTAAGATGAGTTTACCATCGCGTGAATTGTGAACGAATGAAGACAATATAGGTTGACTTGGTGATGATCGGCTTTTGTTTAAAATTACTTTTACGGAACCCTACAATGACACATGTATGTGTAAGCATAATAAAAGTGTTTCATCAACCACTAAGGACTGCACCCATATACTTAAGATAATACGTCCCTTGATTGTTTTTTGTTATTTTTATTAGAACTCCAATACCTAACATTAACCTAATCTAATGTAAATATTTTGTAGTAGTTCACACACAATTCCTTTAAGTTTCTTTGCTTTATTTTCCAATAAAACACATAACAATCCTAATTTAAGGAGCCATCAAGAACATAATAACAAACTAATTAACAAAATAACATTAATTTAGAAGTTCGCAGCGCTAATGATGAGAATCATTAATGGCTTTACAGCGACCATTTTACGAACGAGAAAAAAGAATCGAATTCTTTGACGGTCACCTTATTATATTGGCTTATATTGTCTTATATTTGGTGTCGTAAATTACACCATCGTTGGTCGGTATTAGCATTTTTATTGTCGCATACAGAATGGGCAAACGATCGTAAGTTAATCTTTGGACCGCAAAATTGAATTATTTATTATGTTGAACGGATTGTATAAAATGTAATTGGGGATTTCAATGCACACATGATTAGGCTGATGGCAAGTAATCACAGTTATTAGCTTATTGAGTTAATAAAAGGGGATATTTGCATTGTTTCTTTGAGGGATTACGCTCAAGATCTCAATTTAAAACTAAATCTTTTGAGCTTCTATATTTATCAAATTGGATTTCACGGGGTTTAATTTTTTTGCGCGTTGGCTAAATTGTTTTTCTAAAATAAAAGCCTACGTTACTCTTTATAACACCTGCTATCTGCTAGTGAATGTCCTCTCAAAATCGGCCCAGCCGTTTCGGAGATTAGCCGGAACAAAAAAGTATTTGCTTTTCGCAATTTAATTTTCCTGGCGGGAAATGGTGACGAACAGAAAGGTGTGGGTGTGGGGGGTCTCCCATTCGTATTTATTATATGACTGTGCATTAGAATTGCAGGAAAACAAGGCCAAAATCACAAAGGCAGGCACATATTTATATCAGGTCACCCTTCATAAATTACCTTAATATAATTATACATAAAATGCAACTGCTCTCCCTTCTATTGATTAATCTTCAGGCACTGACTAAGACCTTCGCAAATGAGTTTATCACAATATCAAAAGCTATAAAAATACCATCGACTCAATAAAAAAATATTTATTTTATTATTGACATTAAAAAATTAACAAGAACTATAATTTAATGCGAAGACGCGACTACCTGTACAACAGTGGAATTCAGTGGCAGATTGCAGATCAAAATTATTAATCATTCGGAAACTCCATATCGAATACCGTACATTTTTAATCGATTTCTCGTGAATGCGAATCGATACCGCAATCAATAATATTATTGTTTTAGTTTTGTCAACCGTTACGTTTAATGTTCGCGATTAAATTTTGTTGAATTTCGCGAATTAAGATTTGTGAGATTTTATTGTAAACATTATTTGTTGTGCCTTGTTAGGGTGTTGTTAATTTTTTATGGTTTTGTAACTGGGTAAAGGACCACCTGCATACTGATTTTCAGCTCTCTAAGGTTTGGAAATCTGGAAAACATCGTGAGGAAACCGGCATGTCCTAGAACCAAAGATTCGAAGACATGTGACATCTACCAATCCGCACTGGTCCCACGTGGTGGATTACGGTCCACTTCCTCTCACAGAGAGGAGGCTGGTGTCCCAGCAGTGGGAATATTAAAGGCTGATTATCCTAAGGACACACACAAGACCCCTAATAACGATCACTTCTTATAACAAGAAGTGTTGGTTTTTGGGGGGTCTTGTGCCATGTTGTACCAAGTAGAGTACCTATAATAGGTTACTATTTCATACTTACAGGACCTAAACGCAAAAAACGCAAGTTTTAGAAACAATAAAAGCATATAATTATTATGATCGACTACAGTAAACAAAATCAGAAAAATATATGATATTCTTCATGATATATGCTACGTATATAGTGTGTTGAAAACATAATATAATACAACTAATTTGATACGATAGTAAAAATCATCAAGATACCTCTAAAAACTTTCTTTTTACAATAAGAACCATACTAATATGCATACAATCATTATGATTTTTTGTCAGATTATTATACAAGCAACATACCAAAGCACTAGTGTTTTAATTTTTTAGTCTAAACAACGGATTTTTTGCAATAAATTATGAGTGTTGTGTCATCGCGCTTCTCTTTCTTATCTATGCAGTCCGGCACAGACCGCGCTTTAGATCATATAGTCGCTTTAAGTTTTTCCGAACGACTTTAGGCACTTAAGTATCAGCCTTGCTAATTGTCTAATCGTTTCACCAAGTCATGAGCTGATACTAGACAATAATAGAGTAGGTAACTGAGCTGTAATCAACACTATTTACAAATGGATCAGTGATTATAGCATAATATTATCACCGCGTGAATCACAGGGGACACACCTTTATGAACGTACAGGTTATTTCTAATTGTAAATAACTGATGTACCCAATACCTTAGGCAAATAAAGAAAGAAAGAAAGAAAATACAATACAATTCGCGGTGAACATGACGCAAAAAAGAACATAAACACAAAAAATAAAATTTTAAAAAGGTAGGGGGAAACATGCGTTACATCCACGTAAAACGGCTATCGCTTAGCATTATGCTGCGACCCTATGCAAGACAGAGCCCCAGCGCTGGTTTTCAGCGACAGCTGGTGCAGCAAACAATGTTTGTCTATTTCTAGAACGACATAGTCAGTTATCATTTTAGGCTTTTGTTCAAAAATTAAAAATCGACCAAATGTCGGATAACGGCATTTTAGTTATACCACACGGCAGACCGCGAATATGAACGTCCACACATTGCGAATCATGCGATGAACGCCGTGCGCTGCGCATGCCTCGCAATGTTTGTATCCGCCTTTATACTTACAGCTCTGTCCAAACCTTCGGGGAAATAAGTCGTGATATTATGATGTCTTTGAGGTTGATGACGTAGTTTTCCTATCAATATCGGTATTGGGAAATCCCTATCAAGTAGTTAATCCCCTATTTTATACTACCTACCTACATAGTTCAAGATTATTTTTTATACAACCATACTCTCTTGATTACACTATGAACTCCTCCTTAGCAGATAAGCCTGTATATTTTTCGACGTAATTATTCATAAGTATAATAAAATATTTAGTATCAAGCAAATAAAGATGTAATAATATATTCTATGGATCGATAGATGCCTATGCGGTGGGGTATTAAATTTTTTATGAGTTTTTAATAAAGCCGTTAAATCTGTAGGAAACCGATAAGTTGGATCAAATGTGGTTTTCATACAGCTGCAGTATTGCGTAACGGTTGATTGGTTATTAAGTTGAATCAGACATATTTTTATAGCATAATCAGCCTATAATGTTCACACAGGCCTCCTCTCGGTGAGAGAGAGTGGGCCGTAATCCACCACGCGGGCCCAGTGCGGGTTGGCAGCAATAATTTGGTTCTAGGACATGACGGTTTCTTCACGATGTTTTCCATCACCCTTGTGAGAGCAGTGGTGATGAAATAATTTACAAAAAATAAAGCGCTTGTCTGGGTTCGAACCTACGACACTAAAGTATTATATTATCTGTGCTACGACGCACTACAACTCGTTATGCTTGTATTAAATGTAGGACCAGGGTGAAAATTTGGAACATGGGTACCTACGTATTTTATTTATGGGAAAGTTCTAAGAGAACCCGAAGTTCAAATAATTTAGTTCAAATAGACACTCACGAAAATCAATAATTGAAAAGCAATACGATGATGATGGAATAGGTTTCCATATCCCGATGCAACCCAAGTATAACTTAAATATATTTTTCATTCACGAATCAACATCGGACTGCTACAAAAAAAACTCCTTTCAGAAATTCATAAGAAGACCATTTCCTCTAACTTAGGCAAAGAGCTTCACACCACGTCTAAAATCAAGCACAAGTCTACAAGACAAATAGGGTGGTCGCTGGAAAAGGAAATGCGAGTATTTACCCTGTCACTGGCATACTCGTCTAGAAATACCCGATCACAATCGTTTCTACCGGACCGCTGTATCATCACGCACAAAACTGTCTTCGAGCATCCGACAATGAGCACTAACAAAGACACGTTGAATAGAAAAGAATTTAAGCCGCGACTGTACATCTTGAAAGTTCTCACAGCCCATGAGAATGCTCTTTACAATCGATATTCAAAAAAAGAACAGCATCGATGTCTCTGTTGTCAACGGACAATTCTTTTGGAGATCAACAACGGCGCCACTCATTTGATTTTCAACCTTGACTGAATGGAGATAGGGTTTGATTTTCTATGGTGTTTTTAAGAATTTTATTGTTCCGTTTCGGTATGAATTGCGTCACCGACTAAAAAGACAAAGCACGAACCGATCGCGTCGCATTGTCGGGCTAATGATGAGCCAAAACATTATTTTTAGAAGGCGTTCGGCTAGCCGGCCGCTTTATAAGGTATACGGCGATCGAAGTGCAGATACAATTCGCTTTTATGGGGCCGGTAGCGTGCTTAGTTGTTAACACGCTCGAGTTTTCCGATACGATGTTAGCCGCGATTGTTTGACGATCGATACAGACGATTCGTTGTACAATCGGTACTGTTATCGAATGTACTTATTCGATTTACCGGACAATTACATCACTATTTTATTTTCAATACAATTGTTTAATGCTACTCACAAAATAAAAACGATGGTTCTTTGAATAAAGAAATAAATAATTTTTAAAATATTTACACAATAACTGCCAAAATTTAACTAAGTACTAAGAAAAGACATCAACGCGCGCTAACACTCGATAACTTAAATTTTTTGAAGCAGATTTGCTCAGAAATATGTTGTCGCTTTTGTTATAGAATCTTATTTTTACTGACGTGGAATAAATTATTTACCATTTTAAATTACTCTTCAACAGACAAACAAAAAAAAAACAAAATTTAAAAACTGACAAATCTTACCCAAATCTTAATAACATTAAACAGTCCCGTAAATTAGAAAATTAGCAACGCACCAACCCTTTAGTACGTAGTACAGACGCCAGCACATCAAGCTACCCGAAACTGTCAAATTTTTTCAATCAACTTTGAACCTTATTCTTTAGCGATAAAGTTGAAAATCTATTAAAGAAATTTGACAGATTATAGTAACTTGATGTGCTGGCGTCTGTACTATTAAGTATTCTATACCTCTAGTGTGGTCGCAGTGACCATTCAATACCCCAACAAAAGCCGGACAATCACACTTTTTCCATCACCATAAAAGGTTTGTTCCTTAATAATTGTAAGCAAACATTCTGTGACACTACAGTTGATAATGTAACAATAAGGCTATGCGCCCCCGTCGTCACACATAATAGATGCCAATTTCGAAAACAATTCATCCCTTAATATGTTTTGATGTTTTCGGTTATTGTCGCCGCTTGTTCGCTTGATTGCTTGTTTATAGCCGTGACGGTTTTGTAAGGAACGTTCGTTTAGTCACAATGCTTTTGTTTCTATTGTAGTTTCGCGCGTGTCTTCGAAATGTCCGTTATAATAATTGTGCTTGTGACAATATGGCTTGTCTAGAGGTGTGACTAGAGTCATGTTATTAAAGTGTTCGTGTGGTCTTGGGAAGAACGGGTCATCTCTCTTCTTTCGTGGGTTACGGGACCTACATTTGTTCACTTGTTAAGTACCTAGATATGTATGATTGATCATTGAAATAATCCGTCACGATGTGAGCCTCTCCATGCCCACTACAGTGAACAGAGGGGCAATTCTCGTAATTTTAAGAACGTTCACAGTCGAAAGGCCAATTCTAGTCATTTAAAACGTTCAAAATCTAGTCGCAGTCTCATTTCGGCGACAAACAAATGTCGAAAACTTGTCAAAATGTAGGGAAATTAGAGGTATTTTTGACAGATTGAGACTGAGATCAGACTGTGAACGTTCTTAAAATTACGAGAATTGCGCCTCTGATCTCAGTCTTAATCTGTCAAAATACCTCTAATCGCCCTAAAATTTTGACATGTTTAGACATTAATTGTCGCTGAGATGAGATTGCGACTAGATTTAGAACGTTTTTAATTACAAGAATTGGCCTTCTGGTCTCTTAGTTATCCCAATGCAGTTAGCAGTGCAAGCTCATATATTATATGAACGAGCTATAGGTATGATTTTGGTTTCTCTTGATCAAACCTGAATGGATCTGTATTCTAAGAGCATCTAAATGTAGGTAGTCAAAATCGCTTGAGTACCTATTTGCATTTCAATTTTGGGAAACTAAGCGAAAAATCAATTTTTATTCAAAATTATGTGATTAAATGCCGAGTCTAAAATCAATAGAATTTGGTCACTAGTAAATCTTTATTGTATTTTTCAGTTATTACCTATTATATAGGTACAGGACCTATATATATGTAGGTAGGTGGTTGCATTATGATTGTTATAGGTATGAAGAACCTAAGTTACTGACCAATTACAAAATAGCGTTCTTGAAACTAAGTAGGTACCAAAAAGAAAAAAACATTTTCCTTTTGCCAAACTTTTGATCTTACAAATTGTCTTCATTAGGTATGGGTGCATTGAAGTAGGTAGGCATTAAAAAAATACATAATAGGAAAATTAAATTACTAATCTGAACCATAAATTGTCCACATATTTAGGATAGGTATCATAGAAGATGAATAGGGAATTCAGGCGTACCTATATGTACATTACCTATGCGCCTGAGTTCCCTATTAGGAATTAGAATCTAAAACATATATGATACCTTCCTTTAAATAGGAGAACTAAAAGTTCATTGTTTGAATAAATTTTAACCGTTTTTGATAATTTATTACTTCGCAACCGAATACATCTCCCACGCCTTGTTAAATATTTGGCAATATCTACAAATATATGTAATAATGAATGCACATATTTAGACAATATTTAGATATGAAAATAGGCGCTTGGTATCGAATAGGTGTTTCATAATCTTGTAGCAATATGAGTATACCAAAATATGAATGTAATATCCCATTCTATAATCTGCTAACTCTACTATAATAGAAAAAAAATGTACAGTCATTTATTTAGAACAAGTCCGTCAATGTAAATCGTTGTAACATAAATGTAGCTTACAATATTAAAATTATAACATCACATCAATAATGTGTATCGATTGTGTAATGTGAAAACATAGGAGGCGGCGCGTACTACGGTAGCCGCGCGCACCGAACATAAATAACCGGCCACGCCGCAAACAACTCGTATTTACGACAATATTATATTTTATACTTGCGCAGTACATGGAGGCTCTAATACGTGGCCAACCTACATAATAACGAGAACGCGCGGAAGGCGTAACCCGGTGGCAATACACCGTCTCGCTCGACGACGCCCCGGGCGCGCGCCTAAGCGAGACGAACAACCACAAATTTATTGAAACGAAAAAAAAAACTTAGCTACTGCACTCCGCGTCGCCTCTACAGAACTAGATACATTTTTCCACGTCTCCGCGTGAGAATGAGAGGCATACGTCTGCCAATAAGTGCGAGCAGGACAGCTATCGGTTCGCGGGTTGGCGCGCAGCTAAACGGCCGGTCATGTGGGCGCTGCCGGTGTTGCGCACGCGCTGCTACCTCGTCGCGGTTGAGTTCCACGCTCACGCTGCGTCGCTCGGCTCGCTTAGCCCGTGTGACCTTTACTTGGTGAACTTAGGAAGCGTCGTTCGCTGTGAAACTTCCATTAGAACCCCTCCGTCCCGCGCGACAGTGATTCTTCGGACCTCCAGCGCAGCAGCACCAGCATTGGAGCGAAAGAGATGGCTGGTGGTCGTCGGCGCCGTAGCTAAAGGTATTCGTAGAATGCGTGATCTGTATCGGGCGGGTGGAGGCGGCGCGGGGTGCGGGGACGTTCGGAAGCGGTGGCAGCTCCCATCGACTCCTGGGGTTATTCTTCCTCAGGCCACTGCTGCTCGAGCTACGTACCAAGCGAGCCAGTTTTTTCTGTCCACCGCACCGCACGCCACACACTCGTTAAGCCCGTGCCAACACGAGAAGTCGCCACTAATAAATTACTGTTTTTTACTGCAAACGCAACAGTCACCGCCGCGCAGCCGAGTAATTTATACGTAAAAATAAACATTAATCAACAATATCGCAGTTACTATCGCCCGAATACAGTGAGTACTCTGACATTTGTTCTTATATTTGTTGATTCAATCGTTTTTTTCTTCATTTAAAATCTAGAGGTCTTCATTTAGAAAATCTTAGCAAAAGTTCTAGCACATTTTCTTCAAACAAAACTATAATTTAAATAAAAGTGTAACACTCTAAGATAATACGATTGAATCAATAATATTAATTTATTTCTGTGTTATTCTAAGTCCTTTTTAGATAAAATTTTATAAAACTTTAGTTATCATTCATTAATTCATTATCATTCATAATTAGCATTTTCATCACATTCTGCTTGATCATAATATTCATACACTCTCACACACATGCGGTTCCTGTTTGGAAATCACACATTCACAGTTCCGAGTCTTTAGGTCACTATTATAAATGTTGATACATTCGCGATAAACATCGCGAGTATTTTAATTATAGTTCGGACGGAGCAGGGCTTTAAAAATAGTAATTCATACAGACCACAATTATAGTCTCACATTTAAGAAATGAATGCAATAAACTTTATAAAGGAATCTCAAACAATTATAGAAAAAAATGTTCCCATCCTTTCATAAACACACAGAAATATTATTTGAATAATCGAGGCTATTATCATGTAAATGTTGCCTTAGCGCCTCTCGGCGCTAGTACCACAAAGGACATCCAAAAATGTTGTCCTTATTATACACATTTTTTTACTAAAATCATGTGCACCCATCGGCCGATCCATTCACAAACAGATAGTGACCATTTTATAACGATTTATGGTTTATTTAACAATAAAAGAATAATGGCTATAGAAAAAAACATTGAGATTTAAGGTAACACTTACGGCTTTTGTGATTTTCAAAAGTTTTGTATGCCACGCATCATTAGACACACGTTTTGACACCTTTATGTTATGTTCCCGTGAGAGTTCTATGCGAATATCCTTAATTTATGCAACTAGAAAAAGTTTTCAAAGTAAAATATGCCAAAGAAATTCTATTGTCATTCATTATGCATTTGCAATATCTATTCTGAAATTATTGATTTAAATTAAAGCTAACTTAAGGTGAAAATTTAAACTTAAAAAGACGAACGTCATTTTTGAGAATTACCTATGTGTTTTGTTTTGACTAGCTTCATCCAAAAAGTCAGCACCATAAAATAATTTAAAAAGTTATGTAAGCTGCCCAATCAATATTCCCCTGAAATTGTTTTCACCAAACAATTAACAATAATTTAAAAATAATAATCGTCAATAGCAATGTTTCAACACGGAAATGCACTTTTATAGTCACAATAATAATTGAAAATTAATTTATGTATGGTCAGCCATTGTACTCCAACAAATGAATCTTTGATATTTGCGGTTGATAATTAAACTCCATAAGACGATGAGTTATAAATAACGATAAAACCGGTGTTTAACAATAACCTTAAGTTACAATACTGTAAGTTATTTCTTTTAAGTTTAGGTTCTCTTTTTGTGGCTATTTATCTCACTGACAGGGTTTAAATATAAAGTACCTACCTATTATTATTATTTTTTAACGAGTTCTGATAAACTTTTATTGTCATTATTTATAATTGATACGGAAACCGCTTTTATGTTTTAATAAAAAACATATAATTTCACAAAATTTTCATGGAAACTTTACTAAAATATGAATTCCTAAATTGTCTGAGTTAAAATTCAAAATGTTTTTGCTAAAATCTAGGTTGTTAAAACATCTGTTTATTAAAAGTAATTCTTCAAACAAATCTTGCGTGTTTCCAAATGCATGAAACCCAAATAATATAATTATAACTTGAGTGATCCTTATCGAGCTGCAAAAAAGCTAAATAACTTATTTATGTGTCAAGTTGAGCCAATTTCTGTAGCTCGAAGCGCCTCAATTTACATCCATAATTACTTACAATGTGGGCTTTGTAGACTAAGAGCTGGAGAATCAGAAAATAAATTTTGCAAGTCTTCGCTGTGTGTGAAATAAAAAAATATTAAGCATTTTCAAAGTTAATGCTTTTGAGCTGAAATTTTGTACCTACAGAGATTTTAGACCAGATACACTCTTCAACCCGTTTGTATTGATATACCCTTTCCGTAACACCCTGTAGATACGACATGGGATACATTTTTTTTTAAATTTATTTAAAGGGCTTTGTCGCTTAGCGACCACATCGCCCAACATGGGATACATAGATCCCATGGGTCAAGTTTTCTCACAGCTTAAACATCTCACTAAAACTGACACATCAAAATATCAATATAAAAGGACTACCTACCTAATCAAATTCATGGATTTGCAATTTGCAGATTTGTAATTATGTTCATATTATGTAACTAAAAATAAAAGAATAACTATAATTGACATATTTATAGAAGAAAAAAAATCAGAATCTTGCGTTTTCTCATAGGTAGGTGGTATACAAAAAATCTGGTAAAATTTACACGCTACAAATGATCAACCGTCCCATTTTCTCTCTATTCACACAATAAAATAAAGTTCTACCTACTAGATAAAATTGCTAAAATCATAAGCAGCAATCGCGCGATAAATATAATAAACGTAATATAAAATGATCGAGCTCCCGGTCTATAGCGTATCACGGTGGCGGAGAAACACGCGCTTGCGCACCTTGCAAATTGTGGAGCACTCTCAATTATAGCTGATGATAATCGTAACCTTTTTGAATGGACGTTTAGATTTTATGAAGCGAAATATTTGCTTTTAGACGGGAAATGATAGAAGATTTTACAATACGGATGAATGATTTTTCCCTTTGGGAGCGGATGAAGTCTGCTGAGTATCCATTTTAAGTTTTCTATGTTTTTAAATTTAATGTTTAAGTCAATTGGTAGATAGTCGAAAAATATGTATTCTAAACAAAAAAATCATCTAGTCTATTTGTCAAGTATCGTCTCTTTTTAATTTTGTAGGATGTCTGTTTTGCAATTTATCATTACAAAATAATTATCAACTGCTCGTAAAGGTATTTTTCATAAAGTCATAATGTAGTTAACAGCGTCTTATAATGTTCATTTCAAACGAATATGTCCCGCTGACATTAAAAAGTGGCCTTTTAAATTCGCCACTTGTAGGTGCCCATATTTAAATTTTCAAATATCGAATCCGTAGAACGTTTCGGGAATGTCGAGGACTCACGACGGGGCGCCTGCGCATCGCCACTTTCTTTCAACTTCGCCGAACCACACCGCGTTCGGTTTTTAGTAGTGATGGACGGTTCTAATCGATTTATGTGTATTATCGATTATTCTTTTGAATTAGGTAATATGTAGGATAATTTTTTGTATTTTTTGTGAGGGCTGTATATTGTCAAATGAAGGGTTGGGACTTGGGCGTTATATATCATATTGTTTCCTGGAAAATAATTATATTTCTTGCATTTCTTCCTTATTCTTGTTTAAGATGATTTAGTTTGTCTCGAAGTTCATCGTTTTATCATTTTTTTTAATTGTAAAAAATAAATAGGTATAACTGAGCGTCATGCATCCAATTCTGAATGCAAATTATAATTACCAAGCTGAACTAGTACTCACATTCACGATCCACATAATAGGATACTAAACAATCGATTTAGTCAATTTGCATTAGTCGATTCTATAGTAACGAACGCCCATCACTATCTTGTTTCACCACAAATAAAAGGCATGCTGTCACATGTACATACGGCCACGTATTAACACATTGCCCTGTGTTTACGACCAATGGGGAGGAATAATCCGAAGACAATGATTATTTATTATCAGAAAAGCTTTTGTCATGACACCGCCGACCGAACGTTGTAACCATTTATAACCTTTCGGTGCTTAAATATTGATCGAGGACACAGGTTGTTGGTTTTGAAGCTATGATTATAACTGATATTATTCGATTAAGTATGATACGAGTATAAAAGTTGAATACTGAATCTTATTGTAATGTAGAACAGTGGTCACCAAAGGAGACGTCGGTCGTAGATTCGAACCTTGACAGGACAGGCGATTTACTTTGTGTAAATTACTTCTCCATCACTGCTCCCAAAACGGCGAAGAAAACATCGTGAGGAAACTGGGATATCCTAGAACCAAAAATTAGAAGATAGCTAGATTTATGTGAATCTACCAACCCGTACTGGGCCAGCGTAGTGGATTACGGCCCACTCCCTCTCACAAAGAGGAGGCTCGTGTCCCAGCAGTGGCAACATTAGAGGCTGATTATGCATCTTATTTTATTGTAAATAGATCTTTTAATTTTATTTACTTATTTATCCTTAATTAACAAAAATAACACAATTAAAACCTAAATTAACTAAAAATATACACAAACTAAAATATAGCGTCGAAAAATTCATCCGCATCGCTGTCGACTGGTAATGTACCCAAGAGACTGGCGGCATTCCCACGTTGTATGGCAATGCTTAGCCTTTGGCCAAGGTAAAAGCCAGCCCTTGGAACACAGAAGTGTCAACCAGCCGTTTTGCATCTTATTGTAACGCTAATGTCGCATTTACTGAGAAGGTCCAATATTTAGGTGGGTGACTACAGGATCATGTCATGAAGATAGACTGTAGGTAGCTTTCTGTAGCCACTGCGCCGATTATGAAAACGATTGGCAACGGTGATGATTTCGATATCACCACGATGAGAGTTTCTTATAGCAGCTTTTGTAGTCAGTATTGAACACTTATTAAGTCGAGATGTAGAGCGGTTTCGCACATCCGATCCGAATCCGAATTAAAGATCCGAC
Source organism: Amphipoea lucens (assembly GCA_947508005.1). Lineage (NCBI taxonomy): Eukaryota > Metazoa > Arthropoda > Insecta > Lepidoptera > Noctuidae > Amphipoea > Amphipoea lucens. The sequence continues at coordinate 12,068,196 of OX382374.1, forward strand.
TTCAATCCGAATTGGAAATGTTCTAAATTCAAGTTATTCCAGTCTGATCCCCTGAACCCCCCTCTGGTCCTGGTCCTGGTCCCTGGTCTTCGGATATAGTGCGCAACTCCTCATACAAATAGGACTATGGTCACTTCGGACCGGATTTCTCGGATTCGGATCGGACGTAGTGCTAAACCGCCCGTAAAGTTCCTCTAGTCGAAAAGCAATCTCCGAAAACGCAAAATGTGATACGCTGTGGGAAACTGCGATGTCTTCAAGTCACCATCTACTGTATACCTACCTAACATTCCTCATCTGTTAAGTGGACTGTTTTGTGTTCCCTATGTGAATAAATTCCTCTTCTGAAGCTTCTCTTGTTTAAAACTTAGACTGATTTTCGTTCTTTACTTCTTTTCCAGCTTTTCGATCTTTAGTCCTTATTGAGTCGAATGTGCTGAATACCGTTCTTGTCTTTAATAGTACATAATCAGCCTATAATGTTCCCATTGCTGGGACACAGGCCTCCTCTCTGTGAGAGGGAGTGGGCCGCGTTGGTAGATGTCACATGTCTTCGAATTTTTGGTTCTAGGATATGCCGGTTTCCACACGATGTTTTCCTTCACCGTTTTGAGAGCAGTAGTAGGAAAGCGCCTGCTTCGGTTAAAAACCACGACCGTAAGTCTAGGCTGTTACCACTGGGCCACCACTGCTTTAAAACTATGTCTCTTTAATATTTTTGTGCTCATATTGGCGTTCAGTAGCTTACTTTTTCACAGCAGGACAGTGGAACTATCAAAAGGCAACTAGCGAACCCACCAAATTGTTGACCGTAGACACTGCTATCTCCGAAACTATAAAAATGAAGGTGTCACAGACAAAGCCAACAAAAGCCGATATTTATATGCATAACGAAACTTCTAAGTTTTAACATAATTTGTTCACAAAGCAAACTGGCGCTCAGGCAGGATACCTTTGTTTGAACGAGATAAAATACAAAAGTTCGTGGGTTCCGGCTATGGCTTATCTCTCGGGAATCTCGGCTATAGATAAACGAATTCCAAGTTTAGATGTGTTAAATATTAACATATAGTTTCATAATAGGTTATGAAATATAATGTAGGGATGTTCCAATGTATAGTAGCATACGCAGAACATTTAGTAGTGGATAAATTCGGATTGGTTTTATGCTCACGATCGTCCAAAAGCAAATCGGTCCTCAATGGTATGAATTTCATTTCGTTTTCTTCATGTTCTTTAACGTTTTTTGATCAACTATCGTTGTCCGTTTTATACGTGGGCATATTATTTTACTGTTAAGATGGTTAATTTGCTAGTCTCCCAATTTCCTTCAAAGAATTTTGGCTTACGTTGGGAAACTTGATACATTAAATTCCTGACGAACACGGATGTTCTCAATAGGCCAAAAGACATAATCAACTTCTGGAGAGAGGTGGGCTGGTGGAAATAACTACCGACGGCCGCCATGTTCCACGCACAATGGTCCACTTGATAGTCCTTCAAGTGGACCATTGTGAGTGCGGAAACCAACCACTATAACATAGAACATTCCTGACAAACCAGAGCTTTTTCAATAGGATTTCATAGTCAACATGAAGATGCCGTTTAATGACTCATTTTCATTCCTTAGCCACCAATTACGATATCTTAAGTTTATGTTCATTACAAATAACTGAACTACATCAGAATGCATTCGTTAAAGTGAAAATTTCAAAAACAAAGGAAGTAATATTATCTTCCAACGATAAAGGAAATAACATGCTAACATCGCAGGCATATCTACGAACAGGACTTAAACTTATCGGCAACATAAAGACATTGATAGTAATTGCTAAGATTACCGACAATGCCAATTATAGGAGGTGTTATGTTAAAGAATTGATACATTCTTTTGTGTCTTATCTTAGTTTAAATAGTGGGTGAGGCGAATAGATAAGTTATCGTATGTTTGCGCACGAGTTGGTTTTTGTACGCTTTGAAGAAACTCCGCCAAGATAACATTGATGCCATTTGTTGCTGATATTGGTGGGGCGATTGAAACGTTATTATTGGCCATTATTGATTTGGTGTTATCTTGAAGTACCTACTTCTAGTTTGGCGAAAACTTTGAGTTGAATTGCCGCTTTGCCTAAAGATGAATCACAAACAGTAAGTCGTACATAATTTCGGTAGCTATTAAACATTGTATCAGTTTAATGCTATTGAAGATTAATTTATACTAGCATTTATTATCGGACAGATATTAAATATTTTTTGAATGTTCTTGATCTCTGAACAAATATTTTGTCTTCGCGTTTGTTCTGTTTAATCACGAAATTGTTGTGCTTTGTTTAACTTTTTTTTCCGTCAAACTATTTGACACTTCAAGGTATATTATTACGACACCATATAGGCACTTAGCACGTTCATTCACAAGCGACACATCCATTGAGTTCGGTTTGTTTGTAAAGGTGGGTTCGCATGACGCTATTTGCGCGGCTTGACCGCAAACATCCCGCCGGTTAGCGCCACAGGTGACGTTCTACCTGACCGCTTTTTGTATTGTGTGCATAGCCTTAATGTTACAGTTCGCCTTTGTCCGGCCGATATCGAGTGTTTGTCTCGCGTTTTGTGAGTTTTTTTTTTGTAGATATCACGGCTATCAAGATATTTTTCACTTTAGCTAAATGTGTTTTTGTTTCGGTTCTTTTTGCTATATAGGTAATCTGTTTTATAATATTAGTTTAACTGCTGGAGGTGGAACTCTGGAGAAAAACAAACGTTTTATACTACCTAAAACCATCCACCGTTCAATCTAACTATTGAATAAAATAGCCATCTAAAACTTCCACATAAACGCGACGTCGACGTAAAATCGCGTAGATACGGACCTCTATAAAAAGGCAATTCGACTCTCCCATATAAATTTAACGGACGATACCCGTTCGGTATTATAATGCGTATAGTCTGTATAGGCAAGATCGTTTGCATCCCACGAGAAAAACGCTGCGGGCTATAGAAAGTCCCACCCACACTGATCACAACTCACGCGCCGACGAAGCGGTGAAAAAAATGAATAATCTTTTTTTTAAAACGCGGTTCAACAATTCGCTGCCGTGTTACGCGCTCCGCCCCCCGCCTCCTGATTGGTGAACAGTAGCCGGATTTCATTTTTTCCATGTGCACACGCACGCACGAAGATGCGTGTTGAATTGATTAGATTATGTGGGCGACGTCACTGTAGTTTTTTTTTGTACGAAAATTGTGCAAATATTCATTTTTGTGCTGTGTAGCGGATGCCCAAGCATTTTAATCATACAAAAAATATATTTATTCATTTCTGTATTTGGTACTAGAAGTATCTTGTCAATAAATAACGGTAAAATTACAAAATTAAGCTTAACATTTTAATAAACGTTAATCCATAAATTATTTGCAGTTATTCCGATTCAAAAAGGTACAAAGACAAAAAACTATTTATTAGAAAATAAAATAGATACGTAATTGATAAAAAGGTAATACCGCAAAAAATTGCAATCTTTCTTCTGCTTCAATCTTAGTAAATGATTTAAAAATAGGCGTAAAAATAACTTAAACCTAAAACCTTTAAAAGAATCTTCTAAACAAGAAATTACAGCGTTTAGTACCTACACATATCGACATTTAAAAGATTCTCACACGGTTCTTAAATGTTCTATTAACATAAAATATATTGCATGAACAGACATCTTAATTTAAAGGTCGGTAGTCCTTGAGGCAATACAGTCACTTAATTGATAGATTGATTGTGTGAGAAACAGAACAAACATTTTAGATCAATATTGCCTAACATCTTGTTCTTAAAAATGTTTTAGACACTCTTGCAATGAAACGGCGTGCTTTAGAACTTCTTTTTTTGTATCCTTGGTTCCAATATTACGTAAAAATAAAGTAGGTACTTACATTTAGAACTGTTCATCAGTCATTTGTTTTCTGGCTGAGGTTGGTCTTATCGTTGCCCTGTAAATACGCTGTCCTAACACAACTTGTGCCTTGATAGATTCGTGGAGCGGAATCAGTTCAGTGTTCAGTCTTGATTTGAATATTCAGACATCTTGAAGATACTTAAATCACTCATACTCTTATATACCTACTTTAATTCTTCATCATAATCAGCCTATAATGTTCCCACTGCTGGGACACAGGCCTCCTCTTTGTGAGAGGGAGTGGGCCGTAATCCACCACGCGGGCCCAGAGCGGGTTGGTAGATGTCACATGTCTTCGAATTTTTGGTTCTAGGACATACCGGTTTCCTCACGATGTTTTCCTTCACCGTTTTGAGAGCAATGGTGATGAAATAATTTACACAAAGTAAAGCGCCTGTCTAGGTTCGAACCTACGACCTACAACTCGTAAGTCGCGGCCGATACCACTGGGCCACCACTGCTCTTTAATTTTACTTTAATTCTTACGTGTGATCATCGAGGTAGAGAGATCTTAAAAGCTTTGACGACGAGGTAGATTGATTTAAAACAGCAATAACATAAAATCAGTCTCGCATGCACGAGACTCCTAAAATATTATTTTAAAAAACAAACTTATTCAAAACGACTCTACACCAGATTAGGAAATCAAAAATGCACAACTAGCTAAACAGTAAAAACAATACCAATTTAATTACCAAGCAAAATTATCAAAGAATAAAATTACACTTAAAAACTGCCCACACGTTTCACGTTCCTATATGCTACAAGATTTTTACCTACACTCATTGATTGGCTACCGCGTAAACCAGTAGCCGACTGCGGCAATACATTATGTGTATCGTATGCGTGTATTTATTTAGCTACCGGGCACGCCCTCTGTGAGGGTTTGAGAGGACCGTGGGAACTGTAGAATCTTTTATGTGTTAGTCTGTGGTTGGAACTGGAACAAAGGCGTAGAGTATTTTTTATTACTGTCTGGTTGGTTTTGTATACTTTTTTTTTATTATAAGAAGAATAATAAAGCCAATGTTGAACAAAAATTTTGTGAATTTCTGACTAAAACTGCACAACCTCAACAACTGATCATAGTAAAATGAAATTAGGAATATAAGTTTCTCAAAGGTTTCAGAAATGCAATAAAAAGGGTTTTTAAAACTCAAGCCAAGTGAGCAGGTCTAATAGAACTCGAAGTATGCAAAATAAAGGAACAGCATGTAAGAAAAAATATAATTAATTAACGACCTCAATCAACTGACACCACTATACATAAAATTAGTTATACAACAAGTTAATCCGCTAACTACATGGTCAGTGGAGTACCCAAAGACGTAGGGGATATAGCCCGGGCAGCCGCCGGAGGCTATCCGACCGAAGCCCAATATATCAGCGCGCATACTTCGTTGCACCGAAACAGAGCATTGAGTGGAGATGTATTAGAATTAAATTTTCTTGAAAAAAAAAAACAATACTTAGTTAAATAATTTTGTTGATAAATAAATCGGCTGAAATTGAACAGTTTTGGCATATTCCCTAAGGTATTTACTTAAGCGACTGAGGGTGGATGATAGAGGAAGCAGTTCTTTCTTCTTGCATCATTTTCATTGTGCCCAAATAGAACCACGTGTTTTCCATTTTCAATGGGATCAATCTATAGGTACCTACATACAAACTGATATAATGTGATTCTTTGGGCATTATTTCTAGTATTTTTCAACTCCTTATTGTACGGCATTATTGAAGCGTTCTTTGGGTAAATCATAATAAATTGAATTAGGTATTTGACCACAATCGCAGGGAATACTTTGTCTTTCAAAAATTCTTATAAAAGTTAAACAACTCCGTTCACTTAAACAACTGGTGGTGTAGTTTAACATATACAATATATCTACTTATAACAGCGAAGACAGGAAAATAAATCTCCTAAAAATAATATAACCGATTAGCGTCTCCACGGCCGGCTCTGTTCCCACTCAAGCGCATACCTTTCCTGTGGGAACGTGCGGGACATAAACTGTTTCGTTATTTCTGCTTACACTCTCATTTGTATATTATAATTTGGCCGCAATGGGGTTGGATTTCAATCCTTATTATTACTGTTATTTTATATGTACTAGGTATTGATAAATAATTTGATGTTGCAAGGATACATTTTCGAAGAAAAAGAGATTTATTTGATGAGTGGTTGATTATTCCAGAAAGGTAGGTATACATTATAATTTTTCTTAGGATTCATATAAAACAACTTGTTGCTGAAGTAGAACGAAATGTATTTTTGTTACGCTCCTAATTATAGAAACACTGCCAGCGCCTCGCGGTTTCACCCGCATAAGATTCGATCCCGTAGGAATTACGGGATAAACACTATCCTATATTCTTTCCCGGGACTCAAACTATCTCTATACCAAATTTCATCTAAATCGGTTTAGCGGTTTAAGCGTGAAGAGGTAACAGAGAAACACACTTTCGCATTTATAATATTAAGTATGGATAGTATGGATTTATTTTATTTAAACTGCTTTTTTATAATAAAAAATAAATAAAATGTAGGGACATTTTATTAATAATTTAAAAATTCCAGCTTTATTAATTGTATAATTTTCTCCTGATACATTCTGAATTATTCATGAAACAAACGTGGTAATTATAACAACGTGATTCAGCTCATGTTTGGAATTCTTTCAAAATGTAAAGAGTGAGCTGATAATCGCATTCTATCCCTTTCATTCTTTCTACCATGGATCTACGTGGGAGTGAGACAGGCATTGCATTGTTCGTAAAAATGTCAAATAGAATGATAAACATAAAATTTCGTGTTGAAACGATGCGCTCGCGCACGCGCCGAACAATGAGATGGTAATAATTTTATTCAAATGTGGGTGATCATCAGCTTTTATGTTCCCTTGGTATTTGATAAAAGACCGATTAATTTATGAGCGAGTTTTGTTAACATTTGTTATTTTATAAAATATGGTTTTTGAAGCAAGGTTTTTTAACGAGGTGGTTTTTAAAATACTGGAGCTTTTTGTTGAAATATTGTCTCAAGATTTTTTCGTGATGGATGCAACCGATGGATACAGACCGTTATTTTAAATAATTTAAACAAGGTTAAAATATGATACCTAAGTGTAGGTAATTATTAAAAAATGGGCTCTTTCGCTTAGTCGGTATGTTCTCTTTTTACATCTTTATATTAACTTGCTTCGTTAGTAGGTATATGTTTTTAGTTCTCATTTCTTTGCATCACATCTGAAGCATTGTTACTTGCTTAGCTTTCTTTGCAAAACACTTACATTTTTAGGACAAATATATCAACATGATCAGATTATTTAGAAATGACATATCTATAATTAAAAATAAATGTAATCCAATGACAATTGTACAACAAAAATACTCTTTACACATTACCAACAATAGTTACACGTCGAATTCCTGGAAAGCCAAAAGCCGAATGCCGAAAGACGAAAGCCGAACGAACTCACGCTGACTCGGCAACGTGGCCTCATTGAAAGCTGCACAATAGAGTCAATGCCCATAATAGACCGTATTAAATGTTACCATAAAGGCATTGACACAATAACTTGATAAATATTGGAGACGTAGTTCTGTCTATTGTGTTAAGTCATCCAGAATAACATGCATCGCATTGCATCTTTTTTTTTGCGTATCTTTTGCGGTTCGCAAAAGTAGGTAATCGAATTCAAATGCTAAGTATTTGTTTGGTCTATAAAATCAGAAATAGGTAGTAAAAATCTGTTTAAAATGTTTGTTTTAGGGCTAATTTTTCCAAAGTCCGATATCTTTTATCCGTGGAATAAAATTGACGTATGACAGTTCTAGTACACATGGAAAAACTGTCAAAAATTCTAAAAGTATAAGACTTATTCTAGGTATAAAAGTTTGGTGGTAAAATTATTACTTTAAACACTACATACGTTCAACCACAAACATTTCCAATATCTAGGTAAATATTGATAATCACATTACATAATCGTTTTAAAGTTTTAAGTCATTTGACATAAATTTTGCTGTACTTGATACTATCAATAATGAGCAAGCGATAATGTAGGCAAGCCCACATAACATTGTTTCAAAACTCAGTCATAACTACTTCAGATAGAATAAAAATCAGGCAAAGTTTACGATGCACTCAGCATTTTATTATGTTGTGATGAATTTTAATTACTGACCTTAAAACCTGGCAGTACCACTGACAATGTTTTATGAACATCATTTGATCCATGGTTCAAATAGTTCAATGCTTCGACGGAGCATTAAATACTCAGTGTACCTCGAACCGAATAGCCGCAAGTTTTTCGCATAAAACCTCATTTCACCATACATGGCCTGTTTTGGTCTAATTGGATGAAATATTACTGAAGAAGAACAGTAATGTATAGCAGCGTACTTAAATTGATCGATTTCCACAACAATGTAGTTAAGTGTTTCAATGTATTCTGGAATTTTAAGTAATTAAAGCTCGTAGTGGCAGTTTTTGTTGATAATTATTAAGGTGCAATGTTTACGGCTCGCGAGATTCCATACAATGGCATTAATGAACTGCGTTCAGTAATCTGTTGTGGAATAATTTATTTTCTTGTCTTGCGCTGTTGCTATTATTCATAAACGTTCGATGAGTTCACTTAAGTTCATCTTGTAAGAAGGAAAAAGCATTTATACTGGTTAATCTCTTGATATTATTATGTATGAACCTGTTTAGATTCAAGATGAATCTAGGAAAGTATAAGTTGAATCGACGATCCTTGCATTAGTTTCGGCGAATCATCATTGTAAGTCAATCAAAATGATCCTCTCACAGCTCTCAGTTGAAGAATGAATTAATGTTTCGCCTCGCCAACTTGTGCTAAATACTTGGCTTGATAATCATCTTGCTAGTTTTAGGATATTCTCAGTAGGATGGTCATATCGTGTCACCGACATTCTTTAGGTTTTCTCAATCAATCTCTGCTAATTAATCACTGTTTTGACTCAACACTTATGAAATGAACCACAAACTATATGACACATCGCATATGGGTAGGTAGGACCTAATATTTATGAGGCATTTGATTTTCGTATCATGGTGTAAGTCGGCAACAGTTTGTTTTAAGTGGTCAAGCTCCGCGCGTATAACCTATGTAATACGATACAATAGAAAATCAATTGTGCCTCATTAGCGTATTGCGACGCTGTTTAATGATTTGTACATTGCATGCACTGCAATTTGAATAAAAATTTGTTTTTTTTCCCATTTATTTTTTTGGAGAATTTTTGATTCTGTTTGATCCCCTTGACCATCATAAATGCTTCATTTTTATCGAAAAAAACATAATTTTTTTTAAAAAGTTTTTGTGATATAACTACCTACTTGGTAAAAACCGTTTTACTAAAATCCACCCGGACTTTGATCTAGGTACTTATCTTTGTTCATTAAAAGTTGCTAAGTCATTGTGCATAGTCAGACTGTCTGTCTCATACAGTCAGGATGTACCTACTTATCACGTAGTTCTTCGTACTACAATACGTGTTACATGTAAAATGTGTAACGCGTGCCATTTGACGTCATAACTTCATCAGTCATGACGAGGATTTCCTTGAATATACTTTATCTTTCAAAGGAATGTGTGAATTTCGTATAATTGTTGGTAAACGAAGCAAGTTTCCGTACTTGTTGGGTTTTTAGAACTGTGTCGTTGTTATGATTTGCTTCATACCTGGGCATTTCACAGAAGGCACTGCTGGATGTTCACTGCTGAACATCCTTTACCGCAGAATAAATTTGCATCCTCTACTGCAAAGACTAAAAAATTGTTTTTACTTCATCCGGTTATTTTGTATCCAGTCTACTGTGGATTCCATTCTTCCAAGTCAAATAAGTAATCGTGTCACCCTCGTTTTAAGTATAAATCGTACAGGAGTACCTACCTTTTCTTACATACATTTAGTTATGGAACAAATGTCAAGTCTTATCGTACAAAATGACCTATATAGAGATGCAGTTATTTCTGATATTTCAGAAGCCATAAGCTATAATTTTATTATACCAAGGAAAATGATCACCTATCAATCAGTAACATAATTACAAAACACCAAACGATTAACGGTAAACTAGGTAATTAAAATCGATCCCAGTAATAAATGTCAACAGTTCAAGGGAGAACGATGTGAATCATCGGACACGTTTTAAGATAAATCCGAGGCCTATAGCCCATGTGGTGCATGACTCATCGCTAGATCCGCTTGGACGCATTAAATATGTAAGTAGGTATGGATATGATGGCATCAGTACATTTTGTGGTTTTGTGTGATGAAATAATGTTGTTAAAAGCTTTGTATAATTATCAAGTGGAGACGGTATGATTATTAATACCACTGAACTTTTAAACTGTCCAGTTTCAGGTGCTAGAAATCTCACAGGAGAATTAAAATTATGTCTGAAGCCATAAGGTCAATTCCCGTAATTAAAAACGTTCAAAAACTAGTCGCAATCTCATCTCGGCGAAAATCATTGTCAAAGACATAGGTAGTTTTGACAGATTGAGACTGAGATCAGACTGTGAACGTTCTCAAATTTACGAGAATTTCCCCTCTGATGTAAAACTCTGATAAATGCCTAGCTAAAGTGATATTTTGTACAATCATGTCATGAAGTAGGTCTATAAGAGAAGAACTGCCTCTGTGTGTATGAAGTGAACTGTGCCTCGATTGGACATAAGAGTTCGAGGCACAGTTCATTTTGATTTCAATGATTTTACTGCTAAGACCCAGAAACGGCTACTGAGTTATAAACAAATATACCTAATCTAAAAAATGCATTCACTTAAAGTCCCTTATTGGCAGTAACTGTAATTATTAACAGCTGGACAAAAACATCTCTGTTATCGTATCGTACAGGTTTTCCCAGTAGACCCCTTGACCCGTTGAAAATGTCACGCACACTTCACCACATAATAAAATAAGATTAATATTAATAATGAAACAACAGTAAAATTAAATTCACGTCATAACCCTGTGGTGATGAATGAGAGGTACTTAATGCAATGTCAGGCATGCTGAATCTGAATGATATTCCTAATATATTCAAATTGCACTTTAGACGATTGTAGTGCTAAATTAGAATTTCCAATCATGAATAAACCTTCGATTTGCTACGGTATTGGAAATTCGGTATTGAGCTCGATCTTGTAGTAGGAATCCTATTTTTGATTGCAAATTATTAATGGTTGATTGCACTCTTGCGTAATCATCATCAGCCGAAAGACGTCCACTGCTGAACATAGGCCTCCCCCAAGCACCTACACTTCGACCGGTTCTGTGCTTCTTGCGTAATATTATTAGCAGATTGGATTACCGAAGATTTGGATTAGTTATGTAATCAAAGGTGATATACCTTAAAGGGGCCTAAAAAAGTTAGAAATAAAAGCTCACTAAAAACTAGAAGGAGGACGCGCGGGCTCGCGAAAGATGAAGGGAAGGAATGGGACAGCGTAGGCTAGTAAAAAAAAAAAAATAGGGTTACAATAGGTTGGCAATCAGCAATCAATCAGCAGCAATTTTTCCAGTTTTTCTATCTTTCTATCAAGTCTTCGTCTCAAAATGAGAAAAATAGTTTTCAATCCAATTTATTTTCCCGAAGCTTCTGAAAGGTATCACCGCATACCATCGCACCATAGGCCTTCTGCTGACCTCAAAGCGAATGGCGTAAAGCTCCATAAATCGTTTGAAACAAAGAAAACCTCTTTGCAGTCCGTATGTAGCCAAGTACCTATTTACCCTCCGTGACCGGGACTTTTAACTCCTGACCGACAATGGTTTTTATGACCACCATATCTCACTGGCCGTGACCATCCGATGGTTATCAAACGTTAACCGTGTGTATGCCCATTTAGGGACTAAAATATGTGTACCAAATGTAAAGATCTGTATGATTGGTGATTTTTTTCGCGGGCGCCTTAGTCTTCGGCTTTGTCGTGACTTCGAGATGTGATACGACTTGTATCGACAATCAAGTCGGCAGAAGGTTATGTAATGGCGGAATGTTTTATGCAACCTTTTTTCGCATGATATGGTGAAGTAGACAAGGTTTTTTGCGCGTAATGTTGGTATTACGTCTTTTTTTTGTAGGCAAGCGGGTTCTACTTTAGAGTTTGAGATGATGTTGATAGGTTACATAACATAGGGCTCAGTCACATAAATACTTTTCTATACGTTTTTAAATAACACATTCCGCAAGTTATTCACAATGGTTGCCTTAAAACGAGTTGCATTGCATGCTATTGTTTTAACTTCCGCATAATGAGGCCAAAGCTGTGCAGATTTCCGAGTTAAGGTCCTACAAGTTCGAAGCCGACTGCAGACGACAACAGCAGGCGACATATCGCCGCGACACTTCTGGTTTCTACGAATTTCTATGAAATATCCTATAAATTCGAAAGTAACTCTGTCTGTCTGTCTGTATGTTACCTTTTCACGCATAAACCATTGAACGGATTTAGATGAAATTTGGCAGAGAGATAGATTGCATCCCGGGGAAGGATTTAGAATAGTTTTATCCCAGAAATCATCCTTTAAGGGGGTGAAAAGGGGGGTCAAAGTTTGTATGGGGAATCAATAACCGCTGAACCGATTTAGATGAAATTTGGCATGGAGATAGGTTGAGTTGTGGGAAAGGATATAGAATAGTTTTTATCCCCGAAATTATCCGTAAAGGGTGTAAAAAGGGGGGTGGAGATTTGCAAAGGGAATCAATAAAAAAGGACTATAATACTTTTATCGCAGGTGAAACCGCGGGGCACAGCTAGTATGTATATAAATAATATGAAATACGTGGCTGACGACGTGTCGTTAGTTACGGAAGGTATTTCCTGGTAATACATAGAAACCAGAAGCGTCGCAGCGACATGTCGCCTGCTGTTGTCGTCTGCAGTCGGCTACGAACTTGTACCTTTACTTTAGATTTCTATTATGCATTGAATAGGAACCAATATATATTTATGACAGGCACTAAACATACCTACCCGTCCTTCGGTTTTTGGTTGAAAGCATTCGAAAGGACCATTCACAAATAGAAAGGTACCTAAATATTCTACGAATTTTACAGACAAACCTATTCGTGTAACATACTGGAAGCTTAAGAATAGGTTCCCACAATTAGGTACATGTTAGACAATACTACATAACAATACAAGTAAAAATAAAGCCATTCAACACTACTAATCAGCAGACACTTATGTCCAGTCATACTAAGAAATTTAACTATGAATACTCATTAAAGTTGAGTTTTAAACTCAGACGCGTAGGTACGAGGGTTAAGATAATTTGAATGGAGTTACGTGGCTATAAAGCAAGTCATAAGTGCCGCTTCACGCCCGTACCAAGAATTAACTTTTATAGCTTCTTTAACACGCGAAATTTGAATATTGTGTGAAAATCAGCGAGTATTTTGAATGAGTTTCCATGTTTAGTGCGTGTAACAAGCTAGGGATGTGAGTAGGAATGATAATTTTCAGTTCTTTCTTGTGTTTATGATGTTTTTTTTTTCAATGAACGGGATTGAATTCAGTGCATTCAATATTTCAGTCTAGAATTTTTCAAATCTGAAATACGGGAAATTTTTCTTTCCCCGCGGTTCCACCCGCGTAAATGTCGATCCCGTGGGAATATCGGGATAAAAACTATCCTATGTCCTTTTCCGAGACTCAAACTATCTCTATACCAAATTTCATCTAAATCGGTTCAGTGGTTTAGGTGTGAAGAAGTAACAAACATATAAACACACACACACACTCACAAACTTTCGCCTTTATAATATTAGTGTGATGTGATAGTGTGATAAACAGCCCATTTATTAATTTATAGAAGTCTTCTAAATTTCATTTAAGCGTATTCTTCACACTACTCTTGTATAACTAATGAATAAACACCATATCTAAAACGAAACGCAATCATTCACGCACTTGCAATTACAACGATTTTTACCGCACCAAATTACACAGAACTACGACAGCTAGAAAGTACACTAACGCCTCAGGGCGCGGTAATGACAGAAGCCGAAAATCATCACCAATTTACCGGTAAACAGTATACCGGTAAACAGTATGGTGCCGGTGCCCAAATAGCCGGGGTCGTGTGTCGTGAGTGAAATACACGGTAGCGCCGCGAGCCACCGGGCGCTTTCCCACCGTTTTATAATGCCATATGTATGTAATCGTTACTGAAATTATTACAAATCACGTAAAAAAATGTGATACGGTAATGTAGCGGTCGTCAAGTAAAATTTTACAGAGAGCAAAATCTAATGAAAATTATGTTAGAGCGTGCCACTGCATGCTAATCACACGTTTGTAGCCGAGCAACGCAATTACGCAAGTAAAATGAATAAAAATAAGAAAAAGTATCTACTAAGTAGTGAAAATAGAAAATCTGTGACCATAATCACTTAAGAAAAACAAATGAAAAGAACGAAACATGTAACTAGAGAAAACGAAGCTTTCAAATAAGAAATAAGTTTATGATCGTCACGGAAATAAAATTTATAGCACACAATCATAAACGTAGTTTGTTCACCACAAGCTAATAAATCTGCAGTGGAGTTTTCCCAGTATGAGCCGTCAGGTTACCGTCGTGCTACCTGTTCATTGACGGCGCAGGCGCACGTGGTGGGGGCTGCGCGCGCCTTCCGCGTAACGCTATCAGTAGTTTCCGCACCCTCGCGCCGCCGCAGTTGCTAAACACGCCCGCTCTTGGTCGCACGTACTGTCACATTGACACATCTAGTCACTTTAAATCCGCGCTCAAATAATGACACTCTGCTTTCAGTCTTAATTGTATACACATAAGTTCGAAATTATATTTAACAGTTTTAGTGAAAGTGTTAAGTTAAGCTTGTAAAGCTTAATATCTTCTTCGTGGGCAATCGATTTTAAAGGTGCGTATTTTAATAATTCATAGTGTTATTATGACCAATATAATAAATTATTCTTGGAGTGTACCTATAAAGGTTACTTTGTTAGGAAATAATGTTATATAGGTAATATCTTCATCATAAAGATCGTTTAGCTTCAAATTACTTTGTATATTTTTACTTTATTTATTACTTTGTGTATAATATTTGATGTGGACTGAAGGCGTGAAATACTATTAGGGTATCGAATTACTTATTAAATATTTACCTATCAATTAGTCTATTCTAATATTGCCTCCATTATTTATTAATGACACGGTGAACGCCACTTGTTATCCTTTAAATATGGTTTAATAAGGTGTTAATGAACATATGAAAAAAAATAGGTGTTGACTCTATCATTATTATCATCAATTGCGACGGTTAATGACGGGACTTAGACATTAGGTATTCCATCCTCCTCACACACCACAAGCAGAGAGAGACAGAACACAAATTCGACAACATTTCCAAATACTCTACACACAACGTTATCACTGCACACTTACTAACAATACAGCCACCGAAACATGAACTCTATACTTAGCACATACAGTCACATATCGAACGCACACGACATTTGATAACTTATCATTGTACAGGCGCTCAAGCCCCGCCCGTCGTAAGCATCACATCTTAGTCCAGACAAAATGTTCGCCGTGATGCAAATTGACGAGGACCACACACGGGATTTCAGACGCAAACTGCGCCCAAAATGCGAGTTCGTCTGCAAGTACTGCCAGCGTCGGTTCACCAAGTCTTACAACCTGATGATACACGAACGGACCCATAAGAGCCCGGAGCTCTCCTTCAGCTGCGAGGTTTGCGGGAAGAGTTTCAAGCGACAGGACAATCTGCGCCAGCACAGGTGAGTGGCAATCTTCTTTTACTTTTCTTCTTTCTCCATCATCGTTCTGAATTTAACATAGAGGACTGTCAACATCGAAAGTAGGTGATGATTATTGTATTTTCGAAAGTGTTTCGTGGTGAAAACTTGTCATTATATTTTTTTCAACAATAATTATTTTCATAGCACCAAAATTTATCATCTACTTTTGCTGTTGAATGGTTGTCAATAATTATGTCTACTGTTTTGTTCTGATTGAGAAACTTATTTCATTATTGCTCTTGGGTGTTTTGAAGCATTTATTTTCATTCCATAAGAACCAAAAACCTGTATTCCGAAATTGTACCTACTGATGTCAAGCCGTCAGACATCTCATTCTTTTTCTTTGTTTAACAGTTGGCACTTAAATTACATAATTATTGACCGACTCTACTACCTTTTTAACCTAGTTTTACGGTATGAATAAATAATTATTAACATTAGATTAATGTTTGAGCGGATTCGGATTCGAAGAGCAATTAATTACTTCATAATTATGTTGTCTCTTCATTACTTAAGGAATTAATTACAAGAGATAATTCAGTGTTCTCATTTGACGGTGTGCCTGGAATATGTTATATAATGATTTCAAATTATCTAAATAGTTTACTTGATTAGTTGCATTATTAAAATTTTTCTGCACTGTTAAATATATTCATCGAAAATAGTTTTGAGAGTGTGATGAATAAATTGGTTTTCTCCTCCAAGAATATCATCCATCAAGAGCTATATTGTAGCCATATTTCAGCATACTTCAGTTACCGTTTCAAAGTAATTAGAATCCGTTTATTGCACCGTAATTCTGTAATTTCAACCACACTTGTGCAATTGTTTCTATATTTATGTCCTATTGTAACGTAAGCAGTTTTACATTTTCATAGGTGTTGCATTATTTATTTGATATTTGAAGTGTCTCTTAGAGCAAAGTTACCGTTGAATCTTATGCGAAGTTAGCTAACTGACCTATATTAATAAGTTTACTTTAAATTAAACCGTAAGAACGTTAATCAACTTTCAAATATGAACATATTGAGAAGACACGAAGATGTTTACAATCGGAGAAGGATATTATTCATCTTCACAAAAACGATGTTGAAAAATTTACCTACAAAATCTTTTGAAGCAAACGATCTCATATCTGTACCAACTGCAACAGCAGAAGAATTCTTTCCCGTTGTAATCCTCTTATCTAATCCACCACCACAGGATTAAGTATGAACTTAGTACTAGCTAACCTACATACTCCGCGGTTAGCTGTTCAATCACCAGCCAGGTGTGACAAGGTTGTGGTTACAACAGTCACCATATATTAGGGTCCTAAGCTTCAGGGAGGCAGTCGAGTATCCAATGTAATATACCACTGTTACACCATTACCGCAGATTGAGGTGTTCATGCACAAAATTGAGAGGGACTTTATGGTAAAATGAGGCTGCAAATTTTGTGATGTAATTATCATCTTTTGCCTTTGATGTCGCTCATCCTAGTATCACACTATCACACTAATATTATAAAGGCGAAAGTTTGTGAGTGTGTGTGTGTGTGTTTATATGTTTGTTACTTCTTCACGCCTAAACCACTGAACCGATTTAGATGAAATTTGGTATAGAGATAGTTTGAGTCCCGGAAAAGGACATAGAATAGTTTTTATCCCGATATTCCCACGGGATCGAGTCTTATGCGGGTGAAACCGCGGGGCACTGCTAGTCATCACACTTCACACTAATATTATAAAGGCGAAAGTTTGTGAGTGTGTGTGTGTGTTTATATGTTTGTTACTTCTTCACGCTCAAACCGCTGAACCGATTTAGATGAAATTTGGTATAGAGATAGTTTGAGTCCCAGAAAAGGACATAGGCTACTTTTTATCCCGATATTCCTACGGGATCGACACTTATGCGGGTGAAACCGCGGGGCGCAGCTAGTTAGTTATAAGAAGCATTAACTGTGAGTTCATTTTGTGATGCATAAGCATAATCAGCCTATAACGTTTTCACTGCTAGGACGGAGGCCTACTCTCTGTGAGGGATGTGTGGGCCATAATCTACCACACGGGCCCAGTCCCGGTTGGTGGATGTCATATGTCTCCATGTTTTTGGTACTAGGATATACCATTTTGTGATGGTTGAAATTCAATTAAGTCTTACTAGATTATTACAATAAAATTATGTTCATCAAAGAGAACTTACTTTTTATTTATGAGATATATTTTAGCTATAATTTGACCTCCAAATTACAAATCAGTGTCACAAGCTACTTTGTCTTTTTGGAAAAATGTCGCATCTACTTCTATACTAATTAGGTTTACAAAATTTGTACTATTATTGACCTCTGTGCTTATTACATGCAACATTGTGAACTCTATCACAGCTATTAGTATTTTTAAGCACAAAATAATATGTTGTAATTGCCACCGGTTTATAACTCATTATTTAAGAGCCTTTCTCGCTTTTTTATTATATTGCGTTGGAGATATAGTAACTAGCAGCATTATGCCTTTTTCCTTTTACCCGTCAAAGATTGATAGTCCAAAACGAAAAGATCGTCTGAAAAGTCTATAAACTAGTAAAAGATAAAATTTAATTAGAGCATCATCAAGGCTTCAGTCAAGGGACGGTCATAAACCTTAGTGACATTGACTCATTGCCTTCTTAAACTGAGGCAATTAAACATATTTACTTTGCGTTTATCAGCGCTGGAAGATTTTACTATTGTTGCGTGTATAGACGTGGTATAGACGTTTAGTATGACGGATTGGAGTTTAATTTCAGTACTGGTAGTTAAGAAATAAATTAGTCGAATTTCGTCGTGAGTTTCGTCCCTATTATTTATCAGACTTTCCTTCTGAACTATAACTTCTACCCTTTTCCCTAAAAGTCGGGAAATTTAGTGTGCATACACACGAGCGACACGCGTCAACGGCAGAGACAACTGCAGCCGTTGACGAGGGTCGACGACAGCCATCGACACCCGTCGACGCCCGCCGTCGACGGGTTGGCAACGTGGCGCTCGTGTATTTGAGTACGGTGCTCAAATTCACGAGCGCAATGTTGTCGACACCTGCATTTGCCTGTGCTGTTGATGCGTTTCGCTCTGTGTATGAGTACCTAGTGCTCCAAAGTAGGTACTCGATATACTTAAGAATGTGTTTGTTTTACAAAGCAGTCTTCAACAGTGGATACAAGTATAACCAAATACTAGCGTAAAGTAGAACAAGGTATCAAAGTTATTAAACCTAATGTGGCACTATCCATATCTTGAATTTATTCCACGTTGGAGTGTCTTGTAAACATATGTTGTTCCTCACGATTCCTTCATCGCACTGATGATAGGTGCATGTAAGAAATTGTACACAGTTGTTTTTGAAATATACACAGTTTAGGAATACACACGAGGGATATGACTGGGGGACTGGTAGAAAATGCCTCAGGCATTAAGTCCGCCTTTGTACAGTATTTTTTTTTTACTTGTGCATAAAGTTTTAATAAATAAATATACCTACGGGGTCGTAATATTACGTCACGTTTGTATTGTTTATATTCAATGTTTTATAAGACCACTTCTTTAAAATGTATCAACAATCGACTCTAAACTCAAAAGATATCTTCTGACAATTGCACACCACTGCTGGAAGTTTATTTTAATTTTACCTTTCTAAAGTTTATTTCAATTTTACTTTTTACCTTTGTTGTCCCGCTGCAGGGCAAAGGCCTTATTTTCTCCTTTCCATTCTTCTCTGTCTTGAGCTAGTGTGGACCCTGTTTGTAGGCCTGCAGGTGTCAAGCTCGTCCCGTCATGTTCTACTGGGTCTGCCTCGATGTCGCCGGACGGTTTCTGGGACACACATACATGGTGGTAGATTTGGCCCATTCTAAAATTGCCACACATAAAAATCAGTATAATTTGCTTCATTTTTAATTCTCTTTGATTGCTCTTCTAAGTAGTTCAGAAAATCTTCTCCAACTGAAGTCCATTATTAGAAAAAGTTAATATGTATACGTGTCGTAGGTCGTGGGCCAGGCAGGCACGTTACTTTGTGTAATTTATTTCATCACCACTGCTCTCAAAAACGGCAAAGGAAAACATCGTGAGGAAACCGGTACGTCCTAGAACCAAACATTCGAAGAAATTTGACATCTACCAACCCGCACTGGGCCCGCGTGGTACATTATAAGCCCACTCCCTTTCGATGAGAGGAGGCCTGTGTCCCAGCAGTGGGAACATTATAGGCTGATTATGCTAATATCCTTTATTGAACAGTCTAACTTGATTCATGAATAATAACATATCTATCTAATAGCCAACTAAAAACAAAATCCTCTTAACTCATCATCTGTCAATACAGTTTCAATGCGGGTTCAGTAAACTTCTTACACATTCGCATGTCATTTGGAGTGACATTCCGTGGTTGTCACTCGTAATTATCATACAATGTGACGGTAGCTTTAAGTTGATAGGGTCGCGACCTGATGCAAATATCTTGGAACAATGTGTTGTGAACAAAGGAATCTTGTCCTCGGCCTTGTTTTCTAGCGGAAAATTTGGCCAGGGTTTTTTGGGAGTGGGGAATTCCCGCTTTCCCGGTAATTAGTAGAAAAACGAGTATTCATCATCATTCTCCTACCCATATCCCAATTTATTTGGGGTCGGCGCAACATGTCTCTTTCTTCCATACTCCTCTATTAGTCGTCATCTCAGTGGTCACCCCCTTTCCGACCAAAAAAAAAACCAGTATTATTTTGCGAAATTATTATTTTTCAGTCTCTTTAGCTTAGAAATTGAAATCATCAAGAACTACTCTTGCCTCTAATGTCAAATGAACTGACACAGCAAAACAAAAAAAAACAAATATCTCTATTTTTTTTAAATATTCTGTTTTACTACTGTTACATAGTAAAGAAGATCCAATCTCTAAAAACAACAATTTCACGTCTTCCACATAAAGTCCCCCATGCCCCCATATTTAATCATGTGCGATGTTCGGTCTTCCGTCAATAACAAACGGCTGTAAAACTATAATGCCGCGGTATTACGCCGTTGCTACACTGCCGTGACCTTTCCCGACTCAGGATCTAGGTGGGAAGATCGTGAACGGTATCTTAAAGGTACTTTTGGAAAAGTCGTATGGGAAATACTTTCGATTCAAAACCTTATTTTTTTTTAAAGCCATCCGTAAATGTAATCGAGCAGAGTAGAAAACAGTTTAAAAGCAAAAGTCAGAAATGGCTAAAATGATGGGTCTAGCGTGGTTCTAAACTGTGTAACAAAGGCAAGCACCTATGATAAGGAAACCTTACATTCTCCCATCGAAACAGACACCCAACTCCTCCCTTTTGTCAACAAAATCCGCGACTTTCATTCTAGGATTGCGGCATAAAAACACGAATTGTCGTGTGTAATAAAATTCTAGAACACACTGTCTCAGTGCACGCGTACCCCCGTGTGAAACGACACAAGCCAGCACAGGGCTACCGCGAGATCGCCGATAGATCGCTCATGCTGCGTGAATCGTGAGCTCGTGACGGGACCGTGTGTTAACGGTGCTTAATGGGCCCTAATGCTTCCGAAACTGTGCGAACGCTGACGGTAGCCCTCAACAGGGAAACACACGTGACCCAAGCGGTATAATTTGCAGTTTATGCCTCGCCGTACAAGGCACAACAATGTGTACCACGGTTAACAGTAAGATGATTACGGCAATTTGTCGGTAGGGAAGTGGAGTGTCGATGGCATATTTGGATTATTGGGAAGTGATCGATGAATTGTGAAGGCACGACGTGGGTGTAGAGCTAAATAAAAAAAAAACAAATGAAGAAGTCTCCTGATTATTTTGTCTACGTTACCTTTCCATATCTTTAGAAAGGAAGGACAGTATAACAGACTTTTAAATAGGTCTCGTCTGTCTAGTCTCGTCTACCGAAATAGAACATCATGATTTGTCAATCACTTCACCAAAAGCCTTTAACCAATTCACTTCAGTGTTCAGTGATCAAAAACCTTCTCCAAAACACCACTTTCCTATTCTGGCATCCTACCATCATAGACTTCCTTCACATATCGCTGTATGTAAGGATAATGAGGCATCGTGTGAAACTCCGGAAACTCGGAAGACGGCGTGAGTGCCCCGGGCATAGAGTACCGCTACTGATTGTTTTGCTAAATGTTACCCGTTCGTATGGTTCATAAAATTTATGAAGATCATGCCTTTGAATTGACGAGTTCTGTTGTATGAATTGATCATGTTTATTACCATAGAGGCGTGGGTACCAAAGACCTTATTGTCAGATTCACACGACCATAAATGGGCTTCTAAAAGTGCGGATGCAATTTTTCATTTTTATCTTTTTTTATGTTGGAATAAAATATTAATGGCAGGTTCTCTGATTGAAATAAATTTATTCAACTTTCGTTGTGTTATTTTCAATTTTATTTCTGTAGTCGCTACCATATGCTCTTTGGAATAAATATTAATAGATTGATTGCCTTATTTATTGAAAGAATTTGATGCTACTTAATTAGTTTGATTGCTCTTTACAAAGAAGTGGCTACATTCAAAATGGTCTTGCGAAAATTAAACGCATGAATTGCAGCTATAATTTAACCTAAATACAAACAACAAACCTTGTATAAATCGAGTATTGCCATTAATTATTCCTGTGCTTTCCCAATTAAACACGCTACAATCGATACATCGTTCATTAATCTAGCTAAAACAATACATCTTGCTTAATTACGATTCTAAGCAGAATCGAGAGTGCGATGTCCCATATAGTTAGTGCATTAGGTCATCGGTGCACGCCCAGTCTCTGCCGTAGGACTTATCTGTTGCATCGCTCGATAGGTCGATCCATTCGATTCACGACTCGAGAGAATCGAGTTGACATATCGATTATTTTCTATATACATTGCCATTTAATAGGGGATCTTCTTTCTTCTTCGTTTTGGGTTATAAAACAAAGGATTTTGGTCATGGTGGTTAAGGTTATAAACAGATACAGTCGTCAATTTCATCATACTACTCGTATTTAAATAAAGGTTTGGCTAGTTGCACTTATCATCAAAAGCGTTGTCAGATAGGCAGTCGCTTTCATGTAAAATTCAGCTGCAATTGGTTAGACTGGAAGCCGACCCCAACATAGTTGGGAAAAGGCTAGGCAGATGAGGATGATGAAAATAAAAAACGGAGAAACATTTTCAAACACAAGTAATGTTCTATTAAAAACTCAACCCCGACCTAAATAAAACTGAACAAAACAAAACAATACAGTAAAAACATAACACAAATTCTTAATGAAAATTCGCTCACATCTTCAACCGTTAAAAGGTCCGTAGTTAGATACAGTTG
The DNA here is from genome assembly GCA_947508005.1 of Amphipoea lucens. Taxonomy (NCBI): domain Eukaryota; kingdom Metazoa; phylum Arthropoda; class Insecta; order Lepidoptera; family Noctuidae; genus Amphipoea; species Amphipoea lucens. The sequence goes on from OX382374.1 coordinate 12,091,308, forward strand.
ATACAAACGCCTTTAGTTCAATGTAGTTCTATTTCTATTGGTTCCAGTTCTTGGCCCTAGTTCAGTTCATAGTACACAACAGTTCGCGCGTCCGTCGCGCCACAGAGGTGGCAATGCGGTTAATTAGGCACCCTTTGAGAAATCTTTGCTTGTATACAGGCTGTTTTTGTGGCCATTTAAATACTGGTCCATTACATACATACTTGATAACTCGCACTGGGCCCGCGTGGCCCACTCCCTCTCACAGAGAGGAGGCCTGTGTCCCAGCAGTGGGAACATTATAGGCCGATTATGCTTATGTTACAACCATACTTTACAAATATACTTTTTAAAGATTCTAATAGAAGTTATTTCATTCATATGAATCATTATTGCCTTCTACGGAATGGCCTGTCTTAGATTTGAACTAGTATCATAAATTAGTTACTCAAACAACAAGGTTTAAGTTAATTCGATGTGTTCATAAAATAATTGTACTTTTGCATCTTAGTTGGTTGATCCAAAGCATTTTTTATGCTGCTTTTTAATTTAAATTTAAACACGTCTAAGACATGATTAATTTCAGAACGTAACCCTTATAATTTAGCTAAGTACGCGACAAAACCGAATCGCCATAATGATTTAATTCAGCTCTCCACAATATCTACAGTTAGACTCCATAAACAAGACAATGTCTCATCTAATGGTTGAATTACGTAACACAACAGCCTGTATACGGGAACAAAGCCGCTTAGTTCCCACAGTCGCACATACAGGGTGTGCGCTCACGAACTAACCTAGTGTATCGTACGGAAGTGGATAATGCCGCGTCGGCCGTCACCCGCGCCCTTTACTGCACTGTATCGAGATCTAGACACTTGGGTTCGAAACACGTGGAGAACTATTAGCCCGGATTGCGATCAGGATGTACCTTTTGTTTTTAAAAGCTTTTTGTAGAACTGTTTTAAATCGCGTTTGGTAAGTTGCTCTAGATTTTGATTTGGAATGCTAAGTTCGATATTTTTCGTAATCAATATTGTATTAGTTACGCAAAGGTCTCAATGAAACTCGTATTCAACGGTTTAGAAACTCCTATTCATGACCGTGACTCCATTTTTATAATAAACCTAAAAATAAATTTCGGATTCGTTCGTGTACTTTTGGCAATTTTTTTTCCACGAACCAGGTGATCAAGGATCTTAAAGTTAATGACAAATAATTTGTTTCCGCGTCTGTATCGGGTGTTTATTAAATCAAAAAACAATGTTGAGGTTATTACGTACGAAAAGGAAAAAAAAATCTTTTAACACCTGATACGAGTTCACGAACATTTTAATATCTCCATCACGATTTCGCATAATTAAACTGATGAATTGATGACACTTACACGCTTGGAAACTTTTTTAATCACCGTTGATTTTTTGCGGACGCAAATGTTGCTTGGGCAAATATATTGAAACTAAATTGGCGAAAACAATAAAATACATTAAGCGAACCATTAGATTTCTTTTTGTTGCTTTGTTTTGATTAAATATATCTTTTGATAAACAATCTTTTTTTGTAAAAAAAGATAAAAAGATTCTTGGCCAGATTAGAAGTTTTCATTTTTGTAAAAAAGGTAGCACACCTAGATGATTCTTTGTTCATTTAAAATATTAAAACATGTCTGCAAAGGTTTGTTGTTTTAGCAGTAAATCCTTTGCAGTAAGACGTTTTACCTACATAAATAAGTCCTCAGAAGTTTGACGTTTATCCTTTTAAAAAGTTAACCCCTTCTTTGTTGCGGTCGGTACAGAAAAATCTTAAAAAGGGATTTCGAGCTTAAAGCAAGGGATTTTGAGATCAATTTTTAATCTTATTTTAGGACTCTAGCAGTATTATGATGATTTCTAAGAAAGTCTTCATTCAAAAGTACTTAATACATTGTTGATGTTTTGTTAACTGTTTTCTTACGGTAGTTTTAAGGAAATTATTTTTAAAGTATTTAGAACGGTGCACTTTTAAGAATTTCTCCTCAAATTCAATGAACTAATAAAGTTTTGGTTTTTATTTATTTTTAATGCACTATTTGCACAGTAGGCACATTTTTTTTACTTTTTGTGGCAGCATGCTCATTAATTTTCTGGTTTTTTTATAATGTTTTTTTTTTTGTATTAGGTACCTACTCACCTAATTAACGACGAATTTAACTTCTGTTTTTTTTTTTCTAATATTTTGTTTTTGAGGATTATATTGGATTTATGAATTGGGAGGTTGGTGTTTTGAAGAATATGGTGTTATTTTATTTTTAACTGTAATAACATGTTTTTTTTTCTTAATTGTTGTAGATGTAGTCAATGCTTGTGGCGGTGAAGGTGATGGAAGCACGATCCTACTACAGCGGTCTCTCTTACACAAATAGAGTAAGAATTTATTAAATCAATACATTTTTACCTGTTTATTTTACCAATCATCATCATTGATCATTAAAACAACCAAGTACGATCATAAAGGAGGACCGCAATAGTTGATGATGAAACGAAAAAAAAAAACTCATGGTCGTGCAGTTTATAAATGCCCTACAAGCATTTTAATATTAACAGTTTGTGGCACTTTGTGGAAAAAAAATTGGTACCAGGATTAAAAAAAAATCGTTTTTTTTTCTAACATAATACTTTTTGTTACAGAGAAATCCATTACAACCCTAACAAGGAGACCATGTACTTACGATGGTGATCAAATACGTCACGAAGAATAATGACGTCATCAACGCCTGTAACACCTGTGGGCTTCAACTTTACATAACAGTATTCGTGCTTCGTCAGTAACACCGCCAGAATGGGATATTGCAATGTTTTGGATATTTTTTTTGTAAATTTTCGGCCTCCATGTAAACCTTCGCGCTTTTTAATTTTATTATTTTGACTACAATTTTGTGATATTTGGACCAATGGGGTTGCTCTTGTTTATGTTTTACTTTTTATCTTTCTTGTATTATTTTTCTAGTTTTAAATAAAATCTTGTGATAAAATGTTAATTGATTGGAAAAAGAGCTAATTGAGAATTATGTTTTGAGGTAGTTTTTAATTCAGAATAATATGTAATGATAAAACTAATAAGAGTGACCCTACTGAAAAATAACATTTTCAAAATTCAAAATTAAACAAACAAAAACATTCTGGTGATTTTGTAAATAGTATTTATTAGGATAAGTGATGGTAGCATTTACAGCTTAACTGCTTAGAAATATTTTAATGTAAAATAATATTTATATTATATTTAAAAAATATTGTTATTAAACTTAATAATACGTAGGACGTATATTCATTTATTATTTTAAAGTTATTAGAAAATCTAAAACTGTTGGATAATAACTTTCAAATAATATTTCAGTTCTAAAATCATGACCTCTCAATATTTTTTTTGCGAACGATTGATTTATTTGACAAAACGGTTCATCCCGTATATGTTTTATTTATTTTTGATTAATTTTAGTTTAAGTATAACATTCCATTTATTGCTTAAAATAATGTATATTATGAGGGTTGTTCCTAATACCTAGAAAACATATGGGTAGTAAAGAAATTAATGTTGGATAAAAAAATATAAATTCATGGTTTAATTATTATGATCCTAAAAAGTAGAAATCAATATGATCCAGTGAAAATATTTTTATATCCGAAGTTTGTCTATAAGAATAATAAAACAAAGTATTTTGTTTTAAAGAAATTGCCAACCAATAATGTTTTTTTAAATTTTTCTAAATTAACCATGAATGAAATAATGGAAATGATGATTCGGTATATTTTTAATTATCATTATTAACGCTTTTTATATCCACGCACTTTGGAATCGTTCACTAAGACAGCGATAACGTTTAGTTGTAGTTAATTATACCTAAGTTTATTTAATTTTGATTTAGCGATCTCAATTCTTAATTCAGTAAAAGTCTGTTTTGAAATATGATATTCCAATCGGAACAATTTCAATTATAATCGCAGCTAATTATATAATCAAATACGTTATAACTATTGAGATAATTAAATCAACAAACATTTGAAACCTGACTTCCATAAAACTTTACAATATTTCGACATTTGTGCGAAGTAAATGTAAGGTTTTAAAAATTATTTTTGTTTTCACAAGTTTTTTGAAACGCTGTCTTTATACACGATATATAAAAATATTATATATTAATTGTCATACAAGACACCCATTAAATTGCTTAATTAATTATTATGCTTTAATAAAATTAAAAATGTATCTAGATTTGGTAAATAATATTCCATGTGCCAATAAATAGATGGGGTTAAAGCTCTGTCATTAGCCATATTTTTGATATAGATTTAGATGTAAAAAATATAATATTTTTGAATATATTTTATGTATGTATGTATTCCATTACTTTGTGTAGATCAATGATAATAAATGATTGATTAATAAGACATTGTCGTTATTTTATTGGAGTTACTACCTCTATGGAATATCATAATTGTGTTTTTAGCCTTTTGACTGTGCGCACACCTGAGTCAAGACTGTTTTTATTTTTGATAGATTAACTCTCTATGTAAACAATGATGGCGCGCATACTGGCAACAATAGTCTCATTGGAAAAATTTGCAAAACACAACAAAAAATCTTTTTTGACTCTTGTGCGCAGATTAATGCTCTGAACTTGTTTTGACACAACCTTTTCTATCAAATGTCAGTTAACTTTAGAGGTGATGCAAATAAAGAAACAAAACAAGTCAGGTGCATGTGTTAAGGAAAGTATTGATAAACTAATAGATATTAAAAATAATAAAAACAGACACAGAAAAATAAATACCAAAACAAAAACAATCTAGACAGAATTTGCAAGTGACCGCTTTTAGCTTATCAAACAGGATAAAGTCTGCTAATACTACAAAGTAAATAGACGATATCGTAGGCAACACAGAAACCGGTTTCAATAAGAGTAACACAGAAGCTAGGGAAGCCCATTTTAGTCATGCACTATCATTATAATGTTGTGAAATATATACTAACCCAGAACACTAACGATCCGACGACTGATGATGTCAATCTTTACTAAGAAAACGAGTTCGCTATTAGAGCTTCAGACTTTTTTTTTGTGAATGACGTTGGTGATTAGCTTTATCGTTAAGAGCGAAGCGTATTAAATACGTGTTTGGATAGTGGTCTATAATTGTTGAATCGTCAAGTGCGACGCAATAGTAGAGATGGTTTCTGTAACTTTGATGTTTGAAAGAATTGACGGAACCCATACCATGAACTTCTGCTTAGATCTCTATAGTCACGTGTTCTATACAGATAAAGCTGCTGCACCACTGATATATAATATAATAACAAATAACACAACTGTCCGTTTACTCACTATACCTACCGAATAGACAAAACAAAACAATGAGCGTGAACGTCAAGATGACGGGATCAAGTCTTCAATTTAAAATGTACTACATATGTACTATTTGTACTCTAAACAAGACATTTGTACCTCTAAAGGTAAAGGAAGTATGGCTCGACATCCCTGGTCCCGCCACTTTGACGCTAAAGTGGCGGACTTGATCCCGTCATCTTGACGCTCACAACATTTCAGGGGTTCGACTGCAGTAGGCTGTTTATGATTCTCCCGATGAGTTCAATTGAACAGTTCAGCATTGTCACTTTTCCTCTTAATATAAGAAAGGTCTGTATTTTGATATTGATATGGAAATATACAGCAACAGAGATGACTTTAAACATACAAATGTACAAAACTGAAAGAGAAAACTGCTCTTTATTTATAAGTATTCTAAACAATGCAAAAATGAATTTGACAATTTTTAGAGTCCGTTTGGATTGAAGAAAAAGGCTAAAGCAGCGGCGGCGGCGGCGGCGTATCGGCGTTTGTGTTTAAATATACTTAAGACATGTTTTGACGTTTTTTTTTTACTTTTTGCCACTTCGCTTGCCACTAGTCTTACGTTCCATTATATCTTAACTCTCTCCATATTTTGTTTCAATAATTTCTGGAGGTTCTTCAGCTCTTCGTTTGTGCCATCCATTTATGTAGATAAATCGCATTATGGGTTATAAATAACGTTCAAAGATGGAACTTGGTCGAAAACCAGGAGCGTGGATATTATAAGTGCCAATAAGTATACCTAATCTATATTTTGGTTTACTCCAGGGGAAGTACACATCACTTTTAAGAAATATGCTATTCGCTCAATTACCACTACAGCTTACTGACACGGCCTACTGCTCAATTAAAAAACAACTGATTCATCAACAAAATCACATAGATTTTTGTCTCCACAGAAAAGGACCTAAAGGCTATAGTTTAAAACAAAGTGACTCGTATAGCTAGTGCGTAAATTCCACACAAGTTACATCGGACTTGTCTGGACAGGTTCGCGCGCGTAACGCGGTGGCGGCCAGACGGCGGGGCACCGCTTACTCATAGCTGTCTCAATGTATACGTAATGATACGGACACGAGTTCATATGATACGGAAAATGTATCAAGCGTTGATTAATAAATACAAAGTAAATGTGTAGATCATGATGAAATTTTAGGCACTGTAGAAGTTAATGTGTTTCTGCAGTTAAAGATTCAAGTGGACAGGGTAGGGAATGATTAGATGAAGTATTTAATATAGGTATTGTTTTTAAAAGAAGAGTGCTAGAAGCCTAACTAAATGACATATACAAATAAATTGGAGTAGGTGATGAAGTTAATGAAGAGGGAGAGAATAAACTGTCTGGTGTACCTACATAGTAATATGTCTACCAAGTTAAAATAATAGACCTTTAAGAAGCAAAAAACGGTACACATGCATGCCAAGTTCTATAATAAGAATGCCGTCCCAAAATAATAAACAACTTGACTGAATAATCATGTAAGCTTAACGAAACATTACAAACAACAGAATCCTCAATTGAGCAATACGCAGCATCCGTCTAGCATGAAACATAACGTGAGTCAGCCTCTCGTTTCGCGACTCATATCGGTCATCTCCGATCGTATCTCGGGTCGCCCAACGGAAGCAAAGCAAGCGAGAAAGCTGAATTTTTATATTGTAAGTCACTATAAGTTCCCACGGCACAGTTTTAAATGTTCTACTAATGGGTGTTGAGATGTTATAATGTTATGTCTTAGATTTTCATCAAGGTGAATTAGGATTTGAAGTTTTACAAGGCAATGTAGGCATTGTCTTTATTTCATGTTTCACATGGATTGGATCCCAAATTCAGCGATAAAACATTAGAAGAGGCTATCTAATGTTTTATTGCTGAATTTGGGATTACTATTTGACTTTGCTTAGATTGCCTTGTTGGTTTAGTGGTCGCAAGCGCTACTGCTGAAGATGGGGTCCTGGGTTCGATTCCCGGGTCGGGAATTTAATAAAAAAAAAAGAATTTGTCCATCTGAAATTTCTCGTAGCGCCCGGAGTCTGGATTTGTGCCCGGGTGATGGCAATAGGGTCTCCCTATTATATGGGACTTAAACATAACTGGTGAAATGTGTGTGCTAAGTACCCCTCTGCCTAACCTTTCGGGGAACGCAGGCGTGATATTAGTTTATATATTTTACATAACATAACATAACAACATAATTAGCCTATAATGTTCCCACTGCTGGGACACAGGCCTCCTCTCTGTGAGAGGGATTGGGCCGTAATCCACCACGCGGGCCCAGTGCGGGTCGGTATATATATTTTTATATATTTTACTCTATTAAATCTCTTTATTTTTTTTTTTTTATATATTTTACTCTTCTTTTATATACATAATCATCTGTTGGCGTTGTGATCCTAAAATATAATATAAAAATCGGATTTTACAGATTGTTCTTAAGGATCAAGTTTATTTTCATCATTATTGACTATCTTACATATTTTCATGCATATATAATTCATGCATTTTGTTGGAAGCAACAATAGTGAAATATTGTGTTAGTAGTACATCAACGCCCACATAACCATTTAACCAACGCAGTTACGATACAAATTACATGTAACAGGGAAAAGCCTAGTCAAAACCAGACTCGAGGATGCTACTGAAAATCTTGTACAGACGGCCAGTACATCAAGCTACCCGAAACTGTCAAGTTTTCCCAATCAATTTTGAACCTTATGCTTTAACGATAAAGTTGAAAATCTATTAAAGAAATTTGACAGATTGTAGTAGCTTGATGAGTGGTGTCTGTACCTTGCAATCTTGTGCGCTTTTTTCTCAAATCGGAACCAAGTCACTCCAAGCTTAGCAACCTCGTTTTCGGCCACTAGAGCAATAGGACTGTAAAAGATAATGGAACAGCAAATAAAAGTGTAATATTAAATACCTATAACTACTTAGATATAAGATAAATATCATCCTAATACAACGGTAGTGAAGACGGTGGGGTTCAGCCATGGTCCTTGTTGTCACGAGTTCACACTTCACCTCGATGGAGCTACATGGAACTACCTGCTAGAACAAAACATAATAAAATATACTTTATTTAATTTTCTCACACAATATTGAGAACAATGAAGATGGTGAATTTCCAATCATTGTCATGAGGTGGAAGCGACATGGACTTAGAACTTACATTCATATAAAATGTATTGTTTGAGACAGATAGAAATATGTAAACGGATGGAATTCAGTAGTCTTCTGCACCTTCGTGTTGCTGTTACGACTGTATTTCAGATCTTGTTGCTTATAACTTCTCCACTTCCACGGTGTCATCAGTGGCAGCGCAGAGGTCACTTTGATTGCATGTTTTGGAACACAGAGGACAGGATCGGAGGTGGAGCGTAGTTTGCAACATAGCTCCACATCCACACACTACTCCTTACTGAGGTAACCCCACTTTACCAGGTAGGAGTTACGTCTTCCCACTTGTGTCTTGTGTTTTAGAGCAGCGGTGGCCCAATGGTAACGGATATGACTTCCGAGTTGTAGGTCATAGGTTCGAACCCAGACAGGCACTTTAATTTGTGTAATTTATTTCATCACCACTGCTCTCAAAACGGTGAAGGAAAACATCGTGAGGAACGGCATGTCCTAGAACCAAAAATTTAAAGACATGTGACATCCACCAACCCGCATTGGGCCCGTGTGGTGGATTACGGCTCACTCCCTCTCACTGAGAGGAGGCCTGTGTCCCAGCAGTGGGAACATTATAGGCTGATTATGACTTGTGTCTGAAGACTTTTCAGGGAAAAACAGTAATAAAGAAACAGCTGAAAATCAAATGACAAACAAAACTCAGGAGAAGAATAAAATAGCGTACCCAAGTGGAGATGCTAATTCAGGGCATTCCGCAGGAATTAGCTCTCTAACTAATATTGTTAGTGGCACAGATTTGATAGAAGAAGAAGTACTAAAGATATCCTATGAAATCCTCATGCATGCTCACTTTCAAGAATGGAACTTAGAACACAAAACACGCCAAGCTGGTCTGCCAGGGCCCATAATCATGTATTAATAATTCAGGTGCTTCGGCTTATCTCACAAAAGTTGTAACATGTGCTTTGAGTAAAGTGCCTGTAGGCGGGTAAAGTGCTTAAGATTATGAATTGCAAAATTTGTCATTGAATACTTATGTGATACATTTTCAATCGGCATTCTTGTTTGTGTATTTCCACGACTAACTTTGTGAATTTCAATGATTTCTAAGAAATAGTTGTACCTGTTAAGGTGCATCCAGACAGAGCGAGGCATGTGCCACAAGTGTTTTGTTTTATATGTTCAATACCACAGCCACCGTACATATAAAAAAAATAATTTGCGGCGCACGCCTCGCTCTGTCTGGAATCCAGACAGAGACTCTGGATGCACCTTTAAAATCCGGAGGATACAGGGTAGTGGTGTACTTTTTTTTTTCTGATTCACCGATCAAATTTTTTTCTAAATTCATGGTTACAGTGTGCGCGTTGAACTTCGCAAAAAAATTTCGTCGGTCAATTAAAAAAAAAAAATCAAGTGTTTCATACAAAAGTGCAAAAACTTAACCGATCAAAATGTATGAAACAGCATTTTTTTTAAAATAACCGACGAAAAATTTCAACTCAGGTGGGGTTCAGGATCATATACTAGGTACTTATTGAATCCATGGTAACAGGTTGCGCGTCGCCCTGCCGCCCTGTTTAATCATTTTCTGGGAATAATCTTTGATGCCTTGCAATTTTTGTGTTTATGAAGATAATTACCGACTTGTGAATGATTTATTTTTATTTCTTGACCAGCAACAATCGTTTTTATATCTTTCTCTCTCTTATTGCTTTTTATCATGCTAATTTTGAATGCAATTAAGTTAATTCCCAATCCACACTATTTCTATCGCCAATCGGACTTCCCAAGACGTTTGAATCGAACAAAAACAAACACACGAAGTGGTGGTATCGCGCTAATTTCGCTCACGGCACAATCACACAATACGCGGAAGGCAGCTTTGTACTGTTGCAGGATTGTGGCTGTACAAATTGTTGGTTTTATTTTGTTGGTACTTTGTAGTGATATGATCACGATCATCATTGTGTAGATAGGTACCAACCTAAAAGAGAAAGAGCACCCTACCACAGTACGCCATGCAGTCAGGGTTCCCCACTCTCTACTCCCAAAGTATGAGGGCATGACAATTTTATTGATAGTTTCTGTTCATCTCATGTGCAGCACACATCCACTGGAAGCGGGGTTATCAGAGGCCGGTGGCTCTTCTGCGCTGATGTATGATGTACTGGTAGTAGTCTGTAGCACAGGATACTTAAAGTACTACGTACAGAAAGGCCACTCCTTTCCCCGCACTAACATCAGTTACCGCACCTCACCCCGCACTTCGGCGTATTCGTCGCAGTTCTTTAACAAGAGCGCTCGCAAACACAAGTACCTCGCGCACACATTCATATGTATACAAACGTCATTTTTTAATGTAGTAGTAGTAGGTAATTATTTTGCGAGCATTGTATGGAGAGTTCGGGGTGTGTCTGTAGTGTCGTCGGCAGCGAGAAGTATTCGTCGATCGAGCTCGACGCAACTGCAGCGGCCGGTATCACTGGACTCATGTCTGGAGCAGCAGCGGGGTGGAGCTGAGCGACGAACCCGAAGATGTCGGCCGAGTGTCGTAAAGAAGTCGTGCACAGCGTCTAGACCTTCTAGTCAGCATTTCGTGACAATAATTTTTGGTATTACTGTATTGCCTGTGTCATATTGCTGTTCCAGATAAGAGCTAATTATTATCGTAATGATGGAATGTCCACACCGATGATCAAGTTGCTTTGTCTGAAAAAAGAAAACTGTTAAAATAAGTAGGAAAGAATGACGCCAAAGGTAAAAGTCGGATGAAAATGGCTGTGGGTGATGATGAAATTATATTATGAATATGAAATAACGAACACTTTCTTCTTTTCAGACAGCATAATCAGCCTATAATGTTCCCACTGCTGGGACACAGGCCTCCTCTTTATGAGAGGGAGAGGGCCGTAATCCACCACGCGGGCCTAAAGGTTGGTAGATGTCACATGTCTTCGAATTTTTAGTTCTAGGACATACCGGGTTCCTCACGATGTTATACTTCATCGTTTTGAGAATAGTGGTGATGAAATTATTTAGACAAAGCCTAATCCAAAGTTTAATTTGCCTGGCTTCGACCTACACCTCGTAAGTCGGGGCCGTTACCACAGGGCCACCATTGTTCCAACAAGAAATTTTGAGACAGCAATTTAATGTAATCCACAACGTTAAACTTGCATTCCCAACTAACTAATTCGGTAAAAAAAAACCGGCCAAGTGCGAGTCGGACTCGCCCATGAAGGGTTCCGTAGCAGCAAGTAACAAAATATAAAAGTTCTTGTAGTTCGTTGTAACTTTGTGAAAGGTAAATTGCGGTTTTCGATTTATGACGTATTAAAAAAAAACTACTTACTAGATCTCGTTCAAACCAATTTCCGGTGGAAGTTTACATGGTAATGTACATTATATATATTTTTTTAATTTTATCGTTCTCTTATTTTAGAAGTTAGAGGGGGGGGGGGACACACATTTTACCACTTTGGAAGTGTCTCTCGCGCAAACTATTCAGTTCAGAAAAAAATGATATTACAAACCTCAATATCATTTTTGAAGACCTATCCATAGATACCCCACACGTACAGGTTTGATGAAAAAAAATTTTTGGAGTTTCAGTTGTAAGTATGGGGAACCCCAAAATTTATTGTTTTTTTTTCTATTTTTGTGTGAAAATCTTACTGCGGTTCACAGAATACATCTACTTACCAAGTTTCAACAGTATAGTTCTTATAGTTTCGGAAAAAAGTGGCTGTGACATACGGACGGACGGACAGACAGACAGACAGACAGACATGACGAATCCATAAGGGTTCCGTTTTTTGCCATTTGGCTACGGAACCCTAAAAACGCCAATCAGCAGTATTTATAATATTTAATATACGGCTCAGTAGCCCATTACAATGTTAAACAAACACATAAGCTTGTGTAATCAAGAGACCAAAAATATTGTCCTATAATCCTGTAGAATGGACTTTAAAATGACAGGCTACAGTGAAAGCGAAGCGAGAGATTTACCATCGTTTTCTGCTAATTCATAAAATTTAATTTGATTGTTTATTGATACAGCTCATCGTTTTCTGGTAACTAATCTGGCTTTATTAGTGTCAGGATAAATCTTCCTAAGATTTTGTATAAGGTCATCTGCCTAGCCTTTTCCCAACTATGTTGGGGTCGGCTTCCAGTCTAACCGGATGCAGCTGAATACCAGTATTTTACATGGAGCGACTGCCTATCTGACCTCCACAACCCAGTTACTGGGTAATACGATACCCCTTGGTAAGACTGGTTATCAGACTTTCGGGCTTCTGACTACCCGTAACGACTGTCAAAGATCGACGAATGACAGCTGGGACCAACGGCTTAACGTGTTTTCCGAGGCACGGACGGGTCTCGGTATGTAAAGATGGTCACCCATCCACAGACCAACCGCGGCAAGCGTAGCTTAACCTGATCGATCGACCTGTGCGGCTGTTATTATTTAGCCACAGTATTCAGTATTAAAGGTGTTTGCAGTTGTATCGAAATCTTTACCTAAGTTGGGGCTTCCATCAACACTGCCCGAAGTAAGACTAAGAAGAGTGTAGTTATAATACCAGCATATTGTTGTCCCACTGCAGGGCAAAAGTCTCTTCTCATACAAAGAAGGCTCATGTCTTCTCTACATGAGAAGAGGCAATCAAGCATGCTTTTTGTTTTCTGGACTGATGTCCAAGATAAAACTAAGAAAGTAAGTACATAATTATATGCATTGAAAAAGTCACGTTGAGACTTGCCGGTATTTGAACCCAAGACCACGACGTTGCGGTACCTAAATCTCTCGTACATTTGATAAAGATGTGACTATCTTGTACCAACTTCTCTTATCTTTTCTCTCTTCTCTTCTTTTTTCTTTTCGTTTTTTCTCTTATCTTCTCTTTTTGTCTTATCTTGTATACAGTGCGTATGGCCAGTGCTATATTATATAGCTGGTGTGGCCGTTATCGTAGTAAAAATAGTTTAGCTATTATTACGCATTATATTACGTCTTTCAGTGGATCGTTTCCTAATATGATAATACTATTGATTTAGACGGGGTTATAAATATAACATTTATTTTATATGGCGTTCCTCATTAGGTTAAAATGTCACTAAAATATGTATGAAGACTCCCGTGATCATTCAAGTTATGGTCTCTAGTATTGCTTTGGTTTTTATAGATTTGATCGTAATTTGGATTACAAAACGATAGATATAGTGCGTAGTTTATGTCTGTGTGTTTATTTTTATTTTGGTATTGTTTTAAAAATACAGTTATTTCTTTAAACAGACTTTCCTACACTTCAAAATTTTTGTTTTTTTTGCTTGGCTGTTTAGCTATTAGAAAGTTATACTATACTTGTTGTAGCTTGAAGGTTTCTATAATAAGAATTCTTTGTAATCTTACTGTTGGCATTCCACGTTCTTCTAGTTTTTAAGTTCGCAAAAATATTGTTAAGTAGATACATATTTCTTTGTTTATATTTTTATTTCAGCTTTTTAAGTTTTTGTGCATAATATCACTTGGCATTCCATAACGTCCTTTCAGTTGATTGTGAATTGCTTAAAACTATACCTACTGTGGGATTTCACTTGTTAAAATAATCAACTGACAGTCAACTACCGATCTGTCAAACACCACAGTTCATGTTTCACGAATTTTCTTCAAATCAGATGCAAGGGACGCCACATTTCCCCCTATACTACATGATTGGCCACATTTTATAGTCGAATAACACAGTACAATATCATAATAAGTGGCGAGCATTGGCCAGGGCGTGGGCGAGTGTGGGCGAGCCAATACTAATGAGGCTAGTTCACACACATTGTCTTCTACCAGTTGGTACAATTACATGTTTATGTCCTAAGCTTTATAGGCACGCGTAACTTTCGCGAGGTTACGCTGTTAATTGCATTGTAATTGGAGTGGATCTCTAGCTCCTTATAAAATGTATGGACGCCCTAACTTATGTATAGGTATACTAACTAAGTGCCGGTTTTTAATCACCAGTTAATTTTTATCCGACAAATAAGTTTGTAATTTTGACAGTTTTTGCATGGATAATCTGTCAAAACGTCACATTTATTGTTCAGGTAAAAGTTACCTAATGATTGAAAAATCGACCCTGAAAAGGATAATTATAACAGGTGTTAGAATTAAATTAGGCAGTGTGGGTCCAGTCGACCAATTCAAAATTTGATTTGGTCGACTGGACCCGCGGGTCCAATTCGAGTGGGTCCAGTTGACCAAAGACTCTTTATTGTGAAAATTGAAATGTGTTGTAATTTTGCACTCCATCCTTCTTTCAGACATTATGTCGATGCTTTCATAAATCACCCATTTACCGTATCCTGAATTCTAGAGCTCCTAGGTTTTTCAAAATCTTAAAATACGTCCATCGTAAGTACATAACAACCTGAACATGTAAATAATTTCCAATGCCTGTAAGAACAGTATCCGTATTTACTTACTTTCATAATTTTCGCGTTATTAGCTAATATTTTTTAGGGTTTTCCAAAAAAAAAGTTCAAAGATCACCATATCTACCAAGTTAATTATGATGCTTCTATTCTTTCATGAAAACAACGATAAAACATAGGTACCTAAACCCATCATTGATAACTTCTAAGAACCAATATTTATTGTTGAAAATTTTATAGCGATTCGTTATACAATTAATAGAACACAATTCATTGGTTCCGACGATTTTGAGTTCGAATCTTCAATTCAAATTTATGTTGAATTTATTCGTTCCACGGGTAACCGCAAACTAATTAGTCTATGGGCTGATGTCAATGGAACACTATGAATGACAATAGGTATGTTTTGTAGGATTATTATGAATGGTGGAATAGTCAATGAATGTTGTGGATATTTGTTTAATACCTATTGGTGTGCAAAAAGTTTTCTGTGTGATTTGAATAAATTCGTTAAGTGAAGTTATTAGTTTTTTACTTTTTCATGAGTTTTTCCGACGAAATATAGTTTTTTTTTTATGCAACTCTTTTCTTTGTTAGAGTAATAATTTATTTTTTGTTTTCACCCAGTTTCTTGACATTTTATTCATTTGTTGTTAAGTATTTCTACCTATAATATACTTTATATACTACCTATAATCGATAATTCAGGCCCAGTATTTTGGGCAAACTGTTGGTCATGACAGTAACTATTGAAGTCTTTCATCATCTATCCCCAAAAGTATGTAATAGTAAGTCAGTGTTATTAACTTTTATTCCTCATTCAACAGAAGTTTTCTAAAATTATGTAAATATTGTGATTCCGTCTCATTATATTATTATCATTCATTCTATCAGAAACTACAATTTACGATTTTTCTTGTTATTATATACCCTGGTGGTTCTAACCACAAACTAATTACTTTGTATCAATGGTTCATCATGAATGAGTGGAGAAGAATGACAAACAACAAGTTTTAAGAATGATTTGCGTGTGACATGGTAGTTTATGGAAACTGAATTTAATTAGTTCGTTCATTTGCGGTTTTGGCAATTGCGTTCTTTTCATTCATCTGTGGTTTTGGCAATTATTTCTATTGATTCATTGGTTTTATGGATTCTCGTTTAACCATAAGTCATTCCAATCAAATATCTGTTAAGGGTAAACAATGGAATACTATTAATAATATTCCAGTGGGATGCAACTAAGTAATATTTCAACAGGCATAACCAGAGCAATTTTAGAAGATTTGAAACTCGTTGGATGCGAGAAGCACAAAACTGGTCGAAGTGGAGGTGCTTGGAGGCCTTTGTCCAGCAGCGGACGTCTTTCGGCTGAAATTATGAAAGAAAGAAAAAGTATTTATTGCGACTCGTACAGGAAGATCACAAACTAAACTAAAAACAGTAAAAAATTAAAACCAAGTTATATAAAAAAACAAAAGTAACAAAAAGAAAAATGAGACAGAAACTCCTATACGAGGCCAAAAGGCTCCTATCTCAGCATGATGCTGCGACATTTAAAAAATAAATGTCGCAGCGCTGGTATTCTGATAGGTGATAGGATGATGATGATGAAATTGTGATCTGTTGAAGAATTTCAGTTACACGAAGAAATACTGACAATCTTTGGCACACGATCACTACTGACAGACTACTCCAGCATCTCTTCACATTCTCATGGTTGCTTCTCTTGTTGTTTATCTAAAACAAACTATTGTTAACCTAGTTCAGGCAAATTAGCTACTGTGATCTATTTCAAATGTTAAGGTATTACATAAACGAATTTTATTATTGTATTAAAAAAAAAACAGTGGCACTCCAGGAGTGCCGACAGAAGTGAAAACTTGAACAATTACGTGTGTATTTTTTGAATCGTCATATAAACAAAACACAAACAGAATACTTTGCCATCACTCACTGGCATATCGGAAATACATTAAAACCGAGTACATCCCGAGGACAACCGAACACATCCAAATGTAGCGCGGTGTCGGTAACAGTGTCGCGAGTTCAATGCTTTTTTCCACGGATATCTATGCTTTTTTCCCATCTCAAGAAATGCCCAGCGCTCCTAAAGAAGTTTTCACTTCAGTAAGATGTTACAATATCTTTTCATATAGGTACATACAATTTCAGATGCTTTAGAACAATCTGCGTGAAATGAAACCACGTTATATTCAGGTCTTCGGCCACATGTCATCTAATAACTCATGTAGGTATAAGAAATAAGTTGGATCACATATCGATATCTAGAAGAAATTCTATGCCCAGTAAATCAGTTTGTGTAACATTGTGTGGGTTGACACATCTGCTGTCTGTGGAGCTACGAAGATTTTTGATTGAACTGTGGTTCTGATTTACATTATGTAACTATGCATATTATAAATTAAAGTCGCTTTTCGTGGGTGTCTGTGTGAATGCGTTGTTCTTCTAAACTACGCAACGGATTTTGATGCGGTTTTCTCCACGATTTAGATAATTTATTCCGGAAGAAAGAAATAAAAGAAAGAAAAATAGGGACAGCTGTCAAATTGTGTTGTCATTCTTAGTTCGGGCTCCGCACTAATTATATGTCCGTAGGTGATACGGAGTAGGAAAAACCGAGTAGGAAATTACGGATTTCGTGCTTAGGGTCTGTAACTGGCGATGTCGAACTTTTTAAAATTTATATTATGATTTGTATTGTTCTCAAGTAAGTGACATGTAATGTTTTCATTGAAAATAAAGTATCTTCTTAAATGGCTTTTATTTGTCAAAAGAAAAAAACTTAAATGTAGTCTCACATATAGGTATTAAAATCACTATTCCCACTAAAAACAAACACTCCAAAATCCTTAGAAAAGTATTGCGAGCCGTATTATAGCTCTGTGTGCATGTGAGTGATGCGGTCGATCATTTGTCATGAGATCATAACATGTCGTCAGTGGTTGCGGGTTGCGGTCCAGTAAAACGCCGTGAAATTGACTTTCGGAGAAACTTTTTGACTCACAATGTTGACGCGACCTAATTTTTCTGTTGACCGATTTGAGCTTTATGTTCTTAGCCGATATAAGATTTTTAATTTGTAAAATCATCCGTAAGCCGGACCTTAACGAAACTTAATATTAAACTAGTATTTTGTAATATAAAATCATTTCTTTCTAACAATCAGAGATTAATTGCGCCTTTTCTTAGGTCCTCAAGATAGACGTTTCGTGGGCTTATGACAATTATTCCGAAAGGATCATTTAACCAGTTTTGCAGGAAAATACAGGAACAATAACTCGTTACAGAAAAATAAAATCTGAGGATAACTGCTCATTACGTAAGGACGAAAAATTTGAACTTTTATAACAAGACTCTTTTTCATCGACTTTATTATTAACCAAAAAGAAAAAACTTTTAAAAATTAAACCGAAAGCACAAAAAAGTTAGCAAAAGAAACATATCCCTGAACATTTTAGCGACCAAAACGTCAATTCTTTAAGATCGAACAAGAAAAATAAGAGGAGCAAGTACCAGGACGGCATAAATAACGCGGACACAACTACATACGTTCGACGGACGGTGTTGTACATCGTGTCCGACACGGCTCGGCCGTTGAACGGTCTTTAGTGCCCCCCATTCACTACGGACGGGATCGTGGAGGAAGGGTTGTGTAGAAAGTATACTTATCAGATTTTATTGTTTAGATCGCTTTTTATCTAGCTGAAACACAGTGGCTAAATGTTCCGGTATGTTTTTCTTCAGGAGACGAAACTACTGCATTTGCGCACTAACAACATAGATGGATACTTCCTCATTATTTTGTGTTGCATAGTCCTGAAAGAAACAAAAACATATTCATTATTGCTTATTTTTTATATTAGTTACTTTTTTGAACCTAGTGAGGAAATCTAATTATATTATTCAAATATCAACTTCCCAAACTTGTTAAGTATATTTGTATTTGTAAGTACTATTTGTATATTTACCTATTCGCATGCCAACCCTATCTCGATGTAAATGACTATCAATATAAGTGAAACTGAAGCGATATCTCCATTGAATAAATCGCTTGGTTGTACCACATGATAGGGTGCAAGCAACGATAGCAAATGCTTACCTATCTTTAACCTATGTGCCTTGTTGGGCAAGGTAAGTTAGTGTCTCATAGTAAAGTATCTGAATATTTACGTATATATTTTATAGCCCTTGTGAAAAAAGAAATGATTTTTAATCGTCTAAACCTGATTTGTTCGAATAAGGCAGTTGCTAAGTTGATGCATGTTGTTGATTTTGGTTTATTTTTTTACTTAGCTTATCCTGTCCCATTGCTGGACAAAGGCTCCCCCAAGTACATCCAGAAACTTTTTTCCATATGCGTCCAGGTCATCTCGCCCTCACTCTTTTTGTTGGTTTTACAAAACAAAAAATAAAAACCAGAACATCTTTATTTACATTTTTTTTTTCACAAAAAAGAACATTCGTTTCTGAAAGTTTTAGTATTTTTTTATATAATAAGATTGCTAGATATATGTACAATATTCATCTCATTATCTTTTCTTGTCAGACCTTTTCTATTCACAAGCCACATTTCTTCAGGGTCTCATCATAACTCGACATCGACTGACATTTCAGTGAACTTTTGCGAGACTTTAAAAGCTTTTTGACCTTCCCACACGTTTTCGATGTTTTGCAATCGCAACTCCTTTGTCAAATGTGACCCTTTCTTTTAAACTTGTAAGTTATTTTTAAATTTAATGATGCACTTTATATGTCGTCTTGGATACTTTGTTTCCGATTCATCCTCGAAGGTATTTAAGTGACAATCCGAATGTTTTTAATCGACATGAGAATAGTATGTTAATTTCATCATAATGTTCTATAATCGTATCTTACATAGGCCCTCTACAAAGTCGTGAGAAAATATAACTCAATCTTCAGGTTCGATAATCATTTTGGTACTTGCACGAGGGCCAGAGTTCTAAGTCATCCCATAAGCCCCATTTTCATCTATTCAATCAATTTGCCTAGCCTTTTCCCAACTATATTGGGGTCGGCTTCCAGTCTAATCGGATGCAGCTGAATACCAGTATTTAACATGGAGCGACTACCTATCTGACCTCCTCAATCCAGTTAAGTATTGGGTAATACGATACCCCCTGGTAAGACTAGTTGTCAGACTTTCGGGCTTCTGACTACCCGTTACGACTGTCAAAGATTGACGAATGACAGCCGAGACCAACGGCTTAAAGTGATTTCCGAGGCACGGAGAGGTTTTGGTATGTAAAGAAGGTCACCCATCCATGGACCGACTGTAGCAAGCGTAGCTTAACCTGATCGATCGACTCGTGCGGCTATTATCACTTAGTCACGAGCCCATTTTCATCATATTCATGTTCTCATATTTTCAGAATTATAATATTAATTATTCGTTTTTTGCGAGTGTGTCTAAAAGTGTAAGTAGAAAAATATATAGTTGCAGTTTTGTTGTAACAGGCAACTCAGGAAGAATTACACTTTACCTGACTTGACACAGCCTAGCTGATATAGAGTATATCTTACATATAGCCTGCCCTACGTGTGGGGTGCACTGACTCGTCGCGTGCCCTAGCCGAGCCTTAACTAAACGCAGGGGTTGACAACTAATAGCGTTTAAATTAAAATATATTATTTAAAAAAAAAACAACTGTTTTGAATCTTGTGGCAGTCCCTGCCTGAGCGTAGGTAGACTAAATTTTAGAACGCAAAGGATGCACATATTATTCTGAAAAGGTGCAATTAATTTAATTTACATACGTAGGTACCTCTATAGTTAAAAGAAGATTTTGTGAAGCGAATTCATACTAATTCAACGTTTTAATAACAACGTTAGAACGCATAATAAATTACTAGAAAACGATGGACACGTCGTCGTGGGTAAGGCCCACCCATGAGTCTTACAGCAGTGACCCGAACAAAAATCGCGACTAATTAACAATAATAACGGCTAAACAAATAGAAAGTTGGCACTCAGAGCACCCACACATACATATACATTATAAACGACACTATAGAACACACGTGTTAACAATTAAAAGTCTTAGTTTAACAAATGATCGCTCTCAACAGCAATTATTCCCGTCACGGCCATTACAAGACGTATAACGGGCCGAACATCGGACAGATCTCAAATTATAGTTTAGATATGGTGGTTTTAAACCCACACACTTCCGCGTTTAAGTGCCTTAATGATCTGATATTATATTACAATATTGTGACTGGACGGTACCGTTGTTAGCCAGTCAATGGGTGCGGTAATTGGGCCCTGAATGAACTGGTGACATTCATAATCGTATTTTTTATTGCTATTGGGGACGCGTTGCTCGCCTAGTTTTGGGCATGACCAAGTGGGCCAGTTTCCTTCTCAGCAGCTCGTACAACACACTTAAGCTTGCCTTCCTTACTAAATAGCAAGTTTATGGGAACCAATCGATTCCAATGTTTCTTCTTTTATATTAGTTTCAGCTCTATAAGTCAAGGTGATGCTGAGGTAAAATGGTAAGGAACGCCGGCTGTTCTAGTGTCTATACTGGTGGTGGCTCTTGTCATATTATTTATTTATTTTTAGCCTATTTTGTCCCACTGCTGGGCAAAGGCCTCCCTTTCTCCTTTGCCCTCCTCTCTGTTTTGAGCTAGCCTGGACCAACCCTGTCTGTAGGCGTCAATCACGTTGCGCCATCTTCTTTTGGGTCTACCTCGATGTCGCCGGATGTTTTCTGGAACCCACACGGTGGTAGAAGGCTCTTATTATGTCCTTTAATATGTTGTCTGACACCTAAGCACTTTTTTAACATTGGTCTACATTAAGCCAAGCTCATGCTGAAAGCACACCAGTGTTCATCCATTCACTGCTTATTAATTCAAAATGTATAGTTTTTTAAATCTAGTGGGCAGTGCTGCAATATTCATTGATTATATTATTGACCGTAATAAAAATACATGTTTGTTCTAGGAGTTTTGGTTTTTATGTTCGCATTGTATTACATCAATATAGAGGTGAAAGAATCCAGCGGTAATTGCGTAATAGACTATCTACCAGTAGCAATGGTTTTCATTTTGACAGTTCAACAACATTCATTGCGTTATTTACGTTGAGCAGAATTTTTTTTCGAACATATGAAGCAATGGATTAGTAATATCCTTCAAAATGATTCAGATTAAGATTGATAGTGTGTTACGCAAATAAGGTGCAGGAAGATCACAGAAATACCGTTCAGTCAACCAATCATTGGAAAGCTAAAACATTGGTTAACATTAGTTTGGTTATTGGTTAGCAAGCTGGCTTTTAGCTGTTTTTCAAATTTTTATGCTAGAGTCTTTTCTATTAGGTGTTATCAGGATTGTTTACTGGAAAATAGAAATTAAAACTTACAACATGCGTCTTTAAACTGAAACGATACTTAACTTTGACGAGCACCAGTCATTGCCTTCACCTATCAAGGACATGCCATAACTACCAATACGTTTAAAAGATAGATCGTCCTTCCCAGACTTTATGGATGTTTCATGATTAAAGGGTATATTTTTAATGGAAGGTACGTCCAAAGGTTGTGGATGTGGGACTGTTGCGAAAGATATTGAACGATCCCGTGATGTTATGTCACGAACGCGGGGCGGCGCTCGCGCCGATCGCGACCCGCGTGGGCGGCGGAGATGTAGGGATGTGAACGTGCCGAAGTGAATGATTTATCGATAGATCTTAGTTTTCGTTTGCATTATGGATTCAAAACGAGGTATTATCTTATTGAAAGATTAAGACGAGTTTGCCAGACCACGAGTATGTTGAAGCAGGCAGATTCAGTATGCGGATTGTGTCTTTTTACAAATGGGATGTTATACGCTTGAGATATTTATTTATAGACTAGCTTCTGCCCGCGACTTCGTCAGCGTGAAACTTGTTATAACATAAAATATATCCTATGACACTCGGCAATACTGTAACTTCCCATTAGTTACAGATTTTTGGAATAGGAACTGTATGAAAATTACCCCTACATACAAAATCATAAATTTTACCTGTTTATAACATAGTACAGAATACTTTTTTTCGACGCGTGTAACTGCCCAACTTAAATGGGACTGAGCCAGATATGTCTGCCGCCAAACTGACAAACTGTGGGCTCAAATAGCACAGAACTGGTGCTCTAAACAGCGAGGCGGGGTCGCGGTAGACCACGTAGGAGATGGCGGGACGAGCAAGATAGTTTCCGTCAAAACTGGAAGGAGGACGCGTGGGCTCACGAAAGATGGAAGGAGTGGAGGGAGGCCTTTGCTTAGGAGTGGGACAGCGTAGGCTAGAAAGAAAATATATATCTATCGAAATCAATGTGTTACCAATAAAAATTAAAAACAACCAAAACCTTAGAAAAAACAAAACATCGCAAATAATGGACACTGACTGCTTTCGGAACAAGAATAGACCATTTTTCTTAGATACAAACGATTCAACGAAAAAAAAGGGAATATAGGCTGCTGTAGGTACTACCCGCAGATCAAAAAGTAGGTAGACTGAATCCGTTTTCGAAAATTATTATGTTCTCCGTCAAGATAGAGCAAGATTGCTTCAACGCACAAAGTGATGTACGTTTTTTAATCTATACGATAGATACGATATTCAACATTAGACTTTCGATTCGACGATGTTTGTTAGAATTTTAGTAACGATATTTAGATTTCTCATCGTAATCAAAATATAATATAATAATAAATAAGGTTTCACAACGGATAAATAAAATAAAAACAATATTATCGATGACAACATCCGCCACATCCCTACCCGCACATCTCTACGTCGCAGGCGCAATCTTTTGCTAAACCCGTAGCTGTGGCGACAGACAACATAAGATCACAAACGGCCCATAAGAGCGAGCCTTTAAATATATGGCCTTGTACGTTAAATGTCTAATGTTGTTTCATTTGCAGTCTTTCATTACAACGATGTGCACTCAGATGTCGATGTTTTGTTTTAATCACTTTTTTGTTGCTTTAAATCCATTGTGTTGGATATTTCGTAGCGAACTGATTGATTCTATGGTTTGGTTGAATTCAAGCTGTAGATTTGGATCCATTGATGTTTTTACGGCCGCGTATCGGTAAGCGTAGTGTAGGAAGTCCCCAAGTAAATTGGACCGATTAACTTTAAAAGCTGGCTGGGACAGACTGGTTTCGGAAGGTGGGGGATAAGGTGTTGTGGCGTAGCCTGAGAAACGCCTATGTCCAGCAGTGGACTGCAATAGGCTGAATTGATTGATTTTGTTTGATTTATTTCGGTTTGGAAAAGAATACCTTTCCTTTCTAAAGAATGGCGCTTCTACTGTCGGTTTCGTGAATGTCTATATTAACGTGTCCTCCAGTTTTCCAAAGATGACATGGCTCGAGGGGATGACTATCGAGATGACGACTAATAAGTCGAGAAGTATGAAAGAAAAAAACAGTTGTTCCGACTCCAAATAATTTGAGATAAGGGGAGAAGACATCATTATAACCGATTCCCACACAATTTTTCAGATACCGGTGCCACTTTCAGACTTTATTTAATGTAATTACTCATTTCTTATTCGATCCATTCGTGTAATACCTACCACACATCCCTCCTAAAATTCTCATCTCACGACGACTGAAATATAAATACACTGTGAAATGTATTTAGAAAGAATGAATTGATCATAGTGCTGAAACTTTCTCTGTCTCTTTCATTACCTAATTTACCTACATCATTTGACTGGCTTTTCCCAACTATGTTGGAGTCGGCTTCCAGTCTAAACGGATGCAGCTGAGTACCAGTATTTTACAGGGAGTGACTGCCTATCTGACCTCAACAACCCAGTTACTGGATAATACGAAACTCCTTGGTAAGAGTGGTTGTTAGAATTTTGGGCTTCTGACGACCCGTAACGACCGTCAAAGATCCATGATTGATAGCCGGAACTAACGGCTTAACGTGCTTTCCGAGGCACGGAGGGGTCTTGGTATGTAAAGATGGTCACCCATCCACAGATCAACCGAAGTAAGCGTAGCTTAACCTCATCGATCGACCCGTGTGGCTGTTACTACATAGCCATAAGCCCCTCCTAAGCTTTGTCGGAGTCTAAGAGCAAATGTTTAAAACAAAGCCGCTAATCTTAAAGTTATTCTTCCTGTGGTGTCATATTATCTATATTTTTGTCTAAAATGTATTTCTTTGAAGTGTCGGACGGGAAGTGAGATCATGTTTGTTCCGTACATCCAATGCTTTTGTTTGAAAAGTTCGTTCGTGACAGGATTTCGACGTCCGCTTGACCTTTGCTTATTTAAAGTAACTTTGTATAGTAAATAATAGAATAATAGGTACCGGTACATAGAAAACGTGACCGTTTAAATATGGTTGAAGGAGTTTTTGAGAAAATTCGCGAAGTAAAACAATATTAGTCAATATGCTGACACTAATACTCGGAATCGGATGGCACTGAAACGTGGTCGCTCACAAGGGGCCTTGTTAGAAGGCTAAAAGTCACCCAAAGGGCAATGTAGAGGGCTATGTTTGGAGATTTCCTGCGTGATCGAATCAGAAATGAGGAGGTTCGCAGGAGAACCAAGGTAAACAACACATCCCTAGAATTGCCAAACTCAAGTGGCAGTGGGCATGGCCGATGGGGCTGAAAGGTTCTGGAGTGGCGACCGCGTACCGGAAGACGTAGCGTTGGAAGGCGTCCCACAAGGTGGACCGACGACCTTGTGAAGGCCGCAGGAACCCGTTGGATGCGAGAAGCACAGAATCGGTCGAAGTGGAGGTGCTTGGGAGAGGCCTATGTCCAGCAGTGGACGTCTTTTGGCTGAAATGATGATGATGAATACTCGGAATGTTTTGTTGTTCTTTCCGCTTACAACTTCATTCAAGTTTTTCTAATAACTTATTATAACTCCCCAAACTCATAGCCAAATATGTTTTGTTTCCATGTTCTGCAATAGCCGGGGTTGTCTTTGGGTGCACTTGCATAATTCATACAGAGATAATCGTCGGTTGGTGCCTCCTCATCATTTAAAATTGTCTAAGGAGCTTCTGCGAGTTAGCTTTGGCCCCTCATACAGGCCTTTCAAAGGTCCGGGGCCCGAGGGTCCCGACTTCCCGAGACGTAACAAAGACATTTTAAAAATAGTAATAATAATAAGTTTATCTATTTTCTCCCACAATGGTTTTGTAGCACTTAACAGTTTGAACTATATAAATTCACGTTGTGAGAGCTGGTGCCTGAAGTAGGTGTTAGATAAAACCTGTATTATAGGTCACCAGGCCCCACTTAGTGGTATCATACAAATAAATAACAACAACACACAACATGGTAACATGTATTTCTATTAAACAATTAAAACGAAAATAAATAAATGAAAATAAATAAATTAAAATAAATAAATTAAAATAAATAAATTAAATAACACAACAAAAGCAGTCTAAGGGTGTGTGAAATCCCATCGAACTAAAGAAACGGGCAAGCGACCTCACACAAAAGTAATTCCATCAAAATTAATGGCTCTCCATATGTTCTGTTTGACTTACGAGAAACATTACATGTAGCATCTCATCATTATTCTGTGCAGAGATGCGCCAAGCGCCAACACTGTCATTGTGTAATGTTGCGTGGCGTCTGCGGGACGTGAGCGTGGCGTGAACGTGGAGGATGCGTGACGGACGCGGTGCGGACCGATGAATGGACGCACCTCTCGGCCTGCACCGGCGCCGCCCACCATTGTTTCGGGGACAGATTATAATAATTTCCCGGCAAATCAAAAGCATTTTGGAATCGAACGATCGGCTCCGCTGATGTTATTAAATCAATGCGAATACTACGGCTGATATGATTTGATACTAGAAACAACGACTGAAGAATTTTCTTTTGATTTCACTAAGTGTATGTGTATTTAAGAATAAGGATCAGAACCAAACATCAAGTCTTACAAGCATTTGACTCCAATTTAAACAAACATTGTGATTACAAAGCCATTTAAGTACATAGCTATTCATTGTGTAGCAGAGTTTTGATAGCATAACTAGCTAGACCTATACCTAATACTGATGATATTGATTAAATATTATTTTGTCACTGGTCGTGGTTTTAGCTGTCCAAGTTAACTCATGTATGATTTAACTTTTAAATTACCTAACTGAAGATTTGATTGGTGTCTTTAGAGCAGAAAAAGAAATAAAAAAGGAAGGAGAGGAGGACACACCGTCGAATATTTGTCTTATGCAAGTGTCAAGATCATTTAATCACAGTACAAGTAACATAATACACGTTTTATATCTGATGCGACAGCTTGCAATATGCATATTTGTGAGAACAATACAACTCCTCTAAATACTGGGTTGATTTGGACTCGCGTGTTTTCACTCACCATTTGCATTGGAATCACATGAAAACGATCTCCAACGCCTTTGTCAACAACTTAGGTAATTTATTCTGTACCTCAACAACTCAAATTCATCTTTATTTCACTAAAGATAAAGTTCAAAATATCAATAATGACAGCACACGTAACACCGGTAGCTACACGCTATTTTTGGGTGAGCATTTATAAGTTACGTGATCCCATTAAAGGAGAATAGACTGTTTTGTCTAAAGTAAAAGGTTGATTTTGTTCCGAAGCGTGGTTGGTTTTTGCATCTTTATGTGTAAAGTTGGGGGCAGGTAAGACCGGTAGCAAGCGGACAATAAGCGATCAGTCATCTTGTTAGATAGCTGGCAAGATGATTACACTGCATGCTACGCCTCGCCTTAGGACAAATTAAAATAAAGCCTTGCGTTTGTGGGCTGACTTTATTGAAATAAATCACGTCGTTTTTGTGGGTCCTTTTATAATGAATTTATTTTGCGTGTAGTGGAATTTTGTAATGAGTCACGGCATGTTTTTTATTGAATTTTAGGGTCTTTAGGTGGTGTTAAGTAGGTAGGTGACTTTCGTGGTTTATTTCTGATGGTGGGCTTAATCATCCTCTTTGACTGTTTAAAATAAAAAGAGAAACGAATCTAATTTGTAAGTGAATAAGTAACTGCATTTTTTTATAATGACTGCATGTTTTATTTCGTCATCACTAGCTATGGCGACCACTTGGTTTTTTAACTTCTTCCTTTTTTTAAATCGGTTATAATGCACTAGGCACATACAATTATATAATTTACTAAATAAAGTTACCTGTGAAACTAAGGTAACACTTCATAATTTCGATTAGAATTAAATTACTTAATTTAAATTAAATAATTTTGTTTTTATTAAAGTTTTATTTTAAACGTTAGTTATTTAATTAAGTGCTCAGTGTAAATAGTTGTATAATGATATAGTTTAATTAAATCTAATAATAGTTGACAGCGTAACTTAGTTGAACTCGTCTACAATGAGCTTCGAAAACACCAAACACGCTAAAAGGGCTACGACATTTAAACGGCTTACATTAAAATCCATACTAATATTATAAATGCGAAAGTGTGTCTGTCTGTTACCTCTTCACGCTTAAACCGCTGAACCGATTTAGATGAAATTTGGTATAGACATACCTAGTTTGAGTCCCGAGAAAGGACATAGGATAGTTTTTATCCCGATATTCCCGCGGGATCGACACTTATATAGGTGAAACCGCGGGGCGCCAGTTAGTATTACATAAAGCATACAAAAGTCGTAGGTATTTTTATTTCTTATCAACATAATATTAAGTATCATTAGTCGAATAAAAATCGTGACAATACCACTAACATACGTAGGCATTTTGAGTCACAAAATATTCGGAACAAAATTGCAAAACCATGTAGCAATATGTCCACGTCAAAAGCCGTTGGTTTTGAGATAAAAGATTAAGTTTTTAACCCTAAAATGTGACTTGATCACGCATCAAATAGACTCTTTTTATTTTTTTGTGGGTAAAATTTCTGACGTCATTGACATCATTGTTAATTTTAGACGAAGAGCTGTAGTGCTAGATATTTTTATTATGTCGAATTTTAAAACACTTTGTACTTACGTTTCAGTTTGGTCACCTTGTATTACGCTCATTAATGGCTAGTAGGTACCGAACGTAATTTAAAAATAAACCTTTTGGATTATTCGAAATTTGCCAACTGTTTTCAGGTCGCTATAATTTCAACAGACTGTGACAGAGGCAATAATGGTTGTTTATGAAAATTACATGCAAAAACCAATTGTATAGTACTTATAATAAAGGGTGCCGAAGAACATAGACAACATTTTATAGATCTTGCTATTGGCTGCGGGGTAATTGCGTAACATACTAACAGCAGGAATGGCTTTCATTTTGACAGTTCAACAACATTCACTGCGTTATTTACGTTGTTGAGCAAACACATTTTTCCAACATAATGAAGCAATGGATTAGCAATATCCTTCAAAATGATTCAGTTGTGATTGATAGTATGTTACGATGATTTTTTCCATACTTTTCACTATCATCGATAAAAAGTAAGTACACCTAAGTAACTTGAAACTTCTACAACTTTATTTGAATCCGTTCAATAGAAAATATCGAAATGGTTGACATTTCGATATTTTCTTATAATATTATCTTCCACCATCTGTCTCCAACTCCTAGACTATTCAACACCGCACATTACATTTAACAAAGTAGCTAGTATTAATCAACACTAATAGATTTGTCTGCTTGTTCGTGTAACAATATACTAAAGTCACGCCTACATACAACTGTCAACTTGTACTACTTTTTTGTACATAATATAAATAGGAGAATAGGATAGGAGTCAAGGAAAACAGTTTGTTGGTTTTGGACTAGGATGAACTTAGAATCGGGACAAGTAATTTTGTCATTTGTGATTTCGTAAATAAAGCATTATTTCAGTCTGGAACAAATTACCAATGTCCAAATTCAAGTTGCAATCTCTTTTCAGCGACAATCAATGTCAAAAACTTGTCAAAAATGTAGGGGTATTAGAGGTATTTTTGACAGATTAAGACTTATATTAAAATGCAAATGTTCTTAAAACTACGGAAATGGCTCCTCAGATCATTAGTAAGTTACTAATAAGCATAGCTTACCTATAATCATAAGGTATACTGGTTTTCCTTCTTCCTTTCTTACTTATTTTCGTTCCTTGCCTTTTCATAGTGGTTTTCATGATTTTATAAGAATTATAAGTTATTTTATATACAGATAGTGGCTACAAATAATATCAAAGCTTTTGTTTATACAGCATTATTGGATAAAACTGCAACCTAAAATAAAAAAAAAGATTAAAAACCCAAAAACATTTGACACCTTCAACGATACTTGCGTAGGTATCTAACAAGATTTTTCCACGGAATATTTGTCAAGGTATCGCAAGTACGTTAACCGTGCCAATGCAGACGGGTCTTTTTAACACCTCGCCCGTTTTCGGTGCGTCGTATATCAAGTTAATGTTATCTGCGGCGCGCTGTCTTCGTGATGCATTGCGCTTGCGCATACGCTGATTAACGAAATTAATTTGTCACACTACAGATTGTTGGCGGTCGTAATTAATTTGTAATTTAAACGAATACGTTCGCGTTTACATGTGGTTGGATTTTTGGGTTTTCGATTTTAGATAGAGATAATTTCTTGTGAAGGTGGAATAATTAAAAGATGGTGTGGCGCAATCAATGTCTCATCCTTTGTTGTATATCTTTTATAATAATGTAATTCGTTTTGTCTAGAAAATGTATAATACACTTTTGTACAGCATAAATCAATGTATAAATTATAACAAACAAATGGCTTTGCCTACTTTCCAAACAAAATTATTACATATTAAAACAAAAAATATCTATGTTAATTGAGACAGATACGTCCGGGGCTTCCAATACTGTAATTTAGATAAAAAGGTGTGTGTCCCAACACAGCATAAATACAACATGTCCAAACAAGCTTATCTCGTGACCACCTCAGAGCTCTCCAAATTAATGGGGACCAACGATATTTCACCTTTTTTACTAACAACATTTTCGAAAAAATAATTAGCGTAATATGGTTAATCAGCGCGTTGAGTGTAAAGGAACAATTATAAAACGATTCACTTATAACTTTTTTTATATCGTTAATACCAAAAACCCTTCCTTGAAACTATGTAGTTAATTATATGATCACTGTCAATAATGATTATTGACCTTATAAAATCATCAATAGGACCGATGGTTGGACAAAGGGTTCCGTCGCCGTTAACTCGCCCGCAAACGTTTGAAAAAACAAAGCCAATTTGGCCTAATAAAGTATAATTAAAAAACAAATTTTATTGTGATACCCATTCACGCGTTACTATTCCTTATTTTTTAATTAATCGATTCGTTTATTGGGAAGTCTTTGGTCGGTGCCAGTGATGGTATTAGATAAAATTATCCTTTCGTATTGTGTGATTTGTTACGCACGTATTTAAGGGTTAAAAAGTCGGGTGCTATTAATGGTGCGTTTACGATTTCGTTTCGAAAGGAAATCATAATATTTTTTTCTAGGATCCTGATTGGCTCAATTTTGTCTCATCAACTGTATTGATTGGAGCGCCACCTATTAAATTAATTTTACAGCGTTTGGATATCGCTACAAAATATTAAAATATTAGTTATACCTACGTCAATGAAGTCTACCGCCAAGAAAAGTCCACATTTTTATTTTAGGGATTAGTATTATTAGATCATCAGTATTCTATCGTCTATAACCGACTTAAAAAAAGGAGGAGGTTATCAATTCGGTTGTTTTTTTATGTTTGTCACCTCAGAACTTCGTTATTTATAAGCCGATTTGCAAAATTCTTTTATTATTAGTGTTATATGAATTTGTGTTTACAACTAAAAAGTGAATAATAAACACTTAAAAAAGATTTTATCTATGCACACTATAATGCGAATAACAACTTACCTATCCTAGGCAATTTAAAGTTGGCTATCGGAATTTTTTTCTTGTTATTCGCATTAAACGATTGCACTGGAGAAGCATTTTTTGAACAACTCATCATCTGCCTAGCCTTTTCCCAACTACGTTGGGGTTGGCTTCCAGTCTAACCGGATGCAGTTGAATACCAGTACCTACTTTACCTATTATCTTACTGGGTAATACGATACACTTTAGTAAGATGGTATAATATTTTGATTTTAACATAATAATATATCCTTTATTAACAAAAATAACAAAATTAAAACCTAACTTAACTAAAACTATACAAAAACTAAAATATAGCGTAAGTAATATATACTAAGATTGGTTGGCAGACTTTCGTGCTTCTGACGACCTGTAACGACTGTCAAAGATACAAGAATGACAGCCGGGACCAATGACTTAACGTGCTTTCCGAGGCACGGAAGAGCACCACCATTTTTTGAACATCTTTTATGTTACTATTATTGTAAGTAGTTTTATAACTTAGTTTTACACGTACCGTGTCTCGCTATATCTCTGCGTTTCAATCTAATCGTGTGGATTTCGTAAACATCCAAAATATTGAATAATTCATACAGATTTCAACTTCACAATACTGAACGCTATAATTTTTATAATTACCTACATTCGCTGCCAGTTACGGTTAACTAAATATGCAATTAAAATTTTTGTCTGTCTATCAAAACGTCCTTCGGTGGCATAAGATGAGCATTTTGACAACCCCTGTCTAGGACGGCCTATTATTACGGTTTCTCGATCGGGCACAAACCACAAAAGATGACGATCAAATGATATCTAATTATGCGCTAGAGTTTCTGTTTTAATTGGCCCGATTTCGGTTCGTTGTTTTAAATGTTGTTATTTCTAACGGGACTGTTGTGTAATGTGTATAGGTAATATCATCATATTCATATGTGTAATATGTCAAGGAGGTGAATATGTTGTTTTGATGGCAAGGTGGTTTATATTTTTGTAGGTATCCGTCGACTAAGAGTGATTTCGTCGAACCGTACCATAGGCGAAGAGTGATTTGCTATACCGTTCTGAGCTCATTTATTGGTCAAAAAAGTCCAAAACGCTTATCCAAAAAAAAACATTAAATTAATCACTAATACACAAATCAACCACTAATCACTATCACCATCACAATCACGAACACACGACACGATTTTAATCAATATTTTCTTCTAGAGTTTTTTTTATTTTAGTCCAGACTTTAATAGCTATGGGTTACTATGCTATCATTTGTATGCTAAGTCTACTTCTAGTTGGAAAAAATTACGAATTTTTCAGCAATGATTTTATTCTGAAATGTTCCTGAATCTATCATACCTTTTACTTTGATATCAACACCTTTTTATTAGGTACTTGATTCGGCTTTCAACAGCCTCAAACGTCTTAAGAGCCTTTACTACCTCAACTAAAATTCACTCTTTATCTCGCTCATACGATACTGCTCGCTGACTGAGTGAGAGCGAGACAGAGTGCGGTGCTGGGCGGCAGGCAGCGCCAATGGTTTAGGTATATGCTTTTTACAGTGAAAATAATGGTAATTATAAAAAAGTAAATAACATAAGACCTGCTTTAAAGTAAGTTCAGTTAGTATGCAAAGTTTCATGATCTAATTTGAAGTATTTTTTGAATACCAGCGGT
Organism: Amphipoea lucens; assembly: GCA_947508005.1. NCBI lineage: Eukaryota > Metazoa > Arthropoda > Insecta > Lepidoptera > Noctuidae > Amphipoea > Amphipoea lucens. The sequence goes on from OX382374.1 coordinate 12,124,818, forward strand.
TTATTGTTCGGGTTAGAGGTAACTTTGGATTTATTTTCTATCGAGAAAATTTTATGGAATCGTGTTTTCGTCTAACATAAGACTTAGCATTAATCCTCAACTTTACCATATATTTATTTCAAAATTAATGGTGCAGTATTTTCGACATAACGGAGGATCACGCTAAGCCATTTGAGGTAGTATAGGCTCTTAATCGGTATTGAGGAATTTTTCAACATCTCTTTAAATACAAGGACAAGAAGAAAACATTCTCACTGCAATCAATAAACATTATTCACTGAACATTAGTAATAACATCAAAGCTTAGCAGCCGAAACTGTATCCTTTCTTCACAACAATCGCGTTAATTACATTTAAATCTCTTATATACATAAAGGATGTTAACAAATCGATTCGTCTCGATTGTCTATCGAGTCGTGATTTCCTGTCGATGATATTTATCAATCGATTCAAGGTGTGTTTCGTTTGAATACGTTTTTAATGCAACGTTCTCCGGAAACAAAGGTACTGTTGAATATATCTATAAGTTGAAACATGTGCATACAACAACGTATATGAGCACATATTTTAATATATGAGTATGATCATTAAAATTATTTCTTTAAAAAAAAAATAGGCAGGTTAGTTTTAAAATCCCTATTTATGGCTTCAGTTATAATGATCATTATAGCATTGTGTGACCTACTTATACGCGCACTTAACTCATGCTTTTCTGTGACTTAAGTAGGTAGTCTATTTTACACAGAAAAGCGTGACTTATGTGCAGGTTTAGGTCACACGAGCTATAAAATATCGTAACGTACTATTGCTATGTCGTGTCATGTTTTATCAAGAGGTGTCCCTTAGCGCTAAAAATAAGTCTAAGAATAGTATAAAAATAGTGATTAATTCAATATCAAGTTCAATGCACTTTTTGAAGGGTGGATTAGTAATAACAGCCGCAAGTGTCGAACAATAAGGTTAAGCTGCGCTTGCCGCGGTCAGTCCGTGGATGGGCGACCATCTTTACATACCGAGATCCCTCCCTACTTCGGAAGGCATGTTAAATCGTTGATCCCAGCTGTCATTCTTGGATCTTTGATACGAGTCGTCAGAAGCCCGAAAGTCTGACAACCAGTGTTACCAACGGGTACGAGTTACCTAGTAACTGGGTTGTGGTCAGATAGGCATTTGCTTCATGTACAAAACTGGTACTCAGCTGCATCCGGTTAGACTGGAAGCCGACCCCAACATAGTTGGGAAAAGGCTTGGCAGATGACTGCAATCTTGATCACCAGTTCGTTTGGACAGAAAGCAAGTGGCAAAGCAAGCAAAGCAAGTGCAAGTGGTGTATTCCTCTTCTAATCATACATTTTACCAGTTCTGTGGGCCACCTAAAATTTTAGTAAAAAGACTTCGTTAATCCTGTACTTAGGTAGGTATCTAATAAACACTTGTAATTTTTTTTCTAAAGGCGACCGCCTAAAAACTAGGTAGATCATCTATCTAGTTTTTAGGCGGTCGCCTTTATTTTTTGATATTCAGCAGAGTACTTTTTGAATAAGGCTGAAAAATGTAGATGATAATCATAACAATGGTTTTTTATTGACCTACTAACGAACTACAGAAATAGAATACTTTTCATAATCAGTGTACATGTAAAACCCATTAAGGGCAAGCATACAATAATTGGCGACGGCTTTTTATTTTTTTGTTAAAAGGTGCGAGCGCCCCTTGATTGACGCGGCCACTACGTCTTTTTGACGGGCCTGACGTATTTTATGTGTAGCGTCTCTACACAGGCTGTTTTGAAAGTGTAATATTTAATTTAGTTTATGATTTTCATGATATTATTGGTAGTGTAACTAAAGTAGTGTGATTATGTATTAGAGAGAGAATGAGAGCGTACAAATAACAACTTAGCTACTTTTGTTTTTGTTGCCAGGAATTTTAAAATATTACGACAAATGTTATCCTAAAATAAAAAGACGAGTATAATCGTTAAATTGTTACTAGTATATTTATTTAATTAAATAATTACTATTTAGATCATTTTTTTGCAAACAAAATCCATTCAGACTTTAAGACTCTTCTAGCATACCAATCCGTAAAACGTAGCACCAATAGAAATATAATGAACATAATTAAATTAACCCAAAGCGTCTGCTATTGTGAAACAATTTGTAAAATCAATATAGACGCTTCTAGTTTCTCCTTCAGTTTTGAGCCCCGAAACCAAAACATCCTGTATCCCACATTCTTCCCACAGATGCGTATCGCCAGCACATTATCGGTCGGTAATCGAGCTCACTACGTTTCGCAAAAAGGTGTAACAGAAGCTGGCAAATGAGCGCGAGGTAATGACTGCCCCTTAATTTAAAACGATCGACGTTAGCGCCGCTTATTACAAGCTCGGTAATTACTAATTTGTTTTGGATATATTGCTAAAGTGTTGAACATTCCGATACCAAGGTACTTAGATTTTAATGTAACAAGTGAAATTATGTTATGTTTGTATGACGCGTACCTACACACCTTTCCTTAAAATAATAGTCCATTTCTTCAATCAGTTAACGCTAGACGATTAAGATAGAATAATACTGATAATTTCGAAAACATTATGCTAGCTAAGTGAAGATATTCCAACATTATTAGGAGTTATGTGTTCGAGCCGTTTAGGGTTGAAACACTAGGACCATGGGGTCCGAGTAACTACTTTATTCTTCGAGATAACGCTAAACGATTGGTCGACTCTCCACGTGGCCTATATTTTGGTCAAAGAATCAACATCGCGAGCTGCCAGTCTTTTGGGCACTTTTCAGCGATGCGGACAAATTTTTTGAAATGATTAGTCAATGAAGATAAATTACTAAGTACCTGGTATTGAGACTTAAGTATACTTACTTGCTCTGTTTTCCTAATAGAAAAAAAAAATTACATTCTGCAGTCGATACTCCTTGCCCTCAGGTCAGGTGGAGCGATGACGAATTTTTTGAAATGATTAGTCAGTGAAGATAAATTACTAAGTACCTGGTATTGAGACTTAAGTATACTTACCTGCTCTGTTTTCCTAATAGAAAAAAAAAATATTACATTCTGCAGTCGATACTCCTTGCCCTCAGGTTAGGTGGAGCGCTGATCTTCGCTGCTGGGTCGATGGTAGTAGCTGCATGAGATTAACTAAGAATGGCGAGCGATTGAAGAGGCCTTTACCCAGCAAAAGAGAAGATGTCCTTTGAAGAATTATATAGGCTGATGATGGATATTGATCATCCGCTTACTCTTTGCAACTTATTACACATCTGAAAAGAATCCATAACTCACTCGATGACTAAGACAAGTGCCAAAGTTCATGTGAACTAAAACATAAGTAATTAAAGCAATGGGTAAGCTGAGTATACCCTGACCTTTGGCTAATGCACTGTCTATCTGTATGTGATAGCTGATAGCCAAAACTGGTAATTAGCCCGTGATTAAACGCCGATATGTTGCGGCAGGCTCCCACGGCTCTAGGGATGACAAAAGCACTTTTTTTAAAGTAACATTTTTATAAGTAGGTATACCGTTTCTGGGTCTATGTTTTAACCGGTCAAGCACCGCGCGTCGCCAATAGAAAAAACAATAGAAAATCAATTGTGTCTCATTAGCGGAGCTTGACAGATGGGGACTACATGACTTAAAGCGCGGTCACTGTCGGACTGCATAGAAAAGAAAGAGAAGCGCCATGACACAACCCTGGTAATTTTTTGCAAAATATGAAGCAATGAAATTAATTTACAAAAAATCTATTGTTTGGATTAAAAAATTAAAACAGTGCTTTAGTACCTATGTTGCTTGTAGAATAATCTGACAAAAAATCAGTATGATTGTATGTATGTTAGGACGGTTTTTATTGTAAAAAGAAAGTTTTTAGAGGTATCTTCATGATTTTTTTCTATCGTATCAAATTAATTGTATTATGTTTTCAACACACTATATACCTAGCATAAATCCTGCAGTGTATCATATAATTTTCTGATTTTGTTTACTGTAGTCGATCATTTACTTTTAGTGCTTCTAAAACTTGCGTTTTTCATTTAGGTCCTGTAATCCCCTTAAGACATCAGACGTCAAGTAGCGCCCTAATCTATCTCGTTAAATCAAAGCACTGTGATTGTAAATAATCTTTATTGTATGTATAGATAACTAACTATATTTACACTAGGTACTAAATTAAATAACTAACTAACTATACAAATAAATACAAAAACAAAAGGACACTTAGGCGTCGAAGTACTCGCCCGCATCGCTGTCATCCCGAAACTTGCCCAGAAGACTGGCAGCATTGCCACGTTTAATGGCATCGCTAATTCTTTGGCCAAAGAACGACCCAGCCACGTGAAGTGTCGACCAGCCGGCGAGAAATTTCCTTAAAAAGGAACTCGGGCCCCTTGACCCGAGCGATTCGTCCCCAAACGGCCTAAAGCTGTAGCACTTACATTGTTTTTATCTTCCCTAAATTAATGTTTATGCTTCAGCATAATCATTAATTTCTAATTCTTTTCTAATTTAGCACACCAACTGCAAACATACCACATTAGCAACGCAAAATCATAGAAACATAAATATCGGATGCATATCTGTTAGCATCAGAGGCAACCCTACTCCTGATGTTTCTCAGAAGTCTCTTCAAAGTTTTACACCTAAAAGGTTTTAGATTAGATAATTATATGTAATGGGACGAGTGATAGCTAATCTTTACTTCAAGGGTAAAGAAAGGATCAATTGTTTGGTACAAAGATGCTCCCGACGATTATGCGGTAGCATTCCGTTTTGTGGCAACCTTAAGGTGTAATTTTCTCGTCAGAATTCAATTTTTTTTGTGACATTTTGTTTGGTATCCGATAATGGCTGGTAACGCTGTGGTGATGCAGCAAAATTTGTATTATTGGCTGTAGTAGTTTGTAGTATTATATAGAGTGATTATTATAAGCTTTAAGGTGAAGATAGACCAGCCCATTTAGAACCATTGAAGCCGTGGTTGTCTTAGACGAAGTCTTACCAATTTATTTTCCACATTGAATGACGGCATTCGACGGTTTGTCCATACAAAAAGTACAAAAAGAGAGCATGTGTGCTCCTTTTTAATCGGCAAAGTGCGAAAGGTCGTCGATCAATGTGTCCCGACTCTTAAGAGTAAACTAGTCGCGAGCTCGAACTCACTGGTGGTCATGGCCAAAATCACGCTGTCTAACTTGGCTTCGTGTCTGACGGAGCCAGTATCAGTGATGAGCAGTTAGATGCTAATCTACACGCACAACATCTAGTTCTCACGCACAGAAACACCGTTCCGAACTGATAGGCGCATAAAAATATTTGAAAAGTGCTTTGGAAAATCGAGTTCTATGAAAAATCCACTACATAAATCAATCACAAATAAAGTTTTTTGAACTTTTCGATAACTGAGTTTTGTCGGTACGGATTTAATTTTTAAAATTTTTCAGTTCTTTTATTACTTATTTACACCCAAAGTTACGTTAAAAATAGCAAGAAAAACGAATCTTTGTTGGCTCATAACTTTTTAATGGCTTGTTATTTTACAATTCTGCTTCCGTACAGACACAATTAATAATTAGACAAAACGATACAATGTTTAACTTTGGATGTACAATGTCAAACAGTGGAGTAATACTCTCCCGAAATTTGTATGGAAAAAATATCGAATAGTGGCACCTTACTGAGTCGTGATAGAACCACCGAAAAGAAAAATACCCTTGGTCCTACTAGTAGAACTTCTCGATCGGACCTCGGACAATAAACGGATATGCAATATTAAGTCAAGATGGTACACAAATAACACTCACAAAATTGGCATCTTCCAAAAACAAAATAGAAACACACGAGTTGCATTTATTTTTTCCGCATAGCGCACCATTTTTTACTTCCAATAATCTTCGTATCTATAAATCAATAACTAAACAATTGCTATGATTGATGGGTCAGAATCAAAGTTAAGTAGTTATGGCTTAATTATAGGCAACGGTCAGCCGACATTATATACGCCATAATGTTTTGACATCACAATGGACGTACGTTTAGATATGACTTTCTATAAGTTGTGTTAGGCGTGAGAATTGGACGGTGGATGAAGGACGTAAGTATAGGTATGAATATAACATAATATCACGCTTTGTTTCCACGAAGGGTTGGGCAGAATTGTACACCCACATTTCACCAGTTATGTTTAAGTCCTATGTAATAAGCGACCCTATTGCCATCAAATGGGCACGAATCCAGACTTCGGGCTGATACTGAGAAATTCCAAATGAAAAAAAAACAACCGGCTTCAAAAAAAAAAACATTACAAAATGATAAATAACTTTAATTTTGGAAGTCGGTGTCGTTGGTTCCACATTTTCGTTTTTTGACACCGACTTCCAAAATTAAAGTTATTTATCATTTTTTAGTGTTTTTTTTTTGAAGTCGGTTGTTTTTTTTGTAAAAAAAGTTTTTATATTTCACTTTTTAGTTGCAACCTACCCCACACAAATTCAATTATCACTTGTGCATTGAAGAATTGAATACACCGACTAGAAGAATCATCAAATCGCATAGAAATGCCGGACATGCTGTACATTGATGCATATAACTTCGTACATAAGAATAATTACCTAATGTATTATATACTAAAACCTTCCTCAAAGTATATAAATCACATTAGTGAAAGAATTATCAAAATTGGTTCATTAGCTTTTGAGAAAATCGCGGACATACATACATACGGGTCGAATACAGAACTTCCTTTTTTTGAAGTCGGTTAAAAACCCAATAACGCTTGCTCGGATCCGCGAATTGAAACCAGGATCTCATGTCCAACGAGGCAGTATATGTTATGTATGAAGTGAGGGTAAAATGTATTCTTCAGTTATATAATTAAAGTCGGTTAAAAATAGACACCCTGTGCCAGTCATGTATCGGAAAGGGAATTGTGCTAAGAGGCTAAGAGGTAATTGTTATGGCAATACAATGATTCTACTGTCAAAATTTGGTTCGTTGGAAAGGTAATCGAAAGGCCAAGAGTGGATATTAACGTAATGATATATAGCATGTTGATTCTGAAATTGGTGATATGAAGACGTTTGGCTTTTTTCTTTGTCTTTGGTAACCATTCTTCGACGGCTGTTTTCATCAGGCTACTAATTTGTCAGGTTTAGGATAGAGCCAGGTATAATCCATACTATAATATTATAAATGCGAAAGTGTGTCTGTCTGTTATTTCTTCATGCATAAACCGCTGAACCGATTCAGATGAAATTTGGTATAGAGATAGTTTGAGTCCCGGGAAAGGACATAGGATACTTTTTTTAAATTTTTTTTATTCCGATATTCCCACGGGATCGACACTTATGCGGGTGAAACCGCGGGGCACTGCTAGTTTGAAATACATGCTTTGAGTTTGAAAGGAGATGACTACCGAGATACCCCAAATAAATTGGGATAAGGGCAGGAGAATGATGAGATGAATACTGTCTAAATCTATTCATACTTAGGTATTTCACGGTAGACATAGTAAAAAGTGCTGCTAGATATTTAAGAAAAATACATTTCGACAGCAAAGCAGTCTTCAAAGGGACATTCACACATATAGGCCCTTCTCCGAAAAAAAAACAAACTATCTGCTTACAAAGGCTTAGTCATAAAGTCTTTTGACACGTGCTTCATACAAAGTAGAGCCAACGTAAATAATGTTAACGAGGTCAAGAATCATAATGTGTGTATTTCGCACTGTCGTAAACCAGCCTACAGCGTAAGAATCAATCATGAATGTTGTGTTTTGAGTTACGACCTTATTTATGATTGTATAAGATAGGCCGATGCTCTAGGGGATAATTTTTTTGATGATTTCGCTTCTTGTTTAATGTTTTTGTTAATGTGACCTTTATTTTTTGCATGTTAGGGTAGTCTTTGGTGCTAAATAGCCTATAACGTTCGTACTGCTGGGACACAGGCCTCCTCTCTGTGACAGGGAGTGGTCCATAATCCACTACACAGGCCCAGTGCGGGATGACGGATGTCACATGTTTTCGAATTTTTGGTTCTAGGACATGTCGAGTTCATGGATCTTTTTCTTCACCGTTTTGAGAGCTGTAGTGATGAAATTAAATACACAATGTGTCTGCAATAGTTTGGATGAAAACAATACGAAAACAGAGAGCAATTGCAAAGAAAATTTACTTGGAAACATATAAATTGTATACAGGTAGCAGCTGGATGAAAGTATTCTAGAATCGAGATTAGTGATGTACGATTCGACAGGCTCATATCAGCAGCGAACTGATATAGGCTATGAAGATCTACAAGACTTTTTTTTAGAAAAACCTCATTATGTGATTAAGGGCAGGTTTTTGCCAACGCCAGATCATAACTTTATCGGAGGAATAATTTTGAATTTTTGACAGTTCATCTATACAAAAACTGTCAAACGTCAATTTTATTCCACGAATAAAAATTATCGGTCGATTGAAAAATCAGTCCTAAGAGTTATTAATTTATTATCAATTAGCTATTGCTCGTGAAATATTGTCAGCTCCCTAATTGCGTAACACACTATCAATCTCAATCTGAATCATTTTGAAAGATATTGCTAATCCATTACTTCTTATGTTCAAATATGTGTTTGCTCAACAACGTAAACAACGCAATGAATGTTGTTGAACTGTCAAAATGAAACCCATTGCTACTGATAGTGTGTTACGCAATTACCCTGCTGAAGGAGTTCCTTGCCATCATTGACGAATGTTAAGGAGATACACAGGAGACAAAACCGGAGAATGAAAGGGAAAATCCCCTCAACATGAACTCAAACTCAAAGCATTTATTTCAATTAAACCATGTACAGGAAGGAGCTTTTGAATTGTCAAAATTAAAAAGTCGGTAGACCTCTATGGAGAAGGACGGGCAAGAAACTCCATGGCCACTCTTTTAAATCTAGAATATTACAAAATCCTGGGTACATTATTCTTGTTGCTTCTATATGTGAGAACAATGTAAAAAATCACAAAAATGAAGAAACAATTAAAAAAATAACATTAAAAATAAGCCTTGGCAGTTAAGAGATGACCAGTCTCAACCGACGGCGCCCGTTCATGTAGGTACATGACGCGTGGATCAGCACCATTCAGCTCAACCATTTTGTAGGGAACCAAATGAACCAACAATCCGAATGAACAAGTCCAAACAATTTCACAATACCTAGAATTCTAAGGCTATTAATATTCCAAGATGATTTTAGCAAAAACAGCTCCCGTTAATGCGTTTAAAACAATAATTAAACAGAGATCAAATTGCAACATTGTTTGTGCAACCGCTTATTATACCATTTTTGTATATTGGCTTGTTTCGTTAACCTATAATTTGTATAAGGTTATGAATTATGATTTAAGCATTTATAATTTTAGGTTAATTACTGATTTGATTTTGCATTATTATGTTTTTAGTGGTAGTTTTATAATTAGAAAGATAAACATAATCACGCAGATGTTTTCCGTGTAAGCTCAACTAGATCTTTTAAATTTTTCATAGTATTATAGCTTCATAATTAATTTTTGTATTTAAGCTTTCATTTATTTTAGTTATAAGTGTTCTGTGTTCATGCATTTATTTTTAAACGCGTAACCGTGGAGTTTCTTCTTTCTACGGTTCGGTTGTTCGTTTCATATATGAAACAAACAATTGAACCGAGCACCTAGCTTCCGACGTTTCATAAGTGCCAGTGCAGGTTTATGCGAAATAAAATAATTATTTTGATTTGATTGTGTAATGATTCTTCAAACATGTTAACAAAAAAACTTTTTTCTTTCTTTCAAATAGATCTTTTATGCCTCAATTATGAACTTTGTCGAAAGGTTTGTAGGTGTGACGTATTTATTTATCAATTTTGTTCTCAGTAGGTACCAGTGCTTCGACGCTTGCCATTTATGGTGCTTATTGTTTAAACTATTCATAAAACTTGTCTAGACTTAAGTCTAGACGTTGGGGTTATGGCCTCGAACTATTAATAGGTACTTTTCCCCTTTTACAAAAACCTGTATATAACCTCTCAAAATAAAAAAAAATGTAAATCCTTGCACTCTTATCAATCTCATTTACCAACAATTACAATATTAATTTAAAACGCGCTCAATAAATTAAAAAGATTACGCTTCAAGCATAAAGATATGGGCAGACTAGCGACATGTTTCGATTATTGAATGAGCACCGATGCGACGAATCGATTACGTCCGAGTAGTTGGTACGGTCTTGCCCTGTGCGACGACGGACTTAACAAGGCTTGCACGATTGTACTTTTTGTAGGGGGTATTATAAATGATTGTATGTTCGATGTCGCCAAACTGCGGGGTTCTGAAATAAGCTTTAGTTGGTTTGGACTGTTTTGCAATAGGGCTCTGATTAGGGGATCGTTTGTGGGTATTACGTAGAGCTTCTTGAAACATTATATAATATCTTGATTTGGAATATCTTGATTAAAATTTTGTAATATCTTGATTTAAAAGAGAGTCCTTGAAGTTTCTTGTCCGTTCTTCTCCATAGATAGGTATCTACGTTATGGAATGGGCAACTAGTTTCATTTGACTCACTACCTGTAGCTGTGAATGGTTTAATAGAAATAAATGCGTTGAGTTTGAGTTCTAATATGCTGAAATGGGCTTTTAATTGAGTAAGTTATGTATACGAACATTAAAAAAGCTCCTTTTGCTTCCCTTGCGGTCATACACCTGAAGAGCAATTCTCGAAATTTTAAGAACGTTCACGGTCTGATCTCAGTCTCTATCTGTCAAAATAATATCATAATTCCCTACATTTTTGACAAGTTTTTGACGTTTGTTTGTCGCCTAGATGAGACTGCGACTAGATTTTGAACGTTAAAAATTACGAGAATTGGCCTTCTGAGGGACAATTCTCGTAATTTTAAGAACGTTCACAGTCTGGTCTCAGTCTCAGTCTGTCAAAAATACCTCTAAGTTCCCTACATTTTGACAAGTTTTTGACATTTGTTTGTCGCCTAGATAAGACTGCGACTAGATTTTGAACGTTTTAAATTATGAGAATTGACCTTCTGGTCATTCACGCGCGCCGGTTGCGAGTACTACGCACCTTACCTTTCAGGATCGTAGCAGGTGGCGTTCTTTAGTTTCTGCATACCCCCATGAGAAGAAGGCTTGTGTTTATGTAGTCTATTAGAACTTAAGTTTCAAATTAATATTATTTTAAGTTAAACAAATATCAACTTTATTTTAATGGTAATTAAGTTGATTTCAATGTGACTAGCACTACTGAAAAAAATATAAAAATGTTTGAAGTTGTAGCGTAAATTGAACTTTATTGTGAAGGATTTAAAGTAATTTTTCCATACCTAAACTCATATTTGTTTACATTTTTGGCAAATAAATCGAGAATGCATATTATGTAAGTATGTATTAAAAAGTAAGATCTTACTAGGCGACCTTTACCAACAAGTGCAGCATGATTTATAATCATGATTGCGAGTCGATTTTTAATTTATGATTTGGCATGAACTACCTACCTACCTCTACATTGTATCGCTTGCTGCACAGAGTTCCGTATTCTGTAAAGGATAGAGATAGGATTTCACATCGTATGTTTGTCAAAAATCTCTTGAAACATCGCAGGTTTTCTGACTTAATCGAGAAAGTTCTTGCGACCATCGTCTAAACCGCCATCCAGCACACTCCCGGTTGACGCTAGTCGAACTGCGCACTATCGCGACATGATCGCAGCGACAAATCGCAAGATGCGCCGCCGTCCGTTATTCCGCGCCGCTGCGCTCATGCGTCGGATCCTATCCGCGAACATATTAGTATTGTAACCGATCTAAAGGTTACCGTACAAAAAAGATTCATGGCTTGTGCATATGAAGGTATTGACGGCTAATGCGTATGGAGCTTTATGTTTTATTAATAGAATTTTAATAGGGCTTTGTAGATTGCGATAGTGTCGGAAGATGTTACCTATAGGCTGTGATTTTGACGATTCCAGTAACTAATTATCTTTCAGATACATTCATCATTTTATTTTTCTCTTTACTTATGATTCTTCAACTTTTCTTAGCTGGCGTTTTTGACTGGAAGTGACCACTTGCATATAAATACATAAGAATGTATGAATCATACTCATTGATACACAATTATGTCACCTGTGATTTATAATCAAACCAAATTCCCTAAAATATCGCTCCAGATTAAACCAGATCCGAAATAAAAAAAAAACAGACCCCCATAAATCCGACCACTAAATCAATTACCGGTCATCTTCAACAATAAAGTATGCAAGAATTTACATTACACACTCCGACCACGTGACATTGAATTCTATACTAACGATATAAAAGAGGCAACATTGCCTTGCGCCCCAAAACAGCGAATGTACGAACAAGTCCAACAGAAACGAAAGACCCGTCACAGAGGAACTTAATCCTTTAAACGTAGAACATAAGGGAGGTCTTTGTAAAATGGTGAGACTCACATAAGTGGTTTTGAATCTGTTATCGTGGTTGTACATTAGTGAAGGCTTGACACAGCCAGTCTTCTGTAAGGCCACAGCTTGTATTAGTGGCTTCTAATTTATTAGGAACGATAGGACGACTGACGCCGGCCACCCTGACCAAGGATCCATTCACACCAGGTGGGGAGGCCCGGACTAATTGGACCTGTGGCGGATGGCATCTGTTTTTGTTTTGTGTTTGTTTTCCGTGGAGAAAGTTTAGACGGTGATTGGGATTTATGATTTTGGTTTTTGAGTTTTAAAATTACAATATTAATATCAACCTGATATTAATATTGTAATTTTATTATATGATAATGTAGGATTGATTTAAAAAATAAAATAAAATAAGTTTATTGACACATAATACCTTTGTATAAAATACTAATACATTTCCCATTTGTGTGTAATGCACAATGTAGGATTATATTTTATTACGTAACATAAAATGTTATGATTTAAGATTAAAGTAAACGAAGTAGCAACGCAGTAAGCCAGCAACTAATTACTCAATTAAATGATTCAATGCCAAAGTTATGAAAAAGATTGTTCATTATATACCTATATATACAGGTATATTACTTTACTGCTTAATTGCTTTGAAATCGATATAAACACCTTCAGACAACCAGTAGAAAGGTCAAATCAATCAGTTATTGTTCATTTATAATTTAACCACTGAATACGAAGTTCATAATGAATTGAATCGATCGCGGAACAAAAACTTTTGGATTGAAAATAATGAAGTTTCCTTGTATTTTGTGATTTAGAAACATAATTTATCATAATTATGTCAATGAAGGTATTGTATAAAAACTTCATAAAGGTGCCGTTTTAATAAATACTGCAGATGAATGTGCATCGTACATCTAATATACTGCATTTTTAATTTATTGCTTTTTTATGAATATCTTGTTTTTGTGAATATATAGCGGCACGTATTTGTGCTTGAACGCACAGCGACATATCGGCGGTGTAGTATCAATATCTAATAACTACAAAATCATGATTTTACAGGAGGCAAAAAAAACGTTTCATTTGTATAGTTTTGAATATTTTAATAAAAAAAAGTTATTTATATTAAACAAATAGTAGGAAACGTCGTCGTCGGTTCAAGACCCTATGTTTTTGCAAGTATGAGCTATTTTATATTTTACCTACGAATATGCAATAAAGTGAAAATTGCTAAAATGTTAGTTATTCGATATTGACACTTCACCGTCGATATCAAGCTATACATTTCCAGTATAAGCTGACTGACTTATCACTGTACGAAAAGCCTATACAATGTGAGGTCAGCTAAGACTGGAAATGTATTGCTTGATATGTCGTCGTGTGTACTATATAATATTAACGCTTTTCAGCATTTTCAGAGGCATAAAAAAGTAGGTAACCAAAAATATATTATTAAGTACACCAGTGAAAAAACCATTCAAAATTAAATCACTGCATTTTATTACCAAACAATGGCCATTCACACCGAATCTCCTCTACATTTTTATTAACACCCCAAACCAGATAAACAGGATACGGAAAATATATTTATTTGTCCAATCATCAAATATAAGGGGCGTTCTCGGGTTACACGAAATGATTCCAGTATAGCAATCGTCCACGTGATTTGTTACGATAATCTATCCCAATAAATAACGCACTTCGGCCAAGATTGAGCTGCCTTGTGGTTGTATCTTTTGTTTCACATTTGGCTGGTCTCCTATTGATTTATTGAGCTCAATGATTTTTTGCATTTTATGGCTCTTACTCGTGATTAACACGGCTCGATGGCAGCTATAGATTAATCAACGGATTTAGTGGTTTATCTCCGAGATAGTCGCTTGTTTTTAAGGGTATTGTTTTTCGTTTAATTTGTTGCTTTATTATGTCCTCGTTTTTAATGGTAATGCTTTCGTGGTTCGGTTTTTTTGGTGGAGGTTATCTGGGGAATCGGGGTGTTTTTAAGTTTATGTATGTTGCATTATTTGATATGGTTTTTGGTTTAATGACTCCATTACTTGTATGATGTGTGATGAGGGACTTGTGGATAAGTAATAATAGCCACACGGGTCGATCTATCAGGTTAAGTTACGCTTGCCGCGGTTGGTCCGTGGATGGGTGACCATCTTCACATACCAAGACTCCTCCGTGCCTCGAAAAGCACGTTAAGCCATTGGACGCGGCTGTCATTCGTGGATCTTTGACAGTCGTTACGGGTCGTCAAAAGCCCGAAAGTCTGACAACCAGTCCACTAACTGGGTTGTGGAGGTCAGATAGGCAGTCGCTCCATGTAAAATACTGGTATTCAGCTGCATCTGGTTACACTGGAAGCCCGACCCCAACATAGTTGAGAAAAGGCTAGGCAGATGATGATGATGACTTGTATGATGTGTATTGGGTTCGTTTAAGGCAGTTATACTGTATGTATTGACTACGTCGTTGGTGTACTGATCGCAAGCGCTACTACTGAGCATGTGGTCATGGGTTTCGATTCTCGGGCGAAGTGTTGTTGGGTTTATCAATCTGGATTTTCTCAGTAGCAGCACAGAATACTTAAAGTACTACGTACAGAAAGGCGACTCCCTTCCCCGCACTAACATCATTTACCGCACCTCACCCCGCACTTCGGCGTAATCGTCGCAGTTCTTTAACAAGAGCGCTCGCAAACACAAGTACCTCACGCACACATTCATACGTATACAAACGTAATTTTTTAATGTAGTAGTAGGTAATTATTTTGCGAGGGTTGTATGGAGTGTCCGGGGTGTGGTAGCAGCCCGGAGTCTGGATTTTTGCCCGGTTGTTGACAATAGGCTCGCCCCCTATTACATGGGACTAAAACATAACTGGCACACCTCTGCTTAACCCTTTGGGAAATAAAGGCGTTATGTTATGTTATTGAAATTGGTTTAAGATTTTTCTATATAATTGACTCATTATCGAGATGACGTCAGAGTCTTCCTCAGTTAACCTCAAAAAGAAGCATTTTCTAGTCAAATACTCGTGAATCATAAGCTCATTACAAATGTCCATTAAAGCCGAGGTTTCAGAAAACGGTCAAAAAGTTGGATTTTTAAAGCAGTAGGTATATCTCTTAAATCGTCAATAATTTTGACCAAATAAAAGATATTTTCTAAAAATATGAAATATACATTAATGCATCAAAAAAATGTTCGAATACACCTCTTAATTGTCTTTAAAAGCAGTTTATCTCTTCATTAACCATTTTAATTATAATTAAGAATATACCATTAAATTTCTAATGCCAAACTGCATTCATTGATGGATTATTTTTTATTAAATAGTTTTTGTAAATAAATAATTGCTTCATATTTGCAATAAATTACCAGGGTTGTGTCATCGCGCTTCTCTTTCTTTTCTATGCAGTCCGACAGTGACCGCGCTTTAGGTCATGTTGTCGCCTTAAGTATAAAACGGACACGTTATGGCGGCAACTATAATAAAAACAGTAAAACAACGAGCCAGAACACCCACATTGCGCTACCTCTACTGTATCTTCTAAGATTTACCTAGCGTTTACCGGGCGTTAAGGAATTTCCTTGATGTCCGAATAAAAATAAAAACGTCGGCGACGGTTTGAAGACTAATGTTATAGGGGACGAGCTCTTGATTCATGTTGCAGGTGTAACAAATGGCAAGACGCACACTGTTACCTACGTTATATTTTCTCTCGGTTTTTTGAAAAATTAATATTGATAAATAGGTAGGTACTACTGGTGATATTTTCCTAAGAACTACCGGCTACATTGCGTCTGAACTCTCAAATATCCAAGTCATCATAGAACTTCTAATATACACCTTCGGAAAGGTCCTTTTTCTTTTTTGTTTTCGGGGGGAAGCCTTCAAAAGGCACCCGACCTCCGGGGAGAGTGATCGGGGAGTGTGGGATTTTCACCTCACTAAAACCACCTCGGTGTTCACCATCAGCACATAGGGGTGGTCCCGGTTTCTCTTAAAAGACCAATTCCGGAACCTTACCGTGCAACGCCTGTAAGGCACATGCCTGGAGAGACTGTACCCCTGAGCCTCGCTATGGACGGCAGCACGTGACCACTGTGCCACCGTCTTCCCTGGGGCCACTTAGTGGGCGGACAGAGTTCGGGAAGGTCCTAGGTTCGATTTCCAGATCGGGCAAAGTGGTATTGGGTTTTCCATCAGGAATTTCACAGTAGCAGCCCGGAGTCTAGATTTGTGCACGGTTGATGGTAATAGGGTTGCTCCCTATTACATAGGACTTAAACATAACCCTCCAGGAATTACAGGCCTGACGTTAATCAGTAATCACCTTGTTTTGTAGTTTTATGGACTTGGAAGTTTTTGACTTGAAACTATCACGACCTGCATTGTTCAACTGCTGGATCTTCCATTTTCTTTTTCTATCCGCCTTATAGTTATTTATTTTAGTCCAACTCCAGAGTCAATGTGGACTTTAAATAATAGTCTAAAGGAGACCAGTTAGTGGTTTAGACTTAAAGAGATGTACCTACTACAAACCCTTAGAATTATGGTGGTAATCTGTGAGAACCTGCTTACTGTATTATCTGGACATCATAATAAGCATATAAACTTCCCACTGTTGGGACACAGGCCTCTCTCGGTGAGAAAGAGTGGGCCGTAATCCACCACGCGGGCCCAGTGCGGGTTGGTAGACACACATGTCTTCGAATTTTTGGATATAGGTCATACTGGTTTCCTCGCGCTGTTTTCCTTCACAGTTATGAGAGCAGTAGCGATTAAATAATTTACACAAAGTAAAGCGCCTCTGTTTGGGTTCGAACCTACGACCTGCAACTCGTAAGTTACGCACGCTGGGCCACCACTGCTCGATTATCTGGTCAATAAACTATTCTCTATTACTAACACTAATACCAACAATTCTACGCTATGCAAGTATGCATGCCAAAACCTTACAAAGTAAAGCCTGTAATCACACGCTACAATGATTGCGTGGTATTCGGTCGCCTTAGAGAACGAGTTATCTACTAAAATCAGTCACCCATCCAATTATCGGCTTGACTAACTGTAGCTTAACTGCGCTGATTTAACAATTAGCGCTTACGGTATATTTTGAATATTTTGTGTGTATTTTCTGTTGATGTAGAAATTGTAGTGATGATGTCATTCGTAGAAAGATGATGAGTATGTATTAGCGTGGTTTTTTCTGTTCCAATATTGTAAGGCTGGGAGCAGTGAGATAGATCCACGATCTGTTACCAAAGGATTCTCGGTTACTTCGGTCATAATGCCCGTCGGGAACCAGATAATCTGGAATAGTTGATAGTGATGGGCAAGGTAAGGTAAGGTCACCTAACCGCTGGTCAGACCAAGTAACCACCCTCACTGGACTCTCTGTTACGACCGCCCTGAGAGAAGCTGAGAACCGAAAGAAGTGGAAGAACATCGTGCATAAAGCCACGAAGGCCTTTCAGGGACACGACCTTCAGTAATGAAGTACTCGACCAAGAAGAAGGGAGCAATGATGACCATGTGGTAACGACCCCGACTTACGAGTCGTATACGTTGTGGGTTCGAACCCAAGCAGGCGCTTTACATTGCGTAAATAATTTCATCACCACTGATCTCAAAATGATGAATGAAAACGTCGTGAGGAAAACAGCATGTCCTAGTACCAAAAATTCGAAGACGTGACATCTACCAACCCGCATTGGATCCGCGTGGTAGATTAAAGCCCACAATCTCTCGTAGAGGGGAGGCCTGTGTCCCAGCAGAGGAAACATTATAGGCTGATTATGTTACACTACATAACATCACGCCTATATCTCCTTCCGGGTTAGGCAGAGGTGCACATATAGTACTCCCACATTTCGCCAGTTATATATATTTAAATCCCACGTAACAGGGGGCCAGCATATTGCCATCAATCGGGCGATGAATCTAGACTCATGGATTTTATTTTAGTTGTGCGTTATTAATAAATCTTGGATTTTATTAAGTGTTGTTTTTTTCATCATCATCGTCAGCCTATAGCAGTCCACTGCTGGACATGGGCCTCTCCTATTGCACGACATTCAACTCGATTTTCGGCAACTCTCATCCAGCTGCTACCAGCCATCCTGCGAAGATCGTCGCTTCACCTAGTTGTTTTTGATGTTTTATAATTCACGTTAGAACTTTATTTCATAGAATAGGATAGTCATGTACGGTAATGAACTAATGTCATAGCGAGAAAACAGATCAACACCGTACAGAAACGTTTTTAAATCACACCAGACTTGCATAGCCATAAAGACAGCAGGATTGCAAGAAAATAACTATCGAATGTCATATAAAAAATGCATTAGTGTAAACGTGTAGCAAGAGACGCCGACGGACGAGACTCGTTCAATTTCGCTTATTCGCTCGTAAAGCCACGAGGCGTGTAAAAAGCCTATAAAATTCAATTGACACCAGTTAAAACCGATAATGTACGAGCGAAACACTTGTGTTAACATAAATTGTCGAGATTCCGACATTTCTAAGTCGTTTATCGGTTTTTAAGCATGTGCTGAAATGGTTAATGTAACGGCTTCGGCAGACGGATCCCACGTAAGCTGAACGCTATGCTTTAAATCACCTGGAGAAATTATACTAGGTAAAAACTATTTTCTATTAAATTAATTTTCTGAAGCATGCAAGCAAAAATGTGTGATCTTCTTGTGTAACAAAAATATATATATTTATGTTTGTTAAACATTAATGTTTTGATATATTTTACAGAATATCTTTTTATTAAGAGTAGTCAAATGTTGTTTACGTTTTGTCTCAAGCCAAACTGAATAGTGTAGGTATAAGTACTTATTAGTTTGTAAATTACTACAGCAACAAAACTTAGCTAAAGTGAGCTGTCAATAGTGTCAATACTTAGTGCTTGGCCACACTGACAGCGCGGGGCGGGGAGCAGCGCGGATGCGGGAACGCGCGCGATCAGCCTGTCCGCAGTCGAGCGCAGCTTCGTTCTGAGTGTTGTCAAAATATAATATGGATGAAGAAGACTTATTTTTACTAAAAAAAAGCTCGATTTAGTTTGAGAACCCCGGTCTCCGCGCTGGCCCCCCGCGCACTCGCTGCGGCCACTTATATGAACGAGTTGAGGTGAGTTGCCCGCGGGCGCCCGCGTGCCTACTATGGACACTCAAATGAAGTTCTTATGTTTTTCCGCCCGCGCTGCCAGTCTGGCCAAGCTGTTAAGAATTAGAAAAAGAGCTGATAGTTTTCATGCCAGCATCGTTATCTCTTACATTTCAGTGGCAGTGGAATTCTTCTAATCCGCCCTTGATTTTAAATCCCCCGAACTATGAATCAAACATTCCCTCGTTATCAGTCCCAAACATTTGATCAAACATTCAGACAATGCTAACAAATCCCTCAAATATTTAACGCGAGGAACAAAAATAAAAGTCGTAGCAGTATTTATCTTAACACACTCAACCAAAATGTTTCGACAAATTTCTAATAGGTATAATAAACAAAATATTCACCCGGTTAAGAAGCTTGCTTGGCTTATTAATTTGTATAATACCACCAGCATAACCTGACCTATGCTTAAACAATGAAGGGGTTATTCTTGCAGGTCAATGAAAACTGGTCAATTGGTAACGATTCAGGAATGGTCCTATCATCTAAGGATCTCGGGCTTTTGAACAGGTAGGCACAGGATGAAAAAAATGAAGTAATAATCCGACCACAAGTCTATGATAATCTGATGGTAACGCCATTTTGTCCTGTGTGGTTTGCTGTAAAAAACGTGTGACATGATTATCGTTACTAGGGCGACAAAAAATGTTAGAGCTGGTTCACATATTGGTCGGCTGTGTTTATTGCGAAGTGGTCTTAATAGATACGTTGTCGGGAAATGTTTTGACTTTGGTGGTAAGATTACTAATGGGTACAAAGAAAAAGTTGGTGTTTTTATTGGAATTTGTTTCAGATAAGTGGTATAAATAGTAAGATAAGAGTACAAAAAGAATGCAAACACTTACGTATTTTACAGGACAATTAAATGAATCATGTCTCAAGATTAAAAATAAAAGCATAAGTAACTAGACACTAAATATGAGACTATGGCACAAAAGTAACGATTAATAAGTGTGAAAAATAAAGGTCCCGTAAAAATAAAGTAGGTAGGTACTAAAATGTAAAAAAAAAAAAAATTAAAACATTGTATGCAGTCATGCAGTAAGGCATGTAAACCCACTACCACCTAATTATAAGGACGCGGTCATCGAAAGCAACAACGTTACAGATTAGGGATGAAAGTAATACACACGATAGCATCAGGGGTGTCTCGTTAGTCGCAATAAAAACGTTTTTGTGTTCAAAGTGGCGCGATTTTTTTGTCGCACCCGTCTCGACTGGCGGCAATTTGTCGTGGGACTCTGTGTAAACGGAGCTGTATTGTTTTGACGTCATAATTTAATTTACATACGTTGCCCACTTTCTTGATTAAATCTCAATTTAAAAAATAATAAATAATATAATCTCGGACTCTGTTCCCAATACCGGTGGGTTACTATTTTTTATATTTTAAAATGTTTTTATATTCTATTATTTAAAAATATAATTTATGTGTATTTACTGAAATAAGGGAGATAAAATAATTATTATTATTTTTGGCTATAAATACTTCTCTTCCACTAGATACACGGCATTAAATTATAGGTAAGTGACGTCAGCAAAAACAGAAATAAAAACATCGCCATTTAATTTTTTCAGTTTTTAATTTAAACAAAAAACAACAGGAATTAATCGGTACCGCAAAAAAGTGCACATTTGCATACAAATAACTGGTAACAATATAGTCTTATTAACATGGGTAACGAGACAAAATTAATTATAGGTTCTGGTGTATAATTTGGTACCGGGAAGGCGGTACCCACCTGCGCTGTGGACTCGTGGCCGCCAATGGAACTTGCATGTTCTTGTGATATCATTGTGTGCTTATTTTTGTAAGGATTTCCGGAATGCATAAGCAGCCTATAATGTTCCCACTGCTGGGACACAGGCCTCCTCTCGGTGTGAGGAAGTGGGCAGTAATCCACCACGCCAGTGCGGGTTGGTAGATGTCACATGTCAGCACCAATAGGGATTCTTTCATTTTGCCAGTTCAACAATATTCATTGCGTTACCTATTTACGTTGTTGAGCAGACGATTTTTTCGGACCTTTGAAGCAATGGATTAGGTACTTATATCCTTCAAAATGATTCAGATGGTGGTTGATACTAAGTGTGTTACGCAATTAGGTTGCAGAAATCCCTCACAGAAGCAAAAAGGAGGGTTATGATTTTTGACCGGATGTATGTTCATCTGTTCCCTCATACCTCTAGCGGACATAAAGTCATGACCTAAAAGAATTTTTTTTTGAATCATGACGTGTTGGTATCAAAAGAAAGGGCTTAATTAGCACATTTCAAAAATATAAATATTACTGAAATAAGCCCCAAAATAATTAAATCCAAACTAATATTATAAATGCGAAAGTAACTCTGTCTGTCTGTCTGTCTTTTCTTCACGCCTAAACTACTGAACCGATTTCGATGAAATTTGGTATAGAGATAGTTTGAGTCCCGGGAAAGGACATAGGATAGTTTTTATCCCGATTTTCCCACGGGATCGAAACTTACGCGGGTGAAACCGCGGGGCGCAGCTAGTACAAAATAAATTTAAAAACTAAAACCCGACTTCTGAAAAGGATGAAACAAGTACCTTCCCGTGGTCACATGCCGCTGTACTAACATACAAAGCTATGGTAGTATGCGACCACGGGAAGGTACTTGTTTTATCCCCTTTTCAGTAGTCGGGTTTTTACCAATCAATATCGTCTGCTGCTACCTAAGATGACGCAAACAAATTAAAGGCATTGCCAATAAAAAGGCAAAGATACACAATGTTCGCTTAACGTCTGTTTCGTATACATATCGGTGTCAAGTCCTGTGCAGCAAATTATTGTGATCGTAGCGATGCGCGATGCCAAGCGATTGTGTGCGATGTTCAGATTACATAGAGCAAAATCTACTAGAGAAGTAAAGACAGGGAGACATTGAGGGACTTTGCTAGTACCTACAAAAGTTTTTTGCTGAAAGAAAAGTTAAATAAATGATAGAATTTCAAGATCCTTCATAGTCGGGATGGCAATCCTTCAATTTAATTTTAAGTTATTAATTTGAAAATAACTGTTAAGTATTTATTTATGACATACCGTACTTTATTTCCATTTTAACAGTCATTGTTGATACCCATTGTTGTTAAACTGAAGGGTTTACTGAGAGTGTTATCTGTGTAGGTAATATTGTAATTTAACCAATGAGAGAGTTAGACCTTTTGTAGGAACTAGGTGTTAAGACCAGAAGGGCAATTCTCGTAATTTAAAACGTTCAAAATCTAGTCGCAGTCTCATCTCAGCGACAAACAAATGTCAAAAACTTGTCAAAATGTAGGCAAATTAGAGGTATTTTTGACAGATTGAGACTGAGATCAGACTGTGAACGTTCTTAAACTTACGAGAATTGCCTCTCAGTTGTTGTAAGGATATTGTGTCTCGGGTTTGCTTTGCATATTAGTTATTTTCCCCATGAGCACAGTCCAAATAGGTCGATACGTGTACGGTTGAGCTAGAGGTTATTATGTGGTTCACCTCACGGACAAAATAAATAAAGTGTAAATCTGGTAGATTCAAAAGAATTATATGCAAAAGCTTTAAAACGTCATTTTTGCTTCATATCAGAAAGAAATGTCACACGTGCCTGTAATCATACAAGCTGCAACGCTGTAGATCGGTAAATGTACCTACACACGAACTTGTTAAAATACTAGCTTCTGCCCGCGACTTTGCCCGCGTGAAATTTATTGTTCCCCCGACCCATCCTGTCGCATCGCATCGCCTGCCCGCATTTAAACATCGTTTTCGTTTTTTTTTTTAAAAAGTCAGAAAATATCCGATTTTTTTTGTTTTTGTTCGGCTTTCAAAGTAATGTCAAGTAGCCTTCCTCGAAAATTGGGCTATCAAATGCAAAAAGAATTTTTCAAATCCGACTGGTAGTTCCAGAGGTTAGCGCGTTCAAACAAACGAACTTTATTATTAGTATATAGAGAATAAATATAGATATTAAAAGCGCCACTACCCATACCATGTGAGCAAAACTACAAACAAAAGCCATTAAATACAAATCTCATAAGTCCTGTAAGTCTAAACCCTAACGCACAAGTCACAATATTTCTAGCAAAAATGTGCTATAATTTAATCCTGAGTATAATTTTCACTGCACAGCGAAGCTACTTCAGTAAAGAAAATCATAAGACATTGTAAATTGTCTCTTGGCATCGGATTGCATAAAAGTGAGCTTAAATATGTGCATATTATTGCATTCATACAAACGTATAAAGACGTCAAAGTGTAAGGATAGCAGAAACAGTTGTTGTGGCTGTTACTAATTAGTTATTATTAAATTAATTTTGTGGTTTTACGACGTCGTGAACGCTTGCTTGTATCGAGGAACGCAGATATTGTATGAAAGAAAATTGAAAGATCGGACTTTATCGAAATACGGTGAAGGAAAACATCGTGAGGAAACCGGCATGCCCTAGAACCAAAAATTCGAAGACATGTGACATCCACCAACCCGCACTGGGCCCGCGTGGTGGATTACGGCCCACTCCCTCTCACAGAGAGGAGGCCTGTGTCCCAGCAGTGGGAACGTTATAGACTGATTAAGTTAAGACTTTATCGAAATACACATTAGCTATGTTGCAATTTCCGAAAGCAACGGTTCTTAGCTCTAAGTCTTTTGTAAACATCTTTTTACCTTGTGGAACGCAAAATAATGAATATGAAAGGATAGGCCATTATATTATATTATTATATACAATATATTATTATATTATATTATTGATACTCAATTTAGTTTCACAACAAACATTCATAAAAGCGTTCACCAGGAAGTAATTCTGGTTTTTGTGATGAGAACTATCAATTAGCTAGAAAAGGTTTAATATTACAAATAGTCAAAAAATTACGTAGAAATTTTTATCTTATGACATGGTATTGTATGCCTTATCCAGCGAGGTCCGCTTGAACCACAAATCGGTAAATACTTTTACCGCTAAACGAATTAAAAACATCGCTCTATTTCTGTCAATCGTTTAAAGGTGACAGTGATAGAATTATGATTTTAATATGTTTAGCGCTAAACACATTTAGTGATTTATGGCACAAGTGAGCCTAAGTAATGTCCACTATTTTGCAAGCCAATCAAAACTTTTTTGCACTCAGTACACAATAATATTTGATCCGACATCAACGCGCGCGCATGTATCTTTAAATATGCCTACAGTACCTATCAGTTCAGTGTACTTGAGAAGCCTTATCGAATGATTCCATTTGATATCAAACTTTAATCAGTTGCATTAGAGCTCAATTTATAAATAGCAGTCGAAGGATCCTGTGAAGTAAAATATTGGTACTTTGTATAATTAATTAATAAATTGTTATCCATGAATAATAAAATGTACAACTTAATATGATATAAGTGAAATCCGAGAAAAAAGATACAGTGGACGTTGAAAAGTGATCCCTCTTAACGTAAATTAAAATTTATTATGCAGTTTTATTGTTGCTGTCGAGTTCACAGGTTTTGGCAATCATTTGGACATTAAAACAAAAAAAAAAATGTTACGCAATGAGAATCTCAGTTTTTTTTTCAGGAATTGGTATATTTGTCCTCGACCACGCAAAAAAGGGTCTTTAAGGAACATTATGAAAAAAACCAAAATAAATCAAAGTGCCTTCAAACGAAAAAAAAAACTCGTCTCTAAGCGCACGGTGGAAAAAAAGCAAAAAGGTATTTGCACACCAAAATTATAAACCAAAAATAAATATTTCCAAATACTGTGAAACAAAACAGGAAACAAGCATAACCGACACCCTATAGCGCCACCAGTACCGAAAACGGACCTAAACCAACAAAAATATACCGGAAGACAAAAGATCGGTCCCGATAACATTACCTAATCGATAATTGTATCTACGACACTTTGACTCACACGTTACGTCGTAAAAAGGCGAGAAAGCACCATGATAAAACTATACTGGCGACAATACTACTTTTGCTGACCATACAATTAAGAACAAACGAAAACCAACCTTATTTTTGAGTCACCAAAGTCGTATTATGACTTTTTGGTGTGGTGTAATATTTTTGTGTCGTGAAGTCGCGAAGAGCACGGCAATAAAAAAGGTGAAATGTCTCATTGGAAGCGATGGTGGACATATACCCGATAAGGGACCACCGCAGTGGATACTGGTCCCATTTTTAGAACTGTTTTCCGGTACGAATTTTGTGTGAACACTGATACATGGCGAGTAGAGGTCGCTATGGTTGAAGGTGTTATAATATAGCCCTTAGTATGTACCAAAGTATTTTTTCTTAGCGCCAAAAATTATAATACGAAAGATATGAACCGAAGAAAATGTCTAAAACAGTTACTGGTAGCGCCATCTATGAATAAAACCACGAATGTTTAGCAAAAAAAATATAAAAGAAAAAAAAAATCTGCAAGAGGAGTTTTGTAATCTGTGGGTTTCGCATTAAGTATAATAAGTTCACGTCCAAAAACATTTTTGCAGCAGCTATGTTTTCTTTTGGAAATTAAATTATAGCCATAGAGATGATTTTGCAAAAAAAGTCTTTGGCGTATGTGCACGTGCATTATCAAATCAACAGTGTTTGTTTTTATACTGTTCTCTAGCTTTAAATAACGATTTATCTAATTGGCTTGTCATAAAGATTTTTCGTGTTTTTCCTTAGTCGGTTTTCAAAATAAAAAATGATGACTCTCCTGTCTAGATTTGTATCGAAAACCTGACGTTGCAAACGTTTGGACAGGCATGAGAAAATGTTCAAACAAATGTCATTTTAGTAGTTCTGAGCACAAAAAACTACAACACTGTGGACTAGCCGGCCCTTTAGAAACTTAGTTGAAGTGAGCTTGAATTGACCTGTCATATATAGGGTCTATCTATTCATACACGTAATATCTGAACGGGTCATTGTACTCATCATTATGATTTTTTTTTACTATAGGACAAAACGAGAAATCGCAAAAAAATGTACTGTTCCATACATTTTGACGAGTTATTCGAATATAAATGTAGGGAACAGCAGGTTTGGTCTCATAGTAAAAGTTGATCGTAATGATGAATACAATGACCCCTTAAGAGATTTCGTCTATGAATAGATAGACCTTATACCTATACAAATTACCTATTAGTTAATTTTTAGGTTATTTGACTCTGTCATACGTTTCCTTTTTCCTGGATATTCGTATTACACATCAAGAAGGCCATAACTACTTCCTGCCAATCTGTTCTGTAAAGATCTCATCTTGAAAACTGAGGTCAAGTGAGCTGTCATTTCACCTGATGCTAGGGATTAACACTATGGACAGCACACTACAACACTTTAAGCTCACTTCACCTAAGTTTTTACGTAAGATTTTTACAAAATACATCAGCAGAATAGATGATCATGTGGTTGTCATTGTCAGGAGTATTTTAATAATAATTCATGATGATTGAACAAGCACATTTTGTAGAGCACGATTAACTACCGGCGCAAGCGCTGCAACATTGCAATCATTCACGATGGCACAACAAAGGGAATACCACCTGATGTCTTAATTCCATAAGCAGTTGTTGAAACCGATTCGTAAAGGCTAATTGCGCCATGATGGATTTGTTTGATGTTTTACAGGAAGATTATGGAATAAGATGCATGAATTCGTGGCTCTAAAAATGTCGCGTGTCGTAAAGGAAGTTTCATTAAATTCAGTCAACCCTTTCTGTAAGTCTGAGAATGTATAGGTCGAACAAGGATCGAACATTATAAGCAAGTTTCAGACAAATCTATTTCTCACATAATTGGCGCATGTCATCTTTTCGAACTGTCAAAGTTAAATAATTTATTTCAAATAGGCACATAAAAGGCACTTTTGTACGTCAAATTTTACAAAAAATAGAATTGATTCTAGTCGTCCCTTTCAAAAGGTTGATTCGTATGGAGAAGAAGACTGTTGTTTTCATTCAAAATGTTGGCATTGTACGATTCGGAAGAATAAAAAAAGTGCAAGAAAAAATCAACCATAAGGTGCTTAACTTATTGATTACTTTACAGTAAAATTGCTTAGAACATATTTTATCCTTGGAAAATATCCATGCTTACATTTTCTTTTATTAATTGAGTGATAATTCGTGAGCGGTGGGACCCGACGGGCGACGACGGATGTAGTAATGAAGTCGTGTGACTATGAAGAAGATCTTTTCTTGGGACAAGGAACTTTATTAGTCGATTTATTAGGTGCAATTCTGGTATTCAGTTGCATGCGGTTAGACTGGAAGCTGACCCCGACATAGTTGGGAAAAGGCTAGACAATTGATACTCGTAATTTATTTGGACCAAACACATTTTTGCACAGCATTTCTGCTACCACGTCATTGTAAGTAGACTGGTATTTTTTTTTTCATGAATATTGGAAATTCTAATGCTCTGGAATAAGTAGGTATTTTATTTGGAAAATGGGAAAATATGTTATTAAATTGCAGAAAATCATTTTTGTGATTTATAACTGACTTCGAAAAGGAAGGGGTTCTAAAGTTGTCTCTGGGTGCATGTTGTGTGACAAAATCAGGACATATCCTGGTACTCCTCAAAAGCTGGTAGTAACACAATATACGATTACAAGATACGACAACTTCTCAGGGTCTATTACTTTATTTAGTGACGACTTCGGAAATCATCGGATTTTGTCGGAAAGTACTCGTATATTCTATGCTCGTTTCTTGGTGGTATTCGTCTATGGTGTCGATTGACGTGATAGTGCTTTTAGAGAAATTAAGTGCGTGTTTATTTTGATCAGTTTATTTAGATTCGTGTGATTTTGTTCGTCAAATTGTTTTAAAGGTATGGTGGACTTGCCTTCTTTTGAAAAAGTTAATTTTGGAGCGGTCTAAAAACAAGAAGATATTTTTTTATAAATTCCTTATATTTTAATTAAAATAAATGCGGGTGAAGTTAGCACAAAATATACAAAAAGCTTAAAAGGGTGACAAATAGCGGTACACTTTTTATAATTCAAGAAGAGAAAAAGTTAAACCATAACGGTGCATCATGCAAAAAGTCCGCAAAATTAACGGGCACGTGTTTTAGCTCAGAAAGGATTAAAAACAAGAAAGAGATACCCGAACATCATACAGTTATCTAAATCCAAACGTAATAAACAGTAGCTCGCTTTAAAAGTCATAAATCATAGGACAAAAAGTGAATGATTAAAATATCACCCACAAACAAATCCAAGCTCTTTGCTCCAAAACATACCGTTCATTATTGAATGGAAGCCAAAGAATAGACTGACCAGCCAGGATTAAACGCCTAAAGAAATAGAGATCCTTGATTGGATAAAAAAGACATGTCCCAAAGTTGTAAATCCATCATGGACAAAACACGGGTACATTGTCCCTTTTATACATTTCGACCGCAACTGGGTGGGATAATTTTAAACAATAACTTTACAAATAAAATCCGATTATATTTTTCGTCTAATCCGATCTATGATTGAGACAAAGATGTGTTTTGTTAGTGGCCAGCCCCTTTTTCTACGTGAGACGATGTTTGTTTGCTGTTTGCACGGTAAACTGACTTTTAGCCCTTCAGCCTGAGGATACTGGCTAAAGCTGACACGTATTTTCACTACATGGGATTAGACATGAATTTGTTTGAGAAATTCGTACGATTGGTTGAACATCCTAACTTTATTTAAGTCAAATAACATTTAAATCTGCCTGTTTATGGAAACAAAGGTATTATAACGGAGAGTGACAGTTTATACCAAGAAGAGCAAGAATCTATTAGCGAAGTTTATTGTATTTCAGCTTATATCTGTCACTCATACATCAAAACCAAAAAAAATCTGAAATTGTTTTTTGAATAAAACAAAATGAAAACTGGTAATCGTTCTAAACTAATTAGGTACCTACTGATACATTGAGCTCTGCTTATTTTAGTACAGAGAGTACAATCGCCCTCGAAGACTGATCGCCAATTGTTTTCTTGGAATGTTTGAACACGAACGCTAGCACTAGATATACGGATTCCTTATCTAGCCCAACGAACATTCATACAAAACAATGGGCGATTAGAACATTCGCATAGAGATAAGATGTGTACAAGCACCTTTAATCAGATGCATCTGGTAATACTAAAACCAGAGAGAAATGATGGTGATGTCAGACCAGAAAATGATCTTCTAATAATAGAGATTAACAAAATCATTAACTTGCTTGTCACCTGTCAGAAAGTTAACTCCGTCTGGACAGCCAAACAAGGCTTTATTTTTGTAAAGCTCAGTAGGACTATAGGATTAAGTTGGACATTTTTTTCCCATAGTTCTAAGTTTGTATGTAAATTTGTTCAGGTTAATTTCCCATGGGATTCGAAGGTGTCAAGTTTGGACAATCCTATGGTCAGTATTTGTTTTGGATTAGCGAATTTTTTGGATGTAATGTGTTTGAAGATATTTTGGGTCGGTTGCTTGTGTTTTTAATTATTTGTTGGTTGAGTTGATCACGTTTATTTTTCCATTTTAACCACTCTTGCTTTTTTTTTTAATACTTTTGAGTATTCAAGCTTTTCATAAAACATCAATGTGACAATTTTCATGCGAATATGGCTATTAGATATTGCATTTACTTGAATGACCGATTACTTATTTTAATCTGTCAAGCTCCGCTAATGAGACACAATTGATTTTCTATTGTTTCGTCGCCGATCGGCGACACGCGCCGCTTGACCGGTTGAGAAATCCCAATTTGATTCTATACTATACACATACCTATACGAATTTATAATCCCATTATAGTAAACTCGACATTATGTATTGTATTGCCTATTTCAAATAATGTACTGAATTTCATCTTGACATGGTAATCATAAATTAATTTGATTGAATGTGTAAATAAAAAAATATTAATGAGTCTTTATTATTAAAAGTAGCTAAACTGTTTGCATGCCTTAGTTAAGGTATAGGATCATATTTATAAACTTAACATCTGTAATTTGTACCTACTTTCTGTGCAAATAAAGAACTATTCTATTCTATCGATTTTTCTTCAAGCAAAATGCTAATGAATGGAAAAATTAAACTCTTAATTTACTAAGAGCCTATATGCACCTACGTAATGTTACAGACAGCTATGCTTGCAACGACTAATCTTCAATTTTATGAACTAAGAATTCAAATTGACGGAGGTGTATCTTGGTATCGAAAGAAATATACACTATAGTATTGTAATGTGGGCGCTATGGACAGTTTTATGGGATTCTCAATTCAACATATCTGACAGTGAATTGTGACATCCCTAGAGATAGCTTCCGCATGTAAGGTTGGAGGCAATTTTTATTGTACAACTTTCTTAGTAGGTAGGTACTTTGTCTTTATTGACAGCATCATGTAAGATTTAGGTGCAGCTGGTGAAATCAAACTTTGAGTTGATTTAAGTACTTCAAAGAAGTACTTAGGTATGTATAGTAAGGTACTTTAAACCTTTTGTTTATTTCAACGTATTACAAAAATAAGGAACTATTCTGATGGAAATGAGTTTCCAAATAAAAAATAGTTTGGAAAAACTGAGATAGGTATAAGTATCTTTACTTAGCCTTAGCTGTAGGTATAGTTTTTGTATACCTAGCCTATCTCAGTTCTTCCAAACTATTTTTGATTTGGAAATTCATTTCTATCAGAATAGTTCCTTATTTTTGTAATGACCTAGCTTCCGGGATACACCCTGTATTCCTATACAGGATATCATGTCTTATGTCATCGGAATTAGGGTGAGGGAAGACCTCGATGCTCATCGGTTTTCACCCAATTTTCATGAAAAACAAAATCCTAATATAGACAGTTCTGGTCTAGTCGTGTAGCCATTTTTTTTCACCGTTGACGTAGCTGCTTTTTTCGGGAGTGTACCTATCTACTAAACAACAAAACTCAAACATAATACACCAGTGACGTCATTTCACATGACTTGGAAGAACGCAGTAACACGAGACGCAGCGATAATGCGTCGCCATACAAGCCTCAAGCGCCAGGCGCCGCTTGTTTCTTCATCCAGAAACAACTCCACTGATGAAACGACGGCTTAATACGCGGTGACGGACACTACAGAACCTAATTAAGGCTCTCTTTAACCCACCAGTGTTAAAAGAACCACTATAACACAAAAAATTAAGGAACTAAAGGGTCTAGTCACTTGGTCGGGTTTGAAGTCCTTATCTTATCTACTAGCATTGATTTTGAGATTCGAAATCTTGGTGTGCGGTTTCAAAATGTTGATAACCTGTTCGTATCAGGTATTTTTTATAGGTTTGTTATTGAGATATAAGGTTTTGATGGTGTATTTTTGTTCCTTTTTAGGATATTTATATTTTAAGTTTATGTGTAAGTTGATCCAGAAATATCAAAAGCATTTGCAAACAACTTTGTAGCTTTTTATTTCTTTTTATAAAAAATGCTCAGTTTTAACCAGGTATCCGAAATGATCCCCATAAATGTTTGGTTCTGATATGAAAGTCGAACAACAGTAAACTATGAATGTTCTATGATCGTCATGTCCATGACACAAATAATTGCTTGCCATCACAAAGATTCCAGAGGCAACAAGCCTGAAAATAAATAGCCAACCGAAATTACATTACTCAGAGCCACTGAACAACGAAATGAAACAGCTGTAACGGGAGCATTCATTGTTCCTGACGAAAGCAGAAAGCATAAGGGAGCCATGAAAATTTTATTCAGTACCTACGCAGTACTTGTTGCGGAAAGGAAATCAAACGGTACCGCCTTATTTATTATAGCAATAACGCATACATTCGCACTTAACAATACTGCATACCTAGTTACTGAGGGTTTACCGCTTCGGTTGCGACAACACAAAAGTTTGTAGTATCAACGCCTACAGAAGTGTTTACTGTTTCCGTTACTTCTTAAACGGTCTACCGTTAAAATACAACAGCTATTTCTTAGAATGAATAAATACATACGTTTTAGCAGTTGACAAATAAGCTCATACATATACCACTTAATATAAACTGGTCACCATCGTCTATGAAATCTGCAACACAAAGAGGATTGACAATAGGTAATTTGCCGACTTCATAGAAACTGAATGTAGTACAAAGCTGGAAACCAAGCAAAACAGCACTTTATATGCGTAACGCAGTATTAATCACAATCTGAATCATTTTTAAGGATATTGCTAATCCATTGCTTCATATGTTTAAAAAATTGGTCTGCTCAACTACGTAAATAACGCAATGAATATTGTTGAACTGTCAAAATGAAAACCATTGCTACTGTTAGTATGTTACGCAATTACTCCGCTTCTGGGTGTAGGTAAATATACAATAATATTGACTTATATACATCAATGCTGCAAAAGAGAATGCGAAGTTAAAACATGCATCAGTGAAATCGTGAAGATCGTGAAAAATCGATGAAAGCAGTGGACAGCAATGGTACACAGCACTTCGCCTCCTTAAAACTAGCAAATTGTAAAGGGGAAATCATAATTAGCTTTGAAAATGCGTCAACAGGCGTGTAATTATAAAATACGTGTTTAAAGAAAGTAAGATCGACGATAAAACGTCTTGTCAATGATGTTACGAAGAAACTACCTATGATTTTATTGGCTGTTGCTTTTGTCTTTAAAAGTATATGTGGTGGTTAGATAAAAAGAAAAAGCAATTTGAAGATAAGTGCGAACGTATATAATGAACTGGCAAGACTTGGAAGAATTCTTGTATTAACTACCTGGAATAATAATTTAAACTCGAGATATTAAATTTATGTCAGCTATGATTATAATGATGAGGTGTTGGAAACAACATACTTCATTTCTGAAGTATCGGTTTATGTAGAGAAAATATGATGTTTATATGGTAGTCAAAGCGTATAAAGATGAGTAATATAAAACAGAAAATAACATATAACTTATTATAGCTATAAAGTAAATGAAACTAACAAGCCTTTCCAGCTGTTAAGAAATTTCTATGATGACATGAGCTTTGCATTTTAAATAACATTAAAATCTTTTCTTCGGTGATGTTATAAACAAATCACACGGAACATCTAGACCTGAACGAGATATCTCTAGCCTAACATAATGCTAGACTCGATGAATCGAACAGAATCGAGACAAAAGGATAGCGAGTAAAGCAAGCAAGAACATCGGATGTTTCTGAATGAAGATTCTTACGCCCTTTGCTGTTCGTATTGTAACACAATACGAGTAGTTATACCTAGGTATAGTGAGCACATTCTGGATTGGAGATACTAAAGGAGTTCCTATTTTAGACAATATATAAGAATTGTAGAATAATTAATAAAGATTTTTATCGCCGTGAAATCGAAACATAAATAAACCTAGCTATCATATCTTTTTTTCCAAATTATGTACTCAAATCTCAAATCTCAAATCGTTTATTGCAATCCATAATGTACAATGGTGGTAAATAAGAAAAATAATGGTTTCGATAGACAGAAAAAGGCATACTAAATGGATAATTAAAATATTCCAATCAATAAAAGACTAAAACTTTATTTTCCAAACAGCACAGAGCCGTCATCTTAATTGTAACAAAATCTACAAGTCAAACAGTTGAGTTTGAACAAAATGCACAAACTGACATTGTTTCCCCGAGCAAAACATCTGACCGTCAAATTGAATCTTTTTTACTGCAAGAAGAAAAGTAATGTTTCGTAACATTAAATATATCATTCGGCTCGTGTCGGGTGTGTGTGTTCACGTGAAGCGAGCAAGACGCGGCGGTCGCGACAGTCGAACTAATGTCAAGGCGAGCGCAATCAGGGTGCGTGGGCGCAGCGACGGGAATTGTATGGATACGCTCTGAGGTTTATTTATTTTGTTTGTGTATAGTTATTATTTTTACTATGGTAAGTGTTTGAAATCAAATGAATCAACTTTTTCTTTTATGTAGGTATGTACACAAAACAAAACAAGTATACAGTTATCAATCAATTGCATCTGTAATAATATGTATCATTGATAGCAATTACAGTACCTAACGAAAAAGTAATTTGATCAAAATATGTTTAGTATGATCAGACGTTTAACGCAAATTCGAAAATTAGCTTTCAGAAGGCTAAAGAATTATTTCAGACTTGAAAAGTCCAGAATTCATCGTAAAAATTATATATTTTATTTAAAGCTGACTGTTGATACGGCTGGAAATGTAATGTGCTGACCATGCAGACGAGTGTCATCATAAATAAATATACCAAAGCTTTTAAGGCCATTTAATTTTGGTGAAAAGTTGTTGCAACTGATTCATCTGTGATTCAGACCACGATCATATTGGGCCGTTATACTCCAATGCACACGATTTTCCGCTTTGGTCAGATTATGTGAAATGGAGCGTTATGTTTTGATGTTAAAACGGCTATGTGTAGTATATGCAACTATTTTATAAGAAATAGCTTCTGCCCGCGACTTCGTCCGCGTGAAATTTCACCCTCCCTCCATTCACCCTCTTAGGGTTGGAATTTCGAAAAACACTTTCTTAGTGGATACCTACTCTTCACAAAGAACCACACCCTCTACGTACCCTACGACAAACTTATTATTTGCGGTTGGTACAGTAATCGGGTCTAGGGATCGAACCACAAAATTAAGTTTGTTTTTTATTGTATATACTTTTCCGGGATAAAAAGTACCCAGTGTGGTGCCCAGGATATTAAATAATATAATATTATACCAAGTTTCATCGTAATCGAACCGGTAGTTTTTGCGTGATGTCTGAACAAACAGACAGACAGAGAGACAGACCGACAGACAGACAAAAATTTTTTTAATCACATTTTTGGGTTCTGTGTTGGTCTAGTAACACCCCCTGCCATTTATTTTTTTGATATTTTCAATGTACAGAATTCACTTCTACAGATTTATTATAAGTATAGATACAGATTATTAGCAAAATATTTTTTTTAATCAGTATGTTTTTGCTAATGTGTATTTAAGTTCAATTTAAAATAGAAAATATAAAGTAGATACTTAAATATTAGATCTGCTGACAGACTGGGCGCGGAAGTCAAAAAAAAACAGGTGATGTGGCGCAGCTTGGGTAAGGCCTATGTCCAGCAGTGGACTGCTAATCCATACTAATATTATAAATTCGAAAGTAACTCTGTCTGTCTGTATATTAACTTTTCACGCCTAAACCACTGAGCAGATTTGGATGAAATTTTGCAGAAAGATAGATTGCATCCCGGGGAAGGTCATAAGATCGTTTTTATCCCAGAAATCTTTCTTAAAGAGGGTGAAAAGAGGGTTGGAAGTTTGTGTGGGGAATCAATAACCGCTGAACCGATTTAGATGAAATTTGGTATGGAGATAGTTTGAGTTGTGGGGAAGAATATAGAATAGGTTTTATCCTCGAAATTATCCCTTAAGGGTGTAAAAATACTTTTATCGCGGGTGAAACCGCGGGGCACACCTAGTAAATAAATAATAAAAAAAAAAAAAACTTCTCGATGAGTTTGGATTAAGGGTATTAAGAAACCCTGAATTTCTGCTTTTTTTTGTAATTTTCTCAGATAAAACTATTAAAATTAAACAAAGGTCTTATCCATACGAAACCAACGCTCACCACACTCGCGCTTCAGTAATTGAACGGCGATGTAAAAGGTATCTACGGCGCAAATAACAAAAAAAAGGCAACGATAATCGCGGGTCGCTTTGCCCCGCCCCGCGTCGTGCGCGCGCGCTTCGTGCGGTACGGTTATTGTGCGGTTAAATAAAAATGTGAGCCATTCAATGGGTTGGATTTCAACGCACATTTTAGGGTTGATGATATTGAAAGTGTAAACGTGGAGAATGACGGGCAATAAAGACGCAACATCGTATTAAAATAAAGAGGTTTCAAAATTAAACCTCATCATCATCAGCCTATAGCAGTCTGCTGCTCGACCTAGGTTTCTGCAATCGCACGTTGTTGAACCTGATCCTTGGCTACTTTCATTCAGCCACTACCTGAGAAGACCGTCGTACCACCTAGCCGGCGTTTGCCGAATGCCGGTTAACGAACAACCGGCTGCCGGAATTCCCGGCTCATCAAAACTTCAGTTTGCTTATTTTATGGACTCTGCCCGCGACTTCGTCCGCGTGATATTTCATCCTCTTAGGGGTGGAATTTCGAAAAACCCTTTCTTAGTGGATACCTACTCTTCACAAATTTTAAATTTGCCCATGTCTCTAGAACTTGCGGTTTAGGCTATGCGTTGATATATCAGTCAGTCAAGACTTTGAATGTTTTATATTTAGATATCTATCGATTACTTTGGTTTCCTTTTGGATCACCTTCTTCCGGATTCGATCCCTCAGAGAGATTCCATAGTTCGATGACGAGATTTTATGATACTCTTGTGACAGTTCTTTAATAGGTTAAATGACAAATGCCTAGCTAAGATGACGTAAATAATATATTTTCCCCTATTGAGATTAAATGCTCAGTTTTATAGCTTATAAGTATGATTGAAAATACGACCTGTTTATTGCACGCCTCAGCCAAAGCGCTACTGTCCCATCTATTGCCAATTGAAGATCTCTATATTGAATTCAACTCTTGTATTTTTATATTTTTATTGCATTATGCAATCAAGAATCTTCATAACCAATTCTCCATATTCATAATACATGAAGTGCTCACATAAAAATATTTATAATAAAAGGTTACAATAAACTATCGCTATACAAACCGAATGTTTTATTTGTTCAGCAACTGGATGCATTGCGCGTGCGCGAGGTGAGGACGTATAAAAATGTGCGTAGACACACGACAAGTGGCATGGCGCCCATCGGAGACCGTGTTATGTGAATACATTTGTCAAATTGAGACATTTTTTTCATTTTTCTTTTCTTTGTGTTTGCTCATTCTTGGGATGCTTGCATTTGAAAGAGAAAAAAGAGTTTTCTTTATGAGCTGGTATATTTTGAATGATTATTATAATATTTTATAGAGAAAATCTGAGAGGTGTATCTGGTTTGAAAAAAGTGATATAATAACCAGGAGCCACGATTAATGAAGAGTGGAATGGTACGATATGGAATTCTGAAGACTACGTGAATTTAGAAATGAATCCTGAAGTTTTGACTTGGTTTATTCTGATAGAAGGGATACATCTAAGAAGAAGTAGGTATTATTTGATTTATAATATCAGGGGTCACAGTTTCGACTGATACCTAATCATATTCATGAAAGAATTTGAAGTGAAAAAAACCCAAGGTCAAATAAGTATTGATATTGCTTTTAAATGGATTCTTATACAAAAATAAAGTCAATAAACAAACATTTAATCTAAATTCCAGAGTCGAAACGACTAATAAAGACATACTAATGTAAACAGAGCACAATCAAATATAAAAGCCCGTAAAATATTCAATGATTCTCGTTTTAATCCGTGGTAGAATCCACGAATACAGAATGTATGTAATGATGAAAGCAGAAGTTTCACTAGATATAGTCACTGATAATATTCTATAGACTCACATAATGATATAGAAAACAACAAAAATAAAGCTAGTGGCCTAAATTTGAGAATGTACTTAGACAAAGAAATGATAGAAGGAATGAATGAAATGTTAAAGATCTAAAGAAGGATAGGAATAATCTTGCAAAACATTGTAAAAAAAACACAATAATACATTGAAACATCACAACTTTTTGGCTAAAGAATCAGCATTGCCATACAACGTGGCAATGCTGCCAGCCCTTTGTTGAGAAAAATTGTTTGATGCTCTTTGATTATTTCCCCTCCTTTTTATATACTTACTTTAAAAAATAATAATAATATTATTTTAAGACTATTACTTTTTAAATTATGTAAATATACATAAAGATTTATAACAACTTTACGTTGATATACCTACAAACAACGTACTGTCTCATATATTGATGTTGGTATGAATCCCATGGCCTGTCTAATGCCTATATCGATCGTATAATGCAGGTATAATGCCTTAACCAGCACCCTAATTGCGTAACACACTATCTATCGGAATCTGAATAATTTCGTAGCAAATTGCTAATCCATTGCTTCATAAGTTCGAAAAATGTTGAACTATCAAAATGAAACCGATTCCGATTAATAATGAGTTGCGCAATTGCCCCGCAGTTCAATAAATGAACGCTATGCACTATGGTGGCAAAGACTAAATCAGTCAACAAATCACTTTCAAAAGGTTTGCTAGTACTTACTCGTATATTCACCTGCATCCAACTGTAGTTTTTCTATTTTGGCATGAGCTGCTTGCATTTCAGTATCGACTGGACCTTCTCTACCTATAGCGCTATGTGCCATAGATCCTACCACCGTTATCTAAGACCGTATCTTGTCACAACTCGATTGAAATCCGAACAAATATCTATTGTTAACACTTTAACACGGATCTTACAGATATAAGATTATGTGTGTATAATTTTATTTTGGATTCCTACTGCGCTATACGTTTTTTGTTGGGTTCTATAAATTTTTAGGGCAGTGGTCGTTTGAATATTTTTTTCTGATTGTAAATGTGTAACTGCTTCGGTATTTCGAGGTTTCCGAAATTTGAAAGTTTTGATCTCGTATGGGTAATTCGTTTTAGGACTGATTTATCAATAGTCAGATAATTTTTATCTGAGGAGGAAATATTGCAGTTTGACATTTTTTGTACCTATAGAAAATTATCTCAAACAGTCATAATTTTATTATTCTTCAGATAAAAGTTATCTGACTTTTGAAAAATCAGCCCTTAGTCATACAAATATTTTTGTTTGAACATGCTCAGCTCTTCTGACTGTATCTTGGAACACTTTATCCATTATAAATTTATAGTTAACATCCTTATCAACATCCTTAACATTCCAAAGGAAATGAAAAATACCGTTTACAAATGAGTAATATAAAAATGGTTAGTACATGATTCTTATCTATAAGATCTATCGAACACAAATCATCGCTAAATGATTCACTATTAGGCTTAACCAATGACTCAACTAACCCGGATTTAAACTTGATACATGATAAAAGACTTACAACAAACCCTCCGAAAGGGACTATAGAAAATAACACCTTATTTGCTTGCTAAGCCCAGAATATCTCAATTTCTCTGAAACAATAACACCAAGCATACATCAGAGGTATAGTAAGTCCTTTATTGGGGACGTAAATAAAAAAAGCCAAGGGAAAAAATAAGTATTTCGTGAAGAAAGGGCACACGCGGTTACACAGTCCTATCAAAAAATAAACAAACACAGGATTCTACTTAGGAGCGTCGCCGGTTACTTGGAAGACGGCTGTAAAATTTACGATTCGTTGTATTATTGTCAGGTCTTGTGGTACGATTAAAAAATAACGTATATATCTAACTAGGTATACTGTCTGTAGGTCTGTCTGGAGCTGGATTTAATCAAGGTCCTTCTTGATGTAAGTTCTCTGTTGCCTTGTTCACGGATACTGCTGAACTTATCTTTTACTAGCTGTTTCCCGCGACTCCGCCTGCGATCCAGGATAAAAAGTAGCCTATGTACTTCTCCAGGCCATTGTCTACTCTTGTGCCATTAACCGTAACAAACAAACATAAAAATCTAGTCCTTTCTCTTTATAATATTCTAGTTTAGATGAGAGAACCATATCATCTTTGTCGTATATTACGTTTCGTTTTGTAATGAGTATTTTTGATAGGTTTCTTATAGCTTGTTAAATTATTAGCTGTTAAGGATTAGTACCAACAGAAACTATCTAAAAAACTTTGCTAGTCCTTTAGGGGACCGCAAGCTGGCATTGCACTAAGGACCATAAAAATCTGTTCTATAACCATTCTTCTAACCTACAATTACGTATTAACGAAACTATCCGACGGGTTGCCGATACATTACAATGATTATATGTTTTGTAAACATTATTACTTGACTAATGAAGCTGCACTGAAAAAAAGAATAATCTTATGATTATAGGACGCTTATAAGACCATTATAAATGCATCTACCCTTTAACAGATGTAGGGTTAATAGCGATAGTGGTTCTATTCAATGCATATTTATTCATTCTTTGTCCAATTTTGATAGGGATTTAATTTCGAGTTTACGCCTCGTTTTTTTCATTGTGTTTGGTGATTTTATTTGTGGTGCACTTTGAGGGGATGTTACTTAATAGTGCAGTAGTTACGGGTGTCGGAGAAAGGGTTGCTCTTTTTAATATGGGTGTATCATTGTATGATCATTTAATGGCTTTGGGTTCATTATTTTTTATCTGGGTCCTGTTTTTACCACCGTGTTTTGAGCGACAAATTCGTAATAACAACCTATTTTGGGATTTTGCCATATAAGAAGTTACAGAGTCATATTATGTACTCTATAGGTGCATGTGTCCAGAGGTACTCGAAGAATACGATGACTAATTTTAAACGAATGAGAAAATAGTCGGTTACTGGCTTCTTAAAAAAGTAGAAAAAGAATTGAGCTTACCTACTAAAGATAAAAGTGGAAAAGGATTATTGGAACGTACGACCGTAACTACTGAAGAAAAGAAGACGATCATAAGTAATCATAACACAGCTACACAAACTAAACTTCCAATTCCACAGTTGACCACAAATACCGTCGCATAAATTATCGATACGAATATCGCGTCCATAAGCCACGGTATGGACAATCGTTCATTGAGGTTCTTATTTATTTTAAATACAATCATCAGGGGGGCCTCCTACTGTGACACACCTGGGGAGCTGTCCCTTGGACCCCAACCTCGGCGCTTTTCGGCCCCCTTTAATCAACTGTCATGCGACCATTACAAAGCTATAAATCCATTTGCTTTCACCCCCTTCCTTATTCCCATCGTCTTACGCTTCAATATCGTATAGTTGATTACTTTTGATAAGTTGGTTTATGCGCACGGTAAAGTCCGAGAGCAGACGCCATTTTCGTTTATTTGATTGCGGTGTTATATCAGAACTGGGGCAGGTATGACAGGGTATGTATTTAGGTTATAATAGGTAATTAGTGGTAGGAATTTTTGGGATGGCCATTGGCCATTGTCCATCTGTTGCTTGGTTAGAAACAACCAACTGTTCTTCATCTGTAATTATTCGTAAGAGAAAACAGATACCTCCTAATT
The DNA here is from genome assembly GCA_947508005.1 of Amphipoea lucens. Lineage (NCBI taxonomy): Eukaryota > Metazoa > Arthropoda > Insecta > Lepidoptera > Noctuidae > Amphipoea > Amphipoea lucens. Next base: position 12,166,567 of record OX382374.1, read on the forward strand.
CTAGAAGTGGAACGATTCTCTCGAGTTTCTATTGCAAGTACGAGTATTTACAGAAATATCGCGATGAATATAAGATGATAAGAAATACGTATTCTGCTGTCAGAACTGTTCTCTATAAAGAATTCGAGAGGTCTACCTTACCTTCAAAATATTCTAGCAATCTGCAAGAGAGTTATAGATAGGTAGGGGAGACTGGGTACGGTTGCAGCAGGGTACGGTTAAACCAACGCTAATAACTCGTAAACTATTAGCGGTGTGGTAAGGGGTACAAGGGGAAAGAGACGCGGCTGGAGAGTCCGGACATGAATCACAGTGACGCGTTGCACTTCGCGCGCTCTGTACGTTTTCAGGGGACCCTATTATATTTTTTCGACAAAAAGTAAGTATTTTCTATTGTTTTCTTTTTCAAATTACTTTGTTGATATTAGCATTTGCATTTTGAGTGATTTTCTGTTTTATTGTTAGATTTTGAAGGTTCTAAAACCGTGATTCGTTTTTGTTTATGTTGTTTTGTTTCGACGCTATGTTTGTTTTATTAGCGGTTGAGGGGTATGGGGACGGATGAAGCAATTATTGTGGGTACGATTGAAACAATGATAACCCTTGCTTTTTTCATTCTAGATGCCCAGACAACGTATCAAAAAAACTTCAAGAGGCGAGTGTGATATAACTCAATACGAAAATGCGTATGTAGAAGTCAAAAAAGGGACTTCTTTACGAAAAGCTGCAGAGATGTACGGAGTTCACCATTCTTCTCTTCTGCGATACAAGAAAAAAAGAAATGCAGTGTTAGTGTTAGTTTGTTAGTTTAAACCGGAGCAGAAGAGCTCTTTTTATGTTCGAAACTATTATTAAGACTGATAGAAATGGTGCCATACTAGAATTTAACTATTTCTTGTTGATTATGAATAAAGAAACTGATTTGTATTACTTATTTGTTTATGTTTCAACTGACCCCCATCGCTGTTTCAACCGCCCCTGGTATGGGTACGGTTGAAACAGTGGCACATTATTTTATTAAACTCTTCCTATCTAGTAAATATGGCAGTTGAGCCTCTAATTCTGAGATATATTGGAAGACAAAAGTCTATTCTCTCATTTTATGTGTTTTGTTGTTTGTTATGTTTCAAAATGGCTGTGCTACGAGCGTTCAAAGCAAAATTGTTTCAACTGTACCCAGTCTCCCCTACTATCGCCGAAGCCTTGCAGATAACACAGATAACACTTTTTCAGGTCTTACTAGATGCCTAAGTTTAAGCTTGGGAAGTTCAAAGCTATTGGTAAAAAGTCTTGAATAACTCTTCATAGTACCTACCACTATCATCTTAGGCAATAGGCGATCTTGCAAGTGCAGACAATGTTATACAAAATCTATGCAGGTGATAAGAATGTTTCATTATGTAATATACTACGCTCCCTGCCTGCCTCCCTGCTACAAACAGCTGAAATAAATTATTTCCCAGAGTTTAGTTTTGAGATTAGCTATCAGATTTATTCAGGATAGTAACATCCAAATTTTGCCGTATAAAAGTGGTTGCACAAACTTATTTGCCGCAATTGAGCTCAAAGGTAAAATATTATCTAACACCTCAACAAAATCAGCGTAGAATGTTCTCACTACTGGGACAGGCCGAAATAATTTACACAAAGTAAAACGCCTGTCGAAATGGAGGTGCTTGGGGGAGACCTATGTCAAGCAGTGGACGTCTTTCGGCTGAAATGATGATGATGATGAAAACGCCTGTCCGGGTTCGAACCTACGACCTACAACTCGTAGGTAAATCGCAGCCGTAACCACTGGGCCATCACTGCTCTCCTAAACATAATAAACAACAATATAACAACGATTTAGTTTGATAATCGCCGAACCGCATCCGTAACAATAAGCAACAATCATAATATTCATACATCGGAATCCATAACGCACCATCAAGTCGCCTTCGCCGTTGATCTGACGAATTTGTTATGGTCTCAAATAACGTAGGATACACACGGCTGGCATGGACTGCAAACATTGACCAGGTTTTTGGATAACAGTTTTAGAGAAGTACAACCAGATGCGAGCGGCAACTCCTGACCCGCACTGTTACCGCTCTTGCCATCGACGCCTCAGTACCGCGCGCTTATTACGTCATCCGAGCGAAGTCTCATGTTAACTCTTGCGAGTTTTATGGAAGAAAAAGACATGTTGCGCCGACCCCAAATAGGCACATTGGGATAAGGGGAAGATAATGATTATGTTGCTGTGCAGCGGTGCAATTGTGTTAGGTGCTGGTAGCTTTGATGTCAAGGAAGATAAAATAAAACGGCGGAAAAGCCGATTCACGTGTATATTTGACCAGTGTCACAGTTGGAAGGGGCGTGTTGCCACAGATAACATAACGATTATTTAATGTTGGTGTTGCAATACCAAATACTAAAATACCCAACAGTTGCGTAGTGTGATGTAAGAATGGTTGAAATCATAATACATACATGCTCAGCATCCTTGTTTCTGCCCTTATTCTGATTCCTTTTTTGGATCGGTGCAGTATGTTTCCTACTTCAATGGGTACTTCTTTTTAGCAGTCATATTTGCCCCATTCCCAATCACCGTCAAGTATCACCTTTCACACAATACATTTATCATTTAATTGGTCTTCTTCTGCATTCATATTAATACTCAAAACTTCTTTTGCTAACAATATTAATCTTTCAAGCGCCGCTAATGAGACACAATAAGATTTTCTATTGTTTCGTCGCCGATCGGCGAACCGCGCCGCTTGACCGGCTAAATAACAACACAGCAACGCATTTTTAGGACTTAAAAGGGTTTTTGACGCCATTATGATTCTTGGCGTCGTTGTTGTGCCTGTGTAAGTACCTATGAGTATGTCCTTTTATGTGAGACATCTGAAACTAATAATATCAAAGAAACAAATAAAGAAAAATTTTTGTGAGTACTTATTATTAATTTTTTTAGTTTGCTAAATAATCGTTTTCCTTTCTTTAATCCTAATCTTGTCTAGCAGGACCCGTGAGTGCGGTTAATAATTTATTCACAATTTTTATTTATTTTGTTATTTATCTACATAAATAACAAAATAAATAAAAATTGTTGTAATTGTTATACCTACGTATACACAGTAAAATGGACCTAGATGTGATGTATTCGTATTGAGAACAAAAAGGTAGGTACTGCTTATTTCTATTTATCTACGTTTTGAAAACATCATAACCTCACTTTTCACATAAGCAAAACACATCATAATAGATATTAATTTCTCCAACCTGCTCACCGAACTCTCAAACACTATTGCACGGTACCTTAGCCATTTCTTTTTTCATGTCCTAAACTGGCCATAAGTAAGGCATTGTGCGTCGAATATTACAATAGCGGCCATAATGGAGAACCAACGATACCCTTTCTTTGACGGGGTTTAATTGTGTGATGAAGTGTGGTTACGACATATTATTTTTTTATTCTTGCGGCCAAAAGTGTAATACAAAAAAATATAGCGGGGAAGTTTTGTATGCAAGTGCTTAGACTTTTTATTTGGAAAGTGTTTTGATCGTTATGCTAAAAAGTAAATCATAATTTTATATAAATCATAATCATTATCTATTTATTTCAATTGAACCATCAACAGAGACTAATACTTTTTTTTTTCAAAGAGCAGGTTAAAATAAAAACCAAGTGTGCTTATGACCACACGACTGAAGTGAAACTTCAAACGTATTTGGCCATGAGAGGAAGAGAGAAAGAAAATGTGCGCGCGCACTGCTTTCTCTTGCTTATATCCCCCACTCAACTCCCGTTCGTCTCGCCCGATCACACTTTTCGTAACGCTTACGTCACGCGTTCACCAGCTTACTCCCCAAATCAAGCGTGTGTAAAGAAGTTTCACTTCAAAAAATCTTTATTGATGTATTCAATCGACTTTCTCAGAGATAAAGCAGAAGTTTATAGCTTCACAAACCCCGAATCTTGCAAAGTTCAGATTGTTTTTTTTTTAATTACAGGAAATGCTGTTATAAAATAATCATTAAATACTTAAAATTACAAGTACCTACACTGGATCCGTTCATTACTTACTTTAATAAACAAGTGAACGTCACTAATTAAGAAAGCACAAATCCAACCGCAGCTCTGATTACCTACCGTATAAAGAAAAAAAGATACAAATTAATTTGTTAATTCGACCTCAATCGATTGTAACGAAAGGGTGTCGGTCCATTACTCGATTACCACCCGCCAAGCCGATGCCTTGATTGTGATATAGAGCAATGTAATTGTAATAAAGTGTTGCAAATTATTTCATTATCGTTCTCCTGATTGTTCATAACCATATCGTGTTGGGTTTACAGCGGCGGTGGTTATCGTAACTCAAGTGTTCACTTTGATTTTGATTTTGTTGTTTGTAATTTTGTCAGACTAAGTGAGCTGTAGGTAATTATTTTTCTCGGTCCATCTTCATTGTTAAGCAACACTTGTCTAGGTCGGTCCGTGGATGGGTGACCATCCATAACATACCAAGACCCCTTTGTGCCTCGGAAAGCACGTAAACGGTAAACGTTTATCTCTGCATCACCCAAAGGTTGACTGGTAGAAAATGCCTACGGCATTAAGTCCGCCTCTGGACATTTATTAGCTTGAAGTATTAAATAAATAAATAAATAAAGCAGTTGTTCCCAGCTATCATACGTAGATCTTTGACAGTCGTTAGGGGTAAAAAAAGTCCGAAAGTCCCCGTCCTGTTATTCAGTAACTGGGTTGTGGAAGTCAGTTAGGCAGTCGCTCCATATAAAATACTGGTATTTAGCTGTATTCAGTTAGAATGGAAGCCGACCCCAACATAGTTGGGAAAAGGTTAGATCTTAATTCTTTTTCTGTGCAAAGTCTGACTTAGTGCGATTTAATTATCTGTGGCGTACCATAAGTTGAAGCTACAATAATAGTTGCATCGTCTAAACAGTGTTCAAACGATGCAAGTTACTTCAATATCATAATAATCAGCCTATAATGTTCCCACTGCTGGGACACAGGCCATAATCCACCACGGGTGCTCAGTGCGGGTTGGTGGATTTCACATGCAAGTTATTTGTTGATTCAATTTTATTGTAAGCCACGGGGAAGAAACTTGCATCAGGTAAATAGGGTAGGTATTAATACTGCGATTTCTTGGTTTCTATCGCAAGATAGTAGGTAAGGTTTAGGTATAAAGTTTTTCGGAAAATTGCGTAAAATGTCCTAATTTGCTTTAATTCCTGCTATTTGCTGTGGGCTTCTTGCTCGTGTCAATTTAAACATTTTAAAGTAATTTTTCTTATAGTTTCAATCCTGTGCTAATTTACGGGTCCAGACTCGTGCTTCACCTAGTTTCTCCACCTGGGTGAAGCACGGGGACTACGGTCCCGTGATCGAGTCCCGTGCTCCAACTGATGACGTTATTGTACAGTGATTCAGTAAATTGTATTCCCTATATGATTCAAAAGATCTAAACAATTATTTAATAGGAGTGAATTTATAATATGTATGTATTGCAAAGTTAAAAAGCCTAAGCCTCATGTTCACCAACATTTAAATCAACTGATTAAATATTTAATCAGTTCTATATTTAAAATTTCCTTAGGAAATTTGACATAAACCAACTGTTTAAATATCTAACCGGTGGTTTGAATGTTGGTGAACTCAGGCCTAAGGTATAGTTTCAGTCCATGTCACTAACTGTCCATAATATGACACACACGCGCGCACCCTTGTGTATAGTTACACAATCAATATAGTTGTTAAAAGCAGTACCGCTATGAATGCACTTCTGCTCACTTTGACAATCATGCTGAACTGCATATAGGCTGTATATAGGTACTTACCTAGTTGTAGAAACACATAAGGACTTGTTAAGTTTTTTTTATATATGCTAATGTGTTCGTTTTTGCACAAACCTTTTTCGCTGTAGATTTATGCCAAAAATCAACACTTGCGACCTCCATAATGCAATATTTTAACGGCCCCATTAATTTACTTTAAATCGGTAAACTAATCAACATTCAAGTAGTCGTACTAAAAAATAAAAACAAATACTACAAAAATGAACCGAAAAATTAATTAAATTTTTATTTTGGGCCATTACCAAATCGATAAATTACATGAAGCAATGCAATTAAAAATGTTGACATGTGTCTCGTGCTCACTTACCGACTGACTCACTAAAATAGCCTACACAATCGTAAATAATCAGTTTTTGGGTTCCGTACGTCAAGTAAGAAAGAGGACCATTTGTTTTGTCGCAGATTTTTATGATACAGTTGAAAATCATCAAACATCTTCATCAGTAGATACCTACTGAAAATAAAATGGTTTTCAATTGGAAAAACGAAATATAATTATGATACTGGTTTCTAAATATCGTATTTGCAGGCACACCTTAAAATTAGTTTATTTGAATTTAAAAACTTAATTAACAAAAATAACAAAATTAAAACCTAACTTAACTAAAACTATACAAAAACTAAAATATAGCGTCGAAAAATTCATCCGCATCGCTGTCGACTGGTAATGTACCCAAGAGACTGGCGGCATTGCCACGTTGTATGGCAATGCTTAGCCTTTGGCCAAGGTAAAAGCCAGCCCTTGGGTCACGGGAAGTGTCAACCAGCCGTTTTGAAATTTCTGTAAAAAGACCATGAGCACTCGGACCCCACGGCCCGAGGGTTTCAACCCCAAACGGCTCGAAAATATAATTTCCGATAAGGTTATTATATTTTCGCCGCTTGAGGTTTTCCGCAGCCGCAGCAGCAGCGCCAGCACAGCATGCCGATCCAGGAAGGTGGGATGGCGCAAGAGTATCGACACAAGTTGCGTCCCACACTAAAGGCCTACCCACCTTCCAAGGAAATAGAGACATACCGTCCGGTCTCTTGCCATCGTCGCGTACCAAGCCATTGGGTTCTAATACAGCTGGAACGCCCACGGTAACAAGAGCTCGTCGGATGATGTCATTAATGTTCGCGTGGCGCGCTAAGCGACCCGCACTTCGGCTGCAAGACAGGCCGTGGTGTCCGAGGCTGTTGACATCTTCGCCACAGTGACAGCGATGAGGGGAACAGCAAGGAGTGCCTAGTCGCAGGGAAGCAGCGAGGCGAAAAGTAGTGTCGTCGAACAAAGTGCCTATGTTCGACGAAGGTAGTGCATGAAGCCAAAGTCCCGACTCCCATCTACCCACAGCCAGCAGGCGCGCACGTTCCGCAGGAGTAGCAGACGAGTCAAGTAAATTGTTCTGTACTACTCTGCAGAGCGGCTCATCCCACCGTCTCTGGGAAGATGGATTGTCGGGTGGATCTGTATTCGGGCAAGCGAGTCTCCAGGCATCCATAGCCTCGGTGAAACACGGCACATCAGAATTAATCAGTGTGGAGGCTAAGATTTTCCTGATTAATTTATCAGTGCCGTGGACCGAGGATATGAAAGCCGGTAAACTAATACTAGAAATTTTGCGGACGCCGAGGCCCCCCATACGAATGGGAAGAGTAGCTTGTGCCCAAGCTCGGTCGTCCATGGCCACATTTAAAATAGATGTTAATGTATGCCTGATAATTTGGTCCATTTGGTCTAAAAGGTGAGTGTGCTTCCATAAATGTGAAGCGCGAAGAAAATATGTTAATTTAGGGCCGAAACAGCAGTAGCGGATTAAAGTTATGGCCGAATGCATATTAATTTCTAACAATCTTTCCGAAACGTCATTGAAATTTTGAATTTTTTCCTGAATAAAAACGGGAAAGGAATTGTCAAAGATTGGAGACCCAAGAAGACGAAGAGAGCTTTTTTCAATAATTTTGATTTCTGGAGCTATTGCGTTAAATTTGGGAAGTGTCAAGTGTCTGTCAGTACTGTCCGCTAGGTATAGTTCACATTTCGAAAGATTGAGATCAAGGCCAATGGAATGAAGTTAGTTTTTTAAAAATTGAAGGTCGTGTAGTACAGTTTCTGCATCGCCTCCCAAGGTTCCATCATCGAGATACCAAACGTTAAATTTGGAATTTAGCTGTCGAATAATTGGGTGGATGGCTAAACTAAAAATCACTGGCCCGAGGGGGTCACCTTGTTGACAGCCAACAGCAGATTCCAAAAGGTTGTCCCGATACAGTAATTTAGAAGGGTTTCTGTAACATTGCCAAATGAAACTATAAATTTGTGGTATTTCTTTTCTAGTTTCTGTCAGCAAGGTGTCCCTATTAACAGAATTGAAGGCATTCTTTATGTCAACCTTCAGGATGACCTCTCCTTTTCCAGAATTTAGGTAGGTCGACAGGGCGTGTACGGCAGCCTCACAGCCCCCTTTGGAGCCGTAACCTAGCTGCAGGGGCTGAAATTTTTCCGAAACAACCTCACCATAAAATTTACAGCAAATTTTGGCTGCTATACGGCGGTAAGTAGTGCCCACGGCAATGGGCCGAATGCCGCCATTCCTCTTACGCAGGGCGCATAAATTGGCACCGTACAGAACGTCGATGACGGCCTCGTTCACCTTGCCGGAGAGCATAAGGTTAATCAAAGCCGTAAGCTCCTTCAAGAGCAACTCACCAGCTGCCCCGGCGCCTGAACAAATAAGGTCCTTGAGGTGCTGAGGGCTCAGGCCGTCAAGGCCGCCAGCGGAGCCGTTCCTGAAGGAGCAGGAGGGTCAGGAAAAGAAAGGCCATCCGCTGCGGCAGGGTGTTTGCTCTCCAGAGCTGCGAGTGTTTCTGGAGAATACGGTGCCACCACATCACTACTAAATAGAATCCTGGCTGCTCCGCTGATGTCACCTTCCCCTAACTTAGTTTCTACGAGATGGGATATACCTCTTGATGAGGTATATCTCTGTGTCTGTAATTTAGAATCTAAATTATGAGTCGAAATATTACAGTTTTCTTTAATTTGTGCAGTTAATGTCTTTTTTGTTGCCAAATTCTTTTGAACATGTAGAATTCTGTAAGGGAAGGTGAGTGGTTGTTCCCAAGCACTTAACGAGTTCTCGCGGGCGGCAAGACGAACGCAACCTGCTAGGTGTTGCGCCACTAGAGGTCTAGCGCCACGGGGAACTCGCTTTAAAACAGGAACAGAGTTTTTGAATTTGGACAGGGTTTTCCAAAACGGGTCAAAAGTGGATATAGCTGGAGTTATAGGAGTGGTTGTTGAGGCAGGGTCTGAGATGAGCACATTTGGTGGTCTGTGCACCTTTCCAATGTGCACATTCAAACCCCGCTTACCTTTAAAAAACCGTGCCTGGGTACACAGCGGACATCTCTCCAGGATGCTCAGCGATGTCGAAGGTTGACAAGCACTGTTATCTACCACATCGCTGCTGCCACTAAGCATTTAATTTTACTTATTAAAACTAATTAAAATAACAACAATACAATAAAATAACGAATAAAAACACTAAAAAGTCTATGTGACACTTGAATGACAGAGAAGACGGGAGCTGTGACGGGACCGACGCAGTCACGCAGGCGGCCTAGGGCGCCGCGCCGCCGATGCATTACGGCGCAGCCCTGGCAACCGTTGCCTGGTGACAACGAACTGGCGTCGCGTCCTCAGCGACGCGATGGAATAATACAGCCGTGAAATTCACTTCAATTTATATCTGATTGAAAATATATTAAAGAAATTTGACAGATTGTAGTAGCTTGATGTGCTGATTTTTGAAATATTTGTTACTCTTGATTGTGTACACCATATAAAAACAGACATAAATATATAAACTTTACAATGGGTGACACAATTAATTGATTTTTCGCAGGCTACAATGTTTTGACAATGTTTTGTATTTAATGCATAAAATAATTTTATTTCAATTTCTGAGTATCGATTTCCGACATGTTTGTAAAATTCCTGATTGTAATAACTTGTTTATTTATTTTACTTCGATGGTCCTAGTTTATCATTTGTGACTTCAAGTAATTCAGGAAGTCGAATTTTTCACACACACCTTGGTTTCAGTTGAAAACAACAGGCGATAAATCTGAATGCTCATTCCAAGACAATTTTTGATGGTTGGTCGACTCTTCACGTGCCCAGAGAAGGCTGACCTATTTTTTGGCCTAAGAATCAGCATTGCCATAAAACGTGGCGACGCTGCCAGTTTCCTGTTGACAAGGATGCGAACGAATTTTTTTATATCCTATGATTCTTGCCTTTTTTATATATCTGTACATATTATTATTTTAAAACTGTTAGCTTTTAAATTATGTAAATATTTTTAGAAAAAACTACAATCATACGATAATTAAACTGACCATGCTTTGGCATTCAAAACTAACATATGATTATGTACGGGACTCTGAACATTAATGAAAGCCCCACTTAACCTTACTTTATTTAACAGATAGAATTTATACGAAGCTCCCGACGTGATTCTGATTAGTTTTTATATAAACTCAGAAGAAGCTGGTTGAACTAATTTTGTATGGAATTAAAACTGGACGTTGTAATGTCCACAAATCTGTGATTTTATTGTGTGCGGCTGTTGAGGAAGCCTCCAATTGTGGGGACGGCTTTATGTTGTACCGAACCAAGATTCTTTTTTTAATTACAAGTTGTCACTATTCAAGGTTTCTGTTATTTTTTGTTTATATTTATTAATACCTAGTAATTCAATTTATTTAATGCAATAGGTTCCATTAAAACAAAATATAAAGAGACATTAATTACGTTTTTACATATTGTTTTTGTATTTGGTATTAGGAGTATTCGATCTATTTTTTGTTATGTATTTTTGTGGTGTACAATAAAATATAAATAAATTGGTTCTGTCGCTCTAGAATCTTTCGCCCATAAAGTTCGTTGTTTTTGGAAAACATGCTCGACCTGTGTGCAACCTCATAATAAAACCGTTGGATTTTGTTTGATTGATGAATGAGTCAAGTCAAGGACGTTCTGAGGAAACAACTAAGAAAATGAGGGTTTGTTTTGTCATAATAATTATTTTGCAAAATCGCGTACCTTGGCCCAGAACGTCTGTAAACACCATTTCAATAATAGGTAAATATAGTAGGTATGGTGTAGATTTTTTTATTGATATTGGGCAAATATTCTTGAACTACTTTATCACTTCCTTATTGATGTACTTTAAAGGAGTGCGCCATTTGTTTAACCCAATGTTTATAGTAATTAAACAGAGTATTGGTAAGTATTATCAGCAATTCCAGAAAAAAATGCATTTACTTCAGAATTAAAAGCATTGATCTTAATTGGTCATGTGTTATCACGAAACGATTTCCACATTAAATGCGATTCTGCTGTACATTTGTGAAAGTGATGACAATCAGGCTCACAAGTTTTTTTACAATACCTACTTTGTAACTTTCATTTTTCAGGTGTGTCTATCTCGAAGGTATATTTATTTAGCCTAGAACTTCTTTTTCACAACAACAACAACATTTATTTACCAACATCTTGCATAACGCCGTCCAAATTAGAGTATCATTCTTTTTTGTGACCAGCATGTCGCCATAAAACCAATTTGATGGGACCCTGACCAGTAATTAGGGTATTATTTATTGTGAAAAATCCCTTCGTTTCGTACTTAATTTAAACAAGAGAATTTAGCGTTTAAATTAGCCTCGTAATGTGTTATTTGGCTCGATTTATTAAGTTTTTTACTTTTTAGTCGCGGCGTCGGCAGACTTTAATTTTTTTTAAATGAAATTAAAGACATTTTTTTCACTGTCTCGTTATTATTGGGTTCGTAACGCGATGCTTGAGATTTTTTATAGGTTCCAGTAATGAATATGATGTTGCGATCGATCGAATGTTATTCTGTTTGATGGCGTTTAACGACACTTAATTTGTTTGAGAATCATATTGATGGACATAAAATTAAAGTAATAATAATTGCCTCCTTGAAATGTTTTAATCTTTTATGGAGCCAAATATAAGTAAGTATAAAGTAAACCTTAAAACATCACACGAATTCTACGGGGTGAATAATTAGATAGGACAACTTCTTAAAATGGAGTCATTGACCCATCTGACTTTCATAGACATCTCAATTAGTTAAACTTATAAGACAAGCTCTGGAGATAAGACAAGAAAATTAGGATGTCTCCTCAACATGAAACCTCATCTACCTACTGCGCAACCAATTTTCAACCACCCTTAATAAAACCTATTAAGTAGGAACCGATTGGACCTTTTCTTCTACAATAGCACATCAGAGCATCGAACCTCTAACAATACTTATAAAAAAAACCCTGCAGCTTCACTATCTTTACAACACACATAAATATTCCACAATAAACCTTTAGGCCTCCTTCAATAAAATTAAGACATTTTAATTATTCGCCCCTATTTTGTCCATAAGCTAATTACGGACAGACGGTGGTCTTTTCAAATTAAGCTGTTAATTGAAAAGGCACTTCAGATGCTATTGGTGCTATAAAGGCATAAAAACGACTGCCTACTTGAACGTCCGAGTATAAAATGAGACTTAAATAGAGGCACTTAATTGATTTGCAATTAAATTTTAAAACGGGTTTTTGCTATACATTCTAATTGTGTAAAGATTTTTTTTTTTTTTTTTTTGCAGGGTATTTTTGGATTGGAGGCTATCCCGATTCGGAGATTTATTGTCCATTGGTAGCACATACGGAATATTTTTCGATATATTGTATACATGATACATTGTCTGCGCATTGACCCAAGTATTCAAAAAATCGCGAAGGCTGCTGCTTTTGGCTAGGCTTTTTCAAAAATGTTCATAGTGCAACATATTAAGTACCTACTCAGAGAAAAATATTCGATTTTGTTCAGAAAGCTCTGCAAGATTCAATAAGTGACAGTTTAAAATAAATGAAAACTTCGAGACAAATAACTCAAGAATCTAAAAAATCGATCGATCAATTGAAAGCATAGTGACAGGACATGTTCATTCTAGATTAAAATAATTTTGTCCATGATAGTCGATTTGTCCCAAAATGGAATCACATAGGTCGGCAAAACGTCATCAAACCTACCAACTGCAATGAGTCTGTAATCAAAAGGAAAGCTTAATCTAAGCGCCCACATAGGTAAAGACGGCGTTAAGCACTCGAAATCTTAAGAAAACACCAAAGAAGGGTTGACAGGAAACTTCCCGGAAATTCTACAAGTTCAATACGTCAATTACTTAGAGATAAGGTTTGAGAGACAAACGTAGACACACGAGCGTCTGTCATCAAACATTAGTGTTTGCGCTCAAACAGTTGATAAGATAACCTTTAGTTAACGCCGACACAATGCTTCGGCGCGTCAATATTTGTTGTGTGAATACCTTTCGGCCTAGCGCGTGCTAGCGGGGCGGGTATTACACCGGAGTGGACGTTGAGGTTACGTGTGTTCGCAAGACGAATATCTATTTAGGTAAAAGAGGTTTCTTTAGAAAATAAAAACACTCATCTTACACCTGCCCTGGTCCCAATTTATTTGGGGTCGGCGAAACGTAGGTACTGTTTCTGTACTTCTCTACTAGTCGTTATCTTGATAGTCACCTACTTTCTAGCCATATCATCTAGAAGATAAAAACTAAAGCATAACAAAATAACCAATATTGATTATGTCAGGCTATAGAAGGTGAAATTTTAATCACCGTTTTCCTCTTAAGGGGTTATTATTGTACTCATCATTATGAACAAATTTTACTATGGGATCAAATCTGAAATTGTGAAAAAAAAATCTGATGTTCCCTACATTTATGTTCACATAACTCGTCAAAATGTAGGGAACAGCTGATATTTTTTTCGCAATTTTATGTTTGATCCCATAGTAAAAGTTGTTCATAATGATGAGTACAATGACCCCTTGAGAGGAAAACGGTGGTTAAAATTTCTCCCTGTATAATAGAGATTTTCAGCTGGTAATTTTTCTTTTTATCAATTTCCTGCAAACTACGTAAAAACATTTTGTAAGATCAATGCTTTCCATGTACACTATTGGAGAAGCCGATTATTGGCGATTTTTGAAAAAAATACTAAACAGTACCTAAGTTCTTGATGCTTTAAGTCGTTACTCACCTCAATCAATAAATCAATTTAGCCTATCGCAGTCCACTGCTAGACATAACCTCTCCCAGACTGCGCCACAACACTCATTACTCATCTATATTATCATAACCAGTCAGGCATTGACCTCTAGCTTTCGGGAATAGACAAGGACGCCTGAATTGTTCCTTTGACCTTCAGTGCATCTGTTTTTACCCATGGTAGTTCACTTCAAAACACAACCTTTCAGACTATAAATCCTGCGGGGCAATTGCGTAACACTTTATCAATCGGAATCGGTTTCATTTTGACAGTTCAACAACATTCTTTGCGTTATTTACGTGTTGAGCAGACAAATTTTTCGAACTTATGAAGCAATGGATTAGCAATTGGCTTCAAAATGATTCAAGTTCCGATTGATAGTGTGTTACGCAATTAGGGTGCTGATTCGATTCGCCACATCCTAAAAACATCGAATTTGAAACAAGTTATTGTTCTACAAAACAAAATAGGCGTCGGTGTAACAGGCGGCCCAGTTAATGCACAAACGAGGCACTTAAGATTGTAACGGATGTCAAAGATAATAGAATTTAATTTTGAATGAAGTGTGAACTTTCGTTAAATAATGATGGATGTTGTAGGTATGAGGAGATGATGCGAAACGTTCCATTTTATGTAAGTAATGTAATTACGTTCCGGGATTAAAAAAAAAATAACTTGATGACTTTTAATGCCTCATCTAACGAAGATCGACCTTCTATTAATCAGATATGACCATAAGCATAATCATAATGTTTCCACTGTTGGGACACAGGCGTCCTCTGTGTGAGAGGTAGTGGGCCGTGATCCACAATGCGGGCCCAGTGCGGGTTAGGGGATATCACATGTCTTAAAATGTTTGGTTCTAAGACATGCCGGTTTCTCGAGCAGTGGTGATGAAATAAATTACTCAAAGTAAAGCGCCTGTCTGGGTTCGAACTCACGACCTACCGCAAAACGGGGCTACTTTGACTTCCAGGGTTACTTTGACAGGCGTTGGAACTACTTTAACAGAGCGCCAAAATCGGTTTTCACGTATGCTCAGCAAGTGTGCGTGACCTCGAGTAATATTGCGCGAGGCGCGGGGTGTGGGGAACGCGTCATAGCGTTGTGATCGGCCTTGTCAAAGTAACCCTGGAAGTCAAAGTAGCCCCGTTTTACTTTTGCACACGGCCACCACTGCTCCTATTAATCAGTTGATCCTTACATTATCAGAGCCTAGACGTAAATGGAGATTGGAAAATGATATTATGTAGATCACCCTAAAGCGGAGAAAGGACCACGACACGAAACTTTTTTTTGATCGTCCAAAAGATGAAGGTGTCCGTCGTGTGAAGCAACCGTGATTTTGTTAACCTAATAGAAGACCAATTCTCTTAATTTAAAACGTTCAAAATCTAGTCGTAGTCTCATCTCGGCGACAGAAAAATGTCAAAAACTTGTCAAAATGTAGGGAAATTAGAGATATATTTTTGTCAGATTGAGACTGAGATCAGACTGAACGTTCTTAAAATTACGACAGTTGCCCCTCTGAGCTTTTTTGATAATTATATCAAAAACAACACAAGTGAGAAATGGAAGAAAATATGAACTCTACCTAGTTAATATTTTTTTGCATTACTCACTTGTGCTAGAACAAAAACATTCTAGTTTAGAATAATGCTGCCCAAAAACACACTGAAGATTTCAAAACCTTCATCTTCGTCTCTTTCTTTCATTTCGTTAATATGTGATTTGCATCCTCCAAAGTATAACTTGCACAATTATGTTTTGACAGCTGATCCTTGACTATGTATACCTGTAATGGCAGAATCAGATAAATAATAAATGTCCATAATTTCAACATGATGTTAAGCTGTTAACACATCAATAATGTAAGCAATAATTTTGCGTGAGGTGTTGCAAACGTACCTTACCTAGAGTAGCAAAATATTGAAGGAATATGAATGCTCGATGAGAATTTTCATCATCATCTTTGCAATTCACGTCACAGTCATCACAGACTGTGATGACTGCCAGCCTCATTTTTTGGAGACATTCATGAGTTCATGAGTGTCTCCAAAAACTGAGGCTACTTATACAAACTTAAAAACTGGTAATAGATAGATGAAGACGAAAAATCCGAGGATTTGGCTCAGTGGATACAGTTGAAAAGACATGTCTTCTAATGAAGTGCTATAATCCTGATAATGATGACACTGCAGCACTTTCACTAGGTACTTTCACTGTCTAATCATCAATTGAATGCTATTAGGTGAAATACTGACAGCCTGTACAGAGAAGGTTGGACGAACGTTCTAAAGTAGGTAATGTCACTACTACTAGATGCTTATTACTATACTAGCTTGTTTTAACAAAATAATTATATCCTATCACACTCGGCTTTCCATTAGTGAGATAATTTTCGGAATCGGATCAGTAGTTCCGAAGATAACCCCCTACATACAAACTGACAAAAATCTCTTTATAATATAAGTATAGATAATGTACTCGTAGATTGACAATCACCATATTAGGCAAGAGCTGTCATCATAGGGACTTAGAAAATTCGTATTGCCTGAAGTATTTTCCGCTCGCCAATTCTGGGCTATCCCGCCATCTATCAGCCGTTAGGTTAGGATTACCTATAATCCCGGAACTAAGGCACCTAAAAGATTAATGTGGGAACTCTTGCCGAGTTTTATTCAATTGTTGGTACGGTAATTTGAAACCTGCCATTGGTAACACTATACCAGCAATATAACAAACTCAACAAGGTACGTAGGCCGATAACAAATAGCAAAGTAGCAGTTTTGCAACCACAACGGATTGGCGTAAGAATTGTATTATAATTCACGAATAATCGACTGTTTGTATAAGTAAATAGTCGTGTTGAACATGCTTACCGATTGTTAGTTTAAATCGATTTATTTCGCAAAGTTATAGTGCTTGCTTTGAGTGTTGAATCGATTAGGATAGTGGTTATGGAAATTCTTTGAATGGTACCCTACTTATGAATTTTAGGCTTCAGAGCTCTAGCAAGTTTTATTCTTCTACTAGATGAAAGCAGCGAATCCTTTGCGCTTTATTAGGTGCACTTGCAATTGTGTCCCAACTTTCAAGCATCGGATAACCAAGATCGTTTTTTTTTTTTCTTCTCTTTGAGACTTTTAAACATCTCTTTTCAAAGCAGACCAATTTGTGACCCGCATTGTCTTCAGTATGCTTGGCAGATACATTTTGAAAATCTGAACAGAGATCATCATTTTCAAAGTTCCCATAATCTTTTTCTGCCGTTATTTTTTTTTGGACCTGCTATTTTTCGCACTTTTTTGCGAGGTAAGGGCATTAGCATCTCATCCGTCTACTCAATAGCAATCAACTAACATGAAAATCTAGTATTCATTGTAACATTTCAATGGCAGGTCGTTAGTACCTAGTTGACCCTAACAAGATTCCTCGCATTGGCTCGTAATATTTATCACCATTAGAATTTGTAATTGCCATGTATGGTGCTTTACGTTACCTGACAGTTATGAGTTGGTGATAAACTTAGTCAATGCCTAGGTATGTGTAAGCATAAAGGATGAATGCAGAGCGTTAAGTATTTAATTTTATTGGTAGATTACCTTACCTGAGGTCCTGGTTTCCATTCCCAGGTAGGGCACAGTGTCATTTGGTTTTTCTACCTGGAATTACTCAGTAGCAGCCCGGAGATTGGATTTCTGCCCGGTTGATGGTAATAGGCTCGCCCTTATTACATGGGACTTAAACATAATTGACGAAATGTGGGTGTAGGTACTATAAATGCCTACAACTCTGCCTAACCCTTCGAGGCAACAAGGCGTGATGTTATGTATCTTAGCTAGTAGTAACTCCTGAAGATTTGGATCTATTCCTTCAGCAATTGGTCTGGCTTTAATAAGCTATGTTTTTTTTGTGTTCCGTTGCTGCAATAGGCCTCTACTTCCAAACCCCTCTCTTCTCTTCTTCCTTGATCCTTTGAGATCTCTGGCCAGGTAGGCCCCGCAAACATATCCAGATTGTCACATCAACTTCACAGCGGTTGACCAAGACAGCGATGTGCACCTTCAGGAGTCCAGTGAGTGATAATCTTGGCCTTTTGTCTACGCTGGCTATATTACCTTGGGTGATGTCTAGATTTTAAAGCCATTGACTAGCAGAGTTTATACCTGTCTATGCATAAAAAATTACACACGTATAAAATTTAGATTCATGGTCAGAGGCGATGGCTAGTCAATTGCCTCTACCTACGCATTATAGCGGTCATTACACCCAAATATTACCTGTTTGATTCTTATAGTGTAAGGTGCGGTCTGTGTACCTACCTACTTTATTTGACTACCAACCTGTAAACATGATCCACTGCAGGACATTGAGGCTTACAAGGACTGGACGGTAAACAGTCAGAAGTACCTACCTACTTACCTAACTGTCATCCACTTTATGCATGACTTGGCAAAGGGCTGTTTGTAGGTATTATTTTTTGTTGTTTTCAGCTTTTTCATGATACGACTTGATAGCCCACCTGAGAAAAGTATTCCCTTTTGATGAAGGATTGCTTTAAAAGCAGAAGGTTGGTAGCGCAAGTTCTTTGTTCATGCTTACCTCAACGATCTGCTTTATAGGCGGAAGAGATGTGATATACTATTAAATCTAGCACACAACTCAATGGTAGCGCCTCAAGTGAGTCCTGCTCTATACCCTGTGGCGACTAGACGTTCCCTTTGGGTTATTGTGTAGGTACTTACTGATAATTAGGTGGTTTTACCTACTCAATACCTTAGCCTAGGGCCTATTAGGATAGGAGATCATAGCTTGCTAAAAAAAAACATGGTTTTACTTCAACTGCTAATTATAATGCTGGCCACTTACGAATCAATATTTTGTAATAAAAATTCGCAGAGCCATTCATCATCAATAAATCATAAAATTGCAGGATCTCAATTTCCACAACAGGAAAATCACGTTCTTAAATCACGTTCACGTTCGTTGTCGTTTACCTACAAAGATTATCTAATGGTATTTAATAGTGGCAAATTACTACAACAATTTGTACTTAAAGCTAGAAACAAAGAATTCTCCCTGCATATCGCAGGAACCGTACATTTAATAGAACGATTACCCGTACTTCACATAAAAGAGCATTGAGCACCTCAATTGAATTGCATTCTTCAGCCGCGGCGGGCTTGAATGCGCGTACGCATGGATACTTTCCTCCCTCCACCAATCGCGGCGCCGTTTGGGAGGGATTAGGCGGAGCCTTTCAAGCCCCTCCCACCGCCTTCTACCACGGTTTCGTTTTAAGTATTGAGTTACAGATAATAGAGATCGGTTGTTTTACTGTTTCTGTTTTGTTTTTATTAAGGGATTTCATTGAAAACGGAAATTTAAAGATAAGGTCTCAATAGCCGTAAAGGTGCCTTTGTAAGGTCGAAGTCAGTTTAATCGTATCAAATGTCTCTCACGTCAACATTGTTAATGTCCTCACTAAAGTGATTGGGTGGATTGTAAAGACATGAGTTTTACAATTAGGTAGATGACCTCGTCGGAATCGGGATCTTGTTACAAAAAATTAAACGTCTTTATAAAATAATTAGGTATAGGTGTGATACTGATAACTTAGGTAGGTACCTACTGAAAGATAAAAATATTATTCATAGGTAATTATTATATTATTATTTCTGTGTTTTTGAGCGAAAATCAGACAGCTATTGCTCATGTAGAGTCACCATAGCACTTAACACTTTTTTGTATTAAATTTTGTATAGGCAAACAAACAAGGTAAAGAAAATTGCCAACAAAAATTTATAAAGGTAATAGGTATTAACTCATCTTTAATGATAATTGCACTACTTTTAAAAATCACTATTAAGTAGGTACATACACAATCATAAAAAGTCAGTACACAGTTCATGCACATCGTGTGCGGGCACTATCGAGCGAGGTATCATGACGACGTCGTTACTGTCAGCTGCGACACGATAGCCCACACTGACACTGATCAAGTAGCACAGATGAGACTTTTCATCAATAGTGCAATACTTCTATGTTTAATATAATACACAGTTTGTGCACATCGTGTGCAGCCACTATCGAGCGAGCTATCATGACGACGTCGTCGTTACTGTCAGCTGCGACACGATAGCACACACTGACACTGATCAAGTAGCACAGATGAGACTTTTCATCAATAGTGCAATACTTCTATGTTTAATATAATACACAGTTTGTGCACATCGTGTGCGGCCACTATCGAGCGAGCTATCATGACGACGTCGTTACTGTCAGCTGCGACACGATAGCACACACTGACACTA
Organism: Amphipoea lucens; assembly: GCA_947508005.1. Classification (NCBI taxonomy): domain Eukaryota; kingdom Metazoa; phylum Arthropoda; class Insecta; order Lepidoptera; family Noctuidae; genus Amphipoea; species Amphipoea lucens. The sequence continues at coordinate 12,186,903 of OX382374.1, forward strand.
ATCAAGTAGCACAGATGAGACTTTTCATCAATAGTGCAATACTTATATGTTTAATATAATACACAGTTTGTGCACATCGTGTGCGGCCACTATCAAGCGAGCTATCATGACGACGTCGTTACTGTCAGCTGCGACACGATAGCACACTCTACACCGACCAACTGACACAGATACGACTGTTCATCAATAGTGCAATACTTCTGTGTTTAAACTAATACACAGTTTGTGCACATCGTGTGCGGCCACTATCAAGTGAGCTATCATGACGACGTCGTTACTGTCAGCTGCGACACGATAGCACACTCTACACCGACCAACTGACACAGATACGACTGTTCATCAATAGTACAATACTTCTGTGTTTAAACTAATACACAGTTTGTGCACATCGTGTGCTGGCAGTATCGAGTGGGGGATCATGACGACGTCATTACTGTCAGCTGCGACACGATAACATACACTGACACCGACCGACTAACACAGATGCGACTGTTCATCAATAGTGCAATACTTCTGTGTTTAATATAATACACAGTTTATGCACATCGTGTGCGGCCACTGTCGAGCGAGCTATTATGACGGCGTCGTTACTGTCAGCTGGAAAACGATAGCACACACTGACACTGGTCAAGAAACAAAGATCAGACTGTTCATCAATAGTACAACATTTCTGAGTTTAATTATAGTGAAAAACTTATATGTTTAATATAATACACAGTTTGTGCACATCGTGTACAGACACTATCTATATAGCCTGCTGGCTATCATAAAAAACTTGTCTCAATTTGCTTTATTATCTTAGATTTCATTATCTAACTAGATACTTTACGTAGATGCCTACAATCAGTTTGTTAAATCAACAAAACAAAAGTTACTCATGATACCTACTTTATCATCATCCTCCAGTCCTTATGCTTTTATATGGGGTCAGCACAGCATTTATTTCTTCTTTTTTCATACATCTCTAGGATCCGTCATCTCAATACCTACTCCATTTTTCCCCTAACCTTTAGAGCCTTCCTTTTGCATACGACTATCATTCAGAAGACAGTCTTGATACTTATTCTGTTATAAAAATCCCACCTTGAGATATCTCTGAAATGGTTCAAAAAACTATTAATCTGTCAAGTTCCGCTAATGAGACACAATTGATTTTCTATTGTTTCGTCGCCGATCGGCGACGCGCGCCGCTTGACCCATTCCTACTTTTAGTATCATTTTTAAAATCACTGTTCATTCCATACTGCATAATAGGCATAAAACTTTCAATACCGTGACCTCTCTGTATTTTTCATATTCTCTATGCATGCTCGGCACTTAGCGTTGAAGCTTGAACACAAATGTGGTTTGCAATCACAATTGTCACCGTTAATTCGCATACTTGCGATAACATGTCGCTTGTACCTTTGCTATTAAAATAAATAAAATTACATACATTTAAATGCTTACCTAAATCACATGGTGCATGGACCACTCCGAGAAACATGAAATGGAATATGAACTTTGGTCTGAAAGTTATAGAAGTTAAAATTGAATGAAAGGTGTTTGGGTGTGTCTGAGTGTGTTGTTTTGTAAATTATTATTTATTGTGAGCTATTTCTTTGGTGCTTTTGTGAATTTCTTTAAATAAATAGTTTATACATTTATCGTTTAGTAGTATACAAATTTATCTTTTAATTTATTATCTTGCAGATAATTATAATGTATTCATCTGGGATTGTATCTAAGCCACTTACCCTTTTAACCTCGACTAGCAAATTAACAGACCTTTTAAGTAGTTTAAGATTGTTTACTTGAATACGTATAAGTTGCAAATTCTTGAGCCATAACCTTGAACCGGCACTCACTTAGTTATAACTTATAGAAGTACTTTCTAAGATCAATACTAATCAAAATAATTATACGAGAAAAGGGAAATTAACTTCATTGTCATTCATTTATAATTTTCTCAACAGTCTGTAATACTAATGAATGATTAAACGAACTTACCTGTAGGTACATGAAGTTCTATCATAATTATAGGTACGAGAGCCGAGTCCGAAGAGATATAGTAAAGTACACATTTAGTACGTAAGTTATGCATAGTTGTCACCACTCATGCACTTATGTGGGAAAAAATAAGTGTATGTGTGTGTGTTTGTATTCTGCTTTTTGATAATTCAATTTGACATAGCATTTTTGTATAATTATATGTGAAGGCACTTCGTCCGGTTCTACTCAAACGATTTTTTTTTTTTAAATAAGTGCTTCGAAAAGTGTACTTATTGTTATTAAAGTAATAGCTATATTCTTACCGTCCTGTTTACGTATCTACGTATTGAAGATACCGTTTTTTTTTTTTTTTTTTTTTATCGTGTGGAAATCCTCATGGATGTCCACCACCCTGGGGTGGGTGGAGGGGTCTGTCAGACTCTTACTGACTAAAACCACACGGTGTCCTGCTGCTACCTTTCCTCTCATTACAAAACGACAACGAACACTATTGCCAGTTAGACCGTATTTATTACTTTGGCTAACTTTGACCCGCTATTATGAATAATATCCGGATAAAGTGATTATTTTTTAACACATTGTCTAGTCAATTTTGCTATTATATAAGGTGTAAAAAAATTAACCTTAAAAACTTTAAGAGGTGCTTTAGACCATCGAACTGAACAACTTTCACTATGGGACCAACTCTGATATCACGAAAAAAAAAATGAGCTGTTTTATACATTACCTAAATGTAACCTAAAAATCTTTGGAGCTGTTTCAACGCATTCAAATTCGGTTAGCGTTCCTTCCGCTGGGGATTGTACAGACGCCAGCACATCAAGCTACTACAATCTGTCAAATTTGTTTAATAGATTTTCAACTTTATCGCTAATGCATAAGGTTCAAAGTTGATTGGAAAATTTTGACAGTTTCGGGTAGCTTGATGTGCTGGCGTCTGTACCTTAACCGAACCTAAACGGTTTTATTAAAAAAAAATGCTTTATAGTCCATCCAACAAAGAGATTGTAGAGTGCGTGAGCAAGGCCCTAAGCAATTACTTCAGAAAATTGTTCAGGGTGCTTAGAGAGTTAACATACTAAAAGTCCTGACATCTAGGGGGTGAGGCGGAGTGGGGGGAGGGGGTTAAAGTTCCCATTTTTCAGTTTTTCGCTAATATCTTTTAAACGGTGCGTCATGGAGATAAGAAGTCTTCTACGCAATGAAAGCTTATAAAATTATGTACAACTTTTATCTTATACACTTTTTCACATTCCTACCTATTTTCGAACTACACATTCCGGAAAAGTGAAAATTGAAAAAAAAAACTACTTGAATTGAACATTACCTTTTGTATACTACTTCCTTCACGTTATTTGGGGATAAAAAGTATCTTATATCTTAAATCAACTCCTACTATATCAATTTAATAAATTTTATCCAAATCTGTACAGCCGTTGGGATATCAAAACTTTTATCTACACTTGTCTTATACACTTTTTCCAAATTTTCACCAGTGTTCGAGTATCGTGCTCCGAAGAAAGTGAAAATGGAGTTCATTTAGTGTGATGTGACAAGCATTACCGAATGTTAAATATGAGCTAGTAGGTATATAAATTAGGTATTTTATTGATATCATAAGCTGGGAGTACCTCCAAGCGGTGAAGGCGGTAACAGTTTGAGATCTCGTTTTCTACCAGTGGTAATGGAGCAGAAGCGGGTCGTCACTTTTCATTCCATATTTCCTGTCGTAGAAAATGAGAACTGTCCTTTTGATAGCTTCAACTCCTCCCACCCAAGACATTATTCTGCTGAAACCCGGCCGAGGAAAAACCAAAACAGTTGCACTGTCCACCCAAGAGATGCAGCAACATGGATTTGAGCACATCCTTTTCCTTCATTCATTTACAGGTTGTGACACAACATCTGCAACTTTCAGAAGAAGCAAAGTGGGTTTCTTAAAACTGTACTTGAAGTCAGATATTATCAAGGAAGCGGCTGCGATCTTTTACAAGCCCACCTCCACGCACAGTGAGGTTGAAGAGACTGGGAAGATGTGCTTCCTCAAATGGTATGGCGCACCAGCAAGACTGATCTCCCTCAATGAGTACCGATACCAGTCATTCGTGAGATCATGGCAAATATTAAGCCTGATTTCAGCTCCCTCCCACCAACTGAAAACGCAGCTAAACAGCTTTCGCGGCGCACTTACCACCAAGTGCAGCTGTGGCTCGGAAATGAGCTGCCTCCTCAAGAGTGGGGATGGAAACATTAAGGGGACAGCCTGGTGCCAATAACAACCGAAGATTCGCCAGCACCAGAGATACTACTAAAAACAATATTTTGCCGCTGCACGAAGGATTGTGGTAGTAGAAAATGTTGATGTCGGAAAGCAATGTTGAACTGTTCCGCGGCGTGCCTCCACTGCCAAGGGAATTGCCTCAACGGCGTGTCTGTTGACGTTGACGATGATGAAGACGACGTAGAGCCTCTTCAGCAAGTACCGTCTACTGAGGATGAGGGAGCCTTGGAAAAAGAACCATTGTCACAGCCTAAACGAATTAAAAGATAATATGTATCAAAGATACAAGTTTTGATTACTCAACGGCTGAACCGATTTGGATGAAATTCGTTATGATTAAAGATTTGGATTTTTAGGCTACTTTTATCCCGAAATAACGCAAAGAAAGTAGCAGGCAACAGGTAGAGATTCATAAGTAGTTTTTTCGAAAATTTTCACTATTTTAGAATGTATATGTAAAAAATGGGTAGTAATTCGAAAAAGTGTATAAGACTAAAGTTGTAGGAAATTTTATAAGCTTTCATTGCGCAGAAAACTTCTTTTCTCTAAAACATACTGTTTTAAAGATATTAGCGAAAAACTGAAAAATGGGAACTTTGACCCCCTCCCCCCCCTCCGCCTCACCTCCTAGACGTCAGGATTTTTAGTATGTTTATTCCCTAAGGACCCTGAACAATTTTCTGAAGAAATCACTTAGGGCCTAACTCACGCACTCTACAACTCCTTATGGGTGATTTATTGAATGGACTATTAGTACAGGTTTAAATATTAAGACTAAAAGATCTAGGATTGTGGCGGTATTAAAGGTAGTACACACGGCTACACGTCAAGCAATACATAACCAGTACCTATAAGCTGACTTCTAATTGTACAAAAACCCTATACAATGCGAGGTCAGCGAAAACTGGAAATGTACTTATAGCTTGATTTGTAGCTGTGTGTACCAGTACCTATCAAAATGTGTCCCGATTACAAAACGAAGACTATATCTGATGATCTGTTACTTCATTAAGTTTAAATAAAAAAATAGTTTTTTAGTTAATTTAGTGTAAGAAGTTTATCCAGTGCATATATTTTTAACGTATTTCCTAATAAGTATTATGACAAGGTACCTTTGACTAATCCGCAAATAATATTAACAACCTGACTCAATAATTATGTCGCTTAACATCGTACAAAATGTTCCTTCAAAGTCCACCCCAGTCAAAGTCAGGTTGAAGTGATTCAGGTATCTAGACATAGATTTGTTATAATCATAATTTTCTCAACAGCCACAGTGTGCTCAATAATTAAATAATTACTTACGTCGCCTTTATAACCTTTCTTGCTTACTTTAACAGTTCAATACTGAACCCTAAATTAGGCAAATCTGTGCCGTATCTGCGATTCAATAAAAAAGAAAAACATTATTTCAAATAAGTACGAAATGTTACGTTTGAAACGGAGACAAATACGACACGAAATCGTGTTTAAAAATACGAAACGTCGGGAACTCACGTACACTCACCATTGTCAAAACACCTTATATAATTTCACACCGACATTTTATTTTGTATTTTTGCAGCGTGTGTGTGGTCGCGAATAAAAACGGCGACTAAATACGGGATAATGCGCACTCGAAACGGCAAAAGCAAATATTTTTCAAACACCTCTGAGTTGAGCGTAATCCTTTGTGACAGTGTAATTTCGGTATCGTTGACAATACTTGAAAAAAAAAGTAAGGGAAGAAAAAGAACTTTGTTTAACTCAGCGGGATTTCCGATCACTATGTAATTTGTGAATAATTTACAGCTATACCTAAAGGGGGGCGGAGACGCGGCGCATTATTATGTTGTCACCGTATTTAAGAAAGGTGCGTTTGCGTCGCATTTGTTTTGTTGTTCGTGCTCTTGATCTCTGACATAGTTTGTCCTTGTAATAGTTTCACTTTATTGTGGATGATAGTTTTATGGCTGCACGGAGTTTTGGGCTTATTTTTTTCGAAGACTTAAGAATATGTTTCCAAAGACTGAGTTATTTTAATGATAATTATGAATTGAGTTAGGATAATGGGACTAGTTTATAGAAATGGTCGGCCATATTTACAACTTTTTTTTTACTAATTGATTTATCTTTCACTTGTTCTATCAGATAGATAGATTAGCTTTCAGTAGATATTCGCAACCACATTAGGTTGCTAACTCAATTACGAAACTGTTGATGTGTGGTTTTACGAGAGAACGACGCTAATAAACACGATATGATGCCTATCAAAAAAGTTTAACTGACTTTCAAAACATTCGAGTACCTATTCGTTGAACACTCCCGTTATAATATTTCGGTCATGGCCGGGTCCTCAATATCCAACATTTGGCAACATCAACACCTGTTCGTAATTAGAACGTATTCAAAATTGCCATAACCAAAACGTCAGCCAATCAAAAACGCACAGAATTCGCAACAGATCATTCCAAATTTCGAATCGATCTAATGACGTAATATAGTGACGGTTGGTAAAGAAACGAGATACGATGCTCCGGAACGCATACAATTTGTTACCTTTTTAACACGTCATCTATTCCCAAAAACTGACAAAAAAAGTAAGACATGTGGACCATTATAAACGTGTTTTGTGTTTAAGAAAAGAATCGAGCTTTATGTCATTTTGATACACTCTTAAGGGTCTTTGTGTGGGACTGAATCGAATAGTCTTTTTATTCGTGTGAATTGCGCTGCATCGATTTGGTGTTGAATTGAACCGATTTTTCAAGCTCAGTAGTCGTCCTTTGTTGCTAATGGTCGCGTTTCGTCTTGCCTTTTACATTGACCTTTATAATAACTACTTTTTCGTCTATTATATGGTACTGCGCCTATTAATGCATCTGTTGGGTTAAAGGAAAAGGTTACGTTTAACAGATTGGGTGCGAAATTAATCTGTTTTTTATTCTATCTTCCAGATTATGTTTTTGGTTTGGCTTTGATGTGAGAGCCTAATACAGGGTGTCCCTGGAAGTATGGATCAAATCGAATAGGGGCGTGGGCAAGGTCATTTCCAAACTTTTTAACCCTGAGAATGTCAGTGAATTTTTTTACGGTTCAAAAGTTATGACCGATTTTAATTTTTTTTTCAATCATTTCGCTTAGTGTTCAAAGAAATTAATCATAAAAAAATACTATCAGGGCTATCTAAAAAAAAAAAATTGATAGCCCTGATAGTTTTCACGAATTCGATCTTTCTTCTCTTTCTTTTAGTATGAATTTTTAGTTTTTTTTAGTACCTACTTATTTTTTTTAGTTTTTTTTTTTGCTAAAACATTTGGAAATGACCTTGCTCACGTCCCTATTCGATTTAATCCATACTTCCAGGGACACCCTGTATAATGGCACAAAAGGGAAGGGGCTTAACACTTAGCAGTGAGTGAGACAAGGTTGCCAATTATGATGAATGTTATAATGTATTATGATACTAGATGCATCATTTAACTTACTGGGGCATCTATAATTCCAGAATTATTGATTAACAAAAATGCCCTTGCGACTAAAATTGTAATTTGTATCGATTGTTAGATATCCCAACGAGGACCAGTTGACTGATAGAGTTAAAGCCACTTTTATTGCAGTAATAGCATGATGTTCCACAAAACTCTCGTGTAGGTTAAACTGTACATGATCATGAGTGCTCATAAAATGTATTAATGGTATCAACACTAACCTCCAATGAGCCACTAGAAAGAGTTCTAAATTCATAAACGTTATCTAAGTACTTATATTATTTTTACCATAGTGATAGCAATCACAATGAAATTGCTCACAATGAAATGTTCCGTAACGTAAGTAGGTACCAACTATAAATTAATGTTAGCCTTTTGTCAGAAATTAAATATGGCGTATTAATTCATAACACCTGATAAAGACTTCTCAACTCATGCGCATAATAATGTGACAAGTAACGCCATCTATTCATTTGATGTAGAACTTAATTTAAACTGTAGAAGAATAAATTTGAATAAACTGAGGTGTCTACTGTAGGTCAAATGTAGATAATGGATTTGATATTATTACCTATTGATCTTATGCCGATGCCGTGCATGACATCTTGGGGTCTATATTATGTGTAAAAGTAACTCAGAACTGACTAACAGATTAAAACTCAAATAAAAATAATTTTATCTCGAATGTTGAAAATTGGTATAACGGAGGATGAAGGTAATGAAGAGAAGTAGGTATGCTTGTCTACTAATAAACTTGTATATTAAGAGATCGCAAATTCAAATTATTTTATTTCAAATAAACCTACACATCGAGGTATTGCACTTTTTTACGAAACAGCTGATTTTATTTTGATAACGGACGATACATTTATGTGCTAGGGGGTCTAGAATCATCTACTGACTTCATGGTTACAGTCTGTGCGTCGATGGATAGAAAAAACCTGTAACAAAATCTAAACATATGTAACATTTCCACAATAACCACTAATGAAGAATTTTATTTAAGTTGCAATTTATAATGTCATGGGGATTAGTAGTGCCCAGCAGGGCTTATTCCTGAGTCCACCACTGGGGGACAACAAAAAAACTTTTAAAAATAATTCTCGTTGTCTCGTAAGTTGGGGCCGTTACCACTGGGCCATATTCATATATCACATAATCATGCATTATTATCAACAGCATAATCATGGTTTATTGCTAGACAATGAAAATTCAAAAAGAGCTTTTTCAAATTCCCATTTGCCATTAGTGATATTTTTTACTAACACTAGGCGACACCTAAATGGATGCCTAAATAAAAGTCCGCTGTTGGATTTTCAGCTTTCCGTGTCAGCACCAAAAGTTGAAAATCCAAAAGCACTCTGTTTGATTTTGTAAGTGAAAATGGGCATAAGTTGTCCAGTAACTAATATCGAATGTTGTGCACTTTTCACAATAATAATTATGAAATTAATATCTTGAATGATAAATCACTAACTTGTTGAGTCTTATTTTGTTGATCCTAATTCAGCTTCTTTCTCCTCTTTAGATTTATTAGCATCAGATTTTCTTATTGCCTAATGCGCAACTATGAGGTCTCATTGCAGACTACACAATCATCTCTTAAATGTATTTATTAGGTCAATTTCAATAGAATGCCACTAGTAAATTCATTTGTAGGTACTTATGTATCTGGATAGTAATGTAGCACAGACGATCTGAAGTTTTTAGTGTAGTTTGTAGATTACCAAACTCAACTCAAACTCAAACTCAAAGCATTTATTTCAATTAAACCAATTACAGGCACTTTTGAATTGTCAAGGGGTCGGTCAGTCAGAAAGATGAAGCTAGTTGCCCATTCCAAAGCGTAGGTACCTATGGAGAAGAACGGGCAAGAAACTCCATGGACACTCTTTTAAATCAAAATAATATGGTTACAAAGTCTTGGTTACATCATTCACGTTAAAAATTATACATGTGAGAACGATGCAGAACGTTAAAAGCGTCCATAATGAAAAGATGAGAAAAAACAACAATTCAAATATTAAATTAAAATAAAATAAGCCATGGCAGCAAAGAGATGACCAGTCCCTACTGACGGCGCCCGTTCACGAACATGACGCATGTATTAGCACCATTCAGCTCAACCATTTTGAAGGGAGCCAAATGATCCAACACATGCGCCGCCATCAGCGAGACATTTGAGTGAGCATGACATACTCTCAGCCGCCAGGACACATTCAGTCAATGAAAGACGTACCCAGTAAATGGTAGCTTTATAGTATGTACATAGTACTCAACATGTGCTATGCAATTATACCCACTTCACTTAATTATACCCACTTCTGAATACCATTACTTAATTCAAATCAAAGAATCGACGCTTTATGATTATCCAAAACAAAATGATAACTGCTGAATATCTTTCTTAGAATAGTGTGAAAAAGTCATCAACGTGATTCATTTTTTTCTGAGAATCAGCATACAGGTAGCCTTTGGCTTTATTACAAGCTTTTATTTTAGCAACAGTCCCATTAGTTATTCTGTGACAGTACGCAGAATTTTTAAGAACTGTAATTTTATAACCATGACAGGATCGAAGAATTTTACTGGCGGACCCTGACGAACCCTGGATGTTACACTTGAATTTGGGTATGCATTTGTATCAGTTCACCTACCAATAAACCTCATGTGGAATTAACTTATTTCAGACGAACTAATTAGAATTATATTGTAACGATAGGTCAAATAAAAGTAATGATATTCAAATTCATCAATTTAATTACATTACAAATATAACCTAAACAAGATCTTGGATAATACAAGTTTTGAGACAGAATCAGAATAACTTTCGTTCTTCAAGATCCCAAAATACAGGAAGACATACCTTTACACAACCCTCATATACATCAAACATTTTTACATAAACATTAAGGTGGACGGAATGCACAAAATGACTTAGCTATAATTTATATTTACAAACACAAAATGAGATCAGAAAATTTACAAGATTTAAAGAAAAAAAAAAACTACAACTAAGTAATACTAAAACCCAAACATTGTAAGGATATTGCAAGAATTTATTTTTACACAAAAATTGCCAATACCAAACTCAGATTTAAGATAGAATCTACTAATACTCCTCTAGAGGATGAAAAACACAATAAACATTGAATTTAGAACATAAATAAATTCAGTTTAACACTAAACGCAATATCTACTCTGAAGCTAATTCTTTTTCTAACTATAAATTAGGCACTCGTGGCATGAGTTATCTAAATCTTAATACTAGAAGGCACCGTTTTAGGAGTAAAAATCAGTCTTTTCGCATTTGCCACTAATAAACGTTACTGCTAATTCTCATCTTCCGTATCTAAGTTGTCGATAGGAAAGTTCGGATTTAGCAATGGGCTTTTCCCATTGCTGCCGCTCGGAGATGTGTTCACTGATGATATTCCAACAAGGTTGTGTGTCAGACTGTGTCGTCTTAAGTCACAGTTCCTTCTGAATACCTTTCCACAGGAAGAGCAGTTATATGGCTTTATGTCCGTGTGTGTCAGAAGGTGTGTCTTGAGATTCGACCTTTGGTTGAAACTTCTGCTGCAGACGGGACACTTGTGGGGAGATTCTTCCATGTGTAGGATTTTGTGGACGGCTAACGTTCTGGACTGACAGAAACCCTTTCCACATTCCAGGCATTTGAACGGTTTCTCCTTCGAATGGATGTACCTGAAAGAAAGATTTATTGTTAAAGCTTTTTATCTTTTTACCAAGTCATGTATAAGCTAATAGAAACGAGTAATAGTTTTCACTATTTAACACACAATATAAAACGACGCAAACTACGAAAGAATGCTATGCTTGATGTGCAGTTAATGTTCTTAGAAAACATCGTTTCTTTTGCTCGAAGGTAGTAAAACATGAACGCAACAAAGTTGCTCGAAAGACTACGTATACATAGAGAGAGTCTCGAGACTACCTCTTATTGTTCGATCTGCAGACATTGAATACTTAAGCAAACTAAACACTATGTTTGTAAATCTATCTAACAGAGTCTAAATGTTGGGTTAGTTAGTTCATTACAGAGTTTTTGTTCAAGACGATACAAAGTTACTAGACATAGATGAAATGTTTGCCAATATGTCATCTGTCTGCAGTTAGAAGCAACTGGTTGCAGTATTTGTGACGAATTTATACTCTGTGCAAAATGTCTAGTTTCTTGAGCATAATTTTTCTCCCTCATCTAAATCGTTTACTTATGTACTATCTACAACATGTTGTTGAGATAAGTTGGGCTCAATAAATACATCATGTCTGTAGGCGCCGAAACATTCGCTCTCGCGTGTTCTGCGCACCTTGTGGGAGCAGCCGGGAAGCAAACAAGAGCCCCAGGGTTATTGGTAATAAATTTCAGTTCTCTCTCCGCTTTATTTCCAATATCATTAATTTACACCCTTACTTAAAATTTGCAAAACACCATCGAGACAAATGAGGTGAATTTATTAAATTCAAAGATTTAAACGTCCGAATTTTATCCGTACAAAAAATACTTTTCGAGAAACCATAAATTACTTAATATTGGATTTACACCCAGTAAAAACAGTATATAATTACGTGGACGTAAGTTTTAATTATAATAAAACATATGGTTTATATTTCTCACAAATGTTGATAGCAACTGATTTCAAATTAAATTTAACTATACAACGTATAATTAACACACCGGGTAACGTGTAATCAATAATAACGCAGCACGAGGGACCAGCGATCGAGTGTACAATTCGAGAAAATTATCTCCGTATCTTATAAACAAACAAACTCGAGGCAAGAAAATTACGAGCCGTTCAAAGTAACGTAATACATGTAATAATCGTTAGGATTAGTTAGATCGGTGACGATAAAGCTGAGGTACAAGATGATGAATGAAATAATAATTTCAATATTAAAACACGCGATGATGATGGTGATTAAGACGGGCCGGGCGCGCGTGCAGTCGAGCGTACCGTGACACCGGCGCGAGCGCCGCGTTAGGCCTAACTCGAACCAACGCGACAAGACTGATTAATTAAGCCCGCAATGCAGACCGATGGTCTATGAAATTCACATTCTCCATACTAATTATTGATACTAATGAAAATAAACCGTGCATGAATAAGAAAATTAGGACCGCAAAAATCGACGTCCAAATTACTAAACAAGCTACAAATTAATTTAAGTCCATTATCCTTTCAATCTACACAAAAAAATCTCAACATCTCGAACATCGAAACTTGATTTTGTATGCGGAGAATATTTACCGAGATTTTTTTTATTTTTTTTGTCATCCATATTAATCCTCACGTCAGGATCACCACGTGCTTTGTTAAAACCCGTCGAAGGCCCGCTCCGGTCCATTATAATGTATCGTGTCAACGGACATCGATTGAACATCGACAGGCCGGGCCGAGCCGAGCTCGGGTTAACCCTCCGGCGTTTACACGAAATTTATTTTATTGCCACAGAGATACGGTGATTTGGGAGGAAATCGCCGAGAGACAGGTGTAAAAATTCAACACCTTTAGTTCTTTTTGGGTGGGGATCTCGAGGAGATAAGTGAAGAAATAGATTGAGAGCTGTTGTAACACTATTATCATATTTATTGTGTTCGAGATCCGTGATGTTTGGAATTCGAATTCTTGTAACGGTCTCTAACATCTTATTTGAGTGCATTGTAGAGACGTTTTAAAAGAATAAATATTTTGATATGAAAAAAGATATGCTCAGAGATTTATATGGAATGCGAAGGAGTCGGGAAGAAAACAAAATGAAAAGCCAAAATTAAAACATCGTCTCTCGTGGGATTAGCGGCGGTTTTGTGAAATAATTTACGAGCGTGACGAAAGAGTTGTCGATACCATCTGCTCGGTCCATACTTAACCCTTTTTGTTTTAAAATATTTTTATTCGTTCCCCACCATTATTCAAAAGTTTCTCATAATGTTTCGCGTTGAAATCCGACGACCAAAATCTTTTATTGATATCGAAAAATGAGTATCGTGAACCTTAAAATGTTTCTCGACACGGTTATAAGATTGTTTTATCTTATTTGAGAGCTCCGCCACGGGGCACTTTTGTAATAGAAAACATAAATGGACCTTAGTTTTATCTAAGAATACAAGCCTTAAAAGACTGCTTTAGAAATCAACAGGTGTTTGATTACAACATAAAAGGTTAAAGCTTAATGAAACATAAATCATGGATAAGATACGGCTTAGATTTTATTGATTCATTAGTAGTTGTCGTTTTCATTAAGTGGAACCCCTTGAAGACAGGTATAAATTCAAAATTATGAGCATGACTTAAAAGAGAAGTTATGCAATAGCATATTAGTCAAAGCGACTTCATTATCTTTAATAGTTATTCATGATGGAAGCACTAAAAAAATATAAATATTGTTTTTACCTGTGGTCTCTGAGGTGGTCTTGCCGTCGGAAAGCTTTCCCGCAAATGTCACAGGAGTATGGTCGTTCATCTGTGTGTGTCCTTTCATGGATAAGTAAGTTATATGACTTCGTGAATTGTCGGTTACAGAATTTGCAAATAAATTGTTTCTTCGTTCTAGGCCCACTTCCTCCTGTCTTCTGTTTATTGGATACACTACTGCCTGTCGATGAAGTCGAGCTGTTCGTTGATTTTGAAGAATTTGATGCTGGTGGAGACAATGGGGCTTGTGATGGACTTCCATTCATTTGTTGTTGGTACATTGCATTCATAAGAAGACTGGGATATCCATTATCTAGATTCTGTGATGAACTATATCCATAACCTTTTGATGTTGATTCCAAGTGCTGTTCCAATGTGAATTCATCTTCATTATCTAAGAGGGCCAAATCTTCTTCTACTTCTTCGGATAAGTCAACATCTTCAGCTGCTATGGCGTCTGACAGCGGGTATTCCTCGGGTGTCTTCGGTGAGAACTCTTTAGACGTATCCGACGCATCTATTTCACTTATTTTTGCACTTGCCGTCGCTATCCTGAGAATGTCTTGTTTAGATGATGAACTATTTTCCGATGTGTTAGGTTGAGTTGTGTTGTTTACCGAGGATACTGAAGTCAAACGTTGTAGTGTCAAATAAGATTCCAAAGCTTGTAAATTCAATGCAGCTGCCGCTGCGGAGTTGGACGGTAACAACGCCGCTTGTTGTAGTGAGTTCATCATTGCATTTTGAAGAGATATTACTACTCCTTGTAGTGATCTTTGAAGCATGTTTTCTTGTAGCAATGCGGCTGATGCAATTGATAAGTTAATATTTGTAGATGGAGAAGAACTTGGACTCTTACTTGTGTTTGGTTTCGTGTCCGAATGCGGCGACGGTGGGTCAGCAGCCAACAAACCGTTCATGTCTGTTGTTGTCTTGGTGTCCTGTATCTGCAAGTTGTTTTTCAGCTTGATGATGGCGCTTTCCAAAGAATTTAATGTGGACTTGCTGGATCTTGACGAACTTTGTTCTTGCATTGTGAAACTTTGTCAATGTGGGGTCGATATCATCTGTAGATTTCCACTGGTATTAGGTGCACGTGTTATGTGGGGGGCGCGGCGGGGGAGGTATCGCGTGCGCGTGCGCTATCCGAAAGGCACGCTTCGTGGTGCGGCGTGCGAGGCGGCTGTGAGGCGCGGCGCGACTGAGCCGCCGGGCAGCCGGCGACCGCCCCGCCCCCACCTCGTCCCTCGCCTGTCTTCCCGCCTTACAAAAGCTCTCTATTTTAGGCAACTCTTTGTACGCAGTAATGGTCACCTCACGCTGCCCTAACGACAGACACGTCCATGAGAAAACGTTGCGCCAGATTTGTTGTAACCCCTTTCAAGTGTAATGAGATTCTGAATGGAATCGTTCGAGCTATGGGAAAACAATGTGATGCGGCGATCGCTTCGCTTGTTTTGTCAGTGGGTCACGCGCATCGGTAAAGGGATAATTGAGTGAAGTGCCGCTCTATACGGTTCAGAAAAAATCACCTGTACTTAATATTTTGTTTATTGTTGGAGTCGCAGACAAATGCAATTAGGAACTAGATCAGGGTCATTTAATGAGTAATTTGTTTCTAGATTTTATTAAGCCGCATCTAAACTTCTAGATAAATGTATTAAAATAATTATGCTAAAATATATCATTTCCATCATTATCACCTTTCCTTCGAATTCAGAGTAAATTTCAAAATCACCCGTAAAATTAGACGTAGGTACCTATTATTAAGATTTAATGTGTTAATAAGCGTTTAAAATATAATAGCTTAGAATTACTATCGTAATTCATGACGTCGAATTTATTAGACATAATTTTATTGTCACTTCGTCCAATTTTATGATTCCTTTATGAATTATGACTAAGTCTAACTGGCTGTAACTATCATTGCTGAAATTATATTTATCATAAGGACCTATAAAATATTTATCAGACATTAAAGCCTAATCGTATAATGAGGTACTAAATCTGTTTTAAGATCGAATTAAGGTTTTCGAAATTTATGCTTGGTGTTTATAGTCATTAGTGGTACTCATTAAGGACTTGTAATTAAGAGTTTTTTTTTATTTTGCCAAAATTGGCCATATAAAATCACAGCCTTCCAAACAGGTAGGTATACATATAGACAATGTATGTGTCTGCACGTTAAGCAGCTCATCACAGTCGTCACGTCGTCGTCAGAAGGCCGAAAGACTGACAACCAGTCTAACCCAGGGGTATCGTATTACCCAGTTACTGGGTTAATTAGACAGAGATGACACATATAGATAATATATTCTCCTATATTTCTTGAGAATGTTGTACGTTGAATAGTTTCTTCATTATTATGATGTAGGTAAGCAGTTGTTTTTTTTTTGAGGATTATGGAAGGTCGGAACTGTGTTCAAGGTTAAAACGGTCTAGTTGTATGAAATGACGATAGCAATATGAAAGCAAATGAAATAGGAGTAAGCAATGCAATACGAAGTTAATAAGATTTAGTAAAAAAAAATGTTTTAAACAGCTGGTACGTAGGACTTAAACGCAAAAATCGCAAGTTTTAGAAGCAATAAAAGTATGTGATCGACTACAGTAAACAAAATTACAAAAATATATGATATTCTTCGGGATATATGCTAGGTAGATAGTGTGTTGAAAACATAATACAAATAATTTTATATGATAAAAAAAAATCATGAAGATACCTCTAAAAACTTTCTTTTACAATAAAAACCATACTAATATACCTACATACAATCATTCTGATTTTTTGTCAGATTATTCTACAAGCAACATAATAAAGCATTAGAGTTTTAATTTTTTAGTCCAAATAATAGATTTTTTGTAAATAGATAATTGCTTCATATTATTATTTTGCTATAAATTACCAGTGTTGTGTCGTCGCGCTTCTCTTTCTTTTCTATGCAGTACGACATTTACCGCGCTTTTGGTCATGTAGTTCCCCCTTAATGCTACAAGAGAAGGTGTAGGATTTAATGCAAAAAAAAAACGAATGCAATACCTATTGTAAGTGCTATTAGGAATAGGTACTTATTGAAGTCCGTTGCTAGTAATAAAGTTGTAATTGCACTGTTAATGTGTAATGGGCTAATACTATTACTAATCATGTACAATTATTGTAATGTAGATACTTTATTATTATACACATAAGTATGAACAATGAAGCCGCTCCTTTAAGAAATGCCGACGTAACTGTGTTAGGATTTCTTGTAATAAACAGCACTTCTAGAAATATTACTCAATCATTTATGAGACGGATTGATCTTCTAAAGCAGTGACATGGGGCCACGGTAGACCACTGGGGATGACATCAGGACTGAGCCATGTTCCTTATGAAGTACCCAGAAATAGGTCAGGATTGTAAGAGGTGCAAAAATGGAGGAACGTTCTTGTTCAGCATTGAAAAAGTGACTAATATTTAGAAAAAAAAAGAAAATTCCTAGAAATAATAAACGGTATAGCTGGCTGGCAGCAAATTCCCAATTCTGATAGAAGATTCAGATGTCAGATCAGATCTAAGACCCACCATTTTTTGTAGGAGTGACTATCTTTGACAAATGATAATCCATACAAAAATAAACCGAAATTTCATACAAGATGGTGCTATTTAAGTAACCAGTAACCTACTTATACCTGCTAACCTACTTTATATTATCAGAGATGATAACAGCAGGGCAATTGCCTAACACATTATCAGTCGGAATCGGTTTCATTTTGACAGTTCAACATCATTCATTACGTTATTTACGTGTTGAGCAGACAAATTTTTCGAACTTATGAAGCAATGGATTAGAAAATGATTCAGATTCCGATTGATAGGGGTATCATTTAAGCTATCACCAATTTAATTAGTTTTGTTTTTCTTAAATAATAGGGTTTGTCCTCCAAATAGTAGATCTGTCACCAAAATGTAGTCACCAAACAATGCAAGTGACCTAACCAAACCGAACCTCGGGGTGCCCTTCGCTCGCTCTTGCATCCTATGTCGACGGAGCCCCGCTTCGCGGGGCCCCTATTTCTGTGTAAAGGGTTTAAAGTAACCTAACCAAACCGAACCTCGGGGTGCCCTTCGCTCGTTCTTGCATCCTATGTCGACGGAGCGGTTCACTAATGTTTCACCAAAACTCCATTGACAAATTTTTAGTTTACAACCAACGTTTCGTATACTATTTATTTCACAAACAACTCAATGCCGCAAATGTTTTATTTTATAAACACTCACTTTACAAACATTTATTTGGCAAATGCTTCTCTTTACAAATGTTACGGATGATATTTAATCATTTATACATTTTTCATTTAATATTTAGATTCTTTTGGAAAAATAACGTTTATACAAAATGTCATTTTATAATACACTAGCACTACATTACCTAAAAACTGCATTAAAATCCGTTGCGTAGTTTAAAAGATCTAAGCTTACAGACAGCGGGAGTGACTTTGTTTTATACTACTTATGTAAAGATTTTCTAAACCAGTCACAAAGTGATCATGACGGTATTCTCCATTCGGGTCAAATAATTTTCAGGCAAGTATTTTTTTCTATATAATCTAGTCGTTTCTGGCACTCGCCGGCCGCTACCGCGGCAACGCTCGCTTCGCTCGCTCGGCTCGTGCGTAGGGGGTCACAGTTTTAACCTAACCTAACCGAACCATTTTTTTTTATTGTAATAATTAACTTAATGTAACTAGTTCGGTTCCGGGTAGCCTACCAAAAATAATCATTTTTTCTTCTATTAGCGCATATCGTTTCTGACACCTATATTTTGTGTAAAAGTATTTTTTTTTCTATGTAATCTAGTCGTTTCTGGCACTCGCCGGCCGCTGCTGCGGCACCGCTCGCTTCGCTCGCTCGGCTCGTGCGTAGGGGTCACAGTTTTAACCTAACCTAACCTAACATTTTTTTTTATTGTAATAATTAACCTAATCTAACTAGTTCGGTTCCGGGTAGCCCACTAAAGATAATCTCTTTTTTTCTATTAGCGCAAGTCAATGAAAGAATGAGTTTCATTTTTAGAAAATTGCGTAATGATAAGTCAATACGTAAAACGTTTTTATTCCAAACATTGTTTTATGAGATAAAATGAATAAAAAATGAATTGCTTGTTAAATAACACTTTATTAAACAAAAGTTTATCTGGTGATTATTTTGTAAAGTGAATTATTTGGCAAACTTGTTGTTGTATAGTGATGAAATGACAAATCATGTTTTTGCCAATCGTTGTTTGTCAAGTAAAAATTTGTAAATTAATTTTTGGTGAACTGACAGGGCACCCGACGGAGCCCCACTATCTGAGAACGAAAATATTTCGTGGCGATAGATCTATTTATTAGGTGATACAACTTGATGACAAATATAAATTTTGGTGATAGAAAATATAGTTCCCGATTGATAGTGCGTTACGCAATTAGGATGCAGATAGAAATGGTCATGTTGAAAGGATGAATGAAGGGCGAAAAACGCCCTAGGAGGACATATAGTGACCTTCTTGGTGATGTTCTTCAGAAAGGTCAGGTGCATAGTACGCCCAACCGGCGTGCGTGTATGACCATATGTATGGATATAAACGAGGCAAAAGGAGTATGTTAGGATCGTAGCAGGTGGCGTTTCTACAGTTTCTGACTAGGTCCATGGGCGTGATTTTTACCCGACTACGGCGAAGCAAAAAGGAGGGTTATGATTTTGACCGGTATGTATGTATGTAAATGCTCTTCTTTTGCCTCATAACTTCTAAACTACCTACTTGTTATAATTGGACAAATAAGGTATCATTGGAAGCGTCTTGATTGTCCGCTAGTTATAGGCTATGTGATGTCACATTAAATTGAATATGGCGCCCTCTAGCGGACATAAAGTCATAATCTAAAAAAAAAATTAATCATACCGTGTTGGGTATCTAGTGAAAGGGCTTAATTAGCACATTTCAAAAATATAAATATTACTGAAATAAACCCCAGAATAATTATATAGAAAATAAATTTAAAAACTAAAACCCGACTACTGAAAAGGATGAAACAAGAAAGTACCTTCCCGTGGTCGCATGCTACCATAGCTTATATTAATATGTTAGTACAGCGACATGCGACCACGGGAAGGTACTTTCTTGTTTCATCCTTTTCAGTAGTCGTGTTTTTATGTATGTATGATAACAAAAGTATAGCCAAGCCCAAACAAATAAAGGTAAGCACGAACATCTACACTTACAATTGTTA
The DNA here is from genome assembly GCA_947508005.1 of Amphipoea lucens. Taxonomy (NCBI): domain Eukaryota; kingdom Metazoa; phylum Arthropoda; class Insecta; order Lepidoptera; family Noctuidae; genus Amphipoea; species Amphipoea lucens. The sequence goes on from OX382374.1 coordinate 12,207,338, forward strand.
CTTAACTTACAGTCTTGTCTATCACTCCACTTGCTATTGCACCAACGGACAATACTATCGAGGCATCGTCATGGGTACTGCTCAGAAACAAAGCCCCATGCTCCAATAGAGCGTTGCAATTGCAACAATTGACATGAGAAAATGGGAAGTACGGTTTATTGCAATAAAAGATTGGGAGATCCAAATGGGGGTATAAACTTTGTTGCTGTATAAAGAAAAGTTTGCGTGAAAGATGAAATTAAATCAAATCAAAATATTTTATTTCACATACGTGACCATTTACAATGTTTTCAAATTAATCACACTGATCTCTAAGATACAAGGTCACCTCTAGTTTGGAGATCAGGGTTTTAATGTATTGTGCTTAGCATAGCCACTTAGTTATAATATAACATTGTTTTAGTAGGTATGTACTTAGGGTTTTCTTCATTAAACATTTTTTATTTTTAAATTCAATTGTTAATAGATATGGGAGGATAGTATAGGCCTGTCAACAAGTACCAGGGAAAGGCAAGAAAGGTGTTCAATACAGAAATGACAGCTGATATAGATGAATGAAAGGAGAAGACTTTCTGCTCTCACGTATATTGGGATAAGGTCATAAGAATGATGTAATAATTTCTTAGAAATGAACTATTAAAATGGTTCCAGATTCAAATTCATAATTTTATTCGCATTGCAGGACTAGGGTTGCTTGTTAGAAATAGAGTCTAACAATAGATAGATGAAACCTGAATGCGTCACTATTGGAAAGAGCTAACGCGAAATTAAAATCAAGAATTTTTGACCCGGTAAGTTATTTGACTTTGTCAAGCTTCCAACTAGTAATGATACATACTCCAACAACCAAACCACTACTCTGAAATGACGCTATCACTCGACATCCTGCTACATTTCAACCTCAACTTTTGTTAATGACACAAGTCACAAAGGAATCTTATGAAGATGTACAAGTATCCAAACCACAAGATAATCCAGTTAACGACACGTGTCGTACCACGTACGTTAATTCGCGATAGCCCGAGCACGAGTCGGTTCTCACGCCGCCGCCGCCCGGGGGCAGAGCGCGCTCACGACTTACTGCAGATATAAAATTAATTTATCTATAAGTAATACGTCCATGTACTTAGATTATGAGACGGGAAATGTTTTGAGAGAACTTTACTTGTGTAGGCGTCTTTGGAATGGAGATTTGGGAGTTTTTGTGTGTGTGGAGACCGCCCGTTATGACCGATAGAAGCATTGCCTCATCTTATGATAAGGAATTCGTTACAGAACTTGAGGGCTTAAATTCTCCTATGGCAGTGCTCAGTAGGGTTATTCTTTTACCGAGAAAAGTCTAGTATTTATCACCACGATTAATTACAAAGCATTGGCGATTTCAGCTAACGATTTACTTCCAGTGTTTTTAAAAATTAGATAAATATTGACCCTTAGTATCGAACGTGGATCCACGCGAGCTACAATGGCTTTCGATTTGACTTGCTTTGTTTCTGTAATTATGGCATTCAACAGGTTAAGAGGTGTCCCTATAACATTGAAAATTCACAGGTTACATACATGAGTTTACCAATGAAATGAGAGATAATGTTGGTGCAGAACGGCTAAAAGTTTATACAGACGAAGTTCGAGTGACGTGACCATAACTCACTGATTGCAGGCAAAAGGGAGAGTATTGATGTATGAACCTCGAGGCAAGTTCTGAAGAACACGCAAATAATGTAAAATGATTTGAATACAATGGACCTATAAAACATATCTTTATTAGTGCTAGCATCATTCAGATAGAACAAGCATATTTTTGTCATATCACACAAATATATTACTATGTGTCTCGACCTCTTAGTTATGTTTGGTCTGATCTTGACATCTCAACTAATTCCCGTTCCAACATACTCTCCCTTTCACCTACGTAATAATTCAACTCATTCTTCATACGTCATTATTAATTTGTATAACTCCCTACGAACTTTACCGACTATGACAGCCCGAAACCATAACAATTTTTCACCTTAAATTTTAATAGGAAAGCTAATACGGCCATAAACTTACTTAGAAGCGGGACATTACTCAATATCAATAACTTAATTTCCTGCGCCATCAATCTTTAGATTGGACTGATATCAAGTTGAGTTTATCACAATTTTATTACCACATATGTCACTCCCACCGAAACTAAAACAATGTGGTCACACTAGTTTATATATTGTGTTGGTACTTTGGCTTTCTCCACGCTATCTCGTGATTTACCGACTCGCCAAACGTGTCTGGCACTTTTCGGTGGATTTTAGTTGAATTAGGTACTATCCATAAATTATTGCGATCGATTTGGTCGCCCTATGTTGTGGGTTACTTAAGATAGCTGTAACTGTTTATTTTCTTTCCTTAATTGTAAATATTAGGTTGGGTAATATTATATACCTATAGTTGGTGACCTTTTGTGATCTATTAATGTTGCTTTTTGCTTAGGTAATATTTACTTCAAAATACTAGAAAATGTCAAAGTATCTTTAAGTTGACTATTTTGACATTTAATTAAAATATATTTTATTTTTAATCAGACGCTTAAATGTGTTAATTAATATGTATTAATTTTCTTCCAAATGGCTGCTACTTTAAAATTATAGCATAAATTTATTTGTATATTATGATTACCTACAGCACGACACGACATCGTGCGCTAGGCGCTAATATTATCATGATTATAACATATTCATATCATTTAAATACCACATATCGCTTTACTTGTAAATGAAATCTACGGAACCCATTACCAAAACCGTAACAGACATAAAGCTATTACACGTTAGGGCTTCATATGGTCTCATTGACACCATTACCAGTCGGTACTTAAAGGTAAATTATTATTAGGTCACAGGTCGAGCACCATATGTATAGGTCGTTATGATAGCTTGAGGATGATAAAACAGTCAGAGTTTTGATTGAGTTAGAGTATAAAGTTGAAGATAGTACATTTTATATGTATTTATTAGATATTTATAAACTTCTGAGAGCGTAATGGAAGATAGACAACTAAACGAGTAAGTCGATGGCGATAAAGAGGAATTGTGTTTTTTTACTAAATGGATAGGTTACGTACATTTGTCTATTGTAGATAGATTGAGTTTATGGAGTTCTTGATTATGCTTTAATCCTGAGTACACAAGGCCTTCAGTTCAGAAATGATGTGTATTTTATAAGAGCTCTGTTTACGATCCGTCTGCTGTGTCCATACACAAAGCTATCATAAGCTTAGTTGTAACAAGGTAATTTTGGGTTTTAGGGTAATACTTTTGTGCTAAACTAATAATAATTTTACCTAGACCAGTTGAATCTTCTTCTTCTTTTCGTCTCGATGGTACCTACTCTTCCTTGGTGTTTTTTTTTGTTTTTGTATAGCTTGAGCCCAGTTTGAAACAAGTTGAATGATTGTTAATATCTCATCCAGAGCCACACCCCTCTGACTTCTATAACCCATAAGATATATAATTGGCTTATTCCTATGTTTCTGACTACCTGCAATCACTGTCACGGATAAACACTCCACAGTCATATACCACTCGCGTTTTCTTTGAGGCTCATTCTTCAAGACGTACTACACTTTATTCATTATCTAATCACGATTCACCTTTACACCATCAGTTTGCTATAAAACCTCCTCCTTCAAACACGATTGCCTAACAGCGTATAATAGTCGCCATACTTCACAGATACCGTCCAAAATTATCCGTTTAATCATAACGAGCCCGCCATTATTGCCCACGTTGCTTGATGGACCTCTATGTGTGATATTGTAGTCTTATGATAGGTGGTTTAAATGATAGAAGGCAGTTGGGTTGTACAAAAAGAACTTACCAACAGCGGGGTTATCGTGTAACATACTACCATTACGAATGTCTTTCATTTTGACAGTTCAACAACATTCATTTCGTTATTTACGTTGATGAGCAGTCAATTTTTGTGAACTAATGAAGCAATGGATTTGCAATATCCTTCACAATGAATCAGATTGTAATTGTAGTGTCACAATTAGGGTGCTGCAGTTTGTATGCAGAAACGTTGAAATTGCTAGAATTTGTTGTGGTATCTTACAAAAAAAAAAAAATGGAGGCTGCATCCAAATCTTCGTTCAACATACTTTCACGTTTTTTGAATGGACGACATCTAGTCCCATATGCTGATTATAGCGATAACCCAATATAGTTAACAGGGCTTGAGGTATGCAGTGTAACCGGCCGTGAATCAGTGACCTAATTACCTTATTGTCAGTCAAAGGATCTTGCAGTACCTACCGCAAACTAGTTAAATAACTCCTCTATCCGTCATTAGAGCTTTTTTAACCAACATTGCAAGATTGATGCGGATCATAGATGACACTCCGACCCCGTATAAAGTATATCTGCTCAAATTCTGATTAAACAACGCACAAACGAAACATTTCTTACGACTTCCACCACACTATGGTTATGCAACGCGTGGCATCGTGCGTGACCGCGGCGTCGCGCCCACACCGCGCACGCGCGTATACAATTTGCATTCAGATACGATGCCCAAGCTTACAGTTGTTGAGTACAGAGCTATCTTTATACTCTATAAACTGTAGGGAATTGATTGCTGATTGTGATGTTAAGACGGGAGTCCAAGCCTACGTGCAATTAAGAAAGATTTAGATGAGCTTGATCTTTCTGAAAGGACCAAAGCCTCAAGCGCCAATATTATCGAAGCACAGAAAGAGCAAAAACCCTTTAATTCAAAAATGGGCGTTCAATAAAAAAAATACATCATAGTTTGAAACACTATTTGGGACGTAGGTAGCAACTGATAAGAAATCAGCTGTTTTAAAGACAATAGGAATGCTGAAGAAGAGGACCCATAAGTCCAACTTCTTCCTTCATTCAAATTAAAATCAGCTTTTAGTTTTTCTTCAGTCGTCTTTAAAATCTATGTACAGACGCCAGTACATCGAGCTACCCGAAACTGTCAAATTTTCCCAATCAATTTTGAACCTTATGCTTTAGCGATAAAGTTGAAAATCTATTAAAGTAGTATGACAGATGGTAGTAGCTTGATGTGCTGGCGTTTGTACAACTATCTATAAAGTGGATAATTACGAAAAAAAGTAATCATTAAAGCCATTGAGAAAAATTAACAGTATTTAGATTAAGACATATTTAATATGGATCGTAGTTTTTGACCCGTTAATTTCGTGGAACAGCTTAATTACGACTCTATATCTAACTGAATGTCCTATTCCTTGTAAAAAGTTGTGATATATGGAGTAGAATTAAGTCTAGCACCTTAATAGCCTCCACTAGTGGTGATACACGTGCGGACCAACCTGCAATCTCAATCTGAATCATTTTGACGAATATTGCTAATCCATTGCTTCATATGTTCGAAAAAAAATTCAACGCAACGAACGTTGTTGAACTGTCAAAATTAAACCCATTGCTACTGAAAGTGTGTTACGCAATTACCCCGCTAGACAGTCAGCCTCGCTACCACTTTGTTGACCGGCAAATAATATTGCTAATCACAGCATGCGCATGCGTGGCGATTTGAGAGAGTTTGTCTTAGATGCTCCGTTTCCTGTATCATCATTATACGCTGACTATAAGTCTTGATCAGTTGAGATTATTTTTGGCAGAACACGGATATGTTAAAATTCTTCTCCATCTAAGTTTTGACCTTTCTGTCTTACAAACATCTTCAATGTGTTCCTATCTACGAAATATCTGTAAAAGGCAATATAAATACGAATAAAGATAAAGTGAACATGCATTTCTAATCTCGCTTCGATACGGCTGAACATAAGTACAAACAACTTTACTATAAAGTGTTAGTGGTTGGAACAGAGATGTTATGTTCCTAATTTATCTTATGTTCCTGACTTATGTACTAGACTTCTAATGAGGTGTGACTGAAATGCTTCTCGGTTGTCTTTTCTATGTATATTATAATATTCTCGTTTAGAATTAACTATGTTTTGCATTGCATTTGCTGTTGTGCAACCTCTGTAATCTTAAATCGCAGACTGTCTTTAATTTTTTTTTAATTCTCGTTTAGAATTAACTATGTTTCCTGGAACGGCATGCTGTGCTGGCGCTGCTGCTGCGGCTGCGGAAAACTTCAAGCGGCGTAAATATAATAACCTAATCGGAAATTAAATTTTTGAGCCGTTTTGGGGTTGAAACTCTCGGACCGTGGGGTCCGAGTGCTCATGGTCTTTTTAAGGAAATTTCAAAACGGCTGGTTGACACTTCCCGTGACCTAAGGGCTGGCTTTTATCTTGGCGAAAGGCTAAGCATTGCCATACAACGTGGTAATGCCGCCAGTATCTTGGGTACATTACCAGTCAACAGCGATGCGGATGAATTTTTCGACAGGATTGAATTTTTATTAATTAATTAGGTATTAGTTATTATTTGGATATTTCAATAAGGTGCTTAAATAAAAATACCCCTAAAAAAATCCACAAATAAACCAAATAAAAAGCTATGTTTTGCATTGCATTTGTGTTGTTGTCTCTCTGTAATCTTAATTCGTAGACTGAGAATATATATTTTTTGCATAAAATTTTCAATTTTATAGTCAGTTTGATTGATATAATACTGTCGACAGTAGATACTTTGACTAAAGGGAAGTAGGTTGAGTAAAAGAGTTACGAGATTTTATGAACCAATCTACAAAGAGTACCTGTAGTACCCGAATATTAAGTTATTCGGGGGGGTAAATGCGAAACACACATACATTGGCAAAAAATCCAATCAATAACTGATCGCATTTTCTTTCATTTTGACAGTACACCAATGTTTATTGCGTTATTTACGTTGTTGAGTAGACGAATTTATTAAACCTATAAAGCAATGGATTAGACATATGTATTCTTCAAAACTCTCGAATTGTGATTGAAACTGTGTTACACAATTAGGGTGCCGATTAGTGTTGTGCATGTGATCAAAATAACCCTATTAATTTTGACTGAAATCTTAAGCTTTCTTCAATTTGGGAACTTTTAATTCATGAATACTGCGTCTTTAAATAATATAAACTTGTTCTCCACTCCTTCGATACAAAATTAATAAACAGCTCATACCATCATCGACTTAAACTCACAAGAGCGTTTACAAACTGATTTGCACCGACTATTGCAGCTCGGACATTCGTAATCTTAGCAAAAGGTCTCAAGTTTTGGCTCGAAAGTCGACCTCCGACCTGCTATGCGCTTAAATTATTGCAAACAACCGGTTCTTACATATTCGGAGTCCCAGGCCTTTGAGTACTTATATTCATGTTTATTATTCCCTTCTCGTTTCAATGTGCAGGTTTAGAAAGAGACGACAAATCAAAGTACGCTTGGATTTAAAATATCCGCTTGGTAACATCGAAATTTGCGTTTTGAATTTGAATTTAGGCAACGTCTGTTGCTCTCTCTCTCTCTGTAGTCGGTCCCTCATGTCTGAGGATCGTGGTCAGCTTCGGAGTTGCATCTGGAGCGGATGATCCGCCTCCACCGGTTTCTGTCCAGCGCATCTCTTACCACCGTGTAGAATTTAGAGGACGATGATTCCTTCACTTGATCGGTCCATCTGTTGGTCATCAACGTCTGTTGCAGTTTAGGTTTAAATTGGGTAATTGAATCGTTGCTGGATCCAGAGTAAGAATATTAAATGAATTAGGAATATCCTTTTCTTATTTTCTTTAGCGGGATTGTCGCTAAAGTGTCTTTAGTCAACAAATGAATTTGGCTTAAATTATAGGTAGTCGACGCAAAACTATATTTGTTTGTTAATAGTTTCAGTTAATTAAGTATAAGTTGGTATTTTAATTTTGAATGAAATCTATTGTTTTTAAATTATGACATCTGTTTTTTAACATTCTTTTGTAATTGGTTAAAAAACAGTCGTGAATACTGCCAAAATAGAATGTAATTAAAATCCTAATTTATGTCAACGTTAACACATAAAGACAGATATTAAAAACAATGATAGGATCTACAATTTTTATTGTCACCTTTAACGATGTATCCAGTTTCAAAACTAAGAAGGCTGTTAAAAATACCTTGCTACCTACAACGAATAACTCAGCAGCATCTATAAAAATTATATAGAAGATAAAACGTTTGATACTAGCTTAGCTCTATCGAAATTCGGTAGGTTTCAAGCTCACTTTTGTATAGACAGAAAAACAAAGCTTGCGACTCATCATCTCCCAAGCTATTTTACATGGAGCGACTGCCTATCTGACCTCCACAACCCAGTTATTGGGTAATACGAAACCCCTTGGTAAGACTGGTTGTCAGACTTTCGGGCTTCTGACAACCCGTAACGACAGACAGACAGACAGAGTTACTTTCGAATTTATAATATTAGTATGGAAGTATGGATTATTATTATTTAGCTAAGTACAGTTTCTTTTAAAGACATTTAAGAGGACTACATGGCCTAAAGCGCGGTCACTGTCGGACTGCATAGAAAAGAAAGAGAAGCGCGATGACACAACCCTGGTAATTTATTGCAAAATATGAAGCAATTATTTATTTACAAAAATTTATTATATTGGACTTAAGAATTAAAACACTAGTGCTTTAGTATGTTGCTTGTAGAATATTCTTACAAAAAATCAGAATGATTGCAAGCATTAGTATGGTTTTTATTGTAAAAAGAAAGTTTTAAGAGGTATTTTCATGATTTTTTTCTATCATATCAAATTAGTTGTATTATGTTTTCAACACACTATCTACCTAGCATATATCCTGAAGAATATCATATATTTTTCTGATTTTGTTTACTGTAGTCGATCTTATATTTTTATTGCTTCTAAAACATGCGTTTTTGCGTTTAGGTTCTGTAATCCCCTTAAGCTTTGTGAACGCTAAAGGCACGAGTTGACTTGTGATCGAGCATACGTTAAAATTAAATTTTATATCATATCGTGAAATTATGGTCTGTTTACACAATAAGGACCAGCGTAAATATTATTTTAAAGGCTAAATTCCGTGAATTAAGCGTGCTCAAACATTTTTACCGGTAAATGTGCCCCTCGGTGTTCACGGCTATAATGTTTTATGAGGACTTCAGTGTTTTACGATTGTCACATTTAATTATTTCATTGCCAGCAATTAAAGTTTGGAGGAAAGCGATTTTTTATGTTTTACAGCTGCATTTGAGTAAATAAAAGCTCGAATCACTGCCTTTTTTATGCCACACACGATTTCTGAATAGTGATGGGAAATTATGTGTAATTAGATATCGATTTTTTTGGATTAATTGGTTGACTACCTACTCAAATTTTAATTTTAAAAGATTTCTGTAGGTTATTTTGCTAATTGATCTTACAGCAACAAGAGCGGTTATATAGTTTGAGATCGTAAGTCCGAATTTTGGGATGGGGTTTTCCCAGACGCAATTCCTGTTTTTGCCCTTGAGACTGTGCTGGGGTAATTGCGATAGGCTCTTGTTCAGTTTACTCAAACTGTATACAATTGATATACTTTTTAACCTGTTGTTTACCGGTAGTTTGTCATCGACACTTCATCATCATCATCATCATCAGCCTATAATGTTCCCACTGCTGGGACACAGGCCTCCTCTCTGTGAGAGGGAGTGGGCCGTAATCCACCACGCGGGCCCAGTGCGAGTTGGTAGATGTCACATGTCTTTCAATTTTTGTTTCTAGGATATGCCGGTTTCCTCACGACATCTACACTTAGTTTTATTTAACTTCCTTCTTTGCATTGCGAGGCCTAAATTAGATCTTTAGTGGGGACATGACTAATTTAGGCATAATACCCAAAATATATAGGTACGGGCCTTTTACGGAACGAAAAAGAAAAATAAATAAAGTATAGTAAATGATTCATTAAACTCGAAAGATTAATTGGCCAAAAAGCAAATAATGTAATTAAATAATTAACTTAATTGGTAGACACGGATATAATATTCATAGCTATTCAATAATACGAAATCTTAATGGTCACTTATGTAAATAATGTTTCAATTAAAACCAATCGATCTATCGACAAGCAACACCACATTTCATCGACAATCAGACAACATCAGAACAACACAATAATTCTTACCGGATCGCCCATTAAAGTACGGTCCGTAAATTTGACAGGAGCACGTGCGTCAATATCGATAGACACTTATATCGATACTTTTTACTGTCAGCACTAAATTTGATCCAAATCCTTTCGGGTATCCAGATTTATTGACGACACTACGACTTTGGCTCGCAATTTATTAGAATGAGCATTAACTAAAATGATTTGACTTTAACTGTTTTAATTAGTAATTTATTATTGGAGGAGATAACACTAATTGGCGGTGTTTAGTTATTTAGTAATAATTTGAAATGAGTAAAATAAAAAGACTGGAAATCCGCACATCCTGTTTGTACACCCACGTAATAAGAGGTTATGGCGACTAAACTCTGAGTTATATTCTGTCTAAATAGTGTAATTTTACAATTATAGTGTTTATAGATGATAATTTATATTATGTACTGATTTGGTAACTTGTGCGAGTTGATTTGTGTGTTGTGGTTATTGCTCACTAAGTTTCATTTATCGTTTGTTTGCAATTGATTAAAAGCTAACAATTAGTTTAATACTTATATGGAGATGGACTAAAACTGAGCGTTTCCATTTCGGTGTGTGAATAAAAAGTAATTACTGTTTTTATTTTCATTGTAAGAGCGGTTTCGCACTACATCCGATCCGAATCTGAATTAAAGATCCGACTTCAATCCGAATTAGGAATGTTCTAAATTCGGACGGATAGAGTTCGGATCTAGTGCGCAAATCATTCAAATAGGACTATGGTCACTTCGGATCGGCATCAGAATTTCTCGGATTCGGATCGGATGTAGTGCGAAACCGATCTAAATGTACAGGGTGGCAGGGACATCGATCAGTAGTTATGTGATTCTGAAACAAAAAAAAAATGCTTTTCCATAGGTTTTGCACTTTTCTATGAAACAGCAGATTTTTTTTTTTTGAACCGACGAAATTTTTTTCTCTATGGGTTCAAGAATATTTGTGCTAACTAAATTCATGGTTTCAGTTTGTGCGTTAATGTCCCTGCCAACCTTTATAAGTACTCGCTATTTCTAGTCCCCCCTTTTTATTTATCCGAGTTTATAAAAAAGTGTAAGTAAGTATTTTAAACTTATTGTTTTTTTCCACACAATTAAACGACAAAAAATAATTTCTTTGAATCATTCGTGTGTGATTTAACAACCAGACTTATAAATCGCCCAAAATATTGATGTGCCAGAAAAAACCCTTACTCAAAAAAAAAAAAAAAAACATGAGTTAAGTAACAGTTTCACCTGTACTTATTTACATTTTAACGATATCAGTAATCATTCCCCTCATTAAAACTTTGCATTCAAAAGATATATTTACATACACATTTAACCCTAAATTGGCAACATTATTCGCTGTAATAAACGCCATTCGAATAATTTAAACTGGTATAGTCAGAAGCGTAGTCTAATAATTGCAGCATTACAAAGTTCAGGTGAAACCAATCTAAGATTTATATTACATTGTTTCGCATAGATTAAAATACGATTTAGTATCCCTTGCGCCGGCGGTGGGTTAAGATCATATGGAGCTGATATTACCACATTTGGTTTGGGACCTTGTTTTCAGAGTAGGTAACTAACTACTGATCATATAGTTAGAATGATAGAAATGGAAGATGTGAACTTTACTAAACACGTTATCATGAAATTAAAGGCAGTCTATAAAATGTAAAATTGAAAAGAAAAAATGGTTGAAATTTATATGTTCGTCAAATCATAAGCGAACAGAAAATTCGAAGTTTGTTTCTTTTGTACCACACTTACTTTTCCATGCAATACCCCGTAACTAACTCTCACTATAATAACTTCAGCAAATTGAACTGGTAGTACCCACTTACTTGCATCCTCGCATCATTAATAACATCCCTACCTGTCCGGCAATGCAATTACCAGTATCCGTTTTCGTACAAATTGACACGGATACAAATGGCGCGGTATTAACCACTCTATACGACTCCCGACTGTTCGTACGATTCATACCCGGTGTATACAAACGGGTACAAACCGGACAAATAACGTGGTGTGCTAATCTAATTACTTAGCACAATGTCTTATTTGTAAGTTTTTGTTGCGCAATTAAATGCGGCTTCGTTCCGCGTGTAAACAGGGATCGGCGCAAGCGCACCGATTTGTTACAAAAGCGATGCAATTTTGCGCTTTTATTTATTGATTTGTATTCGCCCGTTTAAATTGAGTTAACGTTGTTAATTAATTTGATTTGTTCTTTGATGCTGAGTGCGTAATGTTAATTTCTTGTTGAGCCAGTCATTAGATTTTATACTCGTTTGAATCAAGCGAAGCGACGATGGAAATGATTTGGTTCATCGAGCAGGGAAAATACGGTTCTTAGATACGAATTCTACATTGAATGCTATCAAATAACTGAAGATTTACAATATTTCAAAAATATTTCAAAGAAAAGTCAGGAGAGGTTTAAGGCACTAAAATTTTAACAAATGCAGATTTCCATAATAGGTGCTGTTAGAGTCTCCCAAACCACTTTCTTTAATTATTTGAGTATGAAGCACACTTTGTCTCTTGTCTAAATCGTCCCTAAAAATAACCTTCAAAACCAACTCCTTCTTACATTCATCTTTAAGTAATAAAAACAGAAAAACCTCTCCAATTATTATTTTTATAAATAATCCGAATTAAAAATAATAAAAAACAAACATAGATCGTAGATCGGCCGTGCCTGCGCGTACGTTTACACCGTGGTAACAATTAAGTCGATTAGCACGCGTCATTTGATCAAAACATGTCGACTCGTCAGTTGAATGGTTCTGTAATAGCCATAGACTTGGTAAACATACCTATGGAGACAGGTAAAAAATGAATGAAAAAGTTTTGATATCAAGTTTTAGGGTTCCGAAAGGATTTGTATGCTTACTTGTTTTGAAAATCGTTTTAAAAATGTTTTTGGTAGATATCTTACAGGGATAGTTAAGGATATGTCTCTAGCTTTTAATGAAGTAATTTAAAATGTTATCTTCATAAGATAGTTATCACTTATCAGCATGGCAAACTAAACAGTGAATATTTAGACGAGGCCTGGTTGATTTTAATAAGATGCTGGATGGTGGTGGTGGATGTGCAGACGCCAGCACATCAACCTACTACAATCTGTCAAATTTCTTTAATAGATTTTCAACTTTATCACTAAAGCATAAGGTTCAAAGTTGATTGGGAAATTCTGACAGTTTCGGGTAGGTTGATGTGCTGGCGTCTGTACCTATGGTGGGTTTCTTTTAGTAGTTGAGTGGACGAAGGCAAGGATAATAACGTTATTGTTGTTTTGCTCGGAAACAGCACTTTTTTCGGGATGAAAGGCACCCTATGTCCGTTTCTGTACACCTGAAAACGTATATGCAAAATTTCAGGATTATCGGTTCAGTGGTTTAGGCGTAAAAAGGTAACAAACAGACAAACAAACTTACTTTCGCATTTATAATATTATTAGTTAGGAAGTTAGGTAGGTAGACGTAGTAGATGTTCATTTTGCAATATTTTGTTTATTAAATTCTGAATCACCAACAACCTAACCAGATGCGAGCTGCATTCAATTCTATAGGCACCTAAATCTAGATAAAATTATTAGGTAACACAGACACCCAAACGTGGCGTTGTAACAGAGGTCTAAAGCCCATTTGAACCCAGTGTCTTAAATATATCTCACGCTTAACCTTCCTTTACTCAAGCCAATAATTGTCTAGAAGATAGAGTTGCCTACGCAAATTCTATTAAACAAGTAAGCGTGATTGCACAAAATCAATTATATACAGCATTCCCATTTAGTTTTATACTCCAAACAAAACTATCTACACAAAAATGGCATTTATATCACAGCAGTAAGTTCTGAAATTCCATGACAGAGAGAACGGAACATGTAACCGGTCGAATTCGTTAATTTAATCGTTGTGTGTTGTTTCAATTCCTACTTAAAATTATTCAATTGCTTTAAGGTAATTATAGATAAGTTACGGGCTAAAACTACATGGTTCCAGCTGGGGAGTGTCAATATTATAGGGTCTATAAGCCATGATTTGCGCCAGGTCAAGTTATCATTGTCTTTGTCCAGGGACTGTGAGTCGGCTAAAATGTCAGCACCTACCTGCATTTTATTCTAATCTATTTATGAGGTGCGGTCTGAACGAAACATACTTAATTAGAGTACATAAGTTGGCTAGATTTTCAGCATTAGAACGGCAAGCCTTATATAAAGGTACATTCCAACCGCACGCGAGCCGAGCGAGCGAAGCGAATGGTGCCGCACTTCATCCAAGTTTGTCGCAGTTTCTTGGCTATTTAGTATTTTTAGAAACCGAAAATTGGAATTATTTTAAGTTCGATTAAATACATGCCCTAAAGACACTTAGACCTTTTTTCCACAAATTCTTTTTGAGGACCTACAATAGGAATAACAAATAAAGACTAAACAGAAAATTTATTTTTCTTATGGATTACCTACTAATATAAAACTAGCATGTCGGAAAAACACTAGAACACACAAAAAATATGAAAAATAATGAATTTAAAAACCCCTATTAAAATTAATTACAGGCATATCATATTGATTTATTATCCAGTAGATATCATAATGGTATCGGCTGCACCATAAAGAGTACGTTAAGACCACGTTTAACCCAAGAGATTATTAATGGCATTATTCAAATTCCTTTATTAGATTAACAGTGGGGACCCTACTGTGTAGAGAATGCGAAATGTATGAACTTCTTGTTTTAATAAAAGTATGTATTATTTTAAATGAAATATTACTTCAAATTGTACGTAAAATTGTGGAGCTTGCGTTAAACTTACGCACGCATTTCATTGTTTTATGATTACAATTAAGTTTTAATCCGTTTTTTTAATGAATGAACTGTTATTTAAGGTGGATTTTACATTTATATGTAAGTTTAATGCCTTTTTTATTTTGGTTTTTTGTATTCAGCATATGCACGTATTTTCACCTTATTATTTTAAGTATGATTGGAAATAATAATAATGGGGTATTCTGAGGCAGGTATTTTTGCTATTTTATCACTTCACCAATTTTATTTTTGAGCATAATAACGTAAATGTCAAAAAACGGTTATCTAAAAACTTATAAATCGAAGTAAAAGTACATAAACAAGCATTGTACAAAGATGTTATGCAAACGATTTATTCAAAGTGTATGCCAACGAAGAAGACAGTAAAACAAAAGTACAATCAATTTTGCACATAATATTTCACGAAAGTGTACTCATAGGGTCCTTGATCTACATATGTCGGATCACACCGCACAAACTTTAAAACTTCCGGTAAAAAAAACATGTTTAATTAAAAGTTGGAATATAAGAGTGCGTGACTATAGTAATGAAAACTTGATGAAATTCAAAGACTGTTTGAAATCAATTTATTTTTTTGATGTCTACCTCACTAAAGACCCTAACATATCATACAACAACTTTTTAGAACTATTCCAATTGTTTTATAATTTATGTTTTCCGATTACGAACAAAAAAATAAAATTAATAAAGCATCCAAATTGGTTAACACCTGGTATTAGACGGTGTAGCCAAAAAAAACGACAGTTGTTATGGCAGCATAGATTAAATCCTTCTAAGAAAAATGTGGCGAAGCATAAAAGTTATTCAAACAGACTTAAGAAAATTATAAAATTGACACAATTAGCAAAGAATAATTATAAAATAGAGACAGCATATAATAAATCGAAAATGACGTGGAAAATAATAAATGAAAATAGAAGCAACTCCCCACCAGAGTATATAAAAGAAATAAATGATGACGGAGTTACCTTCACTACACCCAAAGACATAGCGAATGCCTTTAACGACTACTTCATAAGCCAAGCAGAAAAACTCTCTACTGCTTCGACACAACTGACCACGGACAATAAAATAAATTTCTCTGCACAGTCAATGTTTTTAGCCCCTATCATACCAGATGAAGTAAATAGAATTATAAAAGACTTAAAAAATAAAACTAGTGTAGGATACGACGATATTTCAACAAAGGCTCTAAAGTATGTTTCAGAAATAATATCAGAACCTCTCAGCTACATAATTAATTTAAGTATTGAGTCTGGAACCTACCCTGAGAAGCTTAAACCCGCTGTCATAAAACCTTTATTTAAAAAAGACGATGAGAAAGACATTAAAAATTATAGGCCAATAGCTCTTATTCCGGTAATATCCAAAATATTTGAAAAGTGGATCTATAGGTCCATAGACGGATACCTCAACAAACATAATATACTTGTGAAAGAACAAAAAGGATTTAGGAAAGATCATTCAATAAATATGGCAATATACGACTTTCTTAATGTTATCATAGCTAACATGAATGAAAGAGTCCCAATATCAGCAATATACATGGATATGACCAAAGCATTTGACTTGGTCAACCATGATATATTGCTGCGAAAATTAAATGCATATGGGATAAGGGGAAATGTTTTATCACTCATAAATTCTTACTTAAAAAATAGAACACAACATACAGAAGTAAGTCGAATTTGTAAATTAAATAAAACCTTTCGCGTTGTAAAATACATATCTAAAGAACGAAAAATATCTTATGGAGTGCCCCAAGGCAGTGTGCTAGGGCCTTTATTATTTCTTATATATATAAATGACTTTCCTCAGAATATACCCTATCCCATGACATTGTTTGCTGACGACAGTACTATCATTGTTAAACTTGACAAAAATAATAAAGACTTTGAAGCTGACATAATCAATGCTTTACAACAAGCCGTTAACTGGTTAGAACATAACAACTTAATTATAAATTTAAAGAAAACAAAAATTATGAATTTTCGTCAAAGAGTAGCTAATCCAGAACTAAATATAAGCTTTAATAATGAAAAAATTGAAGAAGTTACAATTACGAAATTTTTAGGCTTAACAATCGACAATCAACTCAATTGGAAACAACATACTTCATTATTAATTCAAAAAGTTAGTAAGTTTGCTTTTGCTTTGTATAAATTAAAGAAAGTAGTCAATCAAGCAGCGGCAGTCACTGCATACTATGGATATGTCGATTCTATACTACGATACGGAGTCATGTTTTGGGGTAACTCCTGCAATAAGGACATGGTGTTCAAATCGCAAAAAAGATGCATTAGAGCTATTACCGGTATAAAAGTAACTGATAGCTGCAAACCTTATTTTGTATTGTTAAAAATAATGACTTTACCTTCCTTGTACATATTTGAGACTGCTTTATTTGTTAAAAAGAACATGCATCTATTCAGAAAAGCATCTGAAAATCGCTATAAAATTATTAGACCAGAATATAGACATGAATTATGCGTTCGGCCATCAAAAACCGCCTTGATGCACAAGAGCATACTCTGCATGGCCCCAAAAATATTTAATAAGATACCAAATGGAATTAAGGACTTAAATATTATTCATTTTAAAAACAAATTAAGAGATCTACTATTGGAAAAATGTTATTATACCATTGACGAATTCCTTAATGAGAAACTGTAAATTATTTGACATTAATATTTATTAATTGACATTATAAATTTTATTTTTTTTATATTCTATTATTGACATTGTATTATCTTTAATTCCATTCATTATTTGTTAATTGTTTAATGTTTTTGCTTGTTTTATCTGCTTAAGTTATTTTGGGTTTTATTGTAATTATTATTTTATTCTAATATGTTTACTATTCTTTTTTTATAATAATGACTATGTGAAAGAGTGTACACCTATAAGGTAGATTTTTGAGGCACTAATTATTTATTAAGATCTCATGTAAAAATGTACCAAAAATCACACCAATAAATGAATTGAATTGAATTGAATTGAATTGAATACGCAACATTGCAAACTCTCATGTCACAAAAAACTTATTGGACTTGACTGACAGGGCTAACAAGCATCGCAATATAATAAATGAAATACCCCATATTTCAGCAAACATTAAGCGAAATATTTCACAGCTGGTATTAAAATATACTGAGACAATAAAGTTTACCGCTACTGGCGCATAAAACACTATATTTACGCCAGAAAGATGTACGACTCGCCACAGTCAAAATAAACTCTTAATTTTTTATATTAAGTGTAGCCGTCATTGCTTCCACCACATACAGCGAAGTCATGACTTAAACCAATAAACATGAAATATCATGTGATCGTGAGACGCATGCGTGATTTCGACTTTCGTGTTACACAAAAATAGCTACACGCAACCAATATTCGACGTTTAACAAAACATAGATAAATGTTAAATAGACTTTTGTTGTTTAAAATATACATAATAATGCATTCATCATCGATGACTGTTGAGGCCACAAGGCCAAGTGAAGAAGACTTAGCTGAAAATCCGTGGGTGTAGTGCTGGGTAAATAAATATGTTATGCATAGATCGGAGCGGTATTGGCTGACATGCCTGAAATTATCGGTTATGATAAAAAATATGGCGGAGGCAAAGATTAACAACAAGATGGTAAGGTTGTCAAAAAACAAACATCCTGTCTTGAGCGCACAAGGTGTCAAAACATTAGATTTTCCAATGAATTGTACAATATTTTCTTTTTTAAATAGGTTGTTAATCATCAACCGTCATCAACAAAACAGTTCCCATGCCTATACACATACAAATGAAGTGTCTTGTTAAAAAAACTACAAAGTTAAGATGTGGAAAGATTCTACCAAAACGGATTACAAATTGACACTATTGTTGATCCCATCGGGTGACGGTGCAGTGACGATTTGATTTTTAAAACCAAATCCACAGTCTTGGTTGACAGTAATCACGTTACAACAATAATAAAACGGGGCTTACGGTCAACGCATTTCGATATCAGAGACACGATCTACTGCGTTCCATTTGTCAGGTGACTCAGCGTTGTCGTTGACATGACGCTCTCAAAATGCAAATTTTCGAAAAACCGAACAATATAAATCTCGATCGGTCGATCTCGATTCGGTATCGTCTTGTCCCGCCAAGCAATTGAATTCAGTCGATCACTAATCGATGTCTTGTCCGTGATAGGCGCGGTCGGGGGCCGCGGCAGCAGGGTGCCGACTTACCACACAATCCATCGTTAACTTCTTTCTTTCTTTCATTATCGTCATCACTTACAATATCAACCCTACACGCATCTCTTTTAAAGTTCATAATATTTAATTCGATATTAAATATTGTATCATTTTGTGATTCATTTTCTACCGCATCTTCGTCAGCACGGTCGGTATAGTCATCAGCAATAAACACCGTAAGACTTATTACTATAATATAAATTACATTGAACGCGCTATGGAGTTGTATCGTTTTAGAAATGCGTTTCGAATTTAACCTCATTACCTATCTTAATAAAGGATTTGCCCTTTCGCGCCGACTAATCACAAATGAGCATGTAAAGTCTGTAAATTATGTTGCATTGAGTTCATATTACTGTTTTTTACTTATTAAACCAGAGGTTGCTTATTCATAATTAGCCCCCCTCGACGTTTATTACTTCTGTACGAATAAATGAATGTGTGCAGTTCTTGATTTGAATGGTTTGTTACCTTTTGTGCGTCGATGTCTATCAAATCGTTCTTTGTTGCGACTGACGTTTTATTCAAAGGGGTCGGTGTTATTTGTGGTATCATAATGGGTTTCAATCAGGTTCCATTTATCATTGTTTGCTAAAAATTTATCGGCGAAATAATTTTAAAATACATCAGTTTCATTGCTCTCAGTTTTAGTATCTGTATCTTCATTGTTGTGACCAGTATAAGAGGTGGGGGATCTTACTGGGTTGTTTTAGATTCATATTGTGCGGCGAGCTCTAGTAAGTTTAGAATGATAGTCATCCATATTTCTCCGTTCCCTATATAAAGTGTGGAAGGTTCGGCTGATGACGAGTGCAACAGTGAAGCTGAGCCGCGCTCGTGGTCGCCCCCCGCCGCCGCGCGCCGGGGGCCGAGCCAGCCCGCCGAACTAAATCAAATAATGACTAATCGATTCTCTCTTATATTGCACAGTAGGTACACGTCAAACGTTATTTCCTTTAATTTTTAATATTTAAGCGTTTTTGTTCTGTTTGCATAAATCCGAATTCGTTATAGACAATGCAATGATTGATTCGTTTTAATAATGCTTTGGCGGTTGATTGATGTTTATTAGTTCAGTAGTCGGAGTTTTGGGAATCATTAGATGAGAACTGTGTCTTATGAAGAGTAATGATCAAATCGCTTTCGGTACTCAACTTAATTCGAGGTTTGACCGTTTGTTATTTATGATTCGGTCCGTGTGTAGTTACTCACACTGCATTGATATCATAAGTCGGATGCCTATCATCGTTGGAATCTTTGATCGTGGCTGTTTGGATGCTGTCTTCATTCCTTTTAGGTATTTGAGTCACGTATCTATTAAATTGATTGCTTTGAATTGTTTATTTTCATATTGTTACCCAATGTGCTCATCGGTACAAAAATCTACACAAAAAAGAAAAAACCATTTAATAACTTTTTAATTTCACACAAAGTTTTCCACAAACTCGTAACACGATATCAAAGGTTTACTTCATAATTTTGTAAAATAAGTATCCAGTGTAAGCTAAGCTATTTCAATAAAATTAATCATAGTTTCAAGAAGCACTTCACTTGTCAAATACTTTTCATACTTGAAAATTTACTTATGAATAAAGCTTACGGGTAAGTTGTTTGAGTAGTATATCCTCCTAAATCTTGCCTTCCCAATTAGGCTATTCAGGAAAACAATTGAAAGAATAAACTGTTACTTCCCATTTAAAAGAATAAAGAAATAAATTCTCTAAATTTAGTTCAATTATTCCGTCTATTCGTGACTACAAGTTCAACCACCATTTTTATATAGCGTGGCTTGCGCCCACGCATATCGTTCACACTGGATTAACAGGTTATATTATTATCTTTAAATTTTTTCTCATTTGCTCTTAAATATTAAACGCTCAATTATTTTTATTTGTAGAATAGAATGATTCTATGATTCTTGGCCGTGAATTTTGGTCGCGTGGCTCAAAGGTAAATTTTATTGTTCGATTGTAGGCATATCGTGATTGCGTGTTTGTAGGTACAATTATTTGCATACCGGATCTTTGTAAATCACCGATAAAAGTTCCGGTTCGCTGGCTCTGTAAGGTCAATCATCTCTAACTATTACGGCTTAATGAAGCTAAAATCTTTGTGATGACTAGCTGTTAATTGGTCACCATTCATGTTATGTCGTATCAAGGTATCATCAAAAAAAACCAAAGCCCGTTTTCACGGACACTAGGAAATATCTTAATATATTATTGCGCGCGCCTAGGCTTTAATTTAGGTTTCACCTGATATTAATAGAGAGCATATTCAGGCACAAGACCAAGATTCAGGATATAACCCTAAAAAGAAGAAGACTAAAGTAGAAATGGTCTGGACACGGAATGGTATGGTAAGTGGGAAGGGCAATCAACTGCCTAGCCTTTTTCCAAGTATGTTAGGGTCGGCTTCCAGTCTAACCGGATGCAGCTAAATATCAGTATATTACATGGAGCGACTGCCTATCTGACCTACACAACCCAATTACTGGGTAAGACGCCCCTTGGTAAGACTGGTTGTCAGACTTTCGGGCTTCTGACGACCCGTAACGACTATCAAAGATCCACAAATGACAGTCGGGACCGACGGCTTAACGTGCTTTTTGAAGTACGGAGGGGTCTTGGTATTTAAAGATGGTTTCCCATTTACGGACCAACCGCGGCAAGTATACCTTAACCTGATCGATCGACCCGTGCGGCTGTTATAACGTAGCCACAAGCCTCTCAAGAGCGAAGGACAAATGTAACGAAATAGTTACCCAGTGGTACCCCAGAAACGGTCAAAAAAGAGATGTAAACCACAGAAAATGTGCGTTGATGACGTCAGGCAGGTTGCTGGAAGAACATGGGGCGGAGTGGCTAAATTGAGATAGGAATGGAGAAGGTTGGAGGAGACATTTACCGACTGGAAAACGGACACACAAAACATATATAAATGCCAAATACGAGACTGGCGACTACGCTTTATCTTTGTAAGACTAAAAGGCTAACAAATAAGAAGAAATAGTACCTACATATTAGTGAAAACAGGTGCGTAAGACTTTTCGTCGGACGGCTTGGAGAGACTAAGGCAGTAATTATCTAATGTAAGTAAACAACTTACTATATGGTGATCAAGAACGTATAGAGTAAAAGTTTACACGTTAAAAATTTTATAGCTTTATATTCCACTGCTTCATTATTTTGTTTACTTTCATTGAATGTTGATTATGTAACAATTTCATCATCATTGCCATGTATGTATTAGTATGGGAAATTTCCCATACTTATATCGACATAACATTATTATATATCAACGGTAGTCCATTTCTTGGCGCCACCAAATAGATACACTTTCATATAAGTATAACATAAAAATAGTCCAGTATTAAAAGTCGTATTCACAGAATGTGGACTGAACTATAATATACATATATTATGTGTCCAAATACTCAAAAAAAATTTATATTCATAGAAAACTTGGAATTGTTACGACTTTATTTCAAACTGCTGTTAACGTAAATATCTTGAATTGAATATTGTTTACGAATATAACTTTTGGTAAAAGACTTTGACCGTCGTACAAATGATATGAGAGTAAATGGAATCAGTGTAGAGGAATTTGGTGACATAGTAATAGA
This sequence comes from Amphipoea lucens, assembly GCA_947508005.1. NCBI lineage: Eukaryota > Metazoa > Arthropoda > Insecta > Lepidoptera > Noctuidae > Amphipoea > Amphipoea lucens. The sequence goes on from OX382374.1 coordinate 12,230,126, forward strand.
ACAAAAACGTGAAGCTTAGATACAGACAAATAATGAAGATCAAATCGATAAATTATTGTCAGTAGTAGTACTATATGATTCGCAACGGCCGCGAGTTGTAGGCCGTAGGTTCAAACCCTGACAGGTGCTTTACTTTGTGTAAGTTATTTCATCACCACTGCTCTCAAAATGATTAAGGAAACCGGCATGTCTTGAATGAATAAAAAAATTCAAAGATATGTGACATCTACCAACCCGCACTGTGCCTGCGTGGTGGATTGCGGCCGACTCCCTTCTACGAAGAGGAGGCCCGTGTCCCAACAGTGGGAACGTTATAGGCTGATTATGTAATAGTTGTCATTAATGAAGACGTATTAAAGGTCACAACGGGTCTAAATTAGATAAAAGTTGCAAGAGATAGGACTCAGTGGAAGTTGTTAGAGGAGGCCTTTGCCAAGAGGCACACTAAACTAAGAGACATTCTGTAAAATACTACTGAAAATACCACAACGCAAAGTTCAGTATAAAACGGCTTATTATATTATTATTATGGTAACTTGCAAAGGTTTTACTTTTAATCTCAATCATTTACCTACTACCTAACCTTGCATTTCCTACCACAAATGTTAATAAAATGTACCATCATAATCAACCACTTTGAATAAATCCACACGCTATAAAAATAGTACTCCCTCTTAAATTCTTTAAAAAATAACCAATAACTTTGTCATGTTTATTATTTTCAAAGAACTACTCAAGAATTCATGCAATGTCTGCCAAATTGATCGCAATGCAGTTAGAACAACATGGTCCCTGAATGCGATGTATACAAATAAATTTGAGTATAAGGATCAAAAAGGATTATCTCCAAAACCATTACCTAGCCATTTTATATCCAATGCTTCACGATTTAAAGTTTAAATTGACAAAATGAAAAGATGTTCCTAAGCGTTTTTAAAGCTCGGCTAGTGATGCGAATCAGAATGTTCGCCGCAAGTTTGTACGGGAGTCGAGTGCAGGTGACAAATAGTCACGCCATACTGGAAAAGGTCGGGGGCGATGCGACACGTCGATGTTTTTATTTGTTTAAGTCGATGACTTAATATTAGTGAGGGGAAACATCGATAGTTTTATTAATTGGACAAGAGATTCATATGTATCAAGTATAATAACACTTTACTGAGTCGTAAATGTTGATTCGAACCAAAGCTTTGCAGAAAAACAGTTGCGCTGAAAGAAACTTTATCAGATTCTACAATTATGCTCAATGTAATATTTTGAATCTAAAAGTACCAATTAAATCTCAAACACTGAAAAGAGCTTGTAGTTAAAATTAAATTTTTAAAGGATCAATAAAAATATCGACAATCCTAAAGCCATCTATCGATAAACCTTCTCGAAGCTTCACACATTCCCACATCCCTAGTTTTATAGATTCATATCTCTTAAATGTATGCAGTCAGCAGCATATAATTCAGGATTACAAATTGTTTGTTTTAGGGAGAGACACCAAATGTATTGGCGAGATTTCAACTTAAAAGCCTGGCGATAAATATAAAAAATCCGATGAGGTATCGCAAGCAAAGGATTGCGATTTTACGTCGTGACATTTTTCTTGTTTGCCTGACAAAGGGTTTTTAGTAAATGTTTGCTGACAATGTTAGTTTTGCCTTTGTAAATGAGTTTGTGGTAATTATGTGTCGTTTAATCCTTTGTTAAGATTCACTGATGAATTTCGCGACTTTTTTTCAATGTTTTTTTTTTGTGTGCGTATGGAAAGGGTCTCGTTAGTGCATCATTGTATGAGCCTGTATGGACCGCTACCGCTTTTGAAATTGTTTGGGGTGCTTGTATGTTTTCATACCTATTCGTTTGGGTTTGACATTAATTCTATTTTTTATTTATTTGTTAGATATTTACATAATATAAGCTAACATATAAACTATAATAAGATGTACAATTATATGAAAAAATAAACAAAATAATCATAGGGCATCAAAGAATTCGTCCGCATCGCTGTCATCAGGAACAGTGCCCAAAAGGCTGGCAGCATTGCTACGTTGTATAGCGATGCTAATTCTTTGGCCAAGAATTAGGCCAGCCCTCTGGTCACGTGAAGAGTCGACATTAATTCTTCATTCGAATAATAATTTTGGAAAGAAACATTTACCTATTTAATTTGCCTTCTTCTTCAATCACTATCTTGGCGGTACAGTCGGTAGGAGAATGTGGATGCGGAGCTGTATAACAAACTATGCCCTACCTTGGGAGGTAGGGCATAGTTTGTCGTTATGACTGCCACCGACGACGATGCCGTAGAAGTGACGAAGTTTTTGGCCAACAAAATTTAACAGTCGTGCCATCTACACGAATAAGTACTATATCTCCTTATCGTTGACATGGTATTCAACCTCCTTCGTTTAGATGGCTATTAAGTGCTTATAACACTATAAGAATGATTTTTTTTTGTACCGATTCAGTTACCTAAATAACGATTGCTTCATTTTGTAAGCATGCAGTGTTCATTATATAGTAACTATACTCCATAGGTTTAGGTAGTTAAATAAAGGAAAACAAAAAACCACGTGATTTAGTTAACCGACTAAACGTAATGCCAGTCTATTCAGTTGTCATGCTACGTCACAGTTGTACGCTTCAATTTAGCAATGTTGTAATTCGTTAATAACGTTGCTAAATTGAAGAGTACAACTGTGACGTAGCATGACAACTGAATAGACTAGTATTACGTTTAGGCGGTTAACCACGTCACGTGGTTTTTTTGTTTACCTTTATTTAACTAGGTACCTAAACCAACGACCATACAGACCTAAACCTATGGAGTATAGGCACCTTATTTATAAACGTTGCGTACAGTAAAGTAATAAATAGTGTCTGTTCAACCGTACTTACATTTTTGGCGTTTGTACGTCTCTATGCTTCAAAGCGATTGCGTCAGGGTAGCCTGCGAAATTCTTTTTTTGAAGTGAAAACTTCTTTAGCGGCGTTGCACACTTTTTGTAATGGGGAAAAAATGTTAAACTCGCGTCAGGACATCGCGTCAGGACACGTGACCGTCAGGAGAGATTTCCCCCCCCCTCTTTCTACGGCGGCGCCAACCGAAGTGAACCAAGTGAGACACGATAATGGATGGATGGACGGACGGACGGACGGACGGACGGTGCCGGTGACGGTGACGGTGACGGTGACGGTGACGGTGACGGGGACGGTGACGGTGACGGTGACAGTGACGGGGACGGTGACGGTGACGGTGACAGTGACGGTGACGGTGACGGTGACGGTGACGGTGACGGTGACGGTGACGGTGATGGTGACGGTGACGGTGACGGTGACGGTGACGGTGACGGTGACGGTGACGGTGACGGTGACGGTGACGGTGACGGTGACGGTGACGGTGACGGTGACGGTGACGGTGACGGTGACGGTGACGGTGACGGTGACGGTGACGGTGACGGTGACGGTGACGGTGACGGTGACGGTGACGGTGACGGTGACGGTGACGGTGACGGTGACGGTGACGGTGACGGTGACGGTGACGGTGACGGTGACGGTGACGGTGACGGTGACGGTGACGGTGACGGTGACGGTGACGGTGACGGTGACGGTGACGGTGACGGTGACGGTGACGGTGACGGTGACGGTGACGGTGACGGTGACGGTGACGGTGACGGTGACGGTGACGGTGACGGTGACGGTGACGGTGACGGTGACGGTGACGGTGACGGTGACGGTGACGGTGACGGTGACGGTGACGGTGACGGTGACGGTGACGGTGACGGTGACGGTGACGGTGACGGTGACGGTGACGGTGACGGTGACGGTGACGGTGACGGTGACGGTGACGGTGACGGTGACGGTGACGGTGACGGTGACGGTGACGGTGACGGTGACGGTGACGGTGACGGTGATGGTGGACGTGGATGTGGATGGATGGATGGACAGCTGATGGCTCGACCGTCTGTGTAGTAGCCACACTGCTGTGTATTCGTAAAATTCGTGTATATAAAGTGTTTAAAATATGGAAATTGAACAAAGTGCATCGATTAATGAAAAAAGTGACGCAGAGAAAGTGAAAAAAAATTAGTTATATTAATTCAATTCATAATTGATTTATTTCAACGTTAACATTCAAGTTTTCACTTCTGCCGGCACTCCCGGAGTGCAAACCGTCATTTTTTTTTTTTTTTGTAATTTGATGGTCAGTATCAGATTGCATGTTGATCTAAATATTTATTTATAGAATTATATTCATAAAAATCATCAATACATCTCTCTTAATAAATATTTAATTCATATTACCCTATTGAACTATTCAAAAAATCAAAAAATTATAAATAAATGAATGAATAAATAAATAATAATAAATTATTTTGTCATTGTTATGTTACCTACTTGATTTTGCAGTTACATAGGTACTGTTTTTTATTACTTCGTACTAATAAACTAACTTTATATCTTTGCTTCTACCTTAAACACCAGCACTATTATTAACTTTGCCTGATAGCTAAAGCCATTAGTTGAATTTGTGACCGCATAAACATAGTGCCACCTCTAGTAAAAGTCACCTCTTTTATATTTACATCGCATAACATTGTACCAAGTGTATTACCTTACATGCACTGGTTTGATACTTCTCGTAAATTAAAATCTTCATGTAGTAGGATAAGCTTTTTGTGCTTCTTGATTTCATACATATAAAAGTTGTCCTATAGAAACTTAATGTTATGCTATAGAACTTACTTTTATGCATTTTTTTTATTAGTGTCTCGTCGTCTGCCTAGCCTTTTCCCAACTATGTTGGGGTTGGCTTCCAGTCTAACCAGATGCAGCTGAGTACCAGACTTTTACATGGAGCGACTGCCTATCTGACCTCCACAACACAGTTCCTGGGTAATACGAAACCCCTTGGTAAGACTGGTTGTCAGAAGCCCGAAAGCTTCTGACGACCCGTAGCAACTGTCAAAGATCCACAAATGACAGCCGGGACCAACATCTTAACGTGCTTTCCGAGGTACGGAGGGGTCTTAGTATGTAAAGATGGTGACCCATCCACGGACCAACCGCAGCAAGAGTAGCTTAACCTGATCGATTGACCCGTGCGGCTATTTCAATAGCATAAAAAAGATATTCTTTTATTGCTCTTGGCCTCGATCACGCATGTTGGAAAGCGATTAGGTTTGCCATTTTGCTATACTACACTTTACTGAAAATATACTTTAGACTAACACACACACACACACACACACACACTTACACTAACACACACTACTAACACACTATACACTACTGACACTTTTACTAAGACTGCCTCTTTAGTCAATTGGTCGCAAGCGTTTCCCAGTTCGGGCAAAGTATTTTTGGGGTTTTTCCATTAGAAACTCAGGAGCAGCCCAGAGTCTTTATTTGTGCCCGGTTTATGGCAATAGGGCCGCCCTCTAAAAATAACTGGAAACATGTTAGTGCACTTTTACTTAACTTTTCGGGGAGTCTTACAGGCGTGTTGTTATGTTCTATACTAAGGTTTGAAAGGTTTCAAAAACAAGACAGGGCGAAGAAAAAAAAGAACATACATTCAAACAATATCTTCTTAAAAAACAAGCAATAGCAATATTTGTCGTATCACTCTCGTACAAAAACGTTAATAGATCAATCAAATAAATATCGTTTACATAATATCATAGTATCAGTTAGTAAAATATTCCCTAACACATATCAGAAAAGATTACACATCGTAAATATTTTAAACGCGTTTTAAATTTCATCAGACGCCATTTTACGATAACATGTCATTTCATATAAAAATACATATAACATTATCAATATATTATAGCTTATTGACAGTGTTATAGCAAATTATGACTATTTATGTGCAAAATTAGTTCTAAAGTCGTATGATGGAATGTTAAAAGGTCTTATATGACAAATATTGTGGTTCCTACCGGTTGGGGAAACGAGATGTTATTTATGATAGTTGGACTTCACTGTTTTGTTCATACAGGTATTAATCTTTACCTGGGATAATCTTATTTTCATATAATAGGTGTTACTGAGGATATAATGGATTAAGAATTAGACAAAACAAGAGATGGAGGACCAAATCAGGTTAACAATTCACAAATAAATACAAAAGAGAATCTTATCCAAAAGATTAAGAAGTACCTGAAGCCCTACTAACTATTACGATATATCCTTATTTAAGAACTAACGGTACCTACAAGGTACGGGAAACAAATTTGTGATTTATGGACTCTCAATAATGATGAACTAAGTCCCAGAAAAAGTTTAACACGGAGAATAAGGATAAAAAAGTAATACATATACGCATTATAAGTACTCTAAACTTCATATATCGAATGCTGTCAACATGTTTTGAAGTATAGTTATCTAATATTAACTGACAGATTGATTTGTTTTTCAAACGAAGATTGATCAATGGTCAAATTAGACATGACGTGATCAGTGCCGGACGTAAAATGTTTTAATATACTCGTAAATCTTTTCTGAACTATGAATATGTTATAGGTGCCGATACCGGTCTGACATTGATAGGTAAAGAGTGTGTTTTGTTTCGATTAGACGTTTATGTTGAAGTATTGAATTCGCAGATCTAACAACAATAGTTTAATTTAGATGTTGTTTTTCTACACCTTAGCACATAATTTTTTTTACTACTGTGGACGGATTAAGGCACCAACTATAGAGATGAGTTATCAATGTCCTTTTACAATTTTTAATCCGTATGCTAACTGCTGGTGATTAAGAAAATTTAGTCAGTAAATGCTTATCCGAAAATGATGATAGCTCTTTTGTAATAGGTACAACTTTCTGTTCAATTTACAAAGTAAATATTTCTTTCTGACCCACAAACTGATCTTGAACAAACGCCTTATTCATACAATATCAACATGTCAGATCATAATCATTAACACCATCGTTCCTAACCATCACACCTCAAGAGATGAAACGTAAAGATATCCTCAAAAAGACATAGGAAAGGATTCGCGTCGTACGGCGAACGGTCAAAGTTGAGTGTTTGAACTCGATTGACCTCGAAAATCCGTTACTGATGTGACTCAGGGTTCAGGGGCTAGGCAGCGGTCCAGGTAAGTATCGATTGCACGGAAATTGGATGTGTTGTGTGTGAGTACTGTTTTTTTAAGTGTTTGGTTCTATCCTTTCCTCGAAGTATTTTTGGAAAATAATGTAAATATAATAATGTTGTAGGATGGAAATCGTGGCTATGTTTTTGTTTTTTTGCTATCGGATATCAAGAGCAGTGTGCCCTGTAGTATCGGCCCCGTACGAGTTGTAGGTCGTGATTTCGAATCCAGGCAGGCACTTTACTTTATGTTTTAAAATTTCGTCAACACTGCTGTCATAACGGTAAAGGAAAACATTGCGAGAAAACTGGCATGTCCTACAACCAAAAACTTCCAAAAAACCCGTACTAAGACAGCGCGGTGGACTATAGCCAACTCCCTCTCACAGACCGAAATTAAGCCTGTGTCCCAGCTATGAGTCTGGCTGGAGTAAGCTGATTGTGCTTAAAGAACATCGGAATGGCCTATTATCGGACACGTGAAGCGGAGAATGACGATTATAGTTAAAACAAGAAAAGTTTTAAATGTTGGATGGCCATAAGAAAAGAGATACAGCACAGAAACGATAGATGGCGTATGTGAAATATGATATGGCTAGGAGGTAGTGATTTCCGAGGTAACGGCTAATACAGATATATGGAAGAACAGACATGCAGCCTTGATCCCAAACAAGAATGCACACAGGAGAACGGCCTTAAAAAATCAAGCAAACAGGCTTCAACAGGCTCTTCATATTAGGAAATCGAAAACATATGTAGAACAAGCTCAAGCAAAAACGGTAATAAATCAGCCGCAGCTACCAAAGCGTTTATCTATAAACTAAAACAAGACAACATTGGCCTCAAAGAAGGAGCTCCATTTCAAAACGAAGTGATGGTATTCAAAAAATTTAGCACAATAACTCTTAAGCTATTGATAAATTATAAACCGCACCTACTAAAGTTACTCAGTTTCTTAACACACCCAAACCAGGCGACATTGGCCTCAAAGAAGGAGCTAATTATCTTGCAGATTGAAATAGTTCTCAGGTATTTGAGAGTGGCGGAAAAAAACTCTAGCCTATATCAATAATAAAACGGTTGTCTTTAAAAAACCACGATCTTATCCGCACAACGACCTAAAAAAGAGAATTCGAGAAATTATCTGGAGTATATAAAGTTTTAGAATCTTATCATAACTGTAAAAAAACCTATAGACTCTGACAAATCCACCGCACAATTTATTATTATATACATAGGTGAAGAAGACATTCTCAAAAACTGACATCAAAAGAATCCGGAAACAATCGCACACCACGATTAACCAGCACAAATCCTCAATAGTCAACCAAAACCAAGGCGACATTGATCCCCAAAAGGACAACAAAAACCAATTCGCAGCTAATTATCTCATGCATTAAAACCGTTCAGTTTAGAATAACAAAGTGATGGCATTCAAGACACGCGGGACATGGCCTTAGGCCACTGAGCAACGGCCGGCCGCACCATATTTCACGGTGCCGCTCCAATGGTTTCGGGAACACCCGCTGAGCTCCTGAATTAAGTAAAAGCCTTCGAGCTCTTGTTTCTTGATACCTCTAGTTGGGTGTAAGGATGTGTCCTGAGTGTGCGGTTTTGTCAAAGGATAAAGAATTTAAGAAATTTTTGTTTGAAGAGATTTTGGGCTGTCATCTTGATTCCAGAATTTGTTCACTGTTGAAATTATTCTGTGAGAAAATATTGATAGAAGATGGATAGTTCGTCCACGTTAAAAAATTGTGTTTTATAGTTATCTTGTAGTTTTGCTATATTGAGAAAACTGGGCAGAGGTTATAATAATGAGTACCAAAGTTCAAAGTTTTAACGTTTGTGTTTCTACGCTATATCTATGCTTATATACTTACCCCCTTATTCATAAAACTTATCAAACCTATTTTAGTTAAAATGGGGTTTGTCTCTTTCTTACACACAGAAATGACAACGTGACAGATAAAGACAAACGTTCTATAAACCTATTTTAGCTAAAATAGATATAAAATAGGATTATGAATAAGGGGGTCAGTGATCTAGCCAGCAAATATCTACGTTTTAAACCTATGATCTGCTTCACAGTAACACAATCGTCACATCCCTAACTTAACGACACTATATTAAAACAAACCCTACCATATAAACATACCTTAACCCTCCTTAATAGATGTCTCGGACCAATTTAACATTTGACGTGTTTTTAATTTAGCGGCCGCGCCCGCGGCACCCGTCCGACTGGCCACCTAAATAACGTACATATATTACCAGAAATCATACGCCGCCACTCATTACCGACCTCATTTGAATATTTCGGGTTTATACTGGATATTATGTTTTGGTTGACTCTCTCGTTTAAATGGTGCTTGGTAACTTGGAGCTCGATTTCTATTTGTTCTTATAGTTTAATTAGATCCTTGTAATGTTTTTAGTACGCAGTTCTGTCGCCAGCTTAGTTGAGGCTATGTCCAGCAGTGGACTGAGATAGACTGAGTTGATTGTCTCCTTTTGTTTACCAGAAGCATACTTGGGCTAATTTTTCTTGTTATTGTTGTTTGTTAAGTCGTTATTTTTCCACTCTGCAATCGGAATTTTGTTTTGGTTGTTTGTTTGTTGTCATTTGCCAGTTGTTGCTATTTGGTCCCTGGCCCTCACATCACTGGTGATGACTGGACATGACTGGTGATGTACCGGTGTGTGTGCGTGATATTGTATATACTTATGTGCGTATCCGACTCAACATGAGGCTTCTGGCTACTATCTAAGCGTGTATTTTTAGAATAACGGTTTTTTGATAGTTAGGTATCGTTCTTATTTTAATATTCCGGGTTAAAACTGGGAATTTTAGTTATATCCTATTGTAGCGTTAATATGATTAGGTAGGTGATAATTCTTTCCAAAAACTTAATTAAATGTCAACACCTTATATAATTTAAATACAATAAATCGTGAGTTTACTATGAAATTATATTGGTTTATAATTTCACGGGCTACTAAATAGGTTAATCAAATAGCCAAATATGAAATCGTCACTCAGCTAGATACGTTTTTAGCCTACCGTTTTAAACTAATCCAATTAATGATGCGATTAAGTATCGATTAGGAAATGATAAATGGAATCGAAATTCCTAATCGAGAAGATAATTGATGGTCCAATCATAACTCTCAAACGTGTTGAAATATTTGAAGGCCCCACTTCCATGGTGTCGCTGGACTAAATATGAAACAGCTGATTATCTACTTCGTGTTTGCTTTTTAAATAGCTCAAAATGTGTATTTTGATTTGAATAATATTATTGTGTATTTACCATTAAATACGACAGTACGAGTACACTTTCATTAGTATTATGACACACTGCTTTGATGCAAAGTTTATATTTAGTTTATTAAGTAGGCAATTGGCTATGTAAACTCTTCTGTTAACGTCATTTTACATAGCAAACATCCCAATCTAATCTTCATATATCAGTCTCAGCAAACCTTGACGAAACGTTCATAAAAATTCATTATAACTTCTTCGAAACCTTATAAAATGCCTCTGTCGGCGTCTCAACGCTCAAGACGCAATTTTCTGAACTCAGAAACGCATTAATCAAACATACAAGTGACGTTTAGAAGTAGCAAAACAAATTGTCAGTCCTTTTTCGAATATAAAAGCTTATTTATATCCTCAAAGGAAAAAAAGTTAATTAAGTTTTAATAGAATACAAAACGGGAGTGATTTTGGTAGCCAAAAATAGGCGGGGATGTTGTAAAATTTAATTATTTTTTTCATAAAGCGGCTCAATGGTTTTTTTGTTTGGACTTTAGTCTTTGAACAGGAAATGTAAACAATTAGTAGCATTTTTGTTTGAAGTATGGTTTAGGGAATTAATGTGGTTGTTGATTATTTTAATTTATGGAGATGTTAAAGTTTTTCGGTGGTTAAAGTAAATGCATGCTGATGATGCATAACTTAATTATTTATTTATGTTTAATGATGTTAATAAAGTCAAATGGTAATTATTAAAATTGATCAGTACTTAATTAAACGTTTATGGTTAGATATTTATAACTTGAAGTGCACGTTCATTTAACTAAATAGGTTTGAGATGTATGCTAGATCATAAACCCGGCTCGTGTCGAGTTATTTGATTTAAACACAGTAATTTTAAAAAAATATTACCGGCTGTAAGGTAATCCTTTTTCCTTCAATTTAAGTACCAACAAGTCCCCCAAAAAAGTTAAACAGTTCAAGTAATTTAAGCTTAAAAATCTCAAGCTTACTCGAATGTCGTCCAAACGTTTGTTTACACAGGAGTTTCTTAAAACCAATTTCACAATGGTTCATAAATCGACGCAAGAGTCGCTTGTATGTCGCGTTCAAGCCGACTTTATGACTCCATTCAGACTTTCGAGGTTTAGCCGATCGTTTTCACTAAATGTATTATGCCCGTTTTCACTACCACTAGGTGACACCTAAACGAATGCCTAAATAAAAGCGCGCTGTTGGATTTTCAACTTTAGCGGCTGAGCCGAACGTTGAAAATCCAACAGCGGTTCTTTTGCATTCATTTAGATATTTTGCTTAGTGTTAGTGAAAAGTGGTATAAAATGTATTCTTGTATATCATACTGGCCCTTTGATGGAGGTCGCAAAACCTCAAGCTTAATGATTTACTGGACACCACAGTACCGCAGTAATTCTAACGGAGAATTCGTAAATTGTCAAAAATACTTTATGACGGTGGCGAGGCGAATCGATTTAATCTCATTCTGTCTTTTGGACTAGTAGGGGTTGCTGGATTTGCCCAAATGTAGGTTGCCTGTAAAGCTTTAGTTTAGTCTAGTAAACTAAGGAAGCGGTAAAAAGTCACACATTAACGGTTGTTCAAATACAAAGCGTTTTTTGACACCTAATGTCAAAAACCTACCAGTGAAAATTATTGATTTTCATGACAACCGCTTTCCTGAGTACCCGGGCTTAAGAGTTTTGGAAAACTGTACTTTTTGGGCTTGTACTGATACTAGCTTTGTGATTTGTTTTTGAAGAAATAAAACAGCGCAGACCGCATTTAGGTTTTGCGTTTTAGATGTTACATCTAGGTATCAATTAAAAGATTGGTCCTTTTTATATTAGTGACCGTGTAAAAAAGATTATTATTAATTGATCCAGCGACCCGAACCGAAAAACAATCCGAGCGTGATACTCATTTTCGGCACCATCGCCAAACAAACGGACAAATCGATACCCAATAGTGACGCGATCTTTATCGATACCGCGAATGTTTTAAAAATACTCGATCCTTAATAACTTGGCTTTTTAATTGGTTTATATAAATCATTATTTCTCGTAACGACTTACAGTGATTTACTCACTGCAATGACACACAGGTTGTCTCTTAAATCACCCGAATGACATTCCGGTGCAATGATATTCTTTTGTCATTTACTTTATGCGAATTTTTAATGAGATGAACGAGATTGAAAAATATGATTTAATCTCTTGTTTCGCGAATGCAATCTTCATCAATAAGGGTTCTTAATGTTCTTTTAAATTTCTGATTGATGCTCGCGAGTGTGTTACTGATAAACGCAGCTTTGGAACTGCGATTTAAAATTATGCATTTACTTTGACTTCCACTAGGGTTAAGAATATTGAGTTTATCCAAGTAGGTGACTACTCTAAAAAAAAATGAATCGAACTTTAAAGTTAATTTCCATTGTCATAAATATACGCAATCATCACACTAATACTATAAAGGCGAAAGTTTGTGAGCGTGTGTGTGAGTTTATATGTTTGTTACTTCTTCACGCTCAAATGGCTGGACGAATTTTGACAAAATTTTGTATGCAGGTAGCTAACACCCTGAATTAACATATAGGCTACTTTTTATCCCGATATTCCCACGGGATCAACATTTACGCGGGTGAAACCGCGGGGCGCAGCTAGTATTAAATAAATGCAGGTATTTGTAAATGGGTTCTTTTCTCTAATCTACCTTCATTTATTTAATGTTTAAAATTACTCTTTCTCGAGGCAGTCGAGCTGCCTCGATTTCGGATTCAATTCCTGGATTTGAGTTCTCCATTTGGAATTTCTCAGTAGCACCCTAATTCTGGATTTGTGTCCGGTTGATGGCAATAGGCTCGCTCGTTATTACATGGGACTTAGGGCCGGGACACATAAACACGATACGACGTCGTGTCGTGCTACGACGCAGCATCGTTTCACCGTTTGAATGACTTATTATTATTATAAGCCTGTGTTGTCTCACTGCAGGGTCTGCAGGGCAAAGGCCTCCCTTCCCTCTTTCCACTTTTCCCGGTTTGAATGATACGTCACGTGATATACGTCGATTCATATACGTCGTAGCACGACGCGACGTCGTATCGTGTTTATGTGTCCCGGCCCTTGAACACAAAACCGCGAATCGGCGCGATGCAAACTGTTTGGTGGAAACATTTGGTATATAGGGTGAAATTAAATTCATGGGCATCCTTTTAAGGGGTCATTGTACTCATCGTTATGAACAACTTTTACTATGGGACTAAGCCTAAAATCGCGAAAAAAAATCAGCTGTTCCTTGCATTTATGTTCACATAACTCGTCAAAATATATGGAAGAGCTGATTTTCTTTTTGCGATTTCAGTCTTGGTCTCATAGTAAAAGTTGTTCATAATGATGATTACAATGATCCCTTAAAAGGATGCCCATGAATTCAATTTCACCTTGTATAATTTTTACGATGCGACGTCGCATCGCAGTTTTGTGTACAAGCCCTTAAACATAATTGGTAAAATATGTGTGCGCTATAAAGGTACACCTCTGCCTAGCCCTTCAGTGGATACAGGCGTGAAGTTATGTCAAAATTACAAGTAGGTCCCCATGTTTTTTATGTTTCAAAAACCACCCTCAGTTTTACACTCTCCAAAGAAACAACGCTGTTTATAAAACTATTTAAAATACCTTTCAACCGTGTATCAAGCTATTATTTTTCCTATTAGTTATACACACCATTTCGGAGTTCATTAAGCATCAATTCGATGGACAGGTCATTTCTTACACATTGTTTGTCTCGGTCAATGAAGGGGCTCACTTTAACTAGTGTTTGCTTCTCAATTTGAAACTGACACATTGAAACAAAGAAATTAATTGATGTAGTAATGAAGGTAAGTAATGAATGGGAATGTAGAGTAGTATTAGTTCAGAGAATATCGTTCATATCGTTCAACAAAGTATACCTACTTAATATTGTTTGTAAGCATTAAAAATAGACAGATTTTAATACAATAAGTGTGGTTGTCTTTGATTTATCTGAGGGTGTTTAAGCGATTTTGTATAAAATATGACCTTTGTTTCTTAAAATTATTATGTTTATGGGCTAGCCATTGATGTTTTACTATAAAGCTTGGGATCGAACGCCTTCAAGTTAAAAACCTTACGATAGCAGAGCAGTAAAATCCGCTGACAGACGGACGGACGCATAGCGGTTTCTTCGTAAAAGGTTTTACAACCTTTGGGTGCGGAAGCCTAAAAATTAAACTATTAAGACACTCTGATAATCTATATTTTTTCAAAGTTTTGTATTCGAAAGTTCCTAAGGGTTACCAACTCTATACTACGTACTATACGTGGTATAGAGTTGGTAACCCTCTGTCCCACCACCAACTCAACGGCTACTCTGTGCATCGATCAGATCTATCAACATTGGCTTTAGGCGATCCTCGTGACTTCTGCGATTGCCCTCCGATCCTCAATATATTATGTTTGTTTTTAATTAACTGACATTACCTATCAGTTACTTTGTCAATATTGGACGGGAAACGTGCTTTGTTAGACTGGTATTCGTGCAATTTGAATAAGAGGAATGCGGTTTGTGCTGATGGTTTTATGGTTTTCTTGTTTTTTTTTTGGTTATCAGTAAACGGTAAGTCCCAGATTGAGCTCTCATACAAAATTATTGGTTGATTGAATTGATTAGTTGGTTGATTTGACATTAATCACTGAGTATGGTGAAGTGAAACAAACATTCAAAGGAGTAGAAGGTAGCGACAGATTAGTCCAACTCATAGATTAAATATATTTTCTTTCTTCTATCTTTCTTAACAGGTTGGATTTGATACCTTTTTTTTTCTGGGGGAAACCTTCAAAAGGCACCCGGCCTCCGGGGAGGGAGGTCGGGGAGTGTGGGATTTTTACCTCACACCTCACTAGAACCACTCTGGTGATCAAGATCAGCACATAGGCGTGGTCCGGGTTCCTACTACCAATATCAATTATGATTTATTTCCGTTGGATTCCGCTTTTGAATCCCATTTTAATATTTTTGGCGTTGGATCCCACAAAACATTATTATGTATTTCCGTTGGATCCCGAATTTAAAAAATGCAAGATAATTACGTTTTATTGTCGTTGAATTCCAAAAAGTATTTCCGTTGGATCCCGAGTGCTTAAAAAAATCTGAATGCGGGTACTTTCAACAACAAAATTGTTTATAATAAAATGAGGGGTTCACTAATGTTTCACCAAAAGTGGGACCCAACGAAAATAAACGTCAATTATTGTACACCATTTCTTTCCAAATACAAATAAAAATATTTTTTATTTGTTGAACAAAGGTAGATTAGATACAGATGTTGTAATTATTAATTTAAAGAACGCTATGTCTAGCCCTCATCGGTGTACAAATATTATCTTGGTATAAACATGCTGATTATAATAGATTATCAAACAATTATCGCTTATCACACATTATTAAATAATTCTAATTTAAATTGTCGACACAATATAAAATAAAAATAATTTTAAAAAATCCATATTACAAAAATAATAAATTCTAGTATAAATTGTCAAATCAATCAATTTCAAGGAAACTTTTACTCTACTTAAAGGAGGCTTTACTCTCTTTGATAAATCATACAATTCGTCATCTGTTTCGCAATGAAGACTAAGTTAACGAGCGTAACCTTCTCAAACTAGACCAAAACATCCGTCATTAGTTACCCCACCAGTTTCCTACCTAAACCTCTGCTCAGACCCCTAGGCGTAAGCGTGAGCGACACATTAATTAGCCAACATTACCATCAGTTAGCCCCATAGATGGCTACAGTCTATGGCAAGACAAATGGCCGCAGATTCTGGCTGGTGTAGCGTGGGAAATGATTTACAGCTATCGGAAAATCTAGATAATTTTATGTTAGTAGTTATTATTAAAATGGTGTAGTTGTTTGTGTAGTTGAGTTAGCGTGTATAAGTTGCTGATTTATTTGAAAGTGTGTGAACATGTTCATTTTGTTCACAGTAATAAATACCTGTATTAACCAATAATACAGTCAGAAATTATTTATTAATCATAACCTATGCATCTATCTGCTTATACTAATAGTAAAGCTGAAGTTAAATAATATAATAATAATAAAAAAGCTAAAGCCTGTTTGTTTGTTTGAACGTGCTGACCTCTGACACTACTAGTCGAATTTGGTAGCCCACTTCTTGAAGGAGCCGAGCAAGGCAACGCTGAGCGAAAACGAAGTAATAGCGCGGGCAGGTTATTCGATTCGACGGGATGGGTAATTTCACGCGGACAGAAACTAGCTGTCAATAATTATCTTGTTTGCAGGTAATTTTTATTGTCTTGATGTTCAAAAAACACATTACTTACTTGAATGATCAGCTCATAAAGTTGCACTCCCTAGTCCCAATTCAGATTCGCGTTGCAGGAGCAATTTTGGTAATATTTTCACTACCTAAGTGATTTGTTCTACCCCTATCTTTATTAACATTATGAACTGTCTTTCAGACATTGAACAGATACTACCTTTCTATAAACTTCAGTCTTGTGTTCATCTAATAAATCGTTAAAAAACATTCTATCAACGCTAAACTATTAAGGTCATCTGCAGCATTCGCTTGTACACCGATGACGTAGTAGGTAACTATGTAGTAAGGCAAAAATCGCGATGCCCCACTGATCCCGAAGGTCAAATGGAAGTCACGCAGTATTAAACTGGAACCTCAATAACTCTTAGATGGAAGGACTGATCGTGCACTTGTTAGCAAGTACAACATGTCCGGTGAGTCGTGTCGTTGTTAGCTGGAACAGTGACAATAGGTTCAGAGGCGAAAATAATGGAGTATTCCCGTTTGAGCACCTATTTTTAGAGCACCAAAGGTATTCCCATTTGAGCACCAATCAATATTTTACCGTGTTGCTGAAAGGGGAACAATAAAAAAACAATTGAAAATCAATTCGTTTTTGTTTCATACCTTTTAAAAAGAATATATGTTCCATGTGTTCATTCGAATTTAATTTTTTTTTAACCAACGAAAAAACGGAGGTTTTCAATTTGACGCGTATATATTTTTTTTTACTATAACTTAGCCAATAATTGTGCTCTTAATAAAACAACTAATAAACAAACTTAGCCCGCTATAATTATGTTAACGTAACCTACTTACAAGGCAGTCCAATAGTTTATTTGAGCTTAAAATAATGTAAGCCTTCAAATCATTACGACCATAGCGTTTAACAGTTTTAATACAATTTTTCATTGTCAACGAGTCGTAGTTGAAAATTTGTGGGAATACTGCAGAATGGCTTGAGGGCATTTTCTAATAGTTTCTGCTTTAACCTACCACGATACATTTGCTGTTTGATAGCTCTTGTCTTTAATAAGTTAGGGGCTATATTTGAATGTGTTTGAAATAAGGTGATGTTGAAAGGGTCGAATCGTGGCCTAGCTATTTAAATTGAGCCTCCTCCAGTAGATGCAAACGCAGCAGGGAGTACACCCTTAATTGGGAGCGCAATATGTTATATCTTCGGGTGATGGTGCAGTGCCTTTGACGTGAACTGGTGTCGATAAATGGAATTTTAAATAGTTGTTTGTAGCCTATCTTTGATCTTTTAGCATGTGCTGTGATTTAAAAAAGATAGAGATGATGTTGACAATGTGACAGAGACGTGACAAAAACTAATCATACACATATTTTATTTTCGATTGTCTTCGTTTACATTATTCAGTTTTTTTTTTTAAGCTTTCAAGTATTCTTATTATTATTATTTCATATTATTATTTGCTTTATTTAAAGAAAGAAAGGAAGACTTCTCTTCTATAGATTGAGTAAAATAAAGTCCGTTTTGTCTGTTTGCGTGACCGCGTATTTCTTCTAGACTGCACAATAGATTCAGATGCGGTGTTCTTTATAATTTAGAGAATTAATTTCGGAAGGTTCATGTGTATAAAACATGTGTGCTGAAAATAAATATAATAAAGCAAACTCGATGTTTTGACAAGTCGTAAAAACCGAACGAAGCAGGGGCGGGTCCTTGTTAAAATAAAAGAAAACATCAACCCAACAAATCTTTCTACCATTGATTTACCATGCGACATGTGCATGGATACCAATACATTTCATCACGACTATACAACTATACATAAACGATATCCTTCATATTTATACACCTACATTATCATTTTCAATTGGCATCTGTAGCATTAACATTCAGACCCGATACATTGCTAATGAGTGTCACTCAAAGGGATTTGTTACATTTTAAAACAAAAACAAAATTATAGATATTTGTAGATAAGTTGTATATTGGTTACTTACATCTGAGCGGCAATCTCGTAATTTTGAAGAACGTTCACAGTCTGGATCTCAGTCTCAATCTGTCAAAAGTACCTCTAATTTCATTTGATTTTGACAAGTTTTTGGCATTTTTTTGTCGCCGAGATGAGACTGTGACTAGATTTTGAACGTTTTAAATTACGAGAATTGGCCTTCTGGTATTTTATGGTGGTTGAACTAGCCATCAGCTGTCCTCACTCATTTTTCATGCACATAAACTTGGGACTGACTTCGAGGTAGGTCACATGGAACATCCACTGCATAAGCTGGCCATAATAAGCGTCTTGGTACTTTAGTCTAAGTTTGCCATAATCGAGGGTAGATATGACAGATAGTCCTGTTAAAAAAATAAAAAGGAGTTACGCTTAAACCGTGGGCTCTTGACTGTTAACTGTAAATAAGAATTTAAATTCAAATCCATTGATGTATTTTTATTTATTTTATTTATCCATTTATTTCAGGCATCAAGGCCCATATAAAACACATAAAATAGAACATGAATATAACTTAAAAATACTATAAATACATACAACATTATAATCACAATTATTATAAATAAGTAATAAGTATTGAAGGTTCTTAATTACTACAGAAAGGATCGCTGTAACATATATATATGTTGTACAATATTCTAGCGTAGGTAATTCAAAATTTATTTTATCATTAATATTATTATAAAATTATTTTTTATCAAGGAAAATATTGTGAGGAAACAGGCATGTCCTAGAACAAAAAATTCGAAGGCATGTGACATTTACCAACCGGGTCCGCGTGGTGGATTACTGCCCGCTTCCTCTCACCGAGAGGAGGTCTGTGTCCCAGCTGTGGGTACGTTATAGGCTGATTACGTTATGTTTTATAACCTACTTAATAATTTCGTCATTTCTTAGGCAGAAAAATGACAACATAGGTACATAGTTTCATAGCCGAAAACGCTCACGTACTACAAGACCGCAAATGTTCACTTGTTCAGCAGAGAACGATTCTGCATTGATAATTCTGACAAAACATTTATGTACACATTTTATTTAGATGTCCAGAATCTCGTTTATCATAAACTAAACGGGACAATAGATCAAATTGATTGCACAACACCTAATTTACATTACATTACCACCAGCTTTATGCAGAAACTGCCATGTTCCGACTGACAAATTGTTCCGGAATATGAATTTGTAGACATTTACCTGCATTTGTCGAACAACAGATGATAAATTATGAGCAATTCGTATTGTTGGATTGAAAATTAATGTTGCTGTTGAAATAAAGCTAGGATTACTCAAGTGTTTTAGTTGTTTACATTTAAAGAGAAATTGTGTGTGGTTGGTTTAGTTGTTCGTGACTAATGGAGTCTTTGGTCAACTGGACCACTCGAACTAGAACCGCGGGTCCAGTCGACCAAGTCAAATTTTGAATTGGTTGATATGTTGCAGTTTAGATTAAAATAGTATTATTTTATTGAAACTGTTTCAATTAATTGAATACTTCTTTAATTTAATTTAATTCGGGAAGAGACCAGACGGAATGACCATAATGCCTTGAACGTTAGAAACCTTTGGCATGCGATGCAACATGTCTCGACCTCCTTGAGCCATTCCATCTCCGAGCACGGCGGGCTTTGCTGGGGTGGCTGCTGCAGGTGCGAAAAACCTCAAATGACGCAAATATTCCAATCTTATTGGAACTTATATGTTTGAGCCGTTTTGAGTTGAAACTTAAGGGCTATGGGGTCCGCGTGCCCACTTAGTTTTTCAAGACTTTGCCAAGCGATTGTTCGTCGCTTTACGTGATCAGAGGGTTGGCCTATTTTTTGGCCAAAGAATCAACATTACCGTATGGTGATGTTGTTGTTGTTGCGTTGTTTAACGCGGCAATGCTGCTAGCCTTTTGGGCACTTTTCCTGTTGACAACGATGCGGAAGAATTTTTTGATGGCCTATGATTCTTTCCTTTTTTATATATTTGTACATATTATTCTTCTTAATGCACTCATTAGTAGTGATGAGTTTTTAATTACAAAGATGTTATAATTAACTATTCCCTATCGAAGATGCAAGCTTGACCACAAGCCGTGATAAAAAGAAAAATATAGACACTTAAATACATATAGATTGATAAGCCTTTTTTTTTTATGGATGGGAAATCATCAAATGACCCCTCCCGCTCTGGGTGGAGCGAAGGGAGTGTCAGACTCTTACTGACTAAAACCCATCCGTGTTCCTTCCTTAGCCCTTTATGTTCCGGGGTAGCGGTAACCCTTTCGGACAATCCCGCACCCCCGGCAGGCTTCGGCCCTGGTAGGCCCCTTCCTTTATGCTGACATCTCTTTGAGGCGCGCGTGGAACACGTACGCGCCGTCCGGCACGGGCCTGGTCCTGATCGGACGGTGAGCTACCCATTACTCTCCGTCCGCAGGCCCGCGCCTACGGTGGCCGGGAGTAGTCACGCGGCTCCCGACGCCCGGAGCGTCTCCCGCGGCGGCTGGGGTGTGAGGCTCTCTCCCTCAGCCGTTCCACCACCTCCTTCGCTAGCATGACTGCTTCGCAGAAGGAGGTGACCGCCTCCCACTCCCTCTCGCCCCGGACCATGGCTTGAACCAGGGCCGGACGCGAGAGGTCGCCGCCGCTGTCGATCGCCTCTACGAGGGCACGGCGGTGCTCCGCCCATGCGGGGCAGACCTCCACCGTATGCTCCACCGTGTCCTCTGGGCGATCCTCGCAGTAGATTGATAAGCCTGAGTTGACGTTGTGCAGTAGACATGCCAAAGGTCCTTAAGGAGCTAGTTCGAAAACCTAAAATCGTCGAATACCTACTAAGCGAGCGAAAGTGATGCAATTACTTTTGAAACGCAAAAGAAGAGTGATGTGCGTGCGCTCGGGATAAAATGACCTATGTGCCAAAAAGAATCGCGTCCTTTTAAGAAAAATAAATGAATTAAATTTAAGACTATTTTGAGTAAACTTTGATATGATATTTTTCTATGTTTTACAGTAAATTCAATTGAATTACTCTTAAGCGTTAAGCAGTGAGAAAAATTCATTGAATCATGTATTCCTTTAACATGATACTAGACCAAAGAGTCAAAAAACATATACCAAAATTTTAAATCCCTATACAAGGTACACGAAATAGATAAACTAGGTACATTTTTTTGAACATATCACCTTAAGGTCAGTGTTTATGAGGCCTTAATAAAACCTAACGAGATTTAATTATTTCTATTATTATCTGTAGGTACTCTCATAAACTTCTCTTCTACTTTCGGCTTAAAAACCTAGTCTCACATTACCCACCAGCATACATTTTAATTGAAGACTTAAATGAGTAATATGTCCGTTCATATTATATTCTCCAGGATAGATGTAACGAGTCCTTGCTAGTACCTACTTTTGTATGCCTTTGTCTCGTGTCGCCGTATCTCCTCACTAACATATATTACGACTTCCCTGTACAGTACAATAGGAATAGTGATGGGAACGCATTTAGTCGATGATTTAGGTTTAAGTTGATATTTTTTATCGGTGTGCTTTCTTCTAAAAGGATGTTGTCGTCATGGCAAATAAGTAAATATTTTTTTGTTTACATGTTAGCCACTTTCTTAAGGTCGTCGGTCCATCAAGCTGGGGGGCGTCCCATGCTACGCTTGCCGATACGCGGTCTCCACTCCAGGAATCGTCTGCTCCACAGGCCATCGGTCCTCCAACAAACATGGCCAACCCACTGTTGCTCACGCTGCAAGCTATGTTAGTAACTCCGGTTCTTTTCCGATTTATCCGATATATTTCATTTCTGATTTTATACTTCAGAGAAACTCCAAACATATCCCCCTCCAAAATGCAGTGAGCGACTTTGAATTTGTGGACCAGCCCGACTGTTAGTATCCACGACGAGGATAATAGAGCATAATCAGCCTATAATGTCCTCACTGGTGGGACACAGGCCTCCTCTCTGTGAGAGGGAGTGGGCCGCAATCTACCACGTGGGCCCAGTGCGGGTTGGGAGAAGTCACATGTCGTTCAAATTTTTGGTTTTAGGACATGTCGGTTTCCTCACGATGTTTTCCTTCACCGTTTTGAGAGCAGTGGTTATGAGATAATTTACACAAAGTAAAGCGCCTGTTTGGGATTAAACCTACTACCTACAACTCGAAAGATGCGGCCGTTACCACTGGGCCACCGCTGCTCACCAAGGATAAAATACTTTTCTGTAATTGATGATCAAATGACTCCTTCCCTAAAACAAACAGAAAAATATTCCTACGGACACCATCGGCATATATCTACGCAATCAATGTCTAAAATCAATTAAAAAAATATAAACTCCTCGACTCGACTAATCACCGCACTAACAGTCCAATCAATCCGAAAGAATCAAATATTAATTTGAAAACCTTGCCTTAATACCTGCAATAATTGCTCGTTCCACTCATTGTTTCGCATGAAGCGTGTCTTGTGGTAATAAACCACACTTGATCATCACCGAAGGTTTATTAGAAATTGTCCGAATGTCCGTCCGGAGTTTTATGAAACATTCGGACAATTTCTTTACGGTAATTTATAAGGTATCTCTATTGCTCGCCACGTTTCGTTGTGCTGAGTAGATTTTAACGCATGTCTGTCGCGATAATGGCTAGTGCTGCGCTTTGAAAGGACTATTGTTTAGTCGATTCATTTTACGTTCGTCTTCGTTAGTCAGATAATTGGTATATTGTGTTAGGTAAATCATTGATGGATCCGAATGTTTAGGGACATAAAATTGGCAGTTTTGACTTTTATTCTTCTTTGAAAACTGCTCAGAACGATAAATCCGCAACAATCCATTGCACCACCTACGCTAAATCAAATCAACAATTACGGAACAAAACCTGAATTGTACTCGAAACAAAAAGATACAATCACCATCCCATTCATTGAGAGCCACGTGCACTAAACACGCTTTTTATTAAGTTACTCGATACAGATAAATGTAACAAGTAAATGTATTCAAATTGATGATTGATTCGAACATGTAACGCAACATTGATTGAATAGAGATACATAACATTAATGTCGTTATGTATCCAGGCAGATGTTGACCCCTGACCGGTGTCGACAGATAGGTGTTCAGTTTATCCCGTGTTTTGATTCTGTGTTTTGAGTGATGTGCCTGTGTTTGTAATTTGATGGACAGCGGGTTATGTCAGGGATTGTCCACCTTTTGTAGGTGATGTTATTGACGTTATGTTTTGACGTCACGTCATAGTTGTATTGATGTGGACGTGTGTACGATTTTCTTGTATTTTATCGGTACATACTTGAGTTTGAAATTAATTTTTTTGGTCATCATAAAGATTCATCTTGTGCCGATATAAGTTGAAAATATATTGCACATTTTTTATCTAAACTCAGATGGCATGATGGGTAGAACATGACCTGGATTAGGACATAAGATACTTTTTATCCCGATATTCCCACGGGATCGAGACTTGCGGGTAAAACCGCGAGGTGCAGCTAGTTAAAAATATAGACAGTAAGCAAACCATTTTTCGTCATTTTCGTTCCAGTTATACGCTCTGAAATTCTGAATTTAATATTCACGCTTATAAAAGCAAAATAATTCCCACCGATTCAACCAAACAGGCATGTAAATTCATCATCTAACTTCTCATATCGACAAAAGAATACAGTATTCATATTATTTCTTTACAAAAGCCATCGCCGCCAAAAGGTGGCAATTAGCGACAGGTGCTCTCATTCTAAAAATCATATAAATTATACTTTTTTCTGCCACTTGAAGTTAGAAAAAACTATCTTTGTTCTTTCCTACAAAGTTTATCCCAACACCCTTTGTCAATGTCATATTCGCTACCATTTTTGAGAATACAATGTATGGTGACATGCGGGGGTGCGTTGGTAGGGTCGCCATTCGTCTTGACTTTGTGGGGATTTGTCCTGTTTTAGATTGCGCAATCCGATATGCAACGATACTTGCAAATTAAGAGGTTTATTCTGTTCATCGTCTAGTGCATAGGTTCTCAACCTTATTTTGCTACCAATACAACCGCACTTTGGCAATTTTTTTTCCAGAACCCGCCAATTTTTTTTTACTAGCCATTTGTCGCGAATCTGAAACAGCTATTGTCACGATTATATTTAAATGTGTAATATTATAGTCGTAAGATAGTATGTATATATAATTTTCTCAAGGTCTTCTACTGCCTCCTGAAAGTCTCAAACGCCCACGTTGAGTATCTATGGTCGAGTCCACAATCTCAGTACAAGGCGTTTATTATATTAATTTATTGAAAAAAATCTAGTGCTGAAACTTGGAACATGATTATGAAATTCCACTCGACGTGTGGTTAGATTGACTGTTGTTCGATTTTTTTCTTGTAGCTGTCATTCATTAAGCTTAGTAAAAGGCATACCTGATGTGATGGTCAGGGATGTATCTAAAATCTGTATATCTGTCTAATTTATAAAATGATACTACATTTTATTAAGTTATTTTTTTAAAACTTGTTTCAGAAGTATTCATAAAATCTTGTCCATATAACATTCTACAAGCATGGTGCACCTAACAATAGGCAAAGTCATGATGACCTTAACAAATTTGAAGGGCTGCATCTCGCAAAGATTTTTGTTAATTTTTATAATACTATCCGTTTTTGCTACTTTACCCAATGCTTATTTTTTGTTATTTTTTTTTTGTTTCTCTTGTATTTGTGCGACGGCGACTCGAAGTCTGTCGTTTGCGTTTCACAGATTTTTTGTAGAAATAATTTAATAAACTGCCTTTTGTTGGTCGGGTTTTAGAAAAATTAATTTACTGTAAACGAAATATTTTTTTATTCTACCATCTGTGCTTAAATTTTTATATGCATTTCAGAATATCATAATATGAATCATCTAGAAATCTTCTTTCCATGATTATCCCTAATATTTTAAGTAACCCAACCAGGCTGTCTTCTTATTTCATAGTCTTTCAGAAAAAGCCATTGTTGGCCCAATTCATGCAGTTATAAGTAACCGCTGGATCTTATCTATATCTCTCTTGTCTTCTTCTTTCTTAGTTTTCCAGAAAAAAAAACATTGTTTATATTGAATATATAATTTTATTAGTTCGTTGATTGACCGCACTTATATTATCTGTTGTGATTTGTATCTACAACTATAATAATATAGTCTATGGCTTTTCTGTATCGGTGTGCAATATCATTAATAAAGTGGAAACGTTTTTGTGCAAAAGAAAATCTCTTTTTCATTGAAGAATCCCAAACTTTAATAGTTTATCTAATTCATTGCGTTCTTTTAAAAGCTAAATAAGCTTTAAAAGTTTCGTAATATTATTATATTATTTTAATAACAATCAATAACAATATTTCATATTTACAATCATTGTCTACCCACGTGCTACACAGGTAGATTGGACATGGATAACATACGCCTCTTCAAATGTATTTTAAAACAACTGCTCTTTAGAAGAAAAAAAAACTTCATTTAAGTTCGAGTGTTGTAACTATGAATTTGTATGTGGACAATGTATTGAGACTTTCCAATGAACTAAGTAAAACCATAAAATAATGGTATTTTATTCAAGATCAAGATTATTATTTTTTTCTAATGATTAATTTCACGCATTTCCCGTTAGAGAGCCCATCATAAGTATTTCAAAAAATTAACTATCACATCATAGAAAATCCCTATTTTGCTGCAAATTCGAATTCAAAATATAGAAAGTCGAGTTAATAAAAAAAAATGCAATTCTGAATATTGTTTATCAATTCGCGAACATGTCCAGCTAAACTGCACCCATACAGCAGTCTTTAATTTCATGTTATTTATTAACATTCATTAAAACGACACATTCCATATTTCCTTACATTATAAAACACCAAAACACACTAAAAATACTTCCAAAATTACAAAAACTAACATATTACTTACGTCACAAAAAATATAAATAAAATAAGAAAAAAAAAACAAGGCCCGTTTGGTCACACTAATCATAAGCAATTTAGTATAAACGCACGAAATCGGGGCAAGCTTTGTACCGATGTTAATGTTCCCAATTCTGTTTAGTTGATTTCTATAAAATATTATAAATGAGACGGCTACCACTAAGAGAATGACCAAATATTGTGTATACGGTGCATGGGTGCACGAAAGTCCTGGCTTGGATTGTTTTATATTTTTTAAATTTTGAAATAGTGTTTATTTATAAACGACGATAAAAGTTAAGTGACGTTTAAACGTCAAACACATATGGTTAAACAGTCGCTAATCACTACTTAACGTTAAGCAACGTTTATGAATAAACGGGAATATATCAAAGGTTAATAATAAATGTTAAGGCTCTCGTAAGTCCACTCACACGATTAGTTCTATCGACATTCTATAATAATAATGACACTTGTGCTATTGGCGTTGTCGTGACCAAAGGATATAGTAAATCGTTTACTCAGACCCTAAGACACTCACCCATGCAGTAAAAAAATTCAGTCCAACTTGCCGGGACTTTCCGTAACCATACACCTTACGCAATATGAATCCAGAAAAATGGAATATTCTTTATATTTTATTCACTGCTGGAGCTCAACAGGTAACCATGAATAAATTCTGTTGCCGATGACAAAGCCGACACACAGTCCGACTGCGTTTTTCATAAAGTGTCGGCCTGTTAAACATTTTTTATTTGGCCATTTGCTACCAACCGCGTTATATGAAAAATGGATCGTAACATCGTACCCTTTTCTCGTGTTTTTTTACACCACCTTGAATAAATCATGTCATTAAAATTTAATAGTCACGCCACAAGCCGGGTTAGTTAGATCTTTTGTTGTGTCGAGATTTCGAGTATCTTTTCATTCGATTGTTACTATTTAGGGCTATTGTGGCATCACTATGGTTAAATCGACTAAATGCCGACTTAATTTCATTAATCGACCTCTTTGTACGAATTAAGATTTAATTGAGTCAAGCTTACCTTTGTAAGGCATTGTGTTGAAATATTTGAATGTGTGGAATTCGAGTTATTTCGTGGTTCGAATGCGTCTTAATGACGGACATGTGTTTTGGATCGCGTGCGCTTTGTGTTTTATTCGTTTCTGATACGTCATATATCAGGGTATTGTTGTTTTAACAATGTATTGTATCGATTTTTGTGATTGGTTTCACTTTTTAACCGTGCAGTCCGTGAAAATTTGACGAAGGTGGCATTGTTAAGGTGTACCTACATCATTGTAATGAAGCTTCTATCTGTATCAACGTATCATTTTATTAATTGTATTAAACACATGGAGAGCATTTGATGTGCGCTTGATAGTATCAGTTTCCTGCCTAAAACTGCTAAAGTATACGTGATGTATACTTAAATGAAATAGAAACTAAACAAATCTCCATCGTGACTTACCAAAAACACAAAAACAAAATGAATCAACAATAATCGCACTATCGAATCGATTTAAAAATCCGAATACAAATTCGGTATCGATTTTTTCCGTTGATACCAAAAAGGTGTTGGGCGGGATCGCTAAGAGCGAGTCATGTGTGCGGTTTGCGGGGTCCGTGGGGGGCAGGGGAGGGGGGCAAGTGCGCGGGCGAAGGGCAGAGGTCACGCAAGCCTCAGCTCTGTCTAGTGATGAGATTGATAGCTTCAATAATATTTATAAGTTCAACGTTTAAAAAGTTTCCGTTTATTTCTTTAAATCTTTTTTTAGATACTAGTAAAATACTGAAATGTAAGCCACATTTTAGTAGCTAACTTAGTTCAAAATTAGCAAAAAAAAAAAAAAAAAACTAAAAGAATGATAGCGTAAAGTGAAAGTAGGTAAATTAAATTAATAGTGTCAGTTGTTTCACTTCACTAATGATATCAAACATTAACATGTAAGTCATCAAATTGTAATCTAATGTCAGTTTATTAGTGGATGATGAGATATGATTGATATATTTTGGTAATTACTCGCTATTTTGAAGGTGCTGATTTGTAATTGTCCAAATCTGATTAATTGAAGTTGAATTAAGCTTTTGATGACCTATGTTCTGCAATTATTATTAACAGGGTGCCTCCTCAATGCAGTGTCTTTCTCTTTTGAATTAACCTAGTTTGTGTCATCTTTACTCGATAAATAAATGCTTTTTTCCTATGACGTCATTTTTCTTCTTTTGTTTTTAATTGTTTGTAAGATGCCAGCGTGAGGTTCTTCAAGGTGGTTTCAATAATATTAAAGAAAACATCCATCGATAATGTGGTTTGGTATCTATCGATATCGATACTACTATTAGATCAACACTAGGGCCCACACCTTGCTTCACCTACCGACGTGGTCATGACGAAAATGTAATTTTAATTCAACTAGTCATATGAGGATAAATCATTGTTAAATTCTTTTCTTTTTTACACCGTTTAGTTTTTCATTAATAGCCATTTGTGGAAACAAAAATAACATTTAAGAACAACCGTAGTACCTATTATAAAAGCTACTTTTGCCTGAAAAGATTTTGAAAACAAAAGAGGATACCTGCAACAAACTATTAATTTATGGAAAGAGACGATAGAAACTTGACTCAAGATAGAAAGAGGTAAAATAATCTTTATTACCTACACAATCAATACTTAAATATTTACTCCTCATTTTAAAAGCATAATCATAATCAGCCTATAACCACGGTAATAACGTCCCCACTGCTGGAAACATGACACATATCTTCAAATGGTACAATTTACACCACAAAGTCAGCCATAAAATATTCACTACCAAAATATAGTCAACGCTTCTCAATCCCAAAACAAAACAGCATAACTAACCTAATACTTAATGACAACATAAAGAACGCCTATTGGTCCCAGACCTACATCGACGAAGCATTTATCCACGGTGTAAAATTTCAAAACATCACTGAATGGGCGACGGATAAAAACAAAATGAATGCAATCTCGATGTTCAGTCGATCAGTATATGCAAATAGGAATGTGAAGGAAAACAATGTATGGTTCCTGCTGATAATCTTTTGATTTTACATATTAAGTTTTGATATGAGCAACGTGTTTGGATCACCTGTACTTCGTAGGCTGGTAACAAATTGAATGCCTTTTTTTGGGCGGTTTGAATTTGGAATGGTCTGATAAATGAACCGATTGGAAATATCGTTTTGGTTCAGCAACTTCTTTTAATTAAAACAAGTGAAGATCAAGTTCCAGTTTCATTTGAAGTGAAAATGGAACGCGATTTTCATTTGTTTTATTTGCGTTGAGAGAAAATAGCTAACGTTTACAAAACTGTTTGAAGAACAGTCTACAAAAGAAAATTAAGAAAAGGAAAACCTCTTGGAAACGAAAATAGGATATTCTTTGGTTGTCTATTTCACGGAAAATATCAAATGCAGAATCCTGAGGTGTCCGTGGAAATAGCATTTTTTGACTGTGTGACGTTGAAGATCAGAAAAGCAAGTGTATGGAGGGACAGTATGGCTGATGAATAATGGCCCGTCTGAACATAGGCTTTTCGAAATTTTGCGCATATTCCCTCACTCAGACTCACCTCATGTCACCATTTGTTTTCTAAAAAATGTTATTGCGTATCCTTCTGCGCAAAATTTGGACAATCGGCGGTATTACAAGTACCTCATCATCTGCCTAGCCTTTTCTCAAATATGTTTAGGTCGGCTTCCAGTCTAACTAGACTGGTTGTCAGGTTTTCGGGCTACTGAAGACCTGTAACGACAGCCAAAGATCCACAAATGACAACGAGACTAACGGCTTAAGATGCTTTCCGAGGCACAGAGGGGTTTTGATATGTAAAAATGGTCACCCATCCAAGGACCGACCGCGGCAAACGTAGCTTAATGTGATTGATTGACCCGAGCGGCTGATAATATTGAGACACAAACTCCTGTAAAGTATCTGCCGTTTTGTAAAAACCACAGACTATTTCGTAAGTGCACCCATCTTCGTATCTGCACTATTTTTCCCCGTATTTTATTTGATCAAAATCATATCCAGTACAATTTCATACCCCTAGAAATGATATCACCAATTCAGCCCCCAATTTAAATATCTCACAAAATAATAGCCCAACAAATTACATTACATCCCATTTTAATACAACCTTTTCGACTATATCACCGTAGTATATGGGGCACATTGTTAATAACAAATAGGTTTCTTATATCAGCTAACGACAAATTTAATAGTTTACATCTGTAGTAACTAGTTTTGTTTGTTACAAATATATTGTGAGCGAGTTATCTTCGCGAGACAACTAGCATTTACAACTTTACGTTCTTGTTAAGGGCTAGATTGTAATTGTGTTTTGTTGCTAGTTCGAATTTGTAGCTTGAGTGTAAAGGCGGCATCGACTCGAGAATCATTTAAGAGCTGGTTTAATTTGAACTGCAAAAAAAAGTGAATGGATTTTTTCCGTTTCAAAGACCATGAATAGAAATGTAGCTTTAATGTGTGGTGGTGTTTTATTTATACATTACTAATGCATCATATTATATGGGTTATCGTTTTCACCTATAATATCTAACAATCTAAGTGTCAAGTTAGTTTTTTATTACAATGCATACTGTATAAATAGAAATAGGCATCTTATTTTTTATTTTATCATCATTTCGTGTAGCACGATAGTTTTACATTACCTGGAAGTGATCGAAATAATCTCTGCACTTCCGAAATGTTCCTAAAAAATATAGGTATTCATATAACACAATAACTTATAGGTACTGAAAAGTTTGTCACTCAACGCTTTGCAGCTCAAAATTTGATAACATTCTGTGCCTTAACAGCACTGTAGCGTTGTACAAGTGGAGCGATAGATGGCGTTCACAAATAGGCGCGCGCGCCGCTCGCGGGCAAACGCAACGAGCTGTCGACGCGTCCGACGAATGTTCACCGCGCGCTTGCCGCAACAAAGTGTATCTGAATATTTTGGAGAAAGACTTGAATGAAGAATGTTTTTGTCAAAATTAAATACTTAAATTTATCTTTGTACACTTTGAGGAACAAAGGACCCGTGCTCATAACGTCGAGTCGTTTAATAGTATGTATAATATTTAGCCAGACAATATAATTAATTATACATACAATTCGGCATGTCCTAGAACCAAAAATTCAAAGACATGTGACATCTACCAACCCGCACTGGGCCCGCGTGGTGGATTACGGCCCACTCCCTCTCACAGAGAGGAGGCCTGTGTCCCAGCAGTGGGAACATTATAGGCTGATGATGATGATGATGATGATACATACAATTATAAAAAAAATGGAAAACTATGGGGGAGACTTAGCTGAGGAGTGGGACAACATAAATTAACTAAAAAATATATAATCATGCTGTTCCTAAACATCGAATTGTGTAAGAGGAACCATAGATGGTGTTCACAGTAAACCGCACGCCCAGCGAATGAGTACCGTGAGCCTGCCGAATCATTAACAGCAGATTTTTTTTTGTTCAAATTAATTGTAAATCTTTTATGGAAAAGAAATGGGATACTTGTTTTTTTTTTTCAAAAGGACCTCGTTCGCTTTTGCAATGCGCTGGTATTTTATACTTTAAGGGACTCTTAAGGTGTTCAACAAAACTATTTATCTGATGAAATTGCGTCAATGGATCAACTTAGCCTATCACAGTCCACTGCTGGATATAGGCCTCTTCCAGGCTGCGCCACAACACCCTGTCTCGCTGTGCGCAACCAGTCTGCCCCAGCCACTTTTTGAAACGACGGTCCATAGAGGCGTCTCACACTACGTTTGCCGAAACACGTTCTCCACTCCAAGACTCGTCTACTCCACCGGTCATCGGTCCTTCGACGAACATAGCTAGCCCACTACCATTTCAATTTGCTTATTTTGCAAGCTATGAGCTAACTAACGCTAATTTCTTTTCTGATTTTGTCCTTCAAAGAAACTCGAAGCACAGCGCGCTGAGCGATCTTGAATTTGCGGACAAGCCCGACTGTCAGTATCCACGTTTTATCACCGTACGTCATAACGGGTAGGACGCACTGGTTGAAGATCTTAGTCTTCACACATTGCGGGATGGCGCAAAAAATTGCGTGGTACTATGTAAATAAGTACTAAGTTATTAAATCATTCAGATAAGAAACAGTTTCACGTTTCTAAACTATGCATTACTTCTTTCAATATTACTTTCAAACTATATAGCTTGAACCAAAAGTTGTTTAACAAATTAAATTCAATCTTTACAAAACGCACTAGGCCCTCTATCCTTCACCGCTGCCCGAAGGCTTTGTAATATCGTTACAATGGCGTAGTTTGTCGAACGTTTGACGCGACCCCTGACTTATGCGCCCGCGTCTACATCAAAACATGACCTGTCTTCTATATAACCTTCGAAGCGACAATTCTTTAGTTATTAAGGATTTGTTTGTTGTACATGTAGTGTTGTTAAGGTCTGAAAAGTGGTCTGAACTTGTATGAAAAGATTTTGTAAGAAAGAAAAAAAATTGTAAGAGTGACCAAAGCTTTTGTACCATTACAATCCCTATACAGTTATATAGAGGGTGTCCAAAAATCTTGCAGGGGTGTCGGAAAAATTTATGGTAGAATGAAAATAATTTATTTTGTATAACGTTAACCTATTCCGAACCGCACCCACCGCAATCCGCTCGTCCAGTAAGGGCGCAGCATCTAGAATGTTCTAGAAGCATTGAGAATAACAGACGACGCGCACCCTTCTTTTTGGCATGAGCCGTGTGACGTCCGTCAACTGGGCTGCGCACCGAAAAGTGTACAATTTTTACGAATCTTTATCTTCGCCCCGAACCTTATTGTTTTATGTATATTATTGTGTATATAGCAAAATTGGTATATTAATGGGTATTTGCATCTTCGGCCGTAACCGTTGTGGCTGAAGCTTTTAAAGAGCAAGTATTATGAACATGCTAGAACTTTTTATTAAAAAGCATAGGGGACTTTAAATAGCGCTATTTAACGAAATGCATATCGTAGAAAGGTCAGAAAACTTAAAAAAAAAACTGTGTCCTCAGTTTGTCTTGGGAATGCCTTGAAACAATTGAAGTTTACATAATTAGTCACTTTTCCAGTTTTTCCCCGACTGTATTCTTGTGATGAATACATATCTTAATTTGCGTCGTAGCTGTGAAGCTAATCAGTAAGACGTTATCAGTTTTTAGTCAAACGTTGATTGTTAATGCCCTAGTTTTTTGACTGGCAGTTATGGTGTTGACCTTGCTAGGCTAACCGTAGAAAATGATGCCATAACATAAAAAAGAAAATTGTGTATTTACATAGTGAGTGATTAACCTTTTTTCGAGAATTTATTAATAGGCACCGTAGTTATTTAATTATAATTTTAGTATTTTTCTCGCAGTTTCGCCGATGTACAGTATTTTTTACGGTCCTCGTATGTAAATTACTTTTCCAATTATTTACAAAAATATATTGAACCTGCAAAAGAAAATCGTTTTTTACAAAAGATAGAAAAATGTGTATTTCCTTATTTTATTTTCTACTTTACCTACACTGTCCCTCTGTCGAGCAAAGGCCTCCCGAAAATCCATCCAGGCATCCTTTTTCAGAGCCACCTCACAAGAAAATTATATGCACTTTTTTAATTTCTAACGTGACGATATTATCGTCACGTTAGAAATTAAATGCACGCACGATATTAAATGCAAGGGAATACGTACACGTTATAAAGTTATCTTAGACGGAAATTTAAAAGCGTCTTCATGTTTTTCATACATAGGTACAGGGTGTTACGGAAAGGGTATATCCATACAAACGGGTTGAAGAGTGTATCTGGTCTAGAATCTCTGTACAAAATTTCAGCTCAAAAGCAGTACCTAACTTTGAAAATGCTTAATATTTTTTATTTCGCACATCACGGCGCGCGGCGGCGCGTTTTCAAAGTTACTGCTTTTGAGCTGAAATGTACAGAGATTCTAGACCAGACACACTCTTCAACCCGTTTGTATGGATATACCCTTTTCGTAACACTCTGTATAATTCCCTGTGTTATCGTGATGCCGCGGACGTCAACGACAATATCGTCACGTCAGAAATTATAAAAACGCCCAATGGTAGAGTACGTGTTTTCAGCCTTAAACCACGTTGTGAAAACAAATGAAAAATTATTAAGACTACACCCACATATGAACTATGTTATTCAATGTCGGAATTTGACCGACACGACGGTTCTGTCGGACTTCGGGCACACGAGCCGAGATAAATAAGGTACCGTTTAAAATGGCAACATGTTACATGGATTTTGTTTTTAAGTAAGAGGAAGAGGTTCGTAGCTGATAAAGCACCTTTATGTTACAGTGGATGCCTAGGTTTATGAGTAGGTATAAAAAAAAGTAGATAAAAACAGACAAAATTTTGCTCCAAGGATTGGAAATAAAGTAAAAATAGGCAGACTGAGGTTGGAGGTGAAAGTTCTCGAATGATGCCAGTAAACAGGTTAACGATGACACCAATAAATTAACAGAAAATCTATTGAAGATCGTGAAAAGTCTCCGGATTCAAATGGCTAAGCAACCGTACAACGGGAAAATCTTAAGGCCATTGATGAAGCCTATTTCTAAGCTAGTGGAGATAAAACAATAATAATAATTATAAATCTATATTTATAATAATGCTTTTGCCTGAGACTTTGCCTGCGTGGATGTCGGAAAACATCCCATTTCGGAACGTACTACCAGGTTAAAAATACCCTGTGTTAATCTAGGTTATAAACTATCTGTGTGCCTAATTTCATTCTAATCCGTTCAGCCGTTTTTGCGTCAATGCGGAACATACATCCAGACAAGCAGACAAACGGATAAAATTCTAAAATTATATTTTCGGCATCATACTCGTTTCCATACCTCGTCTTTTTCTCTTTAATATCGTATGTAAAGTTTTGAGTTCGTTACTATTTTATTAAATACATTTATTTTAATACACCATTTTTAAGTAAAAATCCTCGCTTTGACCGCACCCTAACATTCAGACGCGTGCTATATCAAAAAGAGCTCTAAGAGAAATTTCTTCGTAAACAACGTAAGAGCAAACCGTTCTAATCTCTTCATTAGCTTATTATCAAAGCTTTTATGTCGTTAGCATAGAGTTCAATTTCGTTCGTAACATTTCAACATTTCTTTCGACGGATTTTAGTCGATATTAAGTACTAGTGGATCCTTAGTTTAAACACGTCTATATAATAATATAATATAATAATAATAATAATATAATAATATAATATAAACACGTCTATATAATAATATATAATAATATATACTTGAGGTGCATTGGACTTTCAGATTTAGTTATAACTGTTTAAGGTTGGGTTTTGAAAGTTTCCTGTGTTGGATTTTAATGTATTTTTTTCATATAAATTATACCGTGGGAAACCGAACGTGCCCTCAGGCGCATTATGGAATTTGCAAGTGAATGGGACATAGTATAAAAAAGCAAGTGAGTGTGTTTCGATTAGCATTAATTCATGTATGACCTTTGACCTTTCGTTTGGAGGTTGTATAGCAAGTATGAACAGATTATATTAACTTTATGATATTTGTATATGTCGTAGTCAAAGAAAGTTGGACAAGTAATGTTCTTGGATAAATTATTATGAGATATTTAAAGATTTCCTTGTTCATTGTCAATGATCCAAATAAGAATTGTTCCGGTTTTATAATTTAAAGATACTTGAGAACAAATAGAACTTACATACCACTTCCTAAAAGTAGGACATAAAAACTTACGAAATAAAAAGTACTGTTTAGCTTAGAAAACTATTAAACTCAAACTCAAAGCATTTATTTCAATTAAACCATTACAGGCACTTTTGAATTATCAAAATTAAGTAGTCGGTCAGTTAGTCAGAAAGTTGAAGCTAGTCGCCCATTCCAAAGCGTAGATCTCTATGGAGAAGAACGGGTAAGAAACTCCATGGACACTCTTTTGAAACAAGATATTACAAAATCCTAAGTACATTATTCTTATTGCTTCTATATGTGAGAACAATGTAAAAAAAAAAACACATAAATGAAGAAACAATACAAGAAATAAGATTAAAAATATGCCTTGGCAGTTAAGAGATGACCAGTCTCAACCGACGGCGTCCGTTCACGAACATGACGCATGGATCAGCACCATCCAGCTCAACCATTTTGTAGGGAACCGAATGATCCAACACACGCGCCACCATATGTGTTATTATGATTTTCTTCTTAAGCAAAGATGTAGCTATGCATCTTTAACACCAACCCCTGGAATTCATTTATAGCTAGGATAGTTAGGTACTGTGAGAGCGTTACGAGCCTTCAGTGCCGGGGCGAGTAAATAAAATCAGTTTGTCATATTACTTCAACAATAATTATTCCTAGAAGATGATTCTACGTTTTTAGATTTTTATCCTTGTCTCCTGGCTTGTCAGCCAAATCTTATTCTTATTTTTATAAATCAATGTTTGTCTCTCATTTCTGAAATCTACTCAGTACTCAGTAGTAGTAAATCTAGTCAGTAGGGACTGGTCATCTCTTTGCTGCCATGGCTTATTTTATTTTAATTTATTATTTGAACTGTTGTTTTTTCTCATGTTTTTAATTTCTGCATCGTTCTCACATGTATAATTTTTAACATGAATGATGTAACCAAGACTTTGTAACCACATTATTTTGATTTAAAAGAGTGTCCATGGAGTTTCTTGCCCGTTCTTCTCCATAGGTACCTACGCTTTGGAATGGGCAACTAGCTTCATCTTTCTGACGGACCGACCCCTTGACAATTCAAAAGTGCCTGTAATTGGTTTAATTGAAATAAATGCTTTAAGTTTGAGTTTGACTCACCAAAGTATTCATAAAGGTTGCATTTAAGGTTTAAAATAACCTAGAAAACTGGCCAGCTTTTACCTTCGTAAGTAGAACTTTCATAACAAGAAGCAACATTAGCACATTTTCAGCGACTAACAAAAGTAAGTGAGGCAATGATTGCTAAAGCAAGCGTTACCTAGGTTACTAGTTCATACCTAAGTACCCACAACCCTTTAGAAGCTTAGAATTCGTACAGAACGATAAGCAGCTACATACCTGTTTTCGTTCATTTGCACATGAGCATGGAAAATTGAAACACCGAAAGATGGCGTGTTCCCGTTGATTCTACTGACATTGACCCTATGTCCATTTAATCTAAATATTAATTTTAATTCATCATTTCATTTCTATATTTATGTCTGTAATTTATATGGTGTACATAATATAGAGTATTCTATTCTATTCTCAATGTTCCTAAAACAGCACATATTGATTCCAAAACTTTTGACCCTGACTGACTTGTGTCTCCGTGGAGTGTGCTGGCTCTTCTGCAGTGTCTCCGCTGGCGTCCATAATGTAGGCTAATGAATGAGGGCTAGCGGGAATTATGTTTCAGGTACATAACTATATCATGTTGTAGGATGGGCTAAATTTTTATGTTTCTAAAGGGCTGGTTTCCTGTCAATTTCAAACAAATACCAAATTTTTATATAATTTATCATATTCCATTATCATCATTTATTTGAAGAAAAGTCAGTGGGATAAAGAGCAACTTCATTATTATCCCCGTCCCCGTCTTGAGCAAGCGTAGTGATCTATGCCTTCTTTGTATGAGAAGCCCCTGGGACAATAATAGTCTGGTATTACTACATACATATGGACTGTTTTCAATGTGTAAAGACCTTAGATATTACTAGCGACAACCCAGTGGGTACAATGGGAACTCACCGAAGGTCGGTTTCAAAACACCAGTGAAAATAGTTTGCGGTTAGGCACTTCACGTTTCGATGTGTTATGGATTCCTATTGAAATCTTAGAACATTAACTTTAAAGGCTTAAGGTCTAGGCTGTCGAAGAAGAAAGTTTTTGAAAGAAAACCATTGTTTGCTATTGTTATTGGAGTACGCTTTTAGTATAGCAGGCCTTTTGTTGGTCCACAGTGGTCCTACTTGCGTTGTAAGTGAAAAGGGCGTGACGAATTATACATACATACCTACGTAGAGGTAGTACAACATTGTTTGTGTGCATGGTGAAAGTTTTTCTACTCGTAAACGTAGCAATTATTATTTACTAGCTGCGCCCCGCGGTTTCACCCGCGTAAGTGTCGATCCCGTCGGAATATCGGGATAAAAAGTAGCCTATATTTTATCCAGAAGTCAGCTACCTCCATACAAAATTTTATCAAAATTGGTATAGCCGTTTGAGCGTGAAGAAGTAACAAACATATAAACACACACACTCACAAACTTTCGCCTTTATAATATTAGTGTGATAGTGTGATTACTAAATTACTGTCTTTGAACAACAAGATCTAAAATACAGTCGTGTCAGCGACACGGAGAAGAAGACTATCTTTGGAAATTAAGAAAGAAAACTTAGGATGTTTAAAAAAATCCTATAAAGTGTGACATAGGAGTTTTTTAAAACATTACAAGTTAAAAGAGAACCAAAATCAATCAATTCAATAGAAATCAAAACATTTTTTTCTATTGTAGTCAACCCTATTGGTTGACTCGGACATTTCAGTAAAACGTAGTTTTTTGTCGTTTTGTATCCAAATAAAATCATTCAGTTCATTCCTTTTATCTGATAACTATTACTTCAATCGAATTCCCAAGTACTTATCACTTTACTACTTGGACCTCTCGCTCTCATTTCTTCCAGAGTCCATAAAAAAGGTGCAATTATATTCAAAGGCAGTACCCCTTAACTCAGCTGGTCGCGACCCAGTGCCCTTGCGCCTTCACGAGCCCTGATTGGAATTTATCGTCTACCCAGCCTGTAAGTCGGAGCGGCGTGCATTACACTTATTTTTTTGCCTTCGCCCCGCTGCAGTCGGGTAATAACGCGTATTAAGTTTGTTGTGACGGCATTTGATTTTGATACACTTAATTGATAATAAGCGGGTTTTCTATGTGTAGAAATGTGTCAGTTTGATGATTAAGGGCTGATTTTTCAAGTCATATTAACTTACTTATATCTTAAGAATAAATATGTCAATTTGACATAATTTCTATACAAAAGCTGTCAAACCGCAATATTTACTCACGTGCACTCACTTTTTGTCTTTTTTTCATCTTTAATTATATTTTTCATTTTTTTCATATTTTCATCTTTAATCATATTTTCATTCAAACAAAGCTTTTTTATAATCAAAGTAAAAAAAGTTTGGGTAGCAACACATTATTACCCAAATAAAACTATCTTTACATCTTACTATACTTAGCGACACTAAGGTACCTACTATCTGTGTGTACATTGTGTACAACGTCGTCGGTACAATAAAAAGCATTGCGATGGGAGTTTATAATCCTAATCGCGGAGAAACGTGAAAAAATCCACCCACAGACGCGTGCGCAGGACCGGGCAGAAAAAATGCAAGGCAAATATAACATATAGAGCAGGTTTTAAGTAGAAGTTATGATTATTTAACTGAGTTAAGCCTTTAAATTACTTTAGGAGGAATTCAAAGATTTGTTGGCCTTGTGGTTCAATGAAAATGAGTAAATGACCAAATGAGTCTTTTAATGTTCTTCAGTGTTTCGTGATTTCATGGAACATATTTCTGCATCCGTATGGAACCCTTGAAAAAATCTATTTTTAGCCAATTTAAAAGTCACTATTCACTCAATTTTCCGTTTCCATAAATTTCTTTATTCTGTTTATTATGTAGTCATGACCAAACCATGCGCCGTATGCTGGAGTGTCCAAAGTTCCCATACACCTGCACTTCTGGGGACCTAAAAAGCCACCGATGTCGCAGTTGGCGTGGCCACCTTCTGGGCTCAACTCATTTTATAATTATTATAGAATATCACGGTTTGGAGGCCTATGTCCAGCAGTGGACGTCTTTCGGCTGAAATGATGATCACGGTTTGGTGAGGAGTTTGTCATCGTCTGCGCTATTATAGTTTTAAAATATTGAACAAAAAGTTGTCATGGAAAAGTATCGTAAAATATTTACTTACAGAAATAAACATAATTTTATCATTTCATTCCTTCATTTTATTTATTTCTGGAGATAACATTGAAAGCTTTCCTATATTTACTTTTCAGCTGGTCTTTAGTACCTACCTACGCGAAGGAACTTGACATTAAATGATAAATGATTTATTTTCTGTAAGTAGGTTTGTACTAGTACAAACACTTTTACATGTCAATCATTGACAATCGATATGAAAGGTCTAGTGGAAAAATATAGATCGATATCAATGTATAGTAGGTACACAAACCATTAGGCAGGTAGGTATGAACAGTTATTATAATTCAAACTACAAACCTACATAATTATAATCACGCTGCACGTATCCGTATCGAATCAAAATTGCAAAATAAGTACCTACATATTAATCGCGGCTATAACGATCTATGTTTCCTTACCGAAGATTATGATTTCAATAATCCTTAAACGGTGAGGTACAAGCACCTGTTACTGTAGAAACATTAGTTAGTTTTTGATGGGAACTTGTTCGTCTACTTTTAGTAGACAGTACCTATTCAAAGTTTTGTCCGACGTAGACAGAAGAGTTTTGAGTTAGATTTTGGACAACTTTGACTTTATGGAGTTTCTTGCCCGTTCTTCACCATAGAGATCTACGTTTTGGAATAGGCAACTAGCTTCAACTTTCTGACTTAATGACCGACTATTTAATTTTTTAATTGAAATAAATGCTTTGAGTTGAGTTGAGATTACTATGAGACTTACCGCGAATGTATGCGCCATCATTATTTTCTTCAAGTCTGTCTTGATTCAGGTCTGAGCTCAGCTTCAAAGTCGTACCGTTATGGTGGCTTTTAAATTAGTCATTGAAGCCCAAGATCCCGCCAAATGAAATTAGCGCTAACCAGAATTAAAACATCTTACTATTCCTGTCAATCATTTGAAGTTGACGAAAACAGAATGACAATTTAAATATCTTAGGTTCGTGATCGTGCAATCGGGTCCCAATGCATAGGATCACGTAAAATGATAACCATTATTGTAAAACAAGAAGGCAACAAGACCGTTTACCCTACATAATGGCTACCGATTAGCTTGTTTCTCACAACTGTACCACCAGGCTCCATGAGAAATTCAATCAATCGGACTATTTTAATGGCTGACGATTGCGCCACAATCAATATCATTTTCCCACTGCAGTACGCTGTCATTAAGAGTATTATGATTTATTTCTGTTTTGTTTTTGAGTTATTATTGTTTGAGAACTTTGTTTGATGTGAGTTTTGCGTTTTAAAGATTAACAGTGTT
The DNA here is from genome assembly GCA_947508005.1 of Amphipoea lucens. NCBI lineage: Eukaryota > Metazoa > Arthropoda > Insecta > Lepidoptera > Noctuidae > Amphipoea > Amphipoea lucens. The sequence continues at coordinate 12,272,075 of OX382374.1, forward strand.
CACCGTTCCCAAAACATTTGCACGTTCTATATGATGCCGAAGTGAATTAGTGATTACTGCGGACCGACCCCAGTAATCACTGACAGTCGGTATAGAAATTGTTTCAAGGCTTTCATGGAAAAAGAGACACAAAGGAAAGGTCAGGTCAGGCTTGAACTTCTGTTGCGCTTAACAATATGGCACATAGACAGGATACCTATAGCCACGTAAAAACAAATTTCGCAAGTTCAATATCAACAAATTATTATATTATATTTTCAACACAATCCTTTCTACATAATAGCGACATACATCAAGTAAAACACCATCTTCAAAATTAGCCCAAAGCCATAACGCAACGATAAGCGTTGCGTGCGAACACGAGTAGCGTCCGCAACACGCAACTGTCGAGTGATTTAAACACAACTTTCAAAGACTAATGACGTTTATTAAGCCAATCAATTTATTGAGAGAACGATTGAGATATCCTTAAGGATGGTGGTTGTTGTACGCGAACGCGGTTGAGATGGTAACAAAAAATACAGCGAACTTTAAATTGGCCCATTAATGATGTCTGAGAGCAGTGATGGCCAAGTGGTAACGGCCGCGACTTAGGTACGAGGTGTAGGTCGTAGGTTCGAACCCAGACAGGCGCGTTACTTTGTGTAAATTATTTCATCACCACTGCTCTCAAAACGGTGAAGGCAAACATCGTGAGGAAACCGGCATGTCCTAGAACCAAAAATTCGAAGACATGTGACGTCTGCCAACCCGCACTGGGCCCACTCCCTCTCACCGAGAGGAGGCTTGTGTCCCAGCAGTGGGAACATTATAGGCTGATTGTGTGAATGATGTCTTGGTGTAAGTTTTTCTTCTTATTTTATACGAAGGTTGTTTCTGACTTCTATAATCCATAGGTAAATCAAGTGTGATGTGTTTGTAGCAGATATCTCGCTATACAAGAACCTCTTTGCTGAAATAGCTTTAATCGCGAAATCGCGTTGGGTTGTTTCTTAACAGTTTTGTATGTGCTTGAGTTTTTACCTGAGCAAACGAGCATCTCTTTGCTGAAACAGCTTTATTAAATGCGAAATCGCGTTAGGTTGGATTTTGTTTGTGCATTGAGCTTTTGCGCTTTTGCCTGAGCAATATAATTTTGGTGAGCAATTCTCTTATCAGCTAATCTACTGACGAATCCTATCTAAACAGTAGTGATTAGTTGACAAAAAGAGCAACATCCATTTAATTACCTAGAGATTTGACTACTACAGTGCGGCCGACGAGAGAAAGCGTTCTTGATACCTGTCAGTTTCATACAAACGAATACGAGTTTGGCGAATTTGATCTTTATTTGAATTGTCACACTGACAGTTGTCGGAAATACATTATCTCAACGGCTGCAGGTAATTGTTTTAAGCAACCAGAAACTGCACCCTAATTGCGTAACATATTAATCTCAATCTGAATCATTTTGAAGGATATTGCTAATCCATTGCTTCATATGTTCGAAAAATTTGTCTGATCAAAAACGTAAATATCGCAATGAATGTTGTTGAACTGTCAAAATGAAATCCATTGCTAGTGCTACCGATAGTGTGTTACGTAATTACCCCACTGGAGGCTAGTTCAGTAAATAGAGAATTATTTGTAGATATTTCAAAACAGAGGTCAATTCTTAATCGAAATCTAATTTAATGTTCTATAATGATCGTATAAAACAATCACGCACCTTAGGCTGAGTAAATGGTAGCGTTTATTAAGTGGGGACAAGCACGCGATCCTGACTCCAACGCTTTTAATTTTGTTGTAAACAAATTGCGATTAATGTGAGAAATTTGTTTCTGTACCTGTATACATACTGTGAGGGAGGAAAGTTTATTGATAATAAAGTATTTTAATTCAATTTTTCTTTGAGTAAGGCTTAATTATTAATAAAGAATGAAAGGGCTATGGCGACTACTTTATGGTTAATTGAACTTACCTTAAGTGAACTTCAACCAAAATTATACGAGATGTTGCATCCGAAGAGATTTAACATACATTGTAGTCCGTGTTCCTATGTACTGCATTGCCACACTGTTCAAAGATTAAAAAAAAAAAAGAAATATTTTTGACGTCTAGTCACAGATTAATCTAGTGAAGTCTATACCTACTGTCAGCTGTCACTTCATTCGTTTTAGAGCTAGGACCGTTTCATAATGATATAGGGTTAATGTAAGCTGCATGTTACATTGGGTAGGGGGGGTGTTAAATCTCTTCGGATGCAACATCTCGTATAATTTTGGTTGAAGTTCACTTAAGGTAAGTTCAATTAACCATAAATTATACTTTAATGTTGCATCCTCGAGATTTAACATACATTGTAGATGTTTAGCGCACATTGTGAAACGGGGTATTTTGTTTTATAAATCTCGGGGGCTGTAATCGGTGTCTAAAATAAACAATGAGTATTTAATTACTATAAATTTTAATCATTGATACTTATAATATTATGTCTTAATTAATTAGGTAAAGTATATGTAGATCAACTCAACAAAATAGTGTACTTATTACTAATCATAACCATTATGAATTAAATACAGCTTCAGCAAAGCGTGTATCTTCTACGGAAATTGCAAGAGGTTGATCATAAAATTTTGCGAAACAAATTGAATTTCCTGTCCAGCCGGCGGTCTTTTTTATGATTTCGATTGAGACACCTGCTCTATTTGCTGCCGACGTGGACGCGTGTCGGGTGCTCCTATATGCAGAGAACATTTTTACATCTACGCCGCTATCACTGAGAGTTTCTTTTATCCAACGACTGACGGACTGTGAAGTACAGTTATGTATAGGTTTTTTGTAGGTTTGAATTAAATTATCGTTGTTTTCAGTGGTTCTAAATGGCTTAGTTTTTTCCAAATATGAAATTAAGGTTTTTGCGGGGCATATTGATTGTTTGTCCATGAAAAATGGTATAATCAACCGAGGATTCTGTCTATTAGGTGCTGATGTTTTAATTATCTCGTTAATTGCAATTTTTATACAAGTGTCAGTAACCTTAATGTCCTTGACTTTAATTAAAGATAACGTTTGCATCCGTTGTCCTGTGGACAACGCAAGTAACGTAACTAGTTTTTTAGAAATGTCCTTAAGAGGTAGCTCTTCGTTTGGATATAATTTGGAGAGATGATCCAACACCAAGTTAGGATTCCATGTTGTGTTATATTTAGGAATATTTGGTTTGATTTTAAATACGCCCTTGAAAAATCTAGAAACGTAATCATTTTCCGTCTGGTCCTTGGATAAAATCAAATTTAACGCAGAACGAAATGAATTTAAAGTACCAAAACTAGCGCCTTTATGAAACTCGTCAGTCAGAAATTTAAGAATCATTGTGACTGAACTGTTCAGATAATCTACATTATTTCCGATACAAAAGGAATACCAACGTTTGAGTGCAACGTTATATTGATTAATGGTGTTATTAGAAAGAGACTTAATCATAATTTCAATAGTTTCTATTGGAATATCACGCCTTAGGTATGATTCCCTGACAATATCGCGCAGGCCAGGGTAAGTTTTTTCCACATGGGGTGAGGTTCCCTGTAAGGAGACAATAAATTATTTTTATCAGGTTCAAAGAAAAGTATTTCTGAGACGACCAGCCTTCTAAACAACGGGTACCAAGGTTGACTGGGCCAGTGAGGAACGAGAACTAATCCAGTTGCCTTCTCGCTGACTATCTTCCTTAAGCATTTTAGTACGAGGGCAAACGGCGGGAAGGCGTAAAAAAAGTAAGTATTCCAAGGGATTGTAAATGCATCTATGTCAAAAGCATCTGGGTCGCGTTGCCATGACAAATATTTACTACACTTTTTGTTTATACGCGAGGCAAACAAATCTATATCAGGATGGTTAAACTTATTGGTTATGGCCTTGAACAAGTTATGATTAAGTTCCCACTCCGTATCAACATTAGTATACCTAGAGGCTTGATCGGCATCAGTATTCTCTCTTGACCTAATATATGACGCAAAGATGTAAATCTGCCTTTCCTCACACCACTGCCATATTTCTCGCGTAATGTTATTTAAGTGCGGAAATTGTATGCCTCCCATTTTATTGATATAGGCAATAGCAGTGGTGTTGTCTATTCTGAGTAAGACGTCCTTATTGCGATCATTTTTACAAAATGCTTTTAAACCTAGGAAAGCAGCTAGCAACTCAAGGAAATTTATATGGTTTATTCGTTCTTTTGTGGACCAATGGCCCTTAGTAACTTCACCGTCACAGGCTGCGCCCCAGCCAGTGAGTGAGGAGTCAGTGAATATTTCTCTGTAAAAGTGGCCATCATGAAACTTATTCTTATTCTTATTAGATATCTGACTCCACCATGAAAAATCGTCTTGTAAAATTGGATCAAATGGCATTTTAGCGTCATAATTGTCATTTGATTTTAAAAGAGCTAAATGTTTCTCACGTTCTAGACGTTTAGTGTATACCCAGCTATAAGCAATGGCTGGGCACGCTGCTGTTAATGTACCAATTAGCTTGGCAAAGTCTCGAATAGGAACCATATTCTTTTTGCGAATTTTACAAATTAATTCAGTAATTTTTATAATTTTATCTGATGGTAGTTGTAAACACATTAATTGTGAATTTATAATAAATCCTAAGAACTTGCAAATTTGACTTGGCTCAGGGGAACTTTTTTCATAATTAATCACGAGGCCTAATGCTGCAAATGCTTGTGTAACTGATGTAACTGTCTTGGAACAAGCGTCATATGTGTCTCCGATGCAGATGACGTCATCTAAATACGACACTACTGTATGATTATTGTTTCTTAGATGAGACATGACTGGTTTTAATAGTTTTGTGAATACGAGCGGTGCTAGACTAAGGCCATATGGTAAACAACTAAACTCGTATAGGACTTCATCATATTGAAACCTTAGATATTTTCTCTATGACTCATGAACTGGAACTAAAAAATAAGATTCCTTTAAATCGATAGTTGCCATAAATGAATTATGTAGTACGAGTTTAAATACAGTGCGTATATCGTCCATTTTAAAATGGCGAACCGGTAAAAAAACATTGAGAGCCTTTAAGTTTAATATAAATCTGTAACCGCCAGTGTTCTTGGGGGTCAAAAAAACTGGAGAAACAAATTGATCTATTACATTATTGCATTCAGATATCGCTCCTAAGTGGAGTAGTTTCGAAATGGCCTTCATCATATCATTATGTGGAGAAGGTGGATTCTTAGGTTCTATGTTTTGATAAACCTTGCTAATGAATGGGATTTTATAGCCTTTTACATAACCTAACACGACAGGATCATCAGTTATGATTGTCCAATTGTCGATAAAATGTCTAATTCTACCAGAATGAGGTACCTTTAACTGCGATTCTTCTTGTCGTAAGCTCTGCTGCCCCTCATGTATTTGCCGCGCTGAGTCGTCGTATTGTGGGTCCTCCTCGTTGATGACGTTGATGGCTGCGGCTGATGTCGGCCCGGTGCTTGTGTCGTACTCGTGTTGTTTATTTTTCGAGGAGGACCTCGCGCATTTCCCTGTTGGAATGCAGGTCGACGGTTACCCATGGTGTTAGATAGAATAGGTTTCTTTATTTGTTGACTGGACTTTTCTATATCTTTTGATGTTTTAATGTTTTCTCCAAGTTTTGTGCCGAACAAAAGGTCGTCCCTTTTTACACCTTTTATTATATTCCAGAAGTTTTTGTCCAAAAGGGGCACAATAAGCTTCCGCCTGTTATATGTTTCCTCATGATGTAAGTCAAGTAATATCTGGCTGACCTCAGATATTCTTTTTAAGATGTCGATCTTATCGGCAGATTGAGCCTGTATAAGGTCTTTTGTTAAGTTAACTAGGCCTGCGATACCTGTGCCGAGTTGATTTTGTGCTGCCTCCAAGTGTTTATCTCGGTTTTTAGCAGAGTCGGACAATACTGAAGCGACTTCAGGGTTTAGTTTCGGTGCTCGGGCCAGGGTAAAATTTTCAGGTACGAGCATCTTCCCTTTCAAGGTTTCTTTTTGGTCTTTGGCCAAACCATCCAGCAGGATCTTTCCCCAACGTTCAGCGACTTCCTCGGGTATTTTTGTACCCAGCTCAGGGTCCAACTTTTTTGCCTCTCCAAGTAATTCCAAAATTTCAATTGGTATATCGGCCGAAGCCTCGGTAGTTTCACTTGGGTCAATCGCCGGTTGTTCTTGCATCGCGGGCGGAGGCTGCGTGATGTTATTTTGTGGCACAGTATTTGCGACTGATTTAATTACTTGATCATGTTGAACCTGCTCAGGTTCGGGCGAAATAATATCCTCGCGGTCGCTGTACACATCTTCGTTATGACTTCCATAATATGTATTGTGACACGATGAACTAGAAGACCGCGGAGAAGTATTTTCTGAAGAGAAAAAAGGTCGTCATTACTTTCAGGACAGTATCGCGTACAGTCTCGCTAAGAAAGTAAACATTGTATTTCTGGATAACATCGCGTGTTACCTCTTTAAGAAATACACGTTTTTACTATCAGGATAACAACTCGTGTTATCTCATTAAGATAGCATTATGCGTATTAATAAAAACACAGCGAGGGTAGTTGTGTAAAAAACTTACGTTTTTCGCGTTCATATCTTAATTTATCTTCATATCGTTTTATTTTCCGCATTAGATATTCTTCTTCGTTCTCACGTTTTCGTTTTCCCATATTTCTAAAACACTTTCTAAAAGAAACACAGGATTAAACTGATATTTACGGATAAAAGTTCGAAGTAACGTCGTAGCAATGCCGCACACGAAACACGAATGAAGTGACAGCTGACAGTAGGTATAGACTTCACTAGATTAATCTGTGACTAGACGTCAAAAATATTTCTTTTTTTTTTTAATCTTTGAACAGTGTGGCAATGCAGTACATAGGAACACGGACTACAATGTATGTTAAATCTCGAGGATGCAACATTAAAGTATAATTTTTGTAATAGTCGACGTAGCTTATGTGCCCCATGGGTAACGATGAAAATACAGGTTGGTATGGGACATGGACGCGCAAGCTGTTATCTTGGATTCCGTATATGATTTTGGACCCCTGCGTTGAAAATTTTTGTCGGTTAAATTAAAAATAATCTGCTAGTTTATAGAAAAGGGCAATACCTACCTACGCAGTCAAAATGTACGTAACTGCTATTTTTTTTTTAATAACTGGTCATATATTTTAACGCAGGTGGTATCCAGAATCATGTACTGAACCCATGATAACAGGATGCACGTGGCTGTCCCCGCTATCCTATATTTATAGGTATTTAATTGTGCCTCAGTAATCATGACTTGTCAGTTTACAATAATCGGTTTTGATACTCCGCATTGGGCCCGCGTGTTGAATTACGGCCCACTCCCTCTCACTGAGAGGAGGCCTGTGTCCCAGCAGTGGGAACATTATAGGCTGATTATGATGGTCTTGATACTGTGGTAAATAAGGAAAAGTTTCATAAACATTATTTGAATTGAATTCGTTTTTTAACAAACGATTTTTTTTTTGTATCTAGGTGTTCAAAGGATGGATTGTATTTGCGTGCACTTATTGAGGAATTCTCGTGAATACGACACGCAGCAACAGCAATACATTATTTTGAGCATTGCTGCTCATCCAACATACTAATTACAATGTTGTAACTGTTGTACCTACTTAGTTGCAATGCAAAGGTCAAAATCATGCACGCTACTAAATGTAATATTATAATACATTTATCATTAGATTATAATTATTACGTCTTAATTGTGATTCACATACTGTTTATTAATTTTAATTGTATTATTTGTAAGGATAATATGTGTTAGGTATGCCTAATTTCGAACACATGTGACATCTGCCAACCCGCATTGGGCCCGCGTGGTAGATTACGGCCCACTCCCTCTCACCGAGAGGAGGCCTGTGTCCCAGCAGTGAGAACATTATAGGCTGATTATGATATTATGATGATGCCTAATTTTGGTCTATTATGGGATGCCCTAAAAGAGCATCCAACCATGCTTCAGAAAGTCTGGCGGAACATGGACAGTCAACTCCAACTCTTACAATTTGTACTGGATTTGGATTCCTTGATTCCTGTAGAACCAAAGAGCTGCTTAAAATCACTCATTTACCGACCATCCCGAAAAAAATCGAAAACTAGAACTAATCTACATTTGTAACAATTACTTAGTAGGTAGTAGGAACAACATTATGCGACTAATAAAATGTTTGTAGGGTATCGTAGGACGTGACTTGCAACTCATTCTCCCTCACACATTTTACCCCTTATTAAGCCAATAAAAGCCAATCCCTTCGAATCCCTTCCCTACAAAACTAGGTCACAACTCATGAATCAGTCATTTACTTGATATCTCGCGTGTTTTTATCAGAAACGCAACTGTTTTTAGTTCGCGTGACTTACAACTGGCAATTTGAATTAGAATGTGCCCGCCCATTGCCACGCCTGCTGGTAGGTGCAACGGTATCTGATCGTGGTGGTTACGTAAAGCTGATTATGCATTTTCTGTGGTGCGGTGGTTGGTGGTATGGGACTGGGTTTTGAAGTGGTCAATAGGTGGAGGTTCGATTTCGAAACTTTAAAAATCCGCAGCCGTAATCGTATAAAGAGAAAAAAATTACAATAGGCTCGCCCCCTATTACATCGGACTTAAACATAACTGGCGAGTACTGTGGATATGTCTGCTTAACCCTTCGGGGCAAACTGGCGCGAATTTATATTATATTACAGTTTTGTAAACATTAAGCCTGATTTCGCTAATCTAGAGAGAAAATAGTAGCGGGCCCAAGATACAGCCTTGTGGTACTCCAACTTTATTATATGGTGGTTAGGGCTAACACGCGATTTCTATTCTTCGATTATTTACAAATCCTCGATCAAGTCACAATTATGCATTACACAATATCGTTGCCGGTTTATTAGGTAACTTTGCAACCATTTAAATGCTAACCGCGAACACCATGCGCTGGAAATTGGTCCATTATATTTTCACTCTTGTTTATCCCCCTCCTTTATAAGGCTCTTTTTTAATAAGGGAACTGAATTCATGCTAAAACCACAAAATTATTATACAATTTGCATTTTCTTTAAAGAAAAACATGCATAAAGCTACTCCACACTTAGGTAGGTACTACCCGACAATACCCACCTACAATCCTACATACGGTCTGCGATGACGCGAATGATATCGCACGAACATGTGAGAACGGAGTTCCGAATGTAATAGATAGAGGCTATTGTTTTACTCGACCGGCTACATAATGCCTTGTATGCAGATTGGAGTTACGCGAAGTAGGTTGCCCTGTATTCGTATGTGGTTATACGCGATTTGTAATGTAGACTGTGTCTAGATAAGACGATTTACTTACCTACAAGACAAGGTGCTAAGTCGATTTCTATTTTGTCTTGGTTGGAGCTCGTACTCCGTTGCATCGCTAATAATTAAAGTCTGTATTGTGTCAAATAAACATCTCTATATAATAAGTGCTTTCAGGAGATCCTTTCATGATTGTGACGATTTTCAAAGCAAAACTTATAATAATATAGAGAATTTTTTAACAATATGAATACTAAACTCTTCGTCGAGTTGGTGTGATCTTGCAGCTGGCGTTCCTCAAGGCGGTATATTATCTCCTCTTTTATTCTCCATTTTTATTAACCTCATTACCACCGAGCTTCGGACTGCGTATCATCTTTATGCTGACGACTTGCAGCTTTATTGCCGGGCAGGTGTTGGCAACATATCAGATGCAATTGATGAGCTAAACCGGGATTTAGATGTCGTTAAAGACTGGTCTAATCGATTCGGGGTGGCGGTTAACCCCACCAAGTGTCAGGCTATCTTAGTAGGCAGCCCCTACAGCATGAGGAAGCTGAATGGCTTAACTGTGCCACCTGTGATCTTCGACAACTCAGTCATCCCGTTTAGCTCTGATGTTAAGAATCTTGGTCTGCATGTCGACACCTGTCTTGACTGGCGAAAGCAGGTTACGACTGTAAGTCAGAAAGTCACCGGAACGTTGCGGTCGCTCTACCGATTGAAAAACCTTCTCCCTTCACACATAAAGGCAATGCTTGTACAGTCCCTAATATTTCCCATAATTGACTATGGTGATGTGTGTTACTATGACCTGAATGCAGATCTCCTCAATAAACTTGACCGTCTTCTTAATAACTGCATTCGATTCGTTTTCAATCTTCGTAAGTATGACCATGTTTCCGAGCACCGGCGGCTTTTAAAATGGTTACCCATTCGCCAGCGCAGAGAGTTGAGGGCGCTGACTACGTTGTTCTCTATTCTTGACAAACCCACTGCTCCTTCTTACATGACTTCCCAAATTCAATATTTATGCTCTGCCCATGCTAAAAATCTTCGTTCCACCAACAATCGCCTTCTACGATGTCCTTCTCACCGTTCTGGTTTCATTCATTCTTCTTTCTTTGTCCAGGCGGTCTTTCTATGGAATGCGCTCCCTCTGAACATCAGGACGGCAACCAGTCGGTTATCTTTTAAAGTGAAGGCACGTGAACATATTCGGCAGAAGTTGGCTGTAACATCCCAGCGCTGATTTGCTGGATTCGTTTTCTCCTCTACCGATCATTTCTCCCCTGAGAGTTCATGTGGTTTATATGTATGTATGTATGTATCTATGTATATATTCTTGTATTTTATAGTCATTTCCAAGCTAGTTATTCTGTATGTTGCACCTGCCATGTTTTGTCTCTGCATCACCCTAAGGTTGACTGGTAGAAAATGCCTCAGGCATTAAGTCCGCCTTTGTACAGTATTTTTTTTTTACTTGTGCATAAAGTTTTAATAAATAAATAAATAAATAAACAGCCAATAGGATTTAAATTCCTGCATTTCTGTCTACACTAGTTAGGAGTTCATAAGCCATAAAACTTATAACTGCTTGACAACCATAATAATCTGCATGAGTGTCACATACAATAATTATCTCTGAAAATGCATTGGCGCTGAGTTATGTGAAAGTATAATTTCTAAGTTTATTAGTCAATTTTACTTCATTTCAACAAATAAGGCCTTCAAAACATTTACTGAATACAGCGATCCTGACTAATATGGAACGTTAATGATTACGTCTTACTTATCCTTGGGGTATATATACCTAGCAAAGTCAACACCAAAACTAGCATTAATGGCATGGTACATCAATTCATCTAAGATCAAAAGTCCTGTCTGTGTTTTTGAGGACGTAGAAAAGTAAATTATTCTCGGTTTTCTATACAGCTATTCACGTTGTTTTGATTAAAATCCCTCACTAAAATTTTATACAAGGACAGCTATCTTAGAACAGATCCCATGAGAAATAGAATCTTCACAAAATGTCCCAATCACAATAGAGACACAACACTTACGTCCATTTTACATGCAATTACCAAATTAGATGTTCCGAAGTGACCTTTTACATACGACGTGACATCTTCGTATGAAATGAAAATTGCTGTCAAGCGCGCACGTTCTTCATCTGACATATAATTTGTAAGGTCGTGTCCCGAACTAAGTTCCCATGGTCCGTGTGTGTTACGAATACCATTTTGAGCCTTATTGTAATCCGTTTTGATGTGTATGATTTCTTTATTGGGTGTGTAATTTGTCGCTTTAGATTGAATGTTTTGAAGAGTCGGTTCGTGGTTTAGGCTACTCGGTATTTTTTTTTGGTGAGAAGTGACTCAGAGGAAATTTTGGGACTACATACTGTAAAAACCAAGTCTGGCTATCTTTATGACAGACGCCAGAATTGGGGAACAAAATGTTGTAATCCTAATGTAAGTGTTACCAATTCTTGGGAGCAAAGAGGACAAAGCATTTTTGAATGCATTTGAAAATTAAGATAGAAGAGAAGAAAAATAAAAGGACCAGAAGAGTCGATTTAGGTAATAAATATAGTCTTGCGTTGTGCCTGATTAATTTCTGGTTGATCTGACGACGCGACATCACAGTCTACTGTAATTTGAAACTATAACATGGTTTGTGTTTTAGTTCCTACATATCTTTACATACTTGCTATGCACATGCACACAGTACTTAACATTTAAATGTACTAGAAATGCTATCTAATCAGATGCACAGGGGGCGTGCCTGACCAGTGAAATGTTGCCCGTTTCCCCTCGTTACTGCGTCTAGCCGCTGTGACGGGAGCACTGCCGTATCAAGACCATCTAGATCTGTGTAAAGTTACGCCAAGAAAATATATTGAAGAACCTTGAATACATTTTCTTGCCGTGTTACATAGCCGTTACATTGTTATCTCTCTGAAGGAGTGTAGTTAAAGAGAACAGTTACACCTTCCACTACTGAGAAAAAGAAATTAACGCGGAAAATAATTTCTGCAATCTGGCAAATCCAATATGGCGTGCAAAATCTGAAAGTAGCAGTCACACTAAGCTGGTTAAGTCTATCGAAGGAAATATGGCTGTTGGAATAAACTATGAATTGGCAATCATAGCACGTGAGACCCATAAGGCAAATGACGACATGAAGATAGGAGAATATTTGAGGGATTTTTTATCGGATCGGGTGTAGAACTGCAAGTTACAAGCGTCTTTTGTTAGTCTCTAACCAGCCTAGGATAGCCAATTAAATATGTAATCTCTTGTCTTACAGAACAAAACATTCGCTATTACTGCAGCTCACCAACGTTTCATCTACACACACAAAGCGAAAATTCCTCACCTATAATAAACTTAAATATATTCGTAATGTAATACCTTTAAGATTTGCCCCTGAAATATACGTTTCTTTGACACTAACGACGCGGCACTAAGGTGCAATGAATCAAGTGCGCAAACGCACTTATAAATAAGCGAGACCATATCGTAATTGGTGTGTAAATATCCGACCAAATGAGCATTAATGAGCGAAGTCCAGACCGTGTCTTCATTCTTCATTTGAAATATTTATGATCCCATTTTGAAAAATTCAGGAATGCATAACGAATTTTTTTGATTTATTTCCCTGCTTGTGTAGGGGGTTCTGCATGAATGACACGTTTTAGTGACGTTTCTTCTAATATGATAGATTCTTACAGTCATTTAGGTAGGTATACTGAAGATTGCAATAACGGATGACGAAAATTATCTGTTTGTAATTGAGTCAAAGCTCTGACTATTATTAAAAATAACTTTACTTCGACACTCTTATAAAATCACTATCACTACTGCAAATAGAGAGGCAGTAAATAAAAAATACTTCTAACGGAATATACCAACTTATTCTCATAATATTATAATTTTGTTATTTTTAATATGTTTGATTTAAGTAACTAATGTGAACTCCCCAATACGTACCTACCTACTGCAACTTTCCAATCATACGTAAAATTCGATCAGAAAAAAAAACCGTGCTGTCACAAATAAACGCATATAAGTAATTACGTTCTGTTCCCATACTCCTATACAAAGGCGGTCCATTAAACGGTCGTGTATAGGTTTTTTGTGGTGGCATCTTTTGACCCGGCCTGTGTCCCCGGGCGAAACAGTAAATAATGATCCCCATCGTATGTATAAATTATGAAATGAAATCATAAAAGTTCGGATGGTATCGCTACAGAGCTATTGATACCGATTAGTAGGTTTTTTTGGGAATTTATTTGTTTTCACTTTAGTTTAATATCATTAAAATGGTCATTAGCGAATGAGGAACTTTTTTTTTAATCTAATATCAGCTCACTTTTACCCGACTACGGCGAAGCCAAAAAGAAGGGTTATGTTTTTGTTGATATATCCTTATTTACCCGGAAGACCTTCTCCAGATATCATTCATTCTTCTTTGTCTGCAACGATGTATTTTTTAGAAAAAGCATTCAGAAAACCAAAACGGGTGTAAAAAGAGCTCAAGTTTTCTGATAATATAATAAGAATAAGAAAAGCAAGCATTTGCATAGAATACTTATTACTTACTTTTATAAAATTGTCATTATCATAGACAACTTAATTCTATAGACAGGTCTAGTCGATTATGTTTGGTAATCTATATATGTCTACGTACTTTTATCAATGATGCGCAGTTAATATTCGTTGTTGACATAATAATTATATATCTATATCATCTATATGAAATGGTGAGTTTTGTATTATACCCAGTATGTATATACTCAATTCTGAATTGTCTGCGAGTCTTTTCCATTTTGTTAAAAATTCTAGTGGTTACTGTTTTGTTCTTACAATTAATAATTAACTACTCAGTTATAAGTGTATAAAATAACGAAACTCATTTTGTATGTGATTTCAGCTTACTGTAGATTTTGGCATACCAAAACCTTCACAATCACACCCATAACAGCATCATAAATTATTCAAAGATGACAGCAACGTCAGCGTTTTGCATAGAGGTCGTTACCGTCTATGATGGATGGGATCACACGATCTTGACCGAACAGAGCCGAGGAGTGCCGAAGCGCAGCGGAGATAGCCGACTTACCCCGAGGCGCTTAAACTATCTCGAACGCTTTAGCTATTTAAATGAGTTGTCAATAATAAGTTGCGGATAATTTAAAATTATATTGCTGGTAGGCAAAGGTACAGGTTATTCTGAAAATCTTTTGTTAGTAACATTTTGTATGAATCTTATTAAGAATCTTTCTGTGTTGGATTCAAATAAAAACACTAGTCGAGTCTTTTCAATAATAAAAGTTCAATGCAGATCCAAACAAACCAAACAGGCCAAACATTGCAAACTTTAACTAGTGAATTGTCGTGCAAGCGGGCCTAATTCCCTGATTAGACCATACCCTAAAGATCTGCTTCGATTAGAGTGTCGTAGTATGAACACAGCTTTATTATCCCATAAAAAACTATAAACACAAAACAATAAAAAACTAAAGTACCACCGAATGACGGAATGCAATAAAATCGTGACAATCATCTAGAGGCAAAACCTTAAACGCCTTATAATAATCTTATGCACCGCCTTAATCTACAGAGGACCTAACCTCAAAAAGTTGGCCAAAAAACCGTGAGAACACATCGTTCAGCGCTGCAGTGACTCGATCCTTATGATATATTGCCTTAAACGTGCCATTTAGCGCTTACTCGTCCATTCTTAAGTATAGTGGAGCAAATTAGAAAAAAAAAATGTAAACATAACATTGTACGAATTCAATAATTAGATTAAGCTTGTAATGAGGGGGTTGTAGAGCCTTCGGCGACGTCGGGTCGCGTCGGGTGCCGCCCCGTGGCGCCTCGAGCGGGGTGCTTTTGACCCTATTTGTTTTAATTACCAACCAACGGTCTTTAGGAGGACACGGGGCCTTTGTGCTAGCCGAAAATTGTGGCTAATTGGCGGTAGGCCGCAACCTCAAAACGAGCCGAGGTAAACTCGTGATCTTAGATGGCCTTTCTTTGGAAATTGAGATTTGGATGATCCTTTGGGAGGTTACAGGAATATACTTTGTGTTTTGGCACTAATTTTAGTGGCAGCTGATTATGATGGGGATTTGATTAATTTTATTCTTGAAAATGATTATGGTCGAAGAACGAAGGCTTCAGAGTAAATGTTGTATAAATAAGGATGCTGAAAAGGCATTTCAAACTTATCGCAAGTTTTGTAATGATGTTATTTGAAATCATACTACCTATATACGGTTAAATGACAATGGCTTAAATGAGAGGGGCGTTTAAATACACGGTTTCTTAAAATGTTAGTTTGATCTTTGAGTTTTCCTTTTTGAGCGCAAAGCATATGTAGGTATTTCAGAGGGCCTAGACAATCCCTTTCAAAGCGTTTCGTATTTCTACACCGACTTTCAGCAGGATTGACATAATTATTAATACGGATTTTGGTACCTACCACAAATTTTTCACTTTTCCATCGTCATTATTTCTGATAGATGTGACTATTTTGTCTAGACCCTTAGGTACACTTTGCAAATCTGATTCTGCATCTCTAAATACATTATTACTTTCAACTGCTGCAAAGTTTTTCCTTCTTCTAAGCCGATAGATTCCAGGTTATTCCTTGGACCCATTTAACATTCCTTTGACGTAACTCCCTACTTACTGAGCAATCAACACATTAACATAACTGAACTAAGTACTATATTTACATCATTCTTTACGACTGAATTACTTTCAAAGTTTCTAAGGATTCCTCAGATGTTCCCAATATTACTTTCGATTACCGAATCATCCGGTAAATGCTTCGGTAAACGCTTGTAATCGCCTCTGCTTTACCATCGTGATTACCATGAGCGCCGCTATTACGTGCAGCTAAAAATCTTGCTGTTTCTTTTTGTATTTCAATAAAAAATTCGTCATGTAGATTTGCAATTTTCGCTTTCATTATCAGGCGAGCGTACATACGAGTATAATTGGAGTAGTAGTGACATTTTTAAAGGAAAATAAAAAGAGTAAGTTCAGCAATCTTAATGTTAAGAGGCAGGATAGCCGTGAATAAAAAAGAGATAGATGGACACAAACGGAACATCGCAAATTCGCATTTATTTCACTGTTTTTTTTTAAGGTATAGCATGCAAAAACAATGACCGAGTTTTTTAGCGATTGGTTTTACAAACTTACATGAGTTATTATTATTTATGATAAAGGAAGTTAAATAACAATATTTTAATGTCAATATTTAAATTACCTACAACTTTGATGTATAGGTTCAGAATTGGAACCATTTAGTTAAATTATATTATTTGTGCAAAAAATATAAGATCCGCATTCATGATTAATGAGACGGGAAAGGATTGTAAGTGATAATTATGTCTTATAATGACATTCGCTTTCTTTAAATCTAATTAAAACACTTTCCTTAAATAATTATGGTCAGTTATGATTAATGAAGTAGTTATTTTTAGCAAAGTCATAGTCATGTGCCTAGCTTTTTCGTAGCTTTGCTGGGGGTCGACTTATAGTATAATCGGATGTAGATTTTAAGTTGTCAAATGCAAACAAGGAAAACTATAGGGCACGGACCACCATGAATAGTTCACATTTCATTAATTTACTAAGATCCATGTGACCTACCCAAGTATTACAACAGTGATCCCACAAAAAATTCACTTATCATTATTAATCTCGAAAAGCCTTGTCCAAAATCCCACGGTCTTAAAAGTCGAAGGTGAGACCCAAGAAATGTAGCCTGAAGCAAACGGTAGATCCACTGAAGCAGCCATGGCGTCCGTATATGATATTACAAATGAAGCCGACGAGGTCGATGAAAAAGCCACAGAGGAACAAAATGTGGAATATTCGGACGATGATACTGGTCAAGTTGAATATAATAATGGAGGTGTCAAGATTATATGTGGCGTGTCAGTTGATGAAGTGTTCGTAGTGTGAACGGGTATGGTTGGTGAGGAGGTCGCACGCAATCTAAGCATTCGGAGCACGTGGGAAAGACGCAAAGCCAAGGCGGGGGTGCCTTGAGGCTATCCGCCACGGTTGACGATCACCGCGATAAATATATCTAACATTAGTAGTGCACAGAGCAGTGAAGAAACGAGAGATGATTGTTTGGAAAGTGGAAACGCAATTTATATCGTTGAATTTCAAGTTTTAGGATAGCAAAATTGTAGTTCGTAAGCGGCCAATTTCCTGAATAGGGGGAAATGATTTTAAAGTCCACTATGGAACTGCAGAGAAGGCTTTTTAGCGACATTGCAATTAAGATGAGGATTTTAAATGTGATGTAGCGGCCACATACTACAATGCATTTTAAATAAAAGTCTGGCAACTCAGATCTAAGTTTATGAAGTAAGAAAAACAAAGTAACCTAAATGTAAACATATCGAAACTTAAACTCACTAAACAAATCAACAGTGTTGGTCCTACGTAACTGATATTTAATATAAACAGACGGTCGACATAAACAAAACTTGATACCCTACTCTATACGGCGTTACAGCTACAGCCTCAGGAAGAATTCCCTAAAAACTCCACAGGGTCAAATGTCGAAGAATTTATTGCCTCCGCAGTAAAACCCGAATGTTCGGCGTCTTTGGGAAGAATCGCGAACCTCTAATTAGTGAGATTATGAAAATATTCACACAGGTGCGTTGCAGCCCTAATAAGCATGTTCGCTTCGGGCAAGTCGTGAAGGCAAGGCTAATGTTTTGGGTGTTACCTACTCGCAGGTGAGTTTGCTTTGTTTTTGGGTCGGGGTAATCTAGGATCATCTGTTTGTTGTATGGGTTTTAAATGTAAGGTTAGGTTTGGGTGCGTTTGGTTCGTGATTTTGTTTCACAGGTGTCTGCGGCTGGAACTCTGAACTGGGGAATGACAACAATTATACAATATGTAACATAATTAACGCAAGATCTCATACACCCCAATTAGGGCAATGAGTTTAAAGCATAATACAATGACAAAAACTTATTTTTTTAAAGCTAACTTTTATTATTAAGGAAATCGTATTTACCTCGGCGTTACTAATTGCATTTAAAATTGAACCTTATAGTGTTGAAATAAGATTTAATTTTATTTGGCTCAATCGGCAGTCTGTATGGCAAAATACATAATTATTGAAAAAAATACCTATATTAAAAGTTGCTGAAATCGATTCAGTAGTCAATTATGAACAAACTACTTTCAGGACTTGCGTTTATTCTGTTACACCTTGTATAGAAGACGGAACAATACATTTTAACTACCTACTACTTTATACAGGGTGAAATTAAATTATCTAGCGAAACTCCACGGACGCGATGGGTGTCGATATTTAAACACGATGAAACGAAAAACGTATGATTTGGTTAGTTTCTTTTTGGAGCAAACGTAGCGTCGTTACTATGTTAAAAAAAATCTGTTTTTTTTTTTTTTTTTTGTCCGGTTTTAGATATACAGGGTGAAATTGAACACATGCGACAAATCGAAATGGGAGATTGTACTCGTCATTATGAACAACTTTTACTATGAGACCAAACCTGAAACCGCGAAAAAAAAAATCAGCTGTTCCCTACATTTATGTTCGCATAACTCGCCAAAATGTAGGGAACAGCTGATTTTTTTTTCGCGATTTCAGGTTTGGTCCCATAGTAAAAGTTGTTCATAATGATGAGTATAATCTCCCATTTCGATTTGTCGCATGTTTTCAATTTCAACCTGTATGATAACCATCACGTATGTGTAGTTTTCACAAAAAAACTGATGTTCTACACTCCGTCATTACAATACCTGCGTTCGTTGATGTGAACAAAAAAATCATCAAATCATTTTATTTTCTTTATATCATGTTTAGATATCCATCACGTCTACAAAGTTTCGCCGGCTAATTTCATTTGACCCAGTATTGTTCAACTCTTATAATAGCTGAATGATGATGATGATTTTACGAAGAGATTATAACAGCTGATTGATTTGTTTATCATTTGTGTAGCAACCATTTGTAGGTTCTACGTCTGTATATCATAGGAGTATATAGAGTCTAAAAGTCAGAATTTCCGATCTTTTTGATTTAAGTACTATGTAGACTGTAGGTCCTTGATTCCTATCACCATCTCGCGCGTGCTCTATTTTATCAGACAGTTAACCAGTAGTTAAGACCACCTATGTTCACAATCTGGACAATTTATCTGTCACATTAATATGTCGCTAGATACAGATACAGATGCATCATATTTTACAACATGACGCTTGTGTCATTTTAAATTTTAAAATCGTGACGTAAAAATCTCATGCTGGATACTTTAAAATAAAACTGGACATGTCGTTTTACGACACACTCGAGCCATGATCCTTTTTCATCATCCAGGAATTTGCGTGTCTAAATGAAAAGAGTTAAAATCTAAATTCCTTTGAAATAGAAACACAACTGGTGCAAAGATGCTGAAATGTGTGATGTACGAGTAGGTGAAAAAACTACTGTATTGACAAGAAAATAGGAAAAACTTCATCTTCATGATCACAAAATCTAGATGCTTAAGGGATTGATGGTACAATTTATAAAAATATAGTACAATAGCTACGAGTACAAACAAATAAAGAGGAAAAAAGGCTCATAATAAATGCATTGATATGACACACTTCTAAATTAATGACTTTAAGTAGCAACTACCCAAAATGACTAATGTTAATACCCAAATATTAACCTACAAATTACAGAACATTGTAGACAGTCCCATTAAGGTTACATTGTATTGCAAAAAAACGAATTCGCAACCGAAACCATAGGAGTCCATTCACGAAATGGCACAAAAACTGAAATATCGCCCTCGTTATAATAATAGGTGGCCGGCAGAACCCGCACCGCAAATAAAGGACGCCATAATTTTTGACATGTCGAACGTAAACACCTTATAATTTTGACAGAGATTAAAAAACATGGTTAGGTTTGCAGATACGTCTGAACGTTTGCCAATCGTTACCGTTGGTATATAGAATTACATTATTTATTGTGTAAGTATTTAAGTGGAAGATCTGGATTAGCCTTCAGCTTAGCTTTAGGCGCTACATCATCATATCAGTCATCTTCTGCTGAATAAAGGCTTATCCGTATTAGTCTTGATTATTGATAAACATTATGTTTTCACAATTGGTTGTCTGTGGGACTAAAATGTAGGCATACAATACGTAGTTGTTAGGTTTGTTCTTTCTGTCAAATCCTACGATATCCTTTTCTGCTAACGACCTCTTAGAGGGTCACAGGCTATGGGCAAAATTCTTCCCTGAACCCAAAATCCCTAATCCCTGCACCCAGCTTTTACTCATTTTCATAGCCTATCCCACGGGTGATCATTTCCAAAAATGACGGTATAATGATACGTTGTTTGATTAGTTTGTGGTAAGTAGTGAATGGTGAACACGGGGTAAAGGTTGGCGCCGACAACCGCGGTGGCGCCAATGAATCAGTCATTACTTACTGAAATGTCGGCTTTACTTTGTATAAGATACTTATTATTTAGCGAATTAAGTGTCTACCCGTTTAATTTGTTGGAGATTCCGAATAGATGTGCGGTAGACCTAATTCGATCCGCTTTGTGATTTGTACAAATTGGATTCTGATATTTGAGCAAAGGGGTTTGAAGGTTTTGGCCCTAAAATCACCCGCCATTTTGATTTTTTTTCAGAATCGCGGTGCACAACAAAAGTTATATATTTAGATAGAGGACACTTATACAAACAAAAAATGTAATTAACATAATATCCTAAAGTGTCAGGTTTCGGAGTTATTCACCGAAATATAAGTCGAAAACTACTAAGATTTTCTTGTTTTTTTTCCTTCCAGGTAAGAATATTGAACTATTGAGGTAATAGAAACGTTATGAAACCTTTATGGAGAAGAAACAAATGAAGAATAGACATTTTTTAAATAAATAATTAAACACGGCAATTTATAGTTCGTTTTTTTAATCCCAGAGACTAATCTGACAAGTGTAATGTCAAACTTCTATACTAAAAAAAAACGAAAACACAAAAGACTTACATGTCAGATTAGTCTCTGGGATTAAAAAAAGGATCAATAAATTGCCGTGTTTAATTATTTATTAAAAAAATATCTATTCTTCATTTGTTTCTTCTCCATAAAGGTTTTATAACGTTTCTATTACCTCAATAGTTCAATATGGTTACTTGTAGGGGAAAAAAAACAAAAAAATCCTTGTTGTTTTCGACTTATATTTCGGTGAATAACTCCGAAACCTGACACTTTAGGATATTATGTTAATTACATTTTTTGTTTGTATAAGTGTCCTCTATCTAAATATATAACTTTTGTTGTGCACCGCGATTCTGAAAAAAAATCAAAATGGCGGCCGACCTTAGGGCCACCCTCCATACAAAAATCTTCAAACCCCTTTGTTTTGATAAAGGATAAAACCTTGTTACTGAAATCTTGTTGCTCTTCGAATTGGATCAGTTCTTCGAAGTACTTAACCTTTTCTATTCCACTGAGTTTCTGGTTTTCTGGGACGTAAGTAGTCATACTAAATAATCGTTGCAGTATTTGATAAAGTACTTCACGTTCAACTGAATTCCTGAAATCAAATCCATTTGACCATGACATGTAAGGTTCAAGGACCCGAAAAATGCAGATATTGAGTAAGACATAAGCAAGACGAAAAAGGATATTGTGACAAATCTGTATAATAACGTATAGTGGCATGATCATTAAATTTTTAAACAAAAAACGCTAGATATATTGCATAACATTTTTTATAATTAGTCAATTTAAACCAAAAGGCTGATACACTCATAAATCTATGCATCACAGCAATTTAGATGACATCAAAATGTCAAGAACCATTCATTAAAGAAATGAAATCGTCCCTTTTACACAATGTCCGTTATTTCGCGAAATGACAGAGTACAGGACGGAAGGCACGTCCCTCGAGACGGGTAACCGCAAAACTGCAAAATTTCCTCTTTTTGTTAGTCACAATAAAATTATATTCTATTCCTGTATCATTGGAAACGATTTCGGACAATTATAACCGCATTTGCCCCTAAATTCGTTTAATAACCGGCCGTTTGGCCAACTCACATTTTGATCTTTTATAATTATATATCTGTATTTTTGAGCGTCGATTTTTTATTTTTTTGATCTTACACCGTTTTATTTAGGATGTCAGTTTGAAGATTAGTTTCGATTGAGTATTTTACCCTTTTATTCTAGGATTTAATTGGTCAGTATTAAAATAGTGATAATTATTGTAAGCAAGATATAATTATGATAATAACCGCCTATGTTTTAACTAAACTACACACGCAAAAAAGGCTACCGCAGTCAACAGCTTCTAAGCTAAAATTATTCGTTGAACACGAACGATAATTTGATTTAGTTTGCGGATTAGGTTATTAGGGCTACCTATATTTTTTGTGCCAGAAAATAACAGTCAAAGTAAAATGTAACAAACAAATCCAAGAAAAAAGAATCAATTATTCTTAAACAATAATTATTACTTTTCAACAGGTAGGTAGGTTTCATAATTTGTGGCTTAATTCAGAAGTCTAGGCATTGATTCTCTTTCTATTTTCATATTAACGCCCCCTTACTAATAAAATGTATTATATCAGATAAATAGTTACACACTGATTTCTCTATTTCAGTCGTCTGTAATTTGACTTTCGAAAGAAGAAGACAAAGCGTTGTGTAACTATACAGACGCTATACAACGTTTATTACTAAGGGGTATGTGTATAGTATAGTAGTATAATAAAATATAGTATAATTATAGGTGTATAGCTATGTGTAAATGGAGTATAAGGTACAAAGGGGTTGACGTATCCGTGTGGATAAAAACCCCTTATTAATAAAATTTAAAAAAAAAAACAGGTAGGAACAAAACATACTAGAATGTCAATCAAAAATATATTTTTGACGTGAAATGGTAACGGTAACCCATAATCATAGATCACTGAATAATACCAGCTTGGAGATACCTACATCAGTTATTTTAATTTTCTATAAGAGTTGCGTTAAAATGCGGTTTCTCGCTTGTCAATCACTTTTTATGATTATTTAGTAAAAAAGATTGCGTTTTTCTGTAAGAATGGTAGAAAAATGTTTTTTGTTTTTTGGTAGAGACGGTGGCAACCACTCAAAAATCGCAGTTACTGACTGAGGATTTAATTAGAAAAAGCTTGGGTTTTTGAGAGGGCTCTTGGTTGATTTTGATCTATTATTATATAATAAATTTTCAAGCAATGTTAAAATAAAAATATGAATGAGATAGGTAAGTACAAATTCCGATTTCATCAAAAACTGCAAACTCTGCATAGAAGTTGTAGGTATTTTAAGATTTACAGAAAACTCGATAACTTCACACAATTCTAATAAAAGAAAACCTTGACCTTCCTTATATAAAACATAAAAATGAAATAAGAATAAATGACCAAACCCGGAATTATTAGATCAATCATACTTCCGTACTTCCGGACGAATAATTAATCGATACTTAAGGAACCGTTTAAAAATATTCAATTCAAAACTAACGATTTGTACCTTAGAAGGCTGTATGCGAAGGCGAATTAACAAACAATAGCAAAAAGTTTAGGAAGTCCGTGTTATCTTGAAATTCGCTTCGTAAAAATAATTTTAGTAGTGTAGTACTCAGTACTTTACGTAGGTTTTGTTTTTTTGTGAAAGACAAAATGCGTAAACACTTACCTACGTTACCTTGGAATGATTTAGCCAATATTTTTCAACAAATCGTAGCATCCATAGAGCTTAGTATGTTGTCAAAATCGTCCAATTTACAGAGCAGACTACAAAGTCATCAATAGAAATAAATATGCTATTTCCAATTTCAAAAAACATATAACTAAATAAACAAATAAAAAATCCACCAATCATTTCCGCCATTTAATCATAATGACCGACAAACCAACAAACACTGGTATCCGATCACTTTAGGTACATCATATTACCGCATATTGGCTATTGTATTGGGTTTTACATTTCATCGGCAGTGGGTGCGTGATGCGTCGATCCTCTAATTGGTTGAAATGAAACCTATTATGCGTTTTGATACGTGATGATTGACAGCTGCCAATCAGGATCGCGTGTGGATGCCGCCAGGTGGCGCGTGCGACGGCTTCGATGCGTTGAGATGAGGTTTTGAAATACATATTTGAAAAAATTAGGAAGTTTTGTGGGACTTGGAAAAATGTGTGGTATTCTGAAGGAAATATATTTGGGTAACTTAAATTCAGAAGTAGCGGTATTCATTTTTGTTACAGTGCAGCCTTGGGCATAGAGTGGTGCCTTGGAAAGAAAAGATCAACCGAAATTAAGTATATGAATTTGTTTTGTTTCTAAGGGGTAGGTAGTGTCAAAACGATAGCATCCGCATTCCTTTTTAACAAAATGCACTTGTATGAAGACAAAATGTTGGTAGTTACCTATTATCAATATGTCACTCTATTTAACTTCCTTGTCATAATTAAGTTACTCTCAGAAAAATCGTAAAAAGTTATAAAAAAAGATATGTAAGGTATTTAAAAGTAAGTAGGCCTACAAATTGATGCCTATTGATTTCTGATTACTTTGATCAGAATAATTATGGTAAGACTACGCCCATAAACTATACCATAACCAGCTACCAAAACCCAAAACCTAACACCTTGCACCCTCAGGCAAAAATTCAACAAACCTTACGGATCTAACCTTAACCTATACAACAATAAATCAAGTCATTTTAACCCTTCAAAACAAAATAACAGTCAAAACGCTTACAGCAACAAATAAATCTTCCTCAAAAAACATCAAAAATATGTAGTAAGTAGTAATAAATCTATATATAATTTCTTAAAGTTACCAATAGGCTACTTCAGGTGGTCGTTACGTTAGATCTAGCCTAAGGGAGAATGCAATCTTCATTAGATTTTTGAGGCACGCAATATGGTGTGTGAGAAAGGTCATAAACGCACTGTTTTAAAGATCGACTAAATAATAGCAATTATTTGCACGAAGATTTGTTTTTATTGTATAGTACGCAGCTACGCCAAAATGGAGCTTCCATTTATTTTACATTAAACGTTATAAAATTATGAAAAAGGAATAAAAAGCGTAAAGTTTGTAACAAGTCAAAATATTGATGAATTTAAAACTCATTTAATCGCAAAAGGTAATGAATACATTCTTTTCGATAAGTAAGGCGAATAAAACAACGATATCAACATAAAAGACATTGATGGCGTTGCTGTTATTGCCAAAGATTTCACGATTGATATGATAATATAACTAACCGTCTTCTATCGCACATATCCCACTACATTACATGAACACTATTGCAGAAACAGCACAAACACTAAACCACAAAATTATTCTGCACAATGAAGATACAAACATCATATAAATGCATCCAAGCATACCGTGATCACAACAAATAATAAAGCTTAAATCACGATACCTAACAATAGAACTTAATAAAGTAGTAATCGAAACTATAGGTAACCACAACACAATCTATAGTTTCACAGCTCATTAATTAACTATATCGATCGTAACTAATTGAATAGAACTGCTTGTATTACCTTCAATAAATCAGTGCGATACATTCATAAATCAACAACGTCAGTCAGGTTGCGCATACGCGCGCCGCCATGACAGTCGAAATCGTTTGAATTATCGCCCCATTTTCCCCCAAATTCGACTTTAATCCCTTCCGAATTGCTTTTAATTGGCTCAAAACAACAGAACCAATTATTGGAATGGGATAAATGGAATAGTCATGGGAATTCGCGGCGATTTCGGGTAAGAATGCGCGATTGCGATGCGATTAGAGCCCAATCAGACGGGATTTGTTGCAATTTCCATTGACTGGCAAATTGCAGATGCAAGTTTAGTGTTCAATCATCAATCACACGTCGATTCGAGAAAATTGGCTGGATCTTTCTTTTAATTCTATGTTTAGCTGCGCTTCTATATTTTGTGGTTCGAGTCCGTTAAATCTGTATTATTTTAAAATGCATCTCTACTGTTCAAAAATAAGCCTCCTTGACCTAATTCAGTAAAAAACTTTATTCGTTAAAATGCTGAGGGTAATCTTCTTATTGTGTAAAAACCTCTATTATTTTGTGGTTACTGATTTCTAACGGGATGGATATAAAAAAAAAATTGGAACCGTTTTAGCTTAACGGAGTTTAACATGATCAATTCGAGAATTATACTTAATTGTTTCTCCTAAATGTATCAGCGTGATTTTTTTAATTTTATTTTAACAGTTAAACAGAAATCTTTGGTTCAAAACATAAAATAAACAATCAAAACAATTCTACTTATAACACCAAACGAAATAAATAAGAGGCTTCTTCCAATTAAAAATATTTCAATGCGCCTACCAAATACTACGCGTAGCGACATCGCATGGTGACAAATGACATTTCGTAGTTCCGCAGCTATCAACTAGATGGCGCAACCATTACCGCGAGCAAGGAACGACCATTATTAAGGAATTTTATAATTCCTTGAGAGAATGTTATGGCATCTGAGAATTATAGTGCTTGTAAAACGCTCTTACTTTAATACAGTAATGTGTACAGAATGTATGTTATTACATTATAATTCACATTAAAGGATGGAATGTGATATGGGCTTGATAATCTCGTCAGTAACTTAGTTGGAAGTTTATGAATCATCTTTCTGTGGGAGTGGAGGATTTCTTTTCCCCTCGAACCATTTTTATAGCTCAAAGAATTTAGATAATATGCTGCTTTTGAAAAAACTAATAATTATGTGTTCTTATGAAAGCAAATACTTCTGATATAGCAATGTCGGCTAATCCTATTAATACCTTATACATTATTTCAAGTAGTCGCCTGTTGTGTGGTAAGCCTTTTAGTACTTAGATTTCTTGTTATTTCATAATATACCTAGGTAGCTTGATGCAAAGAATGATTGAGCCAGAAAGTTCTGTCTGTGCCAATATCAATAGGTATTACCTGACTTCTGTAATCAATAAAGTGAAATATACCTAATTTATTTTATATCTTCCAGAAATCTAAATTTTTAATTGATGTAAATCATGTTTTAATTCATAGATTCTATTAATTAACGGACTATTGTGTTATTTTAAAAACTGAACAATAAGTTAGCAGGTATTTATTTATTATTCTCTAATAAAGTCATAATTGTTACAAATATAATTATCCAAAAAGCCAAATTAGAGAAATGAATAAGGAACAAAGTAACTACCCTGTAGAACTCCAACCAGAAATTAGGTACCTACATACCTACTCTAGTATTATAATTAAAAAATGCTATATTTTCTATTATCTATATTGGTTTATTGGTCAGATACCTACCTTTAGAGATGTAGTACGTGCGTTTAGAATTTCAATTGAAACGTCCAAGTGAATTTCATCACGATTTTTTATTAGCAAAGATGATCATTACTTAAAACGGGTTTGTACGAAATCGCTCTCGACTGGCTCTCACCTATAATTATAATTAATTTCACTACATTACCTACTATAATGATTGTGTTTGGTATTGCACGATGTGTGATGTGTAGGGTTGCCGACAACCATCATAGACATCTTTACATATAATAAGCTCCTAGATCTTTCTTATCTACCCATATTATCAATTTTGCTATGACCTGGTTGCAGGGACGTATTTCATGTTTTTCTGAAAATTAAATTCGTAGGTAGGTGTCGTTAGTAACCTGACGCTTGTTCACTTTTATTCTTGTATTTATAACCTAAGTATATGTAATTCGGATTAATCTCATTACAATAAAAACTTTTTACATATCAAGTCAAGTATAATTTAGTATATCATGTATATGAAATTAATCAAAATGTTAAATCATGAACCACAAACTGGAATAGTGAAAACCCTATTACAAGCCCATAGGCCACTCGTTAATGGGCAAACTGACACGCTACGGAACCGTTACTTGTTTTTGTTCTAAATGTGAAAAATCTTTTTAGTTTTGGCTATAAATAACAACTTGCTAAGATTTTTTATGTGAATGAGAAAGTTCAGATTAAAATGTATCATTAGCAACACGAAGGGAAGGGACACTGTGTAGCAAAGATTTTAAATTCACTAACAAATTGAAATATGGTAGGTAAGTAAAGCTTTTTACAAAAATTTGTAATAAAACTATTTCTTCAAGACAACATCAAAGCCAACAGAACGTCAATAGGTACTTTTAGTTTAATATAAATAGGAAATTTTAAGCATCCCGTAGAGGTTAGGTTTTGAGTCTAAGATAAAAATCTGAACCAATGCGGCAAACAACCTAGCTACCTATGTCAATCAAATTATTGACAGGTGTAAATTAGTAATACCTACCTATTTCAGAAGTTATATTAATTTATGTTTGAGCATATAAAGTACTTCAAGCGTTATAAATTACGTTATCTCCAATCGAAGCTATTTGAGATGATAACGTAGATAAACACGCAGAAGAAATAAAACAATGTAGTAATTTTCATTACTATTTTCTTTTATTATCATTATACTTCTAATAGTAGCCTCGTCGACTTAACTATAATACTTAATTTACATATTTACAGCAAAATGTACATGCACTAAAACTAACTACAGAATTCTCTTACCTACACAACATACATCTAATTTTTGAACATGATTTCAATGATGTCATAGCCACAATTTTGGAACGAAATGAACTTATGAACGAAGGTAATACTTTTCGGTAACTTTAGTCAACCATAAACTTATCTAAGTAAATCTATCACAATAAATAAACCTCTAAACAAACAATAACAATATTAAAAACAATTTCAGTCTTCCAAGTGAAAAAAGATCCGAGTTTCGGCCGTTACATGAATCATTAGATGTTGAAACAAATGATGAATAATAGACATTACAAAGAAATGGATTACTATTAGAGCCGATAAATGAAACAGGATAAACGGATGCACAATGATAAGAACCCTTACTAATCAGTCAATGATACATCTTTGGCAATTATAAATTAACTAAATTAAACAATAGGTATATCTCCGAATGTAAGCCTCATGCCAATTTTAACAGGTACCTAAGAACGCGGTGAGAGCAAACAATCAATATTTACAGTTATGAGAATCAACGTTTCATTATGTCTTCTATGGAAAAGCCTAGAGTTCTCTTAGGCCCTTCAACTGGAGATTGGTGTGGACTCACAAGTGGTTGAACTTGTTGCGGTAGGGGCGGTGAAGGTTTATGTGAAAGGTCCAATAGAGAGTTCTCCGACTGACTCGTTGAAGAAACTTCTTGACAACCTTCCAAATGCTCCAAGTGATGCTTGTTCGCATCGCTGTGTGTTAGCAGATGAGTCTTCAAATTAGATCTTTGGTTGAAGCTCTTGTTGCAAACTGGGCACTTGTGGGGAGACTCTTCCATGTGCAAAATTTTGTGTACTGCCAACGTTCTCGATTGGCAGAATCCTTTTCCACACTCTGTGCATTTGAACGGCTTCTCCTTTGAATGTATGTACCTGGAAAATAGAGAACAGAAATTAAAGACAAGCTCAACTTTCACTTCTAGCGAGTACACAATGTAAACAAACATCTACATGTTTATGGCTCAATAGGCAACGAAATAAGCGCTTTGAATGAAAATTGAAGTGATTCTACATTACGGACACATTAGACTGTTAATATATTCGGTACGATATGAGAAAAAAAACTTTGGTCTCGTAAAAGCGAAGAAATATAACGTGTAATTTGTTCGACGGCGGAGCAAGACAGATATGGTGATCGTAAAGAACGAAACCGGTTGGCGAGGGCGCGCGTGCGCCCGCCGCCTCGCGACCTCACAAAAAGGTTTACACTTTTAATTTTTTTTTATACTCTTATCGTCAACAATACCTCGGTGAAACACGTCCTAAATCACGTTGTTGGTATTTCGAGGGAAACATTAAATTAAATTAGGAGTCTCCCAGATAAAATTGATTACAAACATCAGGTAATCCTTTAATAGTGAAAGTGGTTTGGTTTCTAACACACATTCATTAACTTGATTTGTTTGATGTAAAAGTTGTACCTATCTAGATAAGTAAAAGAATCTTGCAATTCAGTGTCAACCTATCTGCTAGCATGTCCATTAAAAACGAATGCTAGATGTAATCAAATCTAATGGTCATTAAAATAATGATGTTGAAATAACATTGAATTTTAGTTGTTCAGATAATGTAGCTTTAAAACAGGCTTTAATGTGTTGATACGGACTATCATATAACATGAAACTATATACTATAATAGCATGCGACATAAACAACTTAAATACAGATAAAAACGATGATACATACCTATGATCTCTGAGGTGGTCTTGCCGACGGAAAGCTTTCCCGCAGATATCGCATGAGTAGGGCCGCTCATCAGTGTGAGTCCTCTCATGGATCAGCAGATTGTAGGACTTGGTGAACTGGCGGTTGCAGTATTTACAAATAAACTGTTTCTTAGGTCTCGTTCCAGGGGCGCCTGGTGCTCGCATTGGTGGCGGGTTCCTTCCTGGCATTCTCTGTGCCATGACACCCGGGTATCTCAATGAATGATGGTAGAAAGCAGCATTTCTGATCCACTGGTTGACGAGCATAGCGTGGTACGGTGCCGACGGTGGGAGCGTTGCGACTTGGGCTTGCACGTAGGCTGACATAGGATGCGAGTAGTTCTGCACTGGGACCTTCTCGTAGGGGTAAGGGGTCTGCATGGCTGGTCGGGGGTAGGTGTAGGGTTGTGCGGGTGGCGTCCACGGCTGGTGTCGCGAGATAACGACGGCTGGGGGCGTGTCGTCGGTGGGCGTATGCGGCGGCGTTGGCAAAGGGGGTGACGGCCGCTCAAGCTTGACTAAAGCTTCGATCGGGAAGTTTGGTGGGTAGCCTGGGGAAATAATGAATGCATTGTTAATATGTGAGTTAGGATACTTAAAACATTGCGTTGCATTTATTTTTATTGCAGAACTAATTCTTGAAGGACCAGGGTTTCCCTAAGTTAGGGACATATTCAGCAAACAAAATTTTATGTACTCCTTTACGGGTTATAGAGTTACATGTATTATTAATTTACTCTATACAAACAACACCAGCTAGGTACAACAACAAAAAAATAAGCATGAAAAAATCCTAAAAGTTTGTTTACTTTGTTATTTTTTTTTTTATATTTAAAGCGTTTAAGACCAAAACAACATCCGCATCCGAAGAGGATAATACAACAAAATTAATAGCGTGTTTTTCATTACCAACATAATAAAAATATGGGTAATATAACAAAAACAAACTCGCACAACAAAAAAACAACAAATGGACACGTACTGTGATTTTCCTCAATATGTTCTTCCTCCTCTTCGATATTGATATCGTCCGAACTGTCAACACTGTACGGTTTATCTTCCATGTCCACAAATCAATTGTCCGTATAACTAACACCAGGGCACTGTCCTCTCGGGCTCACTTTGGTATCACTGTAGCTGTGTCGTCACTGCAAAACTGGTTAGTACTGACAACCGGCTTGTGAGAGCGCGCGGAGCGTTATGAGTTTGTGTGCGTTCGTTATCTGGGCCTGCGCTAGCGCGCGGCGGGGAGGGGGGCAGATCAAAAGCGCCGCTCCGTCCGGCGCCTGTGCTGGCTCCCGAGGCAGCCGCACCTCCCAATAGGCGGGGCCTACCGAGCTCTGCCTTCGGAATCGATCGGTAACAATCGCGAATTGCTACAACCATATCCTCACTTGCTTCGACTAAGTTCTATTTTCCATGTTCTATATTAGGATTTGGAACTTTGTCTAAGTTAAGTACCGAAGGTTTTGTATCGTTTCGTAATTGAGTTTGTTTGGCAATGCAAATTTTTGGTGACACGGCGTCCCGTTGAAGCTATTAGGTGAGCGGATTGCTCTGGTAATTTAGTTTCGTAGGCAAGGCTTTGCGTTTGATTGTCGTATGTCTTTGTACGGTTGTTGTAATTTGTATCTGTATTGAGATTAGACACGTATTACATGGGTCTTTGTGCACTGTTTTGGAGTGTTAGTGAAAGCTCCGTCGTTCTGGATTGAACTGTTTATGTTCCCGTATGTGAATATGCACGACTTCGCTTTGTTCCTTTGATGTTGTTATTGCATTTATAGTTTATTTTGACTTGAAAATAAGATGACTTATACAAAACATTGCTGCGTCTTGTGTTTGTTGATACCTACACAGTTTTTGTTATTTATAATTTACATTTTAGTACAGTGTAACATTTTTAAAGAACTCAATAGTCAATGTTTAGGAAATCAGTTAAGTAATTTATAAATTTTTATAAAAATATAGAGAAGTCATCACTATTATGTATTAATACCATGATACATATACTTACTTACCTACCTACCTACTTAAATACTTCAAATTGTTATCCCACGACACCAAAAATTTTAAATATCGAAAAGCCACTTTCATTTAGCGAGTCATAGACATTTTTAAAAATAAATTATAATTACATAAGTAGCTATTATGTAATTACACACCTACCAGAAATTAAATTAATAAGATAGATTCTAAGAAAAAAGTGATTAAGTGTGGTAATATCAGTAGGTACCTACCTAATTAACATTACTCCGATGAGTAATGTTAACTCTATAGTTACAAGGAAATTAAAACAGTAGCGATTAATAAATAGATACCTAGGTACACCTTACATTTTAAGCTAATTGGTAATGCTTAATTTTTAGCTTTTTGCGATATCTAGGTATAGCAGGATTCTAAACATCACACACACTACCTAATACACACAACATACACCACACCATCACCATCCTTTTGGACATGAAACAATATTCGGATGACGTTGTCATCACAATAGCGTAGGTACTGGGGTGAATAAATAAAAGGACGTAAGTATTTACTATTTATCCCATAAATATTCCTAAAGTGAAAGCGACTCATTTTACATCATGACGTAGACTGTCAGTTCTCTAAAGTCAGCCTTTGTTCTTTACTAATCTTCTGAATAGTTTCATCTCATTATACATGTTATCAACTTATAAAATCCTCGCGGAGGTTGAATGCTAAGGCCCAGTCTACAGTACAACTTAGTGGAAGTAATTTCAGGATACCTAATAAAGTAAAAGCAACTACGTTAAGTACAGAATCTCTATACCTAAGCCAAATAGCGGTATCTTAATAAAAAAGCCCTTAGAAAAGTGTTCCTTATCACAACTTTACCTCAAATCACTAAGAGAATAATAGCAAAACTTCAATTTTCTCGAAACTGGCGTTTCCTGAGATACTTACCACTTTTGCGCTTATCGCTGCAGTATAGAGATTTCTGTAATCAACATTGAAAGCATAATCTGCTGCATGAAATATTATTTATTATAGGTACCTACTTACTTTTAATGAAAAAATGGGATGCAATCGCGAGACCATTTTTTAAAGCGTTAAAAATATTGACTGTTCCCGCTATGCTGATATTACAAGTGGCGGTATACGTGAGGCAGAATTTAAATGAATACAATAAACGCGGAGATAGGCATAACTACTGTACTTACTCGTGGTAGAGACAAATTAGCTGGCTACCCACACCCTGTTTAAATCTGGAAGGTTAATTCATATTATGGGTCTATTGATATACAATCGGCTACCAGATGAAGTTGTAAGCGCAACGCCTGACAATGCTTTCAAAGCGAAACTTAAAGGCTGCTTAACCGAACAGGTATTATATGACCTAAAAGAATGCTTTTAGATTTGACTATGATTTAGGTATTTTTCTGCTTTTATTTGTTTTTTCTATTATGTTATTGTAATTTTTCTCAATTAATCTTTATAATGTATGATAAACTGGTGTTCCACGCTGTATTTTTGTAAATTTTGCGACTATATAATTTTTATTGACATGTAATTTTGATAATTATTAATAAATGAACTAAATTGAACACGTAGCTAATAGTTAGCTACGTTGTTAATGCATAGTTTGTTACTATGAATGATGCATAAGTAGGTATTACTTAAAATGCTATTTCACCAAAGTATTAAGTATTTCCACATCAATTAATCACCTCAGCCTATCGCAGTACGCAGTCCACTGCTGGAAATAGGTCTCTTCTAGACTGCACCACAACACCCTGTTCTCCGTCTTCCGCATCCAGTCACATGCCACCTGCAAGATAACAAAAGAAGCAAAGCACGGAAAAATAACATAGAATCTTACATTATCCAAAGAAAAACCCTTACTACCTACATATACGAGTACGTATGCTGTTGTTAGCATCCTCACATATCCACTGTTGTATGCATAAACAATATTAAACAATTGGCTTAAGGGTCTACACAGAAGAGATTTGAACAAAAGGCTAATTATTGTTAAACTACCTGTTCACAATGTACATACCTACCTATTAGGTACCAAAATGAGGGTAGGGCCTTCCAAAACCCGGTGGTGTTGGAAGGCCCTACCCTAATTTTGGCAACTCTGTAAAAGATACTGAGTAAATTTTTGTTCGTAACTATTCTATTGTAATACAACGTGGTAATGCCGTCAGTTTCTTGGGTACATTACCAGTCGACAGCGATGCGGATGAATTTTTCGACGCTATATTTTAGTTTGTGTACCTATAGTTTTTGTTAAGTTAGGTTTTAATTTTGTTATTTTTGTATCTACTAAAAAAAAGGACATCGATTTGATTTGCCATTTCCTTGATTATGTCTAATAAGCTAGAGTTGTATACAAGATGTTGTATATATATAGTCAAGTCGAGTATTCAAGGTAGCGTTCTTTCTACACCAAGTTTGACCTCAATAACGAACACACTACATTCAACTATACACACTACACACAAACCAAAATATTTAAGTATATATTATATACAAATGTATAATAAAAATAAAAAAAACAGGAGCTCATAGGCATCAAAAAATTCGTCCGCATCGCTGTCAATGGGATAAGTGCCCAAAAGGCTGGCAGCATTACCACGTTGGATGGCAATGCTTATTCTTTGGGCTAAAAATAGACCTCAATGACGACACTACATTAAACTATATTCTACTTAGCTAATGCATAACCTATTAAGATCGGAATTAAAACGCATAGGAGCATAATACTTCTGTATTTACCTATCTCTACTTATATGATGAACTAGCTGCTCCCGCGGTTTCACTCGCATACGGCTCGATCCCGTAAGAATATTGGTATAAAAAGTATCCTATGTTTTCATCCAGGTCATGGTCTACCCATGTGCCTAATTTTATCTAAATCCGCCGTTTAGCCATTTTAGCGTGAAAGTGTAACCTACAGAAAATCAAATCTTTTCTCTTTCTAATATCTATTAATTTAGATTACTCAAATTTTCATTGACTTTATTTAACACTGAAATCCCTTGCTGATTCGTACTTATATCTTTATTAATTTTCATACTTTATTCCCATTTTATACTCTATGCTCTAATTATGGCATGGCACTTCTAAATAGTTCTAATCTATGTGTTGCATGCTTTTCTAATCTTTGCACTGATGACTGAGATTGAGATAGTTGTTGTATTGATGATTCTTATAATAATTATAATTTTGTAAATACATATTTGTTATCGTTGCGAACCTGATACTGACCTGCGCATTGCAAAATTTGCAAAAGACGTACGAAAAATTTAATTTACGGGCTATTCTGGCGCTTACGCCTTAAGGGGATTACATGACCTAAAGCGCGGTCACTGTCTGATTGCATAGAAAAGAAAGAGAAGCGCGATGACAAAACGCTGGTAATTTATTGCAAAATATTAAGCAATTATCTATTTGCAAAAAATCTGTTGTTTGGATAAAAAAATTAAAACATGCACTAGATTTAGTATGTTGTTTGTATAATAATCTGAATGATTGTATGTAGATATATTAGTATGGTTTTTATTGTAAAAAGAAAGTTTTTTGAGGTATCTTCATGATTTTTTTTCTATGGTATCAAAGTAGTTGTATTATGTTTTCAACACACTATCTAACTAGCATAATATCCTGAAGAATATCATATATTTTTCTGACTTTGTTTACTGTAGTCGATCATAATTATACTTTTAGGCATTATAAAACTTGCGTTTAGATCCCGTAGTCCCCTTATCCCCTTAAGTCTATAAAATAACACTATAGGGCGAAGTTAAAAAGAGCTTGCTTAGGGAGTAGGTATGTTCGTACACTGGCTACGCTAGAAATTCGGTACTTACTGGACCTTACCGACAAAACATCGAGTTATAAATCTGTTATTTTTCTCTAATTAGTTGTGAAACTCGCTTCCAAATCTGTTGCGTGGTCTAGAAGATTAACGCGGTCACACAGACAAACATGAACGCGGCCTTAGTGTATATGAATAACTATTATGCAAAGATATAGATGCTAGCTCACTCACACATCCACTCTGTAAATAAAATTAAGGTTTAATATTAAAATATCATCATTGTGAATATATCAGATGTCACCTTTAAACAGTAACAATGATTCTTAGTTATGTTTTGCGCTAGAATCGTCGTACAACTCACCCTTGGAACATGGAACGATAGGCTAATTCCTTTCCATCTAAACTTCTAAACATACTAACATCAACGCGGCATAAGGTACTACATCGCAAACGACTATTTCGAAGCGCAAGCAAACACCGGTCAGGTGGGCGAGGGACACACGACGACATTCAGCGGGCGCCCTTTGTACCAGATATCAAAGGCGCCGACTCAAACAAGTTAACGTTCTAACTTAACTGACATAACTTGACAACTTGGCAAAATAATTTAAGCTTTGAGTTCTCAGATATAAAGTTCAGAATTGGTTATGTTTTTATCTCAGCATGATAGCAGGCAATTCTCGACTTTAGTACTAGCGAAATATGGTTAGAAATCGGTTGCTTAAGGTTGGTGGTTATGGTTGTTTTGTAAGAAAATACAGTAAAGCCACTAGACACCTTGTTGAGTCTAGAATTCGGTGTTAGTTCGTGTCGGTTAAGTAATGGTGTGAACAATCATGGGTTTTGTACGTAATGAGTCGGATAACTTGTTTAAAGTTGAATGGTTATACACCATATACTTTACAGCTAAGTATGTAGGAGAGCAGTGGTGGCCTGAAGGTAACGGGCCCAGACTTACTAGTTGTGGGTCGTGGGTTCGAACCCAGGCAGGCGCGTTACTTTGAGTAAATAATTTAATCACCACTGCTCTCAAAACGGTGAAGGAAAACATCGTGAGGAAACCGGCATGTCCTAGAACCAAAAATTTGAAGACATGTGATATCTACCAACCCGCACTGGGCCCGCGTGGTGCATTACGGGCCACTCCCTTTCACAGAGAGGAGGCCTGTGTCCCAGCAGTAGGAACATTATAGGCTGATTATGATGATGATGTAGGTATTTTATGACTATGAATATTTAAAGAAGTGTGTTGTATGAGTTGTGTGGTAAAACCAGAAAGGCTGACTTCCGGCTCCCTTCCGCCGTGGTGGATTTTTTTTGGTGAAAATATTAACAAATGTTCATAATTCGTCCCTTTGTCCAGCTTTTTGCTGTCAAACTGCTACTACTCGTAGACACCAATATATCGGATCGTAACCACGTAGGTATACTGACTTAAATCGACGAATTGCCTGATTGCCTCCCATCTGGGACTGAAGACCACCGGGGCAATTGCGTAACACACCATCAGTAGGACACATTTTTCGATCATATTATGAAGTAAGTAATGGATTATATCCTTCAAAATGATTCAAAACATTGCTTATGAAGTCAAAACATTGCTTTATGAAGTCAAAACATTTGCTTTATAAGTAAAGCAGGAAGTGACTCTTGCTTACAGATTGCTGCGATAAACACTTATCCGATTAGAAGAAAAAAACAAGGCTTTTATTCACTCAGCCTAATCCACTACTAGTACTTAATTAGCTCAGCGCAAGAGCCACGCAACAACAACTATCCTTGAGCTGAAAAAAAAACCTTTCATTAAAAAAAATCCAGCCAGCTAATAAAAAAATAACAAAATGAACAACTTTTCTTGTCAGTTTATTAACTATTTTATCTTTAAAAACATTTTATTACTTTAATTAATTTGTTTACACATGGCTTCTGTTTCAAGTCAGACAATATTTGTATAACACATATAAAAAAGATTTCGTCACAATAAGAAAATGTTTCATGTTAATATTGTTTTTAACGAAGGAAATGTTCTCCAAATTTGTTTGTGTGTGTGTGTCATTGTAAAGATAACGTAAAGTAATAGACAGTATATAATTTATTACATAGATTTTGTAGTAGTAAATGCTCTCGTTTTTTTATCGCTAGGGATTTGAACGTTGAATATTATACTGAAGGAAATAAAAAGATTTATAGAATACTAGCTGTGCCCCGCGGTTTCACCCGCGATAAAAGTATTAGTCCTTTTTTTTATTAATTCCCTTTACAAATCTCCACCCCCTTTTTTACACCCTTAAGGGATAATTTCGGGGATAAAAACTATTCTATATCTTTCGCTTTCCCCACAATTCAAACTATCTCCATACCAAAACCTTAAAAAATATCATCTAAATCGGTTCAGCGGTTATTGATTCCCCATACAAACTTCCACCCCCCTTTTCACCCCTTTAAATGTTGATTTCTGGGATAAAAACTATCCTATGTCCTTCCCCGGGATGCAATCTATTTCTCTCCCAAATTTCATTTAAATCCGTTCAGTGGTTTAGGCGTGAAAAGGTAACATGCAGACAGACAGACAGTTACTTTCGAATTTATAATATTACTAACTGCGCCCCGCGGTTTCACCCGCGTAAGTTTCGATCCCGTAAGAATATCGGAATAAAAACTATCCTATGTCCTTTTCCGGGACTCAAACTATCTCTATAGCAAATTTCATCTAAATCGGTTCAGTGGTTTAGGCGTGAAGAGGTAACAAACATAAACACACACACACACTCACAAACTTTCGCCTTTATAATATTAGTGTGATAGTGTGATATAGTATGGATGTAATATCGCTATGTTATCAGAAAGAAGTAGGAAAACTTTATTGTTTTATAGATGCAGTCCAGTCGCTAGGTAAGCAACGATATAAATGAATATTACTATCCTAATTTAATAATATAAATGAGAAAGTAAGTTTGTTTGTTTCGCTTTCACGCTAAAACGGCTGAACGGATTTGGATGAAATTTGGCAACACAGTTATACCATTACCTAGGTAAGTACTTGGCTACTTTACATCCTGGATCGTAGACGAAGTCTCGGACAACAGCTAGTAAATTATAAATGTCATAGGGTTCATTTACATTTTTAACGCGCATTCTCATAATGAGAGATACTTAATTATTTAACAGTTGGATAATACAATTACTTTATGTTATGTACCAATGCTAACTAATCTGTCTTTTATCTCCACAGGATCTATATGCAAAACATATTTATTTATTTATTTAATACTTCAAGCACATAAATGTACAGAGGCGGACTTAATGCCATAGGCATTCTCTACCAGTCAACATCATATCATATCTTCTAGATATGTATTTTAATTTCTTTGTTGTCATTGCCATTTTTGTGGTCAACTCCCATCAAATGAGTTCCGAAATCATGGCGTATGTAGAAGCTCTTTAGATGTTGAAATAGAATTGCAATCTAAATTATAAACCAAATAATATTATCTGCATCAAAGGGTCGGGTTAGAATAAAGAGCATATCATTTGATACAATCTAAACGATATAAAAGGGAACACAAATCATAACAACTTAGCTTTGGAAAAGATAATATGCAAATACAATTAGGAATTATGAATTTTATATTTAAGTGCTAGTGATGAGATTTCAAAGGTAATAAAAATAAATATGACCAAAACAGGCCAAAAATATGAACTTAAGCCTTTACTCACCAAAATAATTGATAATGGTAGAGTTTTCAAAAGTGTTAGAAACTAAATATTTTATGGCAAACTAGCTGTTCCCCGCGGTTTCACCCTCGATCCCGTAAGAATATCAGGATAAAAAGTATCCCATGTAAGTATTATAAAAAGTATCCTAGTCTAGGTCATGGCCTATTCATGTTTCAAATTTCATCCAAATACGTTCAGCCGTTTTTGCGTAAAGAAGTAAGAAACATACAAACACACTCGCAAACTTTCGCCTTTATTTCCTTCTTCATCTTCTTCATTGTAACTAGTCTACATTGGTTTCAAACAAACAAAATAAATGAACAAGGACAATGTTGATATTATTATGTTTGTAAAACAAGAAAATTATTATTACCTGCACCGTAATGGGAAATCCACAAGTCACGCCTTGACGTAATGACATGTCATGTCGAAACGCGTGACAGCCTTGTGAGAAGGTGAGTTTGGAGTTTGGACCACCTTAGAACACCAGTGGAATACATTTACATTTGTAAATAGCTAGCTGTTGCCCGTGACTACATCTGCGTGAATCCAGAATAAAAAGTTGCATGTCCTTTTCCAGTTCCCAGGCTTCATATATGTCAAACAATGATTAGTTCAGTGGTTTAGGCGTGAAAAGGTAAGAGAGAGACAGATTAAGTTACTTTCGTATTCATAGAATGGATGTCCATTGCTTATCATGCCTCATAAGCCTCCTCATGAATTGCCTAAGTAAAAGTGCTTGGGAAATACACATCTAAGCGTACAAAAAGAATACCTGACTGATGTTGTTGATACAATTTCTTAGCTAATTCTTGGGCTCCTGAACACCGGAAAAAGACAGTGGTTATTCAAGAAATATATTCACTGGCTTTCCTGCCCTTCGTGCCCCAAAATGTGCAGCCAAAGTGACCTCTGCACTGCCACCAATAACGCTGTGGAAGCGGCGAAGTTTTGGGCCAACCAAAATTTTAATAACTGTCGTGCTAGACACGAAGAAGAAGAATTTAAGAAATACAAAAACACAAACGATGCACGTGTTCAAATAAAATACTCACGTTACACTCTCATTTTTACGTCTCCGGGAAAACCTAGAATGACTAAAACATTCATGTTTACCATATTTTTGTGAGAAATCTCGTGAAAAATCCAGTTAGGTGAAGTCTAGTGTAATTATCTACGTAATTAATTTCAAGATTGGTCCGTTTATCAGCTTGTCAATATAATTTTTAGTACGGTTTTAAGTTTTTCCCTATCATGACTACATTGCGATTTTTCACAAAATACATTGGCAATCCAATTGACTTAATACATATTATAATTTCGAAAGTAACTCTGTCTGTATGTTACTTTTTCATGCCTAAGATATATAAGGTACCTACTTGCGGAAGGACATAAGTTACTTTTTTTCACAGTAGCACGTTCCCGTGGGATAATTTCCGCCATCGCCAAGCCGCAGGCAGAAGGTGGTCCTACATAAATTATGAAACAAACTCACGTCAGATATACTATGCATACGTATTGAATTGTGAAACAAATCGTGAGAAAAACGAGATGTCATAATAATCAAGTTTCAACACCTCAAAGGTAGAGTTCTTGCAATAGATCACCGAATTTGACGTTTTGGCAATTCCATATCATTAGCTGTCGTCGCAACAAAAATCATCGGTTATTTAATCGTTGGTATGTATACTAGGTCACTAGGTATACCTCTAAATTACCCTAGGCTGATAAAATTTTCGTTTTTCCTAATCATGTTAAATACGAGCTGCGCCCCGCGGTTTCACCCGCGTAAATGTCGATCCCGTGGGAATATCGGAATAAAAAATATCCTATATGTTAATCCTGAGTGTTGGCTACCTCCATACAAAATTTAATCAAACTTGGTCCAGCCGTTTGAGCATGAAGAAGTAACAAACATAATAAACACACACACGCACACACCCCCTCACAAATTTTCGCCTTTATAATATTAGTGTGAAGTGTGATTAGTGTTTAGGTCGTTTCCCCCTATGGGAGAAAAGTCGCACCTCAACCCGTACGACTCTGTAGAGCTCGTCTCCAGACTGGACACTCTCCCACCGATTGTAATGAATTCCCAAGAAGTATTTTGCCCTGTCCCGACTTAGCCTATACTTGCATGCAAATTGCAATGCAATACAGTGTAGCAGCTTCAGTCAGTGATCAACGATGGCAGTGTACAAGAGGTTTCAAGACATTACTTAGCATTGGACATCTTCTTGTTCGTGTCGCTGGAACGACTGTATTTTAGATCTTGTTGGGCCAAAACTTTGCCACATCTTTTTTTTATTTTTATTGCTGAATCGGCCCGCTCTTGACCTCGATCACGCCTGATGGAAAGCGATGGATGAGGTCTATGGTGGAACGAGCGTGCCTAGAAGATGCCTAAGGCACTGGAACTCCCACGCATCGACGAAACACAGCAGGCTGCTTGACGCCGGACTCCGGTGGGAGGGTTGTCGGAAACCAGGAGGGGGGCGTTAGCCCTCCCACCGCAAGGGAAGAATTGGCCAGTCAAATAAGGTGTTGGGTGTGACTGTCCAGGATGCCAGGACTTCCACGGCGTCGTCGGTGGCAGCTTAGAGGAGGTCACCTTGACTGTGTGTTTTGGGACACAGAAGGCTGGATAGGAGGAAGAGCATGGTTTCCAACATAACTCCACAATCACACCCTACTGCCGTTGGACATCTGTACAGTTAAGTGGATAGACTGTGTCAATAAAATACATTAAAAACATGTCCTCTAAATCTGCTCTAAAGTAGGTAGTCAAACAAACTGTTAAAAAACAATTATAAAATGATATTCGTCACATATAATACCATCAATAAACTTCTTAATTTGCACAGAGACAATAAAAACTATGAGAATTATCACCCGACTACTAATTACTGTAATACTCTTAGTACGAGCGTTTCAGTTTATGTAAACACGTCA
The DNA here is from genome assembly GCA_947508005.1 of Amphipoea lucens. Classification (NCBI taxonomy): domain Eukaryota; kingdom Metazoa; phylum Arthropoda; class Insecta; order Lepidoptera; family Noctuidae; genus Amphipoea; species Amphipoea lucens. Next base: position 12,315,239 of record OX382374.1, read on the forward strand.
AATTCCTAATTGGCTGGATTATTATAAGACCTTGTTCACGCGATAAAGAATAGATTACGGTATACTTTGAGATTGGGATTTCGTAACGTGTAAAGAAACGTCATTGATTCATATGACTTGGCGTGCTTATTAATTAATAATGCATTGTTTGTGATCGTCACTGGTTATAAACAATCTTCTTTTCTTGGTTAGTTAGACTGGAAGTCGACCTCAAGATAGTTGGCTATTTTGAGGTCGACTTCCAGTCTACCAGGATGCAGTGGAATACCAGTATTTTACATGGAGCGACTGCCTGTCTGACCTCCATAACTCAGTTAGTGAATAACAAGATACCCCTTGGTAAGACTGACTGACTTTTGGGCTTCTGACTACCCTCGACGACTGTCTTAAAGATTTACGAATGACAACCGCCCGGGACCGAGGCACGGAGGGGTCAGTTAGGTACAGGGTAACACGGTATATCCCTTCATAAGGCTGTACATTATAATGATATTATTGTTCTACCACCACCGGCTTAACGTGCTTTCGGAGGCACGGAGGGGAGTCTCGATATGTCATCGATTTGTCATCCATCCACGAACCGATCGCGGCAACCATAGCTTAACCTTCGATGGCCCGTGCGGCTGCTATTATTAAGCCACAAGCCCCTCAATCGTTGGTTATAATAAAAACTAGCAGCGCCCTGTGGTTTCACCCGCATAAGTTTCGATCCCGTGGGAATATCAGGATAGAAACTATCCTATGTCCTTTCCCGGGACTCAAACTATCTTTATACCAAATTTCATCTAAATTGGTTCAGCGGTTTAAGCGTGAAGAGGTAACAGACAGACAGATAGACACACTTTTGCATTTATAGGTTGGATTGGCAAGAAAAATCCATATCGCCTTCTGTGGCATGACATCGCGCTAAAAAAAGAATTGCACTTTGTTTCTGAAAGCTTGTTCAAGATTCTCAATATTGTGTTAACCAAACTAAAACAACAACAATCGATCATATTTAGTTGACAAAATGAATGTGAGATTAAATCGATCAGGTTTTCAGTTACTGATAGACATCTTACATGCAGCTGAAATATTTCGACGGATTTTTCCTCTTAGGATGTGTATGTGTGTTTTAAACTCATATCCACAAGGTTTGCGAATTAAACTTAGGTACTATTCTTATGTGCACATTGTATAAAACACAAAGTAATCTTTCAGATTCTCGTGGTTAGCAACAAACAATCAAAGTCATTTAATCAAATTAGGCGGAATATCAGCTGTTTTCGAACGTCAAAATTACATAAGACAGTCCCCCAAAACGCCCGCCCTTCACCACTTCCTAGTGCTTTCGCTGGGAAGAAGAAGTGGCGCAACAAACTCCCTAGCAGCGGCAGCAGGAGTCTTTGGTCAACTGGACCCACTCGAACTGGACCCGCGGGTCCAGTTGACCAAAGCACAGATCATGATCATGACATCATACTTACAATTCATATGTACACAACCGAAATATTGTTCTTCTAACACATTATGTAAAATGGGTTCTTAAAATCGCCACATTTAGTCTGTCCTTGAAACCGTGTTGAAAGGGAACAAATAGAATAGGTAACCGAAAAAATCCCATACTTACCTACCTATGTATTTCTAAACGCGAGTAGGCACATACTTCCAAAAATCCCTTATCATTCCTGGAATAGGTCATGCGAAGTGCAAAACGACCCTTTGTTATTTCACTATCAGTAAGCCCAATATAATATAGTAACTTAAAACTAAGCACTGATAAGCCAGGTAAGTCGGCACATCAAAGGTAACAGTGGCAAGTCAAACGCCTTAATACTATTATGCTTATTGTAAACATAGCGAACTTTATTATGCGTAGGCGCAGCCGGTACGTTTTTGTTCTTTTGTTTTGGCGGCTCTTTTGATCAGCTGAGATTGGGTCAATTTTGCTGGCTCAATGAGTAATGCCTGTAAGTAATAATAATATTTGGTGCAAAGCTCATATCATTTTGAATGGAAGAATGCTGTATGGTCGTTAGATTTTACACGTGAGCACATATTACACTTAAGTCTACTTGTTAAAATGTAGATACACCTGTGAGTAACAATGTAGTCCTGCAGGCAATATAAATAAACCCTAAGTTTCACTAAGCCAATTCGATATCCGTGAAGCCAATGCTTCATTTTCTTAACTATTTTGATAAATGGACAAAAAAAAAACTTATATCAATTAGGTACATATGTAGATGTTTTTGTGCATAAATTCATAATCAGCCCAGCCAATAAATTCGTCAGCAGTGGGAACATATAATGTTCCCACTGCTATATGATAAAGTTAGTTTCCATCCATATATGATAAAGTTAGTTTCTCCACAAATACATGTATAAAAAAAATCATAGCAAAATAAACAAAAATAACATTGTTTTGAAAGCGTAATAATAGTATATGCAACGTCAACAAAGAAGAATGCACAAAATCTTACTAATTGCATTACAAAGGATTAATTACCTTTGACACTATTAAAATCAATTGAATTACCCGGAACCTATTACTTAATTGCTTTAAGTGTCAAATTCATTTAACAATGTCAGTGTTATAATCCTTAAAATCAATTAGTGTGACAACATTAAGATAAAGGATTATGTCAGTTAAGTCATGTAAAACAATGGAATTACGTTAATCCATTAAAAGATTGACGATAAAACTTTTAGTAGGTTAACGATAGTCTACTATAGTACTCGTACGTCATGCTGAAACGTGGACACTGACGGTCGGGCTGGTCCACAAATTCAAGGTTGCTCAGCGCGCTATGGAGCGAGCTATGCTTGGAGTCTCTTTGAAGGATAAAATCAGGAATGAAATTATCCGGAAAAGAACCGGAGTTACCAACATAGCTTGCAGAGTAAGCAAACTGAAGTGGCAGTGGGCTGGCCATGTCTGTCGAAGGACCGATGGCCGGTGGAGCAGACGAGTCCTGGAGTGGAGACCGCGTACCCGGCAAGCGTAGTGTGTGACGCCCCCCAGCTAGATGGACCGACGACCTGAAGAAGGTGGCTGGGGTAGACTGGATGCGGAAGGCGGAGGACAGAGTACTGTGGCGCAGTCTGGGAGAGGCCTATGCCCAGCAGTGGACTGCGATAGGCTGAGTTGATTGATTGAGTCTGTAGTACTTAGTGTGACGCGGTGTGACTCAGATATTGTGCACCCTTAAATAATGACTGCCTTGGTCATCTAGTGGTCGCAAGCGCTACTGCTGACCATGAGGTCCTTGGTTCGATTCCCGGATCGGGCTAAGTGATATTGGGTTTTTTCCATCTAGAATTTCTGAGTATCTGCCCGGAGTCTGGATTTGTACCCAGTTGATGGTAAAGCCTCGCCCCCTATTACATAGGACTTAAACATAACAGGCAAAATGTGGGTGTAAGTACAGTCGAACAAGCTATTTGGCATACAGGCAAAAATATTCATCTTTCCACTACACTGCCAATATTTAGTTTTATTCTGTGCGTTATAACTTTTTCAGCTTATGGCATCCTTAATTAAATAGAGTGGTATAAAAGAATAGACTAACTCAGCACACCATTTTTTGAATGCAGCACCCTAATTGCCGTAACACACTATCAATCGGAATCTGAATCATTTTGAAGCAAATTGCAAATCCATTGCTTCATAAGTTCGAAAAATTTGTCTGCTCAACACGTAAATAACGCAATGAATTTTGTTGAACTGTCAAAATGAAACCGATTCCGATTGACAATGTGTTACGCAATTGCCCCGCAGTTGCAAGTTAGCTACCTGTACCTATACCAAATAGCTTGTTCGACCGAACTATAGGTGCACCTCTGCCTAACTCTTTGGGGCATAAAGGTGTGATGTTATGTGTATGTTTATGCTTATAATGGTCGTACCTAATAGGCATTCGGAGGATGACCATAGATGCTTGTTCAGAGTAAGAGCGGTTTTGCCCTACATTCGATCTGAATCCGAGAAATGCCGGTCCGAATGACGAAGTGACCATAGCCTTATTTGTATAAGGGGTTGCGCACTAGATCCGAACTCTATCCGTCTGAGTCCCGAAACAGAACATAGGACATATTTTTCATCTCGATATTCCCATGGAAAACTTATGCGGGTGAAACCGCGGGGCGCTGCTAATAATAAAAATAAAACTAAGTTAAAAATTAAAGGGGGTTCCCATGCAAGAAACGTAACGGTATTTTTTTTTTCTTAAGTATTTCAAAATAATATATTGTACATTGGTATGGAACCCTTCGTGTGCAAGTGCGAGTCCAACTCGCACTTGGCCGCTTTTTAAATGTTTTTTAGTGTTTAAGTGATATCCTACGTACAGCTGTTAAACTTATCTACAAACTATATCACTATCTGTCCATTTAAACATACAACACGATAGTAATCTTATTCTTAATTGCCATTTCCTTCCTTGAAATACTTAGTGAAAAATTGTAGATAGTTATCTCGGTTATAAGCTTTTAAAACCATAGTAACATACATTAAGCCCAGCAGTGGGACAGTATAGACAATAAAAGAAAAAAAAAACAGATGTTATGGTGAAAATTAACAATTTGGTCAAAAATAAGCCTTTTTTACTTTTTACCCGACTGCGCGACAACAAGGATAGGGTTATGTTTTTGATCATTCTAAAATAGTGGATAGGAATTTACGTAATTCAGAGTGGATAAGGTCCTGGCTTAGTTTCTTTACGCCTGTTGCACGGAACAGTTCCTTTGGCCGCTATCCCACTGGCGTTTTACGAGCGTTGGCGCTTCTCCAACGTCTGCGCAGTGCCAACGTTGCGCAGACGCAAAGTTAACGTCACGAGTTTCAGTGGCACCACCCGCGCCCACACATACAGAGCGGGACGGCGTGATTGTTCCTGTTGCCAAAAAACGAAAGAAACTCGCGACGTTAACGTCGCGTCTGCGCAACGTTGGCGCTGCGCAGACATTGGAAAAGCACCAGCGCCCGTAAAACGCCAGTGGAATAGCGGCCTTTACGGTATGGCACACTAGCGTCACCGTAGAATAATCCACACGCGCCAGTTTTTTTAGCCGTGAAAAACTAGATACGATTGATTCGCCGTGTATTAGTGTCGTATGGATCATTATGGAAGCTTGTTACACGGCGGCACTATAGAACAGCGGCCGCACCGGCGCCGTATACTCCCAGTGGTTTGTCGTTTTAAATACAAGCTCACACGATTATTCTGCGGTGCGACTAGCGCACCCGCCGTACCGTAAAGAAACCGTGCTGTGTACAGATGCCAGCATATCAAGCTTGAAGCTACTACAATCTGTCAAATTTCTTTAATAGATTTTGAACTTTATCGCTGAAGCATTAGGTTCAAAGTTAATTGGGAAAATTTGACACGTTTGGATAGCTTGATGTGCTGTCGTCTGTGCAACAGGCCTTAGAGTTTGACATTATTTTGTTTACCGTAACAGAAATCGCAATTCTAGTGACTTACAAGACAAGAATTAAAAGAAAATCTTAATCACTTTATCTACAACAAAAACCAAATAAGGAAAGAAATATCGGAAATTATTAATAATGCTTGCGAATATGAATCAACTGGATATTACTGCATTCTTAATTCTTATTTAATCAGAAATCGGAACAGTAGTTCCTTCCACCGATGATTAAACATAGGTACTTTAATATCGATTAGATCGATATCTCGAGTCATTGGATGTTATAAAGAGCCCCGATCTAGTGTTGCGTTTGTATTATAATTTGATAAGAGCTAATCAAACTATGGAGTATCAATAGAAATGACGCTACAGGATGGAAAGATTTCAGTAGATAATGCTTGGTGGCAGAAATTTGATCGAGATTAGAAAAAGATTTAAAAAATCTCATCTGATCATCGATTAAAAATTAATAGAAGTTTGCTACAATCATTATTAAGTTGACACTTGTCCACTGCTGTACATAGGCTTCCCCTAAAGCCGTGTACGCACGAACGAACAAAAACATGGTAAACACGAACATCGAACACTTTGTTCGCACGTGTGTACCACTAACGGACATACCTAGCACAGTTCGTCAAAAATGTTCGGGGCGATCGTGTTCATCATGTTTTGTTCGATCGTGCGTCCACGGCTTAAGCATTGTCAATTTGTCACAACGACAGATTCTGTGCCTCTCGTGACTAGCGACTAACCAACCAAAAACATTCATTGCGTTATTTACGTTGTTGAGCAGACTTTTTCGAACATATGAAGCAATGGATTAGCAATGTCATTCAAAATGATTCAGATTGTGACTAAAAGTGTGTGGTGGGGTGCAGCAGATTCACGCGACCTTCACCAAGTTACAGTGCACCTGGTGCGGGACCTATACACACTACACCTTCTGGTATACGGTTGCTACTGTAAAATTTTCACCTCTATTGGACATAATAATGAGTTCGAGCATCAAAGTAGGTATCAGACAAATAAAATTCGCGGTTCAGGCCTTTATGTGAACCCATTTTACTTATACGGGAACCACCTTTCTTAATTAAAATTGCAATGTTGCACCAAAATGACCTCGTTACAATTTTAAATACCGATTGATAGTTCGATAAATATGTACAAAAACGGTCTGATTTCTCGAACACATAAAGAAGTGACTAAAAGCCGCTAACCCCAGCTTAGTACATTATCTACCGGCAGTCGGCACATATCAAAGGTTTGGCAATAATCTATATTATTATACATTCGACCGGCTACTGTGGCATGTCGGTTCTTCAGAAGTGTCATTATCAGAGGCGGCGCGCTTTGATCTGATATCGCGTCACACTCATATTTGCCACTACGTAGATATTGTTTTGTGAAGGAGGTACTTTGATAGTGTAGGTAATTTCCAGAAGGATGTGAATGGCGAAGGGAAAGTGGGTGATAAGATTATTTTGGTACTAGTTGAGGGGTAATATTATGTGGGCTGAGTGCCTGTCCGTTCCAAAATCATAAGCCGCCATGCCATCTTTTTTTAAGGGGTTAAATATAATGATCACCAAAAAAATATATTGAACACCAAAAAATGAAATCTAAAATTACAATAGTTCTAGCTGGGTACCCGAGGTTAGGTTTGGTTAGGTTACTTTAAACCCTTTACACAGAAATAGGAGCCCCGCTTCGCGGGGCTCCGTCGATATAGGATGCAAGAGCGAGCAAATGAGAATACAAATACCTTTACCTAGGTATTTTACAATAAAATGGAGTTTTATTTTGGTGATCATTTACTATATTTGGCAGTAAAAAGTGTTTTTATGATGTTATATTTTACTTTATCTGGTGATAAGTTAAACATACCTAAGCCTTTTTTTAATACTGGCACTCCATCGTTGTCGAAAATCAAAGTGGGTAGAGGTATGACAATATTGACATGATGAATTTTGAATACTTAATTTATCGATTAAAAAACAAGATTATGTGCTCAACACGTGAGATTGGAAATTGTTGTTTGATCCGCATTTTTCATAAAACCGCGTGGTTTCCTTCTAAGATTTGCCTCTTCATATTTATGGTGGTATCTAGCTTTGGAATTGAATCCAGTGAATAAAAATATGAATCATCTTGAACCAAGGTGAAATATCAAATCCATTCAGCTACTTAGCAAAATGGAGGAACATAAAAATCGAGTGTTAAACGTCTATCTACCTACACGCTTACCGACCCAGATGAACGACAGACTTACCAAAGAAAGTCACAGTCCATTTGAGAGACCATGTCGGGAGTTGGAATCCATATTGTTTACCTATGATTTCACCTTGATCTAATTTAAATCAGTGACACGATGATTAACGCGTTACCTCACTTGTATAAATGATTAACACATCGTAATTTTACGATTACAAATTTCTTACCATCGATATTGTTCCGATTAAAACTATTGATTTCATGATTGTTTTGATTATGTAGGTATATTTTTATCGATATATTTTCTTCGTATACTATAGTAGTTGAAATGTAGTGTAAAAATAGCAGCCGTGTGACATGTCTATTATGACAGTTTTATCGGAACGTCTATCATCGATATCGGGAGGTGGTCCAAGTTATAGAGGGAGCCGAAAGCGAACTTAATTATTTACCTGCAGACAGAAAAAATGCAAATAGTTTTCATAACGATATCACAAATTATTTTTTTAAGAGCTAAAAGTAATATACACCGTGTTCCGGACGATATACATAAACTTCGACCAGAAGTTCAGACCATGGAAATAAGCATTTTTCATTATGGACACATTCACGAATTCTTATTTTTTATTTTTTGTTAATTTTCATACAAACTAAATACCTTGACGTAAATCGCCCGATATGCATGCTTCTTTATCCGAATTGGCAACGATGACGTTTTTTCATTCATAAGATTTGGCGGGCTGAAACTTGTCAAAACTGAGTTAAGACCCTTTCTTACTGCATAGCTCAACTAAATTTTACTAAATGAAATTACAACATCTTTGTAACGAAGCCTTTTCAAGTACTACTTCCCTTGTTCGATTTAATTTGTAAAAGCTATAGAATCGTTTGACAAAGTTTATGGATATCGTGAAGAACACGGTGTAGAGGTTTATTAATGAAGTCTTTTGAATATCTTAATTAAATTGAAATAAGTCATAATCTCTCACTATCTTTTTCATTATTCCATTATACTTAAACATTGTAGGTATTCATCGCGGATTATTTCTACATCATCATCAGCCTATATAAGGGAAGGTTCACATCTGACGGAAGATGCGTCGGGCGTAACATCGATTGCGTATATTTATTCGCTCGACGCACTAACGCATCATCGGTTGAGTGTGAACGGTCAAGTGTTTTTCTATACATTTGTCTGTTCTGGCGTTACGCGACCGATAATACGCGACGCATCTTCCGTCAGATGTGAACCTTCCCTAAGAGTCCACTGCTGGACATAGGCCTCTCCAATCGCAGACCATTTAAAATCGATCCTCTTGAACTGGACCATCTAGTTCCACTTCACATATCGTGCCGCTTCTGCCTCTAACTTGCACCACACCGGCTCATAACAGCGGCTAATGTGTCAGCGCTATAACATAATGGAACCTCGACTGTAATCAGCGTATTAAAGTCAGGAGTGCTTTTCAGTACGCTATCAGTTGCAGTAAAGTTGCATACAGGTTTAACCAAAATAAAAAATCTGTAACCAAAATTTTGGGGCTTGTGGAGGTGGAGGCCCTCCCGTGCTACTGTGCAAGCGCCTGGCATCTATGAAAATGATAGTTGTTGACCAAATACATAACGTAACATAATCAGCCTATAACGTTTCCACTGCTGGGACACAGGCCTCCTGACTGATGATTTCCCATCCACAAAAAAAAGGCCTCCTCTCATAGGGATTGACCACTTAAATGAGACGATTGGTTAATTTCAGAAAATGTGTTTCAATTTGAAAGATTAGATAGAAAAGTTGGTAGTAGTCTAGTGGGTGCTGATTCTGTTATGTAAGTATCGACTTCACTAGGCGTTTGTATCAATATTTCTTTGACTTACAGATGACACAAGTAAGAGATAAAAGAAAGTCAAGTTAACCCAAAGCTTTCGAAAGTTTTAAGTTATCAACAAATCGGACGGCTCTGAGCATTGTCTTTTTCTTGTTTTCACATTACACATTCACATTTTATGTTTTTTTTTTCTAAGTAGAGCGGTTTCGTACTACATCCAATCCGAATCCGAATCCGAATTAAAGATCCGACTTAAATCCGAATTGGGAATGTCCTAAATTCGGACGGATAGAGTTCGGATCTAGTGAGCAACCCCTCATACAAATAGGACTATGGTCCAGTATGGTATGGATTCGGATCGGATGTAGTGCAGAACCGCTCTTAGCCTACAATGTCCCACCACTGTGCAAAGGCCTCCCGCAAATCCTTCCAGGAATCCTTTTCTAGAGCCACCTCGATCCAAACATTGCGGTATGCGTCTAGGTCGTCTCGCAACATTCCTGGGTCGGCCTCAGCGTCGCCATCCATCCTCAGGCACCCACCGCGTGGAGACTGATGCCTGGCGGTAGCTGTGCATACGGCTGACGTGTCCCGTACTTCCGCCTAATCCCATTTCAGCTTGCTAGCATTTTTGCCTACATCTAGGATCCCCGTTTTGGAGTGCAGATTGGTGTTTCGTATTCTGTAACATTTAAAGCCCATAATGTTGATTTATTCCTGTCTGATCCCCTGAACCCCCCCTTCCACCCGCTTCCCCCACCTCCTCGATCCCCTGTTAGTTCGTCTTCTCTTTTATTGCGCTCTCCATTTGCTCTTTGACAAACCTACGTGATGTAGCTGTGCTTTTTTAAATAAATAAAAACCCCAGGGCGGAATTTTTGCGACTCGGTGACCGATCAAGTCTGAGCACCGTAGGTTAGGTTGGGCAGGATACACATTACGATGATTTTTTGCTTCAGGGATGTTGGTAGATCGCCCTTCATTAGCGTCGTTGATTCACATAATTTGCTGTAAATACAAAATCAAAAGTCATCATCATTTCAGCCGAAACACGTCCACTGCTGGACATAGGGCTGTGCTTCGTATGCTTCTGTAATGATGACCTTGTGAAGGCCGCAGAAAAATCATAAGTATTTTCTATTAACTTCCGATATCACGGAATTACCTATTTTTAAATCGACTTCAAACAACTGTAGCGACTAAAGCAGTGATCAGTAGGGTAAAGTTAGTTTTTCCTAAATCCGTACATACAGGTAATGTGTAAACTTCCTAACACTTTTGATGTTAACCGCTCACTACCGAAGTGGGCACTCGTTACCTAATGTGTCAATTATAATTGGCGTTATCATGGCTAATGCATTTCATGATGTTTTAACGATGGATTAGCTTGTTTCCGAGATTACGTAGTGACTCAGCTGTAATGAAATGGAGAGTTTTCGCTATGTTAGAAAAAGTGCTGTATCTTTCATAATCCTACTATTATATTTATATATAATAGTAGGATTATACTACACTTTAAACTTTCGTGTTTATAATTATAATATTATTATTATAATTATAAACACGAAAGTTTGTGAGGATGGATGGATGTTTGTTGCTGTTTCACGCAAAAACTACAGAACGGATTTGAATGAAATTTGGCACACCTATAGTTTATAAACAGCACCTTAATTGCGTAATACACTATCAATCGGAATCTGAATCATTTTGAAGCAAATTGCTAATCCATTGCTTCATAAGTTCGAAAAATTTGTCTGCTCAACACGTAAATAAATAACGCATTGAATGTTGTTGAACTGTCAAAATCAAACTGATTCCGATTGATAATGTTTTACGCAATTGCCCCGCAGGATTAATACATAGGATCCTTTTTATCCCGATATTCCCACGGGATCGAGACTTATGCGGGTGAAACCGCGGGGCGCTGCTAGTAATTTATAATTTTAGGTCGTCTGAGTTACCCAATGAGCTAATCAGCTCTCTGATGTCTGATCAGCGCTGATGTTTTAACTTATCTTAGTCATTTAAATAGTTTCGTTTTATTCCGTTTCATTTCAAGCCTTGAAGGACGGTATTTTATGCGAGGTTGTTAGACAGCGTCGCGCAAAATTCAAAACCAGTCAATACCAATATTCCCCTCTGCAATATTCGAGAGTCAAGCACTTTGTGACGATGATTTTCTGGAAGAAGCCGTTGTTCACTGTGTCTTCTACATTAAGATTATTTCTTTAATTAATTTATTTATTATGAATAGATACATAATTACTAAGGTGTGCACTTAGTGCATCGGTAATACTCAAAGAAACGGAAACGTAAGTAGATCCTGTAAACATATTCTCAACACTTCATTGCTTATTCATGAATCATGAATGGGTCACTTCAGTCAGTGGCGCACTTGTACACTGGGCATTATTTTCAGGAGCTCCTACTTCTTATAACGTCGTGTTAAATTTCAAAGCTGACGATTGTGCCTTCCGTTCGGTAGTGACCTGTGGTAGTGACAGATCGTTTGTCGGCCTGCTTGCTTTAAAAAGTGAAACAGTAATGCTCGGTTCCTATAAACAAAAATGAATGGTTTTGCTTACTAAAGTCCATTCAAACTTATGTTTCAAATTAATATTATTTCAGGTTAAACAAATATTAATTTTATTTTAATGGTAATTAAGTTGATTTCAGAGTGATTAGCACTATTGAAAAAGTTATGAAAATATTTGAAGTTGTAGCGTAAACTTAACTTTATTGTGTAGGATTTAAAGTTATTTTTCCATTAACTCATATTTGTTTACATTTTTGGCAAATAAATCGCGAATGCAGATTAGGTAGTTTACTTTATTGCTAAACTGGGAATTTAAATAGATTCGATAGCTAATTGTACTTCTGATATTTACTTCCACATGTAAGGGTCTACTATGCAAAGCTATGAGGTCTTTGCTTCATTATTGGTAAAGATACAAGAGTCTTCATTTTAACCAATAACGGTCTACAGGTAGTTGATTATAGGAATCTGCCGTTACACGCCTACATCTAAATAGATGTAGGCGTGTAACGGCAGATTTATAAACAGTACCTACGACGTCTTTCTGATAAATATCAGAAAGACGTCGTAGGTACTGTTTATAATTGTATGCCTACGTTTCGAACAAACAGGCTTGGAGAAATTAACAAATAGATATAAGAGACTTTTGCACCCATGTGCTAGGAGAGCTAGAAGCAATATTCCTAATGTCATATTTGGCAACGGACATCATCTCAAACTTGGAGCTAGAAACTTGGAACTGTTCTGCGCTGCATCTGAATCCGAGTTCAATCCGATTTGGGAATGTTCTAAATTTGGACAGACATAGTTCGGATCGGATCTAGTGTGCAACCCTTCATACATATAGTACGTACCTAGGTACTACCAGCAGCGCCCCGCGGTTTCACCCGCATATGTGACGATCTCGTGGGAATATCGGGATAAAATCTATCCAATGTCCTTTCCCGGGACTCAAACTATCTCTATACCAAATTTCATCTAAATCTGTTCAGCGGTTTAAGCGTGAAGAGGTAACAGACAGACACACTTTCGCATTTATAATATTAGTAAGTATGGATTGCTACTTCGGATTCGAACCGGAATTTCTCGAATTCGGATCGGATGCAGTGCAGAGCCGATCTTACACCTCAATGCTTGAAACGGGACCTAAAATCTTATTTAGCGCTCAGCATAAAACAAAATGTGTTGGAAGTTGGTTAATGGTTATTGACGATAGATTTTTCCTCATTCATTTTTGAATGTCCAAAAACACTATCATGTCGCTGAGTTTACCTACATCTCGGGGTTTGGAAATTTCATTCATAAAGACAAGTCAAAAGTAAATATTTGGTTACGACGTTGAGTAAAAACATGTACCTCACCAATCAATACTGAACTTTAGCAATTTCGTCTTAAGGTCGAAAGTTCTTTGGATGTAATGTATCGTAAATACATCCAAAACACACAGAATGTAGCACGGCCTGACGCCACTACTTAAGGCCACCCAAGGAGAAGTTTTTGCACGCATCGGATTAGCTTACAGTTTATTTTGAAGCGAAGATCTGTGAAAATAATCACACTTTTTACAACTACCAGACCAGAGGTCTGTCAATATATGGCACTGAGATGACCACTGCATTTTAGGGACAGCATTTTGAAAACTTATTCGTGCATGAATATTTTCTGCCTAATAAGCGCCACGCTCCGTCAGTCAGGGTAGAATTAAGGCTCTTCTGTCACCGTTTTAAGTCGGTTTTTAGTCTAACAAGATTTAATAGATAACCACAATAAATTAAGGAAAAATTTAAATCTCTATGATACAGTCGGAAAAGTCTTATCACCAGCCACCAGTGGTGGAAGACGACATTTGCCTAATGACAAAATCAAACTGGTTGCTAATTTAATTGTAAATTTTTTTTTATTCGTTTTGTCATTCAAATCATTACTCACACCCTGACTTATTACTTGTATTTTTTTTTAATTTTTTTTTATTAAAATCGTTTTGCTTGTACCATGTTTGTAAATATGTGAGCACCATGTATCTATCAGATAATTAATTTATATGTCATGGTTTCGTTTTTAATTCTTTTACCTGTGGTATAGTAATTTTATTTTAGGTGCATCGTCCTCACATGTTATTATATAATTAATGTACCCATGCAAAATATTGTACCTAAAACATTTTAAAAGAGTAACGGTGAAGTTTCTTGCCCATTCTTCTCCATACGAAAACTACCTTTTGGAATGGGCGACTAGAATCAATTCTATTTTAAGATATTTTTTGACGTTCAAAAGTGCCTTTTATGTGCCTATTTGAAATAAATGCTTTGACTTTGACTTTGAATGCATTGACAAGGTAATTCTGTAAATGGAGCCATAAGTACCTGCCTAAAGCTCAAATCGAACTCAATCGGGACAATCTGTAATATCTCGCGATTTTTTATGAAAAAATGGAACCATTAAGCGTTTTTTCAACATAGGTACTGGCAAGCACAAAAGTTTAATGCTTTATCAATTGCTTAATGCTGTAAATTATGTTCCCTACCAACTTCTATTCTGCAGAAAATAATAATTATAAATATTTTGGATAATTTTCTAAACTTTTACTTTTAAATTGTGTGCGTTTGTCGTTTGTCAAGTACCCCAAAGCAAACCAACATTTACCTTCACACAAAGGCACTTCCACACCACTAGATTAAGAAGTGTAACGACACTCCATATCAATGCTTTTGCCACTTCAAAAACGCAATTTCTGCTTAGCATTAACGCTCATAATGTGACGCAATTTCACGCCATTTTGACTTCAATTGTTATAAAACGCTACTCAGTTACATAGACCACACAACGTATGTTTTTTTTTCTGTCACCTATCCCCATTTCATTATAACTTCCTCCAATTTTCGACCTTATTTGGAAAACATTAGGATTTAGTTTTCCGAAAAAATTGTCGTGGTCTTTTATACCATGCATTGCACATTTGACGGTTTCGATTTCATTGACAATCGAATGTCAATCGGAACGTATTTTATATGAATGTGGTTATTTGAAGTGTCAACAAATTGTTTGTCGTATCGCAAATAGATCTGATGATTGATGCTTTTGAGTATATTTTTTTAATGTATCTGAATTTTGATTCTTTGGGGTGTGTGGGGTGTGGACGTGTGGTAGATCGATAAGTACCTACTTACCTAAATTTAACTTTTCAATGAATGTTCCATTTTGTTTACCTATTAGATACACACATTTTATTTGAAATCCATGTGATGCTTATCTGTTGAGGGATTTCTAAAGGTAGCCAATAGGTAGGTGGTCTATATAATTATAATTGGCTCAAATCAAATCGCAGCTTACTGCAGCAAAGCCACAAAAAGCTTCACACATGAAAATCATGCACAGTTAGGTACATAAACTGTCGTTTTTCTCCCTTGGGAACAAACTAAAGAACGTCCCATGCCAGGGAATCTATTTTTGGAAATAATGAGAAAATTATAGAAGAAATAATTATTTTTGTTCACACAGAATTTGATAAATAAATCATTTTAATCAAAATGCTGCTGCCCTTTGCTGCTCGAAATTAAGATCATAAATGAAAGTATTATGAGCGTTACTTAATAGCCACCAAAATAATAATTAATATAAAAATAAATCCGATACATTAAACTAAAATCACGATGTCCGTGGCAATTTTGAGTTCCATTCAAACGACAATACATTGAAAGTGACAATTGCTTTCGGTACGTGTCAAATAAATGTCCTGCAGTCACCAATTACCAAGATCCTTTGCTGTTTTTATCTTGGCTTGCCATTCGATTTTCAACCTTATGTTCATAAATTAAGGGTGTGAGATTTGTTTTTAGGAAGGAAGTGTAATTTTGACAGGATCAAAGTTACAATGTTTGTGTATTGAGGACCCCTGTTTGAACAACAAATTAGTTCCATTATACGGTTATGAGTAGGGAAGTAATGATCTTCAGGGGGTGACAGAAAAACTATGTGCTTAGAGGTCCTTTTAGCAGGCCGTATTTTTCATGTTGGTGAGGTGCTTTCAAAAGGATCTAATTATTACACGCTGAGAAAAAGGTTTTTCCTGTTGGCAATTTTGGTTCGAAGATCTTTATTATATCTTTGCCAAGTTTTGTTAAAATTAGTAAAGATAAGATGACGCCTACATTACTATTCATGTTTACATAGGATTAAGGACCACCAAACGAAAAGTGCTCAAGTAATAAAATCCGAAATCCTAGTCATTAAGAAATTTTGCATAACACAAACAAAAACTGGCGCATGTAGTCAGAAAAAATACAAAGAAACGTGGAAGCCGGCTTCTTTTAACTATTTCAAAAGCTAAGTAAGAATGTAGAACAATGACCCCTCATAAAGCTCATTTTTTCCCTACAATAAAGCGATTCGTCCTACTGTTGGATAGCATTGTAAACTTCCGACTTGTAAAGCAATGTTAGGAACAGCCATTAGCGGCAGTGCACCAAAGGCTAAGTTTAAGAAAATATTCATCTTTGCCCAAACATTTTGCAAAAAGGCTAAAAATTGCATAAATAATACATTTTAATACAAGGACTCGAAACTCGGTAGAGCAGTGTTGCTAGGCGAAATTCTTATTGCGCAAAATACGTTTGGAGAAATTGTGATAAAAACAGCACCAACATCGTCGGTAATAAAGAAACCGTTACTTATAGTTTTTAGAAGATGCATTTCTTTCACGGGAGAAATGTGTTACAGATTTTTGTTGTAGAAAGTTGTTAAAAGTTTAACTGTTACTACTTAATGAGAGTAGGTAGTAAGTACGTGAAACTCTCTGTTAGTAGCAGTATTTATTCAGGCTATGGGAATGTAATGTTTGCTGTAAAAAGTGTAGTGTCAGTTAGTATAAATGTAAGGTACGTACAGAAAATCCATAATCACACTATCACACTAATCACACTAATATTATAAAGGCGAAAGTTTGTGAGTGTGTGTGTGTGTTTATATGTTTGTTACTTCTTCACGCTTAAACCGCTGAACCGATTTAGATGAAATTTGGTATAGAGATAGTTTGAGTCCCGGGAAAGGACATAGGCTACTTTTTATCCCGATATTCCCCTCGGGATCGACATTTACGCGGGTGAAACCGCGGGGCGCAGCTAGTAATATTATAAATTCGAAAGTAACTCCGTAGGTATGTATGTTACCTTTTCACACCTGAACCAATGAACGGATTTCAATATAATTTGTCAAGGAGATAGATGGCATCCTGGCAAAGGATTATAGGCTACCGCGCGCTACTAGTCGCGGGCAGAACTAGTTTCCTACTAGTAAAATTATAAACGCGAAAGTTTGTGAGGTTGGATGGATAGATAGATGTCTTTTACTCTTTCACGCAAAAACGACTGAACGGATTTTGATGAAACTTTACTGTAATATCCATAGGTACTTAATATCATAAATGAGAAAATGTGTCTGTCTGTTACCTCTTCTTCACGATTAAACCGCTGAACCAATTTAGATGAAATTTGGTACCTATAGAGATAAGGGGCTAAGGAAGGAACATTGGTGGGTTTTAGTCAGTAAGAGTCTGACGCTCCCTTTCGCTCGACCCAAACCGGGAGAAGTCATTTGATGATTTCCCATACACAAAAAAAGGGGTAGAATTTCGAAAAATCCTTTCTTAATGGATACCTACTCTTCACAAAGAATACACCCTCCAAATCTCATGTCTTTAAGACCAGCGGTTTATACTCTGCGTTGATAGGTATACCAGTAAGTCGGGAATTCGAATTTTATATAATAATTATAATATAGATATAGATAGTTCAACGCTTCTAAAAAAATTCTAGTCACGACATGACTGACAGTAATGATGTTAAGTTTAAGTTGATGCTTCACATGAGCCACCACTACTAGCCACCATCGCGCACTGCCACCACCAGCACTTCTTTCAACCAGCATCATCACTTTCATCACTTTGTACGTATTTTTCTGTTCCTTTCTTCTTGTCTGTTTATTGTGTGTGCATAAATGGTTATGTAATAAATAGCATAAAGCATAATCAGCCTAATCTTCACACTGCTGGGATACAGGCCTCCTGTCTGTGAGAGGGAGTGGGCCATAATCCACCACGCGGGCCCAGTGCGTTTTGGTAGATGTCACATGCCAGCGCATTTTTAGTTCTATGACATGCCGATTTCCTCACGATGTTTTCCTTTACTGTTTTGAAAGCAGTGGTGATGAAATAATTATACAAAGTAAAGTGCCTGCTTATATAGGTTCGAACCCACGAACTATACAACAAATAAATAAACAGCAAAAAAAGATGAAGGCCAAAGACAGTTTCTCCGCCATAATCAAAGAAATGTCCGCCCCAAAAATGTGCAATAAAACGCAATTTCGTCAGCCCTATTGTTTTTACAGTTGCAATCATTTTCATTTTTTACAATTTCTTTTACATCCTCACTTCGGACACCTTCGGATCCTTTCGGTACAGTTAGTTATGGACATTATGGACTTACGGTACAGGTCGTAGTTTTATTACCTAGCTGTTTGGATACTTTTATAACCAGGCTACTTTCTTTCCGTTAGTCCAATTATGATTCTTTGAAGGTGCCGGCAATGTTACCGTTTATGTGCTTACTACAAACTTGAGTGGGTGCTGAGAAATGTTTCGGTGTGTTTATCCCTTTTTAACCGACTTAAAAAAAGAAGGAGGTTCTCAATTTGGATGTTATTTTTATTGAATATTGTTTTGAATGTATTTAGGCTGTTGGATGCTAATTTCTCGGAATAGTCAATGTATTCCCTAAAATAAAAGACATTAGGTTCTAAAGTTGGTTCCACAGCATTTCTTCACGTCCGGTAATCGCTAATGCAAATTAATTTGTATACTTCATCAACTCAGCCTATCGCAGTCCACTGCTGGACATACGCCTCTCCCAGAATGCACCACAACACCCTGTCCTCCGCCTTCCGCATCCAGTCTACCCCAGCCACCTTCTTTAGGTCGTCCGTCCATCTAGCTGGGGGGCGTCCCACACTTCGCTTGCCGGTACACGGTCTCCATTCCACCGGCCATCGGTCTTTCGACAGACATGGCCAGCTCACTGCCACTTCAGTTTGCTTACATTGTATACTTATTGTATTCAAACTCCAAACGGAGTAAAGCTTGTTCTCGTTTCAAATATTTTAATACTTACCTAAATTTTCTGATCCACGAACTTCCTAAAAGAAGTTCATCGTCAACTCAAATATTGTCAGTGCTATTTGAAAATGTTTGGAACGTCAATAATATCTAAACTTAAATAAATCTAGAAAGAAAATACAGCATGTTCCTATCAGAAAGGAGTATTGATATTTAAGGGTGAGGTAAAAATCAACAAAATGAACAGCTTTCTCCATGGGACCAACATTTTTAGTTTGATGGTCTTTACCACAGCCTTAAATATGACCACATCTTTATGATACATAGGTACCTACTGTATTTTCTTTCTAGATTTAGATATTATTGAAGTTCATTTATAGAATAGCAAATCTTAGTAAAGCCTCATAAACATATTATACCTATTACCGAGTCACATTTGGCAGTATTGCTAACAAGACTTCGTATCTAAATAGGTACCTACCTATATGTAGGTACAGACACGTCATATAGAATATTCACAAAATTTTATCAATAATTAAAAACAACTGATTACTAAAATAGTGTCATATTATTTTAAAACAGAAACTCTTTCAAATGCGAACGAAAAGAACTGGGTGCTTACTCTTGAATTTAATTCCGATAGATCGACATTAGAATTGTGACGTTTCGTACTTTTGAGTTCGGTTTAATTAATCTAAAAGGTAAAATTGGGTGTCCATTTTGGTGAACTAAGTGGAAATTAGGGCCGGGCTCCAAAATCAATCATCCAATTTTACCTTTTAGTTTAATTAAACCGAACTCAAAAGTACGAAACGTCATAATTCTAATGTCGATCTATCGGAATTAAATTCAAGAGTAAGCACCCTGTACCTCAGTCAGGTTTGCAAAGACTGCAGAAAACTACCATTGTGACGCGAAAACAATAAAAAAGTTTTGTCATTTTTTGCATTCCTTTTGTCCGTTAAAAAGTAATTGCCCAATTTGCCATTAGGTACTTAATAATATTTAGGCAAACAACGTTTCCAAAAGAACTCCAAAATATAAATCTAACTGTTTAGAACCCTTTGCAACTCTTTCGCTAAATACCCAACTGCCAAAAACGTCAATAAAGACATTAAAAAATAAACGCCAAAATATACAGTTACCTATTTAACTACATATTTAAAAAAACAATGAAAACGTTTACAAAATAGCTTTTACAGCCAAAGGGTTCGCTAAAATCTCGCATTAAAAACGCAATAAAATTGAAAATCGCGTTACCCGTTCGCAATTTCGGCGAAATAAAAGATTACAAGGTTATGCGCCAAACTCCTGAAAATGGCCATAGACTATTATAAGTTTAAGTACAACACCATAAGATTGATATTCCCTAAAACGTCATCCACTTGTTTCCTAGTTAGAACAGTTAAACACGTGAATAATATTGTACCCTTTTCGTTACCGTAACTAAGTCCATTTTGTTTGGACGGTTATAATTTTGAATAACTGTTATAAAGGGACCGCTACGCGTCAAAGGAAGAGTTGCATTTATTTGGGACATTACAAAAACCATTGTCTCCTTTGACTTTTGTCATTCGCGCGAAACAGTGAAACTCATAAATTCTGTTTTATGGTAAATGAAAGAGTTGTCTTTTGTCTAATAAAGGGTAATTAGGATGTAAAAGTGAAATTCCGTTTGTATTTAGGCGCATTCGCAACGCCTAAGTATTCTGTGAGAGTTTAGAAAGGGTTGTTACTTTCACTGAGACTTTTCATCTCTTTATTTCTACAAATTCATTTCTGGAAAAGAAACGAATTTGTCTAAGTTTTAAGAAACGATACTGAGGGTAATAATCCTTGTGATATAAGTACACGCAATCCATTTATAGATACCTATGTATTGCACAATTTCTGAATTACCTACAAGCCGTCGTACATACAATTCAAATTCTTTAACTTTTCTTTTTTATATCCAAAACAACCGATGAAGTGCTGTCATTCTACTGATGCTAGAGATTGTACCTATTAGGTACTTCAAGCTCACTTCAGTCTTCACATAAGTGTTCACGGTGAGATTCTTACAGAATACATCGGCAACTTAGGCAACAAATGAAATAATAATTGTTAATATTTGAAGTGACTAGATTAATCGAGGTCTAACGTGTGATATCCAACGAGTGAACATTTTGTTATTAGTATTCATCATGATCAAAATGACAAACATAAAATGAATAAGTTTTGAAATGGTACCGTAGTCAACAGTCCTTAACAATTAGCAGATTTTTACAAAATAAAAATGAAAGGAAAATAGGAAGATCAGCACAGAATTTTGTTGATGTATGTCCATTACGTTTCTTTTTATATTCATCACATTTATATTTTTGCGGCAAGTTTGCTAGCATAGTAAAAATGTATTTATTTCGTAATCACAAGATTCACAAGCAATGAGAAATACATAGTACCTAATAAATGACTGGTTAGTAATAGTAGATACAAATCGTAAACGCACTATGATTATGTTAGAAAATATTCCGGTTTCCCAAACATAAATTCATCATAAATTAGTCATAATATGAATCCCAATTCGTCTCGACCTTTAAAAGCGAAACTTTTTATTAGATTCCAAACAAAGACATAATTCATCCACTGTTTAAAAACAAAGAAGCAAATACTTCGTTGAAAGTAAGAACAGTTATTAACTACTATGGAAGTCTGCTCTTATAAAATGCTCCACTTTTGAAATATTTATTGGTTTCCATAAAATTGTCAACAAAAAAAAAAGCTTCTAACTGTCGCCAAGCGTGCGCAGTTAAACTTGGGAGCAGTTGTATAACGGAGCCTTGAACTAAAAGATGACAAGTTACAAATGCCAAGAATAGATTCATTCTTAGAAATGGAAACCGAAATTTTGACAAACTGCGGTGACAAAATGCAGCGTGGAGGACTCAGAGACTCAGACAATGGCGCGCAAGACGTAAGCGTGCCTACGTGTTTTGACCATTTCAATAAGTATAGAAAAGAATAAGTTACCAAAGTAATTATTGGACGAATAGTTTTTAACTGTAGCCTAGCGGGGTGTTGGGTCGTGACAATGTGAGGGCAGATAGGCGTGAACGTCTACAGTTTAGACGTACTGTTTATTTTAAAAGTATGTACATTAGAGGAAGGACACAGGCGGAAAATGGATATCCGATTCATATTCACTTTCAAGCGTGAAGTAATTTTGGTATTATTTGTGTCCACAAAGACGTCACTGCTCTATTGATTAACAGTACCTTACAATACCACTTGTCCGTGTTGATGTTGGGTTTTTCAATTATCATTTAATTCTGTGTTCTGTTTCGAATTAACTTCACTGCATCAGCTATCTTCTGGTCCGAACACTTGAAAATAATTGCTAAAGGACTTACGTCAATCCGAATGTCCAACACATGTTTACACTCAATGGGTAATGCAGTAGCATACAAGATTTATGTCAAAATTATCTCCAATCATCGAAAAAAGGTCTAAAATTCATGAGAACACACGCGAATTGGTAAAAAAATGTCAACCACATGTGACAGGTTGAAACCCGAGCTTTTCGACTTCTGTATCAAGTTTGTCAGTCATTTGGGAGTTTCGATTTCGCGGAGAATTTCACCGAAACGGCGTATTTGATCGCTAATCCTACGGTTTAAATAGGTCGTGAAATCGGTGTGGAGCAAAAAAGGAAATTTTGAGTTATGCTCGTCTCTAAGTTACTGTGACTTATGTTATTCGCTTCCTTAGAAACGCTTTCATCTTTCGACATCTTTCTTAGTTCTTCTCAAATTAAGTTAAGAGCCTATATCGCAAATCAATCTTCTTCTTTCGATGAATATCCAATTACTGATGATTGGTCATCGACTCTGAATGTATTTCTCCTCGATCTTTGCTAATCAAAACCAATGAACAGCTAGCTATAATCGAAAAGTTCATGGCAGCTTTTCAAACATTATACCATTATCTACTCTCTGTGTCTGTATTGATTTCATTTGACTTGGTGCGATTAATTTAAAAGTGCGCGATTATGTCACTCAAGGAAAACTCAATTAAAATATTTGACATTGATTATTCATCGAATGTTCATAGATTAGTAATTTGTTCTCTAACTAATAGCTGTCATATTAAAATGTGTCATGTTTTTATTACTTACATATGTATGTCATCAAGTAGTTTTATATGATCTGTGTGTTCAATATTGTATCGCTTTGAAAGTTCTACGAAGAGCTGTACTCATTAGTAATTACATACTCGAATGATATGTTTTAGCTTGGACATTCATGGATGAATAAATTATGATGATGAAGATTTGTGAAGCGTCTGTTTTAAAGTGACGGTACTAAGCGTTGGTTTGGCTCACCTTGCTCAATTACCTTGGCTATTTACCGACTAGGTAATCTTTTAATCACGTAATATCACAAGCCAATAATGTCATATAGTCGTACCGACTCTAGAAAAGATGAAGAAGAACAAAATTGAAATCTGAATTGATGAAATAACAAATACAACATTAAGCAACGATACTAGCATTATTGTCCTCAAAAACTTTCGAACGACACGTGCCAAAGATAGCATAACATTTTACTCCTACCACGACTACACACCTAATGTTTCAAAAAGTCCCTATTCCAAAAGTATTGCTACAATTCAAGCAATATCACATTTAAAAAGTACCTAAATAGATGCAATCACGGGGTGTCGAGATACAGATAATATGAGTCAGTTCACAGCAATTGTAACTCAATCGGTGGGCGGATGGATGGCATCTGGCTGCTTATCAACGGCTCCCGCCCGCTGACTGTGACGATTAGTATCAGTAATCATGTGACATAATGTCTATAGGGACTTATCAGATCTGTGAGCTATATGGTGTGCACGATCGATATGGCTGCATGTCTTGTTTGAGTGAGTAAGCTATGAGATTCCATGTCATGGTTTATGTCACAAAGATAGATAGAATATACAATCCTAAACAACAACAACTGCGCAAAGGATCTTTTGCGCTTGAATAACATTGACAGCGCGTTGTTTACAAAATTGTCACAGAAAATGTATTGACCAAACAACGTGGCGGCGTTAGTTCCGATTTTGGCCACACGCGAAAAGAACCTTGTTGCGATTATTGACGATGGTCAATAATCTTATCCTGGATTTTGGTCCATAACATTTTAAATGGTCATGAATTTAAAATTCTGAACAGTGGTGACGCCAAAATAGTGGCCAGTATGTCGGCTTCAAAACTGCGTAAAAAAGTGATGAAAGATGTTTTGGGCCTCTATACCTTACATGTAAATGCACGGTGGCTCGATTTAGTAGTCCGGAAATGTAATTTATTGTACACCGGAATTGTAACACAACTCATATAGGTACAATCAGCTAGAACCAAAGATTTTACACTTCAAAATATGGTCGTAAGTCTTGACTTGATGTCTTAATTGGCATTATTATCATCGCTTAGTACAGTGAGGGAAAATATAACGAATAACCAACATTCACAGACAAGAAAGCAAAGAAATACAGACAGTATGGTAACAAACTATTCAGATAATTAAAATGCAAATCACTTTGGCTATATTAGCACCCTCCGGCCCACCAGTCTGTATATACTTACGTACATAGGTATGACTGTCGATCATATTAAAGATCCCTTTGGCATCCATACATAATGTCGTTGATCATGGTAATCGATTTGTAGGACATAGTAGTAGAGGTTGATGGCTAGAGTTATTTATGTAGTGGCTTCCATTCTGAAGTGAATTTTGATGCTGCTGTTTATTCAAATAATAATTTTTTGTTTGTTTTTAGGGTTTTGTACCCAAAGGGTGCCAACGGGACCCAATTTCTAAGCCTCAGCTGTCCGTCCGTCTGTCTGTCTGTCAGTGGGCTGTATCTCATGAACCGTAATAGGTAGACAGTTGAAATTTTCACAGAATGTGTATTTTTGTTGCCGCTATAACAACAAAGAACAAAAATTAAAGATAGTTTTCATACAAGAAACGTGTTTTTTGCCTTACGGTTCGGAACCTAGTGCGTGTCCGACTCGCACTTGGCCGGTTTTTTACCAATAACTTAGGTACCTAAACTTCTAATATAGAAAAGTCTTCTCACCACAAATAAATAGATAACCAAAGAATTTACCAACACACTTCAATCTTAACAAAACATGAAGCTTGATTCCCAACCCTTAAGCCTGAACGATGGTTTCACAACAACCACTTGAGTAGCACATAATGATCACTACTTGAGCATCTAACACATGTTAACGTCTCCCCATTAAATTATCAGGACCTCACTTACGATTCTAGATAAAATTCTCTCACTGTGCCGTGTTAAAACCCTTGTGTTTGTATATTTCAGCAGATTTTGCGCTGCACGACTTTTCAAAGAATTTTAGCTTCTAACCATCATAAAACAATCTAAATCTAACGGACTACTTTGAGGCCCACTGCATTGAAGTCAATTTAATTCAAAGATTTCTCTGATAGCACAGTTAATTAAGAAAGTACCAGATCAAGGACAATAGAACTTGCAAGGCTTAATAACTTGTTGAAGTGAAAAAATGCCCAAACGCGCCTAAAGAAGTTAGGCTAGTTAGGTTTTTTTGAGATAGGAAAAACCATTGAATTCGCGCCACTGTTACCGTAACCGGCACAGCTTCGGATGTGTTCGGCTGTCCTCGGGATGTACTCGGTTTTAATATATATTCGATATGTCAGTGAGTGATGGCAAAGTATTCTGTTTGCGTTTTGTTTTCAGTTCTGTTGGCACTTCAGGACTGCTTTTTTTTTTAAATTCAGCCATTTCGTTCATAGCGAGTTCATTTCAGGGTTTCAAAGCAAGGAGCAGTGGTGGCCCAGTGGTAACGTGCCCACCCGCACTAGGCCCGCGTGGTAGATTACAGCCGACTCCCTCTCACAAAGACGAGGCATGTGTCCCAGCAGTGGGAACATTATATAGGTTGATTAAGTAATATTAAAATTATTCTGTAGTAAAGATGTATCTTTAAAGCATAGTTCGCTTTTAGCGCTTTCGTCCTCTTCCAACATATTATAAGTGTCACTGTTTTTGCTCTACTATCTAACATTGCACCCACTTCATTTTGTTACCCTCTTGCGCAACGTAACGATAAAGGAGTGAAAACGTTTCAGGGAAGATCACTTTTTATCCACACGAAGTATTTTTAACTCTCAGGGGGAGTGTTAACTATTTTCGTGCAATGCGATAAGTATCGCTAAGTTTGGGAAAGACTAATTATGTGACAGCCATGTTTTTGCGAGGCGTTTGCTATTTTTGAGATGTTTTTATCTTTTCAAGAAAGTGGGTTGTGAATTTCACGCGTAGGAATGTTAGCAAAAAATGGTTTTGAAACAAGTTTTACAAGCTTTAGATAAGTTATCAGAATCAGCGCAGACGTTTTGGTTCCTAATTTTCACATGTGGTAAAAGTGTTCGTTCTATAATAGCAAAAAAAAAAAATTGCTTTAATGTAGGTAGGTACTATTTTGTAGAAAAAAATTCAACCGAATTGGGAACCCCCTCGGCCCCTCCTTTTTTTGAAGTCAGTTAAAAACTACAACATAACAAACCACAATTTTGCAAAGCATATCAAACATAGAGGCGGAACACCTTATAAGATTTACAACAGTACCCACTGACAATGCACCTACTATCAGCGATGCTACAAAAGCACATTTCAAACTTTGTCATCTGTCACTCGAATCCGATACAAAATTAACGAAGTGTAATAAAACACCTACATTAAAGGATTTTATGACGGAAACCGTTCCGCGAATTCTTACAACTATAAATTTTAGTTTTTCGAATCGTAAAACGTCAATCATGTGTACACCCTGTATTATTTTGACAATGTTAATTTTGCATCTGTCAAACTGGAACGTAAACCTTTTTGTGTTGTGATAAAGTTCAAAATCGTTTTCAGGAGTTGCAAAGAACTGTAGTATCAAATAAACATCAATTTAGAACTTTGTGCGTGGCTGATAGTCCTTCTTTCATTATTATAAGGTTCTGAATTGCTTGAGTGCCCAAGAAAAAAATGTATTCTCACCAATCAAAGGGTAGTGACAAAACGTGTTTAAGCAAATCCTAGCTATAAAGTTTTTCGGCTCCTGAAGTAAAAACTTTTGGGAACAAATCGTTGGAAATAAAATCGAAGGCCCTCGAATCGATTATGTTTACGTTAAACACTGAAAGGGTGCGGATGTAAAAACGGTAGGACGAATTTTCAAATAATAAATCTCTTGGTTTATTGCATTTTATTTCCTAATGTTTGTGCACCTTGAACATGTCGGTCGAAATGTGTGTCAACCTTGGAAAGGAATTTTTACGTTTGTTACAGACTTGAAGCCATAGATATATGTTCCTATGCTTGAAGCCATGTTTTAATTTATTTTTTTGAAGTGATAACTTCTTTAGGCGCGTTGGGCTTTTTTGATATGGGAAAAAACCATTGAATTCGCGCCACTGTTACCGTAACCGATACCGCTTTGGATGTGTTCGGCTGTACTCGGTTTTAATGTATATCCAATATATCAGTGAGTGATGGCAAAGTATTCTGTTTGTGTTTTGTTTTCACTTCTGTCGGCACTCCCTGAGTGCCACTGTTTTTTTAATTAGGAGTAATAGTAATCTATATAAATCTTTTTAAAACAATGCGGAGGAATTTATCGATGCCATATTTTAGTTTGTTAATAGTTTTAATTAGATTAGGATATTATATTTTTATTTTAATAGTTTGTTAGTTTATTTAGTATTAGAATGTATCCAGTCAGTGTATATATTTTTACGCTCCTAAAAAAATTGTATCAACTAAAGAAATACCTATGTTAATGTGCAAGTGTGACTTAGATAGTTAATACATTCTGTCGCTTTAGTCAAGAGTTGACAGAAGTTAGATCAAAACCAAGAACGCTTTTCAAGTTACTGAATTAGACACATGTAAAATTGTTTTATGCGTTTGCAATGTTGATGTACAATTGTACAACACAAAATAAGGTTGCGCAAAAACGTTCCAAAGACTACGTGATTCGACATACCTACAACAAAACCCACTATTTTACCTTTAAAGTATAAAATAACCAACAATAACATCACTAATTCTCATTAACGATCCATACGAAAGAATCGCCAAATTCTAAGTAGGCTGCAACAAAAAAGTCTTGCACTATTTAACGGCAATAATTTTTAATGGTTTTCCTATAGTAAACAATGGCCGAAACACGGGTGAACTATTGTTTAGCCATTGTTTGTATTATTTGTATTAATGTGTTCGTTAATGGTTTGTCCGTCTGTCTCATAAACACTGATTTTGCGCTTAATACGAGTAATGTCATAGTATGGTGCGTCCTGCTGGTACTGTGTGCGTTGTGATTATGTAAGGATGGTGTTTCTAAAGGTTTGTTGTAGTTCGATGGTTGAGAGGATTGACAGTTATTTTCTCCGTTTATTAGATGTATCAAATGTTCTGAAGCTGTTCAAGACAACTGTATAATTCACTGGAACGATAATTTACTTCATTTCCAATCAACTTGCTTCTACTACCTGAGACTTTTGAGATATAAAAAAGAAAAATATTAACATTAACAAACATATCCAAAACACAAACAAAAACATTATATTTATTAAACAAATATTTTTTTATTTTTATGCATGAACATTTTTAGCTGAAATTACAAGAAATAGCGTAGTCCAAATTTCGAGGTTATAAGTGCAGCCCGTAATAGGTGATTTCATGTAAGTAGAATAAATGCCAAAAAAATTGGTTAATAAGTATTTTCATCTCACTAATGAGATTAATTTAATTTTTATCTCTTTTATCAATAATTTGCTGCCTTAATTTTATTACTATTGATGTAGCCCAGAATCTCAAAACTACGTGCCACGTGTCTTTTCGCAAGAAAAAACTAAAAAACGAAAGTTACCAGGAATCGCAAACCTGCATCTGACAAAACATTTTGCGCATTTTTTTTTGCATTTTGTAAATCATTGTGTACTGTTTATAATTGCATTTCGCATTTTATTGGGTGTGGAGAAACCACATACAAAAGCGTTGAAAGAATTGTTTAGACTTTTTTGTTATTTTTTAGGGAATAATAAGTGTGCTGCGCTCAGTATGTTAAATTGGTTTGGAAAATTTAGGACAATATCATTAGACAAAAAGTGAGATTCATGGCAAAAACATTTTTTCTTTCCAACTTTTAAAATCCTGCACCTTCTCCACCAGTATTTTGGAGTTCTCTAGTGAAGAAGCGGTTGCCGATGCATTTTATTTTGTTATTGGATGACAAAGATTCAGGTAAATATCTGATTAAAACTAAACACAAACCATTGTCTTTTGATCAATTAGGTATTGGAATTTATTGTCTCTTTCATTATTTCGTACCTACCTGTCGATAAAATAAACGGTTTTCTTACCGGTATTTTTTGCATGTCAGCATTAACTTTACTAACACAACGGATCTCTGTTATCCGATTTTTGAAATAAATAATAAAGTTTTATGAATAAATAGTAGGGCATGCATACCTTCTACCCAAAGACTCAAATTAAAACTTGGGAGACAATTTCAAAAACTAGTGATTTATAAAAAAAAACTGTAAGTACAAGAAGTTCTATTAGCCTTCTCAGACCTTCCAAAAACGTTCGTAAAGAATTCTCATATTTTGTGTCATTTATTTATTCGTCTATTATTTTTTGAAAATTGTTTTACAGCTCTGGCGCGTGGATGGAGCGCGCCATAGTATACAGTCGACAACACAAGACATTCTATAATATTTTAAGCTCAGTCAATTCTAGTCATTTTTTCACAGTAATAAGGAGTATATCCGTGTCAACTTTTTTGACTTCGTAGCGTAAGCAGTGCTCTCTGACTCGTGTATAACGGGCGAAATAGCTGTACAACAATTTGTATTGTGTAATGTCTGACAATGACGTTGAACATTAATGTTATTATAGTACTGTTAAAATATTTTCAAGCAAAAACATCTACGAGAGCAGAGGAGGAAGTTGTTGTGACGCATGAGAGTTTTGCTACGTCATCTCGTTCTAATGTTGATTGTATGTAGTACATACCTACGTACTTATCACCTTATTACTGGGAGTGTCCGCTTAAACCCTGAGAGGTTTTCGTTGAATGGCTAAAAGCAAATTTTAAAATAATAAGCTATGCGGACGAATTCTTTGATGCCCTATGATTATTTTGTTTATTTTTTCATATAATTGTACATATTATTATAATTTATATGTTAGCTTATGATAGATATTTACTATATCTATACAAAAAAAAAAGACGGCTTGCACTCCGGGAGTACCGGCAGAAGTGAAAACTTGAATATTAACGTTGAAATAAATCAATTATTAATTTAATTAATATAACTCATTTTTTTTTCACTAATTCTGCGTCACTTTTTTCTGTAATAGATGCACTTTGTTCAATTTCCATATTTTAAACACTTTGTATACACGAATTTTACGAATACACAGCAGTGTGGCTACTACACAGACGGTCGAGCCATCAGCTGTCCATCCATCCATCCATCCACTTCCACTTCCACTTCCACTTCGACTTCCACTTCTACTCCCACTTCGACTTCCACTTCCACTTCCACTTCGTCTTTCACTTCGACTTCCACTTCGACTTCGACTTCCACTTCCACTTCGACTTCCACTTCGACTTCCACTTCGACTTCCACTTCCACTTCGACTTCCACTTCGACTTCCACTTCGACTTCTACTTTGACTTCGACTTCGACTTCGACTTCCACTTCGACTTCCACTTCGACTTCGACTTCCACTTCCACTTCCACTTCCACTTCCACTTCCATCACCATCCATCCATCCATCCATCCATCCATCCATCCATCCATCCATCCATCCCATCCATTGTGTCCGTGTGTCACTTCACTTCGGTTGGCGACGCCGTAGAAAGAGAGAGGGGGGGGGGGGAATCTCTCCTGACGGTCACGTGTCCTGACGCGATGTCCTGACGCGAGTTTAACATTTTTTACCCATTACTAAAAGTATGCAACGCCGCTAAAGAAGTTTACACTTCAATAAATAATATTAATATAAAAATTAAAACAATGATAGAAATTGGCTATTAATTTAACTATAATACTAGCTACGTCAATTCAAATACTCGGCATCACAGAGATTTTAATCAATGGCAAAATATAGCTTACATAACAGTTATGTGCGCTCACAATCACGAAAATCTACATACTTGACCATCGTTTGTCATTTTAGTCAAACATTGGGAACCTTATGCAATCTAATGAAAGTATAGTCAATCAACTGAGCCTATCGCAGTCCACTGCTGGACATAGGCTTCTCCCAGACTGTGCCACAGCACCCTGTCCTCCGCCTTCCGCATCCAGTCTATCCCAGCCACCTTCTTTAGGTCGTCCGTCCAGTATACCTAGTTCAGTATAGTTCTGAAAGAAAAACGACAAAAGTGACAAGCGAAACTTATTTAAGCCCTATAATACCTACCAAAGTCGTATCATAAGATAGTTAGCTACCGGATTTGCCTCGTGATTCCCATGTATGAGTACTTATGTTGTTATCAGTAGTCAGTAGGTATACAGACTATTTGACTACCATCTCAATGTCAAATAAGTATTACAGAAGTCAACCATCATAAAAAGGCGGATTTTGGTAGCACACAGTATCGCTATAAACTTTATTACCCTCTGACTTCTTAGCCTTGGCAGGGTATGAAGGCCACTTCCTTTATACCTTGCCAAGGCTAAGAAATCAATGTAAATATTTAATTTTGTCTATGTCAAGTTAGTAACTCTTCGTCTGTATCAAAATTATTTCTGCCAAAAAATGATCAGTACCTAGGTATCAGGCACAGGCTCTTCAGAATTAAATTTAATTGAATAATTAATTAAAAAGTAGAATACAGCTTTTTATTCAAATTAAAAATTATTTAATTTAGAACAACTAGATCCAACGGTTAGTATACAAAAACTTAGAAACTATTGTTAGTACTTAAATACAATTACAAAGGACAACACTCATCATATACATAGGTACCTACATCACAAACACCCCTGTGCTGAGACCCCCGCCCCGTCAAGATAACCAACAGGGAGATACCTCCCTAAAAGATCACCAGACGAACGTAATGCCTCAACACAGGCGCACGATCTTCAGCTATAGTTGGATACTGTTGTGACTGCCCCGCACCCTCCATATAAGTGACACGACTTTTTTCCCAATGACGGCAAGAAAACCGTTTAGTGTCCTCTATGAGTCACAATTACAAGCAGCATCGAAGAAGAAGCTGGTGTCACAGTATGTTTGAACTTTGTTTGATCTATTTTTAATTTTCCAGTTTTAAATTCAAATCTGTTCAATAAAATATACATATACTAGCTGCGCTCTGCGGTTTCACCCGCATACCTACGATTCGATCCCGTGAGAATATCGGGATAAAAAGTACCCTATGTATTAATCCTAGATACGAATTATCTGTGTGCCAAATTTCATCCAAACCCGTTCAGTTGTTTTTGCGTGAAGAAGTAACAAACATACAGACACACTCACAAACATTCGCCATTATAATATTAGTAGATACGATACATAAATAAACTCATGTCTGTTTTCTACGAGTGTAGGCAGAAACTACCAAACTACAGAACGCCAGATACTACGATTCTTACATTTTCCATTTGCTTCGTTAAGTTCATACATCTGGTCATACACGCACGCCGGTTGCAAGTACTGTGCATTATTAATTTTAGATTATCTTTTATTAAAAATATTTCCATGGTTTGATAGTTTAATTCATATAATCTTTATACCTTTTGATGACAATTCCCAAAAAACCCACGCGAATTTCTCACATGTAATAGTAGCTATAAAAAACGTAGATTATACGACAGGTATCTGGTAATTCGGTTAATTCCCACGCGTAAGAAAAATAACTAGCAGTTGATATTACTAGATAAATATTTGAGATGATAATGATATAATTTTACTGATAAGCCGACGTGTGAATCAGTAGGGCTATGTTCGATGTTTTGTCGCGTAACTCGCGGGTTGATACGGTTGTTCAGGTTCTAAAGATGTTTACTTGTATGAATGAGAACTTGAAAATGTGCCAATACACGCCTCGATGTCTTCTCATACTGCATGCTGAGGAACAGAAACCATTTGCTTTGGTCGTTGGCTTTATAAATAAGTTTTTTTTTTATGATTTATCTATAAGATATACATAGTTTTATTATTATCTGCCTAAGAAATACTGATGTTATTGCTTTCAATTTGAATCTAAACAAGACAGGCGCAAACAAAAACAAGCGAAAGATATAATTTTGAAATATGCCATTCCAAAGTCAGCAATTCTAGGAATATTGCCAACCCTATCAGCTAAGGCCTTATTCAAACACACGCAAAGCATTAGCATAACTTGCATAATATTTAATACACATTAATATGTACACGGTTCAACATGCTACCGATGACATTAATTTCTTGGGAACCTATCATAGGACACTATCAGTCAAGTGGCTTGACCCTGCAGTGGCGACAAAAAGACGAGAGATTTACTTATCGTCTGTGAGAATTAGTTTACTGTATTCTCTTCCTGTGTGCTACTATCCTGTGATGTGGCTAACAGATTACACATAGGTGCCACCCGAAATATTGACATGTAACTGTATTAATGCATACATACCCATACTTAGGTACGTGTATTCGTACCACTGAAAGAGTCCAGTGTGACCCACTGATTCAAATATTGTAAAACGCTATTAATTTTTAAACTTACGCTGTCGTTAAATACACAATACTAAATTTATTTGCAGGAGAGTACGTAGGTAGTCTCAAATTATAGATATTATTAGATTGTAGAATCAAAGTAAACTTTGGACAGCGAATATGTTTAAATGACACGTTTTTTCTTGGCCATTTTATTAATAAAAGAGCTTCAGCATATTAAAATTAATCTAATATAGAGATTAGGAGCATTACCTTTGTATCAAAAAAACGTGTAGGTATTTATTGCCGTACTAAGTAAAAGATATTAAATAAATGTATATTTACAGTGCATCAGTTACTTACTCCACGAAAAAACTATCCTATATCTTCCATTTGTAGAGTGCGTGCTCCAAAAATCTGTATACCTTTTACCTGAAGAAACCTAGAAATAATATAGAAGAAATACGCAGTGTAGACGTCGATGATCCTTGCATCGGTAACGTAGTATATTTTCTCATTTATATCACTATACTACGTACTCCAAATTTGCGTCCAGGTTTCCTTTACTTTGTGTTATTTTAAGTTTTTGTTACGGGTCTATTAAATACTATCGTTATTAACTTCTAATCGTATGTTTTTCTTAGACATGGCTACCGAATTATCATTATTAATTTATATTATGACGGTAGCTTTATCGACATGTAAATTAAATATTACCTCACTGTGATTATATGATGTGACAAATTCGTCAATATCAGTGGTGACGTTATTGTTTTTCTTATTTCTTAAAACTGATTATATTTTTAGTCAGACTCTTTTCCATTTACTATATCTTAGTAAAATTCGGAACAACAACAGGTATTGCATCATCAATATGAGTGTACTTAAATTATAAAGAGTAGTTCGGTCAAGTATACAGGAAGGAGTTATTTCCTTCTGTAAAATGATTAAGTTCTTAGTACTTTTGATAGTTTGATGATAACACCACTTGTCATAGGTAGACATGCTGACTACCGTCGTTTCGTTACTGTTTTCCTTATGCATATTAGTTTTAATACCATCATCATCTGGTGTCGGTATCCAATTGCTAGATCTTTATTTTTTTTTAATTTTACCTCACGCTTTGGTCATGCCACTTGCATCCGAATTAGTCTTATTTTATAATGTGACCAGATGAATTATGGAAAAAAAATTAAATACATCAACATAACCTTTTTACATACCACCTTTATACTCTTCGAAAACACTATATTTTACACAAGAAAGTAAATCCATAAGACATACATAATCAGCCTATAATGTTCCCACTGCTGGGACACAGGCCTCCTCTCAGTGAGAGGCCGTAACCCACCACGCGAGCCCAGTGCGGGTTGGCAGATGTCACATGTTTTCAAATTTTTGGTTCTAGGACATGCCGGTTTCCTCACGATGTTTTCCTTCACCATTTTGAGAGCAGTGGTGATGAAATAATTCACACAAAGTAAAGCGCCTGTTTGGATTCGAACCTACGACCTACAATTCGTAAGTCGCAGCCATTACCACTTGGCCACCACTGCTCTCTCAATCCATAAGACGTTAAAGGCTAATTTATGATCATGTAAAACATACTGCTTTTTTTTTTTTTTTTATTGCTAAATGGGCGCACTCTTGACCTCGATCACGCCTGATGGAAAGCGATAGATGAGGTCTATGATGGAACGAACGTGCCCAGAAGATGCCTGTTCACTCTTGATTTGAAGGCAGACGGGTTAAATGTGGGAGGGAACACAGATCAGACAGAGGGAACTCTCTGCCGGCAGAGAGTTCCACACTTTGGCTGTGCGCATAATAAAAGTGGAGGAGAAGCGCCGAGTACGACTCATCGGGATATCAACCAAGTGCGGATGGTACGCTGCAGTACGTCTGGTTGTCCGGTGGTAAAAGGGCGATGGTGGGATCAGGTCGTGGAGCTCCTGCGCACACTCTCCGTAGTACCTTATTATATTATTATTATTTCTCCATTGATGATCTTATTTTCATCTATCATCCCAAAATCTTTCTCCGTAGATAGCCGTCCTCCGATGACATCAATAAAATTAAGAAACAGGTTACTATCAAAACTAGTGTGGGAAAATGTGACTTCTCTATTTACACAGATAGAGATACATTCACTGCTCAGAGAGATAGTAGTGAAACACTTCTAATCCTTCACCAATAAGCTGTCAATCGGGTGTCTTCCTATCTTGTTTATTTTCTACTTGATAATGTCCGAAAGTTTACAAGAGATCACTGGGAAATTGGGTTTGGTAAACATTGCTGTAGATCTTAAAGAATGATAGATTATTTTCGGAATATGATGGATTGTTGAGGAAGCTTCAGATGATATAACTTAGTCAGATCTTGCGCAATTGCGAATTTAAGAGAAACTAGAAAGATTTTGGAAGCTGAATGTTTCAAACATGAAACCAGTGAACTCCGTAGGCTTTTTTATAAGATTCGACGAACACCTGAAGAATGTGTAGGCAAGTAACAGCCAAGAACCCTAAGAAGGTGCCTAGACTCAAGACTCTTTGAATGGTCTTATTTCACCTGTAATATATGTTTTGATTACAAAACCAACGCTTCTTTGCTAGTAGGTACTGCTTCTCACTACCTTATCCGTATTTTCACGACCGCAATGAATGATTTAGTACCTCAATACTTACACTAGGTATAGTTTCTTTCTTCAAATCTACAAACACATCTGCTTCTGCTACATCTCTTTTTATCTACGCTCCTATCGCGGGTGCATAGGTACCCGCGAGAGAACTGGAAGAGATTTCTTTAGAAATAAGCATCACCTTTGTACGTATTTTTCTGTTCCTTTCTTCTTGTCTGTTTATAATTATGTGTGTTCATAAATGTTTATAAGGTGAAACACCCTTTTAAATTCTCCTATACTAACAAAGTAAGTAGGTAAGTAAATTGGGGGCGGCTTGCAACTCATCCAGATATCCCACTATCAGTATTTAAAATCCACTCACTTTATTCAAACAGGGCGTCGATAACCGTTTGATAGAGCGCCTATTACAAAGTATTAAATTGCATATACCAAAAAATCAGAACGGTGACGTCATGGGGGCTTAAACAGATGCGTGGTTATCAGTAATCGATGCGATAGCCACCCGTTGTGTGCCGCGTACCGACAGAGTGACACTGTGATAATTAGTGGATATAAATATAGGGATAGTGTTTGATATTAATTTTGTTTTGTTTTATGTTCGAATAACTAATTTTTACCTATATATTTTTATTAACGAAGCGATATTCCTTAAAAAAGTGGCCGGGATAAACTGGATGCGAAAGGCGAGAACCGGGTACAGTGGTGCAACTTGGGAGAGGGCTATGACCAGAAGTTGAGAGACTGACTCGATTTAGATATATTCTCAAGTAAAGTCAGCCAGTGTCAGTCAACCTCTTTGATAATAGCAATTTGGGAAGGCTGATGGAGTTTCAGTGACGTTATAATTTAGCCTTTTTTAACCGACTTTAAAAAAGGAGGTTCTGTATTCGACCCGTATGTATGTATGTATGTATGTTTGTATGTCCGCGATTATCTCAAAAACTACTGAACCGATTTTGATAATTCTTTCATTAGTGTGATCTACATACTTTCAGGAAGGTTTTAGTATATAATACATTAGGTAATTATTCTTATGTACGAAGTTATATGCATAAATGTACTGCATCTCCGGCATTTCTATGGGAATTTTGATGATTCTTCGAGTCGTGTCTTCAGTTCTTCAATGCACTAGTGTTAATTGAATTGGTGTGGGGTAGGTACAACTAAAAAGTGAAAAATAAAAACTTTTTTACAAAAAAAACAACCGACTTCAAAAAAAAACACTACAAAGTGAAAAATAACTTTAATTTCGGAAGTCGGTGTCAAAAAACGAAAATGCGGAACCAACGACACCGACTTCCGAAAATTAAAGTTATTTTTCACTTTGTAGTGTTTTTTTTTGAAGTCTGTTGTTTTTTTTTTTGTAAAAAAGTTTTTTTTGACACATGCAATATTCTACTCTACGCACTTTTAAACAAAAACCAATTTTCTTCTCTACTACTACTTGTCTTAACTTAAGGATACATTATGATGCCACATCAGGCGGTATTTTTACAATTCTAGTAATTTTAATTAAGAAATAATTAACGACGAACAATGATTCTGCTCTGTCTTTTCCTCCACCATTTAATGTGGCAATGATGTTAACCCCTCCACATAATCCATGGTATCATCCCTAAACCAGTCAATGAAGCACTGTTTCCGTGATAAATATTTATCAAAAATACTTCCACCTCCTATGTGGCCAAGTAAATCGATTCAACTTTGCAATCTACAGCAACTTTTTCAAAACAAATTGACAATTCCTCCCAAACGGGCCAACCCCTAAAAATTTGCATGCAGAAGCGCCACTTCAAAGGTAACCGTTGATAACTACCTTGCTTTTAGGCTGCTACAGCATTCATACAACTGTCAACCCTATTTGCATTGCTCAAAGGTTCTAAATCAACTATGGACAAAAAATGAGCTTCTACTAAACACCAGATTTTCAGTGCAAGCGAAATTCAACCCTTGCTTCTGAACCTACAGTGGAAAACTCTGTGATCCAATGGGGATTTTATGTCATTATCGTTCCCAATGTTCAGCACAGATTGTTTTATCTCCAAAGCGAAATTCCCGAGGGGTGGTTTAACACAATTTTGTACCGGTGAATGAGTTTTGGTAGCCGCCAGCCATCTTTTACTTCGAAATACATACCTATACATATCTGCGTTGTTTTGATACAAGCTGTATATGTATAGGCACATCAAGTTATGTTTTATAACTACATACATAGGCGCTCGTCTAATAAAGTAATGGGGCAACAAATGCCTATACGTCATCAATTAGGAACTAAAAAAGTTAAAGCAGCTAAATAACTGTAAAGTATTTAATCTTGTATAGTGATGGGCATGGGTAATCTGCTCTATTAGGTATTGCTTACAGGAATAGATAAGGTGGCCTATTTTCAGTTAGGGCTGTTGAAACCAACTCAGTGAAACTATTTAGGTACGTATAGGTCTATGTATTCAGGTTTGCAATATTTATTAAAGTAGACACTAGACTTATACTTTAATTTGTACTGCCTGTAAGAATGTACTGACAAACGTTGTAGTATCAAAGCACAGCGCTATCTACAGTGACAAGATTGAACTAAACTGCGATCCGTTATCGATTCATAGATTCAAGTTAAGTTGAACGTCAATAGATGGCGATGCACGAAGTTTATAGAAATCACGATAGATGGCGCGCCAGAAAATTATGTACCTACAACAAACCTGTAAGTATATATAATAGTTGGAAGGGAGATTTTATCATTCATTCTAACAATTACAAGCTGTTTAAATAGGCAATAAAAATCCTTTGTAATCTTTCTTGTGATTTTCTAAACACTGTCTCATTTTAAATTATTTAACTTTTCTGTCTTCCTAAGTCAAAAATGTTTACCAGCGCCACCTATGAGTTCATGTGCACACTTTATTTGTACGAACATATCGATTGCTTCGACTCGTCCATTTTGGGCTTAACAGATGTCGTTATAATTTACACTTTAGAACCTCCGAAAAATAAGACTGACATAAATAAATAGTGTCTTATTTATCTCTATCATGGTTTACAGTTAATAAATAGTATATTTTCTCTTCATGAAGATGATAAAGCGTGTAAAAACCAAATAATTGTAGCAGTGTATTCTTGTGATCACTGCCATCTTTTACCTATAACTGAAAGCTGAAAGTCTGACAACAAGGTCTTACCAAGGGCTATCGTGATACCCAGTAACTGGGTTGTAGAGGTCAAATAGTCAGTCCCGCAATGTAAAATACTAGTACCTACTTATTAAGCTGCACCCAGTTAGACTGGAAGCATACCCCATTATAGTTAGGAAAAGGCTCGGCAGACGATGGCAGCCATCTTGATAATCAGTCCGTTTAAACAAAAAGCAATATGTGTAAAATTTTCCTCTTCTATTTGTATTTTTTACCAGTTCCGCGGACCACCCAAAAACTAGATGTAGGTAAAGACTTTGTTGATGTAGGTCCTGTTAGGTACCTCATACCCACTCTTGTGGATTTTTCCTGAAGGCTGCAGAAAAAGACGGTGTGTCGCACTAAACTTTTAACAGAAAACAATAAAGCTACATTTTAGTAGCGTGTTCAGTGATCCGCTATTAATAAAATAATAGTAGATACTTTTATTAGTTCACGCGGAATGGATCATTACACTGTTGGCCACGTTATTGGTCTAATTTGGCGTTCGATTTTATGTGTTTGCTCGCCCCGCCGGCGACCGGGTTTCATTATCCGCACCGAATGCCATAAATTGTCCGGATTCTTTGTGTTCAGACTTCAGAGTGTGATAGTTTGGGAGTGAAAGGTTTTTGCAAAATTTTTGATAGGATTCATGCGATTTTTGTATAGTTATTTATTCAGTTTAAAGGAAAAGCAACTCAACAATATTTTGCCATTAGGGAGGTAAAGTCTTCCACTGAGCTGCTCTGGCAAACTCTTACCACTGACTGTCTCTTCAATATCGGACATTCATATTTTCTTTCAAAACGGAATTTTCAAATATTTGCCATATTGTTACTCTACTCGTATTACATACTTTTATTGTAAAACTGCCACTTAAGTTTGGCAATTCTTCGGGCTATGTCGGTTACCCTGGTTCTCCTGCGGATCTCTTCATTTCTGATTCGATCCCGCAGGGAAACTCCAAGCATAGCACATTGCTCGCAGAACAGATGGCCGATGGGGCCGAAAGGTTCTGGAGTGGCGACCGCGTACCGGAAGGCGTAGCGTTGGAAGGCCTCCCACAAGGTGGACCGACGACCTTGTGAAGGCCGCAGGAACTCGTTGGATGCGAGAAGCACAAAACCGGTCGAAGTGGAGGTGCTTGGGGGAGGCCTATGTCCAGCAGTGGACGTCTTTCGGCTGAAATGATGATGATGATTGTAAAACTAGTATAAAGATGCAATTGAATGAAATATTCATTAAAAGTAAGACAGGTTCTACAAAAAATCATACCTAGTGGATTAGGTATATTGAAGTGTTTAAAAAAATAAGGTTTCTACTACTTATCTTATTTGCCGAGTGAACGTGAAAGCCAGCCTTAGGTACCGTGTATTTTAATGTCTGTAATGAAATTCTGAAAATCAAGTCAGATAACTGCTTGATACTAGCAATCAAACAGTCCCTCCCTGCACTACGCACAACCATTGTGACCACCATTGTGAAATTACGTCGATTCGCTTGCACAACTTAATTTATCTGTGTTGTCAGTCAATTTCCGAGGCGAGGCTACTTAATCAGATTCATTACAGAGCGGCTCGTGTCAGCAAACAAACAGGGATTGCTGTTTGCACAGTCGAACCGTAGCGTAGGCTTATTGCGGAATCGATAGGGACAGTAATTTCGGCCCGAAGTGTACGTGCCAATATTACAGTAGATTAGTTTTGTATGTAGTACCTACGTGAGAGTCTGTGATAGTTTTTTGTAGTATGCATATTACTATGAAAGAGATTCTTTTTAAAAGAGTAACCGTGGAGTTTCTTGCCGGGTCTTTTCCTTAAGAAACGACTAATTGGAACCGTGCAACTAGCTTCTGAAGTTTCATAAGCCCATTTAGGTTTATGTGACTGCCCCGTTGGTCTCGTGGTTGCAAGCTCGACTGCTGAGCTTTGGGTCCTGGGTTGGATTCCCAGGTCGATCAAAGTGACATTGGGTTTTCCATTAGTAATTTCTTAGTAAGCCTTTTTAGCTTCCTCGGGAAGCACGTAAAGTCGTTGGTCCTGCGCCTGATCTCTCCCCGTTCGTGTCGGATTGCCGTCCCATCGGACTATGAGAGTAAAGGAACAGAGAGTGCACCTGTGTTTACGTACACACTTGAACACTAAAACATCTTCTGTGTGCTTTGATAATCTTAGTTGAGATTGCCACTGTGACCGAAATTAGTCGGGAGGAAATAAAATAAAATATTTTATAAATAGTAATCGAATCTAGTAGACCATTTTCTATGAAAACTTCATGGAAATTGTTCTCCCAGAATCGCGTCGCTCCGTCGCGTCGTTTCGCGCCTGTCTACGCGAAGCCTTTAATGAGTTTCTTGCCCGTTCTTCACCATAGAGATCTACGTTTTAGAATGGGAAACTAGCTACAACTTTCTGACTAACTGACCGACTCTTTGACAATTCAAAAGTGCCTGTAAATAGTTTGAAATAAATGCTTTTGAGCTTAATGAGATATTCGATATCTACAATCTACATATAGTACATCAAAACTTCAAAGTATCACCACCAAGCGATTTCGTCACTACAGTGTGAACTGACAGTAACTGAACTCACAGGCAATGAAAGTCGTTTGCAGTAGTAAGTGCTTGTAAAGTCCTTTGCGTAGGAAGCGGCAACTCGGCAAGTAATCCAACGCCCACAGATTCTGCTGAATAACCCTATAGTGACCCCACGTGAGTCCGACGGTAAAATGTAGTAAAATGAACGTTTTATTAGTAAGAATGAATTATTGTGAGAGGGTGGTTAGCTGCCTTATCATCTGCCTAGCCTTTTCCCAACAATGTTGAGGTCGGTTTCCAGTCTAACCTGATGCAGCTGAATACCAGTATTTTACATGGAGCGACTGCCTATCTGTCCTCCACAACCCAGTTATTGGGTAATACGATACACCTTGGTAAGACTTTCGGGCTTCTGACGACCCGTAACGACTTACAAAGATCCACGAATGACAGCCGGGACCAACGGCTTAACGTGCTTTCCCAGGCACGGAGGGGTCTTGGTATGTAAAGATGGTCACCCATCCACGGACCAACCGCGGCAAGCGTAGCTTAACCTGATCGATTGAACCGTGCGGCTGTTATTTCTTAGCCACAAGCTTTAGCTGCCTAGCTTACAAAACATAACATAGTCAGCCTAATACAATGTACCTACCTCTGGCCTCCTCTCTGTGAGAGGGAGTGGGCCATAATCCACCAC
The DNA here is from genome assembly GCA_947508005.1 of Amphipoea lucens. NCBI lineage: Eukaryota > Metazoa > Arthropoda > Insecta > Lepidoptera > Noctuidae > Amphipoea > Amphipoea lucens. Next base: position 12,358,091 of record OX382374.1, read on the forward strand.
GCGGGCCTTGTGCGGTTTGGTGGATATCACATGTCTTCTTTGGTTTTAGGACTTACCGGTTTCCTCACGACGTTTTCCTTCAACGTTCTGAAAGCAGTGATGATGAAATTTCTGCCTGGGTTCGAATCGAACTCACATCCTACAACTCGTAAGTCGGAGTCAGCGCTACCACAGCTCCTTGTTCTCTATGTATAGCTTAGCTATAGAATATACGGATAGAATACCTGGGTACTCTAAGAAAATTCGTAAGCATTTTTCAGTCAGATGGACGAAGATGAAAATCAAAACTGGTGGCATTAATTAACAATAGCTTATGGCGTGTTTTTTAAACTCCGAAGGGCGTAGTCAAAACAGATTTTGTCTGTTACAGACAACTTTCGTTGCAAGTGTGCGCGCTACCATTTGTTTTCCAAAAGATGGACTTCTCTTATTTCTGCAAACAACTTGAAAATTCTCAACCGAGTTGCAAGTCATCTTCGGAAGTCAATAAAACTCGATCGTGGCTGAAGACAACTTCATATTTGTAGCTTAGTAGTAGGAATACTACCTCATAAGCCAAGAAACATAACCCAATTTACCACTTACTCCCTAAATAGGTACAAAAGACCCCTAAACACCCCATACCTATCATTCAACCTCTGACTCCCGTTCAACCCTCACCCCTAGGGGCGTGTCACTCAACGGGGGACGACAGGGACGTTCGCGCATGCTCTGTAATCATCCCCCGGGATATCAAAGATGGCTGATACGATTGATGGATGGGGCAAGGTTAACAGGTTATTAAAGATTTTTTTGATGTCCCGTATTTTTTTGTAGAATGATAGTGAGTTTGGTTGTGGCTGTTTTTTGTGTAATTAAAAGAAACAACAACAATGCTTGGTATATCGATCAGTAGATACTAAATAAATACTGGTTACTGTTAGAGTACACTATCCCACCACTGGGCAAAGGACTCTCCCCATGACTTCCAGATCCATCCAGCGGGGCAATTGCGTAACACATTATTAATCGGAATTGGTTTCATTTTGACAGTTCAACAACATTCGTTGCGTTATTTACAATGCAAGCAATGGATTAGCAATTTGCTTCAAAATGATTCAGATTCCGATTGATAGTGTGTTACGCAATTAGGGTGCTGGGCTAAAGTGAACATATTATATAAGGTCCAACCGCGCTAAATATGCTAAAGAAGTAAACAACGATGGCCGCTCGAAATTGAATAAAACCGATATATGTACAAGAACATTTATTTGAAGTAATGTTTGTTTTCGTCTAAATCTACGAGCTAACTAGACGAAAACAAACATTACTTAAAATAAATGTTCTATGGCAAAAGCGCGGCCGCACCTTAAGTACATTATTTTAATTAAAAAATTAAAAAACCCGACTGCAACCTTATACTAAAACTAACTGAAAAGCTAAAAACAAGCGCATTTTTATAAATTAAATAAAAGTTGGAAGCAGGCGGGACCCATTACAAATGTGAAAGATTTCGCAGACGATTTAGTTCTTGGTACGTGTTTTGAACGATTTGTCACATTAAATTACTTTTAACCATATAAGTTGTATATATTTTTGTTATCACCTTTTAAAACCCTTTATTTTGATACCCCACTCGATAGGTTTTGAGAAAAAAAAAATTTTTGAAGGCATAATATGGCGCAAAAAATCCGCCATTTTGGTTTTTTTTTCATTTTGATATACCCAGTGTCACTTTCACAGTAAATACGAATCTTCCTCTCAAGCTAAAATCCATCGAGCCGTTCAGGCCACAGAGCGTGCTAAACAATGATACCTACATACATACAAACATACATACATACTCTCGAAAAACAGAACCCTCCTTCTGGCGCAGTCGGGTAAAAAGTGTCAGTAATTCGTTTTTGACATGGCCCCAAGGAGTTGGGAATCCTTTATAAGTTCAGTCTTGTAAGCGTCCGTTGCTTGATATTTGCATTACCTCTTAAGGTGAATGCGTAGTGGTAGCCCGCGAAATTCAAGTTTTCTTACTTTTTTTGCAATTTGCAGGTCAGTGTCAGGTTGTATCTTGATAAAAATTTGATTCGCGACTATAATAGACATGTATTTACAGAATTATAGTCATTAGAATCATTAATATATCTCTTTAAGTTAGATTTCTACCATAAACACTTTTCCATACGAGATTTGTTCTTAACGGTAGAAATCTAACTCAGAAAGATGTATTAATGATTCTGATGATTATAATTTTGTAAATACGTACCTGTTATAGTCGCGAATCAAATTTTGATCAAGATAAAACCTGACACTGACCTAAAAATTGCAAAAAACGTAAGAAAATTTGAATTTCGCGGGCTACCACTGCGCATTCACCTTAACATAAGCGGATATCTATAGAGGATATTATCATAACCATCCTGGCTCTCAATGCAGATTGTTTGTTGTTAACGCAGACAGCAATAGATAATTTGTTTCTTCTTTTCTTCCGAATTAAGTTCATTATAAGCTTGTAAATGTAATATGAAGCGTCGTGGGGCCCTGATGACGTCACTTGCAATGTCAATTTCAAGCACCAGTCTCTCACAAATGTTTAACTTATCCTTAAGCTAGTTTTAAGCACTACTACTGTACATTTGGAAATAGAAAAGTATATAAATATACTTGTATATATTTAGTAATCCATTTTCAAAACCCAACGGTTATTATATGCTGTGATCTAACTATGTATTACTAAAAATTACTAAGGTCTATCTAAGCTTAGTTATTTATGTAACACTTGCTTGTTTCAAACCGGTGACAGAATAGCTTGATGATGGAAAGGTTATGTAAACTTCCAAACGATAATTCAGACTTTTCTCATCACATCACATTCCGTCATAAACCAGTTATTACTATATATCCCATTTTTTATGATGTAAAGTCTAAAAAATTTGTTTAATGCCCTGTATAGGATTTCAAGAACGCTTAAATATGCGCTCTCCGTCATCCCAGTGGTTCTCAAACTGTTAAGGGATTAAAAATATGATCGATGTCTTATTTTTGAGAGAGAGTAACTCCGGTCGTCTTCTTCTTCGTCTTATCGATGATTCTATATATAATACATATCGACGGTGTAGTATCAATATCTAATAACTACAACATCATGATTTTACAGGAGGCGAAAAAAACGTTTCATTTCTATAGTTTTTAATATTTAAAAAAAAAGTTACTTATATTAAACAAATAGTAGGAAACGTCGTCGTCGATTCAAGACGTTATGTCTTTGCAAATATGAGGTATTTCATATTTTACCTACGAATATGCAATAAAGTAAAAATCGCTCAAATGTTAGTTATTAGATATTGACACTTCACCGTCGATATACTAGTTTTTGCCCGCGATTTCGTAAAATTTCTTGTTTCCCCGACCCACCCCGTCGCATTGCATCGCCTGGCCGGGCTATTTATTACTTTGTTTTCGCTCTGCATTCTGTCTAACCTTTTTTAGTTGTTTTTGCTCGGTTCCTTATGGTCCTAGCGTGATGTTATGAAGCATAAAGACTTCCTCAAGAACTGGGCTATGAAATGCAAATACATATTTTTCAAATCCGACTGGTAGTTCCAGAGATTAGCGCTTTGAAAGAACCAACAAAAAAAAAACATACAATCTCTTCAGCTTTATAATGAGTATAGATGTTTCAATTAAACTTCGACCAGAATTCGGCCACTTCGACAGCGTTATCGTTGTCGTATCTTCTGGGCAAAGGCTTCCCTACTCTCTCTCCACCTCTGTCTGTCTAGAGCGGCCAAGGACCAATATTTATTAGAGGAGTCCAGCTCATCCCGCCATCTCCGTCTGGGCCTGGCGCCACTAATTAAATTTGGAAGGTAATACTGTCAGGCTTCCCAGCATTTATAACCAGTTAGTGAGGTAGACCGACACAGGTTGCAATTAAATAACGCCTTAGCGCCATTTTTTTTCTTATAGGTACGGTCATCAAAGGAGATAAGTAACCAGGGTCGTCGGATATAGTTGAAGTTTAGTAAGAACTAAGAAACCGAATGATGTTTTCGAATGAAATTTAATTTGATAAATGAACTGTTTGTTTTCTATTAATGAAATTAAATTTTATTCGAAGACATCCGTCGGTTTCTTACTTAACTTCAACTATATACCCAACGACCCTGGTAACTTATCTCTTTTGGTGACTGTACATGGTTCATTGATACCTCTAAAAGTCACGCACATCCATAACTAACTAGATAAAGACCGTTACTAGTAACAGGTTGCTATGACATTATGTACAAGCAATAAAGTCTCTTTAAAAAGCCGTTTCAATAGTTTGAAACTACGTTGTAAGTTTTTTTTTTTAAAGAAAATTTAGGAGGCTTTCTTCATTAATTTTGGCAATAATTTCCCTTAGGACCGTGGGACTGGGAGCTTGTTAGGTTAAAATATCTCTAAGTGGCCACAGTATACTTTATTATACTTGAAGTTTATATGTGAATTTTTTCGGTTTCAGGAGTTACTTTGAAGATGAATTTTTCATGTTGTTAGTTTAGTGGGATTTGTTCGTGTATACAGATATTAATCTGTAAAATAAATGTATACAAAATGAATACTTGCACCATTAGTCACTAAATAGTATATAACGCTATAATATAGTAGTATTTAACGCTAAAATAATTAAAACAAAATTTTGTCGCCGTTATCTTAAAACTATTGACAGAAACAGAACGACGACGTTTTAAATACATAATAGGTATTAGTGTTCAGCGCTAAACGCATCTAGTTTTTTATGGCGCAAGCGTGTAATGTTTAAAATATAATACATATTTCGATACCAATTTACATAGTGACATCTGTAACCTGTCAATTTTCTCCAATGACATAAAAATCCAACATTCCAATTCTTTTTAACTGTGGCTGGCTGTGGCATGGTTGTACAAAATTCAAGAGATGCATTCCCACTTCCAAAGTTGAGAACCCCAGGCCGAACACAATACATCGACCGGCCGCCCAGTCCGCTGTGACAAAAAAAAAAATAACTTTCCTCTCTGGCCGTCAGACGACGAGTGACTTACCGGCTATTTGTTTTTTTAGGCTGCCCCGTGCACGATAAAATATTTTTTGTGGCAGTAGCTCGGAAGGGTTGGGAAATAGTCGATAGATTTTTCCTCGATAAGTAAAGGGGTAAAGTTATCGATGAAGATAGCTGTTATATTTCTAAAATTAATTGATAAGCTTGATTTTGGATTGAATGAAATCAAACTAAATCTAAATAAAAATTGAGACTCTTTCAAGGCCTTGCTGTAGTACCTAAGTGCATTTGTCTGGACTGAACCGCTTGAGTATGATCATGGCAACTTCATTTCTGCTCTTAAGATTCGTTGTGTGATACCAATCTATAACGTGTCTGTAACTGTTTTTATAGTATAGCATATAACAATAAGTTAGACAATGATTTATTCACAACAATGCTTCTTTATTCGTGTCCTAAAAATATTATTCGCGCCCCAAAAAATATAATTACTCAACATTTATGACTCAAACCATCAAACTTTTATTTCCACACAGTACAGCTCGTAGAAACAAATACAATCGATAATAAAACGCGACACCTTGACAGATATCGATATTTCATAAGATTAAAACTGTCGATACACTATCTCGACTTATTCTTTTTTGGACGCACTATGCCATTGTTTGTAGACAAGGACAGGAACACTGGGGCTCTTTACGTGTGAAAGAGATAGTGTATGTCAAAAAGAAGGAAGAGATGCTGTTAATTTTCCATTTCATTAGAATACAATGAGAGTTTTTCTTTGTTAATTTTCCTTTTTTTTGAACTTCGTAATGGGAGTTGTAATAGCTATCTTTTGGTTGTTTTGAATAAATAATTGGCTTCAGTATTGTCGCAGTAATAGGTTGGCAGCGATGACGGCAGTCCTGATGTTTATATTGTAGGTTGTGGTTTTAGAAGTTTACATTCTGATAGATTCCTTGAGGTGTCTTAAAAATAGGGTTAAATATAATGTACATCAAAAAAATATATTGAACACCAAAAAATAAAGTCTAAAATTACAATAGTTCTACGATAGCTGGGTACCCCGAGGTTAGGTTAGTAGTACTTTAAACCCTTTACACAGAAATTTCCGTCGACATAGGATGCAAGAGCGAGCAAATGAGAATACAAATACCTTTACCTAGGTATTTTACAATAAAATAGAGTTTTAATTTTGGGGATCATTTACTATTTTTGGCAGTAAAAAGTGTTTTTGATGTTATATTTTACTTTATCTGGTGATAAGTTAAACATAAGCCCTTAAAAATACCTTAGTGTTTTAACTTGGCTAAAAAGCTCAATCATACTTAGAATCACCCATTCGCTAGTCGTATTGAAATCATCGCTGTCTATTATATCCTATGAAACGAGCAGAAATTATCCTATATTGCCTATAAATTGTTAAGTGGTTAGCGGTACTTAGCCCCATCTGAGTCTATTGCCATACATACTTGAATTCAGCGTATTTTTCTAGATCTCCTAGCATATAAATGTTTCGTCGGGTCAAAATGTATGAAACAGCAGATTTTTTTTGACGAACATTTTCTACGCTAGGGGGTCTAGATTCAAAATCATGTACTTAATCCATGGTTACAGATAGCGTGTCGATGTCCTGTCAACCTGTACTTTCAATTACAAAGCATAGAGATTTTTCTATGAAATCAATAGGTATCAGCTCTTTTTTCTTAGGAATCGAATCCTAATGCTGTTCAACAGCGTCGTTGGTTGCTACTCTCAACTTATAAGAAAAGTTTTATGTTCTGTAACCCAATTCCTATTAACATTACAGGTTCTGAGGTAGTAGTATAGATTTTTATTAGCATTATAATATAAGGCCGGCTCGATTCGCCATTAAACCTAGCTCGAGAAAATGGTCTGTTTCAATTCATTATATTAGTTCATACGTGTATAAGACTGGGTAGAGTGCCCATGCTTCAAAACTTTCGAGTTGTATATTTCTGTCGAGTTTAGGCCCCTCGCCCACAGCGACTTTTTGTAGCGATGCTATCGCGCGTTTTGTAAACGCGCTTCTGCTTCGCTACAATCATGCGTTAGTCGTGTTTACAACGTGCGACAGAAACGATGCAAACGCAAGGCATCGATACACATGCGCGACAGCATCGCGACTGTATCGATGCATAATCCAATTATATATTCTACGCTTCTTACGTCGCGCACGCTTCGGCTGGTTACGTTTACGTAAAACAGCACCAAACACAACGTAACCAATGTTATCTCGACTGAGTCCATCTTGCAAAGCTGTAGCGTTCACAGGCGGCGCTTTCACATTTCTGTGTCGATGCTGAATCACGTTTGCATCGCGATTGAAGCGCGACAACATCGCTACTGTATCGCTACAAAAAGTCGCCGTGGGCGAGGCCTCTAATTTGACAGCCAGTTGGTCTAGTGGTCGCAGGCGCTATTGCTGAGCATGAGGTCTTGAGTTCGATTCCCAGGTCAGGCAAAGTGTTATTGGGTTTTTATATCAGGCTGACCACCACAAAATTCATTTTTACTTGCACTCACAAAATAGAAACGCTCTGCAGCCCCGCGCCAAGGTCAAATAGTTCGTCCGTAAAATTCACAAAAGGAGTACACGTGATGCGTCACTAAGCTGCGCAGTGCAGGTTGCGACTAATTGCGTTATCGCTTTCCTAATAGGCAAAAACTTTAAGGGGCGTGGCTTGGCGCCGCCGCAGGATATAGGTGAAACATTTTTGAAGTTTTCAAAGGTGAAACAAGGTGATGTGATATTATGTTTATAATCTGCCGATGTCTTTGTGTCCAAGGATACCTACCTTCTTTTGTTATTGTTTTCTTTCTGCTATTTTCACATACATTCTCACGCCTCCCTTCCTTGGTGGTAGGCAAAAATTACAGAACGCCACCTGCTGACTTCCATGATCCTTACATACTCCTATTGCTTCATTTAGGTACGTTCATACACGCAAGCCACTGGCCATACCTGACCTTTCTGAAGAACGTCATCATGCAATTTCTTTGTCGTTTTAATAAGACTTTCCCATGTTTACCATTTAGTGGATATAAAACAAAGTTTAAAACAGAAGACGAACTAGCAGATGATCGAGGAGGCGGGGGGGTTCAGGGGTTCATACCGGAATAACTCATATAATTTTGTCTTTTTTTTATGTAATCATTAAGTAACAATTTGAATAAAAAGGAATACATCAGACCTATACGTTGAGAAAGATATTCAGAGCACTACACCCTAATTGCGTCACACATTATTAATCACAATCTGGATCATTTTGAAGGATGCTGCTAATCCATTGCTTCAGATGTTCGGAAAAAAATCTGTTCAAGAACGTAGACAACGCAATGAATGTTGTTAAACTGTTAAAATGAAAGCCATTACTGCTGTTAGTGTGCTACGCAATTACCCCGCTGATACAGGGTGAAATTGAAAACATGCGACAAATCGAAATGGGAGATTGTACTCATCATTATGAACAACTTTTACTATGGGACCAAACCTGAAATCGCGAAAAAAAATCTGCTGTTCTCTTTATTTTGACGAGTTATGCGAACATAAAATGTAGGGAACAGCTGATTCTTTTTTCGCGATTTCAGGTTTGGTCTCATAGTAAAAGTTGTTCATAATGATGAGTACAATCTCCCATTTCGATTTGTCGCATGTTTTCAATTTCACCCTGTATAACTTCATTTACAGGAAGCAAAATCATTTTCAAGAAGTTGTGACATCGTACCTTGTACGAGTAGGAGGTAGATATTATCCTTTTCGGCCTAGCAACGAATGCTTGCCAAACTAGTCTAGTCTCCCGATTTTGTTGGTTTTTCTTGTCTTGTAAACTAAATATCCTCTAGACCGTGTAGAGAAGCGTGGTGCACGTACGCAAGCTGCAGCATAGGCGGTCTGCGGCATAAAGGAACCAAACTGGTTTGTAGCCTGAATGCCGACGCAAGTGGAGACTGCAGTACTGTACTACCGGTGAGGGGGACTGGCCACTGCAGGCGTTTTTGTTTTGGAGATCGGGAACTAGAAACATTAGGAGCAATTTCGAAAACAAGAAATTAATTTTAATTATAAGCAATTAAGATATACGTGTTTAATCATGTGTATCGTGCTGACCTATACGGGCTGACGTACAGTCAACAAAAGAGATAAGTATGCAGGATCGTCGGATATAGTTGAAAAAATGATCTCGAATAAAATTTAATTTTATTAATAGAAAACAAACAGCTCATTTGTCAAATTAAATTTCAGTTGACAACATCCATTGGTTTCTTACTAAACTTCAACTATATCCGACGATCCTGCATACTTATCACTTTTGTTGACTATACATCGATGTGCAATAATTGGCACATGATTCTAGCTCCCCTAGCGTAGAAATTTTTCATCAGTTATAAAAAAAAGTGCAGCTGTTTCATAGAAAAGTGCAATAATAATAATAAATAATAATCTTTATTATGATACACAAGAGCAGAAGTACAAAATAACGTGGAATATCTACATAAATCTACACAGATCATGTAACCCTGTCCCCTAAACTAGATAGTCCTGTATCTTAGGAGACAGTGTTAGTGTTAGGCCATACAAGGCGGTTAGTCATGTAGGTATAGCAGCAGGCAGGGGTCATACATTTTTGTGTGCTGGTGTGTAAATGTGTTTGAGTGCAAGTGTGTGTGTGAGCAATACCTACGCGGTCAAAATGTATGGAACAGCTAATTTGTTTTTTTAATAACCGATGAAAAATTTCAACGCTAGGTTTCAAAATCATGCGTCAATCGGTTGCGTGTCATCACCCTGTATACTGAAAATAATCGACAGATTTAGTAACTAAAATGATGTAGATTAGATGTGGAAATAAGCAAAGCCATGGTTACAGGAATTTTTCAAAACTTTATTCAAGGAGAGAACGGATCGCAATCGTCATCTAGATACAACCCACCATCGACTCGAAATCATTAGCAATAGATGTATTGTAAGCAGTTACGAATTGTCTGTATGTTTCAGTGAATTTGTAAGTGTCAAGAGGTGCCTGACAAGCTGTGGCCCAGTGGTAACGGCCCCGACTTACGAGTTGTCGGTCGTGAGGTCGAAACCAAGCAGGCGCTTTACTTTTTGTAAATAATTTCATCTCCACTGCTCTCAAAACGGTGAAGAAAAACATCGTGAGGAAATCGGCATGTCCTACAACCAAATATTCGAAGAAATGTGACATCTACTGCACTGGGCCCGCTTGGTGGATTACGGTCCACTCCGTCTCACAGGAGGCCTGTGTCCCAGCAGTGGGAACATTTTAGGCCGATTGTGCTGTTATGCAAAGGCACCTCGCCTTTAACTGCCTTGAATTCAGTTTAGTGGTTGCCTAGCCAAATCTTTAATCAATCAAAAGTTAAACGAAAAATATATGCAGTTGCCAACATGTAACGAACTCACTACATAGATTATTGGGTGCATTCTGTACAAATCATAAAACTTGATTAAAACTTCAAAAGTTATAATGCAATTAGTTTTATGTTGTCGGACGAGCGTCGGTTTCCTATGCTTTTAGAAATATAGAACCAAATTATGTTTCTTTACTTCCTGTGGCGGGTGAGCAGAGATAGAAGAAATGGTCAGAATATGCTCTTTTAATAGTTATAGTTTCTATTTATTCAAGAAGATTTTGTACAGGAATGGATTGTTAAAAGTAAAATAAATGGTTCCTTCATAAATCAAATTGCCTTACCTTTTAATTTAAGTTATCATTAATAACTTAATACTGAGAACGGAAGGTAAACAAAGTAGGAGACTACTTTAACAGCTTCCATTTGCATAAAAATCCAGTAAAACTTAGATCGTGTGTTTTTTAATACTTTGGTATTATTATCTTTTCAGTGGACAAAGGACCGGTGTCAATGTGTCATGAAAATGCACAATTGTTCGTTATGCTTTTCCTCCAGGATCGCTTTTGTTTCAGCAATGTTTATATTGCCTCCATAGTAACTACACCAATTTAATTTTGACGTAAGTGTGCATACACACGACCGACACCCGCCGACGACACAGGTAACTGCAACCGTCGACGTGTGTCGCTCGTGTGATGCAGTCTAAGCGGTTAAAATTCTATCAGAACTTATTATTTACACGTTGCACAAAAAAAAAAACAAAAGAAAAGCGAAACTTTCTCATTCTCGTTCGAATTTTAAAGCATTCCGAATTAAAAAATTGCAGTCTTTCACCGCACTTTATCGAATCGAATCGCGAACCGAACGCTCCCGAAACGCGCCGAACGGCCGAAATGTTGCGAGAGTTCGCGTGTCTTTCTGCCGTAACCGTATCTTCGGTAGATAAAAGGGTCTCTTGGACCGTTTTAATTAGGCGGTAGAATGTATCGGGTGCCTGATGGCCCGATAGGGTTACCGTGCTGTATTGGAATTTTGTTGCCATTTTTTTTTCTGTTTGTTTATGCTGAAGTGTGTCGTTTTTTTGGCAATTAGTGTGAATGTTGTTTTTATAAATGTACTTTATGGGCACGTTTTAAGAAGTTAGATAGTATGATCTTAATGAAAGGGTGAAGTGCTTAAATCAGTTGCGTTGGGCCTTGATTAAGCTCGAATCAATGTTTTAGTTGTTTAGTCATGCGCGAGAAGTCTTTATTTAAACTTTTTTTTAAACGGCCAGTCACGACTTGTTATTTGAACTTGAATGCTAGAAAAATTGATGTAAACAGACCTAGGTACACCCATCTATTTTAAAGTGTGTTACTTTACTTTTATAAACTTAAGGAACAATTAAACACATTATCATACTTTTTTCAATAAGATTAAGGTAAACAAACAGCAGTCAGTTGTCAACCCTGCTGGCTGCAGGGAGGTACGTAACCGCTTGCGATCGGCTGGACAGTGCCGTTCGGCTAATGCGTACCTATACGCGGCACAGCATAACCGGATAACAGTGGACTTCGGCCATGTTTTGAAAATGTTTTTGTTTAGGAATTCCGTTCCATAATGCTGAATAAACTTCCTTCTTGGTAATAATTTATCATTAGCCCCAGAAGTTTTATCGATTGATGTCTCCAGCAAAAAAAGAGCATAATTATTTGTTTAAAATCTGTGTAAATAATACTATACATAAAGTCTACCAAACTGTACAATAGTTTGTCATAATCATTTTTGTTAAACGATGCGTTGCTTAGCTTACCATAATTATGATTTGATGTGAAGTCTGAAGTAATTCTTGTCAATTTGATACGGAAATAATGCAAATCGGTTTTATTTCACGATCATTGCAAATGGGTCAACTTATCTTTATTTGCAGGTATTTTTAAAGCAGGACACATTTCACTATATCACAAATTTCGCAATGCCAATATATTTTTTATATTTATACATAATTATTATAAATGAAACTCGCTCTTCGGGTCTGTCTGTGTGACCACCTTGTTCTTCTAACCCTGTAACGGATTTTGATGCGGGTACTATCATTTAGAACATTTATTCCGGAAGGTTTATGGGTTTATACATTACATATAATATAGAAATGTCGATGTTTTATCAAGACGTAAAAACCGCGAGAAGCAAAGGCGGTATGCCAGTAAACTATATCACCACAACACACTTTATACGATGAAATAGTTAATAAAAACAAATTATAAACTGATCAACAGAATTCTAAGAAAATAAATGCGAATTCACTCAACAAATGGATAAATGTAGATGTGAATCAACATTATAGATTAAAATGATGTTCTAAAACATGACAAACTTGATCTATTACTTAATTAAAACATAAGCATTCTTTCTTAGAAAGGAACCTTGATCAATACATTATGTATCTTATCAGTTAATTAATAGACTTTTTTAGTTAGTTCATTATTAAAACAAAATCATCAGGAAGTTGTTAACTAAAGTGATTGTTTTAAAATTATGTGTTAATAAAACTCCATTTTTTTCTCTTATTTTATTTTATTCTATTTATAATAACGTAGATGAGAGTAAACGAGAGCAGTGGACGTCCAATGGTACCGGCCCCGACTTACGAGTCGTAGGTCATGGGTTCGAACCCAGGCAAGCAATTTACTTTGTGTAAATATTATCATCACCACTGCTCTCAAAACGGTTAAGGAAAACATACAACCAAAAATTCGAAGACATGTGACATCTACCTACCTACCCGCACTGGGCCCGCGTGTCGCTCCCTCTCGAAGAGAGGAGGCCTGTGTCCCAGCAGTGGGAAAATTATAGATTGATTATATGCCATATTTACGTAAGTACGTAAACTGATACTTATTATTATCTTCCGAGGTTATTGACGCCTGAACACTTTTTTTTTGTTGGAAACACAAGTTACAGACACGGCCATCATTATCGCTGGCTCACTATGCGTTTAACAATCGCAGTAGATAATCTAAAGTAGCGCTATGTAGCGCACTAGAGGCAAATTAGGGTAAACTGTTCACTATCGGACTGCATTATAAAAAATCTTCTGATAAAGATTTTAGCGAGAACTGCTTGGTACTGAAGTGTTTTGTAGGTACATTTAATTTGATTCCGCGAATTAGATTAAAATGTCCTAAAAGTGATCTGAAAGCCAATTCTCGTAATTTAAAACGTTCAAAATCTAGTAGCAGTCGCAGTCTCATCTCGGCGACAAACAAATGTCAAAAACTTGTCAAAATGTAGGGAAATTAGAGGTATTTTTGGCAGATTGAGACTGAGATCACGCTGAACAATCTTAAAATTACGAGAATTACCTCTCTGATGAGTCGACAAGCGACAGTAGTACTTAGGTATATAAATTATAGCTGCGCCCCGCGGTTTCACCCGCATAAGTGTCGATCCCGTGGGAATATCGGGATAAAAACTATCCTATGTCCTTTCTCAAGTTCCAAACTATGTCTGTACCAAATTTCACACAAATCGGTTCAGTAGTTTAGGCGTGAAGAAAAGACAGACAGACAGACAGACAGAGTTAGTTTGGATTGTAAGCTGTTTCCGAACGCTTATGCATTGGAGCCTATTGAATCGGCTTTGAAACTCAATACTTACACCGTTTACAATCAAAATTGCGCCAATACAGTCGAGCTATCAAAAATAAATAAATCCAAACAATAACACTGTCCCAATGCAGGGCAAAACAATCTTTTCATACAGAGAAAGCATGATCATTGATCACCACGCTTGTTTAAGGCGGGTTGGTGATTTTTTTGCCTTTGATTCATCCGCTTAAAATTTTTTGACCCCCCGACCCACCTCGTCGCATCGCATTACCTGCCCGTTTTCTTTTATTTTTTCTCGGCTCCTGTCAGAGTTAGCGTGATATTAGATAGCTTATAGGCTTTCTCAAAAATTGGGATATCAAATGCAAAAATAATATTTCAAATCCGACAGGCAGTTCCAGAGATTAGCGCGTTCAAACAAACAAACTCTTCAGCCTTATTAAATACTAGCTTTTGCCCGCAACTTCGTCTGCGTGAAATTTTACCCTCCCCCCATTCACCCTCTTAGGGGTGGAATTTCGAAAAACCCTTTCTTAGTGGATACCTACTCTTCACAAAGAACACACCCTCCAAATTTCTTGTCCTTAGAACCAGCGGTTTAGGCTGCAGGACTTTGAATTTTACATTAGATTGTAGATTAGTATAGATACAAGTTGAGGTTTTCTCACGATGCTTTTCCTTCACCAATCTCAGTGATACCCGCGATAATCTTAGTACTCACCTTGGGACTTGTCCAGATTAAAAATAAAATTAAACAAAAATGTTCTCAACTCCACAGTTTTAGCTATGGTAAAGCCGAGTCCAGTTGCAGGCGGGCGCACCGGACAATGCGACCAGTTCCGCAGATCGGCGATAGCGACCAACCAGCGATAGTATTTCGCTATGTGGCCCCAGTTTAAAACAATATGCAGGTAAGCAGAAGAAGTTCCATGTTATTTAATGTGTCTAGAGCTTTTTATCGTAAGTACTCGTATATTCTCCAGTGCAATAGGCTCGCTCCCATGGGACTTAAGCATAACTAGCAAAATATTGGTACACCTCTACCAAACCTATCGGGGAAATACAGGCATGATGTTATATTATGTATATTAAATTTTAAAGCGCCTTATTGAAACGCGTATTTTTTACCGCTTTAACTTAGAAATAAGCCTTTAGCGTGCAAAATTGATACACAGAAGCCGTCAGAATTCGGTTTTGAGTCAGATGCATGATGCATAAAGAAGCCTCCTCGTGTAGCGCAGTTTCTTCCGCCAGGTACCTACTCAACTGAACCGAATGCTCAGTGCATCCTGGACAGTCACACCCAACACCTTATTTGACTGGTCAATTCTTCCCTTGCGGTGGTAGGGCTAACGTTTGCTTGGTTTGCGACCACCCTCCCACCGGAGTCCGGCGTCAAGCAGCCTGCTGAGTTTCGTCGATGCGTGGAAGTTCCAGTGCCTTAGGCATTTTCTGGGCACGCTCGTTCCATCATAGACCTCATCCATCGCTTTCCATCAGGCGTGATCGAGGTCAAGAGCGGGCCCAAACAGCAATAAAAAAAAATTAAAAAAAAATGCTAATGTTTGTCGTAACAGATTTCGTTTATGACCAGAGATACATGTAGCTCTATTACGCTAAAATAATACAAGGTATTGAAATATTATAAATGCAACACGTCGTTGAATCATCAATGTTGAATATAGTTTAGCTAGACTGACATGACAGTATGGCACAACGGCTCGAACAACGACCAGCAGGGCAATTGCATAACATACTAATAGTAGGAATGGCTTTCATTTTGACGGTTCAACAACATTCATTGCGTTATTTACGTTGCAGCTAAGTTGTTCGATTTAGTTTAGTTGCAGACAAATTTTTCGAACATAATATGAAGCAGTGGTGGCCCAGTGGTAACGGCCGCGACATACGAGTTGTAGGTCGTAGGTTCGAATCCAGACAGGCGCTTTACTTTGTGTAAATTATTCCATCACCACTGCTCTCAAACCGGTGAAGGAAAACATCGTGAGGAAACCGGCAGGGCCTAGAACCAATAATTTAAAGACATGTGACATCTACCAACCTGCACTGGGCCCGCATGGTGGATTACTCACTCACTCCTCTCACTGAGAGGAGGTCTGTATCCCGGAACGTTATAAGCTCATTATAATATGAAGCAACCTTCAAAATAATTCGGATTGCGATTGATGGTGTTAAGCAATTAGGGGCTTGGTGCGGGTTGCACTTTGCTTCCAAAGTGAGTTTACTGACCCTTCCCTGCATAACTACCTCTTACCAGCGAAGTTTATAATATTGGTAAAATGTCAGACCACCTGTTTGTATCTCAGAGAGTTTCCTTTACATGAGAGTCGATTTTTTATCTAACTTATTGAGCCGATATGTGCACTGTGCAGGTCACAAAATAAATTCCGCATTTACATTTCCAAGTCAGTTCTTGCTCTCATTCGTACTTATCGCAATGATATGTTAGTACATCTGGTTGTGTGCTAATAACATCATACCGGTATTCGAACCACCAATTCGCGTTGCAAGTGGTGATAATGGAATGGTTTTGTGGGGGCGGTTATTGTTTACTTATCAAACTCGTAAACGTTTACTGCTGAACATGTCTCTTCTTAGACCGCTATGATCGTTTGTGATGGGATTTTGGCTTGCAGTAATGTGACAGTTGGCAAACGGATGGGGATCATTGTATGTTTATAAGCACACAAATAATAACGCGTCGGTGCTCCATAGACCAATTGAAATTTGACCAATTGGTCTATGGAGAAAATTACATGTTTCCATCGTCCAAATACCAACTGCTATGGAGAATTGAGAAATGTTCCACTGCCCAGTTTAATAGTATAGTAAAGCCTTGTATCTTTACATACTATCTTCTAAGTTTTCTATATTTATGTCTGTAATTTATATGGTGTACATAATAAAGAGTATTTTATTCTATTCTATTCTATCCTAGGCTTTGAAAGAGTTGGTGACGAAATTACTGGCACATTGGTGATCGATGGTAGCCGCACCTAACACATTGAAACCTGCCAATGCCATTGGAAAAATAAAACATTCGATAAACAGTAACCTAACTGGACATCAGGTTTTAAGACATCAATATCGCTTAGTCATTGACATGCAAATATGTAGCAATCCTTCTCAGACCCAAGCCTTATTTGGGATGCAGATGGATTGTGGAGGACTAAAAGTAGAGATATGGTTTTAAAACAGTGCTTCTTTATGCTACTGACCCCACAAAGCTTCCTCAAAACAGTAGTCTTACCTCACAGGCGTGTGAGACACCCAGAAAACCCCATATGAGGTCATGGTTATTCATGACTATGATTACAGCTTTCATGGAAGCTCCTCCCACCCGGATTCATACGATACAGAATAATCGTAAATCTGGCGCGTGCGACGAATACTGAAACAAATGAGTTGTTTGACGTTTTTATTTGTAAGCGAGGAGTGGGAAACCCGTATAGGTAATCTAAACCACTGTGCTGTACGTGATGAGAAAGCGTAGTGATAAAACATGAGTTTTTATAGGACTTGGTATGATATAGGGTCGTGGAGTTTGGATAACTTAGATAGTTTTGCCGGACATGCAACTTTTTTACTGGCGTCCTTTTTCCCTTAAATTCAGGTGGGAGAATTAAATGAAGACATGATGACGATTCTTCGTCTATACCTGATGGAGAAATTATGTAATTTCCAAAATAGAAGAAACCTTTTATAATTTTAGAATTATTCTAATTATACATTCGACGATAAAGACCGCCTTAATTATGAAGTAGGTAAAGTCTATTCCTAATTAAATGTTATAAAGTAGGTACGTAGACTAAGACGTTGTTCTAGTGGTCGCAAGCGTTACTGTTGGGCATGAGGTCTTGGTTTCTATTCCCGGGTCGGATAAAGTGTCATCACGGCAAGTGCAAGTGTGTTTTTTTCATCTTTCATATCACAGTAGCAGCCCAGAGTCTGGATTTGTGCGCGGATGATGGCAATGGGCCCCTATTACATGGGATTTAAATATAACTGGGGAAATGTTGGTGTAGGTACTAGTGGATTGGAGTCCCACATAACTGCACTATCTCCCCGTGGTAGTGCAGAATGTATGAGCATTTCTCCACGTTAAAAAAAAAGGTGCTATAGATACTCCTCTGCCTAACTCTTTGGGGAATACATGTGTTACGTTACGTTATAAAGTAGGTAATAATAGGCGGAACGGATAGATTTAAGAGTGGAGAAAGACCAAAAAAACGGGTGGACAACTCTAGATGACGGCTTATACAGATGTATGGGTGAAGAAGACATGCTACCCAAAATAAATTGGAAGAAGGGAAATAAGGGTGATGATAACTAACTAAAAGGAATGTAAGACAGCAAGCACCAAGACCTTCACAGCAGTGTGTCCCAAACACAGATATAGATAGACCTAGATAACGCAAGTATCACGATCTGTATGAAAATCAAGAGTGCCATTTTTTGACGTAACAAGCATTATTTAGTGATGGGAAAATCAAATCGATTCAACGACGCCGCCGCGAGCGGCACCCGTCTCGCCCCACCCCCGGGGCCTAGCGCCAGCGCTCACGCTCACCCAGCCAGCAGTACACAGGACTGAGTGCGAAAGTGACGGCTTACGATTTTTGTACGTAAGCTGGTGCTATTTTTGCGTTCTCTAGGTGTATCTATATCTGTGGTCCCAAACGTCTCAACTACTGACCTGAACTGAATACTGACATTACGTTCATGATTCATGCGAGTACATTCCCAGAAGCATTGCTGTTCTACTAATAATTGAATGGAAATTATTTCGTTGTTACAGAATGTGTACTTTGCAAAATCGTTAAAGAAGGTAATTTATATGAACTGAAACTTGCGACGAAAGAATTTTTAAACAAAGATCACCGATAATATTATCGGTAAGATGTGGAAAAGTTACTAACTACGATACAAAAAAGTAAACTAAAGTAAAAATGAGTGTGGGGGTGTGAAGGTAAGAGTGTTAGTGTGTAAGTAAAGTTACTAATTGACTACAACGATACATAATTCTGATGGCAAATTTACCTCTCATTTCTTCTAACGATTGTAAGTCTCCTATGCTTTGGAAGAATGCTTCAAAACTGGTGACGATTCAAAAGTGTTTTCAGTGACTACGGTCGGGAAAACAGAAACTAGGCATATGAGATCACCTTTTACGAAACACAATTTCATTGAGGTGGTCTATTCGAAATCAAACCACATTACAACATGTAGTGCATACATAATTCGATGATTCATCACACATTGTAAGTCAAGCTGTCTGTTATGACTTCTCCGAACCAGTTCCCCAACATCTTTTCTCACGTACAGTAGGCCGTAAGTCAGTGGTAACGAAACCGGTATAATCTGGCCTCCCATTCTTTTAAACTTAAGACTACGCTAAGCCAGATCAAGGTCAGAGTGATACCACAGACGTGCTATCTACTGTACGAGAAAAGACATTGCAAATAAAGCATGAAGAACTATAGGCCGTGCCTGAGGTAGCAGCGCGGTGCGGGAGGGGTGTGGTGACGTGATGCGAGAGCTCAGTGGTTCGTCAATTTGTGACAACTATCACCCTTCCCGCACCGCGCAGCTACCTCAGGCAAGGTCGCGGTCGGCCTATAGGGCAAATCGTTGAGCCCATAGAGTGGTGATTAATAAGGTAGTCAGTGCTGAGACTACCCTAGCTCTCAATGTCTTTACTGATACATTTTGTGCAGTCCCATAAAAAAAAAATAAGATTATTTGTGTATCAAAAAATTAATTATGTACACCATACCAATTATTACATTTATAATTTAGAAAATATAGGTCCATTCACATTTCTAATGGGATATTTAAGTTGAATATTTTCCACCGACCAAGATACGTCACCAAGGTACGTTACCAAATATATTATAAAAAAAATTGAACTTTCTTTCTCATTTTAGCAGATGTGAAAAGACGAGATTTATTATGAACTAGCTGTGCCCGCGACTTCGTTCGCGTGGATGTCGAAACTTAACAATATATTTTGTGTGTGTGTGTGATTCCAATCTTTATTTTTTATTTATGCTAGTGCTTCTCTATATACAACATTAGCTGTGGAACCATCTGGAGCGTACACAAAAAGGTTATTGGGGTTGTTTACGCGTGAAAGAGCTACGTATAGTTGACCATGGGAAAAGCATCCAATACTTAGGTCCACTCCCGCAACGGATAATGTCTGGCCCTGAGCTTTATTAATCGTCATGGCATAACAAAGACTGACTGGGAATTGCACTCCTTTGAAAGAGAAAGGAAAGTTGTTAGGAATAATAGGTATTCTTGGAATAAAAACAATATCACCGGCACCGCAACCGGTTAATATTTCAGCTTCGATAATGTTTTGCTGCAGATTTGTGACTTTGAGCCGAGTGCCGTTACAAAGTTTGGGAGGACATAAATTTCTGAGGAGAATTATTCGAACACCGATTTTTAAAACTATTTTGTGGGCGGGAAGTCCGGGTGTGTTGAGGGAATCCAAAAATTCTACCGGGTAGTGCGTGGCGTCATCTTCTTCCATAACTGTATTTATAGAGGTGTATTCTCTACTATTCCCGGACACATGCATCAATATTTTTAAATTAATTGCCGCAGCTTGGTCATTGCGGGGAGTCAAAATAGCTCGCTGACATAGTCAAGAACCGGCTTGATTTCCCATATTTGTGGAATCTCCGTACACAGAAGAAATTAGCTCTTGTTGTGATGTAACGCAGCGAACTTAAGCGCGAATCCCTTTCTGTGAAAGTCTCAGACTCACGTGAGAGGGCGTTACGCTCTCGGTTAGCCGTCAATCTCGCTTCACGTTCCTCCAAACTCTCCTGTGATCGAGAAACTGCCGTAAGAGAACGCTGTATACTAAGTCGAGACTCACGTTGGGTAGGCGTTTCTGACGCAAGAGTTCTGACTTTACTTGCTCGAATTGCTGCTAGCCTCACTTCATGTTCTTCTTCTGATTCCTGGGACCTACTTAATCTCGCCCTTTTCGCATCTCGGCTACGCTGCGAAAGGTTTGTTTTTTTTCTAGAAGGCATTCTAAGAAAAAGAACTAAACCAAACAAATAAAATATTGAACAAAACACAAACTTTCAAAATGAGAATGAAGACAAATAAAATTTAAAACTACGAAGTAAATAAAACTACTTGACTCAAATTGCAAGTTATTATTTACTTCGCACTTTAAAATTTAAATCAAACGAATGTTTCCAAAACTAACTACGAAGGTACGATACGAAGTAAATAAAACTACTTGATTCAAATAGCAAACTATTATTTACTTCGCACTGCACTAAATTTATGATCGAACTATCGAACGAATCTACCCAAATCAAAACTTTCGAAAACCAAAACCATTTAACGACCTTTTAAAAACTAACCTTTTGAAAGACAGAACTTTCAAGACCCCTACTTAACTCAAAATTGGCCGATAGAATTGGCGAAGGTCGTTCTTTCAAGGAAAATCTTAACACCGCGATTTAAAAAATGACGTCTCAGCACAACGCCATCTATCGAAGTGCTATTAATATTCAATATTGCACGTAGTTGATCTCCAGA
The DNA here is from genome assembly GCA_947508005.1 of Amphipoea lucens. Taxonomy (NCBI): domain Eukaryota; kingdom Metazoa; phylum Arthropoda; class Insecta; order Lepidoptera; family Noctuidae; genus Amphipoea; species Amphipoea lucens. Next base: position 12,379,676 of record OX382374.1, read on the forward strand.
TGTATTGTAGTCCATATTATAATTTTCAAATTTACATTTTTTAGGTGTGAACTGATTACGATGAAACAAAAAACTCAATGTTACTTCAATTTATAATTTTTAACGCAAATATTGTTGTGTATAAACGTGAAGTTGTGAGACCAAGTGCACATTAAACACCTTAACTAATTTTGTCCATAGATAGCGCTGTTTTAATATTTATTTCTGAAACACATAATTTTCAAATTTACATTTTTTAGGTGTGAACTGATTACGATGAAACAAACAACTCAATGTTACTTCAATTTATATAATTATTAACGCAAATATATATAAACGTGAAGTTGTGAGACCAAGTGCAACACACGTTAACTAATTTTACTTCTGGAACACTTTAAATTCTAAAATCTTTTGATAGACTGAACCGATTGCAATGAAACAAAAACTAAATGTTACTTCAAGTTACGCTAAATCGTTGTGTATAAAAGTTATTTCCATTGATTTCGTACATTTTACGTGATGCTCGGATAACTAAACATACAAACAGACAAAAATTCTAAAAATGCTGGAAATGGGTTCTATTGGTTGTCCTTTAACACCCTGGCTATATTTTTTTTTTTTTTTTTTAATGTACAAAAACTTCTTTTCTACAGTTTTATTATATGTATAGATGTGATTAGTTTTCTTCTCGTGTCACCTTGAGCTTTTGTTACTGAAAATAAAATAAAAAACTCATGCTCTAGTAATAATTATGTCATTGTATTATACATGAGGCTGAAGAAAATCATCATCATCGGCCTACAGCAATTCACTGCTGGATATAGGCCTCTCTTATTGCACGCCATTTAGCTCGATTCTCGGCAATTCTCATTCAACTGCAACCAGCCGCCCTGCGAAGATCCGAAGATCGTCGCTCCACCTAGCCTGAGGGCATCCTACCTTACGTTTGCCTATTCGTGGTCTGTACTTAAGAACACGTCTACCCCAACAGTCATTGATTCTACAGCTAATATGGCTGGCCCATTGCCACTTCAGCTTGCTTATTCTGAAAGGAGAGATGTTCGAAATTTGAAGAAAATAACTGGACGGAATTCGATCAATATTCATATCAGCAAAATGGGCAACAGTATCTAAAAAAAGAATAGCCTAGAAAGGTCATTTATTTCAATTATTAAAACAGACTATTATATATTATTATGTAACTAACTATGTACACTAGATACTAGAATAAATGACTAACTAACTTACAATACAAATAAATAGAAAAAAAAAACAAAGGACACTTAGGCGTCGAAGTACTCGTCCGCGACCGCATCGCTGTCATCCGGAAACGTGCCCAGAAGACTGGCGGCATTGCCACACTGAATGGCAATGCTAATTCTTTGGCCTAGAAATATTTTGTTTTTGTTTAATTTACCCAATTTGTGGCAAATGCGCTTCCTCTTCCTCACTTCCCTCCGTCCCGTTTTCGGAGTCCAATTGCCGGCTATAAGTGGTCGATACTGAGATCACCGTGGAAACAAATACAAAAGCATGTAATTGCTCACTGGAATTAAATCGAGGCAGGCCGGAAAACGATCTGCATATTTTATAAGACAAATCTTTATCAAATTGTTTTAATAGTTTCTAGATTTCCGTATTGGAAGTAACCTTCCGTTTTCCAATTATTTAAGAATTTTGGTGTTTGGTAAATACTTAGGCGTTGCCTTGTTTATTGGTAAAGTCGTGTGGTAGTTTGGCAGTCACAATGATGAGGTAATGTTGGATCATTGGATGGTTCTTAAAAGGCAAGACGTGTTGATTTATGGAGCGATCTGTACAGTTGAAACGCTTCGGAATCAATTAGATTGGGGTAAAGGTCGAATCTCTAGGTGAATCTGGATGATGAATTCATCTGCATAACATAAGAGTAGTATAAAATCTCCTCTATAGAACTGCAATAGGCCACAACCAAGTCTTAAAGCCGGAAAACAGAAACGCTGCTTGGCGCCAGTAATTATAGGCATTCTTCACAAACTCTGCTACTAGCGACTACTAAGAGTGCGTCTAGGCTAGAGTACGTAATAATGCTAAAGCGTTTCAAAAGTCATGCAGTGCTAAGTAACATTTTGAACCCCACACCTACTGCCGCCTTTCGGAAAGTGACGCCTGCGCCGTTAGGATTGTAGTAGGTACAAAAGGCGATGCCTATCACAGAACACCCACGTAGTGTCAAAGTTTAGGTTTTTAGAGTCCATTCGGTATAGTAGAAAAACCTTTGAGCGTTTTCATTAACAACACTATATTCGTATATGGAATAGCCTGCATCATCTGGGTCTGATGTAGCTACCTAAGTGTACAGCGACAGTCGTCGACAACGTGTCACTCGTTTATATGAGCATTATCTACTCAAATAAAATGTCACGGCTGTCGCCGACACGCGTCGATGGTTGCAGTTGCTTCTGTTGTCGACGCGTGTAGCTCTTGTATGCACACTAATGATTATGCACTTCTATTTCAAAATTGAGTAAAACAGTAAACAACATCCTACAGTCGCGTACAACAGGTGCAATGCACCTACAATATTATTTTTAAACTCTTCAGTATAACGTGCAAGGCCTTGAGCGGGTACAGTCACGTTCAACAATTATAAAATTTATAATTGTTGAACGTGACTGTTTTTGACCCGATTTCACAGTGTAAAAACGATTATTTAATAATCGTTTTTACACTGTGAAATCGGTGCCAATAAAACCTCTATGCTCCAAATGATGCTCTTTGCGATTGATTGAACGCGACGGTGCTTTCACTTCGCATCAACTTGCGAATTAAAATATCTGAGGTACGACATTCGGTTGTCGTAAAAAATATTTTTATTGTTTTTAGGGTACCGTTGCTACCGTTGTTTTTGTAAAATAATCAATAAAACCTCGTCTATATTTAATCATATTATATTTTTGTCTTATATCGTTCTAAATTAAACTAATTCTTCGTCGATCCTAAACTCTTCATTATTGAAAACTCTTTTAAAGGAAAAAAATAGCTTTCTCATCTGCTGTAACAAAAAAAAATGGCTTAATGAAACTTGAAAAAAGATAATACATTACAAAACAAACGAGCTCCACAGAAACTATAAAAAAATATATGTAGAAGGAAAATATGAAAAAAAAAATATAATCCAAGTATAACTCACGGAACCCACACTCATCTCATTTTATTACAAACTTTTTTTGTAGTTAGTCGGCGGGCAATTTGCATAAAGTCCCAAGTAGCTGCGCGGTTGACGGTGGTTCGCGGCGCGTCGTAAAACGGACGACCATAAAAGAAACACCTTTTTGCTTATAAAGGATGTCGTTGTTTTGCACTGAATTAATATATGTGATTGTATTATCTTGAACAACAGTTGGTGTAAAGTGGCGTTTTGCGTTGTTCGGTTGAAAGTTTTGATGTTCATTTTTATGTTGGCTGTATTTGTTTTTGATATAGATAATTATCATCATTTTTTATGACGTCAGATATTTTAACAGTCAATCAATATCTTCCGTTTCCTCTTTAGGTTTGTTGCTTTCATTTATTACTTCACTACCATCTTCAAAATCTTCCAATATATCTTGTGTTTCTTAAAGACCATGCCAACTATTCTTTTCTTTTCCTTGTTCTCAATAGTTATCTACCCAGCGATCCAGTCAAAAAACTTTTATGTTTAATATCTACATCGTAGAAGAAAGAAGTCCAATATATGTATACTGCTAACTATTTAACATTACAGGAATCGAACACGACATGCAGTAGTATTGAATAAACTACCCATTAGTACTGATGTCGAATGGCTACTCAATATACAAGTGCATTGGTAATATGCATGTTGTACCACTAGTTATTGGTTGTTTAATGTGACAGGTGCTACGAATACTTTTTTTTGCGGTACAAAATACAGTCGCTGAATCGATGGGTTAATTAGTAATTTCTTCACAATGATTCTCTTATTTATGGAGCTTTATCGCCATCATAACATCTTCTCGATCGTCTCTTGTTTACTCTTCTTTGGTTTTTCGAAATTATAGATCTAGATTTTCGGACAAAACTGCATAATGTAATCAGCCTATAATGTTCCCACTGCCCGGACACAGGCCTCCTCTCTGTGAGAGGGAGTGGGCCGTAATCCATCACACGGGCCAAGTGTGGGTTGGTAGATGTCACATGTCTTCGAATTTTTGGTTCTAGGACTTGCCGGTTTCCTCACGATGTTTTCCTTCACTGTTTTGAGAGCAGTCATCATCATCTGCCTAGCCTTGGAAAGGCTAAACAGATGATGAGTACCTATGTATACGTTTTCAATAGAACCCTCATTCGGATCCTGCAAAACAAATAGAAAGAAATAGACCAATCAACAAAGTCTAAACAACTATTACCTAATATTTGGTGTAGGTACAATCATTTCTTTTTTGTAACTGTCACTAATTATTTAGAACCTTGTAATGACGTCAGAGCTAATGACATCATACGGCAGCTGGTTACTACAACTTGTTACATTTAACATAAATGGTTATCTCCAAGGCTATCAAACACCATTACACCGCAGGAATGAATCATTTTTGCAAAAAAAATGACGTAAAATATTTCAAATTATGTTACGGTTATAATTCCGATTTTGACATAGGCACGACTAATCTTAACTACCTGTAGTTTTTGAATAACTTAGTTTTAAGCTCAAGTTCAAGCTAGATGATCTGACCTTATTTACTCACATACTTCGATCCAACATTAGTGGTATCTTGTGGTTCTCATTAATAAAAAGGCTTTTTCTTTTCAAACCGTTATTCTTTGTTTAGTACATATTTTGTTTATATATTAGGTGTGAAAAAATTAACACTACAAACTTTAAGAGGTGCTTTAACCATCAAACTGAACAACTTTCACTATGGGACCAACTCTGAAATCACGGAAAAAAAATACAGCTATTTCATACATTTTGGTCAAGTAGGTATTGAACTTTTGTATGAAATAGCGGTTTTTTTGTTTCGTGATTTCAGAGTTGGTCCCATAATGAAAGTTTTAGTTCGAAGGTCTAAAGCACCTCTTAAAGTTTGTAGGGTTAATTTTTTAACACTGTGTATTAAATTCGAAGACATGTGACATCCACCAACCCGCACTGGGCCCGCGTGGTGGATTACGGCCCACTCCCTCTCATAGAGAGGAGGCCTGTGTCCCAGCAGTGGGAACGTTATAGGCTGATTATGTTATGTTATGTGTATAGGAGAAGGTGTGTAGTGCGTTTATGGGGCAAATATTATGAAAACGACCCCAGTATTGAATAACCAGAAGTTACAGAACCCTTTGAAGATGATCAAGCATAATAATCACTTTTAGACTGACGATGTAAATAAAAATAATATTTTATGCGAGATTAAAGTTATAAATCTTATTTATATTTTTTATGTATTCTTAATTGAATTAAGTTCAATGAACAGGATTTCAGCCATATTTTTCAATAAGAGCCTTAATAATAAAGACCACATATTGTTTTATTGATACTTGAAATAATTTGTTTGACATTTTGTAATACCAAACGTGTTTGTATGATTATTTCGGCGATTTGTGTCTGTATTTGATAGGTAACATCCCGTTTCTATCAATTATATGTTTAACTTACAAAAGGCTGGCAGCATTACCACGTTGGATGGCAATGCTGATCCCTTGGGCTAAAAATAGGCCAGCCCTCTGGTCACGTGAAGAGTCAACCAACCGCTTGGCGATGTCCCGAAATATTCGATGAGCACTCGGACCTCCAAGACCCAAGTGTCATGTCAATTTTTTATATGTATTGATCTAGTACAAGTTAATAATACCAGCATATTATTTTACCACTGCAGGGCTAAAGCCTATTCTCATACGAAGACTCTCTCTCATAGAAGACCCGTGCGTGCGTGCTTTAAGGGTTGGCGATTTCACACTTTGACAAACTATAAGTCCAGGTTCCTCACAATGTTTTTTTTTTCAAAATAAACAACCCTAAACTCGGAAAGTACATATGATTTTGATATAGTCACATTGGTAAATGACTGGATTTGAACACACAACCTCGTGTATGGGAGGCGAGGCCTCCACCACTGGGCCAGAACGACATTTTAAAGACTAGTACAAGTTGGAATTTAGAAAAAGAATATATTTGGCCAACGGTATAAAGATACTGTTGGCAAAATAATTAATAATTAATCTATACTAATATTATAAAGAGGTAAAATTTGTTTGTAAGTTTGTATGTAGGGGGTAATCTCTGGAACTACCAGTCGGATTTGAAAAATTCTTCTTGCATTTGATAGCCCAATTCTTGAGGAAGGCTATAGGCTATTTAACGTCACGCTATGACCCTTAGAAGCCGAGCAAAAGCGCTATGGGGAAACGAAGTGATAGAGCAGGAGACGCGAGCAAGTGATTCAATACGACGAGATGGATCGAGGGAATAAAAAATTTCAAGCGAACGAAGTCGCGGGCAGAAGCTAGTATTTTATAAAGATAAAAGTTGTTTAATACTTAACAAGTAAGGTGATGATAAAGATGTGTCGGAAGACGATGTTTTAACTCTTTAACCTGCAATAGAAATAATAAAAAGTCTATGTTTTAAAATCGTGATATTGGTATGACGTCTTATAATTCCGAAAATGCGTCATTGATTTTATATTTTATCAATCTTTATAAGTTACTGTTTCTGATAGCCTGCATCATCCCACTGTTGGGCAAAGGTCTCTCCATATTATGACTTCTAGTGCTTGCGATCCAGTGCTAAAGTGGACCAATGGTCATATGTTTTGTCCAGCTCGTTCCGCCATCTTCTACGGGGTCTGCCGCAACGCTTATAAGTTACTACCTACTTAGAATAAAATTATACCAAAAAATGATCGAAGTCGTAAATAACATTTGAATCCAAACGATAAATTCCAACGATATTTTTTCTACGGCTTTTGCTGGTTGCGCAACTTAATTACTTCAAAGAACTTTAGAAGAGATATTTCATCTACTTGACATCTTTATTAGAGTAAATTGTGTTTCATTAATAAAAATATCACCTGTTGGCGGCCTCGTACTTGTAATTTTACAAATTATAGGTACCTACAGACCTGTACGTTGTTGCTATGGTGTGTTTTGAAAGGTAACCCTATAATTCATTGTTCTTTGTAAATGCAAAGGTCATTATTGCAAATTATTTGTTGAGAACGTACTCGTCATTACGTAGGTACTAATAATTATTGGTGTTTGATTCGTTTTGATGTTGGTTTGAGGATCCATTGAGTTTTTATGGAATCCCTGATGGTATCAAAATTTCCACTGTTCACTCATCGTCATCATTAACAATTTAGCCGAAATACATCCACTGCTGCATATTGGTCTCACTCTGTTATGACTTTACTGTAATTAGCTTTAGATTTTACTCAGGTGAATGTAAATGCATCACTGCATACTAGTCATTTATGTCGTCTTCTTCTTCTAGCACTACTGCCTGCTGTCAGATAGCTTTATTAGATTACTTTCCGCACATAATACACTTACGATCTTAGATGTTGCCGCTGTAAAAAGGACACTGCCGATAAACTGTGAGATTTGTGTACGTATTATACCAATTTGTACTACTTCTTTGAATAAACAGATGATAATTTTTTTTTTTTATCCATGACCTCTTTTCCGGCCTTCGGCAGCCAATTAGGTGGTTGCAATAGATGACCCCAAAAACAATGACGCGAAATTGAAAAGAACTGTAACTTATTAGAAGGTACCCTTTTTAAAACGACACGGTGTGCTGCTGCTACCTTTAGCCGGGGTGCTGGAGTAGAAGGTATCCTTTTTTTTTATAGATGGGAAATCATCAAATGACTCCTCCCGCTCTGGGTGGAGCGGAAGGGAGTGTCAGACTCTTACTGACTAAAACCCATCCGTGTTCCTTCCTTAGCCCTTTATGTTCCGGGGTAGCGGTAACCCTTTCGGACAATCCCGCACCCCCGGCAGGCTTCGGCCCTGGCAGGCCCCTTCCTTTTTGCTGACTGAGTGGAAGGTACCCTAAGTTTAACCGATCAAATAGCCCGGCATCACATCAAGCCTTTAATGCCTCGAAGGGTTAGGCAGATTCCTGCCTAACTACATTTTTTAGCATGTTACACCCACATTTCCCCAGTTATTTTTAAGTCTCATGTAGTAGAGGGCGAGCCTATTGCCAATAACCGGGTACAAGCCTTGACTTCGAGCTGCTACTGAGAAATTCCTCATAGAAAAACTCATTAACACTTTGCTCATTCAATAGGTTCCTTTCAATTATCATATCATAAAATAAACTAATCAAGATGATGCCAAAAAGCCTGGTTAAAGCTACGTCCCCTTGTAACAAACACGCCAACAAGTCTCCCAACAAAGCGACCAACATGTTTCGCATAGTGTGGGCTGTTTTATCATTTCTCTCAGCAAATCTCCGAAGTAGTCCAAACAAAGCGGTGACTTCGGCGACGTCGCGCTATGTATCGAGACTTAGATTCTTTGATTTGAAATTGTATTCAGGCAATGTAGGTTTTTTTCTGGATTTAAAATGATAAAAACTAGTTCGAATCTGTCATCATAATTTATTAATTAATTAATATAAAAATACTAATGTACATATGTAAAGTACTTCACTTAATTACATCTGAGCAATAACTATTCAACTACGTAGTAGAGTCTGCGTTTTTCTAACTAAATGCTTTCTTTCAACATTTTTATAATGTTTTTTATTATTTTATTTTAACAGTTCAGTTTTATTAATTTATTATGCAAATTCTTCAACAATACTATTGTTCTTGATTTAAATTAACATCAATCAACTAATATTAAATTAAATCTAACAATGAAATCATTTATTTACATTTTATAATACCAAATCTTAAATTAAATCACGATTATCAATTTAACTGCTTATTGCCCGACAAAACTAACATTCTCAATAATTAAACTATGAAATAACTAAATAATAAATAACAGCAGTAATAAGAACCAGTCAATTCTTAATATTTTAAGTCTAACTGCAAAAATAACTAAATTACCGTTAAAATTATTTTAATTACAAATCAGCACTGATGGATTCAAACAAAAGAAAATCACACAAACAACTGTTTTGTTCGTCGACATCCAACAATAAAACGACAAAATAAAAATTATTGCCTAAAATATTTTCTTCGATAAACTAAATTTTTAAAATTTGGAGGTAAACAAAACACTGCACAAACAAACCTTATGAGATCTTTACGAAAACCAAATCCACGTTGCGAATACGTACAAACATACCTCTAGAAATTTTACAATGTGTATCATCGAAACTTGGACTAATAATACTTCTGATTACAGTTAATCTAAAATTAGGTACAAATACAATTTCATATCTTAAATCTCTCTAGAAATGCACCTATACAATCGATTAAGAACCACTGCCTTGAGACATATCGCATTACAAAAACTCTTCATACTATGTAGCTAAACAAAATAAGGCAACACGTTTCTAAAGGCTAAACTTTAACGTAATCTATACTACGCAATCTCATTTGCATACAGTAAGTCTTTGCAGACAGCGGCGCTTGTCAACATTTCATCAGCGTCTCATAATATCTTCTATACTGAAGCCTTTCTTCGGTCCTGTTGAAGTGCTTGTCCCCGGTTTTGGATTAGTCGGCGGTTGTATCCCAACAATATTCTTTATTCCACTTGGTATGAAACTCGAGCTGCCCTCTTCAGGGTCTTTCTGACCATCCTTACAATTGGTCACATGAGTAGAAGTACAGGGCGTTGTGTCTTTCGGCGGCGCGTGTTTTACTATCAAGTCTTGTGCAACAGTTTGCTGTGGTCCTAATATTGGGTGAGGAACAGGACCGTAAGCCATTTGAGGATGCGGCGGTGGCATGGGTATACCAAACTTATGATATGATGGCATTCCCATTATAGTCGGCGGGATTCCAACTACGACCTCTCCATTTCCTAGCCCGTGCCTAGGCATTGTCAAATTGGTGGGTTCAGGCGACCGGCCCCGATAAACTGCTGCGCAAGTTCTCACATTTTCTCCAATATCTGGTGGATGACTTCTCTTTCTGAATGGACTCAGGTACATACCAGAAGGCCCAGGGTCTATAGGCGGACTTGCCATTTGACCCATCTTTGAAGGATCAGGAGGCGCAACTTGATGAAGGTCTCTTCTTATTTGCAGCTGAGGATGTCTTATTTGTTGTTCAGGAACTTCGCTATAACGCATCTCTTTTTCAATAATCTCTTCAGAAGTGTATCGCCGTTTTTCGTATAGATCTGACGGCAAGCGCATGTGTTTCTCTTGATGTTGTGGGCGCATAGTATAAGGACTCGCTCTATCTTTCTGCTCATTGTGGTGGCAGTGAGTGCGTTCTACCGGAGATGGCGACGTCCGTCGTTGCGGTGGCCTTTCTTCACTTTGCTCTCTTCCGATACTTTCGATTGACGACGAACGCGCTCGTCTAACAGGGGAATGTTCAGGGGACGAGAGTTCAGGATCATCATCATCAAATCCTGGTTCTATTGGCGATCCCGGTCTGCCAATATCCTCTTCACCTACGTCTAGAACATCACCTGGCGGTACGTCACCAACTGCGTGTGTCAAAGCGTGTCTCCTCAAATCGCAGTTTCTTCTGAATACTTTCCCGCAAGAATTGCATTCGTAAGGCTTGTGATCTGTATGGGTCAGCAGATGAGTTTTGAGGTTTGACCGTTGATTGAAGCTTCGGCTGCAAACTGGACATTTGTGAGGTGACTCCTCCATGTGGAGGATTTTGTGTACAGCCAGGGTCCTTGACTGACAGAATCCTTTCCCGCATTCTGTACACTTGAATGGCTTTTCCTTTGAGTGTATGTACCTGGAACAATGAAAGAGAAATTAAATTCCTGTGCTATATTTAGGAACGTATCTGGATAAGAGTGTTCCTCGGGAACGTTTTAATGATTCGTACCATAAAATATCGTGGTTTAATTAAATGTCGGAGTAGAGGCGGAGTGAATTCGAACACAAGTTTCGCTGATAATAATATGAAACGTGGTTTATTTATGGTACGTAACAATACGTAGGTATGCGAAACGGGTTTTGATTGGATTTGGAGGCGTTCATTCATTAAGAGAGGAACGACCTTTTGTCGTCTACAGTATTTCATTGTCCGCTACTAAAGTGAGTAGATGTCACTGGAGATAATACAATAACTGTACGGGTATTCAATACAATGTAATAGTAAAATTTTAATGTCGGCGACCACTATACTGTTCAGACGCGCCTTGAACGTGATCCGAGTAACATGAGCCTTTAGTCTCAAGGCGAGCCCGACGACGTCGCATGCGTTCAGTACGTACAGCCTCACCATTTTTTGAAGACCTCCGCTAATTCTTTTCACTTCCCCGTATCGTTAACGGATCGCGAATGTGGGGGGAGAATGGGAAGGTCATGTTGTATTGGTTCCGTTCCACAAGAGTTCCAGTCCAACCGAATCGAATTACGTTAAAAGCATTTTGTGGCCAATCGCAGCGATTAATATTATTAACAGCGGCTATATTGGATTACTAGTGACCATCTGCTTTATGGCTTGTAGGTAGGCGAGCGATGTGAAAACAGTGAGCGATGTCTTAGACGTGTAAGAAGCTCAATTACATTTTGTGTAAGTGCGTATTAATACAAGTCCATACAATTATGAATGGCGAACTACTTATTAGCTATTCATCAGACGGGTACGGGTACATTTTGGGCATATACCGAGTTAATTTGTGACAGTGAAGATTATCATGCTATACTTACAATTTTCTGAATGGATATACAAAATTATCAATCAATGTTAACTTTATATACCTAGATCGAAACAAAAACTACAGAATTTCAGAAAAAAACCTATTGGTTATTCAATAATTTCGATCTAAAATAAACCTTATTTATAAAGAAATTATCAGCAATTTTTTTCTAACATCACTTTTATAAGTAATTGCATTCCAATGAGGTTTTTATTTGAGGAAACATACCCATGCGAGGTCGGTAAAAGAATTAATAAAGGAAGTATTGAGGGCTCCGTGTAATCACGTTAATAACACGCCTGTCCATGTAGCTTAAAACGGAAAGATGATAAAAACTTGATTCGTTAAGGTTAAGTAAACTTGAACTTGGAAATTATATTGTTATAATAAAATTTAAATTTTTAATAAATGCATGGACTGCTATAAAGGAACAATAAATATGAAATAAAGACGCTACAATAAAAAAAAGTATTGTCTGTCTGCTTAGATTATATTGCTGCTACTTCAAATGCGCAGTACTGTGACTGTTTTAACAGCTCCGTTGGTCTCGTGGTCGCAAGCGCGGCTGACTACTGAGCGTGGGGTCCTGGGTTGATTCTTGGGTCGGGCAAAGTGTTATTGAGTTTTTCCATTAGGAATTTCTTAGTAACAGCCCGGAGTTTGGAAGTTGGCGGTGTGATACCCCCGTGCCTCGGAAAGCACGTTTAGCCGTTGGTCCTGCGCCTGATCTCTCTCCGGTCTAGTCTGATTGCCGTCCCATCGGACTATGAGAATGAGAGTGAGGGAAGAGGGAGTGCACCTGTGTCTGCGCGCACACTTGTGCACTTTGATATCTCCCGCGCCGAAGGCTAGTCTCCGTTGAGATTGGCCGCCGTGGCCGAAATGTGATCTGGAGGACTTTTTTTACTGTGACTACTTATACTAGAAGTAGCATTAATTTAATATACATAAGTGCACTCAAAAATAACTCTTCATCCAAGGTAGGTATTTCTTAGTAATCTTAGTTCATTGACTTGATACGAATCTCAAAATGAACTCTAAAGAATTCAGACAACATAGGCACGATAGATTTTCAAAACACAATTCAGCTAATGATAGTGACACAAAGTCCGTAGACCCAGTTAATCATGGGAAACTTGACAAAAAACGTAATGAAGAATGGTTTAAGTCCAGTCCGTTTAATGATGATGACTTCGAAAATTCTTTGGGTTGTCACGCAAAGAATGCGTCGCGGAGATGAGTAGTTACATAAGGTAATAACCGGTTAAACATAGGCAGAGATGACAGAAAGTCTCGTATGAAAGAAGGTCATAGTGATGACTGGGTAATTACTAAAGATATAGATGTTGGTAACGAAACTGTTGATGGGAGAGATGATAAAGCAGAGATGAAAATAAAAGAAGGAAGAAGAAGGAAATAAAATACTCTTAAGGTTGGGGAGATTTCATGATAAACTTTGAAATGCAAAGAGCATTTTTGTAGTGCATAGTAAAATACTTGTACATAGTAATAATAATATAATATAATAAAAAATAGTGAAACAAACTAGCAATATATTTTCATCCTTATACATGAATGAATATGAAAAATATTTTTGGATATACTCGTAAACCCTTTACGTCTTCTTGTCCAATTCTAACTTTACTCTCTTTTCTTGTAATTGGAAGATATTTATTATTACCAACCGACCAATCTATAAAGTTAGCATCTATATCGTAATCGAAATCTTTAATGTCTTATGAAGCGATATCATTTATGTATATTCACTTTCGAGTGACCGTGCCAGTGAAATATTGTAATGCCCAAAATTTAATTCCGTCTTTATGACAGAAATCGATTCCATCAAATCGATTCAGCCAGTTAACCACAAACATCACGAGAATACAAAAAATGTTAATGTCTGTTGTGTGAGCATGTTTGTGTGATCAAGTCTAGCTACGCGCTAACGTTTTAGTTAATTTATGACGAAGATAAAAATAGTTTGTCAGAAGCAAAAATATTTTAGCTTTCGAAACAATTTAAAACCTCATAATGCTAAAGCAAAACACGGTGGACTTGAAAATAACAAGAAAATTCTACCTACACAAAAACTTGACTCGACCCGACATCCCATCAGCCAGGAACACAATAACCCTTTCCCTCACAAAATGGGAATACATTGTACGTTTGTAACGTTAAATGTACACACGGAACTCTAAAAGGAGTAATGACTCACACTGCCAATTACACGGATTGTGCACGCATTTTACTTCGCTCTTAAGTTCGCACATTCAATTCTTAGAAAAGCTAAACGTCCAGTTTTTATTCTCATATAAATGTTATAACAGAAAATTCTTTTAGTCTCTGTACTGGGCCCTCGAAATGTTAAGACAAACTGTAGTAGCAATACATAATGCTACTCACAATTTCTTACTTCTTCTCGTTCTATATTTGTTGACATGCCTGAAGAGTTATTAATTATCAGCCAGCCAAGTTAGGTTACAGCTACCAATGGTATTTTAATCTATGTGTGGTGTTATTGCGAACAATTTAGTACTAAAACAACCATCGTTATAAGATTTCAAAATTCAAACGAAGGTGCGCTAAGACTCTAGTTATTAAACATTGATTTAGAAAATTGATCAATCAGAAATCTCATTTGCCGTTTTATTAATTCAAATAGTTATGAGAATCGATTTCCGTATGTTAATTAATACTGACCTTACAAAATTTTATTGATGATTTATGCGGTATCGAACAATCATGCGTTGCCAAAAACGGATGTTTTAACTTAAAAATCATTCAAGGGCTTGCCCATATCAAGGACCATGGTTGTAATTACCTACTTCAAAACTTCCTCATAATTGCAATAATCTTAATTTTGGTCACTATTCAATCTATTCAGTAATATTTAGAGGTTACCAAGCTTCTTCGTCATTACGGAATAATTTACTGGTTATGATCCAATTGTTTACTAGACACTAATTACTATGTAAAGTTAAGGAATCTTGCGAAAATCAAACCCAGCCATACTTTTTCTACTGCAATTTCATTGAAATCTAGTACTCTGTAATCAATAATACCTGATATTACATTAGCACACTACTTCTATAGGTACCTCTGCATGGATTAGGTACAGAAAAGTCCATACTGTTACGACAGTTTTTTTTCTAGCAGGTGAGGCAGAATGTCAAGTGACAACATTAAAAATGTCAACATTACGTGCGTCGGCACGACTCAAAGCCTCGCAGGAGTAAAGTGTAAGCTTTTATACCCGTCACAAATTGTGCATAAATAGTTACGGTTTACTTGCAAGTGTAGCTTTACCTATAAAGGCATTTAATGTTAATACATTCCACTTATTATGACATGATCCTGAGGCAAATACCATCGAAAAATCCATTAAAGAAGATACATACTAGCTGAAGGAAGTTCATAACTAAAATATTGAAGATGAATCTATTATGAATTCCAAAGAGAAAGTCAAGTTTAAAGAACTAACAAACAAATTCATGAATGAAGAAGGGAAGGGCGCGAACTTGCCATCGTCACGCAAATATTGTGTAGTGACTGACGGACAGACCGGTTTCATGTACACACGGCTAGTCCAAACACCCACGTTGTGTATTAAAATTTTGAAGTATTATTAGATAATGGATGGATCTTCTAAAATTTATGATAGATTTATGTATTAGGTTGAGATGAGGATACAAAATTATAGGATATACGAGCTTGATACTTGAACTATTGGAACAAAATTGCTTTGACATTGCTAGAGGACACGGCACGGTATTTAGACATTATTAATAGTAACATTAAGGGCGGTATCCTCCAAACTGTTTTAATTTTATAACATTGAAGTCATTAATATTAAGCCGGTTATCGATCTGTTGTGTTTACGATGAGAGAAACGAACAGCGTTAAACATAAAAACATGGAACACAACATAATAATATAACCAAAATATCGATAGACGTAGAGAAAAAGTGTTCCAATTAAATAAAAACCAGATATTTTAATATAGAAGCTGAAATTACTTCCAATAAATTTTAAATATCTAATGAACGCGATATCTTCATTTTAAAATGAATCGAGAGCCACGATCGACATCGTATGATGACGGATTCGGAAACACCAGTCAAACAGCTTTACTAACATCAGAGAGACCGACGTCAGATTTAAATTAACAAGGCAATTACCAGGTTACTACGGAAACGTTTGATGCGAACCAACTAAAACTATAAAACACAAGATTGCTGGTCAAATGGGTAAACCTCAAAACCATAATCAAATGGTAGAGCAAAGAAAAGTTAAACTACCCAAAATTGAAAAATGACACAAGAAACATTTATTCGGAAGTTTCAACGACAAAAACTGTATTTTAAAATAAAAGAATTAGAACAAACGTAAAGTATACACATAATTTATGACATAAACAAATCTTACCCTCCGAGGTATCTTATCGCACCAGTTCGATCAATTCTGACGTTAAATAAAATATAAGTAACGTCTGTCTCTTCTTATTATGCTTTGAGATAAGGATCGCGATGGACAGTCGCTCAGAACCCCATCAAGACACGGAGCGAAGATTAAAAAACTTTGACTCCAAATTACAGAGAGGACCGAGATCCCGCGCTAATGGGTTACATTAAAAAATATTTCCATTACGGTTGCCGGGCGGATAATGTGTTTTGGAATACACGTACAAGAGATGGCGCCGGTATAGGAAACAGACAAGTGACTCATGAAATGAACAATAAAACGGTAATAACTTGAATTGATAACAACGACATAATGCTCTCAGAAGTGGCAATTGAATATAAAGCGTCGGTCATTTAACTAAAATGTCTAAAAATGTTGACGCTCTTTTTTCTGCTGGATATGTAATTGGTTAAGCCAAGGAACCATTTGCGAGAACAGACTGCGGAAACAGGTTCTTAAAGTGTTCTCGTTTCTTAACAAGCTGCAATGTATAGTCGATGTGACAAGACCGAAAATTTAAAGTCAAACAAAATTTTGGGTCACTTTATTTCGAACCCTCGTTCTAACAATAAAGCTACAAATTGTACTGGAAAAAAGTGATATAAATTAAGAAGTACCTAGTTGCGTTTTACTAAGAATAAAGAAATATTTCGTCTACCGATCCGGGTCAGAATGTTTTTTTTCCAATTCAATCGTGTTCAAGATTGCCTATCGAACAACGTTCGAGAGGTTTGTAACGGATGTAGAGCAATGACTATTATAGACCAGTCTATGTTTGAGGTTTCTGAATTAAAACACCTGGACTTTAAATAATTATTAAACTTGTGTTGAGTAACAGTCAAAAGCTTAATTAATGTCTTGAAATGAAATTGAGGTATTTCATAGGAGAAAATTATATAAACGCCAAAAACACATAAATTGAATGCAACTCCAATAATTTGAAGTCATGATTTAAAGCTTCATAAAAATATATTTCATATCTGAGAGGTCTTGTCTAAGAATGTATTGGTTCTTTGCAATGACCAACACCACAGATCGAATCAATTTCTCTCCACAGTTTTTTTTTTCTTATTACAAAGTCTGAATGGTAGATAGAGTGAGCCAACTGGGCACCAGTGCGTACCTACATATATTTATATATACCTACTGTGTATTACTTTAGATATAGTTTTATTTTTAGTATTCTTAGCCTTTACGACTTCAGTTTTATGTGAATGTTTATCTTACGTTATACTTTTAGATTGTCTATCAATCGCTTCATTAACATGTCCATCAAACGCGTTTATTTACAAAAAGTTATCTACTGTTTTATTTTCTGCAACAATTTTAAATGTAGTTTCAGAATAAGAATCTTGAGTTTTATCACTTGCAATTTTAAATTCAAAATAAGGCAAGATGCGACTGTGGCTGTGATGTTTATGGACAGTGGGCTTGCAACCTTATACTCGTGCTTTATTGCCAACTATGAACTTGACACTTGAATGCCGAGACAGGGCTATAACTACACAGGTTTTTACTTGCTAGAAACGAAACGCAAAACGATAACTCAAAACATTTACCAAAACAGTTGAAGTTACGCTATCTACGCAAGTAAACATACAATTTAATAGTTGAAACATGCCTGGAGACATAATAAAAATAAGCTATTGTAGTTTTGTGGAAATACGGTCGACATAAAACCATTCTAGTATAAGTTACATAATATTCCTTGAACTCTATCCTTAGCATACGAAATAAGCATTCCATCACTTCAATAGTACTGAAGATTTTCATAAAAACCCTAGTTAAAAGTAAAGAGAGCAGGTACAGCGGACGCGCGTTGGAATGCCGCCGGGGTCACTGTCCGATCCCTCCTTACGTACCTCCCGTTCATCTACGCTATCTAAACCTATCGCATAGATTGATCGTAAAACGCTTTGCTCATTAACTTTACTAATTATGTCTTTGCCTTTAAAAGTTGAAGTTCTTGTGTTGGAAAAGGAGAATACAAAATTTATTACAATTTTGGGTCATGCAGAAATTGTTGTTAAACACTTCAGGAGTTTAATGATGATAGCTTTCTGTCACTATATAATATCGGTAAGTCTAATAATAATTGTGTTTTTCAACCATTAATGTGACTTCACTAAAATATCATGTTTTGTACCTTCATAAACCAATAACGATCCAAAAAATGAGCAAAACAATAACATAACACGAATATAAATGAGACTTCACACTAATTAAATTAAGTCATATAAAACATAAATATGGCAAAGAAGACAATGCCACCGTATTTATGATAATGAGTGGAGAACTTAATTATGTACGTAGGTGTATTTGCGGAACCCACACAAATGCAGAACGGTAGCGGTTGATAATACATAAATTTATTCAAAGAAACTGTTACATGCCGCACACTGCCACATAAGTAAATCAAACCCGCTTACAAATAGCTTATATTAACATAATCTTGCGATTTGAATAATGAAGTAGCAGATTTTGTTATTCAAAATCGCGTTGCTTTCAGGCAGATGCATCGGAACATAATTTTATTGGCCGTTGTGAATTTTCTATTGGTTTTAACATACCAAGAGATGTGTAGATACTAAAAGCCTACAGTTTTATGTAAATTATTATTTAGGAACAAACCTTAAGATGATTTTTATGATAAATTTAAGGTTCATCAATATACATAAGTCCCGAAGTATTTTGGTACAATGACAGATGAATCCGAAATTGTTGTTAGAATTTAGAATAAATAGTGAATAGTATAATAATATTTCATGCATTGACAGTAACGTTGCTGTCGTTGATAACATTCATCATTTGCCCTAAGTATTATAAATATCTCCCAGAAATATTACTATGTCATACTTAAAAGGTTATTTACAGCTTTGTTTAACTTTAAGGGAAAAATAAACGCATGTAAGTATTAAAAAGTATCCGTAAGTAAACGTTAAATAATTCTCCGGACATGTTTCTCAGGAGACACTTTTGCTGTATTAAGCAGCATAAAAGGTGTACTTAAGCAACTGTGGTTGACTCGAGTTTCGAACCCACGCACTTTTATCTCTTTACAACTAAGCTGGTTTCCTTTAAGACGATTTATTGTTATGCTACTAATATCTCAGCATCAGTAGTAAATGACGCCAACGCTTTACTTTCCAATAATTAACATTTGAATGACAGAAATTGTTTAGTCAGTCCGTGTGAACTTATTCTGTATGGGACAGCTTTATTTTACGTTTAATATTTTGAACAAATGATAACAATCAAAATTACTTAAACGAAATCGTTTTGGATCATTTTAATGAATCAGAAGAAACAGGAAATAAAAAATATGATTATACGTATATGAATATGACAGATGAAAATATAACAAGTTCTAACCTGGAAACAAAACATACAAAAACAACATTTCAAAGAATCATTTGACTAATTAGCAAAAGAGTCGTTTCTAACGCCTAGAAACTTAGAAGTCCAATTAGCATAGACGCTGTTGAGCTAATATTTCCTAAAACCGAACCGTAGGAACCCGTATAGGTAGCAAAATATTTACAAGAAGTAAATGACATAATGTAAATGAGACGAACGTTTTCGCAACTGCTCGAGCGAAATTAGCATTACCAATAGAACGTTTTTTGCATCGCCTTTAACAAAATGAGACGTCAATACATTGGATATATCGTTTTGTTTTAACCGCAATGGCATTATGGTAATAAGTTTCTTTTGAATGACGAAACTGAAGCCAGTTTCCAATAGAAAGAGACTTAAGTTAAACGGACAATACTCTGTAGGTTATGGATCTTTTTGAAATGTTAAAAAAAGTAGCAACAATAAATTATTTCGTTTCAGCAGACATCTATGTATTGGTTTTTATGTTTACAGTTACTTTTTGGCTACCTTCCTTCGCAAGAAATGAATTTACAAACTTATTATTTTCTGCAAGTGTGATGTCTGGCATATACAATCGCAGATGATCGTTGAATGAACAGCAACCAGTATTATTAAACCTGCTTCTTCCGCTTCTGTAATATTTATACAAAATACATTCCCTTATGTGGCTTCAAATGCACAATCCGGTTTGTTATCATTGCTTTAAGATGTTGCTAAATGTTTTTGGCGTTCGATTACATTTTAAATTCTGCCTTTTTTTGCTTTACTCTCTTCGACATTGACTTAAGTAAAAATCTTTCCTTTTTATTTTATTCTTGGTGCTATCTTCAAAACTAATGTGACACTGTAGTATTTGATTTCAATTGGATTCTTTATTAAGGCTTAGATGGTAAGCAAGTCAAAATCAAAAGTATATATTTATTATATTTCAAGCAACCGCTTACCTTTAAGTAGGTTCTTCTAAATCTATTACCACATTTTAGAATGGCCCCTTATTGAAGTCAGATTTAGTTTCAAAAATAATACGTCATTACCAAAGTAGTTACGTTAAAGCTTAATAGGTTTCGTGTAGGCGAGGTGCTTTCAATCACATCGGTACAATGAGTCGTTAATGTAGTCGCTGGGTCTCCGGTAATGGTCTAGACGCTACCTACATATGAAAGTCTTTCGTTTCTTTTATCACAATGTACGTAATGTTGCATTGTAGCAAGGTTGGTTTTTAGTAGAATGTGCACGTGCTGGAATTTCTTCCAATATTAATGCGTAAGTGGTTTTGTGGTTTTTGTATTGAAGTTGGTGGATATTGGGCATGATTTTAGTGTTGATATTGAAGTTTTGGGCAAAGACAATTAGACACTTTGGAAATGGGAATTTGGCAATAAAATATGAAAAAACTCTGGAACTAAATATAAATTCTAAAAATATTCTCACACCTAAATTGGAATTTTGAGTGAAGTTAAATTTCAAATCGTCCATCTTCTATCACAAAAACTTAATCGAAAAATAATACAGAGCGTTCCGCAATGCGTGGCAGTGCATCATTTATTTTTCGTTTGTATACTAAAGAAATTTAGTATTCGTCGCGCGGTCGACGTTATAAAAAGTCAAAACCCCAAAAGTCGGACAGGTACGTGGACAAAAAATAAATGGAAAATACTAATGGAGTGGCGCGGCCAGGTTGGACCGCGATGCTGCGTGGTAAGTAACTGGTAGAGAAGGTTATCATTTACTTTTGTACATATTGATGAAGTGCTGATAAGTGAGTATTGTTAATATAGTAGCTTGAAACTATTGTGTTTGTGGTGGTGATTCAGAACTATTCAATGTTCAGGCGATCACTAAAATTAAAGCCTTTTTAAGCAGACAATCTAAAAGTAAGAATTTCGTATATTATGACACATGAACTTGATTAAAGTTTGATAAAATATCAATAAAAACAATAAAATCGGTTTGATAAGTCAGTAAATATTTTCACAATGATTCATGTATGACGTTCTACCAAAAAACGTATTATACCGGTTGTCTATGAAAAGTATAAGTCATATTTATAAGGCCGCAGGTGTAGGCAGTGTAAGTCAGTTAAATCAAGCAATTCTAGCTTCTCAAGTCGAACCACATCAATTATTCCAACAACCGGGGCAGCTACATACAGTGCGGCGTCCACAGCCGGTTTGGCTGCGCGTACGCCGGCCATGCGACGTAATGGGAGCGACGGCTTGCCGCTGCCGCTTCACACACAATTTCACCTCTGAGTGACGCAGACATTCATTGTAAATGCGTACTTCACTTGCACGGTATCAGGTGCATTTTACTTAAAACTGCTAATGGTTTAAAAAGGTTTATAGAACTTAAGTGATTAGGTAGAACTGGAAAATTATTGATGAGAGACAGAATCAAATTAAATTGGCAAAACTTTACGTCTTGAATGATCTAGGTCTTATTATAGTCAATAATATATTGGTACAAAATGTATGTCTTGCGGGACCTAGGTCCAATTAGAGTTGCTTGCACTGAATTGCTAAATGATTCCGTTAAAATTGAATATAATAATTACTGTTCTTGGCATTTAATTTATTTAATTATAGATGAAGAAGAAAAAGCTATGAGACTTGCAAGCACAGGCAAGAAAATATATGTTCAAATAGAATCATCATCATCTGCCTGCCTTTTCCCAACTATGTTGGGGTCGGCTTCCAGTCTAACCGGATGCAGCTGAATACCAGTATGTATTTTATATGGAGCGACTGCCTATCTGACCTCCACAACCCAGTTCCTGGGTAATACGATACCCCTTGCTAAGACTGGTTGTCAGACTTTCGGGCTTCTGACTACCCGTAACGACTGTCAAAGATCCACGAATGACAGCCAGGACCAACGGCTTAACGTGCTTTCCGAGACACGTAGGGGTCTCGGTATATAAAGATGATCACCCATCCACAGACCAACCGTGGCAAGCGTAGCTTAACATGATCGATCGACCTGTGCGGTTGTTATTATTTAGCCACGGGCCCCTCGAATTGAATCATCAATCACATAGAAATTAATAAATGCAGGAAAGTTACCTCAAATTCTATGAAGGATTAGAAAGTACCTAAAGTAAGAAAAAAAACAAGACGAACATTGCTTTATAATAGTTTTTTAATGTTGGACTACTGATACTACCAGAACTACAAAGATAATAATAATAATGACGCATCCCAAGTAATATCGTTTTTACCATCTAATTTATAATTGTCTGTTTTTCTGACTCCATTTGTCTATTTTTCGTGATCCAACCGCATTGTTTTTGTCTATCGATCGTGAGATTCGGTTAACGCATGTCTACTGTCTACGACAAAAAATTGGCGCCTCATAAGAAAAAAACTTTGATATTTGATACGTCCAAGTATCAAATACCACCATTTATAGTCGCGCTTCAATAGTTCCAAAACTCAATTTTTCATGGTTCATATATCTTTAGAACCAGATTCTTTTCTCGTTTTACGACCTCAAACGATAATTTTATCAAAATGGTTTCTAATATTATGTTTAATAGCAATAACTCGTCATTTGCCGAATTCTTATGATCTAAAATCGATAATCAAACGGCGCTTCTCCATTTGATTAAAATCCAACTGTAAATTCTAAAAAATTCTGTATATAGACGACAGTCGTTGAACACAGGTGGGTAATATATTTTTATTGTTTCTAGTCCCGTTCTGTTTATTCATTAAATAAGCTGATAAGATTAAAATATCAAAGAGATAACACAGCTATACGTTTCTCGAAATCATTACGCTTAGAAAGAACTTAAACTGGATCGCTCCGAGTCCGGAGTAGCTTAGGAAGTGAATATTCTTGTTCGAAACGAGTTCCAGTTATCAGATTTATAACACTGGCAGTTGATTCATGATCGTCTCGTCTGGCAATTATACCGGGAGAGGAGATATCATTAATCAAACTATATTGATTGGTCCACTCTATGTACAAACCCAATTAGACTGAATCCTTCAATTTTCTTTGATCCTACATGATTTATTACTTGTGGAGGTGCAATTAGGCTATCGGGAAGCAGGAGTGTTAATTTTGGTTTCATCGTAAATCCTCTTTTAGTGCTGTATGTAATTGACCGTAATCGTCTGTAATCGTTTCGTATCGTAGATGCTTTTATTGGCTGCTTTACATGTGGGAACGATGTTAAAGGGATTGGTTTTTCGTCGGTGATATGTTATTTTCTTTGTAATCGAAGTATTTTACGTGATGGAGTGCATATCGTATGCTTCACATTGAAGAGGATGTAAATGATTAAAAATATTTTTTGTTGCTTTTCATTATTATTTGAAGGCTTGCGGTTGACCACTCCCTCACTAGCCAGTTTTTCTGTGCCGTCTTTAGGTAATGAATGACAGATGAATATTCAAGGGTGAATTTTTGTTTTTTACCGAATATATATTTAAATTTTTTGTTATTGTACCTACGTTAAATTAAACAACGATAAAAATAGTTTATGTTATCTTACACAGTAATTATAAGGTGAGTACTTGACTTAATTCAGCACGGAGGTAATCAAAATAACTAAAGGTGTTAACTAACCATATCCGTCCAAAAATGTACCGATATTCAAGGCAATTTGATAATGCTATATTCTGAGAGACAGCGTTATGTTTTATTACTAATATAAATTACTGAGAATCGATTATTCGATGTGAAGATGAATATTTACTATTAAAATTGAACATGAAGGACTACAAGCTGCAGAATTTAATGTGTTGCTTAAACACCGAGCGAATTTTGTTCACATTTTTCGAAAAAAATCTCAAAAGCAAGTTTGGATTCTAGAGGTCCTAATAATTATCGAAGGTTCATAGTTTCCAATAGTTACCACACCAAACTTTCATTTGAACTAAAAGCTATGTAAGCC
Source organism: Amphipoea lucens (assembly GCA_947508005.1). Lineage (NCBI taxonomy): Eukaryota > Metazoa > Arthropoda > Insecta > Lepidoptera > Noctuidae > Amphipoea > Amphipoea lucens. The sequence continues at coordinate 12,404,175 of OX382374.1, forward strand.
GTAGTTAATAGTTGCAGGACCAAATAATAGTCGTTTCGATAAAACTAGTAATTAATCGGTCACCGCTCTCTATGTATATCCGGACACAAAAGAAGATTTTCTTATTATTAGGAATAATAATGAACAGTCATCATCATCATCATCAGTACCTATTTGTTTCTTTTGCTCGACACTCTCAAATGGTATTTTATGCAATGTTTAAGTTTTGCAAATTATAACTTATATATAAGTTAAATAATTAATTATTTTAATAATAATATTTTTTTATTTAAACATTGATACTTACGTCATTTTAGTCTCTGCTATGTTCGGTAAAATATTAACTACATATAGCACAACCCTAGCACAGATCAATAATGTTTATTACCATTCGAAAACTTTTCAAAATTCGATCACTGCTTTTAATCTCCCATAAAATCGTTCCGTACGTGTCGAGAAGAGATTAAAGTGGCTTGCTCCCAGCCACAGGTAATAAATAACGTGATTATTTCGTCTTTCATACTGGTCACAATATCTAAGACTTCTTTTTTGAGTGAATTCGACCGAAAAAGAATTCGTTAACGGGATTAAGGTTTTATTCTGAGGTATTTTTTTTATCTGTGTGCTGCTGCCGTTTCTATGGATTTTAAAAGTGTCTACTCATTCAGTTAATTTTTTATCGAATTTTTTAAATCCCCTAGTTTTAATATGCAGAGCTTGGAGTTAAGTCTCCCTTTATGTTAGACGCTGACTAGTCTTGAATTATTTGGTTTCGGTACTTTATGGGTTTAACTGATCTAGTTTTTGGACATAAGTCACAAACCAGAGAACAAACAAGTCTTTAAACAGCTAACAAGTTTACATACTGTGCCGATGTCTCTCATCCAACTCTCCTTTCGCAGGTCTGCTGGAAGAAACTAATGAAATAAGCAGTACCTTTGTGCTCTTTGATCTGTATCTATTTTTCGTATTTTCTGTGTAAACAAATAAATAAAAAAAGACAAATGAAGGCATAATTATTATGGCTCGTTTATAAACTAACAAATCCGCCATAAATAATAACTATAATTACTTAGCACGTAACCTTAAATTAAAGCTAAAACAAACATTAGACTCGTTAGACTTATGCAACACAGACTAAAATCACCGTTTTCCATCACAATAATTCATTTCTGGATGCACCATAAACTCCGAAAGGAAAGCCATGGGTGTGCAAGAGGGTTCAACCGCCAAGGACGACCGGTTGTACTGCGACTTTTAGCCTGGTCGCAAACGCATCTACTTTATCGCGACTATCTCGAGGGAGAATCTTCAACCTTTTTTTCAGTTCAAAGATAGAGAATTACAAGACAGTGGGTAGTAATAAAAGCTTGAATGAATAGAGGGATGTCAATAGATTTCATCCTGCAATGGGAAACGACAATAGGTAGTGTGATTCTCTTGGGCGTCTTTTAGTGTCAATTCACACTATAGTGTCGATTCTATTCAACTAAATGCAACTTCATCTGCAGTATAGTGTGAAGTGGGCCTTCCAAGTGTTCTATAAGATCTTTTGATATTTACTTTTTTCAATGCTGAGTGTCTCTTGGCAATCGTTTTATCAAACTTTTTAACAAACACACCCAATTTAAGAATGACAATTTTTGTCTTTAAATGTATGTTTTGTCTTTATTACTAAGTTTAAAAAGTGGTCAACCGTGGATATTGCCGACTGTACTTCATACATAATTTAGTGGATCCTCAAGAAATCTTTATGTACACAACCAACTTAAACCCGTGGGTAGCCATGACAGATAAAATCAAAACTCATTTCCACCATTTTTAATGTCCCCGAGAGCCGTCACGTAGGACTTCGAAGTATTTTTGTGGTTATCTTTGATCGCTTATGATTTGGTAAAAAAGGGTTATGGGAATGGTGCATGATTAAGGGAATTGGACATTATATTTTTATGTAAAAAAAAATGTAGCATTTTGGAATGAATATTAACAAAATATAGAAAAAATCATCAATTCCTACGTATTTTCCTTTTCTATCTCAGTTGAAATTACTACCCGCCATAAAATACATTGAAGTTGCATAATTATTTAGTATGTCAAAATTCACAAACCCTTTATGTAGTTACCTACATATTCACTTAACAGTTGTAAACTTAACTTCACGGCTATGCATGCAATTTAATGCAATAATACAAAGTTGGAAGTTCAAACAAAAACCTACTTTCGTATGACAAAGTACAGCCACAAATAATTCATATATTATTTCGCCACGTACCGACGGTATGAAATCAAGGCAAATCCACGTAATCTTTGAACGTAAACCTTACAACAGTTATTTACTTAGAAATTCTTGAAATAAGAAAGAGATCCTTAATCTCTACCTGTTTTTAAATTGGCTTGTGTGTGTCAGGTTTCGTTCCAAAGATATCCCCTGCATATGTGTGAGTGTCCACGGATTTTATCTAACGTTGACTTCGTCATATGATTAATGGTAATACCTTTCCCCAACAACAATGGAATCCAAGTTTGAAATATTTGTAAACTTCATCTTGTTTGGGAGTTGGGACAGATTTTTTAGACAGTTCTAAAGGATTAATGATAGCAAGTAACGTATCGGAGAATCAAATAGAAAATCTCTACACCGATAAAATTATTCGTGAAGTTTTCAACAGTACCAAAGGACGTTCAGTTAAAATCGCTTATGATTTCTTAATAATTGGTATGGGTTTAATAATTAATTGCCTGAAATAAATGATATTTAATTTAATTAAAATCACATATATATATCTACTTCTACTCAATCCGAAAAAGTAAGCCTGATATAAACACAGTACGCACCCATTTCAAAGAAATTGGTTTCTGACGTACATAAAGGTAATTACATTATTCGTATACAAATAGCGGAGGACGTTAATGTAAATACAAATATTCTTGAAGAACGTGGGCTCGAGTTTAGAGGCCACATAGTGGAGGCACCGGTACACCCGCTTTGTTTGGACAACCGACCGGTCACTGTTTGCACGGGCCTCCACGACAACACTCAGAAATATTTCAAGCGAACTCTTGAGCAAGCCTTAAGTGAAGTTATGGAACCGACTTTTAAAACCTTCCACAACATAACGAAGGAAACGATTCTGATGGAATGGAAAATAATCTACTCAAAGAAAAAAACTTAAATGGAAGATATAAATAAAGCTGGAGACGAAAAAAACTCAATAAGATTAAAGAATTAGTGTAGGCGAAAAAAAATTGTAATGAGTTTGGCTGTAAATCATTACATCCCGTTCACAGATGGTAGACACAAAACAAGCAATACAGATTGCTACTACAAGCTTAATGGCTTTTAAAAACTGGATTAAGTAGCGAAGAAATGCTAAATCGACGATAAGCATAAGTCTTGTCAACCCACGCCTTAACACGCATAAGTTTACTTGACATTTTGTAATAAACTTTATTCTGTGAGTATTAAAGGTTTTTTCTGCTTAAAAAACGATTTGAACTCCAGTTCTGTAGCCATTGAGATAAATCCACTATTGTTGTACGAGAAATATCCATAAAATACTTTTGTTTTATGCGAAGAGCAGAATCGGTTGACATTAAATGAATATAAAAAACGTCCATTCCTTTAATATTTCCTCTGGCAGTTTTGTTAGTAAGAGTTGGACGTACGTACATAAGTGAAGTTTTTTTAACATTACGCGACCATAGCATGTGGTCGAGTACTAAGAATAGGATATGAGGCCACTTAAACAGTAAATGGCAAAACTTAATTAAATGTCAGTCATTATGGTAAATGGTTGGGACTCGAAACACCTTAAGCCAGTATTTCATTTGCCGACAGGTGGCGCTACCTGCCACTTGTTTAAAGAATTTATAGGCGAATTTATTTTTATTCTTTCTGCCAACTTTGGCCGCATTCCAGCCTACCGAAATGTCATAAAATAAGCAATATTCACTTAAGAAATATTATAAAAGGAGTGTCAAGTATCTCTCATATCGGATTATAAAATTCCGGAGAGGATTAACACAATGAACTGCAATTTAGTTAAGTTTCATGTCCCAAAAATTTATATGCGTAAGTCGCCATGGGGTATAATAACAGAAATGTTTTCGCAATTATTAAAATATTTAGCGATACAAATATCAAGTTGCAAATGCGTTTGCGTGATAAAATCAGTTCTTTTTAAATATTATACTTTAATATTGTTCGATTACTGTATTGGATTGACAGTATAGATAAGTTTATTTATCATAAGCCTAAGGAACCCTGAAGACTGATGTTTCGACATCAAGACACAGGTTTTCGGATTACGAATGGGTTACTTTCCGTTTTTGCGATAGCTAAAGTATGATTAATCGTACTGATTGTATCGCAAGAATGTTAATTGAAAACTGACGTTTTGTGGAGATTATATAAAATGCAGTTTTATAGGCCGACAGCTTAACTGAGACGTTGCCTGAGGTAGCAGCGCGGTGCGGGAGGGGTGTGGTGACGTGATGCGAGCGCTCAGTGATTCGTCAACTTGTGACAACTCTCACCCCTCCCGCACCACGCAGCTACCTCAGGCAACGTCTGAGTTAAGAGGTCGGCCTGTAGTAACTTACATTTTATTCGATTCGGTGACCATCTTCACATACCAAGACCCCTCCGTGCCTCGGAAAGCACGTAAAGTTGGTCACGTTGGTCCCGGCTGTCATTCGTGGATCTTTGACAGTCGTTACAGGTCGTCAGAAGCCCGAAAGTCTAACAACTAGTCTTACCAAGGGGTATCGCATTACCCAGTAACTGGGTTGTGGGGTTCAGATAGGCAGTCGCTCCATGTAAAATACTGGTATTCAGCTGTATCCGGTTAGACTGGAAGCCGACCCCAACTAGCTATAGCTGGGAAAAAGCTAGGCAGGTGGTGTTCAAGAATGTGATGCTCATGTATTATAATGTATCTATAAAATTAAGGTTTCATATTACTAGCAAGATTGAATGAATCAGTGAAGTTTTTAGAAATGGTTTAACATCTTTGTGTTAAATTATAAGGAAACCGTTCAAAATGTTTAATTTCCTATTATGTTGCTATTGGAATCAATGATTACTTCAAAAATAATTATAGGATTGTATTATTTATTGCTACGCGTCAACCCATTTGGCATTCCATATAAAACCACCAACTTGTATAAAAACATTTTGCAATTGTTTTTATAAAACAAGGTTATATTATAAAACAGTCAATTATGAACACAGAATCAAGAATCCAACAACGTTTTGCCTTTTATTTTATCTGAGAATCCGAATCACGCGAATACTAAACTTAATTGGTTGGATATAGCGACAAAAAATCGTTTTGCAACCTAACACGCAATCGTCTGAAGAATAATTTAAATAATACGTTTACCTGTGCGAGTTGATTCGACAATAATGGCATCTGAATAATCTAAGACATTAAAATGGAATCCGTTACCACAAGTCCGAGGTGAGTCCAGATGTGCATGGTATCTAGAGCCGAAAATTCGAAAGTAACTTGCCATGATCGAAATGGTCGACGAATTTTGTTGCGTGACTTATCACCGCACCGACCCAATCAAGTAAACTCATGAATTAAATTAACGTAAGAAAGAGGCTCCATAAACAGTTTTCGTATCGACGTTTCAAATGAGACCGTTTTCTGAAATTTCTTATCAGACGATCTTTTGGCAAATACTTTTGGAAGATTTTGCAAGTGATCTCTACCGAGATACCACGGGCCCAACGGCAGCGTTTTGACTTATTTCTTTATAAATAAACAACCAAGTTTATTTTCAGCGCCGCAGGTGCACAGGATACGTATAAAATGCGTCCTTAACGTCAAAACGAATCGAGAGTGCAAGAAAAAAAGTTGTGCAACGGTCTGCAAGAAACTTTCAAAAGGCAATGAGATACTGTGAAATCAACAAGAGGTTTGCCGCGTATCGCGTATCTTACTAATTATTCTACAGCCTCGGTCACGATTCTTTCAAACGCATATTTATGGAGATGAATCCAGTAAAAAGATTAGACTAATCAACACGACCTCATTATAAAATGACAATACAAGCCCCAACAAAACCAAATTAACATCAGCATCAATAGAAAAAGATTTTTCGTCCAAAATTGATAAAGGTACTCTATATTTGAACATGAAACAACCTCATGAAGATCATTCTATGTTTTACTGCCTTACGTCATTATAAAATTTATGTATTCATCCGATATGCACCTTTAGTAATATTATGTTAATAGCACATCGAACATGTTGATCCCATACAAAAAACCGTCTTCACAGAAGATACGCTTGAAATTACCAGACATTTACATAAGCAACCATCTGTTTCCGACTAAATGAAAACGAAATGCGTTTATTGTGTCACATATGAAATTAGGAACAGAAAAAAATCGGACATCGCGTGACAATCATACAATTATGCGGAATCGCCTGGAGTAACGAATTCTGAGTTCAGAATAACAAAGATTCCAATTCCAACGTTCGAACGCTTAGGTATATGATTGGCTCCAGCCAAGATGATAATTTCTAAAGACCTGTAGGCGAATCTCGCGTTCTTGCGATCGAGTCCACCTGCCCCTCTTTGATTTATTATGGATTCAGTATTAATTTGATATCCCTTTTTGTTGTAGCCCCTTGAGCGATCTGAACGAGCGAGAGCTTTACGCGGTCCCCATTATATGTGGTCTCGGTTCAATCATAATTGCATATGAGCCTCGAGATAAAATAATGTTCAATGCAAAAATAATTCTTATGAAGACTTTGGCAAATATTTAATGCGTATGGTATCTCCATTATTGAATGACGATAAAAAGTCTGATACCGTTCGTATTGCTTTTGGGCAAATAATTCGAGAAAAGACAGAGATGTTATTATGGAACTTATGGCATTTTATGTCGTGTATCGGTGAAAGGTTGAAAATACTTAAAGATACTGAATCCGATGATAGATAAGAATACAAACTCTATACCTCTCGTTGTTGCATTCGTTTTATTTTTAATGTCCATTACAGAAACCGAATCTAAAGGGAAGACAGAGAAATACATCAACACGTTATAATATTAATGTATCTCTGTAGATAGGTTTCGAACCAGTTTTTAATAAGAAATTGCCTCGCTTGCGGTAGAAAATTAATGATAGCAGATACACGTCTAGTTGCAGTGCACTGAGGAATGTTTCTTGTTAGGCTTGGCGTATACGTGCGGCTAATCGCTGGTTTCTAGTCTTAACAAAATTGTATGTTGTTATAAAATGTTTAAGCAGTAAAGACTCTGTTTCGTACTTTGGAACAATACAACGGTTACTGCTTTTAGTGATACCAGTATATTTTTATCTGTATTTTGATAGCATTTTATGTTTTCTTTTAATATACTTTTATTAGGGTTATCAATGACATGTCATGTGACGTTTTCCAATGAAGAAAACTGGCATGACCTAGGCATTACCAATAGGTATCTACTATTTTTTTCAATCTAAAACTCAGATCAAGTTCAGTTGTAACGAAAAGCAAACGCGACCGTGTACAGTCATAACAAAATCTTGCGTGTGAGCTACACCTAACGCAGTATTTTTGTACCACTCCGGTATTACAGGTTTATGGTGTGAATAGTGTTGTTTATATAGCAATATTTATGTAGTTATGTCCATCATTCGATGGGAAACTGACGGTACTTAATGGCTAAATTTTGATTCGATGCGAACCATAATATTTTGGTATGAAATCGTTTGGGAGAGAATTTCATTAGTTTTATTGATTATTATGCTCTTAAATTCTTTGTTGGATTTCAATAATGTTGCGATTTTATCTATGATAACCACCACGAGGTCATAAGGGCAAAGTGATCTGTAAAGGTCATAAAATTGTTTGCTTGACTGCTTTGTTAAATTAATTATATCGTAATATTTATTACTTAATCTCAACATAATATCAATATGAACAAAATGAACAAAACTCAATGTCATATCTATCATACTTTTGAATGTTTGGGACTAAAAGTACCACGTTGCTTCGATAGTTTACGAGTACATATATTTAACGTGACAGAGATGCAATCTATGGCCGTTCTCATGGGATAACACATGTTAGGAATTCATATTTCCAAATATACATGTTTTTCTTAACATACTAAACGTATGCATCCATTTGCAGCCTCATATTAGAAATATTCTTAGAGTGGGAAAGGGACCGATGATATTTCCCAGAGAGACCCCTTAGCGTTATCTTCAATTTTGAATGAAAAATGACGATACATCGTTCTTATGATTTTTGAATAATTGGTTTAGGCGTCAGAATACTAAAATATGAAAAGTATTTTTTATTTGGCTAAAATGGGTTGGAACATGCGAAAGATATTCATTTTATATGTGATACTCCTAACCGAAGGACTACGCTGGATTCTTAATTTAAGTAAAAATATTCCGATCATGCTTCGATTCTACCGATCCATTTTCGATAAGGCAGAATCATTAAAAGCCATTTTATATTTACGTAAGGCCAGTAAACTTGTTAAATATTCATGAAAAATATACGATATGCTTATTATTTTTGCTTTTATTATTTATTTTTAAATGGAGGTTCGCAGTATTGGGTTGAATTGTGTTATCGAGAAGTTTTGAGCACAGAAATCGGTAGTTTATTTCAAGCGAAATAACATGGATACTTTTACAATGTTGGAAAGAACGCGTGGGCTGTACAGTTAAGTACTGGATTCTGAAGTGAGTAAATATCAATAGAGGGAGCTACTTGACGCCTTTAGAATAAACTACAGTCTCAACGTGGAAAAAATATTAGCACCGTTTTCACACGATAGCTCTCGACTGAAGCCAGAGCTCAGCTTACCTTGTAAGCACTTAAAAGCTTGAATATTTTTATATCATGTTTTAATATTCGTGCGGCATTTTAGTATATATTTCTTAGAAACTTGCGAATAATATTACGTTCCTGTCGTTGGCTTGCTTCTTTTTCTGCAAAGGTATTAATTACGGCAGTGGGTTTAATGGGATGCTATTATGCATCATATGCACTTCGATTATAAAGGCAATCATAACAAAATTATGTACGACAAAAAATATAACTGCACATTATGAGGAGACGATGATTTCATATTTCCAGTAATATTTATGCAAACATTATTTTAGTGGGAAGTTTTCCTTTTAAAACGAATCCGTCTATACTATAGAAACATAATATATGGCGTTCTAACTGGTTATGAAATCAAGCTGCATTCATGTAGTTAAAATATCAAGGCGCAAATGACCTACTGCAGGAAGTAGATTTAAAAAAAAAATTGCTGATACTAATATCCGCTTTAGATATTTTTAAATCTGTTCTAACTAGGTATGACAATATCGTGAAGACCCATAATCACGAATAAAAATAACTTTAGACGTAGTCGCCGATCATTCGATTTAAGTGATAAATAATACTGAACATTTTTTGTTCACCTCCATTCAATATAGACTTAAAATGATGTACAGAATTGTACCGAATAATAATAGTTTTAAATTGCTTCACGAAGGCTCAACTAATTCACGCGCCTGTACGGCCAGCAAAGGCATTAAAGTAAATCAAATTATTACTATCATTTTTTCACGATTAAATATCACTAAATTTTCTTAATGAGCAAAAACTAATTTGCCGGCATACACTCAAACGATTTTTAGAGCAACGACAATAAAAAATAATCAGTAGACGCAATAAAAGTCGAAAACATGTTTGTAATGTTGTTCTATAAAAATATACGGGAAATAAAATATTTCGCATTCTAGTTCGTAAGTGATTTGATTTATTTGCCGATGATACTGAGTCCTGTACTCTATTATGGCCTGGGCCAATAGAAAAAGATGAATCATCAGAATTTAAACTAATTACGGGCGGGTAAGTAAAAAACCTGCTATATAATGTAGCATGAATCGAGTCAGTTGGTTCGAATCCATCAGAAAATCACAAAGATCATGTTTTTTTTTTAATGGGAAATGTTGCTTGTGGTCGGCCAGTAATGTAAGTTTGATTAGAATTGTATGTTTTTGCAAAACTTTTTAGGCTGATCTAGAAAAAATATTGCTTCGTTCTTTGAACTTGATAATTATAAGGCTAGCGCTAGATGAATGTAATGGAGTGAATTTATAAAACGCTATTGAGTATTTTTGTTTTTTTTTGATAAATGATATACGAACTAACAACAACAATTGTGTTGTTTACTAAAATAATATATTAATATTTTAGTGGAAATATGAAAAGCAATGAACAGCTGAATTTATGATGTTATTGTAATTTTAAAAGGTAACAGTGGCTTTTCATAGGTTGTCAGTAGCATAAAAGATTTTATAAAAAGACATGAGATCACAATTTCAGATCAAAAAATGGTCGCAAATTACCGTATGAGTTCTTGTTTCAGTCCAACATATTCAAATCCGCGCAGGATTTGAATTTTTTAATGGTTTTTTACCGAATTTTTGAGCTACTAAAAATAATTACCTATAATTATCTAAAATGTCAAAACTGATTGATATTATCTTTTCCAAATTCGTCGTGGATATAAAGTATAGTCTAAATAGTTTGAGTCCCCAAGAATGTCAAAATCATTAGAAGACGTTACGAAAGAAATCGATATTCAATTTGAATATTAATTCATTCAATACGGAAACGAGTTAATCACACTAATATTATAAAGGCGAAAGTTTGTGAGTGTGTGTGTGTGTGTGTGTGTGTTTATATGTTTGTTACTTCGTCACGGTCAAACGGCTGGACCAATTTTGATGAAATTTGGTATAGAGATAGCTTGAGTCCCGGAAAAGGACATAGGGTACTTTTTATCCCGATATTCCCACGGGATCGAGACTTATGCACTAATATTATAAAGGCGAAAGTTTGTGAGTGTGTGTGTGTGTGTGTGTGTGTGTTTATATGTTTGTTACTTCTTCACGGTCAAACGGCTGGACCAATTTTGATGAAATTTGGTACAGAGATAGCTTGAGTCCCGGAAAAGGACACAGGGTACTTTTTATCCCGATATTCCCACGGGATCGAGACTTATGCGGGTAAAACCGCGGGGCGCAGCTAGTTCGTTATAAAATTGACACGTTTAGAATTAAGAAAACATTTAGTTGAGTTTGTTTTTTAATGACAAGGCTATCTACGCATTAATCTCTTTTGTAGTTTGGATGGGACGTGTGATTATGAGCAAGTGAAAAATCCAACTAAAAAGAAAGGGTATTTAGAACGATTTTCGTATTTTTTAGGCAGCCACTGTTGCACAAGTTCCAGATTTACAGTTATTTCTTTATAATTATAATAATGACTTTTAGCGTATGCATGAATCTGTACCTAAAATAATGTCCTAAGTTAAGTGTGTCTGTGATAAAGTCGAATGCTGCCCATAAAACCACATGTTTGTATTTTTCCACCAAATTATAAGATAGTCAAATTATACTTTACAACGCCTACTTTAACAGACATAGGAATCACATTAGAAACACGATACGTTTTGAAGATAATAAATAATATGATGGATAGATTGTCCTAAATTATTTTATGTAGCTTTTCACAATAATCGAGTTTATCAGATGTTTTCCGTAGTTTTGTTGCTATTGTCGTTTTTTAATGGTGTAAGGAACAACAGTTGTTTACCTACAAAACGATTTATCATCTACTTTTTACTATTTTAAAATAATACAGTCATTATTTAGACTTAAAATGAGTAACACGGAACTTTTGTTGATATTTTACTGTTGGTCTTACATAGAATAATGGAAAGGCATTGATAGATAGTCAATAAAATTTTGGATATAATAACTCATTTAACTTGTATTCGTTAGCGATAGTGAATTATTGCATAACGCCACCCATCGCTCATTTTGACCGCTTTTCTTTTGTTTATAAAAAGAAAGTTTTAATGTTTGCGTTGACATAACTTGAGGTTTTCTCTTTGTAATGTAAGATGTGAAGTGGGTTTCCGATGGTTTTCTTTAGGATAAAAAAAATTAAGAACGAATAAAAAAAATGGTAAGTATGGTAAAAACGATTATTAGTTGGAACTAGCTGGTAACTCAAGCCTTGGCTTATCATAATCAGGATTTCAAGAACAATATCTACGATAAAAGCTAATCCTTCAAGTGGCTCGATAAGCACTGAAGAAAACAGGTAGAAACTTAACGAATGAACAGTAATTTTCTTTAAGACATAAAATGAATTAAGCTATATAGGTACTTGTGACTGTGGAAATATGGATGATGTTTGGTAGCAAACTCCAATCAGACCCCGACACCGTTCAGTTTTTATAACTCGCTATAAAATTACTCGATTCGCTTCATAAGGCGTCGACCCTCACACGAAACGTTTGTTTTAATGAGTTATATATTATGGGATTGACGTACAAAATATTTAAATCCGATTACAAGCTCCTTTGTATCGAAAAATCTTTGTGTGAGTAACACATACAGTTTTGATAGAACCATAAAAATTATTTGACCATCTTAGATTTTGACGTTTTATATGATTTATGGCTTCTGTAAATAATATTAATTACAGGGTTATAAATATAGGATTTTTTGACGCTGTTTTTGCTTCAAGGTATTTTTTTTAAATATAAATAACCTATTGTTATTACTTATTACCATCGTAAGCAAGAGATACTCTAATAAAATCCATCAGTCCATCTGTCATGTACTGTCCGAGACAGCGATATATTATTTGTCTGTTATCTCGAAGTACAATCAGGAACGACCACTACTTAGACATTACTCAACAAATGGCATTCGTCTGAACAGTCGTCAGCCGACGTTTTTTCATCATAAGTGTACATGAGCTTGAAAGTATAATCACCTTTTACTTATTAATCAAGATATAAAGATTTCTTAGAAGCCGGAGCTAGCTACGATCGAGAAACTTTATAAATATTCCGATTCCGAGTATTCGGGCGGATACGGCCACAGTCGGCTTAACATCTGCAACTTATGAGTTACACCGGCTGCTTGTTACGTGCATACAAATTAGCTGTATAACATACTACGATCAGTGTTCTAGAAAATTAAAATGTGCAGGAAAGCGGCACTTTGATTATAAACTCAGTAAAAAATAGTCATCATTACAGTAAGTTTATGCATGGTGATCTGGAAGAAATAGACCACTTTATCACTTCCTGTATGTAATAAGCGATTAGAGGATAATTTCAGGACGATGAGTGGTTGATTTTACGAGTGAACTAATAATATCTACAGTTTCTAATTACGATGATGCTAGAGGTAAATAATGAAATGAGTTAGATAATTATGACGTACCTGTGGTCTCTCAAGTGATCCTGTCGTCTGAAAGCCTTGCCGCAAATGTCACAGGAGTAAGGTCTTTCATCGGTGTGGGTTCTTTCGTGGATAAGCAGGTTGTACGACTTCGTGAACTGGCGGTTACAGAATTTACAAATAAACTGCTTCTTCGGTCTTGAGGCACGACCTGGCGCTCTCAAGAGCCGCCTATCTAAATGTGGGTGCATTTGATGTGGACCAGCCCCGGGGGGAAATAGACCTGCTCCAGGGAATGTAAAGCTGCCTGCAGCAGTTGGTGACGGTCCTGGAGCACCAAGGAATGGCCCAGGAGGACCGTAAATAGGAGGCTGTGAAGATCCATCAGACATCATGCCTTCAATAGACGATGTTCTATGATGTGGAAGTAACATTGCTGCCGCAGCCTCACGCAACGCTACTTCTTTTCGTTTTTCCACCATCATGGCCATTAAATCAAATGAGTTTCTTTTAGGAAAGTTTCCGGACGCTCTGTCCGGAGAGCCCTTAGCGGGTTCTGTTCTCTCTCTATCCATCATTCTTTCCCTTTCAATAATTTCTGAGGGTATCAATGCAGGATGCATTTCATTAGGGTAAATAACTGGGTGCATGGACCGAGTTGGTACAACAGGAACAAAAGCTGAGGTTTCGCGATGAGATGAGGTCAGTAAGGAACCTGTTGTCATCTGACGGTGGTAAGGTAGGGGTGGTGATTCGAAGTTTCCAGATGGATTTCTGCCGCTTGAGGAAGGCCGTTGCTGGGCTCTTTCAGCTGAGCTAGCGAGGAACTGGTCATGTCTGGACCTTAGAGGTGCGGCAACTGGCGTTTCGTTGACAGGGCGAGGTGTGGACGCCCTCGATACTACTGTTCCGGCGTTGTCCGACATCACGCTTTCAAGAACATCTGGAAATAAAGTAAAATTATAGTCAAAATGATAAGAAATTACACACAATAACGTCAATTACAATTACTATTTTTATTATTGAAATTATTCAAATTAGAAAAACCACATACATCTATGGGAACCAAGTAAAAACCACCAACAAAAAATTTGATTAGGTAAATAAAAAATCCATTCTCCCTCTAAATGTACTTAATGCTTCTCTTCCATATAAAGACACAAAAATTAATGATAAACACGTCAATTAACAGAGTTTTAATATAACCAACGTAGATTCTTATCTCAATCTTTCATTTGATCAGAGACGAGATACAGTTCTTAAATATTATTCCATTTACCATCCCACGACTGATGAACATTTAGATTTATGGATCGAGAAACATGCTTAATTAAGCAGCCCTGCATTGTTTTAATGTATTAGCATAAAACATAAATTCTCACCTAACAGATGAATCGAAATCAGATCATTCGTTACCATGCTTCATTTACATCTTATTGATTTCATACTGTTTAATGGACCAGTCCTCCATGGGATACATTTTTTCATTAAAATCAATGTTAATTAGTGACGACATATTCAATTAAGAATGGTTGGGTTTTGTGATTCTCGTGTGAATGTCAGACACTTTAAGTGTTACCCAAGGATCTGGTTTCTTTTATGAATAAATTGCAGTAGTATGATTATTGATTTGGTTTATTTCAATTCATTCAAACGACTCGCCGCTTCCATATATTAGCGAAGCACATGCATAAATAAACGTGTAAAAAATAGGTATACACCATTACCAATAAAACGTGATTTTGAGGAATTTTGTTACCTACATCTTGCTTTGATTTCATTAAGATCCTCAAAACAAGATTGTTCATTCAATTTATAAAAATAAGCGGACAAAATCGAAATAAAACGAATTAAAATACAATATCGATCTATATTATCAATATACTTTTAACATTAGCATATTCTAAGCTTCAAACGTTTTGTACAGAATTTTATTTTTAAAAGAATCTAGTTCGCTCATGCATCATTCATCAATTTATATACTTTTGTATAAGTTAGCTTCTGGTGATATCAGTAAATGTTAATGAGTACCGGATTTGGTCACAGTATCGACATTAGTGTCAATGTTTGATTTATAGTGGACTGTTCTTTGATTTGATTTTACTATAAAATTTAAGTAATTTACTTTAAAATTTATTATTATTGTGCTTAAAATCCCGATGGGTCACGTAAATGATGGTTGTTGGAGTCAATAAAGTTGCGTCTTATGTTATAAATTATGCTTATAATCAAATTAGTTTAAATGGATTTTATGTCCCATATTTTATTTATTTTGGGGGAAATTCCTAAGATTACTGTTTTTTTATCTCAGTGAGGTTAGAATTTTTTTCTAAATTGTCCTTGCAGGCGTACAATTAAGATGTCGTACATTTTGTCAACTTCCTAAACAATCAACTTGACCATCTAATGCTGCGCCCGTATATGTTATTAGAACGATCACATTATCCAATATTTGTACAGCTCTAATAAAGTCACTTACATTGCTATTCCGAGATTTACGAGCCATTCTATTTCCATTTGAGATGAGCAACATGCTATGATAATAAAACTGTTTCAACTCGTGCACAGCGTGTGTTTTCATAAAGTTTCCGGCGTCTGTCTACTTTATATGCTGTTGTCTAGTAATGGTCGTTTACGTTTTGTAGTTGTTCGGCTTTTTATGTTCAAAGTTACTGGTGCCGTGAAAGTTTTCTTTGTGTAGTATTGTCATGAAGTTTGCTTTTGGTATGGGGAAATCTTTTTGAGTTCATACATCTTTCTGTGGTTGCCTATGGTTTTTGAGTTGTTCTTAACCGGAATTTAACTAATCGTTCGTATTTTTGGTTTCTTCAAATCTTGATACATTACGTTTCAGAACACTTTTCTGAATTTAATCAATGGTTACTGATAGTATATCTGAGAGCCTCAGAACAGACATAGCCAACATTCTGCCTTGTATGCAATTCATTGATTTTTTCAGACTTTTTTTATTAACATTTTTTTCTGAGGCAAAATTAATGGAGACCATTAATTGGACGTAGTTATGCAAAAACGTTTCATTCCACAGTAAACTGAATTTGAGATAAAAGCATTTACGCGTTTCAATGGTATTCTTTTTTATTCTAACTAGTAAAGGTCAATACTAAAGGTTTTATTGTTGAATTATATTGTGTTTAGATAACCATATGTTTAATTTTAGACTATTCACTTTACAATAAGAAAAAAAAATATTATTGGTATTGGAACATTTTAACATAATTAATATTTACATGAACATAGCTTCAAATTAATTTTGCACAAACGTTCCAGGTACTTTTTATCCATCTGCAGTACCTTTTATGATCTAAATTTTACATCATCATTTTACATCTAAATTTTATTTTTTAATAAATAGGTATGTAAAACCTGAACAACAAATAAAAGAACAATAATTGCTTATGATTTTTTTATTACTAGGTCACAATTTAAAAAACAGTATAAAATCTTGTGCTATTGGGAGGCCTACGTCCAGCAGTGGACTGCTATGCTGCTGATGATGATAAAATCTTCATACGTCATACTCATCATCCTCTTGCATTTCGAAATCTGGTTCCCCACCAAACCCATCGACATCATCTATGATTCCCTCCGTACTCTTTAGGTTTTTATGTCAACAACCTCGTGTGCTAAGTCAAGACATTTAATTTGTTTCTCAGCTTTCACGAGGTTCCCGTCATGTGGAATGGTAACATCGACAATCATTGTGCGGCGCGCTAATCGATCTATCACCACTATATCAGGCTTATTGGCGACAATAGTCCTGTCAGTAATGATAGACCGATCCCAGTACAACGTGACATGGTCATTTTCAAGAACTGGGTCGGGCACATACTTGTAATACGGTACCTCAGAATCCACAAGTTTATATTTCAAAGCAAGTTGCTGGTGAATAATCCTGGCTACTTGGTTATGCCTGTGCAAGTACTCGCCGTTAGCCAGACGTGAACAACCAGAGGTAATATGTCTGATAGACTCACCCGGACGATGGCATGCCCGACACACGTCAACTGTCCCGTCCTTCATAATATGTCTCCGGTAGTTATTCGTCAAGATAACTTCGTCCATAATTGCACAGACGAAACCTTCGGTTTTCGAAAGAAGACTGATTAATACCTTCCTCAGGCGACAAAAGAAGCATTCCTTCAACGATTGCTTCATGTCAGCATCGTTGATGCCTAACGCTTCCGACATACCCAAATACTTATAGCTTTCGGATGAGGAGAGGGATCTAAGGTTTATGGAATCCGAGAGTTGAATTCCCTCGGAATCCATAATCTCCCCTCGCTTTACATGCATGACTGCACATTTGTCCATACCAAATGCCATCCTGATGGCGCTACTGAAAGTTTCAGTTACCTTCAGTAGCTCCATCAGACGCGATTTGTTGGGGGCAAAAAGTTTCAAATCGTCCATGTAGAGGAGGTGAGATATGACCTGACCACCTCTCCTCAACCGATAGCCTAGACCTGAATCCTCCAGTAGTCTGCTTAGAGGATTCAGGGCTAAGCAGAACCAAAGTAGACTCAAGCTGTCGCCCTGAAATATTCCCCGTTTAATCCATACAGGTTCATCATTCCCCTGGATCTGCCGATATCCTGGATAGCGAAGGACCGTCTTCCATTGCTCCATACACGACTCAAGGAAGGTGCGTAGAGTTGCATCTATCTTGTACAACTCCAGCACCCTCATAAGCCATGTATGTGGCACCGAGTCGTAGGCTTTCTTATAATCTATCCAACATGTCGACATATCCTTGCGGGATCGACGAACTTTTTGGCTAATGGCCATGTCTATGAGGAGTAGCTCCTTAGTGTCGCGGGAACCATTCCTACATCCATTTTGAGAGGCAGACATAATCGAGTTACTCTCAATGTGCGTATTAATTTGCGTTCTCAAAATGGATGTAAGAAGTTTATAAACCGTCGACAAACACGTGATCGGTCTATAATTCTTGGGTTCCGCGGGACTACCTAATTTATGGAGCAGGTGGGTAACGCCTGTTGTTAGAAACTGCGGTAGCTACCCAGACTCTAAAGATGACTGGAACTGAGATGCCAGGCAAGTGTGTCAACTAATTAGCCATTTCAACCAAAAGTTGTGCAGTCCGTCCGGTCCTGGCGATTTCCAATTCGGTAACGGACGGACCGCTCTGGCAACGTCTAATGGCGTAATTAGTACCGTTTTCATCTCTGGTACAGTCTCACACACTCGCTCGACATCCCGTATCCAGCCAGCCTCAGTGTGACAGACGGGCACCGACCAGATGTTGCGCCAAAATGCACTCGTGGCGGCATCATCCGGGCGGCATACATCTGTCACAATTTTTTCAGGTCGCTGCCAAGCTCTATACACCCACCTTTCATCGCTCTGGAACATGCGATTCTGCGTGTATCGATCAATATGCCGCTTATACCGCCGAATTCGGCTCGCCCATGCACAAATTTTCTGCTTCAGGAAGTCGATGCGCTCTGTGACACGGGATATGTATTCTCGAGGGCTGATTCCAGTCCCCGAGAATGCCCGTCTCACAAAGTGCATCGCTCGTGGTCGTGTATTGCCCTCCCTGAAGCAGTACCTATAGTTTGCCGATGAATACCCTGGTCCCATCGATACGACGCTCGATCCTGTGCTGCCAGGCTGGTACGGCTGGTTTTGGTCGAGTAGCTCCGTCACAACTTGGAAACTTGACGTTAGCTAAACGACATGTCGCCACAGCCGCACAATACAGGATCGAGTGAGTATCAACGAGATCCTCGCTGCTCTCGAAGAAATTCTTGAGCTGCGAATCCAAGGCACACACCAGCGCCCTATTTTTTTTGTGCATGGGTAATCGTGGTAATCGGGGTCTAAGCTCGGTCGGAGTGAATCTATACTCGAGAAACGCATCCTCCAGTGCGCTCCTCAGTCGGTCGTTGCACTGGCTACTTACTGTGTCAACCCTATCATCTTCTTCTCCAGCATGTTTGAACCGCGGCGGGATGGCATCAACAGTTGACGCTTCTGCCGCGGTTTGTGCCGGAGTCGAGACGATATAATTAATATATTATTATTGTCATTAGTATTCTTTTCTTTTGTCTATGATATTAAAAGTTTCAAGTAATATTTTTTTGTAAATAACTTCAAAGAAAATAAACTTTTTCTTTACGTGTTATAAATATTTATTTTTAGTGGTCGTGTATGCAAACAGTTAAGGATGAAGCTAATTAAAGCGTGTTAAAAATGAACCCTTTAAAGTTGAAACATTTTGTTTTCGAAACAGGTTTTTTATTTAGGTATATAATAGTACAAAATTCATGAAACCTTTTAAGTTTTCAAATTATGTTATTTAGGTCTGAAACATAACGTACCACAAGTTTTGGATCGTTTATGCCTCGCTTTTGTAATTTTGCAAAAACGTTCCAAATATATATGGAACATTTTTTACAAAATAAAATGGTTTAACATGGTTTTGCTAAAACGCTACAAGGTTGTTGTGGCGTTTTAACAAAATAAATATACTGTTTCGTAAAACATTAAATGTTCCTGTCCTCATAGTACGTTCTAGTTAATTTACACAAGTTATTATTTGATAAAGGTTGTGGGTTGGAACGTAAGTGAAAAAAATATTTTCTGATATAAGACTTAAAACTTGAAACCTTTTTGCTAATCTGACGCTAAGTGTCATAAAAGGTAGTTTGATCACATTATCTCGATTTCGAGTGACTTGTGGGTTGGAACGTTTCTGCATAACTACGTCCAATTTGAAATCAAAATATATTGGTTAAACGTTTTAAGGTAACTATATACTCAGACTCACCTAACGTAAGTTTAAGTAACCAATAAAATTGAATTGCATATCGTTTAATTTAATCTTATTGTTAGGAACTACTAGTATGCCATACGTAGATGTTATATAGCCGGATTAAGAATCATGATGCTTCAATCCAACATAATCTTACTCATAAAAACACATTTTATTGCTCTGCCCATCATATTTTTAACATCAGAAAAACCTTGCCGTCATTTATAGCAACTACAAAAGATTAATCTCAAATTCAATTTATTCAAGCGAGATCGAAAAAGGTGTACCAAGCCCGCATTTCACTGCTCGCTGCCCGTTCTACCGTAAAAGCCTCTGATTTTGTTGCTATCCTTCTCACACCTACATCCAAGATCTCATATCCCTCTCGCACTCGAGCCGCCTGATCGAATTTCTACCATCTTACTTGCACCGAAGCAGTAAAACTACTTTTATCTCTCTTTCGGTTTGAAAATTTAGTGATATGAATATTTATGTGGACAGTGCAGTTAGTAATGGAGGTTGGGATGTAATACCGGTCATTTCAATAACATAAAGCTTTTAAAAGGAATACTTTAAAACGATCTCCTTGGAAATTTAAATTTCTCGTATTGCGAATACGTGTGTTTACAACTCTGTAGAGATATGGTGGTATCTCTATGTGCGTGATATGTGAAGTCCGTTTGACTGTTGATCTCGTACGTTTCGATACGAAGAAGAAATGTTTAAAGTTTATGTAAGAAATAAGGTTATTTTCCATTTCTTATGCAGTGTAGGCATTTATTTAATTCTTTGCGCTGAAGTAATCTTTGCCAAGACCTATATGTATTGACGATCAATAAACTTCGAAGTCAAAAGTAATAGTATGTTGGTCATAAGCGATGCAAAGATTTAATTTTTTTTTTTAATCCAAGGTCTGTTTAGGTAAGTAGGAATGAAAAAAATTCGTAAACAGGAATAACCCAGCTTGCTACATGTCGTAAGAGACAACAAAAGGATTTTAATTTTGAAAAACTATTTGCCAAAGAGTTGCAACAAAAACCCATGAGAATTTAGCATAGGAAAGCCAAGTGCAACCCTAGCCATTTATGAGCTGATAAGACAGCATCAGAATATTACACAGCCTCCTATAAATTGCCAATTAATACTAAAAACCAGGCAGACACCATAGTACTATCTATATTATCACGGTCTCAAGCATACATGTAATATTATTTGTATTAACGATCATTGAATAGATTTGTATTACATACAGCTACCTATAACACTACATGGTGGATGCAACCTGTTTGCTACTAAGTATTAACTTTGCAACGTTGTGTATTTGATTGCATATGACTTCTACGGACACCTTATTACTAGATTCTGCATAATTTATAGTATGTGATAGCTTTAATATCTGTCTGTTTCTAGAACATTCTAATACTTAACACAAAGACACAACAATTAAAATGTATATGCCAACACTAATATATATATGTATATATTATACAGGATGAAATTGAAAATATGCGACAAATCGAAATGGGAGATTGTACTCATCATTATGAACAACTTTTACTATAGGACCAAACCTGAAATCGCGAAAAAAAAATCAGCTGCTCCCTACATTTTGACGAGTTATGCGAACATAAATGTAGGGAACAGCTGATTTTTTTTTCGCGATTTCAGGTTCGGTCCTATAGTAAAAGTTGTTCATAATGATGAGTACAATCTCCCATTTCGATTTGTCGCATGTTTTCAATTTCACCCTGTATACAAGTATATATTATGTACAAGTATATAATAAAAAATTAAAGAAAAACAACCTGTGTTGAAACCCTCGGCCATCCCATCTTCCTAACACGGTGGGCTGTGCTGGGGCGGCTGCTGCAGGAGCAGAAAACCTCATACGGCGCAAATATAACAACCTTATTGGGAGCTTTATGTTTGAGCCGTTTGGGGTTGAAACACAAGGGCCTTGGAGTCCGAGTGCTCATCGAATATTTCGGGACATCGCCAAGCGGTTGGTTGACTCTTCGCGTGACCAGAGGGCTGGCCTATTTTTAGCCCAAAGAATCAGCATTGCCATCTAACGTGGTAATGCTGCCAGCCTTTTGGGCTCTTATCCCATTGATAGCGATGCGGACTAATTTTTTGATGCCCAATGAGCTCCTGCCTTTTTCTTTATTTTTTTGTTATATACTTTAGTATTTGTGTTATAACTTTATGCAAGTAAAGTTAGTTCGCCGCATGTTTGTTCTTCAATAGATATTTCTATATATCGTCGCTTCTCAGGAATAGTGTCGTAACAATAAATTTATTTTTTTACGACATTATTCTTGAGAAGCGACGATAAATATGTATTAACCGTCATCGTATCAATAGTCTTTCTAATTAGCCATATAAATCTATTTTCACACTATCCATTATCCATCCTTTACTTCTTTGGTCTTCCCCTACTATCATAACCATCCACATTTAGTATCATATCTTTAAAAAGTCACGGCTTCTCTATACTTGGTCAGCTATTCTTATGATTTGTTTCCTATATATATATCTCCTATAAATTCTATGAAAGGTTATTTAGGAACTTCTAACCAATCCTGTGCCTATTTTCTCCAATACAAATTACTTGTGTTAAGAACCTCCTTTATTGTGTCTGCCTTAATGATGTGTCCAAGGAGAAATTACGAGAACCTTGCCTAGAGACTTGGTTTCAGACAAATAAACATTTTATTTTATTTTAAGTTGATATTTCGATGTATGCTAATAATCTAATTAAAACATTGAAAGTACGACCCTGCATTCTTTCTCGAATGCATACATAAGGAAATCTTTTGAATGGAAAAGGTTTATTGACTGTTAAAATGTCTTCCTAAATTATGATTTAATGTCATACATACCTACACGAATAATATGTTTAGAAAATTATACTAAATGTAATGCAGTAGATCCCGAAAAGGAAACAACATAGTACAGATAGATTCTGATGTATTCAATATACCTACAACAGTCATTTCGAAAAGGTAATATGCCTAAGCTGAATTGAAGTAAAGCTCCTAAAACAATTGAGTTTAGTAAAACCCAGCAATTAAATTTAGTTTTTTCCACGGTTTCATTCGCGTAGAATACTAGTTTCGACAAAATTTTTGATCCGTTATGATTGAGTAACAAATAAACAATATTCGTCTATGGGAACTAACCACAATTGAGGATATGGAGTTTATGTCTTTGATTATGTAAGCTTCTTTATTTATAATTGGGATTTGGTTAATTATTGGTACCTACTTCTATACTCGCTGGGTGGTCCTTGTCTTCAGTGGCTAACAAGTACTTGCACTCCTATAACAGTGGTTATTCTTTTATGTTTTTCAGGTATTGAACGAGAAACAGTATCAATTTGAGTACTGGAAACATTATCTAATTCTCCTGAACCTTGTATAACTCAAACAGGTTTTAAACCGTAGAAATAGCAGAACAGTACTCGTAAAAGCATATATGATTACCCCTAAAACTTTGTACGAGTTACCATTAGTTACTGTTAGCCTGCATCATCCCACTGCTGGGCAAAGGCTTCTTCTCCCTATGACTTCCAGCTCTTTCGATACAGGGCTAAAGTGGGCCACTGGTCGTTTGTTGTCTCCAGCTCATCCCGCCATCTTCTACGGGGTCTGCCGCAACCATTAATGAATTAATGTTTAAACAAAACTTTTGTAAAGCAACCTTTTTGAACTTTTGGGTAAGAAAACCCTATTTATGTATAAAATCCAAAATAAAATTCAAAAATCCAAAGAGAACAAGAGCAATATTTAAAACGCTGGTAAAACCATATTATCTTATGCTAACCCTTTACTAGTTAGTTGCTAATTCAAACCGCCAAGGACTCCAACAATTTTGAAAGCCTTCAATGAACACGTGTTAAGGCGGCACGTTTCAAGTTGGTAATTTCGAACTATCTGTTACGAAAGACGATTAAAATATATTGAAATTTATGGATCGAGATACACGCCTAATAATTAGGCCGGTTCTTCTCATGACACCTCTAATTCACACTGAATATTTCATTGCGATCTCTATATTATTCAAGAAGATGAAATTATTAACATTTTGGTATGAATATTCAAATAATTTTAATTTAACACTGTGTTGAGAAAAAAAATGTGAATTTTCAATTAGTTGAGCAAACAATGCTTTTAATATTACGTCTTCTTTCTGCTAGTTTACTATTTTCAATTGAACAAACCATACAACAGTTTGAATTATGACATGCCTAGGTGTCTGAGGTTTCTTAACAAGGGCTTGTCAATTTGATATCTTGTTTCTGAGCATTCTGTTTAGGAAGAAAGCCTATATATTGATTACTTTGTCGAATGAATAACGAATGAGAGTTTATTGAGGAACTCAGAAACCACGTAATAGTCGCTTTTACTTGTCAGTAATTGCCTTCCTACATTTTACAATTATTTACCTACTGTCATTGCTTTTCCTACTTTTCCTTTATCTTAAGGCTTAACTCAATCCCCATTGTCAACATCAATGTTAGTACCTACCGCATATTTAGCTGTCGAGTTGAAAATATCAGGTTCAGTTAAAATAAGGTACGTTTTTTCTTTTCACTTCTTTTCTGGATTTATCAGATCTGGCACAAATTCTTTTTTGTCAAAAAAAAAATGGTTTAAATGGTTTAAAGTCTATCCCGCCTCTCAAAAAGTTAAATAAAACTTTACATTAAATCCTGTGTCTAGATTAGTCGCACTATGTGGCTTATCTGAAATCAAGTCGGCATTTCGCAGAACTTTTTTTTTAAAATGGCGCTTAACTGTTGGTTGTTACGCGAAAACAAGTGTTACTTAGTTTGATGCACGATGATAAACTGCAATATCAGATTATCAGTTTAATGAATCTCTTTGATGTTTGCCGATGGTTAATTGCTTTTAGTTTTGTTCAAAAATAATTTGAATTACTTGGAATTACTTTACTAAGGCATTTATTCTTTTTTTTTAACTGTACCTAACGAGTAGAATCAGTTTTTCATTGTTAAACTTAAACGGTCAGACAAAGCATTAGTTTAAAGGTGTTTTTCTACATGTACTCTAGAATACCCAAAACATGCAACAAACAAAGACACCTCCTTCTTTTAATTACTTCTTTCAATAAACTTTCCTTACTACAAGCTACAAGTAATACCACCTCCGAGAGAAAGCCGCATCCATCATTACCAAGCCAGCCTTGGTCCGGCCAAAACCGACTCTTTTAACCGTTTCGTGTTCTCGGGCCTTGTGTTTCTATTGACACCAGATAATGGTCAATCAAACTACAATTAATAGTAATTCCCCTCTACCACCAAGAAAACACAAAATACTTGGAAATTGTAAAGGTTTATTGATGTTGTATTGCGGCATCCATTTTCGGTGTCGCAAGGTTCCCGATAAGTATCATTCCCTGATTAGATTACATTGCTATCTCTTGATGGTTAAGATTAACTACTATTTGCAGAACAATTAAAACCTACCGACGTTTCTACTGTGTTACCGTTGCGTAACGTTTTCTTACTTCTAGGATGTACTATACTGGATTTATGATCGAGAAATGCAATAATCATATTATGTTGAATTGAATTGTGAAATGGATCGTTCAAAATGGCTGGTTCTACATTTCCATCATTTACCTTTTCTTCTGATATAACTTTTTATAAATCAATACCAGGCGCATATAACTTTTTCTGTTGTAAATACGTTGCAACTCTGGAACCATTCACATTCCTTCGCATAGAAGTGTGCCATCACCATCACCAAACAATTTTGTCCTCATGTAATTTGATGGACGGACTTGGTAATAGATGTATTTTGCTTTGATAGGCGCGTAGATTTTCGTAAACTGAACTCTTGTCGCTTAGTTTTATGTTTATAGCAAAATATTTTTCGGAGACGATTTTGGCGGTAACCCTTGTAAGCGCATCACTTAAGAACGGCTTGACTATTTGGCTTTTTTTTGAAAGATTTTAAGAAATAAAAATGGTTAAGTTTCCCAGAAAATTGGAATATTCGGGATAAACTGAAACTGCTTTTATGTATGAGAATTGAAATTGGGACAGAGCAACATCTGTCGGGTCAGCAAGTTATAAATAATTTTCATAAACGTTTTTGTGTTGTTAATGTAAAATGAGACAGCAAATGCATGTTTCCCGACTAACATACTCGAAACTGCAAAAAACATCCATAATTCCATTATAATTGGACTTTTATATAACTCAATAGTGTCTAGTAGAACAGCTTGACTTGTTAGTCGGTCTGCATTTCGAATCGTAGTCAAGGCTTACCCATCGGTCGAATCTAAAATGTAATTAGTTTTTATAGCGACTTTTATTATGTTTCGTTGATTGGATGTTGTAAATTTCGCTATTATGACCAAAGCCGGTGATCAGAACAGAACCTTTTAATTGATTTTGTTTTTGTAATTACATAAGTTTAAGGCTGCCGTCTCTCAGAACTACGTTTTAGTGTTCTGTATAATTTCCTTCTTGAAAGTTAGTATATTACCTTAAAATGAAGATGAAAACGTCTTCCTGTCTAAGTTTCCATATGTCCAAGCCTTTAAGTGCTGCAATTGCATATGAATAATAACATAAGGAAGTCATTTCAGACGGCAATGTCAGTAATATCTCGAGGTACGCACGCGATTTTGACCTGCTCCACCACTGATATAGGGTTGCAAGTCTCGTGCAAAAATGCTGCACCTGGTTTATTTCAGCGTGTTTCTCATAGTTTCTATACACGTGGAAGTGCCTACAGTAATAACTAATAATGAAATGATTATAGACGAAAACGTTTAAGAGCATGCAGTGAAAAATGATTAACAAAATTTAAAGATTAATGATATACATAGCAATCAAAATGTGCATATTTAAGCAACAGGAAATGCATTAGTATTGATAAATAGGTGCATGGACGATACGGGTAAATATGACTGCTGTTAGATAGATAAAGTCATTGAACTACATAGGTAGATACAAGTTGTTATGGAAGTGGAAAGGTTCTACAATTAGGCACGCGTCAAAACAATAGCCGCTGGCATTCGCAAATCCATTTACAGTAAATCCTTAAAACAATTACAAGATAATTACTGCTAAGCACGGTGGCAGGAAGCATTAAGTAAACACCACTGTAAAATAGAACAATAGAGCAAACCGCAGGGCCGTTAGTTCCCAGAATTGTTTTTATAAAGCATATGCGTTGAAAACAATAACATGAGGGGCACGCGATAAAACAGGTAGCGAAGCTCACCCAGCCTACCCAATTTATTCCACATCCGCTGTATTAAATTACAAAAATCGTAAAAAAATCCACTCACAAGGCGGTTGGGCGATCAATCGTCCGATCTGTCGAGGTCCAACCCTCTTGTAGTCAGGTAGTGAACCCGCAAAGTTTACAAACTGGCGTCCGCATGCGTACAATGGTTGTCCATTGCAATTTTTTGTCACATTTCACAGTCTAACCGCAGTAGGTGGCGTTGAGACAGGTGAATAGGAGATTAGTGGAAGCGAACACAACAATAGACGCACTGTACAGGCCATAAAACAGTTAATAGAGACTGTGAACGAAAATGTTATTGCCGTAGCTAAACTGTCACTTGGTCACTTGGTCTCACACGATAATAATGCACTTTTAGTTTGTTCACTGTAATCCTTGGCAAGGTTCAGGTTTTTTTTCACTACACTTTTTTTCAGTGTGGCATCACCGTGCGTTGAGGTTGCGCGTGCGCATGGCGCGCGACTGGAGGGAGTTGAGCGCGCGTACTACCGTCGAGAGTCGTCAGAGGCAGTAGCGCTCCTGTAGCGTCGCCCCCCCCTCGCCCCGCGTCTTCACCGCCGCCCCACCGAAGCCTTCATACTGTTTTTACTTTGGGAGCGATAAAAAAGGGAAGGATATCGTTGGATTGTTTATTTTTCGTGTTAGTAGCTTATAAGTCGTGTAAATTAACACCGCCCTCGGACTTTGTATCGTGCTTCATGAATTTCGACTGCAGTCGCTAATTGATACTGTTTTTAGTACTTATTATGCTTATTTGAAATAAGTTTTCATGTTGTTATTATTCCTGAGAAAGTATTTCAGAGGAAAGTTCTTCTAAAGATTTTTAATCTACGACTACACAAATTCGTAGCTGGTAAAACTATGTAAAATTTACCGGCAATCACCTATGAGAGTCAACACTTTTCTGGGAAGTTAGAGGTCTATGATAAAAAAGATTTGTATCATTTTATTTTAATCTTTATTACAACGAAATCTATCGATACAGTCACATATTATGTATTATTTAAAAAAACTCTGACTGATACTAATTAAATATTTACTTTCATCTTAAATAAAACATTTATAGATCAATATTACATGGTTAACAGAAAAATATTTTCGTATTTGGCAACATTCACAATAAAATCTGGCACAATTTCCTTGGCATGAAGAAAGAAACAATGATTACAATAATTTTGATAAGATTAAATAGAATGTTTCTTTTGTTTTCCTGATCCACTTATTTACTGAACACATTACAATTACTAGGTATATTAGGTATATCATTTTATATTTTTGATAAATCTATGAAGTATCAATAAACCATAAACTTTAAGTTTAAACAACGTGCGTTTATAAACTTGCGATAGACAAAACAAAAATTATAATTTTAATATTATATACCTCTATGTAAACATTCACTAATTTACAATAACTACTCTATAAGCTTTTAACTGACTGTGTTACAATCAAGTCTTTTTATTTATTATTTAAATACATATATTGAGCTTTTACTGATTATTTATATACAAATTATCAATTTGGATTTTTTATTTTTCTCCCTATTATATTTTTATCTTTTTAATGCACAATTTAAGTCACCTAGTATGGACCACATTCTAAAGGGGATTATACCAATCAATTAAATATATTTATTATTACATTATACATATTATTATAATATTTTGAATAATATAAAGTGATTTCTAAATTCTGTAACCCCTCATCAAAATTATCGATATTTACAACAATTGTAAAGAAATTATAATAATACTTACATAAAATTATACGAGCTTATTTGTAAATAATTATTCAAAAATTCACAACACTGATAATAATCACTATTTTAATTATGGGTTACAGATAAATACGATGAAATTAATTATATTCAATGGATCGTGCGTTTTAGGGTAAATTCTAACTACGGCTTAATATTTACTAACGAATTGGCACATCAATAATGATACCTACTATTTATTTTTTTACCTAATGACTCTACGTTTCACACCTATGTAATAAATATTATGTAACTATTAGTAGGAATATTATTTCATCTTATTTTATCTTCTTAGATTTCATCATCAATATTTTTATATCGTTACGATGTCAGTCGTTACTCTAAGTTCAATATCTCGTATAGTTTTCCTTTGCAGTTGATTGAAGATTCCAAATTGCTGATATTATTATTCTTTATTCATCATTTAAATTATTCGTCTCCGAGAATGTATACGGATACAGGTATACTGTATTAGGAATATTTTTATTGAATTATTTATTTCTCCGTTTTAGTCTCATATTCATCAGTCGTAATATCTGGTGTATAAAAAGACATTTTTATATAATGATTTTAGCCATTAACATCATTGATATACTTTATTTTATATATTTATTTAGAATTACATAGATTAAAGCTATGCATTTAATAAAACATGTATCATCTTCGATGCGTCGTTGCCGTGATATCTACTTTAAATATTTTTAACTTTATCAAAAAAATTACATGCAATTTATAATATTATTATAACTAAAATAATACTCTACATCTGAATAATTATAATTTTAGAATAATATATTTTGATACTGATTTTTTTTATCTGCACGGATTAAGGGTACAAAAGGACGGGACGCTATGTCGTTAGTGATGTATGTATGTAACGTTAAAACATTTTCGATGAAAATTTTGAAATAAAACGAATAATTTCGAGCGCATTATGTGTGCCAGTGAACCCAGATAGCGTGATCAATTCATTTCTCATAGTGCCGTCTGCACGCTAGGCATGTCCGAGCAAAATTCGAAAATTGCCATGTGAAATCTCACAATTAAATGATTGAAGGCGCTAAGTTTTAGTGTCGTTATAGGATAGGTTTTAAAATATGTACGTGTATGCTGTTGTTTCCAATCCCATTCATAGACAAGCAACAGATTGTTAAAATTGATTAGATCTGTTAGGTATTTTTGGTGGGATCGCGAATGATAGATAGATAGATATATTGTTTCTCCGAGAGTTTAGAATGCTATGTTCTCATCATTAAAAATTGGAAATACCTTTAATTTTCAGTAACATCAAACTGGAACTAATTCCAAGTAGGTACCTAATAATTACCTTATTAGTGTCTGCAATCTATACTAATATTATAAAAAGAGAGAGAGCGAATTTTGCCAGTTTGTGAATGTGTATAATCATTCACCATTTGAAAGGTATACATTATTCCAAATGGATAGAGGTATCTTTAAATATAGCATTCTTCTGTACTTCTGTACATTCTCTGTGACTGAACCCCTACTAAAACGATATTTCTGATTTTTTTGTGTGTGTTTGTGTGGGACCATGGATTGTTTAGATTCACAATTGGACCCCGTAGGTAGCGCTGTTCGGGCAGGACAACGTCTGTCAGGTCCTAGTGATTAAATGTAGTAGGTAATAATTTTTACAGAGCTGCCTTGTAGGTAGGTAGGTACTCTACTATGGCATTCACTTCTTCTGTCTTTTAATTATTTATGTTATTATCTTTTCGAAGACATGTTTCTGAAGTATATATACTTGATTGAATTTGGCATTTCGATATCGAAATTAAGAAAAGTTCAAAATATTAAAGTCGAAGTTTTATGGAAAGTAGAATTGTAATCATGATGAAACTTTGAAATGTATGCAATTTTAAGTATATCCAAAATACACTGACTTTTGGTGCACTTTTTAAATACACTGGATTGCCAAAATTTTAAAGCGGGTCTTGCAAAAATAGTCCTCATCTTAATAACTTTGTATGAATGGGATCAAAAACCATAAGTCAAATAAATATAATAACTCAAAATATGGAATAACACTGAATATATTTAATACGGCTAAAATTATATAAAATCGTATGAATCTTCCGAGGGGAGGGCGCGTCGTCAACCAGCCTTCATCCATCTGTCTATGGAGTACTCCAAAGCTGCCATCCATCTAATAACAGAAAAAAATAACATTATAAATACTTCCCAAAATGCATATTTATTAATATTGTCACACTAATATTATAAAGGCGATAGTTTGTGAGTGTGTGTGTTTATATGTTTGTTACTTTTTCACGCTCAAACGGCTGGACCAATTTTAATAAAATTTTATATGAAGGTAGCTGACACCCTGGATTAACATATAGGCTACTTTTTATCCCGATATTCCCACGGGATCGAAACTTATGCAGGTGAAACCGCAGGGCGCTGTTAGTAGGTATATATGGGGAACCACCCACCACCATACTCGAACCCTTGATTAAGTAAGTAAGTTGCTTAAGTTTGATTCACATTTATACAGTGTTTTAATCCAGATTTTAAACCCAGTAATGATGTAACTGAATAATTTTATTTCTGTAAGGTTGTATAAACACTTTTACACATCCAAACTAATATTATAAATGCGAAAGTAACTCTGTCTGTCTGTCTGTCTTTTCTTCACGCCTAAACCGCTGAACCGATTTAGATGAAATTTGGTATAGAGATAGTTTGAGTCCCGGGAAAGGACATAGGATACTTTTTATCCCGATATTCCCACGGGATCGAGACTTGCGCGGGTGAAACCGCGGGGCGCAGCTAGTCAATCATATTTTAAAAACTATATGAGGTCGGTGTTTCCCATCTGACAGCTCTGAGAAGAAAAAGCCGAAAACGAAACTTTCAAAGTCCGGACACATATTATTATGTGGACCATGTATATTGGTGTCTGAAATGGTCTTTTGAGGAAAGAACCACACAGATTGAGTGGACCTGTCCAGTCAATGCACGCATTTGTCAGTAATCGT
This sequence comes from Amphipoea lucens, assembly GCA_947508005.1. NCBI lineage: Eukaryota > Metazoa > Arthropoda > Insecta > Lepidoptera > Noctuidae > Amphipoea > Amphipoea lucens. Next base: position 12,436,244 of record OX382374.1, read on the forward strand.
GCAGTTGTATTTTGTAACAATATAATTTAAAAGTGTCCATGGTGTTTCTTTTCTATAGAGGAACCTACTATGCTTCGGAATCGCAACTAACTTTATCTTTTGATTGAACGACTCCTTTGACAATTCAAAAATGGCTGTAAATGGTTCAGTTGAAATAAGTGGTTTGAGTTTGAGTGACACTGGGACGAAATTGTATTAACTAGCGTCCCTTCTAATCTAATTCAGAGCGCTGGATACTGAGTGCTGGACTGGATTCGAGAAGAGTTTCCGTTGGTCCAATATTTATGCTGTGTGGATTCTAGCGTTGGATTCATGTAACTTAGCTTTAGCGGCTGAATTCTCAAAAGCAAGTTAGGTAATGATTTCTTTTGTCGCTACATTACAGCCTTTCATGCAGCATTTCATGTCACCTGGTGACATGAAATTTAGTTGCATTTGAGGTTTAAGCCGTAAGAATTTTATCCTTTACTTGAACAACATTAAGTTAATGATTAGTTTTTAATGCCGTTCTGACAAGTAGTTTCCTTAAACCAGTAAGCCAATTTTATCAGTCAAATCCTTCATTGGTTGGAAGGATCTACAAGTACTTAGCTGATACAAAGACTATAATTCGTAACCATCACACATGAACTCGACTAGTAGACTTCTGTATGGTCTTGGATTTAAAAACAAATTAAATCAGATGAATAGTTAGGTACACACCGATTTCTCTCTTTCAGACGTCAGTGATTTGACTTTCGGAAGAAGAAAACAAAGCATTGTGTAACTATAGACGCTATACAACGTTTATTAGTAAGGGGGAAATTGTATAAGTAAGTTATAAGTGTAAGATCGAACCTAGGGATGAGATAAATAGTTACTGTCATACAATTGCCAAACTACACGTGCAAGATAGAGACAGAAATAAATTAATATCTAAGCCAAAGCACGTGCTAAGTAACGTTTATTAAAATGTCGACCTAAGAGATGTACAGATGTAGCCCGAACTCTAAAGCACTACTTTAAAAGGGTTGTTGATCTTTCTTCGCGACATCCCTATCTGGATAACCGATCAGGTAGAGGTCTTACAAATTAAAGAACGTTGGTTCTCTTTCGTTAATCAAATGATCGGCCATCAGATTGGGCCCGAAGACAACTTGACATGTGACTCAGACGTGTTCGATTGGAGGATTATATTTCTTTACAGTGTCAATACTAATTGCAACCATCTGATGTTATGCAGTTTCAGTGTTTACGAAATACAAATATAGAATCAACATCACTACATATTATAAAACAAAGTCCCCCCGGCACGTCCATCCGTTTGTTTTAACGTTATAAACTCAAAAACTATCGAACGGATTTTCATACAGTTTTCACCATTGGAGTAATTAATGATGAAGGTTTAGGTGTATAATCCATTAAGGTTTTGTGTAAATTGGCTGAAATATTCAGCTGCATCCGGTTAGACTGGAAGCCGACCCCAACATAGTTGGGAAAAGGCTAGGCAGATGATAATGGCTGAAATTTAAACCTTAGTGGTTTTTGGTTGCTATTTATTATGAATAATCCTGTATTCTTTTGTATAAATGATAAATAAAAAAATAAAAAAAAATATGACGATTATTGTAGAAGATGTCGGCAAAAAACATGCCGACTTCTCAGTTTTACTGGCGTGCGCCACGTATACATTGGACAAAATTTGGCACACAGATAGTTTATAACGTGGATTAGCCTATAGGGTCCTTTAAATCCCGAACGAAACGTTCCCGTGGGATATTTTCCGACAGCCACGCGGGCAAAGCCGCGGCCAAAAACTAGTAATATTATAAATTATAGGGATTTTTTTTTGCTTATTTTCAGCACGCTTTTGTCCAAGCACTGAGGGTAAGGGATGTAACCTATTCACTCAAGACAAGATTAAAATTAAGACAAATTGCAATAGATTCTGACAGTCACCATTTTTGATAAGATTTCCTTAATGTCGTATTAGGCAGGCATCCTTATGTCCTAATTCTTAGATTCCTTAATTTAAGTATTAGGACAATAACAAACGAGATAATATTTTAGTAGGTAGGTCATCATCTGCCTAGCCTTTTCCCAATTATGTTGGGGTCGGCTTCTAGTCTGACCAGATGGAGCTGAATACCAGTATTTTACATGGAGTGACTGCCTACTTGACCTCCACAACCCAGTTACTGGGTAATATGATACCCCTTGGAAAGACTACCTAGTTGTCAGACTTTAGGGCTTCTGACTACCCGTAACGACAAGGACGCTTACGTAGGTAGGTAAAAATAAAAAAAAGATAAATAAATAATTGAGGCCTTTTTAGTTAACAAAAAGGATTATAGAGTGGAACGAGTTAATGATCAATGTAATGCCTAAGGCCAGTCCTAACGAAGCTTTACGATACATCACCTTTGTTTTTATCGATTTAAAAAACGATGCGATTGTTGCTAATTTGCCTTCGTTATTATTTTGGTCTACATTCAGAATGCCTTTAATCTAAATATTAGGAACCAAACTAACCAAAAGGAATGGAGGAATGGGTTGGTGTTGATATACCGTACCTACCGTATATATACAGAAAGCAACTAGTATAAATACAAAATATGATAGACATTGTTAATTTAGTCCATTTCTAGCTGCGCCCCGCACCCGCATAAGTCTCGATCCCGTGGGAATATCGAGATAAAAAGTATCCTATGTGTTAATCCTAGTTATAAACTATCTGTGTGCCAAATTTCATTTACATCCGTTCAGTAGTTTTTGCGTGAAAGAGTAACAAACATCCATCCATCCATCCTCAAAAACTGTCGCGTTTATAATATTAGTAGGATAGTAGGATAAATGCCGATGATGACTAGGATTCCTTGTTGATGAAATTGTTTGTTCCATAATGCAAATAAAGCATCCAGAACTTTAAAGTGCCTACGTGATTCAATGTGGTTTTAGCACTAAGAGTTGATTTTTTCAACGCAAGATATCGTTAGCCGAGGAATAATTTTGAATTTTTGACAATTCCTTCATACAAACTTTAATGCACTTATAACTGACGTCTGGTAGCTCCAGTCATCAGTTATATACCACGCATTAAAGTTACCTGATTTGGTAAAATCAGCCCTATAATTACCATATCTGATACTCACCGTTTCCTATCCATTTCAGATTCAGTGTGGAAGTAGAAGTGTCTTTGCTTCGGTTCTGTGGGCATCACCTCGAAGGCGTATTTCTTGCCACCAGGCGCGCATGTCTGTATTCTGTAGCCGTGCAGGCAGGCCATACCTTCGAAAGAGGAAAAGAAAGGTTAAAATTACTATGAGTGAGATATTCGAAACTTAGATTTGAAATTCGAACTCAGTAGCAGCCCTGAGTCTCGAATCAAATGAACCCGATCTTCGTCTTCTTTGTAGTATCGATGATTCTAAATTATATAAGTTTTGACCAGAGATTGCGTATTTGAAATTACTAGCATATAAAATTATATTCAGAAGAATTTATCACTCTATCGTAATTGCTCTGGTAACTACTTTGGAACGCCTCTGAAACTTTAAGTCATAGCTGATAAGATAATGCAGCGTGGTAGAAAACTTGAACAAAACCAATAATTGTTAATACGAGTAGTTATGATTTCCATAGAGTTCAAAATACTGAACTTACCAAAAGCATTTTTGCTGTTGCCATCATTGTAGAAGTAGAGACAAGCGTCTTTGAGCACGCAGTACCGCTTGGCCCAGGACTTCCATTTGGAGCCCAGCTTCATAAGGTAGCCGAAGCAATCGGGCCTAGGGATTGATGATGGTGGAAGCTTCATGTTCCTCATCGTTACCTCTAACCAGCCATCGCGCTGGAAATTAAATAAAAAAAGATCCCAATTGAGCTTCATCAATAACGTGTCTAAGAAATGCTTATGACCTAATATTAAATTGTTTTTGTTTATTTAAAAGCATAGTCTATATGGGCTTTTTATGATTTCAAAATACTTTTCTTCACAGTCGAAGAGAATAAAAATCATTGTAAACATACATGGAAATGGAATAAAGATTGGCAAAGAGTCAAAGAACGAGGTAAAATAGGCATTTATTTAAGAAATGAACCTACAGAACAAACTCATTTATACTCATAGGTACCTAGGTATTATCATGGTTTCTAAATTATAACGTCCTTTTCTGTAAGAAATGTTTGTCTGTAAGAACTCAAGACGGTATTTTTATCGCACTGTATCAAGAAATGGCTTACTTAGTAGTTAAAGTACGATTGCCAACTTCTACAGTTCCAAAAGTTCGTTGACAGAAGATAACGCGTGTGGTAAAAAAAGCAAAATTGAGTTCTGCGCCATCTATTATATCAATGATGTACTACAAAGTACTCTCATCACACAAAATCATACCGATTAATATCTAAAATGTCACAAAATATGATACTTTTTTATAATAAAATCCACATTTCATAAAACTGAATTATAAAACTAAAAAATACTGTCACATACTTGGTTGCTAGCATCAATAGCATGCGCAAGCACTGCACGCCATCTAGCAGCCGCCTCAGAAGTGTCTGCTGCCAGTTGTAACCGCACGCCTCCGCCGCGATGTAATCTGAACCCATGGGGCCTGCCCGAGTCCTCTTCGGTCAGTTGATAGTTTACAAGCATAAGGGCACCCACGGGATGAATGCTCTGGAAAGTAGTACGGGATTGAGTCAATAGATGGCAGTGTTATCAGTTTTATTAGATTGAGTAAAACCTATTTATCGGAGGGTCGCCATGAAATAAGGTTCGATAGCATCAAAGAGTTCGTTACCAGAGAAAATATTATAATGAAAACGAGAATGACGAGTACCTAGAACATAGTAGAGAGATAGAGGAACGTTGAATTGGCAAGACAAAGCTATCGGCCAGTCGCTGATATAATTAGAAAGTACCTGAACTACACCAACAAAATTACAGCGGTCATTCAATCGCATGTCCTTTGCAAGATAATTTACAATGTAAAACAAAACAATAACATTCAAAAAGCGCGAGATACTTTATTTACCTACAACAAAAGATAGTAATAACTAACAAGCTGCTACTTACAGAATCTGTCTTATAATAGTACAGGCAGTTGTCTCTCTTGAGGACGAACCACCGTCGAGTCCAGCGCAGAGGGTGGTGAGGTCTGACGGGAGCTGCTCGCCAGAGATACCCTGAGTATAATGCAGCTGGTCCTCCTTCGTGAGCTAATGAGGCTACAACCTCGCAGGTTCGGGCAACCTGAAAACAAAGTTATAAAATTGAGGTTTGTTAAGGGTTTGAATGTCAAATTACATCGTTCGATCATTCGATCCGAAATCAAATCCAGTTTTAAATCGTCTAAATTCCAATAACCAAAAATTAGAAGGCAAAATATAATAAAAATCTAATATATTAGGTTAAATGGATATGAATTTAGTAGTGCCAAACATACATAAACCTAAAATCTTTGGAGTGGGCAGTAAATATGAAATATTTAGGACTGTGAGTAGGTATAAATCTGATTATAACATTTAAAACTAAATGAGAACACAAAAATGGGTTACGATGTGGTATGGTTTGGTTGATTTGATTGATGAAACTGCAAAGATTACAGTATGGTGGTTTATAGATATAAACCACCATACTATAATCATTGCACTTAAAAAGATGTTTATACAGATGTATAAACATATTTTTAAGTCACTAATCCAGTATTTAATGAAGGCTACTAAATTCAGATAGTATCAATCAATCCATGAAGGTTAAAACTACTACTACTTAATACATTTAATACTCCAACTCTTGAGAGCTTCTTTCATTACGAAAATAGAAGAAGAAGTTTTTACCGATAATATTCAGTACATAAACAAAACTTTTGTATCGGAACAAACACTTTTGGAGAAACTTACCTCTAATTCAAGTATTTCTGATCCAGAATGCGCAATCTTCACCACTTCTGAGTGTGTCTTATCTAAGACATTGATTCCTGTAAATAAATTGATGAACATTATGTATCGCAATAAATCAATCAAGTGGATTTAGTGGGCAATAAATTTTCCAATTGAAACGAAAATGCAAGCATAATTCCGATCCTGAATAATATAATCTTAAATCAAACTGTTTAAATGTAATCATCGTTTTCGTATATAACAACAAACACTACTGAATTAAAATCTGTCTAAAAACTAACACATTGTTAGCAAAAATTGTAACTTGCACTGTCTTCACTCATATTTCCTTGTGCTTTTATGATAACTTCTAATGTTGAACTAGCTATTTCATCAGGAAAAAACTTTATCATTGTTTCAATCCAGTTCTATGATAGATGGTCCAAAATTCAGTTCAAAATAATGATTTTCTTCAAATACTTTACCATTAACAGCTATGACAATGTCTCCGACTTCTAAGCCAGAGGTTTCGGCAGGCGTATCGGGCTCGATCGCTGACACCACTACTGGCTTGCTTCCGTGAATTCGGAATCCAAACTCTTCATTTCCACGCCTTACTACCACTGTTTTGTCGCTCTCTGCAAATTTAAAATTAATTGCTTCATTTACGTTGACACCATTCGTAAAAAATTGCAATTATTATTTTATGTTTTCTGTTTCGCCATTTTTTCCTTATGTCACACTGTCGGTCGGATTAATTCCGGTATGAACATTCGTGGATTGCGGAAAAATCAAAAGGTTTATTAAAATCACTTCGAAGCCACATACAGCAAAAACGTTTTACCATTAAATTGGTTCACAAATATTAGAAATATTCAATAGTAAGACGAAATAATAAACCAATAATCACTTAACAATAGACTCATAGGTTTGCGATACCGTGTATTTTCTTTGCGTCATTCCTGGCCTAATATTTATTTTCTTATCTAAATAGTACAATGATGTCGGCCTAGAGACGGCAATAAACTCGCCCGAGGAGATTTGGCCATGACACACATACGTACTCTACATGGCAAATGCGTATCCGTCCAAATATTTGCAAAAAAACTTTCGTTTTTGGCTAATGCCCAGAAAAATCACACGAAGTTTCATTCATACAATGCATTAGAGAATGCAATTAACATGCCGCAATATTATATTGTTGACACAGGGTGAACCAAAAGTTTTATAGAACCGCGTATGGTGAATAAAAAGCGTAGTATTTTAAGTGTATCCGTTGCTAGGACGGTGTGAGTAATTCGGCTAATTTAGTTAATAGATGTGGGACTGTGGGTACTGTTATTTTTTTTTTTTTTTTGGAAGCACTACAAGCATTAAAAAACGCCTTTTCTGTAGAAAACAACCCATAATAATATTATTAGTGTAAAAAAAAACAACATATTTTTTACCGCATGGTTCTGGAGCCACAAGTCTACTAATTTGACTTTGCCGACACCATAACATCAGCATCAATTTGAGGATTTCCTCCAGTTTCTGTCTTATACTCCCCTTGGAATTCAACATGTCTCTGACTAAAACATAAAATAATAGAAACAGAAAATAAAAGTATTGCTTTAACTTCTTCCAACGTATTAAATGGTCCACGAAACACTTTACTCACATGAATGCCCCATTCTTCAAGAAAACTCCGATTGTCCAAATCGAAACTCTGAACTACACTCTTGAACTTTTGAACCGGCGTTTCTCACTTTTAACTGTCCGCATGGACTGCATGAAAATTACGTCATTAACCGACGTCTAGAGAAGTTTTGCTATGTAAAATCAATACGAACTAAACATTTGCTGAACGTCAGACGTAAAAATATCATCTGGCCGCAGTAGCGTGTCGTCAACAACTGAATACTGACGTTCAAATACGCTACGAGAATTAATTTTAGTTCGCAACAGTTCGGTCACTTTTGATTCTGAAACGATTCTGTACCTTTCACTGATTGAAACTAAAATTTATCGCGTGACTCATCCAAACGCTTCATTAAAATTCATTACTTTCATGTCAAGGTCTCCAAAATTATCGAAAAATACACGCACATGTATTATATTTATGACGACATTGGCAGCAAATTTTTTTTTGTGCCAATGGCAAAGATGAACTGAAGAATTCAGGGGACATTCTTGATGCTATTTAAAAATTTAGAGAGTACTAGGAATAGTTTAACACGTCACGCTTCCGAAGTAGACTGGTTAACTATTCGTTAATAGTAGTGACGCAATACGGTACCTACCTGTTTCATAATAGCCATCGTGGAATGAAGGGCTTTATATAGACGGTAAACGCGATCATGAAACTAGCTTCATGATGTACTCGCTGAATAGTGCCGATTAAATACGAGATACCTCGTTTATTAGCTGTTACATTAAGGAGTGGTTTCCATGTAGCTGTGGCGCAAAATATAAAGCAAAAAGAGACTATAAGACCAGGAACACCTAACGATGTTTTTCTTTTATCTTGGTGAAAAGCACAGAGACGCTGTTAACGGTTTTGAACCCTTGCCTGAGTTACAATGGTTTTTTTACATCATAATTGCTGTATGTGGATTTGTATGGTAACGAAGAGGAGGGTCTGACAAATCATTCTTTGCATTAAAGGGAAAACTTATAGTGTGAAAAAATCCTTTTGCCAAATATCTTACCAAAACTGTTGTCAGCTTGCCGCCGGTTCAATTCTATACAAGCTCTTCGGTGAACCAGCCTATGTGTTAGCGCAACGTATCTCTTGTTGAATTCTGATTCTGATTCTGTTGGGTCTTCCTGTCCACCATCAGATCCAGAGTCTAGTACATCTGTTGAAAAAGGAATATTTAAATATTTTGGTATCTACACTTTGGAATGGGCAAATAGTTTCTCGACTCCTTGACAATTTAAAAGTGCCTGTAATTGGTTTAATTGAAATAAATGCTTTGTTTAAGTTAAGCATTTGGCGCAGCCGTGAGGTACACAATACTATTTTAAGTTTTTTTTTTCTGTTTTTTTATTTTGTGTGATTATTGTTACTTTTTATTCTAGAGACCATAGAATTCTAATATAAACTATAGAAACCAGTAGCAGAGCAGCTACTGTTTATGATAAATTAGTATGCATAATATAGGTACCTAATGTACGTTTGCTTTCAACACCAGCTGATTTCTCAAATAATGCTAATACACGTTCATCTAGGTAGCTTGTCAAAAATGTATTCTAGTTAGGAAAGAATATGACTCATGACTTTGTTACAATACAGCACAAATTCCTTTGCAGTATCATCTTGATCACAGGTTGATGTAATCGGTATTTCAAGTCTCCTATTTTTTTCAAATGAAGTCACCGAGATCAATTTTTGTTTTTATCCTATGATTAGGTGATTTGGGTTGCTCTCAATAATAGTCGTTGACGACAACTATTTTTAAAACTTATTATGTAATAGGTACTCATGCAGGAACGTGTTTATGCTTCATAATTGTTTTAAAATAAAACTCGGCTTATAGTACGCGCGGAACTAGTTGGCCGCTGAGGTGGGGACAGGGGTGAGGCGGCCGTTCGCAACGCACGTACTGAGTAATGCGCCCCCGCCCCTCCGTCTTACCGCTCACATACCTAAGGCGCGGCCAACTAGTTCCGCGCGGACTACAGTAAACAAAGTGTTCACAATTTAATTTTTGAAGTGAAACTTCCTTACGCACGCTTGACTTGGGGAGTAAGCTGGCGAACGCGTGACGTAAGCGTTACGAAAAGTGTGATCATTATAAGCAAGAGAAAGCAGTGCGCGTGCATATTTTCTTTCTCTCTTCCTCTCATAGACAAATACGTTTGAAGTTTCACTTCAGTCGTGTGGTCCATAAGCACACTCGGTTTTTGTTTTACAGGTGTGAGTAATAAGTACCTAAAAGCTACCATTTAATAAATAATATGTCTTTCATGTAAGCTGATTATATGTCTTTCATTGATTTGAATGTGCCCTAGCAGCTGAGAATATGTCATGCTCACTCAAATGTCTCGCTGGTGTTGGATCATTTAGCTCCCTTCAAAATGGTTGAGCTGATGGTGATCCATGCATCTTGTTCGTGAACACCGTCCGTTGGGACTGGTCATCTCTAAGCTACCACGAAATATTTCAATTATTTTATTTTTGAATTGTTTTTTTTTTCTATTTGCTCTATTCTGGGCACTTTTAACGTGTACACCTTTTTGACATCGTTCTCACATAATTATAATTATAAATTCAACATTAATGATGGAACTAATATTTTTGAAACGATATAATTTAAAAGTGTCCATGGAGTTTCTTGCCCATCACACCTGTGGGCAAGAAACTCCATGCACTACTATGCTTTGGGATGGGCTTCATATTTCAGACTGACCGACTCCTTGACATTTCAAAAGCCTGTAAATGGTTTAATTGAAGAGTTAGAGTTTTTTTGTTATTTATTGTGTGATTATTTCATCCAGTTTTTAGTTTTGTCATCATCTGGCCAGTACCTGGTGGGATCCTAGTCCAGTGGTCATTATTTTCGGACAGCATGATCCAGTTCCCGCACCACCAGGGCGCAGCATAGATTCCTTTTTCGTCACGAGCTCCTTCAGCACCCTCGGAACTTCCAGAACATTCTTCGTGTTCTGTCAAAATCATTAAAAAAAGTTTTAATGGCATTATAGACTCTTTGGTCTAATGGGCGGTTTTCAAGAGCTTTTGATTCGGTATCGGTTCGAGGTAAAAGTGTAAATTCTGTTTTGAAGTTGGGACTTATTCGGAAAAAATGGCAATGATTCGCGACCTATAATTTTTGGGCACAGTCGGCAAACTGTGGAAGCACATCGTTAGTATTTATCTGCGGACCTCTACAGAAAAACAAACAAAATCGTGAAGCTTTATCCTTGTTAATATTATTTAATGCCTATCATGCGTAAGATCAAAATACACTTGGATCCATATAGGTAACTCATATCAAATGCATAAAAAAACATTGTCTACAAAAAGAAAAAAAAAGAAAGAAGAGCGTTAAGAAAACTTAAAACTTACCATCCGGGTCTACGCTTGCACTGGACCCGCCAAGTTTATCCAGACTGTTGCCAGCAGATCTTGCTATGCGACTATCTTGAGGTTTTTCACTAGTCGCATATTCTTCCTTACCTCTTTCTTCAGACTGGTGAATTAAAAAAAAAAAACAATAATTACAAAAAAGTCAATTCAGCCAAATTCAGCCAAGTGCGTGCCACCGTGACCACCCACAGGGTAGGGTGAATATTTACGTATTGATTTCATCGCTCACAAGTTTGTTTCGTAGTATTTCTCGAAAAAAAAATATAAATGAAAGTTATTTCTATGGTTGTAACTGAAAATATCCCATATCGCAAAAACTATTGACTCAAATAGAAAAGTCACAAAAGAAATATCATAATCTTTTTAATTATGACATCCAACTATACCCCACCAGGCTTATGTGCATTGATTTTTTCCCCTCAGTTGCATGTATGGGGAGTGCCATCCCTAGAGTTTTTTTTTCGTAATTCCACTAGACGATTCTGTAACCGTGCACTGAATACAATACTTTCCAATTTTTATCGATATAGTGCAAATAGTTTCCGGGTAAAATTGATGTGTGACATCCGGACGGACAGACAGACGGACAGTCAGTCAGACGGTCAGATGGGCATACGGTCAGACGGCCATGACGACAATTAAGGGACCTGTTTTTGCCGAACCCTAAAAAGTTGCAAAAGAAGAATATTCTAAAATCAAATAAAACCTACAAAATTAACCTTTTTAATTGATTATTTTTACTGGCCATAAATCTTTTCTTTTTCTAAATAGCATCTGTTTTTGATTTTGACAAATGAGTATTGATTTTCTTGCAAAAATACCGCATGTGTTTGATAAATCAAAATGTTCATCTTTAAATATATTACAATAGTTTTTGTGTTGTGTACAAACGTAAAATTGTATTTATGTGCTTGTGAAAATGAAGAGGAATTAGGGTTAGACGATATTTTTAATCCAACCTCATCGACATATTCTACTAAGCCATCAGAACAAACACAACAGTCAACATTTCTGGTGCCTGATGATAAATGGTTAGTCAATGCCTTACAAGATATTGCGTATTTTTTGCGAAACCACAAATTCAATGAATGGGACCGTAGAAAATATGTAAAGAAACCTAAAGATATCTCCATTGGGTTTTATAAATATTTTCCTGATCCAAGTCTCAAAGCTTTTCATTGGAAAGTCTATAAGAATTGCTACAAAGACTTTTATCAATGCATTAAATACTTATACGGTGTAACTAATACAGCGGCGTTTACGAAAAGTGATGATATTACTACAATGCTAAATAAAAACGAAAATATTGATAAGAAATCTATTACTAAGTTGGACATTGACTGTAAGAAAGCTCTGTTGTATGCAGTTAAAACGGGCCTTCCTTTTGATGAACCGAAAGAAAAGTTTCAATGGCGAACATCTGCATCTTATTATATGTGTTGGTACACTATGTTAGGAATTCCTGCACTATCAATGCTCGGGGAATCTTGTGATAACTTCGCCAGTTGCTTGGACCCAACATTTGGGAACCGAAACCACGACCCTCGTTCCGATGATAAACTTTCTTTTGCTTGTGCTATGTACAGCTTTTGTCCGGACCCGTGTTGTCCATTGAAACACGTGAAGTCAGTCTCGCAGTGTCGTGATAGTAAACACAATCCTTGTTTTACTGAAAACGCTGAAATTACAGATGTGACGAACCGGCAATGTCGATTTGATCGGAAAGATAATCAGAATTTGGAAGACATTATTGCAAATAAGTGGAACGTTTCTTGCCATTGCAAAGAAAAGGGCTTTGAATGGAAATCTGAGTTTGGAATGTGCGTAGATGTTAACGAATGTACAACTGACAAACACAATTGTAATAATTTAACCGAGAACTGCATAAACCTACCTGGAACATTCCAGTGTATTTGTAGATGGGGATATGCATTCGATACTGTCAAGAAAAGATGCACTAGAAAAGATATTCTTTCTTTTTCTAATTCAAAAAGCACAGATAGCGACATTGGTTTTCTAGATAATTTAAAATGTATATTAGCATATTTTGGATTTTGAATAGTTGATTGTACCTTTGCTCGAACGTCCTGCCTGTTTCTATAGTAGTGTCTTGATTTATCCTCAGATCGATATCGTTTGTCTAATTTCTTGTATAATCGAGCTCCACTGGCGTGTTTCTTGTTTGTTGCGCAAGATGGAGAATCAGCAAAGCCAGCAGGTGCTGGTACTATGTCTGGTGTGGCATCTGCATAAGATTCCTAAAAATAAGATAAAATGTGAGTTTTTTGAAGTAAAACTAATAGGATTAAGCGGTCAAGCGGCGCGCGTCGCCGATCAGCGACGAAACAATACAAAATCAATTGTGTCTCATTAGCGGAGCTTGACAGATTAAACTTAAGTTGTTTTTTTTTTACTTGTTTGGGTGGTAAGATTGAACTTAATAATAAAAAACAGTCTGTTAAAAAATGTTTGATTTAATAATTCAGTTGAGAAAAGCTTTTAGGATAGGTACTGAGTATTCTTTATATTGGACGAAGCAACAAATTTTTGTTTTGCATAAATGTAGTGTTGTTTCACTTACATCGGTATGAGACGTCCTTGAAGCTACACTGTCATGTTCATGGGTCGCAGTTACGATATGGACTTCTTTGCCACAGTGCAAGCAATGTGCTTTAGATTCGCCATCAGCTCCAACCAAGCTGTGCTCCGTTTGCTCTGAATAAAATACTGAATCTGATCCTGGTGATACAGAGCGCAAAGATTCGGCTGACGCTGCTTTTGCGAACTTTCCGTCTTAAATAATAAGGTGTTTATTTGTATAAAATATGTAAGAGTCGCAAGGGATTTAGGTATAGTTTATTTTCTAAGAGACTAATTGCAATATTTACCTTTATCTGGTTTCCGATTATGCCTAGGTGACGACGTGGGGCTTTTAACGTATCGAAGGGGAGTCAATCTAGACCCAGCACTGGTAAGAGTTCTTGCTGTTTCTATGTCTTCCGCTTCCAAAGAACTTAGGTGGGGGACCGTAGGAATCGATTGTTTTCTTCTTGGTAAACTACCGGGAAGTGATATGCTTTCGTTTGAGCCACTTTTTCTTCTTGGCCTGAAAATAAAACGTTTTAGTTATTTTTTATTCTTATTTTGATTTAGAAAAAAAGAAAAAATCAACATATTACCTGTACACGGTGTGGTTATTAGCTGCAGTAGGAGATTTAGCATTATTTGAATTATTTCCAGTTTTTCTTCGTGGACTGTCGCGCAAACGCCTATGTTTTCTTGGCGAAATATTGCCGTTACTTGTACCTGTCAATTTTTATTTATTTTAAAATACATACAACTATCATCACAGGCTTACCTAATACAAAAGTGTAGTTATAGTTATAATAGCTTACAATTAGACTTACAATTATATAGTAAATATATATATTAACCAAGAATAATTTGACAAAATGCGGCCTCATGTTTGAATTCACTCAGAGTACAGTTGAAGCAGTTAATTTGTTGTGACACCGTATTGAATTGAGTGTACGCAGCGCACGCGTCAGCGACGCGAGCAGCAGCAGGTTGGTGCGAGCGGGCGGCACCCGCAGCAGCGGGGGCCGCCTCCGCCGCCCCAAGTGCCCATCAGCTACACACAACCCAACTGTGTGTAGAACGCCTGGGTTGTGTATTTTACCACGCATAATCTTAAATAAGTAAGTGGCGAGAGCTATTTTCTTCTGACTTCCAGTTTATTATAACCTACCATGCCCAGCACAAATAGAGTTGGTTATAACAGTGGATACCCTGGATACACACCATACTGCTTTAAGTACAGGAATCTCAAAAATTTATTCTGGATACGTTCTAGCATTAGTTTGTACTTGGCTTCATGTGGCGACGAGACAAGAGCATTGCATTCCAAATACTATTCGTACAACGATCACAGAGCACTGATGTTCGTGAACTGGTTTCCTAGCCGTAAGACCGACCCTAAATTGTGGTATGCTTTTTTACAAACATCAGTGGTATGTTTACGGAAATTTAAATCAGTTGTAAACCGCGCGCCTAAGTCTTAACCTCTTAAACATGTTGCAGTCGGATTTAGAAATTAGAAATTCAGAGCGATTCGGGCTCAGACAAAAGGTTTCGAACCAAACTATACTCAGCAGTCTGTGGAACGGTCGCTGGTCAAAATTCATAATCCTACAAGGCATAAATATCGAGAAAAAAATCTGTCGGTACCTTATAAACTGAACTCAGAAAAGGTTTGAAAACTGTTGTCCTTAAAAAAATATCTTACATTAATATTGATTGTTACCTTCTTTCCTATACTGTTCACTAGAATCATCTGATGTCGGAATATTCAGGTGTAATTTCATGTTAGACCCCATAGCTTCTCGTCTGTCATAATGAGCTGGTCTGTAGCTATGATTATTACCATCACCAGTTTTACTCTGGGTTGGGCTTTTTGGTTTTAATTTTGTTCTTTTAACGTATCTTTCTCTTTCAGCTGGACGTTTCGGTTCCGAATCTTTTTCTTTTGATATTTTTTCTTTGATCGATTTTTCTATATCTACTGCTTCTCTTGGCGAAGACTGAACACTTTTGGTCTTATCTGCAAAATGAGTTTTCTTCTTCCTAGTCTCAGGTACTTTCTCTTCCTGGGGGGATTTAACATTGGATGGCTTAAAGATGCCGCGTTCAGATTTTTGACTTACACTGTCGGGGTCTTTAGTCTTTTTACCCCAATCATCTTGTGAAGTAGAAACAGAATCATCGTAGGACTTCGAAAATTCTAAAGTAAAAGCTTTCTTTTTCCTCCGTTTCTCATCTGCTAACCAAGATTTAGGTCTGGTTGTTGATTTATATCTTTGTGAATGCTTATAAGTCAAACCACCATCATCGTCATCTTCAACGGGGCTTTCATAATAACCGGAAGATGAATAGTGGACACTTCGTTCATCGTCTGATAAAGAACCCTGTAATATAAGAAAAAAATTATATGAGTAACTAACGAGTCTTAAAATAATAAAAATTGTTTTAAATTCGTTCTCATTACCATCATTTTCGGTACTAGTTGTTCCTTTTCATGAACAGTTGCGGTCGTTTTGTCTTCTTTTCCTTTACTTTCGCTACGTTCCGGCAGTTCTTCAATCTTTTCAGTAGGTGTTTTATCGTCATTAGCTTCGGTAACATTAGGATTTGATCCACCTATACTATAACTTCCACTTGAACTACTCTTTCCACTAATTGTGCCACGCATAGTCTAAAAGAAAATTTACATATATAAAACCACTTGTGTAATTTTGACCTTCAGGTAATTTTACAGCGGCGGAACATACCTTGGAAACTTTTGGTAAATCGTCTTTAAATTTAATATCAGTCTTTTCTCTCTTGATGTGTTCAATGGTCGGAGTGATATCGGCTTTGACTTCAATTTTTTCCATAGAAACTCTAGGTAATCTATCAGGCAAGGGCAATGGAGGCGATGCAAGGTCTGGGACAATAAAGTCATCATTGATTTCTAATGGCGGGGAAAAACTCGGTACGATCAAATCTTCAGCGATATTTTCTGTGCGAGTTGAAGAATAGAGACTTGAAGCACTTTCAAAAGATGACCCGTCTTGTGTTTTGTTATTTTCTGGATCTATAAGCAAAATGGATTTATAAGAAACTAGCGAATAACTTCTTATTCCATGTTTGTAATACTTACTTTGATTTTGAATCTTACTATTACTTTTTTTAGAGCTGTCAGAATTTGCTGTTACATAATCTTCAGTCGTTGTCGTGCTTTCTGATACGTCAGTGGTATTAATTTTTCCTGAATCAGTTCTTGCCAAACTGGTTTCACTGCTTGCAGCTTTGGCTAGTGGTAGCTCAGTTGGAGATTCCACTATCTGATTAGGAATTGTTCCATTTGGTTCTTTTTGCTGTGCTTTTTTCTGCAAATCTCTTCTTCTAGATGGACTCAATGCTCTATCTCGTTTTTTATTTATGAAACTTGGAGTTCTTTTGAATGGAACATCAGCCAAGTCCAGGCTTGGGTGGGTAATAGCAATGGCAGGTTGGTTTACTTTATGGTTTACTTTTGGAGGTGCTGTTGGGGAAATTGATTTTGAGATAGTTGGCTGTTTCGTGATGGGCAGTGAAATGTTTGGGACAACTGCAGGTGGAGATAACGACGCTCGTGGCTGTGAGCTAGAACTCGATGTGTCTAGTTTATTTCTTGGTGATGTCGGTGACTGACTCTGTTAAAAAAATAAACATTTATATCGGTTTGAAAAGTACTAAACAATGTTTTTTTTTTTTTATTAAACTCGTACCTGTGACGCATCAAATTCTTCATCCAAAGCGTCTGTATCTAAAGACGATCGCTGCTGATGTTGCAAAAGTAGAAGTTGTTTTCTTCTTGATGTCGGGGTCAGCAATGCTAATGCTCCCGGAGAAGCAGCCAAAGAACTAAGATCTGATGAACTGTACAAAAATATATTTTAGTTATTCAGAAATGTTGGGTAAAACAAATTAGCAACACTCAATATTGAGGATATCAGAAGGCAAATAACCGTAATTAGAAACGTGCAAAATCTAGTCACAATCTCATCTCAGCGACAATCAATGTCAAAAACTTGTCTAAAATGTGGGGAAATTTTTGACAGATTGAGACAGATCAGATTGTGAACGTTCTTAAAACGACGAGAATTGCCCATCAGGTCACTATATTTACCTTATCACAGTCCCATTTTCTGTACCCGAATCGACTTGCAATACAGTTGTTTGTGATTCATTCCACATGCCATCCGAATGGTCCCTAGAGATATGAAGACTTTAAAATATAATGGTAGATCATTAGTCGCACTGCAGGAAATCACTAGTTATAATACATACCTGCTTTGATCAACTGTTAAAGATTCATTCGAAGCACATGGTGATATTTTATCCACAGGTGACAGAATTGTAGTAACAGTGTTAGAAATAACAGCTCGTTTTACTTTTGGCTCCACATCTACTTCAATAGTAACTGGCTCTGGTGATCCTGGACTCGATCTAGCAGTACTGTAAGAAATAATAAATTACTATAATTACAAGGTATGTAACTTCATAATTGCACGTCGTGTAAGAAGGTTATTTTTAAATTACTGTTTATTACTATTATGTGCTTAAAGGAATCATTGACGGGGTGAATTGAACGATGGCAATTGGCTGTTTTGTGAAAAAACTGGCAAAAGGAAAGATGCTTTACTATAGCTACAATTCAAGATGCTTTGCTAATATTTGCTAACCAAACGGTTTACCGCTAATTGTGATGCGTGCATACCTGCTCTCAGGAATATCGTCCATGTCAACTATTATTTCTGTCTTTTCTTCAAAACTTACGCTTCGATTTCTAAATGGTTCATGCTTGTAACTAATGTATTTTTCATGAAAATCTTCATATGGTGCATTCCCATCTGAAGAACTATGGAAAGAAATATGAATGAGCGCTGATAGAAGCATAGCGTTCAAATCGGAAGCCCAAAAACTAACGGCTTTTGAATGTTAGGAACAGAAGAATATGCTGTTAAAAGACCTATGCTCAGAAAAAAATGCCAGTCGGTGGATGTTATGTGCAATGGGCCTAATTCCTATGTGTTTAAAATAATCTATGTACAAAATAGTAAATAGTATCACTACATTTTCTTTACCTGAAAGATCCGTCTGGTTCAAATCCAAAGATACCTTCGTCTTTTATGGGCGTTTGGCTGTAGTTTTGCCCAATATACTGCGTGTAAATTGCTTCCCTCTCACGGTCTTCTCTGGTCATATTTTCTTGACTTGTGGACATAACTATGGGAGCATCTTTTATACCGTCACCACTACTCTGTAGTTCAGTTTTCCTTCTGAAAGAATACATTCTAATTATAATGTGACAGAATTTACTGTGGTATATTTTACAGACAGTTTCATAAATAATTTGTACTTTTAAAGAAAGTCCTATACTACAGGCTTTATTGTTTTCAGATGACTGTAAGGTTGTTGTGGTTTGTCAGCGTCAAAATGCAGAAATGTTGTAAAGAGTGCAAGGAAATGACGTGTAGGTAAATTAGTTGTGCCGTATGTGAACAAGACAATGTCAAATGACAAAATCGAGAATATATAACGTCATTATAAATTTATACATACACATCTAGAAGAATTTCACCCTCAGACAAAGTTTTCTGCAGCATTCTTCTGTTTTTCCTTCGAAGCGTTGTAAATGGTATAGCTTCATCATCAGGTCTCGGCTCAAAATCTATGATAATTTCCTTTTCATTCTTTTCACTGTCATCAGTTGTGGTGGCCGAAGTTTCGGTAGAAGGTTCAGATTGGAATGTTGAAGTTTTTGAAAATGGATGCGAAGAATTAATTGTCTTTTGAGAAGCATCGCTAGTACTCTTAGAGAGAATAGACCTCAGCGATTTGTCGCCTTTAGTTTGTTTAGCAATCTCTTGTTGAAGATATTCCAAATTCCTGCGGTTTAGTGCCATACTTTTTTCAATATTTTCTATATCGTCGTCTATAGTGTCATCTCTGTCACTCTCATGAATAAATTGAAAGTTTTGTTGGAAGTATTCTTGAGCTTGTCTCTGCAAAGCGCTAAGTTCTGATGATTTATCAATTTGCGATGAAGAAGCTACAGATTTAACGGATGAAGACGTGACGTCATCAGAGTCTCCACGTTGGAGTGGAGATGAGGGCATCATCATAGCTGTTGGAGATCGAGGGGATCGTGGTGGTTCCTCTGACTGGGTTCTATGTAGTTTTTCGTGGTCGCTATTGATGAAACTGCCAATGTTAAAACAAAAAATTATTTAATTTACTCTGGGCTGTGGTATGTTTAAAATGAACTATTTAGATAAAATAAAATAGGCAAAAATGATGTGGATACGTTATTTTTAGTAAATTTGAAGGCAAATAAAACTTGAAGGCAAATATTTTGTTTTGTATGCTAAAGGATCGTTAAATATATTTTTTTTTACCTTTCCACTGTAGTGGCAATATCATTCGGTGATTCACGGCCAGCTAATCTTTCGCCTCCTACTTCAGAGAAAGACTTTGTAAGTCTTCTAACTCCAACAGTGTATCCATTTGTTTGTACACCAGCTGCCACCATTTTAACCTGAAATTCAAAACAATATTATTTTTTAAAATATTATTACAATCATAATAGTACGTATGTGTCCATCCTCTTCATAACCATAATATGCAGATCACGTCCATTAATTGTAGAAATTCATAAATTTTTCATATAATTATCAAATGGTTGGTGGAATGATAAAATGGTGAGCTTACCCTTTTGATAGTCCGTGGGCTCAAAGATAAGTAATTGGGTGGCAACGGTTTTCTACCTAAACACACTTCTGTTTGTGTTGCTTGAGTTCTCATTACTCCTTTCTTTATAGAATCTGAAAACAGAGGTGATATTAATGAGACATATGCATGCATATTTATGCATTTATCATCATCGACATCATTTCAGCCGAAAAATGGACTTAGATCTTCACCAAGCGTCGCCATATCTACTGGTGCTGCGCTTCTCGCATCCAGCGGAGTCCTGCGACCTTCACCGGTTATGCATATTTAGGGCTAGTTTTTCCAATGTCATATTTTTTTTTATCTGCGGAATATGAATGAAGCTTTTTTGTATAGAAAAACAGTCCAAAATAAAAAATATAAAAATCTTGGGGTAAAGACATATGGAGTAAAAAACCTTTAATATTTATTTGTTTGGCCGTACTAAAAGTCAAAATAAATGTAAAAAGCCACTTACCTAGTACTACTACTTTTGGGTGCTCTGGCTGCGTTTGCCTTTGTAGAGGGGGTGGCGGGTGGGAGGGGTGCGGCGTTATCGGTGGGGGATAGTGGATAGGCGCTGGCGCAGCCTGTGACATGAACTGTGGGTATGGTGGGAACGGTTGAAACATCACCGGCAAAGTTGAGTAGGGCTTTGGTTCTGGCTGTAAATGAAAAATGTTTTAGTCTTTTAGTGTTCTATTGCGAACCACGTCGACATCCAAGCTAGACATTTCCACTACAAGCCGACCTCATTGTCCAGAAAGCTATGCGACATATGCGAGGTGAGACTGGTAATGTATAGCTTGATAATGTGGCCGTGTGTACGATTAGTGTATAAATTTTCTTAAAAAAAAAACCCTTTTTCTGAATGTGAGGAATACAAATGTTGAATTGAAAAAAGGAAGTTTAGGTAGGTTCTTTTTTCTTTTAGTATTTAATCGTATTCTCTCGTATTCTGGCTTTAATAAGTCATAAAGCAAACTTAGATTTTTTTATTTTGAGCCCACTGCAGGACGAATGCCTCCCTTCCTTAAGCTCTTTCCACTTTTCCCGGTCTATAGCAATTTTGGGCAGCATTGCCGTTTCCTGGCTTTCATAGAAAAGTTGATTTATTTGAACTCTAATTCCATGCATGGTACCTAATCATACCTTTACTACACGTCCATCGATGAGCCGTTCGCAGTCTCTTCTGAATCGGTTGCCACTGACCGCAGCTGGCATCACGGAATCATCGAACGTGGTCAGAGTGTGAGAGCGTGCGAAAGAAACGTGTTTTGTTCTGGAAGAGAAAAACATCTAGTTATGAAACCACATATTCTATTCATGTAGATTTTCGTAACAATACTACCGTTTTGAGATGGAATGTGGAAAACATGAAGAGGAAAAAGCGTGATTGAAGAAAATGAGTGAAAGATGATGGCTGACGAATCAACGACTCTTGTGGTAGTTCTTAATATCGAGGTGTAGATGTAGATTTTCATAACAATTTAGCCGTCGTGAGATGGAAAGCGGAAAAACATGATTGAGAAAAAATAATGAAAGCCGATGGCTAATAAATAAATCAACGATTCCTACGGAAGATCTTGTCACAACTCTTTCCATAAATATTTGGGACGATGACAAAAATCAATAAGATTTAAGAAAAAAATTAGCAGTTTTTGCATTGTTTGTTCTTTTGAGAAGACGTAAATCTTCATCTACAAGAAAACATGTTATTATCAAAGTTCACAGTATTCTTGGAACAGAAAACTTATTTAATATGTACCTAAAGGTAGGCAGACAGCCATCGACATATTGCCGTATCAAACTTAACATGATAAGAAAAGTTGGCGTTATAAGTTTCCGCAATATTTGCATAGGATTTATGTATATTGGAGAGCAAGTGGTGGCCCAGAAGTAACGGCCCCGTCTTACAAGTTGTAGGTCGTGGGTTCAAACCCAGGCAGCCGCTTTACTTTGTGTTTCGGCTGTTGCCGCTGTGTTATGCAGTTATGCTTCGAAATTTATTAATAATGGACGGTACTGGTTTATATCTGTATTGTATGAATATTAATTTTAAAGGTTCTGAATTTCTTTATATATATAAAATAATCTGAGCTGAACTTGAGCGACGTCCGCAAAGCGATGGCGAGACGACGACTGCCGCCCCTGGCGGCGCGGTATGCTCGCGATATGGCTCCGCAGGCATGGTCATAGAAAGTCCTGCCGTGCGCCATCTGGCGGCGGCGGGGCCGTAACACTGTATAAATAATTTTATCACCACTGCTCTCAAAACGGTGACGAAAAACATCGTGAAGAAACTGGCATATCGTAGAACCAAAAATTCGAAGACATGTGACATGTACCAATCCGCACAAGGCCCGCGTGGTAGATTATAAACCACTTCATCTCGAAGAGAGGAGGCCTGTGTCCCAGCCGTGGGGCAGTGTGATAGGCTGATTATGATATGTTATGAATTTCTATTTTCTATCCGTCTTTAAAAAAGAAGGAGGTTCTCAATTCGCCGGAATCTTTTTTTATCAACAGGAACTTTGGATAGATACAATTACAATCTCAGCTGATATAGAGAGATCTGGTTACGTGTCTACAATATTCATCTAGCTTTGTTAACAGACTACACTCTAATACATTGGATGCATCTGAGCGAAACGTCGCTCAAAGGATGTATGTACGAGTATATCAGATTTAAGAGATGCATATCAGGAATAGTAGATTGTTATGCAAGGGTCGAAAGTAATCAATTCCTATACGAGGCAGTTAGACGCCCGAGCGCAGCGAGGGCGGCTATAGTCCGAGTAGGAATTGATGACTTTTACCCGTGTTAAACACTCTACTTTTCATTTCGAATATAAGGAAAGTAAAAAGTAGTAGTTTTTCTAAAATATTTATTGATAACAATAACATGCATAGTACCTATTTAAAATTAATGGAGAAGTTAGAACAATTTGTGAAATTTAAAGTTAAATTCTTGTTTGGATTATTTACGGTGTTTGATATATTATGACTTTGGCTATACTGGATGTCTGTAAAAGTAGGAGACTCTGGTATTTGATTAGACGGTGGAATCCATGGCAGAGACTCCCTTGAAGTAGTTGGTTGATGCGAACTGGGGCGTAAATTTATAGTCTCAGTTAATTTTCTTGAAATTTTGGTTTTATTTTGGACAGAGTCCTCAATGTAGCCTTCCGCGACTGTGCTGGATTTCCATCCTCCATGTCTTTTTAACATTGTCAAGTTCGCCCCAGAATCGGCTAACAGTGTCGCTGACGTTCTTCTATAACAATGCCCGGTATACTGCTCACGGTTTGGTAAATTCAAATTTGTTGCTATTTACTTCGGCATACCTGATATTTTCAATTACTGCATTTGCCTCGTCTTTAACCGAATCTAGGGTCAATATTTCAGAATCGCTTGATCTCTTTTTATTAAAGAAATATTAGTCTATAAAATGAAGTTTTTGAATTTCGGTACAGCTTACAGGGTTAGTATCCCGCCAAATAATACTATTGTATTTTTTTTTTTAAATATGGAACACACCGCGTCAGCGCGGTGGGCTGTCCCGCTTAATAGTTTTTTTTTTTAATTCACACTGGCTGTTTATACACTCACAAGACTGCAGCATTTTTCTTAATTTATGTAAAAAATTTCGTAGCTGACTACAGTTCTATTTTCAAAATTCATTCCCACCCTAAAGAGGGAAGTAATTACTATGAGTTTTTCCCGCCCTGTGGTGGGAAACAGCGTCTTCCACCCGCTATTTGGATCAAACAAACACTACTTTCCGAGTATGAGAAATGAAAAATTAATTTCCTGTGTGATTGGGACTACGGTAATACTGGATGATAGTTTGATGAAAACGCAGACATTTCTGTTTATTTCAGTATATTTTCTCATTTTAGATATGTTTATAAATAGTAAAAATGAGTCTTTAAAAATAGAAGGACAGACACGATATACAATAATATGTCAGTCAAGAAGAGACTTCCTAAGTACTCGATTTAGATCAGATACTAATATTTTCTAAAAATAGGTAAGTAAAGTAACTAATACTGAACTGAGCATTTTCTTCTAATATTCCTGTTTCTTTTATGTCTGAATACGTTATTTTTGGAAATAAACAGAGCGTTAATTCGTAACTCCGTTGTTGTTTTTGTCGACGAAGTTAATTCATATGGATTATAAACCATACTTAGTTAATGTTATAATATTGTTGCGCGCCACAATTGATGGCGACATTAGCTACCACTAGCGCCATCTAGTATCGAGTAGCAGAACTAATAATTATTCGGGTCCCTTGTAGAAACTTCGATGCTAGAACTTTCCAGAACTATCGATGTCTGGTCGGTCGGGACCGGTATGTACTCGACCATTCTAGATGTTTCTACGGTAGAAGGTTCTGGAACTATCCGAGGCCTATATAAGGCCGGTGTGCCTGCGAGCCGAAAGCAGTATTGGATAAGCGATACAAGCGAAAACATCGAAGCGATCTTCAAGTGCGACTTTCAAGTAATTAGTAGTGCGATTGTGTTTTATAATTAGTGTGTTTAAAGTTGTAATTGCTGTTTTTAATTAAAGTGTCTATTTTTGGTTATTAAATCGGCAGTTTTTACTGTCACGAACCCCAAGCTCGTAACAATATATAGATTTTGTATATCGATAATGTTGATGTCTTTGTATATCAAGTGATATATCTACTCCTCCGTGGTTTGTATCAAATGGATATCTACTTTTCCATGGTTCAGTAATTACCTCCCGGTTACACAATTGGAGTTTGAATGTCTAAGACATCGTTTTTAGGTTAATTAACAGCTTATACCCACAATAGTCAACAACGAAGAGAAAACTGAAACTACCCACTGTCTAAAACGCCACCAACTGCACCAGACTGCTTGAAAAGTGGTGTTGTTCTAAACATTTTAGTTTTTTTTTGCAGTCCAGTTATTTTTTTGTCAACTTTTTATTGTTTTTGTTTGTATTTTAGTATATTAAGTCCGTTACGCAAAAAGAAGAGTATTGTTATAAATAGACAGAAAGACAAGGATAGCATTTTATGTGACCACACACTATCTATAAGACGACGGCCACCAACTGCATCAGACTGCTAAAAAAGCGATGTTGTACTTTTTAACAATTTTTTGCAGTTCGGTGTTTTTTAGAGCTCTTTGCTGTTGGGTTTTGTTATTTGGTTTGTTAAGTCCGTTACGCAAAAAGAGTATGTTATTTTATTATAAGCAGACAGAATGAGAAGGGTAGCATTTTATCTAGTGATATTAATAGTACGACTAATACTATTATTACCTGTGGGGTGGTATTGTGAGAGGGGGTGGCGGGGGCGGCGGTGGTATAGGCGTGTGGGCAGGGCATCTGAAAATATCATTAATAAGTAACTATACAAATATAATCGAATAAATAAAAGTCTTTATTAAAACACAAATATTGAACTATGTTTATTGGCGTGGTTCGCGTGGTTGGTATCTGGCGTTTTTAAAAGTTTAGACATTTTTATTTACTGTTTTAATTAATCTTATAGTAAAAATACCTCGTTGTCTCGTCATCTGCCTTAAAAATATAATTGAACATCAGAACTGCAACACAGATGGAGAATAAGCTTATATGTTCTTGTTCATTAAGGAAATTAATGAATTAATTCATTGACAAACAACGTGCATACCTAGCAGCATGAAATTTTGTACAAGAGCTCCTTGTAGCGAATATGACCACTACTGAAGGATGTTTTATAATTTATACCCTAAAGGAGTTAGGCGAGTCGCCCACATGAGCTAGAGTCGAGGCGGCGTCGAGACGCGGGCGCACGTTTTCTATAGGAATAAATGGCAGTGCGCTCACATACCTATTTATTCCTATAGAAAACGTGCGCCCGCGCCTCGACGCCGCCTCGACTCTAGCTCGTGTGGGCGACGCGCCTTAACTAGGCGTTGAAAGTTTGTGGGGAAGCTTATCATTTTTGCCTATGGAAAATCCCATCTATCACACGGTTAGTAATATCAATAAAATGTATAGACATTAATAGACATCGACAAAATTTGTTGCTTATACTTATTAAATGATCTAAGATAGAACTGTAGTTTGATATTGAAAATACTCGTATATAGCTTTTAGATTTATTTTGGTCCACATGAATGTCTTTTACTTGAATGGACCAAAAAAAGAAAAGATTGAGAAAAGAGATCTTGTCAATTATATCTTCAGAAAGGTCTTGACGCAGAACGTCACTTTCGCAAAATGTCACTGTGAAGGTCACTTTCGCATAATGTCACTTTCGCAAAACGTCATTTTCTCAAAACGTCATTTTCTCACAAAGTCACTATCGCAAAACGTCATTTTCGCAGAATGTCATTCAATCCATTTTTTTTCTCAGAAGATACCTAATAAGCTAAGCTAAGCTAAGGTCAAGCAAAACTGTTTTTATTTATTATGAGCCACTGATTCAATCATTCATTCTTTTTATCAATTTTCAATTAACTAACTTCTTTCAACATTAATAACCTAACTGCAGCAGCAGCACCACAGTACCCAATTTAGCCCTTATTCCCGGGTATAACCTTCAATTTATAAAACCCGCTGGGTTTTATCCCATCCTTATCCATTACGGTCATAACAGTGTTTCGGTTTACTGCGGCTGCGGTAATTACCTCATATTAACCCACATGAGTGTCATTAGTTTGCCAGAGCCTGAAAGCCTACAGGAAATGGACCATTTCTAGAAATTGTATTATGTTGTATGTGACAACGGTGATGTATGACGCGATTAGTCGGTTGTGGACATCTGGTGTAGTGCTGTTTCTAGGATATAATCTTTATCAGATGATTCATGGACATTGCCATCAGTTTTGAGTTGTGTGTCATGGTTGCTGCAGCTGTTAAGTATTTTAATTTTTGACGTGATAACGTCTTATAAATCGATGAACGCCGGCTGCACGCACTAAAAAGCATGACTCATTGTCACATTCCGCCTGAGCCGAGCGTGCAAGCGAGAGCGCGGAACAAGCGATAGAGAGGCACGATCGGCTTAAGCGTTCGGCTTGTGACGTGTATGAGTATGATAACTAACTGAATGTTTTCTTATGAAATTATCACGTACGAGTAAAATTATCGTCCGTAAACCGACTTTACAGACAACCAATTTTTTATTTAGCCCACTTCTGTTCTACTGCTGAACAAAGTCCCCCCCAAACCCTTCCAGGCATCTTTTTCAGAGCCAAACTGGATCCAACCCTTGTGGTACGCGTCTAGGTCGTCTCACCACCACTTCCTGTTTCATTATTTTTGTTAAATCATAATGAAGACAGGAAAGAAAAGTTAGAACGAATTCTCGATTTCCAACGCAGTGTTTAATTTATTTCTTTACATCGCTTCCGGTAATCATATTATGTGAAAGAGTGGATAAAGTACTCAAGGTAGTCAAAATGTGATTGGAAATTATGAACATAAGCTGCAATTAAGTATATCAAAATGAAGACGAGTTATGTGTTACCTTAGTGCCCTAATACTACCGTAAATATATCCTATTATGTAGGTACCTATTTCTATCGAAATTGCTCCTTCAATATATTCATTAGTTCAATTTCGTATTCAAAGCCATTAATTTCGCATGCATCATATTATACACAAAGATAATTGGATTTTATATTGGTTGATTAACTTCATGTAATTTCGACAAATTCTGCATAATTAATGTCTAGTTATTAATCCCATAGAGATCTAGCAAAATTAATTACGTTATGCCTCCAATCAATCAGTTTACTCTTACATTTGGGTGATTCAGGTGGATAATTTCAAAATTATATTATAAAAGTACATGTGTCCTTTTCTCTTTAAGGGTATTATCCTATATGTATAATATAGCAGTGTTCATAATCTCAGATAATTTACATTTTTATCGCCATTTAATCAGTTAGCTCGTAGTTAGTTCGTGAAATCTATGTTAATTCTTGAGTGACCATTTGTAACAAAAAAGGGCCTAATAAGTTTTTGGTTGCAATAGAATTTGAACTTTGTTAAGTATGAAATTCAGTTTGTTGTTCTATAACTTGAAAATTATCTCAAATTCCTGGCTCTGATATAGGTAATTGTTCGTCCAGAAATTCAAGTCAAATACTCGTTAACGCCAAAAAATAATAAAAAACAGCAGACAATATAGTTCGCTAAAACATCGCAAATATCGCAATTCCACTTTGAGTTGCTTAGTTTTAGTACAGTTTAGTTCCAACCCCCTTTTCTTCAAGTATATTATAGAAATAGCATAGATATAGTAATACCTACTTAATTGTTTCTCCAGAACTTCAAGTCAAAAACCTTAACGCCAAAAATTAATCAATGAACAGCAAACAACAATTTGCTGAAAACAACGCTTTGTTTATTGCTCCCGAGTTGCTTAGTTTTAGTACAGTTTCGTTTTAGTTCCGACCAGAACTCGGAACGGTGATTGAAACCACGTAAAACAATGTGCAATGCTGTAGCTAACAAAACGGGTATTGCATTTTGCGTTTTGAAAGTTCAAAAAACAATTTGTGGGTATTGGTATAGCCATCATTCGAATGTGCTCGTAAAGTAAGTATGAACTTAAAACTAAAGGTCCAGTCAGCGGCAGGCAGAATAGGAGAAAAATATTGGTTGGCACATATAAAAGCTCCCGGGTAAGGCAGACAGGTGCGTCGCATCGCCGCGCCGCGCCGCCGCGTCGCACCAGTCTGCGGAAACCTTAATGCTGCAAACTAATCTGACTTATTACAAAAATATGCAATTATAATAGTTTCAGCCCAGTTTCAGTTTTCGTACGAGCGATTTTTTCCTGCGGCGATTTTTTTTCTCACACATGATTTTAAACGTACTGCTTAACGCCGAGGGTTGAAAATCAAACAGTGTGTTTTTGACGCTAGGACTGGGACACATTCTGTTGGATTCTCAATGTTTAGCTCAACACAGAAAGTTGAAAATCCATTGCGCGATATTTTTACGAACGGGGGCTTAATTATTTGCTTTGATATTATTATTATTTTTCGCACTAGCCAGTAGACTTCGTTAGCAATCGTTTTTTTCTGCGATGTCACAAGAAAACTAAAACATTGTAACATAAAAAGTCCGCATACACCGATTCAAGAATTCCGAGTAGTGGGTTTGCATCACTTGACCTTTTTACTGACCTTACATCGCGTGACTTGTTACGTCACAAAGGGATGAAACAGAAATAAAATGCTCCACAAGTCAAGTATTGAGGTTATGTGGGTAGTTTCATCAGTGGTATGAAGCATGAGATTTTTTCGTGTCATTTTGTCGATAGTTATAATTTGTTTCATTTTTGTTATGTTCACACTATTGTAAATGTCTTCACAATTGAATTAAAGTACCTATCTAGGAATAATCGTAATTTCGATCAGAGAAAACATGGTCGCATACATCGACGCGCTAACTGTAACTATGAATGAAGCACATGATCCTAGACCCTTTCTAGCATAGAAATGACCCGACGGTTATCAAAAAAAAAAGACGGGTTGCACTCCGGGAGTGCCGGCAGAAGTGAAAACTTGAATATTAACGTTGAAATAAATCAATTATTAATTTAATTAATATTACTCATTTTTTTTCAATATTTCTGCGTCACTTTTTTCATTAATAGATGCACTTTGTTCAATTTCCATATTTTAAACACTTTCGGTCTTATTCATAAAAAAAGCCTATTGAAGGTTTAAACCATTCATTAGTTAAAATGCTCAATAGGCCTTTAAAACATTCGATAAAGGGGTTAGAAGATTTTTGTATGGTGGGTGGCCCTAAGGTCGGCCGCCATTTTGATTTTTTTTCAGAATCGCGGTGTACAACAAAAGTTATATATTTAGATAGAGGACGCTTATACAAACAAAAAATGTTATATAACATAATATCCTAAAGCGTCAGGTTTCGGAGTTATTCACCGAAATATAAGTCGAAAACAACAAGGATTTTTTTGTTTTTTTTTCCTCCAGGAAAGCATATTGAACTATTGGGGTAATAGAAACGTTATGAAACCTTTATGGAGAAGAAACAAATGAAGAATAGACATTTTTTAAACAAATAATTAAAAACGGCTATTTATAGTTCGTTTTTTAATCCCAGAGACTAACCTGATATTTAAGTCTTTTGTGTTTTCGTTTTTTTTTAGCATAGAAGTTTGACTTTACACTTGTCAGATTAGTCTCTGGGATTAAAAAACGAACTATAAATTGCCGTGTTTAATTATTTATTTAAAAAATGTCTATTCTTCATTTGTTTCTTCTCCATAAAGGTTTCATAACGTTTCTATTACCTCAATAGTCCAATATGCTTACCTGAAGGGAAAAAAAACAAAAAAATCCTTGTTGTTTTCGACTTATATTTCGGTGAATAACTCCGAAACCTGACGCTTAGGATATTATGTTAGATAACATTTTTTGTTCGTATAAGTGTCCTCTATCTAAATATATAACTTTTGTTGTGCACCGCGATTCTGAAAAAAAATCAAAATGGCGGCTGATTTTAGGGCCAAAACCTTCAAACCCCTTTTGTATTCATAAACGCTTCATAAACGTTCTATAACTAGAATATCCTACAACTTCTAAATGTTGCCATTATAATGAAGTCATCCAACAAATTGGCCAACACATTAAATCGGCATACGAGAATATCTGTCTATGAACCGAATATTTGTGTCCATAGACATTATTACGTATGAAAAACTAATTTATTGTCTACAGTTTCAACAGTTTTGACGCGACAACGTCATGGTCGTCATGGAAACCAAAAAGTACTCTGTGAAACTGACTTTTCAAACATTTGTACGTCAAATGTCATTTTCTTCGGCCATCTTTGTCGTGTCTCACTTGGTTCAATTCGGTTGGCGCCGCCGTAGAAAGAGATGGGGAGGGGGGGGGGGGAATCTCTCCTGACGGTCACGTGTCCTGACGCGAGTTTAACATTTTTTACCCATTACAAAAAGTGTTCAACGCCGCTAAAGAAGTTTTCACTTCAAAAAAAAAAACTGATGTTTCATACAAAAGTGCAATACCGACGCGCGACGCCGTCAAAATGTACGGAACAGCATTTTTTTTAGTAACCGAAGAAAATTCTCCACCCCTGCGTTGAAATTTTTCGTCAGTCAGAATCACGTATTGATCCATGGTAACAGATTGGGCGTCAAGAGTGTACTACGTGAGCTCGACAAATGGACGTGCGATTAACGCTTATGCGACAAAACTGTACTGCGACTCACCATAGTTCGAATGCACGCTTGTGCGACACACTGAAGATCGACATCACGCTAGTACGACATGAAGACACATTTGTATTCATAATCATATGTATATTATATGATGACCTTGATGGCTTAGTTAGTTACAAACTCTTGGTAATGTTCCCGGATTCGATTACGGGTTATAAAACTTGGGATAGTAATAAAAGCTCCGACAAAAAAATAAGAATTGTCCTTACTAAAAATATTAAATCTACTGCCTAAAATACTAACTTTCCGACTACTTTGTCCGAATAAAAATGACGAAACGACCGAATGAGATACTGAAATCTTCCAAAAATAAACATGACTGTTTATTGCTATAATACTTTCCTACCAGCTTAAATTACGTTTTGATATATACCTAGGTAAAGGTATTCTCATTCGCTCGCTCTTGCATCCTATGTCGACGGAGCCCCGCTTCGCGGGGCTCCTATTTCTATGTAAAGGGTTTAAAGTAACCTAACCAAACCGAACCTCGCGGTGCCCTTGACAAAACCTCTGTTGTTTGTAACTTAGTAATTTTGTCGGAGGTTCAGTATTTTATTCGGAAGTTTAGTTTTGTTATTCGAAGATTCATTTTTTTTAGTCGGCCACAGATCGCCGCTGAAGATTAATTTGTTTTTCGGAACCATTATTATTTCCCTAAAACTTGCTAGCACTTATAACGATATAATTCTTCAACTTCGCCGTAGCCGTAGTAAGTACTAGCCGTAGTAAGTTGTCTGAAACTAAAGGTTCAGTTTTCGACTTATATTTCGGCGATTCATTTTTATTTATGTAGATGAAGTTAATGCTTTCTTATTTTTCATTTAATATCTACAGAAGGCAGTATCGCATAATCGTTTGTCGCACTAGGGTAGTGTCAAACTACTGTAATACTGCACCAACGTACTGTCGAATTACAGTACTGTCGCACTACCGTAGTGTCGCACTACCGTAGTGTCGAACTATTGTCGCGCAATCGTTTGTCACACTAGCGTGATGTCGATCTTCAGTGTGTCGCACAAGCGTGCATTCGAACTATGGTGAGTCGCAGTACAGTTTTGTCGCATAAGCGTTAATCGCACGTCCATTTGTCGAGCTCACGTAGTACACTCGGGCGTCGAGTGTACTACGTGAGCTCGACAAATGGACGTGCGATTAACGCTTATGCGACAAAACTGTACTGCGACTCACCATAGTTCGAATGCACGCTTGTGCGACACACTGAAGATCGACATCACGCTAGTACGACATGAAGACACATTTGTATTCATAATCATATGTATATTATATGATGACCTTGATGGCTTAGTTAGTTACAAACTCTTGGTAATGTTCCCGGATTCGATTACGGGTTATAAAACTTGGGATAGTAATAAAAGCTCCGACAAAAAAATAAGAATTGTCCTTACTAAAAATATTAAATCTACTGCCTAAAATACTAACTTTCCGACTACTTTGTCCGAATAAAAATGACGAAACGACCGAATGAGATACTGAAATCTTCCAAAAATAAACATGACTGTTTATTGCTATAATACTTTCCTACCAGCTTAAATTACGTTTTGATATATACCTAGGTAAAGGTATTCTCATTCGCTCGCTCTTGCATCCTATGTCGACGGAGCCCCGCTTCGCGGGGCTCCTATTTCTATGTAAAGGGTTTAAAGTAACCTAACCAAACCGAACCTCGCGGTGCCCTTGACAAAACCTCTGTTGTTTGTAACTTAGTAATTTTGTCGGAGGTTCAGTATTTTATTCGGAAGTTTAGTTTTGTTATTCGAAGATTCATTTTTTTTAGTCGGCCACAGATCGCCGCTGAAGATTAATTTGTTTTTCGGAACCATTATTATTTCCCTAAAACTTGCTAGCACTTATAACGATATAATTCTTCAACTTCGCCGTAGCCGTAGTAAGTACTAGCCGTAGTAAGTTGTCTGAAACTAAAGGTTCAGTTTTCGACTTATATTTCGGCGATTCATTTTTATTTATGTAGATGAAGTTAATGCTTTCTTATTTTTCATTTAATATCTACAGAAGGCAGTATCGCATAATCGTTTGTCGCACTAGGGTAGTGTCAAACTACTGTAATACTGCACCAACGTACTGTCGAATTACAGTACTGTCGCACTACCGTAGTGTCGCACTACCGTAGTGTCGAACTATTGTCGCGCAATCGTTTGTCACACTAGCGTGATGTCGATCTTCAGTGTGTCGCACAAGCGTGCATTCGAACTATGGTGAGTCGCAGTACAGTTTTGTCGCATAAGCGTTAATCGCACGTCCATTTGTCGAGCTCACGTAGTACACTCGGGCGTCAATGTTCCTACCACCCTGTATAAATAACACTGCATTTTCCCAATCAACCTTGAACCTTACACCATAGCGATAAAGTTGAAAATCTATTAAAGAAATTTGACAGATTGTAGTAGCTTGATGTGCTGGCGATATCTGTACATAATTCTTGCATTAATGAATTTCATTCAGCTCAATAGAGTATTCTTCTGCTAAATGTCATACCTTTACACGAGTTCTTCTGAAAAGTATACCTACATATCAATACAATAAAAATCAATATATGTTATTCAGACGTCTTACTGGATATAAAACATTTCTAGTCCTCTGGATACCTACTTATTAAATTGACGCGACTTCTAGGTCTGGTTTTCCATAAAACAAAGACTTTATAAGCTTGCTTAACATAATGATACTATGAAATCACAGTACAAGAGAAATTCTAGAAAGAAAAATACCGAGTTCGGAACTCACTTCCTTGGCTCGGTCGCCACAGTACAGACGCGCAATTTCTTTGCGCAAGTTACAAGAAAAATATTCGAGTCAGCATAAAATAGAAAATATTTTATTTACACTCCTTAATAAAAATATCACAATTCATTCACCAGTCTAGGTCGTCAAAGGTTCTTTACAAAAGAAAAATACAGAGAAAAAGAAAAAAATACGAAATTGAACAAAAACAACATCGTCAAAGGAGCATTACATTGCGTTGTTATCTCAAGGCGAAACATTTTCTAAGAAAATAATATCTAGAGGGATATCGAACATTCTAAGGGAACGTCTCAAGATTTCATTTGTACCCTTTTAATTA
Source organism: Amphipoea lucens (assembly GCA_947508005.1). NCBI lineage: Eukaryota > Metazoa > Arthropoda > Insecta > Lepidoptera > Noctuidae > Amphipoea > Amphipoea lucens. The sequence continues at coordinate 12,470,831 of OX382374.1, forward strand.
AAAGAACTTGAATTTTCTTTAGGTACTGTAATATTATATTTTAATATTTATCACAAGAAAAACTTGCTTATGATTTAAGAATACGAATGTTAACTTAGTTAAAATTATAACTTTTACTTTTATAAGAGCCTCTGTGAAAAGTTCTAAGTTATCGCAGTCTGTGAACTATGACGAATTTTCTAAATATTCTTTAAGACAATGCCGTGAATCTAATGGGTGATTCATTTACTTTTTTCAAAAGCAAAATATATTATCAATTATCATACAAAAGAACCAATCATTATAATTATTTTTTAATATTATTTCTTTCAAAGTTGACCGTAACTGCGGTTAACATGATCCTTTCTGAAGTTACAATTTTATATGACGCGTCCGAGCATTTTGAGTGGTATTTGGCGAATATCACGCCATGATAACTGAATTTGTGCTGCCTGAAATTGAAACCCGTGATGTCCAGGACATTTGGTTCTAACAAGTTGGCGCTAAGTGCCGTACAGTCTGTGAAAGTATATGGCTATGGCAGCCGCCTACAACGTGTCGCTCGTGTATTTGAGTACGGTGCTCAATTACAAGAGCACATGAGCGACATGTTGTCGACGGCTGCAGTTGCCTCTCCGTTGACTCGTGTCGCTCGTGCGTATGAGCACTTAGGCACATGAGATTTGATAAGAGATTCAAATAAAAAAACTTGATCGACGGTGCTTTCACTTACCGGTAGTAAGTAAAAAATTTAGTAGGCCTATAGCAGGCTGAGCATTGAGCAATTTGACTAACGCCTCTTGGAAAAATTGGTACAAAATAAATAATATAATTTGTAATACTTACGGAATTATAGAAGGTGGTCGAGGTAACGAGCCTCCTCGACTGACTGACGCGATTTGGTCCACATTATAATTTTGGGGCCAACCCGCGTTATCTTCTATTACCGATCTGAAACATAAATCATGGAGTTTATTGAATTTGTATCAACTTGCCCGCGATATTAAATGGAGGAATGTTTATCTGGGATAGTCATAGAGTACGGGATCGCCAGCAGCGACTAGATGACAGTACTATAAAAAATCGTAGCGCCGAAAGTGAGTTGAGCGCATAGCTTCTGTCACGGACCGCCTTCAAAGCTGTGTGTATCTATACAGGCAGGCAGCAGGCAGGCGCAGGTGGCAGGGACATCGATGCATAACCTGATACCATGGATCCAGTACACAATTCCGGACTCCCCAACTTTTTAAATCTGCTGTTTCTTACAAACGTGCAAAACCTACGCGGTCAAAATGTATGGAAAAGCAACTTTTTTTTTAACAACCTATTAAACATTTAACGCAGTGGTTCCAGAATTATGTACTAAATGCATGGTACAGACGCCAGCACATCAACCTACTGCAATCTGTTTTTCTTTAATAGATTTTCAACTTTATCACTAACTAGGTATAAGGTTCAAAGTTGATTGGGAAAATTTGACAGTTTCGGGTAGGTTGATATGCTGGCATCTGTACCTAACAAGTTGTGCGTTGCGGTTCCTGCTACCCTGTATGTCATTAGTGTCGTAGTGCGAGTATACGGTGACACACTTCGTTTGGCGTTGATAATGCTGCCTAACAGCGGCCGCCGAGACGTCTCCGTGCACTGTGGGGACAGTACACAAAACTCTGATGTTACTTTAGCAACTTGATTAAATCTTGCGCGGTTTGTGATGAAAATGTAGGACATAATATATATTTTTCAATGCCTATAAAAAAGTTTCGCAGGAACATACGTCGATACATCAAGCTATACATTTCTAGTTTCAGCCGACCTCGCATTGGTATAGGGTTTTTGTACAATGAGAAGTCAGCACACGCATGGTCACAAAATGCTTCGATAAATTGTGTTTGGAGTAAAAATATCTTCAATAAAGAAAAGAAACGTGTCGTGCTAGTAAAGTAAGGAGCTTTTATTTTACAACACACGTAGTAGGTACTACGAAGGTCGGACTTATAAAGTCAATTGATACAAAGATTTCAACCTTGAAGAGCGAAGGTCTTAAGAGCTACTTATGTAAATTGCGAAAAAATACTTTGGAACTGGAATGAAAAAATTAAGCAAGAAGCCATTTTCTTATTCCCTGCCTAGAATTACATTATACCTAATATTGTTACGTGTCCCATGCGTTTATAAAATTCTTCTCATGTTTTGATGATGGACCGACATGGGCTTGACAACTTAGGTCTAGATAAACCCTTTGTATTTCGAACGTGGATTCACGCGAGACAATGGCTTTTTAATTGTTTATGTTATACGAATGTCAACCGGTTCAACCAGTAAGTAACTTAAAATTAAAAGTAAGAAGAAGGTTCAGATAAAGGCCGTCAAAATTAAAAGCAAGAAGAAGGTTCAGATACGGTGGGACTGAAGTAAAATACAAGTATAATAAAAAACAATGATATCCGAGAGGACACACCATGTTGCCTCCTATTATCTTCACTGCACAAATTCTGTAAGATATTTATTTATTAAACTTTATGCAGAATAACAAAACTCTATACAAAGGCGGAGTTAAGGCCTGAGGCATATTACAATAGCTTTTTTAGGCACGCTAACTTTTTTGAGGCTAGGTTTAAAATCCATTTATACTATAGAAGACTCTTTGATTAAACTAGATTTACGAAAAGGTAAAAAAAGAGAATAGCCGCCTTGTATCTAAATAAAAGCTGGAATAACACAGATAAAGGATACCAAAACATTAATCATTCGTTACTTTTATCCTTTAACTTCTGAATTAAATACAAATGAAACCTTTATACGGAACACGAGGCCTTAAATCAGAAATATCCCAACATGAAGGGTGTTGAAATGTTTCTGATTTTTTACAAGATTAATTTGCAAACTAAATAGGATGAGATAGTATTTAGAAGGGTCTTAGTTGCGTAACTAAGCAATATTTTAGGCCATTTGAAAATGATTTTAATTGACATTTTTGGGATACATGTATTGTGGTCTTGGCAATCGTGTACCTAATTAAAATAGGATAAAGAATCTGTTTCAACATTCTTGAATTAGTGTTATTTGTTATGATTGTCACCACCCACAAAAGTGCTTTGTATCTATACCTTCATTAATGATAATGAAGGTTGTTTTTATTTTGCATTGAATATTTTATATGATGATTGACTATCAACCTAAATTGCTCGTAAATTCTAATCACAAGTTTGACAGTTTTTATTATTCCATGTCAACCTCAAACAATGTACATTGTTTGAGGTTGATCATTAACACAAAGCGAATAAAATGGTGATTTCATTTGAATCTGGAATATTATTCAGTTGAGTTTATTGTCTCTGTGGAAACGTCTTGAGAATCGACAAAAATATTGTATATTTTCATTGGGATTTTTAATGGTCGTAACCTCAGAATCAATTATGCGAGAAGAGTCGCGTAGCCAAATGGTTTATTCTTTTTCCCCATGGTTATGTAAATTTCAAAAGGCTGCTGTTTTGTTGATTGTCTATGGCCAAAAATAGAAGGATCGATATTTTAGAATTTTTGCATGCTATAAAATTGTCTTGCTCGTTTGAAACTAGAAACATTGTTCCGTTTATAAAATGAAGTGGGTACGCAATTTCGGCATTTAATGAAAGATCGGGAATTATCTCTGAGCCAGCGTCGATGAGTCATTGAAAAAGTAGTTTCTGTCTCATTTTCTACATATTTGGGAACCATTGGTTTACCTACTATTTGTGTTGTTTTATTTAATTTAGTGTTCTGATGATGAAAATAGATTTGTTATGATTCTCCTTTGCTTTTTCTGGCAAAATCCAAATACAAAATTCCAAACCTGGCTCAGACAACATTTCTCTTTATACAAATTAATTAAATTAAAAATTCAAGTTCAAGGAATAACAGTACTGACTGTGGCCACTCCATCCGGGTGAAGTCTTCATCCTCTGGCATCCAGGTGTAGCGTTTGGGGTCAGGTTGGCTGCACACAGACCGTGGCCGTCTGCGGAAGTATGAGCACTCCAAATCGGCGTCGTATGCACAAAGCTCTGGCGGTGCCGGGGTTGGTTGGCCGAACCTGGTGGATACAGAAATATCTTTAACTGAGTACTGAGGGAAAATGTCACACAGCCACTACCAATCTGTTACGGTCAGCGCCCACAAAGCAGCAACATGGTAGAGCAGTTTTCGCACTTAATCATTATTAAAATAGAGTTGACAGTAGCGTACCAGAGATAGTGTCTAGCGTAGGCGCCTGTTCAATATATCAGCCTAGAATAACGCTCTCATTGGCTTGCCTTCTCTCTGTGAGAGGGAGTGGGCTGTAATTCACCACGCTAATCCAGTGCGGATTGGTAGTTATGTGTTCGCGTATGCTATTTTCAACTCTATTTCAGTTTTGATTTACTTCATTTCCAATTTCCTGCTTAATGGGTGCTGACCGTTCGAATAATCACTATGACTTACCTGGGATACCTCTGTATTGGTGCATAATCGGTGTTGAGATTCTCATCTGAGGGCACACGCCTCCTGACACACACGGATAGAAATGATGCTCTGGAACAAAATAATCACCTTTACAGTAAGCATTGTTTATGGTAAAATAATTATGGTAAATAGAAGATACTTAAATGCTTTCATGAGTGATACAGCTTAGGCAAAAAAAAAATGAATTTGTTTGAGTGGATATTTTTTATATATTCATTATATTTTGTATTATGAGTATTATATTCGTTCAATAAAATTATTCCAATCATATAAATGTATAAAAATGTTTCAACCGGGTGCCGACTCGTACATACAGCGTGTGACAAAAAAGATTTTTTTCGTGTTTGTCACATAATACTTCTGCACCATGTACCTACTACGTCTTGTCATTATCAACTAGTGCAGTGAAATATATAAAGTTTCATCGTTTAAAAGTTTTTTAACAAAAGTTTATTTAAAGTAACATTTATTTTCTTTTATTTATATATTTAGGTACACATAAATTATATTTTCACTTCTCATGCTCTAAAGATAATTAGGCCGAACAGCCACACGCACAATAAACCGTCGCAGATTAAAGTCGTTATTTTATTTCAACTTTAGTTTATGTCACTTCAGTGTTTTCTATCGTTAATTTAATAAAACCAGATAAAATATTTGTCATTTATTATTTAAAAACGCAAAGAAACGTTTTTATGACTTGGCAGTATGAAGTACCCAAGTCGAATGACACAATGATTAAAAGTAAAAAAAAAACTTCAAAGTTCCGTTGCGGGAATTAGCTATTCTCTTCTTCAATTTTGCAACATTCTTGAACAGTGAAAATACTGTTATTTATACTTTATGCCTGTTTCAATTTCTCGCAATCGAAGTGAAAAGCAGAGTGTTATAACTCGGGCATAAACGAGCCGTTTTACCCATCGACTTAACTATCCACCCTCGCCCTCGGCTCTGGTGGATATAAACGTCTCGGGGTAAAATGGCTTCTTTTATGCACTAGTTGTACAATCAACTATTTTAAATAATAGGATATAAAACATTTAAAAATATTAAAAATAGTAGCCCACTGGTATCGGGAACAGGGCTACAGGGCTCATAGTTTTAAATGGTGTCACTATAGAAGTTTGAAAAAAAAACACATCCATTCTGGATTTCCATCGAGGTAGAAGATAGCTATAAAACACACCACCTAACTTATTACAGAAAGCAGCTTAACAAAATAGATAGCCCGGAAAAAGTAAAGCCAGCCAAAATATAAAAGTGCCCCGTGACCTCCACTTGAGCCCAATACGATTACAAGGGTATAGAATAATAAAATGCTCAATTTGTTACCTTTGCCTGTTCTAAAAGAAGGTCATTTATCGTCCAAATCAACTTAGGACGCCGACACTCCAGTCTCGAGTATAAGGTACCTACGCCATCTTTATTTTCTGTTAATGACCCTAATTCATTGATATATAAGTACGGCAGCAATAAAAATAATGTACAGCCTTACTAATAAAAATATGTATACTTTTACAGTGTAAGCTATGGGTAAGAGTTTCACACTCCCTTTACCAATAATGGGTGTGTACGAGTAAGCATGGTATAGTTCTAGATTAATTATAGCAAAAGTCAGTGGCAACATTCTTTGTAAACTTTTTGAAACTAGATTATTAAACTGTAGAGACATTTGTAAACAGCATAAAAATGTTTAATTTTAATAAATAATACAAATTGCCCAAAATATTGTTTCAAAATATATTTAAAAATAATTGTATGTTGTTTTTTAAAAACGAAAACGAAACGTTTCGTAAAACGAAAGAAAGAAGAAGCATACTTTATAAGTTCGTCATTAAATTTAAGGTGAATGGGTAGTTGTAGCCCGCGAAATTCAATATTTCTTACGTTTTTTGCAATTTTCAGGTCAGTGTCAGGTTATATCTTGATCAAAATATGATTCGCGACTATAACAGGTACGTATTTACAGAATTATAATAATTAGAATCATCAATACATCTTTCTAAGTTAGATTTCTACCGTTAAGAACAAATCTCGTATGGAAAAGTGTTTATGGTAGAAATCTAACTTAAAGAGATATATTAATGATTCTAATGACTATGATTCTGTAAGTACATGTCTATTATAGTCGCGAATCATATTTGGATCAAGATATAACCTGACACTGATCTGAAAATTGCAAAAAACTTAAGAAAATTTAAATTTCGCGGTCTACCATGGCACATTCACCTTAAGAACGCACCTTTCAAACGTCAAACTAGTGTCCCAACGATAAATAATTTGGTTTTTTACCCGACTACGTATGTAAGTATGTATGTTTATAAGTACGTAAGTATGTTCATCTGTTCCCTCACAACTTCTAAACTTCTACAGCCAGCCTACTACCACGAGCTTACAGTTTGATATCACTTATAACTAAGTCATCTATTTTCCGTACATAATTATATTTGACTGTATCTATATTTAATTCGAAAGTCTGTGTCTTGTAAAGTAAAAGGATCGAAACGATTTTTGTAACATTTTCTTCTTAATGGTTCTTCACGGTCCATTTCATGATAAACATCGAAGTAATGCATCGATAAGACTGGGATTTGGATGCGAACGGTCCTAAAAATTAGTAAAATTGCCCGCCAGATCTCCGCGTAATTTCTCATACAGTAAAAACTCCTATATAATAGATGTGTAGAACTGAATTGTCAAATATTATCTTTTATTGGTAGAGTAAGCGTTATACCTAACTCCGGTATATGTCGTTTTCAGTGTTAAACTAATATTAGATCTTTCTTATTTGATCTTTAGGTTTATATAAAAAGTCACTGTAATCATATTGTATTCGCTTAAAATGATAATTACGGACTAATATCACGATCAAGTACCTGTTCTAAAAATAAAATATCCGATATTCTTGCTTACAAGATCCCCAAGATATTTATTTTTATGGGCACAGAGGGAAAAGTATTTTTATTAATACGAACTTTTCCTCAGGGGAATAATATTTATATTAACTTGTACAAAATGGGTCAAGTTTGCTCATATCTTATGCATGACGGGTTTCCGGCTAAACAGCTCAGATGGGACTCGACGAAACAAGATGAAACATAGATATGCAGAAGGTAGGTAAGTAGAGAATATTGTTTTGAGAAGAAAATTAAAAAATGAAGGATATATTTGCATCACAAAAATTTGAGAAGGAGCAGTAACTGTAATAAGGGGACGACACTAGCTGGGCACATCATACAAGGAAAATTTTTAATTGATCTTTTAAAAACTTATTGACCTTCTAATGATGTAAGTATACGTTAACAACGACCCACGCTATTAAAAAAAAATTGCCTCTTGTTATGTTATCTTCTGGACTTTTCTCACAGTTGGTTGTAGAAGTTAAACTAGGGTAGCACGTCTGCCGCCTTTGGCCGCCGGACGTTGGACGCGCTCGGCCCGGTCCTGCAGAGCTGGCTCGAGCGGTCCCACGGTTTCCTCTCGTTCCGTCTGGTGCAGGTGTTGTCCGGCCACGGCTGTTTCGGAACGTACCTGCACCGGATCGGGAGGGAGGAGACCCCGGCGTGCCACGACTGCGGCGCGGCGGAGGACACGGCGCAGCACACCCTCGAGGCGTGCCCGGCTTGGTCCGAGCTGCGCCGCGGTCTGACCGCGGCGGTCGGACAGGACCTCTCGCTTCCTGGTGTGATCAACGCCATGCTGGGGAGCGAGGAGGCCTGGGCAGCGGTGGCCTCCTTTTGCGAGGACGTAATCTCGCAAAAGGAGGAGGCGGAGCGCGCGCGGGAGGACGACCCTCTCGCTGTGCCGCTCCGCAGACGAAGAAGGGGTCGGAGAAGGCGCCAGCCTCTCCCCCCTCATGGTGGCGATGGGCGGGCGACAGGCACGGGGGTGCCGTCTCCCGCATTGCACCCATCACCACCTTCGTCGGTCACTCCCGGGCCCCCGTGAGGGGCCCGCCCTGAAGGACAATCGTCGGCGGAGGACTGGACGTAAAGGCTACGCTGGATTCCCAGTCCCCCGCCACTCGGACGAAGCGGGAGTGCCGCTGGGTTTTTTAGTGGGTATACCGGGTCAGACCCGGGAGTCCCACATAGCCCCCCATCCCCCGATGGGAGGGTATGCGTAACGCATTTTTCCCAGCGCAAAAAAAAAAAAAAAAAAAAGGGTAGCACGTCTAAACGGGTTAGGGTTAGGTTAGAAATGTGACCAACAGCGCGCGAGCCGAGCGAGCGAAGCGAGAGGTGCCGCAGCAGCGGCCGGCAAGCGCTTTATCCAAGTTGATCACAGTTACTCGTACTTGGTTATTTAGTATTTTTAGGACAGCAAAATAAGAATTATTTGTGGTTCACAAAGGTTAAAAGTTCATTATGTTAGTGTTCATTCATATTTAAGGAGAGCCAAATGGGAATTTGAAGTTCGATTAAATACATGTCATGATATACTCGTAATACTGACAACTGCAATATAAACTTCAGTAAGATACGAACACAACATTTTTAATTTTTGTTTGGAGATTTTTTGAGAGCTATAATTACTGCTAAGTACATCTTCTTTAAGTCCTACAAAAACCCAAAAGCAAATGAAACCAGGCTACATACTCGGCAACTAATCCGACAATTCGTAAGCCAGTCTGATTGGGTAAAGCCTAGTAAAGCGCTCGGGCAAGGGAAATGTTCCCCCTTGCCTTGTTTGCTCAGACACAGAATGCTTATAGTACTACGTACAGAAGGGACACTCCTTTCCCCGCACTCATATCAGTTACCGCACCTCACCCCGCACTTCGAGGTATTCGTCGCCGGCTCTTTAGCAAGGGCGCTTGTAATCGTAAGAACCGCAGCGCTGGCTGTACTGCTAACGCAAACACACAATTTTACGATTTAAAAGTTTTATTTGAGTTTTAATTACGATGGTTGGATATTGTGATGCTTTTCCGAATTTGTATTTACATAAACTGTTTTTAAGATTTCGCATTTTTAATACCATGCGATTTAATAACCGATTATTTAAAGTCATTTAAACGAAAATATTTTAGTGTTTTTATTTCATTACGAACCCGTCTATAAAAAAATAAACAATTGAACTACAAGGTCACTACATAATAATGTACACGTTCGGTTCGCCCGACGCAGATTTCTTTTCGCGCCATTTTTTTTTGACAGCCAACCCTACTAGAGTTCACGCACCCATTTGCACGTGTACAAACGTCATTTGGTTATATAGTAGTAATAGGTAATTATTTTGCGAGCGTCGTATGGAGTGTCCGGAGGTGTGCATCAGATCAAATGACATCACCCATTCTGGGATATTTTTTTGGCGTCCATCAATAATAATTACATATTTTTAAAGTACACATACATTTTTTACTAAGGCGGTAAAGTCGAAAACAATTTGGATTCGGAGATATACTCGTATTATTATATTTGGAGGCGGATTGAAAGATAAGATCGTTGTATGTCTTTGTTGTCAAATTCATGAAAGCGTTGTCGCCGTACAAATAAATGATTCTACTATTGCGACGATTCAAATAAAATGTAATTCATTCCTGGCTGCCGACTTTTTATTTTTTATCCCAAGTCGCCGAGCAAAATGGGTGATCTCCTTTTTACAGTTTGCAATCTTGTCTTCATTATAGTGCAATTTTTTTAAATGTAAACGTCTACTGATATGCATACTGAGTTCCCGATTACTGTGAATATGAACGCGATTACAAAGGATACTGATAATAAACTCAAGCGTTAAGTTCAAAATATTACTAATCATAAGTTTCTTTGAATTTTAGAACAAGTTCTTATTCCAAAATTCATAGCCTTTACAGATGTTGCAGATTAGGGAAATCAGATTGGACTATAAGGATTTCGAACTAAATTAAGTTGACTTAAATTAAGAAGATTTAGACGGTAGAGGAGACCACAGCCACAGATTTCTTAGGAGTGTGCAAAATCCTATTTTTAATAAATGGATGCGTTGTGCATTAGCTACTCAAAATCGGGTTGCTACTTAATATTTTCCTAACAAGACATCTATAGGCCTATCGCTTAACTGACCCGGTGCCTGAGGTAGCTGCGCGGTGCGGGAGGGGAGTTGACGTGAATGACGTGTCATGAGAGTTGATGAGAGCTCAGTCATTCGCTCGCTGACGGGAGCGACGGGTGTGACGGGCGTGAATTGAACAAAGAAACTCAGGACACATCAATTCGATAATTCTTGTCGACAAAACGAAATTTTAAGTCTAGTCGCATAAAACAATTCGCTTCATTAGATAGGTTTAACACTTCCGTTCTCGACATTATAATAAACGAATACGTCACTTCCACCCCATATCGCGTTCACACATATCGAGGGTATAGTGCTCAAACCCAATAAGTACGAAATTCGAAACGGCGAAAAAAATTAAGAAACGGCTAAACGTGGTGACTTTATTGGGTTATTACCTTAAGTAATTATCTTTCTGCTGCGAATTCCACTTATTGGATTAGACCACTGGAAAGAGCGTCAAAAATGCATTAAGATGTACTAATAAACCGATTTTTCATTTTTTGACACTTATTGGGTTTGAACACTATACCCTCGATATTGAACTGCTGAATGGGTAACATTTACACGTCTGTTAAAATAACCTTTCCATAAATAAATTTAGTTCGTGTTCACCCGTGTTGAGAAGAATTTAGTGGCAGTTTTATCTCTACAAATTCAATTGGATAGAGTGAGTGCACAGTGAATTGGGTGTGTAGTTGAAGTTTTAGCATGAGAAAATGGAAAGCTGGTGGACCAGCTCTATCGCCATTATGGTGGTCTTAGTGGCTGCTGTGGACTCGCAGAACTTACCTACTATTTAACCGGTTGGTTCTAAATATGCGTTTCCTATCTATTTTTACCGATCTGAAATCGATCTAGAATTTTGCGATCCGAATAGGTAAATTAGATAAGTCATCAAGTGGTATGAATCGAAAAATGAATAATCGATTCAAACCGATGGACCTTAACGCTTTCGAACGGATTTTGGATCGTCTAAAATGTCTATTGACTTTTCAATTGTATTTTTGATTGTATAAAAATTTTGCAACTCAAATAATTTTATACACCAATTATATTACAATAAAATTTATCTTGGCAATATTGCTGTTTTATTATTTAAATAATAGTATGGCAACTTTACTGGTAAATTGAGATACTTTATCGATGACTAATTATTACTCACAAGACTTATATTCTATTTAAGTACTGATAAGACATATATTCTAGTGATAGTTTAAGTGCTAATTTTATAATTGTATTTGTTGTATTAATAACAAAATTAATGCCCAGTTTTGTTTTTGTGTTTAGTTTGTGATGTGGTTCGGAAATTGTCGTTTTCTTTCATCACGAGGTCAATAGCTATGAAGAAATTATATACTTTTCAATGAAAAATACCTTAGAAGATTCCTAAAATCTGTTTGTTCGCGAGTTAAAGTTGGGACGTTTTTACTGAAAAAATTTGAAGCTGTGAAATCGTGTGAAGGTAACTATCTACCTTTGTAAATTAAGTTTAACAGATCAGCGATTGAACAAGGATTGTATAAACACACACAAAATTAAAATCCCACTCCAAGTTGGCCACCATTTCTCAGGTCATAGGTATAAGCACGCAGGTCACCTGATGGTACAACGGTCACCTCCGCCTATGCATACCTGCATTATCGAGGGGTAACAGGTATGGTGAATTTGTGGGTAGTAAGTACGTACTCCCCGGATGAGCTATTTCAATAAAGGGCCTGCTACAACTAAACAGAGTGCCCAGTATACCTTTCCAGATAGAGTAACTGCGTAAAATTTGTGCACTATAATAACGCAAACGACATTTGTCCTTACCAACAACACTGCATTACATGCTTTGAAGTGAACATCGTTATAAGTACCAGCAATGTTGGATTTTTTTTTTTTTTTTGGTGGCCTTTTATGTCCCTCTGCTGGGCAAAGGCCTCCCTACTTTCTTTCCACCTCTCTCTTTCCAGTTGACTAATGCATTTTTATAATATTCATTTGTGTTTTACAGATCATCAGAACTACAACAAAAAAAATTATTGGTTTTGGTGTCTACTCTACGGTTTTTAATACTCACATTTTAAGAACTCTGTACCAATAATAAAAAGTAAGTACGATGTATAGAAAGCGTCCGGGAACTTCGGGAATTCGCGGACAGCTGTATGAAACTAAACTTCTTAGTCTACTGCTGTATAGAGCGAGACTTAGCGATGATATTGAAGAGTTTCATTTAGCCACAAATGTCGACGAGATTGGTGCATTTGATGACATCTGTTTTCGAGCAACATTAAGAGGATTTGATCGACCCATCGCAGTTTTCATACAAGCAAAACACAGAGAGAACAACCACAAGGCTGTTACGCTTAACAACGAAAATGATTTGACCAAATATTTTGATAGTTATCTTAAAATAAAACGTGCGTTCAAATCGAGTAATAAGGACGTGCTTTTTGATGGAGAGTTTGAAGACACTGAATGTCTTTTCGTATTGTACACAACCGCTAATGGTGACCAAAATAAAAAAATGCCTGAAATAAAGTTTGCCAGCTATCTAAATGATTTGATAGGTACCAATGATGGTTATGTTGGATTTCATCCATCTTACAATAATGAAAACGTTGAATTTCTATGTGAACTGGCTGTAAAAGAACAAATTACTTCGCTGGCAATTAACATAGCACGGTATATTTGGGATAAAACTGATTTTCGAGTGATGCTCAACGATGAGCTTATTCTCCACTACCATGTGATCTTGGCGCAAAGAATAATGCTCATTTCGGATATTCAACCTGCAGGACATCGAGTCGCCACTTTCCGAGAAGATTTTTTTAAATCCAACGAGGAATTTATTACTTCATTCAGAGAAACACTGTTCATGGAGGTCCTAAAAAGACGTAAGGTAAACGATGACACAATACTTTTATATCTGTCCATATATACTACGGACCTGCCCACTCCTCCAATGTTAAGCAAACTGATTGGAAGTGTTATAACGTATAATAAACATGGCAAGCTGGAGTTTATGAATAATAAAAAGATACCAGAAGATTTAAAACAACAGTTGAACAAAGTAGATGTATGCCAGTCGACCGTTGACGCAGCAATTCATCTAGCTGCAAAGAAAATATTATCATCGCGGTCATTTAAAGTGCCAGCTGCCTTTGGTAACAAAGATTTAACAATACGAGGAAACGATGAAAAAGTCGAAAAGAGATTGAATCATTTAACTTCGCAAATCATTGATTTATTAGAGGAACCGCAATTCAACAACAAAGTGACTATCGATGAAACTCTCGGAAAAGGATTTCTACAACTTAATGGAGGCATAGCTTGTGCAGTCGGTACTATACTAGTCCCAGATGAAAACAGTAAACTGATGAAGTTCACTGATAATTTCGAATACTAAGGAGAATTAGGTAGTAGGCTGTTTAAAAAATTAAACGGTCAAATTCCAGATTTGCACAAATATAGATTCGAGGTAAAAGTTAAAAACTTTCCTAAACTTTTGTTTCATTGTAGCGATCATGACAAGAGTATGGTCAAAGACTTCTTAAAGAAACTAATTTTTTACACAAACCAAGCTGATGAGAATATTGTGGGAGAAATTTTAAAGAACGAAATAGAAGATCATCAGTGCAACAACGGAAATAACTTTCGTGTTAGATCGGATGCAATATTTTTAACATATCACGATGAGATACAAAAATGGTGGATGATACCTAACAAAGGAGTTTATCTTACAAAAGACACCGAAACTCATGACTGAACAATAAAAAAAATCGTTGAAGAACCACTGATGTGCATTATAAATGTTATGTATAAAAATAAAATAAGCCATATTGATTACACATTCAAAAAAGACTCTGTCGTACTTGAAATTTGATGTTCCGTTTTTAAACACTATGATTATTACCGATACTATCGCACTAACTGTTACTAAGGTTTTACAAAGCGTAAAAAATAAGGATCATGTTTTGTTAGACTTAGAATACCTTTTCAATCTACCAATCAATGACTTTAATGAGCTATGTACTGAATTGTTGAACACAAACATAACTAAAATACTTATTTTCGTATGTGAAAATGAACTTAGGGCTCGAAATCTGTCTAAAATCTTTGGCAAAATTGCTAAAGCTATTAATGAAAAGATGAAGATAATAATTACAAACCAAGTGTCTGCTGAAATAATAAAGAAACATTTTGCACAAACTGTTGATTTGGTTAATGACGAGATAAATAATCTAACTAACATGAGTGAAGAATCAAGAAAAACTATCCTAAAGAACTCTACTGTGTTATTTCAAGACGAACTAATAAGCTTAGATATGATCGTTGATGACGAGTCTATGGAACTTGTAGAAGGAGATATTTTAAATAGAATTGTAAGAAAAGAAACAATTGTAATTGGTAAATCACTTGTAAATTCCAATTACGAAGAAATTAAACATTTGTATGTAGAAAGACGTGTTAGACGGGGCGGTAGACCTATATACGTAGGAGACCGAAATATGACCCCTAAGGGTAATAAAAACAAAATTATTGAAACTCTCAATGATATAACTGATGACGTCGTTATTATAACAGCAAAACCCGGAATGGGCAAGTCAACACTGCTGACTCACATATCACTGACAACTAAGGAACTCGACCCTAGTATTTGGATAGTAAGAATCAACTTACTGGAATATTCAAGGGAATTCAACAAATGGCAAGAGAACAAAACAAACATCGATACATTGGAAACCTTAAACTTTATGTGTCAAGTTGTTGTAAGTGAGAAACATGGTAAAGTTAATAAACTAACCATTAACATTAAACTAGAAGAATCAAACAGTATTGTGAGTTTAAAAGATTGGGTAGGTGATCAATGGTCTGTATTCGAGCTAAAACTGTTTCTTGATTTTTATAACAGAAGACGAATCATTTTCTTATTTGATGGATTCGATGAAATCTGCCCACACTATTCAGTTGAAGTCATGCAACTTCTAAAATCTGTGAGAAGTTTTCCTCGAAAACATAAAATGTGGGTTGCTAGTAGGTCGTACAACAAAATTAAATCAATTTTACAGCGAGAATTCGGGATATCCTATGAAATACTAATATTTACTTCCACAGAAACGGGAAAATATTTAGGTAAGTTTTGGAAATCTAATTTGTCAATGAAAGAGTTCAATAAGGAGCAACTCGACAATGTCTATGATTTCATCAAATTTATGAGACAAGTGCTAAAATCATTTGGAAACTACGGAACAATAAATAAATTACCGAATTTATCATTGCTTCAAATATACTTTAATGCGTTTGATTACTTAAGAAATGAAGTGAAGTACACTTACATTCTATTGTGGAAGTTTGAAACGGAACTTGACGATAACGTATATGGAGACATTTTTGCACGATTGCGTATGCGGTACAATGGTGACACCAGTGAATATATCAACATGGTCAATTTTGTTGGAACTCCTTTACATCTTTATTTACTAGCTGATTACTTCCAAAACGAAATAAAAGATGTTAGCAAAAAGACTAACAAATGGAATTTGGACATTAATACCTTCAAGATATATGATCATTTTTTAGAAACTAAACTAAAAAGGATACGTTTTCAAGAAAAAAACAAGATGGATGTCTATAATCCTGATAAGTATTATGATTTCTTATGAAAAAGAACGAGCTGATTTTATTTTAAAGCATAAAAGAATAGCTGCTTATGCAATCTTTCGTAGAAGAAGAAATTATGAAATTGTTATAAATAATCATGAACTATTTGAGCTGCGTCCAGTTAGACTGGAAGCCGACCCCAACATAGTTGGGAAAAGGCTAGGCAGATGTAATCATGAATTGTTTAGCAGAAAAGAGTTGAAAGAAGTCAAGAACATGATCAAGATAATAAAAAAGGGCGGGGAAAAGACTGGAGTTATATATAGCATAGCTTCCAATAATATTCCAATATTCGTGCACAGGTCATTCGCAGAATATTTCGCAGTTGAATATGTTTGCGATTTATTAAAAATAGAAAAATGTAACAAAAAGCAAGAAACAATGATAGATTTTATTTTTAATGATATGTTTTTTGAAAGTTCCGTCAATGTTCGAAACATTTTAGATTCTAAAATAAAAATGGACGACGCACTAATGAGTATCTTACAAAAACACGGAAAAGTTATATTTGATTTATTGATGGAACAGGCTAATGGTTATCAAGCATTATTAATTGAACAAAATGAAATAATCGGTGGAATCGAGTATGCGTCATCGTTAAACCTTGCTTTATCGGATAATTTAAATAACTTTGTATTCTTCTTCATTTCGATACTTAAAAACCATTTAGAAGCGGACAATGTAGATAATTTCATAAATATTATTAACGAAAACAGTATGTTTACTACTGCTATAAGAGTGAAATGTGAAGAATTTATTACTTTTTCTCTTGATATAGTAAGAAAAATTGATAAATCTAAGGTTAGGAATTTGTTTAGTCGTCGCAATTTCTCTAGTTTTGTGAATTTGTCTTCGGAGAGTAATGAAGACATTTTAAAAATATTTCGCCAAATTTCAGAACATACTACTTCAAATACTATACCGTATAGTATAGTTATGGAGGTTGGATAAGTAATCGCTTTATGTAAAATACTGGTATTCGGCTGCAGTCACAGCAGAATTATCATTATTCTTTCATAATATTATTATCCATCCTTTCATGAAAAAATTCATTCACCCATGAATCCGTATGAGAACAATCATATTATGGTCAATCCTTACTCCCTATTATTTCGACTGCATAAAGAGCTACCGGGTTCCGCGTTCGCATTGTTAACGACTGTATCTATTCTGTGCATATTTCCCGTATAACGAAATACCTTGACATAAAGCTGTATATAATATATCCGGGTAAAATAATTCTTTTGGCAGGCATGAAAAATATTTCAGGATATTTTTTTTTTTTTAAAGTAAATTAAAGTGGTGTCAGGAAAACAGGGAGCATATTAAAATGAATATAATAGCATCCTGTCACGACAAGAAGGATTTTATTAAGTTTTGGAAACACACTAACCAACTGAATGGCAAGTCGAGCCTTCCTGCGAGTGTTGAGGGTATTAGTGAGCCTGCATCCATTGCAAATTTATTCAAGAATCACTTTGCTGTGAAATCCCCTCTAGGTGTAATGGCAGAGGCCTTGGCGGAAAGGGAGCCAGCAATGGGATCAGTAGTAAGGGTGTCGGCTAAGGAAATAACGGCAGTGTTGAGAGGTATGAAGCGCGGGAAATCACCTGGGCATGATTCTCTGAGCATCGAGCATTTATTAAATGCGGATGTGCATATGCCAAGAGTGCTGGCTTTGTTTTTTAATTCCTGCTTCTCACACACTTACCTACCGCATGATCTAATGAAGACCTTGGTTGTGCCCATCATAAAAAATCGCACAGGGGACGCTTCGGACATAAACAACTATAGGCCCATATCGTTGGCTACGGTAGTTGCAAAAGTATTGGACAGTGTGCTTGACAAACAGTTAAATAAACATCTGTCGCTACACGACGATTTGGCTTCAGAGCGGGTCTGTCAACTGAACACGCGGTTCTCTGTCTCAAGCACACTGTTCGATACTATACGGTCAGGAAAACCCCAATGTATGCATGTTTTCTTCACCTATCAAAAGCCTTCGATCTGGTGTCCTATGGTGTGTTGTGGAAGAAGTTGCGTGATGAGACAACTCTTCCGGGTGAGCTGGTTGAATTGTTTAAATACTGGTACGGCCATCAAACCAATATGGTGAAGTGGGCAGGCTCGCTATCAGATCCGTACGGACTGGAGTGTGGGGTCAGGCAGGGAGGTCTGACTTCACCGAAACTCTTCTGTCTGTATGTGGATCGGCTGGTTCGTGAGCTCAGCGGCACTATGGTAGGTAGTTCAATTGACGGAACAATAGTCAATAACATAAGTTATGCCGATGACATGGTGCTGCTGGCCACATCGATCAGCGCCCTCAGGACACTGTTGTTGGTTTGTGAGCGATATGCGGACGCCCAGGGTCTTAGATATAATGCAAAAAAGGGCGAGTGTCTGCTGTTCAAGGCAGGCACTAAGACCTATGCTGCACCACCGGTCTCACTCGCGGGGACCGCTCTAAATTGGGTCACATCCTTCAAATATCTGGGGCACTGGGTCACTGCTACGCAGACCGATAACATTGAAATGGAGAGGGAACGCAGGGCGCTGTCAGTCAGGAGCAATATGTTGATCCGTAGGTTTGCGAAATGTTCAAGTGCTGTAAAGGGCACATTGTTTAGGGCATACTGCCAATCTTTTTATACTTGCAGCCTATGGGTCGACTACACGCAGAGGGCTTACAGCGCCTTGCGAGTCCAATATAATAACGCTTACAGGGCACTGTTGAGGCTGCCGCGACACTGCAGCGCATCAGGGATATTCGCTGAAGCACGTATAGATGACTTCTATGCTATTATTCGAAAGCGGATAGCATCCCTGATGTGGCGGGTGCGTGGCAGCGCCAACAGCCTCTTGATGACCGTAGCGGATAGGTCTGATGGCCTTATATGGAGGCACTGGACTAGGACGATAGTGCTGCCTTCAAACCGTGCCCAGAAGTAGTGTGTGCATTGTTTGTTAGTGTGTTGTTAGTGTGAATTATTACTATTATTATTGTTTTTAAATTTTTTTTTAAATTTATTTATTAATTGAAGGAGGTAATATGTACTAACACTAGTTTTGTAATATGTTTATGTCCTTAATAACAATAGTGGATTGTACCGATCTGAAAATTAAATTATTATTATTATATTAATCCAGGGTGTCAGCTACCTCCATACAAAATTTTATCAAAATTGGTCCAGCCGTTTGAGCGTGAAGAAGTAACAAACATATAAACACACACACAAACTCACAAACTTTCGCCTTTATAATATTAGTGTGATTTATTCTGTCTTTTCTATGTATTTTTAACTACTAACCCTAGTAATAAGTTATAATATTGTATACTAACACGCTGGATCATTGTTGTCCGAAAATAAAGAATATTATTATATTATTATTCAGTTTATTTATTTATGTACATATTAATTTACATTTTTAAATATTTCTTAAAATATAAAAAATAAGTATAAAAAACATTTAAAAATATAAAAAATAGTATTCCGCCGGTGTCGGGAGCAGAGCTACCGGTGGTTAGGGCTCCAGAGACAGGAACCTCCTTACAATACGAGCCGTATCAAGGAGTACTGCCTTCTGAATCAGGCCCTTGATCTAACCGCCTAACGAGAGCCTCAACAGATGTTGACCGAGGCTTTCGGCCATCCCCCCCCGGTGGGTTCCCGCATTGTCGAGGCGGGGGGGCTCAGTAGCCGTGGCTTGGACACCCACGGTGAAGCGAAGTGGAACCCGAGGAGGGGCCGCTCGTCAGGGCTTTTGCCGGTAAGCCGACGACGTAGCGGCCAACAAGTAGGTTGCGGTGCCGCTTGAGCGACATCGCAGCTGAGGCGGGCCGCGATGTCGTATCGGAGGCATCGCGGCTGAGGGTTGGAGGCCGCGGTGGGAGAGGAGTGCCGGTATTGCGGTGCGCCGCTCTCCCTACCCTCCGCGGCCTTGACGGGGTCGCCACCGTCCGATGGCGGACGCGGTGGGGCCGCAGAGGAAGAGGAGTGTTGGTATGATGTTGGCCGCTCTCCCTATCCTCTGCGGCCGAAAATTGGCAGGCGGCGGGGCCAATGACCTGACCCGTCGCAGGGGGACCAAGGGTGCCCAGACACGGGGTCATCTGGCGCCCATGTGCTGGTTTGGTCCCTGGGGTGGTCACGGCGTGCTATGTGTTCTAGTGCGCCGGAGATGGGGAATACTCCCCAGAGGAGGGTCCGGTGACGGACAGCCGCGGCGGGTTCACGGATGAGTGCTAACGCGTGCCCGTGTTCCCGCCGTAAGCGGCAGAGGAGGACACCGTGGAGTTTTAGTGGGTTTGAGTCCCACATAACTGCACTATCTCCCCGTGGTAGTGCAGAATGCATGAGCATTTCTCCACGTTAAAAAAAAAAAAAAAAAAAAAAAGGCTTTCGGCCATAAGGCCATTGGCCGATACGACAATCGGCACAATGATAGCCGAGCTCACATTCCACATGTCAACAACCTCGTGTGCTAAGTCAAGATATTTAATTTGTTCCTCTTTCTCAGCTTTCACGAGGTTCCCGTCATGTGGAATGGTAACATTGACAATCATTGTGCGGCGCGCTAATCGATCTATCACCACTATATCAGGCTTATTGGCGACAATAGTCCTGTCAGTAATGATAGACCGATCCCAGTACAACGTGATATGGTCATTTTCAAGAACTGGGTCGGGCACATACTTGTAATACGGTACCTCAGAATCCACAAGTTTTTTCAAAGCAAGTTGCTGGTGAATAATCCTGGCTACTTGGTTATTATGCCTGTGCAAGTACTCGCCGTTAGCCAGACGAGAACAACCATAGATAATATGTCTGATAGACTCACCCGGACGGTAGCATGCCCGACACACGTCAACCATCCCGTCCTTCATAATATGTCTCCGGTAGTTATTCGTTAAGATAACTTCGTCCATAATTGCACAGACGAAACCTTCGGTATCCCCGAAAAGATCACCAAAACGTAACCAGGATACGGACGCTAAGAAATCTACACCGGGCTCATGGAGAGCCCGATAGAAGCGCTTGTGAAGCTCCTTGCTTTGCCATAACTTCTTGCGGTCATCGGTAGTAAGTATTACAGGTTTGCGCCAGTTCTCTTTAGCCATGGAGAGCGGGGTGAGCCCCTTGTCCACTGCGACCACATCACGGTGTATACCCACTTCAGCTTTTAAAAAATATTCCCTGAGACTGCACACTTCGCGGTTGTGGAGGGTCTTTGCATTTAAAAAGCCTCGACCCCCACACTTCCGCGGAATATAAAGTCTCATCACCGATGATCGTGGGTGATGCATCCGATTTGCAGTCAGCAGTGTGCGGACCCTTCTTTCGAGGGCGTCGATTTCGGTTTGAGTCCATTTGAGTATGCCGAAAGAGTACTCTGGCCGTTGATTGCGTTGTTCGCGTTTGGAGCTCTAAAGCACTTTATTATAAAGTGTTTGGCATGTCGGGTCATCCTCCAGTTTCCAAGGATTTGTTTTGTCCGTTTATTGGGTCCATCTCATCCTGCACATTCATTCACAAACGCATAAAACATACACAACAGTGACACATAACTATTGCATAATACTAATACATCACATTACATCATTTTGGCCATTTTGTAATTTCTTACATCATAAGACGTCAGCAGTCGCACTTGGTGCACGTTGGGTACACTTTACTACACTTACGTCAAACTCATAAGGACGCTTCGAAATGTTGCCACTTCATAAAGTGTAAAACGTTTATTGAGGATGATATTCTCATAGCATGTACTGTGCCTATGTCTATTTCATGTATAATATTCTATCACTTTTAAATTTAATTATTTTTCTTTAAGTACACTGTATTTAATAATTGTTTGCTGCACCGGACGACGTCATTACGTCAGCGCCGGCTGTCGCTGAAAACCAGCGCTGGGGCTCTGTCTTGCATAGGGTCGCAGCATAATGCTGAGCGATAGCCGTTTTGCGTGGATGTGACGCATGTTTCCCTCTACCTTTTTATTTTTATTTTTTGTGTTTATGTTCTTTTTGCGTCATTTTCACCGCAAATAAACGTATTTTCTTTCTTTCTTTCTTTCTTTCTTACATCAAAACCAGCATGATCCAACCGTTGAAGGCGCGCACCTTATTTCCGCCCGAAAGAAGACTGATTAATACCCTCTTCAGGCGACAAAAGAAGCGTTACTTCAACGATTGCTTCATGTCAGCATCGTTGATGCCTAACGCTTCCGACATACCCAAATACTTATAGCTTTCGGATGAGGAGAGGGATCTAAGGTTTATGGAATCCGAGAGTTGAATTCCCTCAGAATCCATAATTTCCCCTCGCTTTACATGCATGACCGCACATTTGTCCACACCAAATTCCATCCTGATGGCGCTACTGAAAGTTTCAGTTACCTTCAGTAGCTCCATCAGACGCAATTTGTTGGGGGCAAAGAGTTTCAAATCGTCCATGTAGAGGAGGTGAGATATGACCTGACCACCTATCGTCAACCGATAGCCTAGACCTGAATCCTCCAGTAGTGTGCTTAGAGGATTCAGGGCTAAGCAGAACCAAAGTGGACTCAAACTGTCGCCCTGAAATATTCCCCGTTTAATCCATACAGGCTCATCATTCGCCTGGATCTGCCGACATCCTGGATAGCGAAGGACCGTCTTCCATTGCCCCATACACGACTCAAGGAAGGTGCGTAGAGTTGCATCTATCTTGTACAACTCCAGCACCCTCATGAGCCATGTATGTGGCACCGAGTCGTAGGCCTTCTTATAATCTATCCAACATTTCGACATATCCTTGCGGGATCGACGAACCTGTTGGCTAATGGCCATGTCTATGAGGAGTAGCTCCTTAGTACCACGGGACCCATTCCTACATCCATTTTGAGAGGCAGACATAATCGAGTTACTCTCAATGTGCGTATTAATTTTCGCTCTCAAAATGGATGTAAGAAGTTTATAAACCGTCGACAAACACGTGATCGGTCTATAATTCTTGGGTTTCGCGGGACTACCTGATTTATGGAGCAGGTGGGTAACGCCTGTTGTTAAAAACTGCGGTAGCGACCCAGACTCTAAGGATGACTGGAACTGAGATGCCAGGCAAGTGTGTGAACTAATTAGCCATTTCAACCAAAAGTTGCGCAGTCCGTCCGGCCCCGGCGATTTCCAATTCGGTAACGGACGGACCGCTCTGGCAACGTCTAATGGCGTAATTAGTATTGTTTCCATCTCTGGTACAGTCTCACACACTCGCTCGACCTCCCGTATCCAGCCAGCCTCAGTGTGCCAGACGGGCACCGACCAGATGTTGCGCCAAAATGCACTCGTGGCGGCATCATCCGGGCGGCATACATCTGTCACATTTTGTTCAGGTCGCTCCCAAGCTCTATACACCCACCTTTCATCGCTTTGGAACATGCGGTTCTGCGTGTATCGATCAATCCGCCGCTTATACCGCCGAATTCGGCTCGCCCATGCACAAACTTTCTGCTTCAGGAAGTCGATGCGCTCTGTGACACGGGATATGTATTCTCGAGGGCTGATTCCAGTCCCCGAGAATGCCCGTCTCACAAAGCGCATCACTCGTGGTCGTGTATTGCCCTCCCTGAAGCAGTATAGTTTGCCGATGAGTACCCTGGTCCCATCGATACGACGCTCGACCCTGTGCTGCCAGGCTGGTACGGCTGGTTTTGGTCGAGTAGCTCCGTCACAACTTGGAAACTTGACGTTAGCTAAACGACATGCCGCCACAGCCGCACAATACAGGATCGAGTGTGTATCAAGGAGATCCTCGCTGCTCTCGAAGAAATTCTTGAGCTGCGAATCCAAGGCACACTCCAGCGCCCTATTTTTTCTGTGCATGGGTAACCGTGGTAATCGGGGTCAAAGCTCGGTCGGAGTGAATCTAAACTCGAGAAACGCATCCTCCAGTGCGCTCCTCAGTCGGTCGTTGCACTAGCTACTTACTGTGTCAACCCTATCATCTTCTTCTTCAGCACGATTGAACCGCGGCGGGATGGCATCAACATATTATTATTATTGTATTTTTATGGGGCCTCGTGATTTTTTTTTGTTTTTGTGAAGTTGTTTCTTAACTTTTTTTTTCTTTTGGAAAGTCGTGTCATTGATCTTGCAACAGCAGGTGGGGTTATTTGTATCTTATGGTCTCAGATTTATTTTTCAAGTTGCGCAGTGGATGGTACTTTTAAGTAACCTAGTTTATATTAACGTAGCCACAATATGTCACTTGAAACACGACGAAAATGCGATGTTAATTACCTATTGGCTCTGGAACATGGACTCTCGATATGGTACTGTGAGAGGCATCCGAGAAATCGATCCTTCTTGGACTTCTCCAGTTCCAGCAGATCCAGTTGTTTGTTGTTGATGCAGTACTGCTCCCGGAACTCCTGGGAAAAAGAAAATAAATAATAAAGTCGATATACCATTCCTTTAAAACTCCTTTAAAACTTGGAGAAAAGAGCAGTGGTGGCCCAGTGGTATCAGCCGCGACTTACAAGTTGTAGGTCGTAGGTTCGAACCCCGACAGACGCTTTACTTTGTGTAAATTATTTCATCACCACTGCTCTCAAAACGGTGAACGAAAACATCGTGAGGAAACCGGCATGTCCTAGAACCAAAAATTCGAAGACATGTGACATCCACCAACCCGCACTGGGCCCGCATGGTGGATTACGGCCCACTCCCTCTCACAGAGAGGAGGTCTGTGTCCCTGCAGTGGGAACGTTATAGGCTGATTATGTAAATAAAATAATCCTGTAGTGGTATTCTGTAAAAATATCACCGAGAAAACTTATCTCATTCCGTCTGATGCTAGGAATTGACAATATTGACAACTTACGCTCACTTCACCTAAATTTTCACGGTGATATTTTTACAGAATAGACCGGCTGGATCTGAAAACTATAATCTTAATAAAAGTAATCGGAATGAGAAATTAAGGGTAGCCTTGGCGTGATGAAGCTCAGTGAAATAAAATTGGTGTATGTAATATTAGTATTGGTGTATGCCTTGGCTTGTCCATTAACAGTGTAAGCTAAATTCTGTACGTTGTAAAAGTTACTGCAATTAGGTTTAAAACTGAAGCGCCAGGGTAGCCCGCGCAATTCAAATTTGCTTACGTTTTTTTGCAATTCGTAGGTCATTGTCAAGCGTGTGTGTGTGTGTTCTATGTTGAACAAAATATGATTCGCGACCGTAACAAGTATGTATGTATATAACATATTATAATCATTAAAATCATCAATACAACCTAATTTTAATGGTTTTCGCAATTCAGAGGGAATTGCAAAAATTGTAAGAAAATTTGAATTCTGCGGACTAATGGCGCTTCCCCCTAAAGAAAAGTAATTTTGCATGATTTGTAAGTAGACAGTCGTTTTCTTATCCAGCATCGAAGTTGTTCTTAAAAATTAAATATACTTAATTTTGAAACCAACCGCCAAAGATCTACTACCGAATACTTAAAGTTTTCTAGGCAAAAGTTTACTAATAAAATAACGAAAAAGCGTAGAGTGTATTAATTTAAGCTGAGCCAAGCAAAAAAATAAATGATCTCATTCTGTACGAATGCTAAATTTTAAGCAAATATCCTACTCGTACTTGAAAGTTCTAGGCCAAGTTGGAAGTTTTAATACTCCCTTTACTTGTGGAAAACTACTTTATCCACAACTAAAGGAGTATTAAAACTTGACTTTCATTTAGTTTGGATTATGATAGCCATGTTTAATTAAAAATGAGAAATGTATTTAACTACAATGTATCTGTTGTTGGCTGGCGTACCTATTTAAAATAAATAAATAAGTGATATTGGCAATTTGTAAAAATATTTTTGTTATTCCCTTAACACACCATGTCATGCTTTTCCATATTATTATTACATCAGTCTGACTTTGGCATTGCTTGCAATATTGAACTTAGCGCTATCATTGCACGACGAAATTACGGTCGGATGTGTCATCGGAAAATTGATGCTACATTAATAGGCTGAAGGAAACAAAAACGAAACCAAAAACTTTTACAAAAAAAACAAACGACTTCAAAAAAAAAACACTACAAAGTGATAAATAACTTTAATTTCGGAAGTCAGTGTCGTTGGTTCCGCATTTTCGTTTTTTTTTTTGTCACCGACTACAGAACCAGAACACACAACCAAACAGAACCTCCTTTTTAGAAGTCGGTTAGTGTATTATATACTAAAACCTTCCTGAAAGTATGTAGATCACATTAGTGAAAGAATTATCAAAATTGGTTCATTAGTTTTTGAGAAAAATCGCGGACATACAAACATACATACATACATACGGGTCGAATACAGAACTTCCTTTTTTGAAGTCGGTTAAAAATAAGTATTACCAACCAAACACTCTCATTTATGTGGGAATAAAAGGGCTGAAGACAGAGGAAAAACACAACGAACACAGATACACTGGTTTATTCCTTTATAAACTAGTAAAAACACATTAAAAACATCTTAGTGAAAAATCACGTCTTTACGTCTTCCTCGTCATCCCGAAAAGCCAACTGTCATTCCCCTTTTTAAATACCTTCCACGTCATCCCAAACATACGTGTTTGGCATACATCATCTGTCTCACTAACACTTTAACATTCAGCTCTTTTTTATATTCAACAGCGTTCCATTCCTACATTTATTTAAAGCTTAATTCTCAATTTTCATCTAACCGCCCACCTAGCCATTACACACATTGTAAGGGAAACATTTTCATCCCAAATACATAGAAGTCACGTGGGCAGGTGATCCTACTCTTATTTTTTTATAGCTGAATGGGTCCACTGTGATGGATGAGGTCTATGATGGAACGAGCATGCCCAGAAGATGCCAAAAGCACTGGAACTTCCACACATCGACGCAACACAGCAGGCTGCTTGTGGCAGGGTGGTCGCAAACCAGGTGGGCGTTAGCCCTACCACCGCAAGGGAAGAATTATCCGTTCAAATAAGGTGTTGGGTGTGACTGTCCAGGATGCGCCGAGCGCTCGGTTCAGTTGAGTAACCGGCGGAACAAACTGCGCTACACGAGGAGGCTTCTTCATGCATCCCAAAATCATCGTCAATTAATCATCTTATAATCAATTTGAGATATTGGTTGGGGCAGCTAATATTATGTTCGTAATAGGATTGCCGTGTTTCACAAAGCTTTCATAAGGCTTTTTTAATTCTGTATCAAATTACTGTGATTTTTAATACACAATAGTGGTTGTCCAACGATTCAATCCAGTTTTCTGTAAAGAAATTCACATTGAAAAGCACTATCAAAAAATCTTTAACTAAAAATGGCACGTGAAGTTCTTTATTTTCCGCCCATTTCTATAACATTGTCCAGACTATCCAGTTTAACCTTTATTTTACTTATGTCTGTCATCGCAGTTTATCCATTGAAAGCCCCTAGTCTCGGTACTAATATCTGTAGGCTGTGCAAATATTTGTTCCGATACGAAATTGCACCGTATTCGAAAGCTGAACTAACTGAGCATCAAAATCGATTTTCAATCTACGAGTACTAGCTACTTCACCTTCATTTGAATGAACGTTCAACTGTCCTTAACTTTGAAACTTTGTACTGTTATTTGAAGATTTTGGAGTTGGTTTTGCGGTTTCGCGGTTAAGAACGGATGAGAATCAACATGGTCAAACACTTTGGCCAACCCGGGAGTCACCCATGGACAACTCCAGGAGTGATTCCCAGGTTGGTCAAAGTGTTTTAAATTAGAAACTTTTCAGGCCCGGAGTCAGGATTATACCCAGTTGAAGGCAAAAGGAAATCATCCTCTATTTTATGAAACTTTACCATACCATCTGGTGCTATACAACCCATTCTATGTCTTTACCCCCTTACTAATAAACGTATTATATCAGATCTTCTTCTTCTTAGCGTGTCGATAGCAATCTAAATGTACTCGGCCCAGAATTCGGCCACTTGTTTGGCGCCATCACTAGCGTCCATCAGTTCCTGTAACGTGCAGCTGACAGGACACGCAGAGCACGATATTAAGTGTCTCATCGTTTGTGGAACAGATATCAGATGAATAGTTACAAACCGATTTCTGTCTTTCAGTTGTCAGCAATTTGACTTTCGAAAGAAGAAGACAAAGCGTTGTGTAACTATACAGACACTATGCAACGTTTATTAGTAAGGGGGTTAAATAATAAAGGAGTTATCATGACGCTCGCTGTTTCGACCACAAAAATACTGTTCACAAATTTTAAACTATTCCTGAAACAGAAACATTAGAAGTAGCCTCGACCATTGTAAAATTACGATGATGGTGATAGATAGTGCACGTGTCATGCCGAATGGAATTTACGATAAAACGAGGGAACGTCGGATTGCGAGAGTTCGCAGCACTCAGACTCTCTCAACATGTTACTTCCTCTTCAATTACAATCCTATCTATCCGAGCTAGGATTTCTTTAGCAGCCGCGTTTACTATTACAGATAAAATAAAGATTGTTGTTAGGATTCCTACAGGTAATGTTTTTTTTTTTAATAAGACAATGTTTCTCGTTACAATCGTTGTAGCCTACCTATGTATCTATCAAAAGTTGTATGGTAATAAATGCTACAAATGGATGAATCAATCAAAACATAATTATATTTAAATAAGGACAACTTGCTATTTAAAGTATCAAAATCGTCATGCACATTACTAATCTTATCAACTCATTTCATATTTACGTAGGTACTTAACATGAGTATGTAGATAGCAAGTCATTCCACGTATATCAAATTAAACAAATATTAATTATTATTTATCATAATAACATAATCAGCCTATATATGTTCCCACTGCTGGGACATACTGTGAAAGGGAGTGGGCCGTAATCCGTTTTCCTTCACCGTTTTGGGAGTAGTGATGATAAAATTAATTAATATACAAATTAAAGTGCCTGCCTGGGTTCGAACTCACGATCTAAAACCCTTAAGTCGGGGACGATACCTTTGGGCCACAACTGCTTAAAGGTAGCACACGTATCAAATCGGAAAGAGATGGGCACCGTATCAATTCGAGCCGTTCAGTATTCTTTGTATGAAACTCCCTACTGCAACGCACACTAATCGGAATCGTAACGTAATCACCTCAACTCGGGACAAGCTCACGAACCGCGGTGTGGTGCGTTACGGCACGTCGTCCCCGTGCTTACGGCTCGCCCTCCCCGCGCTTACGTCTCTCTGTACCCGAGCTTACGTCTCTTCGTCCACCCTTGCCCCTCTCACCCCTCCGGCCTGCTTGCTGTACCATCAACAAGTGGTCGGCGAGCCGTAAGCGCGGCGTCGCCTAGCCGTAGCTGAGTCGACGTATCGGAGCTTCTGATCCGCTTTAGGGCCTGCGCACACCACGTTTTTTAAACGCGCCGTTGACGCGCGTTTGTAGCGATACAGACGCGATACGCACGCGAGTCTGTAGACTTTTAATAGGATAAAAGCGCGCCGGCGACGCGCGTTTCGAAAACGCGCGTCGACGGCGCGTTTAAAACACGTTCGACGCGCGTTTTAAAAAACGTGGTGTGCACAGGCCCTTAGTTACGTGCTTACAAGGCTGCACTAAAAGTATCGGGAATGGAATATTTCCACTGTTCCTGTCATATTAAATCTTTTTAATTGAAAACTCCTTGGTTTTAAAAATCGAATACCATTTATTTATTTAAAAAAAGATTCTCGGTCTTGTCACAACTTCACAAGGTTTTGTCAAACTTGTTTAGTCGTTGAGAAAATGGAATTGACTCGAGAAAATTCAAGAGCGATGATTTATTATGACTTTCGAAGTGGTTTAACACAAAAACAGTGTGTTGACCGGATGATTTCTGCATTTGGTGATGAAGCCCCATCCAAAACCACAATTTATCGCTGGTTTGCTGAATTTCAATGTGGACGTGTCAAGCTCAGTGATGATCCCCGTCAAGGTCGTCCAAAAACTGCAGTCACCCAAGAAAACGTTGATGCTGTGCGTAATTGAGGAAGATCGAAATGTGACACACCGCGAAATTCAGGCAACTTTACACATTGGCATGAGTCAAATAAAAATAATCTTGCATGAACAATTAGGTGTAAAAAAGTTGTTTTCCCGATGGATACCGCATTCGCTCTGTGAAAAGCAAAACGCGGCTCACGTTACTTGGTGCGTCAGAACTCCCGAAAGATTCCACGCAGGACCCTCAAATGTTGTATACAACATCGTATCAGGTGACGAACCCTGGATATACGCGTACGAACCCGAAACAAAAAACCAGTCACGAGTTTGGGTGTTCGAAAATGAGTTAAAGCCAACAAAAATTGTTCGTTCACGGAGTGTTGCAAAAAAAATGGTGGCCACGTTTGTCTCCAAAACCGGCCATGTTACGACTATTCCTCTTGAGGGACAAAGAACGGTTAATGCAGAACGGTATGCTAGCATTTGTTTGCCACAGGTCGTTTCTGAACTCCGTAAAGAGAACTGCAACCGCCGCATCATCCTCCATCACGACAATGCGAGTTCTCACACCGCGCACAGAACAAAAGAGTTTTTAGAGCAAGAAAACATAGAATTATTAGACCATCCGCCGTACAGCCCCGACCTAAGCCCTAATGATTTCTATACTTTCCCTAAAATAAAGAATAAATTGCGTGGACAGAGATTTTCATCACCTGAAGAAGCTGTGGACGCCTACAAAACGGCCATTTTGGAGACCCCAACTTCCGAATGGAATGGTTGCTTCAATGATTGGTTCCATCGTATGGAAAAATGTGTCAAATTTCGCGGAGAATACTTCGAAAAGCAATAAATACATTTTTAAATAGTAATGTTGTGTCACTTCCTTGATTCCCGAAATTTTCAGTGCCGCCCTCGTACGTAAGGTTGACGCCTTTTTGATGGCGAGGCGATAGGCGATACGGTGCCGATCCCTTTCCGATTTGATACGTGTGGGTGTATAATCAGTTGAAATTGCTCACCTGCTTAGAGTACATGGTAGTCTTACTGGTTGGCCGTTCGTCGCTGGCCCTCTGCCACTTTCTCCCCGCGTTCTCATCCTCTGACTCGTAGCCTTTGGCCGAATGTGCTATGTCCGCCTGAAAAGAAATACTGAAGTTTATTTTTTGACAAACATTATGAACACTAGAAGATGTCTAGATATTGGAAGGAGTGCCAGTGAATAAATTCCTAATTTTTTCACTGCCATTTAGATCCTTAATTGCTTCAATTTTGTATAAAGTATTTTGGGAATTTTTATGTGGGGTCTGCTTCGCACGGTTTTTGCATATTGACAAAAGATTAGGAGTTCTTCATTTAATGTAATATTAATATTAATGTATTATACACATCATGAACCTTCCGGAATTAATTATATCTCAATAATGGTGAAAATCGCATCAAAATCCGTTGCGTAGTTTCCAATAACAACGCGGTCACACAGCATACACGAAAAGTGACTTTAATTTATAATACTTATGTAATCTGCGTTCGCGATTTATTTGTCAAAAATTTAAACAAACATGAATTAATGAAAAATTAACTTTAATTCCTACACAAAAAAGTTTAGTTTATGCAACAACTTCAAACATTTTTATAACTTTTTCAATAGTGCTAGTCACTCTGAAACCAATTTAACAGTCATTGAAATGAAGTTGATATTTGTTTAACTTGAAATTGGATGAGGGTGTGCAGCACTGCGCACTTTTACTATACGTATAAATAACGTATAGCGGTGCTATTCTGTAAAAATCTCACCGTGAAAACTTAGGTGAAGTGAGCTGTCAATAGTGATAATCACTAGCATCAGGTGGAATGACAGCTCACGTTAAACTCACTTCACGTTAGTTTCCATGGTGAGGTTGTTACAGAATCGACCGGCAGATCCTACAACCTTTCGACAGGATCGTGTCCAAAACCAGTAATCTGTGAATGCATTAACAGGTTATCTAACTGGTGGTGGTGGTTGGTTTGATAGATCTAAATCTGCAGATTTAGAACACCCTGTTTAACAGGACCAACGTGAAGTCAAACACAAGTCAAGTTCATTAGAACAGCACTTTAAACAAGACATCTTTCACTACTACAACTATCTGCAGGAAACCCAACTTTTCAATCACAAATTGTACCACCAAGCAACAGACAGCACAAACCAATCACAGAGCAAAGTTTTATCGGTCTTCTCACAAACGAACTGAATTTCAACAAATTGCAGGCTCGGAGAAGCACAACTTCAGACATTTGCATCGCCGATACCATCTATTGGTTCAAGTTTAATTGCAACCAAGTTTCACAGCAGACGAAAGAATGATCCGACACTTTCTTTTGAACGGGATTTGTGAGATCTCTTTGTTTCTGATCATTGAAAAAGTTTTTCTCGTGAAGATCTTATTTTTGTTTGAATTGTTTTACTTTTATTTTAAGTGAGTGAAAGATTTTTTGGATACCTACCTTGAAATTTAGTTACTTATATATTTTTAATAAAATTATGTTTTTTTTGGCTTTCTTAAATTGAAAGTCTCTAGTCGATACCTACAGAAAGTTGAGAATAATACATAAATAGCCGTTACATTCCCCGTAAATGCGTAAATGAATAACCAAACATTCTGAGGCATATCACTATTAAGAGCAAGCGGGTGGTCTTTGCTCCATAGAAACGCTCTCGCCTGTTTTCTTTCTGGTTAATGACCATAAAGCAATGATTTTTACAGAATAATAAATATTAACTACTTGTATGTCCCTATGTTTTCCTTTTTGATGATACATTATTTTTATAAGCACTAGAACCCTCAAAAAATGCTCGAAATTGCCGATTTAAACCGCTGTTAACACAGGCCGACAACTATTAAAAAAAAAGAAAAACAAAGGGACACAGTATAATATATCCTTCTTATCCATTTAATGAAATATCTTTTAAATTGGTCCTATTACTTAGGCTTTTTCAAAAGTCTCTCCGACCGCATTTCCTCTTAAGTAGGTAGTTGGTAAGAAGTATAGTATTTTTTTTCTCATGAAGTCTCATGAGAAACACGGATTGACGCTTGTCCAGCATCAGATGGTGATAATAAGTCACAATATGTCCTTACTGTCTATTCAAGCCGCGCATGGTAAAAATGTTAGGCACTTTAATCAGTTTTCGAAGCGGTAGCTTGAATGACAGCCTGTGTGAGCCAGACGGACATTAAGTATCGCCAGACATGGTTTCAGTTTAAATCATTACAACTCTGTTACAACTCGATACGTTAACCCCAAAGCCAGTTTAGTTTAAAGATCTAAGCTAGTCTCGCATCTCGAACTTGTAAAAGCCAATTAGGGTGAGTACACACGTAAGTTCTAACTCCAAGTCGTTGCTCTATTGAGTGTGTATGTTGGTCCTGTTGCACTGTCTGGCAGGTTCTAGGAAACTGTTCAACGCTAAAACGTGACAGAAATGTAAAAATGTAATAGATTGTGCAAAGTGAAGAAGAGTTTGTTAGAACACGTAATACTATTTTTTAAATATACAGGGTGAATTTTCCAAGTGGGCGTGGATGGCCAAATTCTAAACTATGAGGAATAGCGAAAAGTACTCAAAGGAGTCGTGGGCTCGATTTTGATGAAAACTAAAACTGCATCATTGGATTTTTGAAAATTCAATATTTCTAGCCAGGAATCGAACCTGTTGATTTTGAAAAAAAAAACACACACTGTATTATTACACCATTCGATAGTGTCCCTAATAAGGATCAAATTCTGGGAAGTAATGACATACGGCAAACTTAAGGAAAATGTTGAATTTTAATAAACTGCTTCTTTTTTCATACCTTGTTCGAAATGATGCTCAATATTTTTACACCCGAAACACTCGTAGCGCAGTCCCCTTCACAAAATTATGTTTTAAATTCAAATTTTTAATTGCAGTACAATCCTTGAGACGTCGAATCCAGCTATGTATTCAAAAACAATTGTCATAATTTTGAACAATTAATCAGTTAAGGTTTAATAGGTAGGTGGCATAAGAAAATAAAAAAGTATTTTGATAAAAATGAGCTCTTTCCTTTAGTTTGCCGTATGTCATTACTTCCCAGAATTTGATCCTTATTAGCGACACTATCGAATGGTTTAATAATACAGCGTGTGTTTTTTTTTTCAAAATCAACAGGTTCGATTCCTGGCCAGAAATATTGATTTTTCAAAAATCCAATGATGCAGTTTTAGTTTTCATCAAAATCGAGCCCGCGACTCCTTTGAGTACTTTTCGCTATTCCTCATAGTTTCGGATTTGGCCATCCACGCCCACTTGAAAAATTCACCCTGTATAAGGTGTAAAAAAATTAACTGCAAGAACTTTAAGAGGTGCTTTAGACCATCGAACTGAACAACTTTCACTATGGGACCAACTCTGATATCACGAAAAAAAAATCAGCTGTTTCATACAAAAGTTCAATACCTACTCGGCCAAAATGTATGAAACAGCTCATTTTTTTTTCGTGATATCAGAGTTGGTCCCATAGTGAAAGTTGTTCAGTTCGATGGTCTAAAGCACCTCTTAAAGTTCTTGCAGTTAATTTTTTTACACTTTATATACAGGGTGAATTTTTCAAGTGGGCGTGGATGGCCAAATCCGAAACTATGAGGAATAGCGAAAAGTACTCAAAGGAGTCGCGGGCTCGATTTTGATGAAAACTAAAACTGCATCATTGGATTTTTGAAAAATCAATATTTCTGGCCAGGAATCGAACCTGTTGATTTTGAAAAAAAAAACACACGCTGTATTATTACACCATTCGATAGTGTCGCTAATAAGGATCAAATTCTGGGAAGTAATGATATACGGCAAACTAAAGGAAAGAGCTCATTTTTATCAAAATACTTTTTTATTTTCTTATGCCACCTACCTATTAAACCTTAACTGATTAATTGTTCAAAATTATGACAATT
This sequence comes from Amphipoea lucens, assembly GCA_947508005.1. Lineage (NCBI taxonomy): Eukaryota > Metazoa > Arthropoda > Insecta > Lepidoptera > Noctuidae > Amphipoea > Amphipoea lucens. The sequence goes on from OX382374.1 coordinate 12,505,885, forward strand.
GTTTTTGAATACATAGCTGGATTCGACGTCTCAAGGATTGTACTGCAATTAAAAATTTGAATTTAGAACATAATTTTGTGAAGGGGACTGCGCTACGAGTGTTTCGGGTGTAAAAATATTGAGCATCATTTCGAACAAGGTATGAAAAAAGAAGCAGTTTATTAAAATTCAACATTTTCCTTAAGTTTGCCGTATGTCATTACTTCCCAGAATTTGATCCTTATTAAGGACACTATCGAATGGTGTAATAATACAGTGTGTTTTTTTTTTCAAAATCAACAGGTTCGATTCCTGGCTAGAAATATTGAATTTTCAAAAATCCAATGATGCAGTTTTAGTTTTCATCAAAATCGAGCCCGCGACTCCTTTGAGTACTTTTCGCTATTCATCATAGTTTAGAATTTGGCCATCCACGCCTACTTGGAAAATTCATCCTGTATACTACTAGCGATCCGCCCCTGCTTCGCATGGTTTTTACGACTAGAAAAAACTTCGAGATATTGATGTTTCATATTCATTTAATAACCTTTCGGAATAAATTCTCTAAATGATGATTTTGAAGGTAAAACCATGTTGATATCGATATCCGTTGTGTAGTTACTCGTATGAAGAGCATCGCGGTCACACACGAAAATAGACTTTAGATGAATCTAATTTACAAACACAAAAACGCCGCGTAGCCTCAAAAGCTTTGGAAGCCTCCCAATCAAATTAATAACTGATGTTTGATACACAGAAATAGTAGTATAAACTCTTTTACTGATCTCAGCGTCTATAAATGAAATCACTGAATCGAATTCAAAATGGCGGCTAAGAAGCTTAGTAGTGTAGTAAAAAATAACGTTAAAATTAAATATTGGAAAGGGAGTGCGCGGGAATGTTGCCATAGGTTTTTTATTTTTATTTTTGTTAAGTTTTGTATGCAGAACAGTTTAGTTCTGTGCTTCAAAAATAGAATAAGGGAGCCCACAAGCAACTTTTGTATCAGCAACTAATTTGTCTCTCATATGAAGTCTACGAGTTTGTATGACTGTGCTTTCATACAAAACCGTAGACTTGAACAGTCAAGTTAGAGTTACAAATATCTAAGATTGCAACATTTATGTTGATAGGTTTATTTTTATTTTTTGGGTGGCAACAAGCCGTCAACGACCCACCTGATGTTGAGTGGCCATCACCGCCACCTATGATTATCTGCACCAGAGCCATCGCTACTACACCGGAAGCCATAACTTCAAACCTTCAATTTGCAGGTCTCAATCAAGATTTATTTCAGCTAGGTACAAAAAGCAAGGAGATAAGCAGCAACACACGGCACTGCATACCGATCATTTGTTTTTAGTTCTATAATATAATCAAAATAAACATTTCAACAACATTTCATTTCATCAAACTCAAGCACAAAGCATTTATTTCAAATAAACCAATTACAGGCACTTTTGGATTGTTAAAAGGCGGTCAGCCAGAAAGATCAAGCTAGTTACCCATTAAAAAGCGTAGTAAGTACCTATGGAAAATAAATTTAAGATACGATATGGCCCTTAAGCTTAAGAAAGACTTGTAACTCTACTACCAAGTTCAGAATTAAATAAAGTAACAAAATAACACTTAGAAAACTTCTCGAACAAAACTTTCTTGAGTAATAAACACGGTCTATTAAAAACAACAGTAAATAATTATTTTAACTTGGACTTCTGACAGACAATTGAGTACTTGAATGAGTTCGAGTCAAATGACTTTTCTAGTTTGCATAGGCCGGCGACATCGCTCCAGGCTAACGTCTTTGTTTTCCAGTGCAATGGCATTTCATTTTCATAATGTATTTGTTTCAGCACTGCGAGATGGCATTCTCAGTTTAATTATTATGAGAACTGTTTAGTTTTGTTTTATATTGGAGGAGCAAAATTGTGATTGAGTAAGCTAAGCTAATTTTTGTTATAAAATGGGGCTTTCAGTTGGATATTTCGGCAGAAACAAAACAAAGTAGAGATTATAAGGGATTTATTAGTGAAAAAGAAAAAAAAAAAACAATCCTACAAGACAGGAACCAAAAACGGAAGGGACGCTTATAAAAAATCAAAAGACAGAGGGGCAATTCTTGTAATTTTAAGATCGTTCACAGTCTGATCTCAGTCTCAATCTGTCAAAAATACCTTTAATCCCTACATTTTTGACAAGTTTTTGACATTGATTGTCGCTAAGATGAGATTGCGACTAGTTTTTTAACGTTTTTAATTACGGGAATTAGCCTTCAGATGTCCTGTTACAAGGAACATTATAGTTTGCGTTTAAAAACTTGAAGACAATTCTAACACTTTTCCGATTGGGTGGACTTGACATTGACGATGCCTTTGTAGCGGTATCTACAAACGCCACACGCGTACTACGCGTCATACTGACGTCACAAGAAATACTGCATCTCGCAAGCATAGTTTATCGCGCAACTAGCATATATACAACTGCCCGACATGAATCTTCGGGCAGCTGCCCGTCAGACACAGCACCCGTCTGGTCGGAGGATCCTCCCTTTTCTATGGCGGTTGAGTGAAAGTGACACCTTCTTCTCCATACCAACCTACATTCATACTTCAAAACTGTTTACAAATCTTTGACTTGATGTAAAAAAAGTTGTACTATTTGGCTTGGGACGCTTGTCAATAAGAACTGTCCTAATGGATGATTTTATTATACACTTATAAATATACTATGACTGAAAATAAGTTCGTTTGTTGTTCACCTTGACAGTCCAGTCTTGGCTCCATTTACACGATACAAGTTTCTTGTCTAATGCATACCTACTATAAAATTGAAGCAATAAATTAGTGGCATCATCGACACAACACATTACATTCTTGCTCAATGCGGCTAAGTTAAGCATGTAATTTTAATATTTTCTTATGCGATTCTTGTATTAGAATTGCCTTTTTTCTAATAAAATTTTCAAACATGAGTGCAGTGAGTGAGGTTATATTGACGGCGCTCCTCTTTTGAAGCAAGACATACTGAAAATGCATCGTAAAAAAGATGTTTGATAAGTTTAGGTCGGAAACCTTCAATAGCAAATTCTTTGGTGAGTTCTACAAGCGCACAATTTTCTAGTGCGTGCATCAAATTTTCGTGCATTTTTGTAGTTGGCGTTCTGTGTATCTGTCTGTACATTTATCATTTTTATATTTCACCCAAACAGTCATGGGCTGGTGATCACAGAAGTTTATTATAAGTAAAAAGTGTGACCACGATCAGTGATCCACTTTAGCCCTGGATCGAAAGAGCTGGAAGTCATGGGGAGAGTTCTTTGCCCAGCAGTGGGATGATGCAGGCTAACAGTAACAGTAAAAATTGTTACTACGACAGTTTAGGTCTTGATATTACATAAACTTATCTATGTACAGACAGCGTCAGAGAAAAGGAACCCCCTTTGGTTACTTACCAAAGAAGGGGACTCATTACCAAAGGGGGTTCCTTTTCTCTGACGCTGTCCGTACTAGCTGCACCCCACGGTTTCACCCGCATAAGTTTCGATCCCGTGGGAATATCGGGATAAAAAGTAGCCTATATGTTAATGCAGGGTGTCAGCTACCTCCATACAAAATTTTATAAAAATTGGTCCAGCCGTTTGAGCGTGAAGAAGTAACAAACATATAAACACACACACACTCAAAAACTTTCGCCTTTATAATATTAGTGTGATTCAAAACCTTATTACTACGCCCCTTATTAAATCCTTACAAAACATTTGAATACTCCATACATCAAAACTTATGTAAAATAAACAAGTAGAACAAACAAGTTACAAGGGAACGTAGGATAATTTTAGCCTACCTTTGAATAATGTAGGCATCGGTGTTTCTAATTCAAGTTCGAAACTAACAACAAACAGTAATATATTCAGTACCTACAATTTCATGAAACCTCCTGGTTTCTCAAATACATAGAGATATTTTCAGGACAGTTAAAATAATACGATACCATAAAGGTTCATTAGAAAACCAGCGTCAGACAGCATAATAATATGTCTGGCTTTAATGCTGAAATGAACCTTTTTGGCGCAGCTGTGAGGCACACACAATTGTTGTTTGAAACATTATTTTTATTTTGTTAGTTTTTTATTTTGTGTTTCACCATGTCCGAATAAACTTTTTTCTTTCCTTATGCCTATCATACTTTGATTACCGGCTATCACTTCACAAGATGACAATGGTGATGGTTATTTTCTTACATAATATAACTTCATACCAACCTGTGCCTGCTTTTCTAAAAGGGTTGGGCGGAGCTGTACCGACCTACATTTCGCCAGTATATTTGACTGCCATGTAATAGGGGTCGAGCCTATTGCCATTGATTAACCGGGTACGAATCTCGTCAATCATCAGACTTGGGGCTACTACTGAGAAATTACAGATGAAAAAACTCAATAAATCTTTGCCCGACCCGGGAACCCAGAACCTCATTGCTTACTTTATTTTCCCAAAAAATCTTTCTCTGAGTGTCTATCCGCAAGAACAAATGCGCGACATTAATTTAAAAAAACTATACGATATCGAGATAGACAATTAACTGGACAACTATGCCACAACTATTTTGATTTATTAACTACTGGCACGGGAAAAAATTTACTGTAAGTCATTATAATATAATATAATCAATTTATTGACACACACAAGCTAGGAAACATACAAACAGAAACAATGATAGTTAAAAGAGTGAATAAGTAGAATTAGCCGTGGGCCCCAAACTAGGCACAGCCTGTATCTTGGTGGCCCAAAAAAACATTAATAAATGTAAATATTTTATACTCATAAACAATATTCTCTAAATGATGCTGGAAACCCATTGCGTAGTTTGGAAGAACAACGCGGTCAGACAGACACGAAAAGTAACTTTAATTTATAATGTATTTAAATGGTTTAATCGCGTGACGTCCCCAGAAAGTTTAGCATGACATGCCCAGCCCCCCAGCCCAGTTCCCCTCCTCCCCCAATATCAACGTGATATTCTAAACTTCTGTTCATACCTACCTTAAGGTAGATTTTCCCACATTGAACCTGTGTCGGCCATTGTCATTGGTCTATGCAAATCATTTCCAGCCAGCTTCGAAACCGGATACAGGCTTGTGACAAACTTTAATCTTTCAACCAACTAAAATCGTAGTTTGGAGACCGGTTTACTGATTATTTAGGGGATGGGCAGACCGTTCGGGGGCAACAGACGCCCATCCCTTAAATAATCAGCACAATAGTCGCGAGCAAAATGCATTGAAGCACTAAATGGAACAACTAACTACTTAATGGCTCTGAAAGTTTCTGATTGAAATTGCTTGAGTGCTTTATTGCCCATATAACTTTTGACGCAATATAAGCGAGGCAATAAAAGTAGATTTATCCATGTTTAGGACCTAAAGGCAAGCGAAGATCGGGGCTAATGGCCTGCCTCTACTGGTGGTGCGGCACGGCAAGGGATTTTTATGCGACGAATAAGAATATAACTAAATACTAAGACAAATTTCAATGATAATGAAATCAAAAGGACGTCGCAGCCATGCCTAAGGATGATAATATGGCTAGGATGGGAGTGACTACCGAGATGACGACTAATAGAGAAGTATGGAAGAAAAATAAATGTTTCGCCGACCCCAAATAAATTCGGATGATTCTCTGGTGTGTTTTTGGAAATACTTATTTTGATTTTCGTCTTCAACCAAGAATATTTTCTCAATATTTTCATTGTATGATGAAAATCGTCGATCCAGAAAATAGTCAACCAAAATACGTTCACTGCCTTCCAAAAATCACAAATCGTTAAATAAGTTACAGTTTATTGTATATAATTAACATAAAAATGTCTTTTGTCTATTCCCAAAAACATTCAACGCAAGAAAACTTATCCAATGCCGAATATAACAATTATAACTACAGCCGTCTGGCATTGAGAGTTCTCGATAGTAGTTACGAGACAATGTTTTATTGCCTATAGAGTGCCACGCAATATTACTGAAGCAATAAAAGTGAATATCTACGTCAATATTCAAGAAGAAGTAAGGGACAGATAGAACTACGTGTGACAGATGTCTAAAACCTGTCAGATCTTTAGCCTAAAAACATTTCGTTTAAGTTCGCTCTTCAGTTATCATGTTGCCATCATTTCAGCCGAAAGACGTCCACTGCTGTGGTCTCCTCCAAGCACCTCAACTTCGACCGGTTCTGTGCTTCTCGCATCCAATGGATTCCTGCGGCCTTCACAAGGTCGTCGGTCCACCTTGTGGGAGGCCTTCCAACGCTACGTCTTCCGGTACACGGTTGCCACTCCAGAACCTTTCGGACCCATCGGCCATCTGTTCTGCGAGCTATATCATGTTGTAATCAATATCTAAACTATTTCTGGAGAATAAACTACTGGGTGACATACATCGACAAGCAAACTGTCACCATGAATTCAGTATGTGGTTATAGCCTAAAATTTCTACGATAGGGTAAGGTCGGTCGAAAGGATGTCTAGAATCATCATCATCTACCTAGCCTTTTCCCAACTATGTTAGAGTCGGCTTCCAGTCTAACAGTATGCAGCTGAATACCAGTATTTTACATGAAGCGACTGCCAATCTGACCTTCGCAACCTAGTTACTGGGTAATACGATACCCCTTGGTAAGACTGGTTGTCAGACTTTCGGGCTTCTGATGACCCGTAACGACTGTCAAAGATCCACGAATGACAGCCGGGACCAACGGCTGAACGTGCTTTCCGAGGCGCGGAGGGGTCTTGGTATATGAAGATGGTCACCCATCCACGGACCAACCGCGGCAAGCGTAGCTTAACCTGATAAATTGACCCGTGCCGCGGTTACTACTTAGCCACAAGCCCCCCAAAGGATATCTAGAATCATGTATTGAATTCATGGTAACAGGCTGCGCGTTGATGTCCCTGCCACCCGGTATACCAAGGCAAATAATTGCAGCTTTCTACGTCACAGTCATAAAAGTGAGAAGCCTTGACGCCTACAATATTATGTACATTGTAACTACAATGAACATCTTGCTATAAACATATTACAAGGCGTGTTGCTCGGTGTTCTACTTGCTTTTCAGTGCGACCTTTTTATTCCTTTTAGTTTTTACTAAGTACAGTTTAAGGTAGAGTTATTTAGGTTTATTTTTATAAGTCGTACGTATAGATTTTAATTATAAAGTATAGGTAGTACTATCACAGCCAGAAGTCCACTTACACCGCAATGACCATAATTAACGTCGTGTAGCATCGCACTACGAGTATAATTATAGAAGTCAGATGTCTTTTATTTAATCGTGGAATAAAATTGACGTCTGTCAGTTCAAATTCAAATTCTTTATTGCATTCATGTGTAGGTACATTAAGTTGTTACAATATAAATAAGTTCCAACATGAAACCCGGTTAGGGCACGGCAACATTAATAATAATTATTATTTTAACAAAATAATACTACAGACTATAATAAAATATGTAATTTTTTATCTAGCTATCATATTTACAAATTTTTTTGTTCTAAATATTCTGTAACTGAGTAAAAGCATTTTTGTGTTAGATATTCTCTTAATTTCCTGTTAAATTTATTGGATTTACTTTCTTCTTTTATTTAGTTTCTAGTATGGGATAAATGAAAAAAATTCAAAATTTATTCTTAGGATAAGACTTATTCTAGGTATAAAAGTTAGGTGGAATGCGCCCTTAGTTCTATTTTCCAAAAAAAAAACTATAGTTATTAACAAAATTATCTAAGTTTTATCACCGTTTCTGTTTCTTACAACAATCTTTGCTTCACAGCTCACGCAGCAGATTTGAAAGAGAAATGGCTGCTTATTTCGTGTTAATACCTACCTTGTCAGTCTCCTGTCACGTATCAATTTAAAGGAGACAGGTCTCCGTAGGTTTTGTCACGTATCAATTTAAAGGAGACAGGACTCTGCAGATTTAATACCTTAACATTTTCATCAAGGCTTGAGACGAGAATTACCATAAAATATCGCGTTTAATCTATTGGTATAAGCACTGCGGTAAATTATGGGAAAAGATGAAATAACAAAAGGTTTTGGTTATTCGCCCTTTGTTTCATTATGTTTGGATAATAGGTTTTCAATGAGTAAAACTTGCGGAAAACGGTAATCATCTATACAAATAAATAAAATCAGAGAGTCTGTTTGTAATATTAAAATAACCGCTTTTTACTAAATGTATAATTATGGATGTATACACGGCACATATACCAAAATAACATTTTTTACAATTTTTGTCTGCCTGTCTGATTGTTCCGGCGTAGGATAGCATTTACCAGAAGTGGTCATCGTAAGTGGTTCAGCAGCTTCAATATCATCAGGTTTGTGCTGGCATATTGCAGTTGGCCGTGGACGTGGTGGCTCCCCTGACATATTTTCTATCATTAAAAGATAGCCGCCACGCAACCAACTACCACCAGCCAGTTTCACTCTTATTCGACCTTTTCGGTAATTCCAGTAACCTTGCATCAAGTCGAGGTGACACCACTTGCTGCACCGTCAAATACAAGCTGGAGACGACAATACGACTAAATAATTGAACCTCGGATATCTAATGAAAATGCAACCAAGTATATCGAACAGTTTAGTCACTATAGCTAGTCCAAGATTGGCAAAACCCATGGTCGCCCGGCACTACTATTATACACTACGTTTATAAGAAAAAATAAAAACTTTTTTAATTTCGATATTAGGATTTATTTGATAGTTCCAAAATATTCTTATTCATTAGTATTGCCTGTGTTTTCATTTATTGTCGTATCGTTTGATTCATCTCATCAAAAAAAAAAATATATATAAAAAATCCTAACATCGAAATTAAAAAAGTTTTTATTTTTTCTTATAAACGTAGTGTAGTGCTGGGCGACCATGGGTTTTGCCAATCTTGGGCTGGCTATAGTGACTAAACTGTTGGATATACTTGGTTGCATTTTTATTAGATATCCGAGGTTCAATTATTTAGTCGTATTGTCGTCTCCACCTTATATTTGACGGTGCAGCAAGTGGTGTCACCTCGACTTGATGCAAGGTTACTGGAATTACCGAAAAGGTCGAATAAGAGTGAAACTGGCTGGTGGTAGTTGGTTGCGTGGCGGCTATCTTTTAATGATATAAAATATGTCAGGGGAGCCACCACGTCCACGGCCAACTGCAATATGCCAGCACAAACCTGATGATATTGAAGCTGCTGAACCACTTACGATGACCACTTCTGGTAAATGCTATCCTACGCCGGAACAATCAGGCAGGCAGACAAAAATTGTAAAAAATGTTATTTTGGTATATGTGCCGTGTATTGTATATCCAAAAGAAAAGATACTGAATCACCGATTCAAAAGTCGCATACAGTTTCGAAATCACGGCTGAAGGAGTTCCAAGTATTATAAAACTTTAAACTTTTATAACTCATCTCGTTCTTGAGAACTCTCAACAAGAGAATGCTTTTAGCTGTACTTTATCGATGCCTAGGCGTTTTTGTTGGTGCATTTTGTAAATAATTAATATGCAGTTTCTTAAGGAAGGACAATATTAGTCTTATTTATTTTTGCACTATCTCTGAGCATAGGTCTCATGTGAGCATGGAATGGACGTCTACATATGTTGTTAACTCCCTTTTCCCTGATTTTTTTTATGCGTTATCCCATAAATTTAAGCATCTCTAAAAATAATAATAGTCGTCCAGACTCAATTTCGGCTTTGGTGGCCAGTCTCAGCGAAGTATTATTTGGCTCGGAAGATATTATATTGCACAAGTGTGGGCGAAGACACAGGTGCACACAACAGCCGAGCTTTCCGAGGCACGGGGATATGAAACCACCAAATTCTAAACTCCAGCCTATTAAAAAAAAATGGAGAGAAATTCAAAACCACTGTGCCCCACCTGGGGATCGAACCCAGGCGGGGTAACGTGTGTACGCTAGACGCTAGGCGCTGAGTCAGTAAGAGTCTGACAGACCCCTCCACCCACCCTAGGGTGGTGGACATCCAAGAGGATTTTCACACGCGGTGCGGGAGAGGTGATAGTTGTCACAATCGTCATCTTGTGACAACTATCACCTCTCCCGCACCGCGCTTTACCTTAGGCAACGTCCGAGATATCTAGCAACAAACAAAGTTTTTTAATATGTATGATTTTACTTGCATGATGAAGTTTGCATGCAATATTATTGTCCAATATTATTTTAACGTTTCTGCCTGGCGCGATAATTAAACAAGTTTTGATTGGACTCAACTTGTTAGAAATGTTAGAGGCAGTTGCAAGTTTGCGTCTGTGACCAGTGTGGTTCACCTGTAGACTAATTGGGGACATTGGGGTTCTAAGTATATACTATTTACAGTATGGAGACTGCATTTTCAAATCAAGTTTGAATATTTCTTTGTTATTTCGAAGTCTGTTTCACCAATTAAAATAATACAATTAATTTTATTAGCGCTGTATTATTTTAATTGGGTTCCAATTCGTGTTCTGTATTATTTATTCTAGCTGGAGTATGGCTTTAAGAATGTTAGTTGTATGGTTTTGAGTTCTGGAGCCTATTTTCTGCAATTGTGCATATTTTATTATATTTACCTACTCTAAAAGATAGTAAACCTCCAGGATTCTTGTCTCTTGTACACTGTTTTGGTTATTTCTTTTGCATTCATTTTGGTTGGTTGATGTTATCTCACAACAAAAGTTTATGCTCAGAGAATCCTTACGATTAAAATCTAATCTTTCTCGACTTTATGGTGGTGGTCCTTTTTGGAACTTTGATGTCCTTTAAGGCCCAAGCGCATTCAAATACATATGAGACGTCATTCCTCAATTTGTTCCCGAAGTCTGGCTGCACTTCTGGTTTCTATATAAGATCCATCTAATAGATTCATCTTTGTTTTCTTTCTACTATGATCATGTGAAAATACATATACAAAAAACATATTTTGAATATCTCTCTTAATTCACTCTTCTATATCCCCGATACAAAATAAATGGAGTCATTGGGTACCAGTTTCAAGTCAAAGTTAAAACGTTGCAAAAGCGCAATAGCGCGTTAAAAGGCTTCTGCCGTTTCGTTTAGAAGCGGTTTCACAGTCGTATGTGGGCCATACACAGTCATTAGGATGTTAGCGCCTCTTTCATTAAGTAAAGTGCCAACTTGGATAGTTCGATAGTTTTGGATTAGGTGTACTGGCTGGTGTCCTAACATTTGCAGCATCGCCGTTGTTAGTATTATTATTGGTATTAAGAAAGTATAATGATTGCAATATGAAATAGATTAATAGCCTGCAGTGCTCTGCGCGTCCATTATAACAACGCGTTCAGGGGTTTGTTGGGGCTCCCATTGCGGTGCAGTGCCTCCGGCATATTTGCCGACCTCAGCACGGACGGCTTCCAGGCGGTGCTTGGCAAAAGGTCGGCCTTCCTGTGGTCGTAAAGGGTAGCACCAACACGCTTCTGAGGGTGGTGTCGCACAGAGTGGACAGCCAAATCCTGAGGCATTGATCGCTCATGCATGTCCAAAACAAAATTATTTGAAATTTTAGTAACATAGCTATAAGTATCTACCTTCTAACATAGTATGGACTTGTATCAATTACTGTGCACATAACATAATCAGCCTATAACGTTCCCATTGCTGGGACACAGGCCGCCTCTCAGTGAGAGGGAGTGGGCTGTAATCCACCACGCGGGCCTAGTGTAAGTTGGTAATTGTCACATGTCTTTGAATTATTGGTTCTAGGACATGCCGGTTTCCTCACGATGTTTTCCTTCACTGGTTTGAGAGCAGTGGTGATGGAATAATTTACACAAAGTAAAGCGCCTGTCTGGGTTCGAACCTACGACCTAAAACTTGTATGTCGCGGCCGTTACCGCTGGGCCACCACTGCTCCTAGTCGCGTGTTAATTACTGTGTGCTTAGTCTGAAATAAATATTTTCAATTTCAATATTAAATACAATAATTTTAAATTTTATTTCCTAGTAAAGGTTTTCTTTACCGCACTTGTATTTGCATCGCTAAGTTTTTAAAAGCAGATTTAAATTTTAAATGAACTCCTCGGAATTGTAATTGAGATAACGCTCAGTGATTATGATAGCTAAAATACGCTTAAAAGCTTTTGGAAACAGGGAACTGCATCGTACAATGAATTTGAACTAAGTAAGAATGTTGGAGCTAAACCCATTTTCTCACAATTCTATCCGAAGTTTTACATTGTATTTCATAACAGTAATATGAGCTCTACTGTCGCTAATGAGACACAATTACTTTTCCTATTGTTACTGAACTTAATAAGCTTGCTAGCTAACAGACAAAGGGATAATTAATAAACTCTGTTTTTTTTATTTTTTTTTTATTGCTAAATGGGCGCGCTCTTGACCCCGATCACACCAGATGGAAAGCGATAGATGAGGTCTATGATGGAACGAGCGTGCCCAGAAGATTTTTAATTTGCTTGACCAAAATGACAACTGCGATTGACAGGGTTTTGTACCCAAAGAAAAAAAAAATTAAAATTCCTAAATGGGTTGTTACAGATTTCCATAAAATCAAGTAAAAATTTTCATTTTCCTAAAAGAAACGAAACTAAAGTCACCGGAGAGAGCGATTTAATATTCAGCACTAGACGTTCCAAGAAGAAAGAACCTAGTTCTTTATAAAACATGTCTCTGGAAATGAAGATGGGGTGCTAATTAAATACCCAGTTCATGAGATAAGACTAATGAGGCATTGGATAGATTAAGAGTTAACTTAGTTTGCGGTTTCTTTGAAAATGTTTTTCTTGATCTCTTCTCGGCTTATTACCAGATCCCGATAAAAACGCTAATGGACTGTACTCTTACTAATAACCATTCAGGCTCAGGTTATCACTCTCTACTATCGTAAAGTACACTAACGTTCGTAAAATTACTATTACTGCCAATAACATTCGTGTTATGTTTTTTGATTTATTTTAATACTAGCTGCGCCCCGCAGTTTCACCCGCATAAGTTTCGATCCCGTGGGAATATCGGGATAAAAAGTAGCCTATATGTTAATCCAGGGTATCAGCTACCTCCATACAAAATTTTATCAAAATATATAAACACACACACTCACAAACTTTCGCCTTTATAATATTAGTGTGATTTTACCTTATCAAACTTACTGTACAGACGCCAGCACTACAATCTCTCAAATTTCTTTAATGAATTTTCAACTTTATCGCTTAAATATAAGGTTCAAAGTTGATTGGGAAAATTTGACAGTTTCGGGTAGCTTGATGTGCTGGCGTCTGTACCTAGATTATTAGTAAATGATGTGGTCTATAATTGAAAGTATTTGTCCCTGTATATATACTTATGTAGAGTTGCAAGTAATTGTGTAGCTCTGTTGCAGATCCAATAAATAAATAATAAAATAAACACGACTTTATAGTTAATTTTTTACATAATCAGCCTATAATAATCCCACTGCTAGGACGCAGGCCTCCTCTCGGTAAGAGGGAATGGGCCGTAATCTTCCACGCGGGTCCAGTGCGGATTGGTAGATGTCACATGTCTTCGAATTTTTGGTTCTAGGATATGCCGGTTTCCTCACGATGTTTTCCTTCGCCGTTTTGAGAGCAGTGGTGATGAAATAATTTACACAAAGTAAAGCGCCTGTCTGGGTTCGAACCTACGACCTACAACTCGTAAGTCGCAGTCGTTACCACTTGGCCACCACTGCTCTAGTTTATTTTGTAGAAGAATTTATTTTGTTGTCTATGTAGACGTTGTTCTTTGCTAAAGTAGGACACGACAGTTCACACTCGCTGTTTAAGACAACATAGTACATAGCATAGAGTATGTTACACGCCAAACTATTCAGTAGCCATATTCTGGCCTCCTAAGTTCGTGACCAACCTATTGCTGTCTGCGCCTGGAAGCTCTACCTTTCACGTTGCAAGTGCATTATGTGCTGGCGTCATATGCATGCGTCTCGTGTTAACTACCTTGTGTTATAATTAGAAAGAAAAGAAATATTTTTAAACAGCAAAAAATCACACTATCCATTCATACTATACTATATACCTACTATAATAATATTATAGTAGGTATATAGTATTGATTGACATTTATGCGGGTGAAACCGCGGGGCGTAGCTAGTCGAATATAAAATAAATATTATACATAGTTCAGAAAAAACAAAAAAAAAAAACCGTCATTATGTAAAATAAATTTATCGAACCATGCCTGACGGACCGACGCTCCAACATCACTTATCTATGTTAATTATAGAGAATTGCTGTATTTAATTAATATTAATTATTCCACAACTAGACATATTTTGCGGAAAATAATTCTATTATCAGTATTTTAACTTCATATTTATTTTCATCTCACGTTACTTCATACAAACACTTATTGACAAATCAGTCAAGTGTGGTTCAAATAACCTATATTATATAATATTCTCTCTTTCGACATGCATCTAAGTAATGGAGCAATTCTATTGGAATATTTTTCTCTTTCGAGTGATATCAGGTTCTTGTTCACTGAGTTCAATGATCTATTTCCATTATAGCTATTTTGATAAAAAATGAGCTCAGAAAAATGTCTCTCATCTTTTAAAATATTGTAGTTCATGAATCACTTGAATAGATGGATATTTATATTGTAAGATGAAATGTATCAAATATAGCAAATTAAGCAGTCGTCAATCAATCAAGCTCAGAGTTGAGCTGCACGATTTTTGACAAATGTGTGCACTGACTGGACAGGTTCGCTCAATCTGTGTGGTTCTTTCCTCAAAAGACCATTTCAGACACCAATCTACATGGTCTTCATATGATCTGACCTAGATTTTGTCTGGACTTTAAAAGAGACTGTGACCTCATTGTTTGTTTCCGCCTTTCTGCTCAGAGTAGTCAGATAGGAAACGCCGACCTCATCTAGCTTAAAAAAAAAAAACATGATTGACGTGTAAAAGTATTTGTACAAACCTACTTACAGAAAATAAATCATTGATCAATATTTTAATAGTTACTGAGTAAGCACTTGGAAAAACGGGACGGATTTTTTATATGCAAAAATCCTCAGCATGGTTATTAATTATTATTATCATTCAGCGAAAAAGTTAAACGTAACTTTAGTGGTTAACGTTAATAATGTGTTCCCACTGCCTATAATGTGTTCCCACTGCTGTGACACAGGACAAATAAAGTGACTCCGATATAATCCTTGATTCACTCTCCTTAGATAGAGGGTATCCATAAGAATTACACGTCAAAGAAAAAAGATGGCAGGCTTTGAATGTCATATCATTGCTATGCACACGATATTTTTTCTTCCAGCGTTTGATGGGGCCAGTAATTGAATAGCCTACGTCTAGTTTTAATTGTGTTTATTAAAGAGTTCGCTTACTTCCTTCATCTGTTATAACCATAAAATTACTGGGTGTGAATCATGTTCGATCTCTCACCATTGTTTTAAGAAAACCCTTCCCAAAAGTCATTTATTCAAACTAGGCTGAGAATCAGCACTTTTCGAACTCAAAATTACTTTTTACGGTCCCCCAGAATGCCCGCCTTTCCATTTTCTAGTGCCTTAGCTGGGAAGAAGAAGTGCCGGAACAAACTCCCCACCAGCACAGCTGTCTGTTCAGTTAGAAAAACTTGATTTTATACATAAGTGTGTAAAATAAATAACATTAAAAAACACAAAACATTACATTATTTGCCATATGACAGCTAGCACACGCCAATATACCAACAAAAACATTGTAAAACTCAGTATAAATCTCAAGCAAAAATATTTAAACTAAAAAATTCTTTGATTGTCTTCGCATAATATGTTAACACAGTTACCTACTGCTTATGATGTACTTCGGGCCCAGTTCGAAAGAACTTGAATTGAAGCTCTTTTTCATATGAGAATCACCTTCTGCGGGGTAATTGCGTAACACACTAACAGTAGCAATGACATTCATTTTGACAGTTCAACAACATTCATTGCGTTATTTACGTTGTTGAGCAGACACATTTTTCGAACATATAAAGCAATGGATTAGCAATATCCTTCAAATTCATTCAGATTGTGGTTTAAGGCGTGTTACGCAATAGAGTACCGCTCAACTAATAACCCTATAAACTTAGTTACTTACATAATTATGAAAGCGAGCTTAAATTGTCTATCATTTAGTTTAACTAACGTTATCCTCGCTTCAACAAATGCCTTGTACCATTGTAAGGGCATTTACCTGAGGTCTTAAAATAAAGGGTTTCTCTTTATGATCCAGACGGAATTTCATTACAAGAAAATCGCGTTTTAGACGAGTTTTGGTAATGGGATGATAAAAAAAACAAGACTGATTAAATTGGGCGAACAATTATTTTGGAAAGTAAAATTTCACGCCTTTTTTACTTGGTTTTAAGTATGACGTGATAAGTTTTAAGTGGGATGTTTGTGAAATCTGTTGATATGATGCTGAGGCTTTTTTCTTAACAGTTAAAAGAGTTGTTTTGTTTTATTGACACCTAATATGTTTTTTTTTTTTCGTATTAGTCTAAATTTATCACACTAATATTATAAAGGTGTGAGTGTGTGTATGTGTTTATATGTTTGTTACTTCTTTACGCTCAAACGGCTGGACCAATTTTGATAACATTTTGTATGGAGGTAGCTGACACCCTGGATTAACATATAGGCCACTTTTTATCCTGATATTCCCACGGGACAACGGGAACTGACGCATTTAGCGGGTAAAACTGCGGGGCGCAGCTAGTTTTGTATAAAAATTCAAATATTTAAAGCTAACACTCTTAAAATAATAATATGTACAAGTATATAAAAAGGGAAGGGAAATAATCAAAGGGCATCAAAAAATTCGTCCGCATCGCTGTCAACAGGAAACGTGCCCAAAAGGCTGGCAGCATTTTTTAGCTTTACTTAAATACAGAATAGGTCTACTTCGGACCTTTTGGATTAGCTTTACGGTAAAATAAACATCCATTTTTATAAAAAAATGAAGTTTTGCTTTATAAACTTATAAACTTTGACAGGCCTGATGGTCTAGTGGTTAGTGACCCTGACTGCTATGCCGGATGTCGTGGGTTCGATTCCCACCCAGGACAAATGTTTGTGTGATGAGCACGATCATTTGTTCTGTGTCTGGGTGTAATTTATCTATAATATGTATGTATTTAGAAATATATAAGTATGTTTATCAGTTACCCATAACACAAGCTCTGCTTAGCTTGGGACTAGATGGCGTTGTGTGATAGTCGTGGAATATTAAAAAAAAAAAAACCGCCACAGATACTTGCGAAACAAACGCAGGACCGCAACAAAATGGCAGGCTGAGCGGCGTATTCTGAGCAGATCGGAGAAATTTCACGGGAATCAATATCAAATCTGTATGGTACAATAGGCGAGTTAACTTCTGTTTCGCTTGTCGTACAACGGATCTGTCATGCCAGTTTTGCTTCTATGGTTTTGCTACCTATACCTGCCTAACTGTTTAAATTTAGTCATTGACACTATTTACAAGATAAATTCTTAAAACTGACATTAATGCTAGGCAAGGCTTAAAACTGACATAGCTACAAACGTCCACATTAAACTTCATCGCAATTATATTTTGAGTCATTATTTTAGCTATGCGATGATGTTTGGTGGACGACTTTAGGGTGAAATGATGATGATAATTTCACCTATTTCCCTAGCCGTATGAAACAACCCAAACCTCTAGATGAATGTCTTTACCCACTAGGACAAGTAGTGTGAAGATAACAAAACTATAATATTAAGCTTAGCGACTAAGACAAACTTGATAATCAAGTAGTCGGCGACTTGACAAACTGCACTTGTTGTTAGGCCAACTTCTTACTTAGTAACAATGATAATTTTCCCTGTGTTCTCACGTAACCGACTCGAGAACTTGCTAATTACAAGTTTGGATGTTTTTGATTTACCGTTTAGTTGTTTATATTCTTTCTTTCGCGGAAAACACGCGAGCATTGCACACTCTGTGGGGTATGTGATAGAACCCTTTCTTTTGGTAGGTTTTTTTGGTTGACTTCTCAAAAATCCTTTCTTTTTCGGTCTAATAGTTTTCAATAACTTCTTCTTATTGGCTAAAGTAATATGAATTATTATTATTCAAGTTCATTTTCTAGTAAATTGGCACTTAATGGGACATAGACCCCAGGTTTTTCATAACCAACGCCAACAACTCCACATAAACCATCTCGATAGCAAACTCAACATCGAAAGCCAAACCAAAAGGGATAGCTATTGAAACCACAAAGTAAAACAACAAATAGAATATCGATACCAAGAGCTTTCAAAATCTCAAAGGTAAGACGAGAAAGATAATTTCAATTAATAGTGTCAATGTTAACAAGTCAGCTCAAGTTTCCTTCCAAATAGATGCTATTATTGAAGACAACAATAGGTACTGTTCAACAATAATTAGTCTAAAAGGTTTAATAGGAACCGCGGCTCGATGATCTCGTTTGGATTGTGTTGTTTTCTTTAGAATTGTTTCGAGACCCGTAACTTGATTAGTCCCTTGGCGCGGGATAAAAGTTCCTGGAAGGCCTTGGGGCAGGCCTTTGCCCAGCAGTGGGATAATATAGCATAAACAAAAAAAACAGGCGTACAATACGTACGCTTAATCTGTATATCGGCCGAATTATGCTCGTTCATCATTGGACCTAGGTAAAAGAAAGCGAGTGCGTATAAACTTGACACACTACGTGGTTTGACTTGCGCAGTACACGATTTTAGGTCTCTTTAGCGGTATGAGGTCTGAGTGCGGGACAGGTGCGTCGTAGAGGAAAGAGCGCGGGAGGCGGTCAAGTCTCATCTTTTGTGGCGCGCATTTCACATGGGTTATTTATATTATGGGATGTCATTAGACGACTTCGGTTGAAGTAGTGCGCACTCACTTTGATGTTCTCACTCACATCTTTTACATAATATTATGTTTGGTTCGATTTTCTAAGTTTGGTCGACGACGCAGGATTTGTACTCAGTCGTAGAACCATAAACCGATATAAGTACCAGACTAGTAGGTACCAGTTTTATTACTGACTGATCCATTAACAGCTCTATTTTATTAATAAATAAATCACCTAGCGAAATCGTTGTATCGTAGGTATTAATTTGTGGAGTCCTTAAAATTACTGAAAATAGTAAGCATCAAGGAAAATCTAAAATGTATTCATTTATTTATATAAGGTCCCATTAAAATAGATGGACAAACTTTTAGAAATCATTCAGATCACCAAAATAAGGACGATGGTAGAAAAATATATAAGAAAAACGCATTAGATACTTACAAGAACAATAATCAGCTAACGAAACACACTAATGTGCCAGCAATTTATTATTTTAGGTCAAAATAAAATCACTTTAACTAATGTTTTATTGCTTGAATATCTTTGGTTAGACGTACTGAGCGCTGTGTTAAAATTTGTTTATCTATTTTTTAATGGGACAACCTATATAATTATACTTTATTGTACACCACAAAAATATATAACAAAAAAATATCGAAAACTAAAAATATACAATTTCTGATATGGAACTAAATCAAATTAAGTATATTTAATTTATTAATTATATTGTAAGGAGTCCAACATCAAATTAGATCATTTTCCCATTGATCTCGCTAATTCATATTTCCCTCATTTATTTCATAATCCTAAAATGGTCTACATCCGATGAAATTGATTGAAAATTTTTAATTGAACCGGATCAGTCCAATTCATGTGATCCCCTATTGGGACCCATAAATGAACTCCACGAGGGCACAATTAACAAATTATGTCTCTGTTTTATCTCATAATATGCGCAGTGAACTGTAAAAGATACGACCAGGGTTAAAAGCACAATTTATTGGTCTATAAAAAATAATAGGTTCATAAAAAATCGATCTTTTAATTGGTACGCAAAAATGTTCCAATTACTGACGCCGAGCCTTTAAATTTGTTTTTTGATCAAAATCTTTGCTCTCATTTAATGGATATTTTATACTTATCTATTGTTTGGTTTTAGTGAAATAAGTTTTGGCCAACAAAATTGTGAAAATTATATTTATACCAAAAAAATCCAGTGCAGCAGTGATACGAAAAGCTTTTATGAAAATGTTGAAAGTAAAGTAAAACATAATATCGAAATGGTTTTCACACACAGTAACCAAGATTACCTTAAATTAAATCACTGCTATTGTCTCAATTTAATATGCAATTGGACAGGGAACACCGTGGCGTTGTCCGTCGCCATAAACGCAGAAATCAAAATTTCAACAGAACGACCTATCAACACATACATACATACAAATAAATAAAATTGTAGTGTATATTTTTAATGTCAAAATAACATCTTTTTACAAAATGCATAAAAAAATAGACCGTCTATCTGTCTGTTTGTTCCGGCTAATCTCCGGTTAGACCGATTTTGACGGGACTTTCAATGGCAGATAGCCAGCAGTGGGAACACTGTAGGCTGATTTTGCTTATGCTGCTTCTTCCAAATCTACGTCATGTCGATGATTCCATGTTTTGCTTCATTTGTTTTCAGTATCTGAACTTATATGACAACTCGTATTAAACCTTCACTAAACTATCAGTGATAGGACTCAGATGAGGTTTTTTATTAAACTTCAATTCCCTGGCCATTGACGATTACCATTTTATGGCACAGATGCGTGATTTTGTCTATCCAAAATCCCTGACGCATCACTGCGTGGCGATAAATATTTTTATTTTTACCTCTAAAGGACATTTTTTAATAAATCATTCACGTTTTGGTACGGGCACTCAAATATAATCCTTTTAAGCCTTAAATGGTGAAGAGTTTAAACGTACCTGAGTTGAAACCGATACGCCCGGGCTCGCGCCGCCACCTAGAAATAAAGAAAAAAATGTTTTTAAATTGATGGAAAATGCATTTCGGTGTTTTTTTGTGAAACCCCCAAGTCTAGGGTTTCTCTCGTAAAATTTAGTGGGCACTAATAGAAGACCAATTCTCGTACTACCAGTCAAGCTCCGCGCGTAACCTATGTAGTACTATACAATAGAAAATCAATTGTGTCTCATTAGCGGAGCTCAATGAGTTATAAAATGTTCAAATTCAAGTCGCAATCTCATCTCAGCGACAATAAATGTCAAAAACATAGAGGTATTTTTGACAGATTGAGACTGAGAACGTTGTTAAAGTTACGAGAATTGTCCCTCAGGTCTTTAAAAATAATCATCGGGGTTTTAATTAGGCTTTCGAAACTGCAGGTATTTTAGTGGCTATTATATTCCCGTATACGCAATCCAAATAAAATTCTCTCTAACCAATAAATTACTGCTTCCGTCGCCCCCTACCGACACTGGTCAGCAAAGTCCGTCCCCATAATTTCCTGACCGTTAATCTAGTAAAAACATTGATCCGTTTAAAAGCCCAAAATGCATTACTGCCACTGATAAACAGATTAATCTCAAATTGCATTATAATAATGTATATCGAACGTTAAGTGGTAAACTGTATTATATCATCCACGCTGAAACCATTAGCAATACCTTTTTAAATTAATTGCATGTGATAGCGAGAGCAACGAGATGAGATGGTAATAATAATATGTTGCATATATGCATGTAGCATATATGCATGTATGCATATAGTGGTCCACTTTAGCCCTGTCATGGCCTTTGCCCAGCAGTGGGATGATGCAGGCTAACAGTAACAGTATAAACATGTTAGAGGCTAAGTTTCAAAGGTTACTACTAAATTCTTAACTTACCACCTGCCGGTGTATTCTGTAAAAATCTTTCCGTGAAAACTTAGGTGGTAATAATGTCAATTCCAGTAGCATCATGTGAAGTGACAGGTCACTTCAAACTCACTTCACCTGCGTTTTCACGGTGAGATTCTTACAGAATAGACCGGCTGTTCCTTAGCAATACAGGGTGTCCCTGGAAGTATGGATCAAATCGAATAGGGGCGTGGGCAAGGTTATTTCCAAACGTTTTAACAAAAAAAAAAAAAAACTAAAAAATTAGAAGAGAATCATTTTAAAAAATCTTTAAAAAAAAAGCTATCATTGCTATCAATTTATTTTTTTTAGATAGCCCTGATTGTATTTTTTTGTGATTATTTTCTTTGATTACTATGCGAAGTGATTGAAAAAAAAAAAATCGGTCATAACTTTTGAACCGTAAAAAAATTCACCGTCATTCTCAGGGTTAAAAAGTTTGGAAATGACCTTGCCCACGCCCCTATTCGATTTGATCCATACTTCCAGGGACACCCTGTATATTACGATGGAATTATGGTCTGGTATAAACATATCTTCAGCTTATAAAAATGTTAGTGGCTAAGTTTAAGAGTACTAAAGTTTTAACTAGGCACCTGCCGACTTTTTCTGTAAAAAACTCACAGTGAAAACTTAAATGAAATGAGCTGTCATTCCATCTGATGCTAGGGATTGACATTACTGACAGTTCACGTCACTTAAAATATCACGTTGTGGTATGCGTGTATTTTATGTTTTAACAATTATAATATTTATTTATTTATATTTTTTGTTTGTGTCAGTCCCGCACTAATCCAGCAAGATGTACATTGTATCAATCAAATAATTTTATTCGTTTAAAACTTTTTTTTTTCTTTTTTTTTTTCTTTCATGCACACTTGTTCTTCCAGCTCACTTTAGACATTGGCAGAATAGTCGACATCGGCTTTGCTTGCCATTTATTAAAAATAGAATAGAATAGGTTTTACAGAATCGACCGGCTGTTCCTAAGCAATGTATTGCAATGCAACTATGGTCAAGTAATTTTTTTTGTAACAATACTTTTATTCTCTACTCAGGCTATCGGAAAGGTCATCTTGTGCGTAGTGAACGTAAGCAAGACAAGGAATGTATAAAATATATACTCACTAATGTTCTTGCATTTAAAAAAAAATGTGTTAAGTAATCGTGAGATATTTTTTATACTGTGTCAAGTCCAACCAAGTTCAAATTTTAATATAATACCGTACACGAATTTAGGAGAGAACTTCTAAGTGCTAACAGCACACGGCACTTTCAGTAGAACGACCGTTCATTTTATCCAAAACGATCTCCAAACAGCAGCAGGTATTACAGCTTTTAGTTCGCAGCCGTTTCCAATAACCTAGAGAAAATATTGACTGTCACTAGGCCTGGTCTAGGTTTACTCTGTTAAGTCTGTATACTTTAGAAAATCAAATATTTTCTTTGGAAACTAAATAACTTGGATAAATTTGATCTTGCTGCAGATCAGTGCTGGTTTGTATTGATGGCCTGTCTTTATGTACGTTTTATTATCTAAAAACGGTTTGGTGCAATGCTAAGTGTGCTGATATTTGTTCGCGGGATAATTGCGTAACACACTATCAATAGCAATGGGTTTCATTTTGACAGTTCAACAACATCCATTGCGTTATTTAAGTTGTTGAGCAGACAAATTTTTCGATCATCACATGTAATGCATTAGCAACATCCTTCAAAATGATTCAGATTCATATATCACGCTATCGTGTGTTACGCAATTAGGGTGCCGGTCATATTTGTCCAGGTCTATGAAGTTTTCCGAATTTTTTTAATTTAACTATGTAGCGGTATTTACGTTGTAATCAATAGATGTTACATATCCTACTATCCTACTAGTCCTACTATCCTACTTAATATTACAAATGCGAAAGTTTATGAGGATGTTTGTTACTCTTTCACGCAAAAACTACTGGACGGATTTAGATGAAACAAAGCCAAAGTCAAAGCATTTATTTCAAATAGGCCCATAAAAGGCACTTTTGAACGTCAAAATTTACATTAAATAAAATAGAATTGATTCTAGTCGCCCCTTCCAAAAGGTAGTTTTCATATGGAGAAGAATGGGCAAGAAACTCCACCGTTACTCTTTTAAAAATGTTTTACAATATTTGGCATAGGTATATTCATTATATAATAATATGTGAGGACGATGCACCTAAAACAAAATTACTATACCACAATAGGTAAAAGAATTAAAAACGAAACCATGACATATAAATTAATTATCTGATAGATACATGGTGCTCACATATTTAAAAACATGGTAAAAGTAAACGATTTTAATTACAAAAAAACTTTACAGTATAAAAAACTTTATTATAAAAAACTTTACAATAATATAGCTAATACATCAGAATAAGACATAGGATACTTTTTATCTCGATATCTCCACGGGATCGACACTTATGCGGGTGAAACCGTAGGGCGCTGCTAGTCTTCTATAAATTGGTTTAGGCCATTTTAGTTTTTCACATTGTTTTACCAAAATTCCAATTTTCATGGTCTCCACGTTATGAGCTGAAGTAAAAGAAATCACAAGAGAAGTATTCAATTTCTGCAATTCGAGCTTGCATATCCAGAACCCATTTCTGTTTTTTTCTTTTATAAATAAGACTATTTCTGGAATGCAAATAAAAAGATCGTCAAAGTAAATGCAAATATGGGTATGAAAAACTGCGTTTCATTCGCTCTTTGCATATTCGCTGACGAGAAAGTAAAGAAATAAAAAAGCTTCTTCAGAACTTTAAGATCTTTTGATTAATTCAGTGTTTTCTTTATTTTTGTTGTTTATTTTGTCTCAATGCTTGAGTAATGTGAACAGTCGAGTCGTTTATCAACTAAAAAGATTTATTTCGTTATTTTTTTGTCTCTTAATATGTTTAACGTCTGCCTCTATCATAGTTTATTATCATCTCTCCCGACTTATCATTTATTTCTTTAACAATTAAAATTTTATCTAAGGACGCTTCATTGTTGTTCTTCATACCTCGTGTCTCATCATCCAGCTTGAGCTAGTTGTGCAAGAGTCGCAGTATTCATCATGTCTACCTCGCTATCATAAATTCCTGTACAGTCTGCAACAAAAGTCGATTAACACTTCAGTTTTTTAAATCTTAGTTGTTAAGCAAAATATTGTTCAAAATTGCAGAAGAAGTACAATAGAAGTACAATTTTTAGAATATAAACTCTTTGCTATAGTATGAAAAGCTAAAAAGCAGTTTGTGGAAACAAATTGTTGTCAATTTAATAACTTGTTTAAATGATAGTGTTAATCGACTTTTGTTGCTGACCGTACCAGTTCCAGTACCAGAACCAGAATCGAGCTAATTGAAATTTTCAGAAAGAATAATCTTCTACGCCCTGTAACCTTTTATTTATGAGTTACTAGCGACCCGCCCCTGCTTAGCGCTTCTAACGACTTGGCAAAACATCTAGACATCTAAACATTTAAACACATCTAAACATTTCTTTATTAAATATAAGTTTAATATGAATGTGTAATACACATAAACCTTCCGGAATATATTTTCTAAATGATGGTGAAACCCGCATCAAAATTCATTGCGCAGTTTAGAAGAACAACGCGGTCACACACACAGACACGAAAAACAACTTGAATTTATAATTTGTAAGTACAAGCTGGCAGAACAGGCTGGCAATACGGAAGTATACAACTTAATTTTAATTTAAAAAAAAAAGACGGGTTGCACTCCGGGAGTGCCGGCAGAAGTGAAAACTTGAATATTAACGTTGAAATAAATCAATTAATAATTTAATTAATATAACTAATTTTTTTTCACTATTTCTGCGTCACTTTTTTCAATAATAGATGCACTTTGTTCAATTTCCATATTTTAAACACTTTATATACACGAATTTTACGAATACACAGCAGTGTGGCTACTACACAGACGGTCGAGCCATCAGCTGTCCATCCATCCATCCACCCACTTCCACTTCCACTTCGACTTCCACTTCGACTTCCACTTCGACTTCCACTTCGACTTCCACTTCGACTTCCACTTCGACTTCCACTTCGACTTCGGCTTCGACTTTGACTTCGACTTTGACTTCCACTTTGACTTCCACCTCGACTTCCACTTCGACTTCCACTTCGACTTCCACTTCGACTTCGACTTCCACTTTGACTTCGACTTTGACTTCGACTTTGACTTCCACTTCGACTTCCACTTCGACTTCCACTTTGACTTCCACTTCCACTTCGACTTCGACTTCCACTTCGACTTCCACTTCGACTTCGACTTCCACTTCGACTTCCACTTCGACTTCCACTTCGACTTCCACTTCTACTTCGACTTTGACTTCGACTTCGACTTCCACTTCCACTTCCACTTCACCTTCCACTTCCACTTCCACTTCCATCACCATCCATCCATCCATCCATCCATCCATCCATCCATTGTGTCCGTGTGTCACTTCACTTCGGTTGGCGACGCCGTAGAAAGAGAGGGGGGGAGGGGGAAATCTCTCCTGACGGTCACGTGTCCTGACGCGATGTCCTGACGCGAGTTTAACATTTTTTACCCATTACTAAAAGTATGCAACGCCGCTAAAGAAGTTTACACTTCAAAAAAAATATTATTCAGGCTTAGCAATTTTGTACGGTAAATACGATCTCCTTAATCTCCCTCCTCCTGTATAATATATCCCATTTCATCGTGTTTTTAATTAAATTCTTTAATAGGTAGGTATCCCATTAACAAACTCACAAATGTTTTGCTTTTCGTATGCAAGATTGACCAAAACACGTCCCTAGATAACCCCACAGAAAAAATGTCAGGACCCGTTGCGAAATCCTCAGCAATAAATATGGTATTATTAGTTCGATGATATGTTAGAAAAATTGGGTCGTTTTTTAACAACTTCAGGATAAAATACTGAAAGTAATTGTGGTGGTCACGGTTTTATAGACCGTACATAATGAATTTGCCACATTTTAACTAAATAATAGACACTGAGCAACTTTAAAATTTGGCGTCAATCAGAATTGGGGCTAAAAAAAGTTATGTACATCCGAATTGGCCACCCTATACGATTGTCAAGTAGCGAAGCATACTTCGCTGACAATAACTGCTCGCATAAATCTACGACAGCGATGTACGGCAATAATGGCGTGAATGTATGTCATTACACGTATAAAAGAACGTAGAATTAGGTCGTCCGCCCATCGTCGATAAACAATAGAACTAGGACTACTCTCAATGGCTGCATCTGACACATTCTATTTATTGACATCGTGCCACATAACTGTAAAATATCTCTTTAAGTATCGGAACGGTTTTAAACCCATACACTTAAATATTGCAGCTTTACCTCTGCGGTTAAAACCTAATTTTCTATTTAATATGTCTGATCATTAATCTTTTTAAACAGAATTCTTTAAATTTTGACGTGACCGGTAAAAATATTTCGTCTCTGGAAAGGAGAAAATGCTAAAGTGCCATTTGGGCCAAAATGAGTTCTATAATAAGTATATTGTTGGATTCAACGATAGCGACAATCCACAGGGAAAATCTGAGCCAATTTTAATTGAAACCTAAACAGATCGACGCAGACAAAAATCTAAGCCAACGATATATTAATATACATATAACTCATTTTGGCCCAAACGGCGCTTTAGCATTTTCTCCTTTCCAGCGAAGATTTGATTGATATAAAAAAAATCAGTGTGCGGAAAAATTTAAACCAAGACGAGTCGGTTATCAGAATTTATCGGTATTTATTCAATATTAATGGAACCTTAGTACGGATATCAGTATATTTTCAAATTTCTGCGATCGTTTAACAGTCAATCAAGTTGCCACACAATTTGTGCAAGTGTTTCTTCGAATCTGGTACGTACTTTTCCTAAACTACTCTCTCAGCGGAAGCCTTGCCTTTTCTCTGGTGTAGCATTATTTATTGGTCATACGTGTAAAACCAGTTTTCCGGATACCGGATTATCTACCAGGCTGGCGAGTCTATTATGTCGCTTTCGCCAGCTGCATAGCATCTCTGTACTCCGTAGCAGACTGGCATGCCCTTTATGTTCATAATGTTCCACGACGCCTGATCGTCGTATCCCCAGCGGTTTCGTTGAACTCTGCTGAACTTCCACGCCACCTTCACCTGAGTCCAGGTAACTACCATCTTACTATCTACATAAATAAAATAAAGTCGGGTTAGTTACACCATTTGTAACTCAAGAACTGCTGGACCGATTTCTGTGATCTTTGATTTGTGGGATTTGTATCTGCCCCGAATAGCAGAATAACTATAAAAACATGGGAAAAATGACGAAAAAAATTCACAGGTGCTACGAAGTTCGCCGGATCAGCTAGTTATTAATACTTCGATGTTGTTAGTCTTTCTTTAACCATGAATGTTGTTTTTTTTTATCGGGACAACTGGCGAAATTTGGGTGTACCTACCTCTGACGAACCCTTCGGGGAAACAAGGCGTGATGTGTGTGTATGGTAAAGTAAAGCATTGTATGAAAGGGTCATCGTATCAAAAACGTAAAAGGGACCACGGGTTCTTCATCCTGTTGTCCACTTGACAGTTACACACGAGCACTTTTGAGAAAATTTTCCAATATAGAGTTGTGGGTTTTGCACGACATTGTGTGGTTAGAACTTTCGTTATTAGCAAAAAGGCTTTTTGCAAAAGTATTCAAACTTTTTTGCTAGTAACAGCGGCGATATGGATGTGTTGTTACTTATGAAAGGAGCATAGACATTTTTGTCTTATGTGCCAACCGTTAATTAATTACAAGATAGTAATTATAATTAGGTGATTTATAGGGTGTCCCTGGTGTTTTACACGTATAAAAGAGTGTAGAATTGTTTTGTCACTAATTTGTGGAGATCAAATAGGCCGATTCTCCTTGTAAAATATGGGTATTTAGCTGTATCCGGTTAGACTGGACTCCTTTTTTTTTGTTTCCGGGGTGGAAAATCCTCATGGATGTCCGCCGCTCTGGGGCGGGCGGCGGGGTCTGTCAGACTCTTACCGACTAAAAACCACCCCGGTGTTCCATCTCACACCTACGCCAGGGGTCGCGGGAACGTACGATTCTTCCGCAACCCCCGGCTGGAGACTGGACTCCTGCCCCAACATATTTGGGAAAAAGCAGATGATGATGACAAAAAAATTGTGTCGCAAACTTGTATGCTAGTTGACAGTACTAGAAATCGAGTGGGGGTCAAATTCGGGATCTCTCACTTGTTGTTATATCATTTTACCGAGGGACTATTGCTGGTCTGTTCGACATTCAAGATATCGCAAAAGTTTCTATTTCACCGAACATTTAATTTAGCTAACCCTACCAGGCAACACGTACAGTTTACAGCATTAGTAAAGATAAGTTCAAATCCCGAGTCTCTGTATTTTGTGTTCGGGTTGAACTGTCTTCTTAAAGTAAGTAGTAAGTTGGATACTCTCGGGGAATTATCTTGTATACTGCCTGTAGAATATATGTCTCGATTTTATTTTATTCTCTTTTGGTCTCTTAACTGAATAAAATGGTTGTAATTATTATAAGTTGCCTTTTATAATATTAAAAGTATAAAAGCGCGATGTGGCAGCGCGTCGCGACTCTAGTAGAACAATTTCTATAAAAACTTCATCGAAATTGTTCTACCAAAATCGCGTTGCGCCTGTCTGCGGGAGCCTTAACGCAAACTGCACAGTTGCACATTTTTCTATACACTTTGTTTGTTTATTTTCTATTATTATGTGTAATACCTACTGCAATATTTTAACTGTATTTAGATACATATTGTATCTAACACAAGATTACTACGACTCAATGACACTCCCATCTCTCTTTAAGGGAAAGAAAGGTCGCCAGTGTCGCCACACTCATTAAGATAAACTTTACTGGAGAGAAGATGTTTTTAGTGTAGTTAAATTAAAATGTTGAGAAAAGAATACTTCGACAAGAAGTCATTGACAAAGGGTATTTGGTGTCAGGCGATGCAGCCAACGATTTAGAATAATCCTTGATTTGATAGCGCCGAAATAAGAAGGCAAGTTGGAGATTTTGTTCTGGACACATCCATCCCATTGAATAGTGTTGCTGCATTGATGGGCAAAGTTACATCTCCAAATTGCACGGAAGCAATGTGGTCGAAGAAGTTTTTCATATTATCCCCCTTACTAATAAACGTTGTATAGCGTCTGTATAGTTACTCAACGCTTTGTCTTCTTCTTTCGAAAATCAAATTACTGACGACTGATAGAGAGAAATCGGTGTGTAACTATTCATCTGATATAATACGTTTATTAGTAAACTAGCTGTGCCCGCGACTTCGTTCGCGTGGATGTCGGAACTTAACAATAATATATTTTGTGTGCGTCGGTATCTTGCGAGGATACCGATTCAAATCTTTATATTTTATTTATGCTAGTGCTTCTCTATAAACAACATTAGCTGTGGAACTATCTGGAGCGTACACAAAAAGGTTATTGGGGTTGTTTACGCGTGAAAGAGCTACGTATAGTTGACCATGAGAAAAGCATCCAATACTTAGGTCCACCCCCGCAACGGATAATGTCTGGCCCTGAGCTTTATTAATCGTCATGGCATAACAAAGACTGACTGGGAATTGCACTCGTTTGAAAGAGAAAGGAAAGTTGTTAGGAATAATAGGTATTCTTGGAATAAAAACAATATCACCGGCACCGCAACCGGTTAATATTTCAGCTTCGATTATGTTTTGCTGCAGATTTGTGACTTTGAGCCGAGTGCCGTTACAAAGTTTGGGAGGACATAAATTTCTGAGGAGAATTATTGGAACACCGATTTTTAAAACTATTTTGTGGGCGGGAAGTCCGGGTGTGTTGAGGGGAAACGTTTATTAGTAAATAACGGAATAGCCAATGTGATGAATGGTCATCAGGTCCGGGGGTATGTGTGTCCGGTACGGGGAGGAAATATATATGATTCAAGACCAATTTAATAGGTATAAATATTTGTCAATTAGGTTTTTCCGGTAAGACTGGAAGCCGACTCCAACATAGTTGGGAAAAGGCTAAGTAGATGATGATGATGATGATTTGCCATCTTTTCCAGCATCCAAATCTGATAGAATATTTATTTTATTGATAATGTGTAGATGTTAAGTTTTGCATGTAAGTAATCATACACACGAGGGACACGCGACGGCGGAGACAACTGCAACCGTCGACACTCGTCGACGGCTGCTGTCAATGGGTGTCAACTGCGGCAGTTTTCTCTGCAGTTGACGCGTGTCGCTCGTGTGTATACAAACTTACAAAGGTTACCTATGAGGGAGACTTGTTCACAATGTGATCACACCCTCGTTAATAAATACGATACGATTGTGGGGTGCATGAAGAAGCCTCCTCGTGTAGCGCAGTTTGTTCCGCCAGTTACTCAACTGAACCGAGCGCTCGGCGCATCCTGGACAGTCACATCCAACACCTTATTTGACTGGCCAATTCTTCTCTTGCGGTGGTAGGGCTAAAGCCCGCCTGGTTTGCGACCACCCTCCCACCGGTGTCCAGCGTCAAGCAGCCCGCTGTGTTTCGTCGATGCGTGGCAGTTCCAGTGCCTTAGGCATCTTCTGGGCACGCTCGTTCCATCATAGACCTCATCCATCGCTTTCCATCAGGCGTGATCGAGGTCAATAGCAGGCCCTTTCAGCAATAAAAAAAAGTAAAGATTTTAAAAAAGGTGCACTAAAATGAAAACAAATTGTGGTACTTAGTACCTACTACAGTGGCTTCATCAAAATTGTTAATATGGCCGCCATTTTGCAGTCACCAGAGACTCATTGGTCAGTGGAAAGTTTTACCGCGTGCAAGTGATGTTGACGTATGTGAAAACTGGGAGTTTTATACTGGAAAAGTGTAAATACGTATTTCTCTTTCGAAGCTACATAGTCTCATTGTAGAATATTGGTTTATTATTTCCTGTCTTTCGTTGATAGTAGAATAATAAGTCCCCAAAGACCCTTTATTCGAATAATCTGCTTCGTTGTTTGTGACTACACTGAATCTCTGCATACAGTGCATAGATGAATAGAATAGAATAAAATATATTTTTTGTAAAACATGAGTATACATCAAATAATATGTGCAAGGTCTTAAAATAACAGGTAGATCTGCATGTTTTGCCATTTATGGCGTACAAAATAACATATTTTTGGCTTAGAATAAACCATAAAAAAACAATTGAGTCTACACAGTAAACTATGAAATTTTAATAACTTAATCCTAAAGCTAATTTAAAAATTAAAGCATTTTTTTTTTACAGATTTAGGGGACAAATTGTAAAAGTATCATAATCATAGAAATCTATTTAATTAATTGCGATCATTGAAAAATTCCGATATGATATAATAGCATTTGGCTCAGTGGACCTAAGTGCATGACAAAGCAAATCCCAGGGGATTTGCAAAGTTCTTCTTATTTGCATGTGAGCTAAACACTGGAAAATGCAATAGAAAGGTACGGAAAAGTACTGTTTAAGTGTTTTTTTTTTGTTCTATAAAAATCTGTACCAAGGCTGAGGACTTTAAACTCCGTCGACCTGACGTCGTTAGAAATAAAACGAGCATACAAAATTTATGCTTTAGAATGTTATGCTTAATCATTATTATGATTAGAGAAATTATGCTTACAAAAATTATGCGTAAACTGTTATGCGTAGGTAAATAATGTTATGCGAAAATATAATTAGGACACACAAAAGTATGCCAAGTTAAGTTATATTAGGTCTTAAAATTTTATGCAAATGGATAGGGAACCATTGAATTCCAATTCAACCCCGGAAAAGCAAACAAAATAAAAATCCAATCGCAATCGCATTTACAATAAAATAAAACCAAATAAAAGGCGTGTTCTATTTACTTTTAAAAATCACTACCGTGCAATTCCCCCTTTTATACCTCCGATGTACGTGAAGTCACGTACAGTCCTGGTACATAGTGCCCGCGCAATGGACTAAGTAGCTAGTTTCTTCACAAAATGTAGGAAGCACTAGCTAACCGCTAAAACTAATTACGCTAGGACGTGTATAATATGTTGGGTATATTATTTTAGTGTGACCTAGTTTAGTGTTCATTTGGTTAGACTATTTGATGAGGTTGAATGGGGAAAATAGTTAGATGTTATATGAAAATGTCAACGCAATGCCGTGTTAAACTTCTTTTAGAATAGCGGTGGCCGCCAAATAACAGTCGCCACATAACGGCCTCCACATAACGGCCGCACGACTGTCGTGAAATTATGGTAAAACGACACCAACTTGCTTTCATAACCACGCTTCAGATACGTCATTCGCCGGTAAATTGCAGTCACTCTATGGCGGTCACCGCTCTTCAAGGAAACTGTAGCTTAACCTGCTGGCCACGGGACAGGACGTCGCGACGGGCGGTGCGTTTGGCGGCGCGGCAATCTACGCGGCGCAGTCTGCACGGACACGTGCAATAGCGTTCGCCGTCGCGACCAGTATAGACTATGTCGCTATTGCGAATACAAATAAACTTGTTTCGCTTCTTGCACTATTCGCCGCGTCTACCGCGCGAGTCTCGTGGCATGCGCCGTACTACACGTGGCAAGTCCAATACATTTCTATACATTAGTTTTAGTCGCTAGACGCTTCGCCGTTCGCACCGCGCGAATTTTCGCTGCAGCGAATGTCCTGTGGCCAGGCCGTAAGAGCAACATGGAGAGCAGTAGTGGCTCAGTGGAAATGACTGCGACTACAAGTCAGACACTTTACAAAGTGTAAATTATTTCATCACCAGCGCTCTCCAAACGGTAAAGGAAAACATCTTGAGGAAACTGGCATGTCTTAGAACCAAAATTCGATGACATGATACATTCACAAACTCACACTGGGCCCGCATGCGTCCCAGCAGTGGGAACTATAGGTTGATTATGCTAAGGGCAACATCTATCTATATATATATCTATAAAACAAAGTCGGATTAGTTACACCATTTATAACTCAAGAACTGCTAGACCGATGTTTTATTTGTTGGATTTGACTTCGCCCCGAATAGCCGAATAATTATTAAAACATGGGAAAAAAAAACAAAAAAAAATCTGCGACGGTACGAAGTTTGCCGGGTCAACTAGTTAATTATAATGGACCATTGTAATTTGTCACTGACTATAACAACTAATTGCGACAATCAATCCGTCCGCCATGCTTTGTAATTACACTAATTTAACATTAAAGAGTTTACTCTAGTAATGATAGGGTTGCCCATTGTGTACAGTACACGGTAATTTCATAATGATTACGATAAATAGGGCAACAACAACTACCTATGCAGTATACAGTTACTTCATTAAAACGGAAAATCTACAACAGAGATTTATGCTGAATCCATTATGTCTACCGCGCACATAACATGAGATAATGAGATATAAACACTTAAGGTCATAGCACACGTATCAAATCGGAAAGGGATCGATACCGTATGAACTCGAACCTTTCAGTATTCTTTGTATGAAAGAATACTGAAAGGTTCGAGTACTCCCTACTGCAACGCACACTAATCGGAATCATAACGTAATCGCCTGGCCTCGACAAGCTCACGAACCACGGTGCGGTGCGTTTCGGCTCGTCGTCCCCGCGGTTACATCTCTTCGTCCACCCTTGCCCCTCTCACCCCACCCGCAGCCTGCTCCACCATCAACCAGCGGTCGGCGAGCCGTAAGCGCGGCGTCGCCTAGCCGTAGCCAAGTCGACGTATCGGAGCTTCTGATCTGCTTTGGTTACGTGCTTACGTTAGGTTGACGCCTGTTTGACGCCCAGGCGAAAGGCGATACGGTGACGATCCCTTTCCGAGTTGATATGTGTGCTATGACCTTTATAAGTAATAATAAATCCAGCCTATTATTATCCCACTGTAGGGCAAAGGTCTCTTCTCATACGTAATGGCCACAAGCTTTGATCATCACGCTTGTTCAATACGATTTGGCGATTTATACGTAATCTCTATACGAACCCCCTTATTAATAAACGTATTATATCAGATGAACA
Source organism: Amphipoea lucens (assembly GCA_947508005.1). Classification (NCBI taxonomy): domain Eukaryota; kingdom Metazoa; phylum Arthropoda; class Insecta; order Lepidoptera; family Noctuidae; genus Amphipoea; species Amphipoea lucens. Next base: position 12,540,722 of record OX382374.1, read on the forward strand.
GTTACACACCGATTTCTCTCTTTCAGTTGTCAGTAATTTGACTTTCGAAAGAAGAAGACAAAGCGTTGTGTAACTATACAGACGCTATACAACGTTTATTAGTTAGGGGGATAATAATAAAGCTGAAGAGTTTGTTTGAACGCGCTAATCTCCGGAACTGCCACTCGGATTTAATTATTTTCATGAATTTGATAGCCCAATTTTCTTTAGGAAGGCTACAATAGACTACTTAACATCCTCATTAGAAATCGAGCAAAACCAAAACAGTCAGAAAGAAATTAAAACGAAGTCATAGCGCGGAGAGGCGATGCGTTGCGACGGGGTCGTGGGAATAGAAATTTCACGCAGACGAAGTCGCGGGCAGAAGGTAGTACAGACGCCAGCACATCAAGCTACCCGAAACTGTCAAATTTTCCCAATCAACTTTGAACTTTATGCTTTAGTTATAAAGTTGAAAATCTATTAAAGAAATTTGACAGATTGTAGTAGCTTGATGTGCTGGCGTCTGTACATACATTAACTTACACCTTCTTCCCATGGGGCTAAGCAGAAACTACAGAGTAGCAGATGCTACTATCCTTACCTACATACTCCTTTTGCCTGGTTTTGGTATTTATGTGTAACTAGCTGCGCCCTGCGGTATCCCCTGCATAAGTTTCCCGTGTGAATATCGGAATAAAAAGTGTCATATGTGTTAATCCTGGTTATAAACTATCTCTGAGCTAAATTTCATCCAAATCCGTTTAGTAGTTTTCGCGTGAAGAAGTATCAAACATACTCACAAACTTTCGCCTTTATAATATTAGTGTGATATTTATGACAAATATCTAACTCCAATATACCTATTTCTATTTCTAACTATATAGCTATTTCCTCACAGCTAAAAGCCAGTGCAGTTAGCCGCAAATCGGATTAACGAGTTGCCGAGGGTAAGTGGCTCGGAGAACTGTCGGTTAACCCTCTGCTGGATTATTAGGCCGAATGTTTTTATCCTAAGATATCGGAGTATAATTAGGTATAGGAGGTACCCATAAATTTATAAGTACTTAGTGGTTTTCACCATAACATTGGAAATAAACTCATTTTTTCACATTATTTTGACTGCAAACTGTTTATTTCCACTGATCTGAGGAGCAATTCTCGTAGTTTTAAGAACGTTCACAGTCTGAGGGGCAATCCTTCATTAATGTGTTCTTTGATATGCAAGTTAATGGTATTTGTTGATGCAAGGAAAAATACTCGCTAATAGGTTGCTCAGGGGGCTATGCTAGGAATTTCTTTGTAGAATAATTGTAGAATAAAGTCAGAAATGAAAATAATATCCGAAAAAGAACTGTTGTTACCGACATTGCTGGCAGAGTAAGCAAATTGAACTGGCAGTGGGGTGGCCATGTTTGTCGAAGAATCGATGGTAGGTGGAGCAGACGAGTCCTGGAGCACCAGCCAGCTAGATGGACCAACGTCTTTAACAGGTGGTTGGGACGGAGTGGTTGCGGAAGGCGGAGGACAGGGTGTTGCGGCGCAGCCTGGGTGAGGCCTATGTCCAGCAGTGGAGCAGACGAGTCCTGGAGCGCCCGCGAGCTAGATGGACCAACGACTTTAACAGGTGGTTGGGACGGAGTGGTTGCGGAAGGCGAAGGACAGGGTGTTGTGGCGCAGCCTGGGTGAGGCCTATGTCCAGCAGTGGAGCAGACGAGTCCTGGAGCGCCCGCGAGCTAGATGGACCAACGACTTTAACAGGTGGTTGGGACGGAGTGGTTGCGGAAGGCGAAGGACAGGGTGTTGTGGCGCAGCCTGGGTGAGGCCTATGTCCAGCAGTGGAGCAGACGAGTCCTGGAGCGCCCGCCAGCTAGATGGACCAATGACTTTAACAGGTGGCTGGGACGGACTGGATGCGGAAGGCGGAGGACAGGGTCTTGTAGCGCAGCCTGGGTGAGGCCTATGTCCAGCAGTGGACTGCCATAGGCTCAGTTAATAGAAGGAAAAATACTACTCACGTAGATAAACGTAATAAGAGTTACTTACAAGTTCTTTTTTCTTGTAGGTACAAATATTATCTCTCATAACGATAGATATCTTTGAATTTCTACTAAAGTTGAAAGTAGAATTTTATTATCTATGGATAATAAAATTCTATACGTACTAGAAAAGCCACAGTCGAAGTATTTCTGATTGCCAGTGTTACGGAGTTTCGAAAATTTCAGAGTTAACACAGAAATAAACAATTTCCGTCTAACCTGTTAAATCGCTAGGGAAATCAGACTTTTACTTTATTTTTATTAAAATAGAGAATCTTTTGCAAGTAATCTGCTTGTATTTCGAACTGTACCTGTGTTAAATACAAGACCCTGTGTTTAGATAATTTTGTAATATTTTTCACTGTTGCAAGCTTGCTTCTAAGCCTGATTCTTGAGTGTCATTACAAGTAAGTGCCAGTCCACACGGTGCGTTGCGTCGTCGCAACGCATGAATTTTAACGCATTGCCGGCCACACGGTCACTGCGTCAACGCAGCGTTACTAGAACGCAGTCGTAACGTTCCGTTGACGCAGTTTCGGTTTCAGTTCGCAGTTCCGCGTGTCTCCTTTTTATCAATGCAACTGAGTGGTGACGCTCCGGCGTCGCAGGTAATTACACCCGTCACCCCTGCCGCTTCGTCTCGGGGGCTGCTGTCCGTCATTTGTGCGTTGCGACGACGCAGCGCACCGTGTGTAAACTACGGTTATTTGTATGTAAGACAACGCAACGGCAGCGCTGCGTTGACGCAACGCTGACGCAACGCGCCGTGTGGACTGGCTCTCAGAGAAGGCAAAGTCCTAGCGGTCTTTCTAACATCATTTGTGCCCTATAAAATGTTAATAAAAATTCCTAGCAGATAATTAAAACTGGACTGCATAATGTCTTTGGGGCCATGATAGTGAACCTACACTTCGCTGCTGATCCCAATACCAGTGTCATGTTAGATACATAACAGACGCCATCACATCAAGCTACTACAATCTGTCAAATTTCTTTAATAGATTTTCAACTTTATCGCTAAACAATAAGGTTCAAAGTTGACTGAGAAAATTTGACATTAAATTAAAATAAATAGCTGTGCCCCACGGTTTCACCCGCGATAAAATTATTATAGTCCTTTTTAATTGATTCCCTTTACAAATCTCCACCCCCCTTTTTACACCCTTAAAGGATAATTTCGGGGTTAAAAACTATTCAATATTCTTCCTCACAACTCAGACTATCCCCATACCAAATTTCATCTAAATCGGTTCAGCGGTTATTGGTTCCCCATATAAACATCCATTCCCCTTTTCACCCCCTTAAAGAATGATTTCTGACTATCCTATGTCCTTCCCTATATCCCTCTGCCAAAGTTCATCTAAATCCGTTCAGTGGTTTAGGTGTGAAAAGGTAACATAGGTACAGATAGACAGTTACTTTCGAATTTATAATATTAGTATGGATTAGTATATTAGTATGGATAGCTGGTTATTTCCAAACACTAAACGTTGAGTAGCAATACAAAGTAATAGTCATCGCGGGGATACTTTTTTTAATAGACCACTCGAAAACTTATTTGCATAATACCTCTCCAAGGTCTCCCGAAAATGTATTCCTTGTTTCCAATTAAATGCCCCCATTTATATTCAATACGTTGATATTTTTCGGGCGCTGGCTACGAATGTTAGCGAAAGTACCAACCTAATGTTTATTGGGAAACGAAAGTTGAGAACATTGTTCTAGCAACATGTTTTTGTATTCCAGAAAACATATTATTGCTGAGTCGTTTGTAGGTACTGTGGGGGTCTAGCTAAGATGTGTGCTTTGAATATATAATTAAAAAGCGTTAAGCTTTAACCAGCATATATTTTCATCAGAACCCTTCAATACTACGTGATGTGATAAACGAGAAAAAAAATCCTGTTTGTCATACTGGTGTGATAATCTGGTGTGACTACGAGTCGGCAAGGGTTAAAACTAGCACTGATTCTATGGCAAGAAAAAACACTAACAGAATATTTGACACACGCTTGAACGTTCGAATGGAACACGCCCTCAAATGTAACCAGCCTGTCCCAAAAAGAGGTAAGGCTTCATAGATAGCCTCTACACTACTGTGAAGAGCTGATGAGCTCTTCTAAGAAATCAAACAACGTAACGATTTCTTTACGTTTATTTTGACTGGACGTATTTACATTTTCCCAGCTAATTTATCACTGTTTTATAAAAAAAAACCTATTACAAAATATTTGATACCTCATTCTAAACTTGCTTGACTATTTGAATCCGACCAGAACTAATGTTATTGCCAGCCTGTACTACATAAGGTTGACTTTAGCAGACAACCTTTACAGTACCAAGGTAATGTTTTTACAATCTATAACGAGGTGAAATTTCGGATTTTGTATATAGAGGGTCTTTGGAACTACTGATCCGATTCCGAAAATTATTACAGTAATGGGAAGACACAATATTACCGAGTAGCACAGGATATATTTTATGTCAAAACAAGAAATTTCACGCGGCCATCTCGTAAGTCGCAGGCAGAAGCTAGTGTTTTATCAAAATAAAAGTAAGGTCAAAGTATGTTCAAAGTGTAGTAATCTATATCTATGTTATGGGGTTTGGTTTCCGCACTTAGTCCTTCTGTGCGTGGGCAATCTATATCTAAAATTGCACATCTATCTTTTTTTGTCAACAACATTAATTGATGTTCCAGAAAACAATGTTTCGCAACTGTTTCTAAACTTGTTTGTTTGTTTTTGTTTCCACGGAATACGAGGCTTCACAAGCTTATGTATCAATAAATTTGTAACTGTATTTGAATACCTCGTGACTGGAATCCTTATTTTATTGTTATACGTAGCGTATGTTTATTATATGACGGAAAATATTTTTATTGAGAGAATGTGTTTATAAAATATTTACGAGTACCTACCTTAATTTTACGAGAATTGATAAAATATAATAAAATATTGTACATAGCTATGTTTACTGAATTTAATAAAAAGATAATTGTGCTGTAATAATTTACTGGTTACTGTCAGCCTGCAATATCCTGGGCAAAAACCTTTCTTCGTCCTTCTATTCACTGTTTCGATCCAGGGCTAATGTGGACCACTATTCGTTTGTTTTGTTCAGCTCGTCCCGCCATCTTCTACGGGGATGATAATTAAGTTAATATTTAAAAAAATTCTGGTGAAGATTAGACATTTTGTGCCTTGGTTCTCCAATCTAATACAAGACCGTCACGGAGTTCTGTTACTATAGAGGCGATGGTATGCCACATACAAACACAAATATCTGCCCTATTTACTTAGGCCTGATTTTCAATAGTGAGATAATTTTCATCTGAGGAATAAATATTGCGGATTGACAGCTTTTGTATAAAACATAATTATGCCAAACTGTCTGTCAACTGGGTTGATTTTTTTACACAAAAAAAAAAACGATTATCTAATCAAAAAGGCCTATCAAAAGCAAAACAATCATATTACAAAGTAGACAAAATAACAGTTTCTGTGTGCACGAGATGTGAGTGTCGCGACGCGGTCTGTACGATATATTATTATTTAAGTGAATAGAACGCGAAATTCTCCTCATTTCTACAGTTGTTTTGCCACTATTTCATAAATTTTGAGTTTTGTGTGGCCACATGTAAGAAGGTCGCAATGTTACACTATATTGTGTTGTTTATTTTGGTATATTCATCTACAAATCTACAATCGTGCGAATTATTCGGTCTGAACAGACAGCTGTGTTGCTGGGGAGTTTGTTCCGCCACTTCTTCTCCCCAGCGAAAGCACTAGGAAGTGGTGAAGGGCGGGCGTTTTGGAGGACTATCTTTTGTAATTTTGACGTTTGAAAAGTGCTGATTCTCAGCCTAGTTTGAATAAATGACTTTTGATTCTTGATTTTGTGTGCCATTTTATTGCTTTTACAGTAATGTGTGCCCGTAACTTTGTGCAGAGGTGAAGGTCCTGTATTACATGGAATTAAATGTAACTACATGCGGTTGTTGACCGTGTAATGTAATGCCTCTCACTCACTCAACATAGTTCCATTTAACGTTAGTTTAGTTTGATGTTACATTAGAACATATGTATGTATAACTTAAGTGTGTCGCCATTACCTTGCATGACGTCCAAGCTAATCTCAGAGTTAAATCTTAGTGTATTTCTAAGTGTAAGTACATAAGTTAGGTGTGGAAAACATGCAGCAGGGGTGTTGGATAATAAATTATAGGTACGATTTACTCGATGTAATAATATTTAAATGTAAACATACCTAATATTATATTTTCTATGTATTTACATTTCAAAAAGAAACAGAAAAGATTTAAAATCAAAGTCTAAAATTTTTTTTCGCCAATGAAATAAATGAGTCTCCACCTCATTTATTTCATTAATTATAAGAGGAATCGTAGTCGCTACTTGGGTTTACTTGTTTACGCAGAGGAAGCGTATTTGGTTCATGGCCTATTAAATTAAAATAATATCGAAATGTTTTATTTATTACAAGTGACACACATCGGTTAGACAAGCAATGACGGATTGAACATAAAAAAACGGACAACGAAATGTTGACAATTCTAGAAGGCACCAATTTCAAAATCTAAATATAAATATTTTATCTGTAGACTGCACATGACGACATAAATCTCATTCACTCCTTTCCTTCGTAGGTAGTCCTTACGCAATATACGCTCCAATTTCTAATATTAAAACCCTCAGTAGGCATTTTTATTACTCCAACATCAAATTTAATATATTTCAAAGCTGTCCTCTAACTCTATTTTCGAAGTTAGTTCCAAAAGCGTTTATTGGAAGTATGGTTTCCAGAACCTGACTTCTGGCTTGTCCAAAGGATTAGGTACTACCGACCTATATTCTATTTCCAGTACTAACTACCCGGTTTAGATATTCATCTAAACCGGGTAGTTAGTACTGGAAATGGAAACCAGTTACCAGGTTAGTAATGGAAACCAGTTAAATTTCGATGGACATTTACGCACTCACGTAAATGTCCATCGAAATTTAACTGGTTTCCTGAAATTCGTGGAGTTGACATAGAAATGTAGGTATAGGTTATATGATCGGATAACATCCACGAGTTGTCATCATTGCTTAGAATTTACACATTCTAGAATTGTTGTAATGACAACATTTTCGTGCGTAATGTGAAAATTATGAAAAAAATCTTATATGAGATTATAACAAAGTCTTACATTCGTTGAGTTAATTGAATTGAAAATGAAATACTTAAACCCCGCAAAGGTTCAATTTAATTTTGCTATCAGTTGCTATGGCAGTGGTTTTCATCGGAAATATTATAAGTCACGGAAAATAAAACAAAGTGCATTAAATAAAGGGAAAAATCAAGACCCATTTATTTTATTAACCCCCGACGTATAAAGAGGGGTGTTATAAGTTTGACAGCTATGCCATTTTGTTTGCATGTGTATCTGTGTATTTGTCTGTGGCATCGTAACTCCCAAACCTGTGGTCCGATTTCAATGCGGTTTTTTATTAGAAAGCTGGTTTAATCAGGTTGGTTCACCTATGTGTTATGAAAATCTGATCAGCCATTTTTAAGGTAATCAGGTCTTTTCTGATTGAAGTAGAGATCTCAGCCACGCAATGGTAGGTAATTATTATTTACAATGCCAACACTTAAAAAATTGTTCACACACACGTACACAATTGTATTTCATTGCTATAAGACGTTCGTACACCCCATACAATTACAATGAAAAGGCTACATGCACATTTACACAACCGTCCACCCTTGTACAGCAAAAAGGGGTAACATTATTGGTAAGACGTGTTCTCCATTCTAAAATGAATTCACCCCTAAGTTTATTGACCACCACTTTAGGTATTAAAACTACTGTAGCGGGCAATTCTGCGGATTTTACGATCGTAAACATTGTTGCTCGTCAGTTCGAATTTACGCTTGAAAACGTAATCCTTTTGCTTCATTTAACTACCAATGTAAGCCAGACATATTTTAAGGTCACAAATAAACGTCTTTGATTTGATAAAAGGGTTGACTGACCGAAAATTTTTATAGGAATATGTCACTAGCTGATTTTATCTATACAATGTGTTTTTTTTATATCCCATAACTCTAGGGGGTCATTGTACTCATCATTATGAACAATTTTTACTATGGGGCCAAACCTGAAATCACGAAAAAAAATCAGCTGTTCCCTACATTTATGTTCGCATAACTCGTCAAAATGTAGGGAAAAGCTGTTTTTTTTTTTTCGCGATTTTAGGTTTGGTCCCATAATAAAAGTTATTCGTAATGATGAGGACAATGACTCCTTAGAGTTATGGGATATAAAAAAAAACTCGTTGTAGGTATATCTAAATAAAGGAAATATCAAGGAAATTGAGGTATACCTCAGTCAAATAAAATAACCCTTGAATCCTTAAATGTAACGGTCTGACAAAACCTTGCTACCTAGCTGACTAATATTGGCTGGTTAATTGTATTGGTATTGTATTATGAAGAAACAGAGGCATTATTGTTATAAATATAATATGCTAACAGTATCCTAAGGCTCAATCTCATTCGCTCATGATATAGGTACTCCCACCCACACACATAATGACATAACACACATATACCACACATTAAAACACAACACTGAATACAACAACCCAATCACAATTACACACAATCACAATATTACACACAACTACACTATTACAAACAATATGAATTCTGAAAGCACTTATTAGCCTAACTTATAAATTATCCATAGTTTTCGTAGATTAGATTCCTTTATTATATATTTTTTTATTATTTTTTTAAATAAACAAGTTTATAGTTAACACCAACAATGTATGGAAGAGCGGAGTCTCCTAATACAGGCTTTATTAGCTTAAAAGGAGGCTCCAATCACTACCTGGTTATGTAAGGAAACTTGTTAAAACTAATAAACATTTTTTCATTTTCATTTTCATTGGAGGGGCTCATGGCTAAGTAATAACAGCCGCACGGGTCGATCGATCAGGTTAAGCTACGCTTGCCGCGGTTGGTCCGTGGATGGGTGACCATATTTGCATACCAAGACCCCTCCGTGCCTTGGAAAGCACGTTAAGCCGTTGGTACTGGCTGTCATTCGTGGACCTTTGACAGTTGTTACGTGTCGTGAGAAGCCCGAAAGTATGACAACCAGGCTTACCAAGGCAGTCGCTCCATGTAAAATACTGGTATTTAGTTGCATCCAGTTAGCCTGGAAGCCACCGTACTCAACATAGTTGGGAAAAGGCTAGGCATTTGATGATAGTTAACTAATATTGTCATATTTTCGTTAAAATTCGAGAGAAGAATAAGGATTTACTACCAGAGGGGCTTGTGTCTAAGTAATAACAGCCGCATGGGTCGATCAATCAGGTTAAGCTACGCTTGCCGCGGTTGGTCCGTGGATGGGTGACCATCTTTACATACCAAGATCCCTCCATGCCTCGGATAGCACGTTAAGCCGTTGGTCCCGGCTGTCATTCGTGGACCTTTGACAGTCGTTACGGGTCGTCAGAAGCGCGAAAGTCTAACAACCAGTCTTACCAAGGGGTTTCGTATTACCCAGTAACTGGGTTGTGGAGGTTAGATAGGCAGTCGCTCCATGTAAAATACTAGTACTCAGCTGCATCTGGTTAGACTGGAAGCCGACCCCAACATAGTTGAGAAAATTTAAGGCAGATGAATAAGGATTGACTACTCAAATCTACACAAATAAATAGATCAAAAACTGTCTAGCCAAATGCTTTAAACATTCATTAATAAACAAATTCCTAGATGCACGTCGCAGACAATGCTACAGACTGTTTGTCTGCAATTCAAATAGATTGGAATTCAGATCCACTAACGATGTCACGAAAGACAGATTGTTTAGAAATCGGGCTTTAGTCCAAATTGCTAGCTGATCTTGCACAATGTGCAACGAATATATTTGATTCTATTGTTTGGTAAATTGAGTCGTTTTCGATTTGAGAGGGGCTCGTGGCTAAATAATTACACCCGCACGGGTAGATCAGAGGTAAAGCACAGCGTGTGCACGACGGTCTGTGGATGGGTGACCATCCATTAAATAACGAGACCTCTCTGTGCAAATCCTGTCTGTTAAACAAGAAAACCATAAACGATTACTAAGATATAGAAAGTCTTCTACAAACTCCTTTTGTTCGAAAATTCAGTTCATTCAAGATAATCCAATTGAAGTCAAGTTCCAATTAAAATCTGTAGGTGTTGCCGAATAAATTAGCTGTCAATACTTGATTGTGGTTGCCAAAGTCCTCGAATCGTTAGCTTCCAAACATTTAATCTGGAGAAAACCCTATTGAAATAAACCACAGATATAGATAGACCTAGATAAAGCAAGTATCACGATCTGTATGAAACCCAAGCGTGCCATTTTTTTTTTACTAACTACTATGACGTCACAAGCATTATTTAGTGATGGGAAATTCAAATTGATTCAAAGACGCCGCAGCGTGCTGCACCCGTCTTGCCCCACCCCCGGGGCCTAGCGTCAGCGCCCACGCTCACCCAGCCAGCAGTACACAGGACTGAGCGCGAAAGTGGCGGCTTACGATTTTTGTACGTAAGATGATGCGATTTTTAGCACGCGAAGTAGTTGCTCTTGCGTTATCTAGGTGTATATCTATATCTGTGAAGTAAACACTACACAACTGAATTTTGAGGTGATTGCTTAATTTTCCACATCCGATTATGTAGCTTCTCTGCACAGCCGATTTCTACATACCACACACCTCCTATTCCTTTGTCTGTGATATGTATATGTCGCATCTGGTCATTCGTTTGACTATACGGAACGCCAGCGCCATCTGGAGGTGCTCGACAGAGTCTAGTCTGAGTCCTTGGGAAGTACAAGAGAGCGTGCAGCGAGGTGGAGCAGCCCTCTTGGACATCGGACATCATACGAACAACATGTGCTCAGAAACTGTCCTGCGTTCCGTATCTGGTTGTATCGTGTACCTATAGTGTGTGATTTGCTAGTGTGATAAAATTGTTCGTGAAATTATAATCTGATTTGAACTGCAAATCGTTTTTCTATTGCACAATAACCAACACTATGCCCACAGTAGTTAAAATATGGCTGATAATAACGAGACACACATACCTTCTCCGTCATATATATTCTGAATTTCTTTTTCTCCTTTCATCATGTCATAAAAAAGTACAATTCATACAACTGTCAGAAAATTACATTTTGTGATTCGAGTGTACGACCAATTTACTTTGTCTATTCACTTTACCTGTCTATTTCTTTACGGCTGCCAATAAGCAACGTCGCAAAATCATGTCAGTCGTCATTTCCTTTCTCATTCCCTCAAATCAAAGCAACTACATCACTCCACAGCAAAAACTATAAAAATGTTCCGCCTGGCAACGGATCCAGTTAAATTGCCCCCACCTTAGCTCTGACTTGTAATATCCGGGAGCGCGTCATTTCGATAGCTTGGATGAACGTTTGATATCTCTTCCTGAAGTCGACTGCGTTTGAGTTGATCAATTTACATAGTTTCAGTTCGAATTGGGAATTAGTTGCGAGTAGATCGAGAGATGAGGATGGTAATTACCTCCGCTTTGAAGAGATAGATGTATATTTTAGATAAATAATAACTTGAAAACATGCGGATGGTAATAAAAATTTGTTGCAAATGGCAAACGTAGGGTAATCTGCAGGCAAGGTGCAGCGCCGATGTTTGTAGGATGGCAGGGTGGCAGCGTAGCAGCTGTATTAGAGTAGCCACGGATCGACTTAAATGGCGTGCGATTTCAGTGGTTTATGTGCTCCTACACACCAGAGGCATGCGCCAACGCGACGGCGACGACACTCGTCGTCGACAGCTGCAGTTACCTCCGCCGGTGGCGCATGCTGCTCGTGCGTATGAGCACTATGCCCAGTGGTTAACTATTTAGCTATAGGTTGATGATGAAATAGCTAACCATTTAATAAAACGTGGTGGTAGACAGTAACAAAACATTAAATTTTACACTTTACAAAAAGTTTTTCAATGGATATTTTGTATTCGTTTTAAATTACTTTGTATTTTTTTAAAGAAAATACGTTAATTTGCGGTCATAAAAATAACACAAACACAAAAAAAAAAAAACAAGTTGGGGGCAAATGTATTATATGTATAAAAACCTGTACCAACAAATACAAAGTTCAAAGTAAGTACAGTGAGCAACGTTAACCTTTTTACTACATTTTTACTTTCTATCATAAAAGAAAGCAATAAAATGTAAATATAACAAATTGTAATGATGAAAGTTTGCTCTTACAAATGTTACCTATTATTTTATTGCTATACAAATCTCCTGGGATAAGTGCCGCTTGAAACTTTCTCTGCGGTTTTATCATAAGAATATATTTATTTAAAAAGTTGTTAGTGCGGAATAATGAAGTTAGTATTTTAACGGTGAAAGGCTTTATACCTGTCTATACGTAAAAAGTTGTGTATACGTCTTCTACTGAATTTTTGCCCTTTTGGTAACTGTATTATTGCCAACAAATAATAAAATAAAATAAATAGGCTCTTTAAGAAAAATCTTGAAAAAACCTAGACTATGATGGGTGCCAAAAGACGCTTAACGAAGCCGAGAGTCACTTTACTCCCCGACATTGTAATATTTTTTGTACTGGACCATACCTGAGAACCTTCTGGTTACGAAGATATTGAAGGTCAAAGTTTCAACGTTTTCTTTACGAAAAAAAATTTAAAATTATTTGTAGTAAATACCTCCTCAACTCCTGCACTGTTGCATGCATCATAAGCACACTGTTTTGCGTGCGTTAATATGCGCAACAGCGATTTTTCACACCAAAAATAAAAAGTGTTTCCCAACAATCATTTTTTGCTCAATATGAATTAGCCGGCTATGTGACGGGTTTTTTATATCTAGTAGACTAACTAGTAAAGTCGCATAAAACAGAAAATATTGTCACAAGGATGCAGTGTATTGAAAACGTTGTGAATGTCGCTGAAGCCATGGAAGCAACATTGACAACACATATGAAATCTCTCAATAAGCCGATAAGCTACGGAATTAACAAAATTCACTTCGAAGAGCAAGAGCCTTCGATCTGCAGTGATTGCAGTCTTATCGTCTCTCGAGCGGTGCCATATTGGCAATCAATACTTTGACGTAGGCATTAAAATGTCTAAACCATAAAGCGAACTCGAATAGGAATCATGATCAGAAACTGTTTCAAAAGGCAGGAAAAGCAGAAATTAAGTACGTGAAATTGTTCACTGCTTAGTTGAAAGAGGCTTCGAAACTTCTATATCAAAACTCCATCAAAATTTGAGGTGACTACAATTATCTAAGAAACTTTCGGAGTTTGGTTAACTATTTATCGTGATTTGTATGACGGTTCTACGCTTTTTCAAATCCCATTTATTTTGCGTAATCATTTTACAGGTACTGGTCTAAAATCTATTTGTTTTCTTTCATTATTGACGTCTTCTATCAATCAATCAATCAACTCAGCCTATCGCAGTCCACTGCTGGACATAGGCCTCTCCCAGACTGCGCCACAGCACCCTGTCCTCCGCCTTCCGCATCCAGTCTACCCCAGCCACCTTCTTTAGGTCGTCCGTTCATCTAGCCTTCTACACCTTCCCTTACACACCACGTCTTCTATACCTTCCAAGTAATTCAAATATATGATTTCCGTAACGAAAAAGTCTTAAGGTCGAAATCATATGATACAGTTAGTTGCTTCGCATGGTGTTATACTACGATTAGGTGATACGCTTTTAGCGAACCAACTGCAACGTAGGAATGTTATGTTTACTTTTCAATGATCACACTGACGCTTCTTGCCCCGTTGTATGACTCAGGGCAAGATTCAAGTAGGTATAGGAAGCATCACCATATGAATGTGAAGTTTATTCGTATACCGTTAATATTCATATTTGTATAAAAAGCTAGATCATACTCGTATTCGCCTGTTTGAACATTCTATGCATGAAAATAAGGTTCACATTCGAGCGCCTAGCTGTGTGGCTTCGGCCTAACTTTTAAACGAATACTGCCATCACGACTGTTGACTCAAAAAGAGATGAAACCGTGAACGATAGTGATTCGTTCTCGCACAGTTTTCGCTTTCCACGCAATATCCTGCGCACTATATTGACAGTGGCTTTATAATGAAAATTCTACCGCCGAGTCGTGTTTATGCATTTACGAGGGTATATATATGTTATAACGTGTTATAAGTTAGGAAATAACACCAACATTGGACACTTAGTTCGCAATAAACGTTTTGACTTTGACTTTAAGTTAGGAATTTGCTGGAAGTGAGAACCACAGAACCGGTCGAAGTGGCGGTGCTTGGGGGAGGCCTATGTCTAGCAGTGGACGTCTTTCGACTGAAATGGTAACTTTCGACTGAAAATAATGATAATGATATATCGTAACGTTATATCGCATAAATAAATAACAATAGAAGTGTAACATAAACAAGAAGCGTAAAAAGTAGACCATATAAAGCATATTATGATATCATAATCAGCCTATATAGTTCCCATTGCTGGGATGCAGTCCTCCTCTCTTCGAGAGGGAGTGGGCTATAATGTACCATGCGGGTCCAGTGCGGGTTGGTAGATGTAACATGTCTTCAAATTTTTGGTTCTAGGACATGCCGGTGTCCTCACGATGTTTTCCTTTACCATTTTGAGAGCAGTGGTTATGAAATAATTTACACAAAGTAAAGCGCCTATCTGGGTTCAAACTTACGACCTACAATCAGTAAGTCGCGGCCATTACTACTGGGCCACCACTGTTCTCATAAGCATGTCATATGCTAGCTTGTGGTATAGCTGATTAAGGGCAATACCAAATCAGGGGCAAAACCACTTCTAAACAGAAATAGAAACAACTTTAATGCAACTTTAACAACTTTAATGTATAATTGTTTAAAAAAAAAAGATACCGCTACAGGTGACGATGGGATCACATACTCAATGATTTACTATCTACCGCATTGTGCTAAATTACATTTGTTAAAATTATATAACATAATATTTGTTTCTGAAGAGATCCCTGTCCAATGGCGTGACATCCGAGTTGTGCCAATACCAAAGAGAGAAAACCCTTTAAACAATGGTCTTAAGCTACGTCCAATCTCTCTGATTTCGTGTGTTTGCAAAATTTTACATGGTATGATAACGAAGCGTTTGGAGTGGTATGTAGAAAATAATAAACTACTATCACCTTTTACGACTGGATTCAGGAAGGGACAGTCATGTTATGACAATTTAGTTCGCCTTGTAACACAAATACAAATAGGGTTTTCGAATAATTCCCCAACACTAGCATGTTTTCTGGATATTGAGAATGCTTATAATAATATATTGATTAATGAACTAATATTAAATCTTGATGAAATATGTGTGGGTAAAAGGATATGTTTATATTTATGGAACTTTTTGACGGAGAGACATTTAAAAATTAAGGATGAGCTTGACGAGAGTAAATTTATTATGCGATATGCTAGCAGGGGCCTCGCACAGGGTGATCCTATGTCTCCCATCCTTTTTAATATAGCTACAATTAAGGTCAGTAAAGAAATAAACAATATCTTTATTTGTCAGTACGCTGACGATTTTGTTTTGTATACTTGTAATAAAAACATGACAGAAAGTGTAAATAATATTCAAAATGCACTCAACGCTATAATTATTATATTAAATCAATTGGGGTTGACATTGTCGACTACTAAAACCAAGTTATGTTTATTTAGCAGAGGACGGAAAAATCTCCAGTTACCGATCTTAATTAATAACAATCCTCTAGAATCAGTCACAACGTATAAGTATTTAGGTTTTTGGCTTGATAGTTGTTTAAGATGGGGTAAACAAATAAATGAATGTTTCCAAAAGACACAAAAGCATCTTAATTTACTTAAAGTCTTGGCGGGGTCGACATGGGGGGTACATCCAAAACATTTGCGTAAACTTTACATATCTTTAATTAGAAGCAGAATTGATTATAGTTCTTTTTTATTTGATAATAGTTGTAAGATTAATACTTATAAGTTGGACAAAGTTCAGAACCAAGCATTACGAATTATGGGTGGTTTCATAAGAAGCACACCCATACATGTTATGGAGTCGGAGCTTTGCGTTCCTCCTCTGCATTTACGTAGGAAATATTTAGCATGTAAATTTTGTTTAAAAGCTTTCTCTCAGTCTGACAATGTTACTATTAATTTACTATCCGAACTAAGTTCCCTTTGTAATAATAGCTATTGGATCCGGAAAAAAACACCTCAACTTGTAGACATTTATAATTTGATGAAAAACGAGATCATGTCATCGTCATCACCGTTAAGAATGTTTTCTCTTAAAACATGGGTGTCTAACATTAATGTTAATAATGTAATCAAATGTTACTTAGACAGTATAGTTCATGCAAAAAAAACCACGATTATAACATTTTAAAATACAATGTTATAGCCGAGTTAAGGGAAAAATATGACGGTTGGTATGTTATATTTACTGATGGCTCAAGAAGCGCAAGTGGTCGCGGTGCTGCCTTTTATGATCCTCATGTAACAAATCAATCTGTTTACAATAATTGTTTTAAATCAACCTACGAATTTTCAGTAATGTCGATGGAACTCATAGCAATTTTAGAAGCACTTTTGTACTCTCGATCAATTCAACAGAATAAAGTTCTAATTTGTTCCGATAGTAGAAGCGCTTTAGATCATATAGCTCGATGCGCCTCTGGTGGCAGAGGTACATCGATAGCTTATGACATCCTCTCAGAAATTTATGAGATCAATTTAAAGGACATTCGGTTGAAATTGCAATGGATTCCATCACATATTGGCATCAGAGGAACGAGGAGGCTGACATGTTGGCGAGAAAAGCAGCAGTAGATGGAAAAGAGGTTCTAATTCTGCCAAATTACACTGAGTTGTTGCCTAAATACAAAAAGTACTGTCACAATGAGTGGACGGAATACTTTAATGAGAGATCTTTGGAAAAAGGAATTTGGTATAAAACAATACAATGTGAGCCTCCTCGAATACCATGGCTCATTAATATTAATTTGAGTAGATCTTTGATTGTAACAGCGTTCAGGTTAAGATCTGGTCACGTTCCACTTAACAAGTTCGCACACATGATGAGGAAATCAGATTCTCCAAATTGTGATGTGTGCGGTGTAATTGAAGACGTTCATCACCTGTTGGTGGAATGTGTCCGTTACGAGACGGATCGAGAGTTCATTATAGAAAATTTCTACTTGAGCAAAACTAATGTGGGTATCTTCCACGAGATGTTGTCCTCCCCTTTGTCTGAAGCTGCTAAAGCGCTGTTTATGTTATTTAGCCGTAAGCCATAATTTAGTAAGTAGATGTGTTTTAGTTTAAGTCAGGGTACGATGGAATTGACATGTACTGTATGTATAAAAATTCCTTAAATAAATAGAATTAAAAAAAAAAAAAAAAAAAACTTTCTGTCATGGGAGCAAACAATTACCTATTACTTCGATCACGATCGTCGCTATCTAAAATCAAAATGTTTTCCATATGAAGTCGGTTAAAAATATATGTACCTACGTCCTGTTACAAAACGAAGACTGACACGAAGATGAAGGGATGAATTTGACACTGTCAAATTTTCCCAATCAACCTTATGCAGTAGCAATTGAGTTGTTTCTTTAATAGATTTTGATGTGCTGGCGTCCGTCTGTACAACCTCAATACTCTACACTGAAGCACTAGAAATACCAAGCTAACCATATCAATCATAAACTTTGTATTTATTGGCTTACGTAACTTTAAGTTATTTAGTATCTGGAATATTATTTAGAGGAGAACGTGCAAGTTGGTGGAAGCGATGAAGGAGGTCTAAGTTTACTAGGTACAGTTTAAAACATGCTGTAGAAGATAATACACAACTCATAAAATAAAGTGGAACACTTCCATTATATAGCACAAAATATAGACTATACAACGAGCATTACCCGCATCCAACAGTCATAAAAAACCTTTTCAGTCATAAAGTTCAACAAACAGCAACTGTTCCCAACAATTCCCCGAAATTCCATTCGTTTCGGGCCTCAGTACCCGGAAATAATGTCCAATTAGAGTGCCAACCACTTCTGTCTTTTCACACGTTCGAACATCGAACGGCCGAACACATTTGGTTAATCGAATTTTCGATGCACCAATGATGATTCGGGATTACGCTGGAATTAATTGCTAAACTGTTTCGCTTCATTGTTGCCGTGTTAAGTACCGTTGTGTTTGACTTGTTCTTGTGTTTGGGTTCAGTAATTAATGATT
The DNA here is from genome assembly GCA_947508005.1 of Amphipoea lucens. Classification (NCBI taxonomy): domain Eukaryota; kingdom Metazoa; phylum Arthropoda; class Insecta; order Lepidoptera; family Noctuidae; genus Amphipoea; species Amphipoea lucens. The sequence goes on from OX382374.1 coordinate 12,559,067, forward strand.
TGATTACTGCTAGCATTATTTCTTCTTTTATTTATTTTCATCTATCTTTAGGTAAAGTTTTACTTGTATGATCTCTATATAGGCCTGACTTTAAGCGCAGGACTCTCGGTACCGTCTGAAATATTGCGTAGTCGGAAGTGCGTGTGTTACGTGCGGATGCTACTCGTCTTCACGCACACATTCCCAATTTGTTTGTACACTTGATCATCACAAGTAAAGCGCGTATCGCTTCGTGAGATAAAATACTGTACAACGCCACTAGATTATTGTGCCGCGTGGCCAGAATCGGGACTAACGTCGTCATAGTATTTTGTCAATACAATATCTGTGACATAATTTCACAAATGTTTTCTCGATTGTTGTCCTTGATCGTTAAGACCGGACACCGCCTTTTCCTTTTCTAAACCAATCTCACAGTGTCTCGAACATTCTTTCACAGATCATAAATACATTTCTCATCGATTTTTGTATCTTTAATTTATTAGACATTGTTTTTGCATTAAATTGCGGAAAATTATTTATGTTTGTTTATTATCCATCTTTGACGCTATCCTGCACGTACCCACGACAGATGTCGCTACTTGACGCGATCAATATTTACTTTTGCAACGTCACAAGTTCACTACCGACGCACACATGTCAATGTCATCCAGGCGCCGAAATATTCATGTAGCACTCTCAAGTACGTAAGGCACAAATCTACAAAAATCTATTTTCAATCCTATCTAACCTTCAAAGAACACACAGTTATGACGTATGAACTTGTAGAAAGACAGGTTGAACGTGGTTAGGGTGTAATCGAACGGAAGTGTCGCAATATCCGATAGCAGGCTGACGCGATTTCAGAACGACTGCACCCGTAATGCATTTCCGATTTGTGTAATGCTGTGATTAGGGATGATGAATGTGCTGAACGCTTTTCTTGTTGGTGGAGCATCTGTAGTTACAAATTGGAATCAGATTGGTAAGGAAATTAATGTAAATTGGTGTTATTTTATAAAATTGCAAGACGATGTATGATATAAAAATAATTGATGAGATGTTAACGCTCCATGATTTCGATTTGACTTTGTTTTTGGTCTTCCGAAATAATAATTATGTTGAGGCTACATACGGGGGACATTATATTCAAAACTAGATACAGTGTAAAAATATTTTAAAAATAACGCTATTATGAAGCTTTAACAACAAATATCGTATCCACATTAAAAAAGAGTCTTGCATCTAGAACCAACAGAATGTTTCCTAACAAAAACACAATAATTAGAAACATGAACAATTTATCATCTTCAACATTTATGTAAAAACTGTATGCCCTTGACCGCTCTACGCAGCGCGCAGCCATTAATTCTTGCCATGCTTTTTAACTAATCCACAAGAACTGCAGCGGTTTCCTTCGTACTAATATTTTATTTTGTCATAACATAAATTCAATTTCTCCAGCTAGCTATGAACAATAAATTTTTGTCTCGCTATTTCGAACTACGTCACAATTCAAGATCAAAACGCTTGAAGCGCTCTTTCTGAAGCGATAAAGCCCTCCCTTCCCTTCGAAGCCGTAAGTAGCTCTTTGCTATCGAGCCTCATATTAACCTTGGCCGTTCTACTGAAGCATTTTGCTCATCCATCATCATCAGTATGCAAATTAGGAGAGTGGCTCGTTGGATTATCATTTTGTAGTCTCTCTTCAAGCTCTAAGCACACACTGAAGTTTATTAGTATAGGTGGTAGTAGTTTCGTATGCTACATTGATTATTATGAGTTAATTAGTGTTTGACGACTTGGTTACTGGGCAGAGGCATATTGCGTGACGTTATTTTTTTTTTAACCTTTAATACTTTTGTTTTTATTTTGTGTGGAATCTAAACCTCATTTTACATAGTAAACCTAAATCGTCAATGATGAAACAAAAAATATATTGAACACCAAAAAATCAAGTCTAAAATTACAATCGTTCTAGCTGGGTACCCCGAGGTTAGGTTTGGTTAGGTTACTTTAGTCTCTTCAAAAGTTATATCGCACTGCCACTATTTTTGAACTTGCTTGGACGACATTAAAGTCATCGAAAAGTGTCGTTTTTTTTTTTCTATAATGCTGCCGCATTGATATTATTTGTTCTGTGCATCAAGCAGAATTTCCAATTTGAAATTTAGGACGACGACGACGACGGCGGAAATAATCACACTAAAAATAAATATTACAAAAAATATTTTAAAAAAGCTTTTATATTTCACGTTACCCGCCAGGTGGCAGTAATCACACATGTGAGTGCCCGGAGCGCTCACGGGTGCGAATACAAAAAATGACAACTCCCATTTTTATATGCAACTATTGTTAAAAAATGAATAGCGATTTTATAAAATACTGGAGTGAACATTTTTCTCTGTAAAGATTTTTGTTTGAGAAGAATTTGATTTGTGTTGAATTTTAGCTAATTTTATTTTATTGTGTTATATTTGATTTTATGCGTGTCTGGGTGTTACTTACCTGAAATAAATTAATTAAGTATTATATTATTATTATTAAACATGAGACCTTTAACTTTGTACCCTTAATCATTTAGCAAAGATGTCATAAAAAATGAATCTTTAAACAACCATGACAGGTATAATGTTCATAATATTATCATTATCATCATTTCATCCGAAAGATGTCCACTGCTGGACATAGGCCTCCCCCAAGTACCGCCACTTCGAGCGGCTCTCTGTGATTCCCTTCTCCAGCGGATTATTGCGGCGTTCCTAAAGTCATCGGTCATAATATTGTCTTGGATAAAATATTTAAACTTAGCATTTTGACTTGCTATTAAATCAAATATTTTTATGCGTCTGTGGCGAAGATAACATGGGGGCTATGTTTATTGTTAAAGATTATTGCACAAACAAATTAAAACTACTTTGTATTTTGGCATAATATCCTGAAAAGACCTGTGACTTACCTACGAGTTGTAGGTTGTAGGTCGTAGGTTCGAACCCAGAGAGGCGCTTTACTTTTTTAAATTATTTCATTATGACTGCTTTTATAACGGTGAAGGAAAACATTGTGAGGAAACAGGCATATCCTAGAACCAAAAATTCAAAGACATTTGACTTCTACCAACCCGCACTGGGCCCGCGTGGTGGATAAAGTCTACTCCCTCTCACCGAGAGGAGGCCTGTGTCCCAGCAGTAGGAATGAGCTGATTATGCTTAACCGGAAAAGCCAATGTAGAACTAATAAAGTCCGCCTTTGTACCTTTTTGTGCGAAAAGTGTAAATAAATAAATAATACACAAACTAATCTTTTAACTGTATTATGATTGAAAAAAGGTAATAAAACACAGTTTTAATCCCCAGTAAAGATTTATTTGTAAAAGGTGCAGTTAATATTTTGTTAAGTATATTTAAAATGCAATGTTATTATTGAAACAAAATACGTGGTGAATAATCGGAAATGTACGGTAAAGTATTCGGTAAATGTTTCGTTCATAATCATTGTTCATTTATTGGAGGAAATCGTGGTTTCCCATGCGGAAGAAACAAACACCGGTTCGTAAAATATATGAATGGATACTTCTTTACTGTATTTATTGTTTATTCATAACAAAAATAATAACTGGTGTATATGGAAAATGTCGTCTTTATATCTGTGCGAACATTATTATTTTTGAAAGGAACTTTAATGTTAATTGGTTATACTGATAATTATAATTATTAATCAATTTATTTCAGATTAAATCAATCCACGCAATTACAAATTATAAATGCAGAGAATTACTCGTAAATAAACAAAAACAGAGAGAAATAAATTATTAGAATTATAAGGTACAGTCGAGTTCTTTAATATCTGAGCATGTTCATGAATCAAAAATATATACGCAATGGTAAGTTTCATTAAACTCTAAACAGCTTTGCCGTACAATAAATTGTAAACAATCTGTGACATCATAAATATGTGACTACATTATATCAATAATATTACTACAGACAAAGACTCTAAAAATTGTGCGCAATCCCTTGTTCATATTATTTACCGCAAAGTTAGGTTCACAAATATCTATGCAATTATTTTTCTATGAAAAAGATCTTAAAACAAAATCAATTTAAAGTTGTCAGTTATGACATCCTTCAATGGCAATATTGCATTATTACTCGAACTTCTGCTCCGGCAAGCAAAAATAAATTTAATGGTAAAGGCCATTTAGTTGAATATTCAAAGCTGTATAGATATTTATGAATCCCAGGTTGCAACAAATTTATTGAAATCTAGAGTATTTAGATATTTATGTTCCGAAGAGTAGTCAGATATTTTTGAATGCACTACCGTAACATACTTATGAACAGTTTATATGAAAACATTTTATTGATGTCTAAGTTTGTATAGAACTATATGATCATTTTAACGCTTACAATATTTTGAAACATTGTCACTGCCAATATATTAATGAACTCGACTGTACCTATGGTGTTAGTAAAATCTTATGCACTATGTTAGTCAACACCCATCACAATATGCATCCATTTGTTCTGAATAGGGCATTCCGCACGAGCTACAATCATCTGCAAGATACGTTGCTACTGCCTCGCACGCGCTGCAACAAGGAGGCCACCTTCTTTCGTATAACCGCTTGAAAGCCGTCCGTCGTATAATAGGCTTTTGTTAACACTACTATAATCAATTAAAATTGAAAAAACAATAAACCATTGGGAATACTTAATAATAATACCTTTTAATTTTTTTTTTTGATACTTCTGGATTGAGATATTAGGTACTTACATAATAATTATGTATGTGCGTAATATTCAATACCTCAAACATATTATTTATTTATTTACTATGGATGATTTACAGCTAAAACAAACAGAATAAAAAATAGCATGTGAGACTGACAGCCAATTACAAGTCATCACTTCTAAAAACAGATTAGAAAGAAAGAGTGTGAAAAACATAACACAGCTACCAAAAAAAGAAAGAGAAAAAAAAACAGTGTTACAATCAAGCTTAAACTAAATTCACATGTGCGTTATGTTTGTGGTTTCCTATAAATGAATCAGAAAAAATCCTTTCAACAAAAGTAGTTTTCGCTCCAACACCATAGTAAATCTAATATCCATATCTCACTGCCAAATCAACGTGGTTTATCCCGTGTGGACACGGATCCGGAATTTCCGACTTTCCCTAACTTCCGCTTTCTGACAGAATACTTAATTCAGATATGTAAATATATCATCTTGACAACGATGCGACGAAGGTACAGTTATAATACTTCAAAGGTATGTATTTATTATGGATGAGTCTGCTGCGAAAGTTTCGATTGAATTAGTTTAGGGATGGAATGCATGACTTGAGATTTTGTTTAAAAATATATGGTAATGTTCTTTAAATTCCTGAAGAATTTCGTTGATAACCTTTACGACTAAGTTGATGTTTTATACCAGTTAACAAAAAGGTATAAAAGAAAATGAATCCAAAACGTTTGAGTTTCCTACACTACTTTCATTTTCAATAAACATACTAATACTGAAATTAAGACTGCTGATTCCTATTAATATCTACGTAGATATCATAAGTTGAACATAAAATATAACAAAACATATATGTAGGTCATGTACTCTTAAATATATCGTAACATTGATACTGCAATGTTCAAACTTGAGTCCACATCGAAAAATTGTGCAGCATTCGTCTTTCAAAAGCTCTATAAGAGCCTTACCTATTTTTATTCTTTGACACAAACAAGACTACAATGAGCTTATCATATTAAAAAGTACCTACCATCGCTTGTGTAAGAAACAACCTAGTTTTATGAGTGAGGGAAGGGACTTAAATTCAACCGTCATGGAAGAGGAGAAACTCAATAATTTCTACAATTTTGCACCTCAAACGGAGGAATGAAAAAATCCAATGAAATGAAATGTTCGAAAGATTTAATCTTCTCGGTGTGCGTTTGTGTGTGTGCTATAAATATTTACGAGACGATAACGGGGGCGATATTGGAAAATACTTAATTTTTCGACTTGAATTGAAAACGTTTCCAGCAAAGGGTAATGTAGTACTGAATTTGTGAAGTTATGTAAGGGTTTATTGGTGCTTCTTTTTCATTATAGCCTGCGCAGACGACGGATTTTTGTCCGCGGACTTTTTTGTCCGCGGCGATAGAACGTATGGAAATCTATGCATTAACGCACACGAAAGACAAGTAGACTGCTGGGATTTCCATACATTCTATCTTTGCGGACAATTTCTCCGCGGACAAAAGTCCCTCGTCTGCGCAAGCCATTATTGTGTTTTATTCTTTGTTTAAGGTCGGACAGGTCCATAGAAATATAACCTTACAAAACGTACGCGCGATCGAAAAAAATTAAATTCGTTTAGGGGGGAAGAATTAAAAGAAATGCTTTCTTAGTCTTTTTTTCAAATTGTGTATTTTTTTTTTATTTTAGTATTTTATTGTTTCCACAGGGCTGTCGTTGGCAGCCATCATTCTTGTAGTTTCTTGATATTTTCGTTATTTTTTTTTTGAGTTTGGCGTTGTTTCTTGAGCTTTTATTACAAGTAGTGGTGGTATTTCTGACAATTACCCTACCTAGGTACTATTGAAATGTCTAGAGTTATGTTTTTTTTATAAAACAATAGTTATACATATAAAAATTGGTTAAATAATAATATAAGGTAATGTATAAAATATTCTTTCGACGCGATCCAGTATCGCGTCGTAAGAATATTCAGCTGCGTCCGGTTAGACTGGAAGCCGGCCCCAACATAGTCGTAAAATTATTCCCAAAGGCATGCTTTGCCTTTTACTTTTCAATTACTGCTAGTTGGCATCCTTGCGTGTACCCTGCATATCCTCTATGCTCCTCATACATCAGTCAATAAAGACATTTTTATAGGCCATTTTCCAGATAAAAATATATTTTCTCATTTTCTAGTACAAAAACACTTTTGGGAAAGCAAACTACGTTAATAGTGAGTCTCTGGTGTAAATACAAACAGAACTATTCCTATAATGAAGCTACATAGTTGAAAAAATATGGCCCACAAATATAATCGGCCATTATGTCGGTTGATAAAAAAATTGTGACTGGAAGCTTCATATTGTTTCTTAAATGTTGGTTCAGGCTTTAGTGAAAGCTAGTTTCTATCTCAGTTTTCTATTATCCGCTAGATTGCACCTTCGGTAATCCTTTGTTCTATCCGAATTTCTATTTTTTTTTCCTTTTCGCTTATTTAGGTATGTTTATGATCATCAATAGGTATATTTTTCTCTTCCATACGTTAACCTACTGTAGACCATCCAGATTACTCCTACTAACTAATAAACGTTGTATAGCGTCCGTTTAGTTACACAACTCTTTGTCTTCTTCTTTCGAAAGTCAAATTACTGACGAATGAAAGAGAAATCTGTGTGTCATCTGATATAATACGTTTATTAGTAAAGGGGTTAATATGTTATCATTGATATCATCATTCTCTTGCTTTTACTCTTATTTATTTGAAGTAGGTGTAGCACGAGCACAACATGATCTGGCCAAGATAATGTCTGGAATTTAGACTTTCACCCTTGAATTAGTTTAGCCATTTCTTCTCAGTGCTAGTCAGATAGAAAATATCGACTCCATCAAGGTTATTTGTTGACGTGTAAAAGTGATTTTGATATCCTATTTAAAGAATAAACAATTTCATTTCACATAGGTATACATACTTTCATACACACAGATACAGGAAGATTTTTTTATCACCATCCAAATTTCTACCTATGAATATGAACAACTTTCACTATGGGACCAACTATGAAATTACGAAAAAAAATCAGCTGTTTAATACTAATAAGTTCAATATCTACTTGACCAAAATGTATGAAACAGCTGATTTTTTATTTTTGTGGTGCACTGGGCCATCACTGCTGTTTTATCACATAGATAATGATTACGTTACCTTAGAATTCTTGCACAAGTGAATGTTGATTTCTTGTTTTAGTGTCGTTAAACTAACCTGTACACATAATTATATGTTTATCTTGAAGTGTATTACAAACATGTAACTATCAAGTGTATATGTGGTTTGTTAGTTAATATTAGCTTGGTTGGTTGTTGATAATTACCTAACACTACATTAATTGGTTTCGTATTTACTTTACTGTTTAAACCTAAATTGAAAATGATGTTGTGTGCTGAAATTACGTAATTTATCAAGCTCTACACAATCGTCCTGAAATGAAAAATAGGTGGTTTTATGGTTAATCTGATTCCCAAGCCTGATGAGCTCCCCATCCGTCTTATTTAAAAGTGAGATCCCGAGCTTAATTAAACCTTCAAGACAGTCTTTGTATTTCAAACTTTATTCCGAACAAAGTAACGTTCTTAATACAAAACTGACAGTCAGTTTTGTGTAAATAACTGTAATTCGATCCCCGTTAGGTTCTTAATACAAAAACTTGCTCGATGGTTTGAAACAAGTCAAAAGAGAAAAACCTTGATTTGAGATAAAACCGCATACGTTTCATATGTTTAAATCTGTTTTTTTTTCGGGAATAGCCAAACATCCATCGGTTTCTTACTAAACTTCAACTATAACCGACGACACTGGTAACTTATCTCTTTTGAGGACTGTATCTACCAGAGGAATAACAACTTTTTAAATAAACTGTAATACACATAACTAAAGTTTATATAAACGAAAACACTATACTTCTACTAACACTATACCCCTGTAGTTCATTAATCCTCTTTGGCAAAGTTTATATGGAAAAGTGCAGTAAATAAAAGTGTTTTCCACTATTTACGGTCAATAAAGCTGTTGGAACTGGCGACGCTTGATCTTCAGCGCCAGTGCGTGTTGGGGTGGAGGTAAATCTGGGTAAAGTTTTTTAATATGTACTGATTAACCCCTCAAGCGTCAAGTGTACACTAAATGTACATAAGAGAAAGTGCTCGAAATGTCAACGGTACACCAAGTGTACACAACAGTGTCATTGTCATTGTTAAAACAATAAATTTACTGCGCCCATTCGACTACTCCCACGCGTGGGGTGTTTCGACAGGTAGGCGGGCAAACGTGTGAGGTTAAAGCTACACCATAACATCACGCGTTGTTTCTCCAAAAAGTTGGGCAGACTGTACCATAACGCCAGTTATGTTTAGTGCTATTTAATAGGGGGCGAGCTTATTGCCATCCACCGGGCATACATACAGACTCCGGGATCAGACCCGGACTCGTGACTCTAATTACCCAATAACCCTTTGCCCGACCTGGGTATCGAACCCAGGACCTAATTGCTGAGTAGTAGAGCTTACGACCAATAGCTCAACGACGAAAACAAAAAAGCTTTTCGTATCTGTCTATGAGATTGCTTATATCTTCTAAAAAAACTCAATGGATTTTGATGCGGTTTTCACCATCATTTAGACTTGAAGCAATTATTCTGAAGGGCTAAGTATGTAAAGTAAAAAGAAAGAAGAAAAAAAAATTGACACAGGTCAGTAGACAGAAAGAAATAAAAATTTAAAAAAAATAAACGTTTTGGTATAATTAATTAATATTTAAGTTCAGAGAAATCTTGATGTTCTGACATGTCACCATTGCACACGCGCAAAACATGGGTGGGTCGCTGATAGTGTTTTAATCGACACTCTTTACAGGAATATCTCGTTGCGCAAATACAAAAAGATTTTATTTCAGGTGTAATTTCCTTGTTCACTTTTATCTGGGGACGTCTCGCAGAACTGACCTAATAACAGCCTTTGTCGCATCGCATTTCGTTTCAGAATATAATTTAAATGTATTTTCGTTATAAAAGATGGACTTAGGTGTTCTATTTTTGTAACAGTATTTTCAAGTATGGGAAGATTTAACTGTAACTCTTGGGCGGTGTCAAAAGTGACAGGAATCTACAAATAGAATGTTGATACTTTGTGATAAAAAAGGGTTATAGATTTTACAATAAGCTGGATTCGGCATGTTGTTTACCAAGTGATATTGCAGTTACTGGGTTGAGGAGGTCTAAGGGGCAATTCTCGTAATTTTAAGAAAGGTCACAGTCTGATCTCAGTCTCAATATGTCAAAAATACCTCTTGAGATGAGATTGCGACTAGATTTTGAACGTTATTACGGGAATTAGCCTTCAAATTTCAGTCTCTCCATGTATAATACTGGTACTGAGCTGAATCCGGTTAGACTGGAAACCGTAACCAACATAGTTGGAAGGCTAGGCAAATAATGATCTCGCGAACGATCTCGGGCCGCCTTAGGGTGAGGCCTGCAGGCAACAGACTTGGGGAGTTTGTTGCCTGAACAGTGAAAGGCCCGAGACGGCGGCGCGCCGTGTTCCGCGCGCGCCTCTCTGTAGAGGCATGGTGGCCGTTTGTGGCCGCTGAGGGTGACGGGTCCGCATGGATTCACGCGGACCAACACCTGGCCGGGGGAGCGTGACGTAATGCGCAAGCACTCCAGCACCCCGGCTAAAGGTAGCAGCAGGACACCGTGTGGTTAAAGTCAGTAAGAGTCTGACAGATCCCTCCACCCACCCCAGGGTGGTGGACATCCATGAGAATTTCCACACGATAAAAAAAGGCAGATAATGATCTACCATAGAGCCACTGCGCTATTTTAGCGATAGTTTATGCTAGGACGATATCTCTAGAGCTTTCTTTAGACTCTCACATCTCTTTACAATGAAAATTGTATCATCCATTTTTAAATTTTATAGACAACTTATATCCAACGGGACGGAAGAAACTTTCATCAACTCATGAACTATAAACACAAGTTACTGCTGAGCATTTCCGTTGAAAAATACCAAAACGTCCTTTAATAAACGTTATACGATATATTAAATTTCATAACAACTTGAATTGAGAGCTTCATAACGTTTTGAGCACACTTTGGTGCTGTTCTCCAAAACGGTTATCATTTTATGAATATTGGTGCTCAATATAAAATTTTATATCGAAAAGAATCGTGTTTTACCTAAAGTAGATTTCATTTTAATGAGCGGTAAGAAAGTAAAAGTTCTCGGTCTTTATACAAAATCCAATCTGTGGTCGGCTTCCAGGCTAACCGTGAGTCTAATAAGCGACGAAATAAGCGAAGACATGAATCGTCGACCAAAAATTAATTGGGGTAAGGCAAGGTCAATCAGATTTAATCATTATAATGCCATCCGCATTACAATGATTAAATCTGATTAACAAATTAACCGGTCAAGATCCGCGCGTCGCCGCGTCGCCTGTCGGCGACGAAACAATAGAAAATCAATTGTATCTCATTAGCGGAGCTTGACAGATTAAAGTATTCGTGAGAATTCAAAACGGTATTGTGTAATAATCGTAATCTAGTTGAAACCACAGTTAAATGAAATCGGTGAATCGGACCCGTTTGTACCACATGCTCAGTGGTACAAACGGGTCCCCATGGGCCCTCTTTTTTTTTTTTTTGTTATAGCAGATGTAGCCCTGTGACAGACGGACGGACGGCCGGACCAGCAAGCGGAACCTTAGTAATAGGGTCCCGTTAACACCTTTTGGGTACAGAGCCCTATTAAACGAGCTATTAGGACGTAATGATACTCAATCATAAAAATATACCAAAAACGCAATTTGCAATAAACGTTTATGAGTAATGCTACCTACTTCTTGTATCATACTGCTGTATTCTGATTGGACGATAAAAATCCAATTGTGTTGAGTCAAAGCTGAGGTGTATTACTAAAACCATCACTTTTTATTGGACATCGTAAAAAAATGTCGCTACTTTATAGTTCAACCAGATTTTGTAGCTCTCGTTGTTTCAAGATATTGGAATTTCCAAATGAGATTTTTGAGTAGAATGTGGTATAATCATTGTGATTTTTCTTTCTTTTGCGTCTACGTAGTTAGGGGGCATCCATTAATTACGTGAGGCTTTTATGGGGGGGAGGGGGTCAAGCCGATTCTCACCCAATCTCACGTGGGGGAGAGGGGAGGTCCTGGCAAGTCTCACGTAATTTTTTATCTGCAAGAAACAGTGTAAAATTGCGAGAAAACTGGGTAGAATTAATCTTAACTAGTCTTAAATAAAAGTAATTAAACAAATTGTATTGTTTTTTAATAAATCCAACGCAATGAAGCATAATTATATATTAACGTATTTACACTGAAAACACGCATTTTGAACAATCTCACGTGAGATTAGAGGGAGGGGGAGGGAGTCGAGCAAAATCTCACGGTATCTCACTAAGGGGGGAAGGGGGGTCAAAAAATCGCCAAAATCACCTCACGTATTTAATGGACGCCCCTTTATGATTGTTTATCTCCTTCTATGTAATGCTGATCATGCACGGTATAAAGCCACTGCCCCATCTGACCTTAAAAAAAATTCTAGCCAATATGGCACTGTATCAGTAACCAGACTTGTCTTTAGAATCACTTTTAGTTTTTTGTTGTAAGCTACCTCGATATATCAACATAAGCCTGTCAATTACATTTTAGTTTGTGTAACTGTGTACCCCACAGTTAAGAAACTCACTAAATTATTTTCATTTTGAACTTAGTTCCTGCCGAGGGTCCCCCGACCACACGTTTTTTTTTTCTGATTAGTGACCGCGTCTGCCTACGCTAGACCCGTCCTAGTGCCTACCTAATCTGAAAACCAATGCATGCCACTGTGTAAGAGTGAATTATTCTCATGAGTGATATTTTCAGTCCTGTATTGATTGTTTATAATTTCAATCGAACTGGTTTTATTGTGCACCCATTGGTATATTACAGCTCATTCATGCTAGTATATGTAGTGTCTTAGGACTCTTAGGGTGCCTTTTTCAGTTTTCTGAAGGTAACTGGAATTGATATAAGTTCCATTGCCAGTTGATTTGAGTGGACTTTTAATATGGTGGAGAATCTATGTGGTAATATTTGCTTAACTTAAAATTAAATATCGCAATTTTAATTGTTGCTTTTCTAAAGAAAATAAATAAACTCGTGGTTTTTTTATACAAAATGAAATGCCAATTCTTTCGTTCCTGTGCTACAGAAAAAACGGCTCCGTTGCGGAAATGGAGATTTTATGTAAAGTTGTATTTTATTTCGAATATCTTTGAACTTTATCCACCCGGTGCTACGTCCGCTTTTAAGCCGTGATATTGTGTCTGTTTGTTCTCCATATATACACATATTTATATTATGTTTGTTTGTCCGTATATGTATCGAACAATAGAATTGCTGGAGCATAAAAGCCTGTTACGTAAGGCTTTTAAAATGTGGTTTGCATACGGAAGGTTGTTTCCGTATTTTTGTGTGTCTCTGTTTTATGTTTCTTTTCATTTTTGCTACAAAAATTTTAAAATCTTTTTCAAAGATTTTTCGTTACCCCGAAAAATACTTCCTATTGTTTTTTAATCTGCATTTGCGATTTATTTGCCAAAAATGTAAACAAATATGAGTTTATGGAAAAATAACTTTAATTCCTACAAAAAAAAGTGCAGTTTCAAACATTCAAAACAATAAAATCTAAATTACCATAAAAATAAAGTTGATATTTGTTTAACTTGAAATAAAATCAAATGGAAACATAAACTTGAGAAGGCCTTATGTTATTTAATTCTAGCATTGTAAAACTATGCGAGAATTTGAAATAAGTGCATAAACCGAAATCTTGAGGTTTTATTACCTTTGCGGGCAAAGTTCGTAGTCTTAAACTAAAGCAGCAGCTTATAAGTATACGATAGTAAACGCTAAGACATTTGGCGTGACCTAAATTTTCAAGACAATGTGAAACTTAAGTTTTTTTAAAATAAAATACATATATATTATATATTTTATGGAATTGATCCAACTTTTTACTTATAAAAATATGGCAACACTCAAACTGGCTTCTCATCTTTACATTACGGCATTAGTCTATGTTTAAACTTGCTTCACATTTTTCCACTTCTATGCCACTGTGCATAATGGAAAACACGCCTAGGAAGCAATGAATCCATACGCAAATACTTCCTATCACTTGCCTCGGAGTGGAAACCCGATGGGGCGAACGGACGTTCTGTGGAAAAATGCTTGGATTATTCTATTTATTCTTGACATAGCAATTTTAAACGCAAGAGTTCAGATAGACACAGAGTTTAGTTTTGTAATTGAATATATGTGCACGTACGTAGAGTAATTGTTTTAAAATGCAGTGGAAAATCTAGTGGATTGTATTTTCACGCTGGTCAAATCACCAAATCGCTGACACAAACTCCTTCAAAAAGAAAAGAGCAACGTAACCTATTTAAAAATAACATAAAGAATGTAAAAGAGGTCGCAACACTATCCCATAAAAACAATACTTAATATCATAATATCTACAGCTTTATCTATAAGGAAAATTATACGGGTATCTCGACCGAAGATGATTGTTGTTTACAAGAGGACATTTCGGGAAAGGGACTATTTGAAATCAAGGGACATTTTGGGAAAGGGACATTCTGAGTCTGAACGACGCGGAGGTACAATAGGGTATCGTATTATCCAGTAACTGGGTTGTAGAAGTCAGACATGCAGTCGGTCCATGTAAAATACTGGTGTTCTGCAGCATCCGGTAAGACTGGAAGACGAGCCTAACATTGTTGGGAAAAGACTAGGCTATGATGACATGCAGCAGACGCGGAGAAAGATGCTGTCCGGTCACACTTTTAAAGCTCAGAACTGCTTAGAAAAAAGGTTTTGTTATGGACTCTTTGCTCCCGCCATAGATGACCCGCCATTTATTTATTTATTTATTTAATACTTCAAGCACATAAATGAACAGAGGCGGACTTAATGCCTGTACACTGTCAGCTCTCATTTCGTGATTTTGTTTTATCAACGTAAAATTTTCAAAAACAACATTGTACGTCAAACTTCATCCAGATAAGTTCGATTGATTCTCAATTATTCTAAAAGCACTAGATAAAGATTTGAATATACTTACGATAGACGGCAGAAAGCAATCAATATCAATATTTACTTGGTACTGCCTACAGAGAGGCAATTCTCGTAACTTTAAGAACGTTCACAGTCTGATCTGTCTCAATCTGTCAAAAAGTACTTCTAATTTCCCTACATTTTGACATTTTTTTGTCGCGGAGATGCGACTGCGACTAGATTTTGAACATTCTAAATTAAGATAATTGGCCTTCAGGTATCACCTCGCTCAGTTTACTTCTACGTCTTGTGACATACGCCCCACATGACGGGTCGGATTGTGTGTGCAAACGAAAATTGTTTTCGAAGAAAAGATGCCGAATTGTATTGCAAACCTCATAAAATTATTGGACTTAACTACGGTTTAATCACTACTGCTCTCAAAACGGTGAAGGAAAACATCGTGAGGAAACCGGTATGTCCTAGAACCAAAAACTCGAAGACATGTGTCGTCTACCAATCCGCACTGGGCCAGCGTGGTAGATTGTAGACCACTTCTTCTCGAAGAGAGGAGGCCTGTGTCCCAGCAGTTGGAACAATATAGGCTGATTATGACGGTTTAATATTGTCAGTATGTTATAATTTACCGAGTATTTAGATAAATTTAATAATCTTCTTAAACAATTAGATACTTCAACCTATCTGACGGTTGATAGTCAAAAGTTGGTGTCGGTAAAAGTGTATCGTGTCAAGCTTGACTATTGCTTGTGTAATTTTGCTAGACGGCGGCGTCACTTAGACATGAGATCGCAGTATCTTAAATTTTCTTTGGCACTATGACTACTACGACTACTACTAACCAATCTACCGGTCGAAATGGAGGTGCTTGGAGGAGGCCTAAGTCCAGCAGTGGACGTCTTTTGGCTGAAATGATGATGATGACTAACCAATCTTGTAGGTAGGTACACTTTCCCAGGAACTACGAAATAAAATAGTGTGAATAAAAAAAAAGAAAAAGAAAGAAACATTGTTTATTCTGCACAAACAAAACGCAAATTACAAATAAAAACTTAAAAAATAAAAGACAAAAAAAAGTAAAAAAAAAAGTAGTAATAACATAAAAGTAGTAGTAGTAAAATAAAAGTTTTTCTAACGTTATCCATTACGGTTTCTCTCTGCTTGTGTTCCTTCTATTTAAAAGTTAGAAAAAACAAACGATAAAACTACAAAAGCGATTCCTAACTGGGAAGCAATAAAAATCGACGCTTTTTCGCCCAATGGTCCGAAAACTTGTGGTAGAAAAAATTCCCGATCCTAGAATTTCCTCAGCGTTTTAACGGCGCAAAACTATTCATATTTTCATGTTTTTTTTCTGATTAGCAGGGGATCGGTTCTCCTAATTGGCACCTCGTTTATAATTCTGGAATTCGGTCCGGTTCGAAGCAATTTCTATAGAGTAATGGCAGCTGACAGGTTCGATTTGTTTGGAACTTGCAGGTACGGAATTTATAAATGGCTGTTTGCTGTTTTGGTGCACGGATACTCTGGAATGAAAGGCCGGAGAACTAATTTTATTCGAGGAGTTTACTGCATCATCACACTAATATTATAAAGGCGAAAGTTTGTGAGTGTGTGTGTGTGTTTATATGTTTGTTACTTCTTCACACCTAAACCACTGAACCGATTTAAATGAAATTTGGTATAGAGATAGTTTGAGTCCCGGAAAAGGACATAGGATAGTTTTAATCCCGATTTTCCCACGGGATCGACATTTACGCGGGTGAAACCGCGGGGCGCAGCTAGTAGTATATAAAAATCTGTGATTGGATTTTGTGAAGTAGTTAGAATTATGATTAGGTTAGTAGCTACTGCATGTTAGTTTTTTTCGCCATTCATCCTTCTTGAAGATTATAATCAACCTCTTTATTTTTTATAATTTTGAAATAATGCATTTCTTTTACGTCAGATGAGATTTTTTCTTTGAAACATGGTTCACTTGTCGAAATTTTGTCTCATACGACGGCCAGATTATTTTTATCGCGAAAACTAACACCAAAATTTGAAATGTGCTAAATCAACGTACTAGGAAATAACTCTTTAGTGTACTTCATTACGTCGACTTTTCTCAATTGCAAAGTAATAATAAAAATTGATTTCTCTAAAGACAAGGAATCGAACGCGCTTTTGAAAAAAAAAACAGTGGAACGTGCGTGGTTATTGGCATTAATTTCAATCGTTTATTGCGAACAAAACAAAAGTAGATTCGAGTAAAGACAAATAAACGGAGTTATTATGTAGTTCTGTATAAAAGCCTCGCAGATGGCAAAACTGTCTGAATTCAGACCTAAATAAACTTTAACCATCGTGAATAATTTATTCAGAACGCCAATTAAACACTATGGTAGAACAATCAGAATCCCATAGTGAAACCACTTCAATCGCCCTCAATCATCCCACTGTTACAAACTTAATGAATATAAATCCACTATCATAATGATAATAATTGACCTTGAAATAGTTCTTTGACCGATTTCAGTTTGATTTGTATTGTTATTGAACGAGTCCTGGCAATGAGGTTTCCTAGAATTTTGAACGCAATATGAATTTATGTTTGTATTCTATTTCAAATTCTCTTCTCGGAAGTCTTCAATTGAATAAACGGAGAACATACATAAATGGCGTTCTCTACCATTTTATTGGTTTCCAATATTCTTTTCGCATGCTTTATATAAATAAACCCACTTGCCACAGAAGTTAAAGTTTCTTTAGTTTTCGACGTTCAAAATTACTTACAGATGGTTTTCAAAATCAAAGAAAAGCCTTCCTGGTATTAAAGGCTTGGCTCCTACGACCGTCCATCCGTGAGCGCCGCAAAGTGCTCGGCACGTCGAGAAATATGAAATGTTCAAAACATAAATAAAACGCAGTATTTTTCATTAAATTTATTTCAAATGCAAGTGCATGAAACAATTGTTTTAGTGTTTCCATTAGCTTTTGGTTAGTGCTGTTATTGATTCTAGTATTTAATTTACTTTCATAAGCAATTGCCGTTTTTGATTTTGTTTCTGACTTGCCTAATTTAATTACCTACTAGATGACCCGGTGCACTTCGTATCACTTTCAGCCATTATCAATTCTCCAACTCCAATCCATTGAGTCCACTAATACTGGCTGCATCGTGTTCGGTTTAAATTTCGTTAGGTTAATAAATAAAACTTGCTTGTAATTCAAATGAATTCAATATATTTTATTTACATGAAAGATACAAGTTATTCAATGTTGTTCCACTAATAAATCGGCTGGGTCTTTGACATCTTCGGAATTCTAAAACTATATCATATCCTCCAGATTGTTCAACACCACGTTGCATTGCAATTTTGTAGTTTTGAAGTGTCCGCATAGTAGTCGGCCTAAGTAGGTTACTTGTGCGATGGATCGTATGACGTCATCGCCTTTGATCATTCCTCCTAGCATGATCTGGGAGTAAACGTCTGCTCCAAATAGCAGATCTACTACAGTAGTCGGCTGCTATTGAATTCGGGATCCACCAAGTTGATATTTTGTATTTGTGGCCATTATGGTTTGTAAAATTTTTTTTCAGTAGAAATTTTATTAGGTTTTTCATTATTTATACTGATTTTAGAACGTGAAGACGTTGGTGAAGACAGAGCTGCATGAAATTGTAATCATGCCCTTGCAATTTTTCTCCTTTTCTCCAACTCAAAAATCAATTCCTTTACATTTCTGGGGTTTGGTCCCGAGAATGGAATGAATGGAATGGTTTTTTTTTAATCATTGTTCCGCGCAACCAAAGCACCTGTCATCTATTCTCTTCACCACCCTTGGTTGACTGGTAGAGAATGCCTAAGGCATTAAGTCCGCATTTGTAACTTTTTGTGCGAAAGTTTAAATAAATAAATAAATGTAATTTTGATTGATCGCGTTGAGATCATCGACATCTTTGTTTTCGCAGCCAATATTGCTCGTTCGCTCAGCCAATTACGGTTTTTGAAGTGTTGCGCTACGTCCAGAAAACACTCTCCTTCTTCGATTCTGTCAACTGACAGAAATCTGTGGAAAATACATCTGCACATTGTTGCGAAAACACTCGCATGTTAGTCGTCAATTGCAGTGTCTTTACATGCTGCCACAAATTTGATGATTTTAAATAAGTCAGCTACAGTTGATCGAGAAATAACTGAAAGATTCTGAAGAAAAACTGGACAACAGAATTCTGGCACCACCAAAAATGTTTTGGAAGTTTCGAAAATCTTTCAAAGTTCTCTCATGTGCTGCACACAACCACCGGTAGCGGGGACCCGGCTCGGGGCCGTTTGGCCCATAAGTCCCAAGCTCCTCGGTGGCCGGCCTCTCCCCTACCGACGTACGGGTGTTGGCGACGTCGGCGGGGAAAAATATTCGTCGCTCGAGCTCGACGCAACTGCCACGGCCGGTCTCACAACACTCTCGATGGTGCTGGGTTCCGGCGGCGGCGGTGCGGAGCTGAGCGACTAGTCCGGGGGTGGTAGGTGTGTACGGCGAGCTGCTGATCTCGTCAACATTATATATTTTTCATTATCTTCATAAATTTTTCTTGACGGAGGCCAAATTTGACAGCCGTCATTTTTAATTTTTCTATGTTTGTATGGATTTAACATTTTATTTTTGGTTTATTGTCTGTAGGTAGTTTATGTTTTATTCCAAAAGGTTTTTTTATGATACCTATTACTATAAAAGACGGGAAACTAATAAAAATAAGAAAAAAAAAGACATTAAAAAGAAAATGTACGTTGTTGACGTTATTATTATCTTTATTCAATTAAATACCATATAAATTATATTTTTAAATAATAGAATATAAAAACATTTAAAAATATAAAAAATAGTAGCCCACCGGTATCGGGAACAGGGTCCAAGCTACCGGCGGTCAGAGCTCCAGAGAGAGGAACCAATTATTATTATTATACTTATTAAAATGTTATAGGTATTTAATTTATTTTTACATTCATACATAAACCCATGCCTTCTTCCCATGGGGCAGAAACTACAGAACGCCACCTGCTATGATCCTTACATACCTACTCCTTTTGCTTCGTTTACGTTTACGTAGAATTTATTTTGAATGCTATAATAACAATAAACAAGGGCTTCGACAATTGAAATTAAAGTTAATTTTAGAAAAATAACGACGTTTGGCAGATAGTAGTTTTTTTTTCATATTGTATTATTACATAGGTACTTACTGCTATTATATTATGACTATCCAATATCCCTTATCATAATCAGCCTATAACGTTCCCACTGCTGGGACGCAGGCGTCCTCTCAGTGAGAGGGACTGGGCCGTAATCCACCACGAGGCCCCAGTGCGGGTTGGTAGATGTCACTTGTCTTCGAATGTTTGGTTCTAGGACATGCCGGTTTCCTCACGATGTTTTCTTTTACCGTTTTGAGAGCAGTGGTGATGGAATATCCCTTACATAGAAGTAAATTTTGTTTGTCCGAGTTTTGTAAAGGCGGCTCAAGATGGATCTTTTCAATATTTCTCATAAAGTGTAATAATGTGTCGCTCCTGTCCACGTTTCGGTATTCAATAACACGATCCTAAGCAAATTTTTTGAATAACATGTCTTGGGTCCTGAATGAACTGTATTTTAGTATGTAAAAAAAAAAAATGTTATTTATGTTGCTCGTTCCAAGTAGAAAGTGAGGAAGCGTAGGGCTTTAAAGGAAACACTCCATGTTTTAAAATAATCATCATCTGCCTAGCCTTTTCCCAACTATATTGGGGTCAGCTTCCAGTCTAACCGGATGCAGCTGAATACTAGTATCTTACATGGAGCGACTGGTTACTCCCACAACCCATTTATTGGGTAATACGATACCCCTTGGTAAGACTGGTTGTCAGACTTTCGGGCTTCTGACTACCCGTAACGACTGTCAAAGATCCACGAATGACAGCCGGGACCGACGGCTTAATATGCTTTCCGAGGTACGGAGGAGTTCAGGACTCCTTCGTGCCTCGGAAAGCACATGCAATGTAAAGATGGTCACCCAACCACAGACCAACTACGGCAAGCGTAGCTTAACCTGATCGATCGACCTGTGCGGCTGTTATTATTTAGGAATAATATAGACGTTATTTATAACTACAGTTTTTAAATACCACACTTAATTTTAATGGACACAAAAAACATGCACACCCTTTCTCTTAAAAGTAAAGGGTATAGGCGTTAGCCACCACGCGTTTTCTCCCACTTTATGGCCGGAAAGGTTGGCCGTTCTCTTGAAAGTAAAGGGTATAGGCGTTAGCCACCACGCGTTTTCTCCCACTTTACGGCCGCATCTACATACTAAGTCGATTTTTCACCGAATTCAAAAATAAGACGGTTCTCAAATATACTACTGTTTTCTTTTTGTATTTGCGTTCAGCGAAATCTTCTCCAATTTTAAACTTATTTCGATGATTATCTTTTTGTTAAAAATAATATTTTTCCGAGGTGGGGTCCCTTATTATTATTTTTTTTTGGTATTTTGAGCTAGTTTCAATAATACGTATTTTCTTATCCACTCTCGACTAACCGCATACAACCATCATACTTTACAGCAGTTTACGATCAATCGATTTCCGAAAATGGCGATAACGAGCTGATAGTACTATTCGAAACGATGCGTGCTCAGTAGAGATCTCGTAATAAAACCCTGCGGGAACATTAAGGAGCCCATCTTGAATTATGTTGGGTAAGAGGAAATATGAAATAGGATTTATGGGAAACATATCTCAAATGTAACCATTCTCCGGTTTCTGGAGTCTCTGATTGGTTAATCGGCTGTCAATTTCAGGTGCTTTCATTGGTTAGCGGAAATGGCAACTGCCAATCCGAACCACTGTAATACATTTTATGATACAACTAGTTTCTGTCCGCGAATTCATCCGCATGCCGTACGCCGTCGCATTGCATCGCCCGCCCGCGCGTTTACTTCGTTTTTTCTTAGCGTCCTTTCTGGCTTTTTTTGTGTTTGCTCGGCTCCTAAGGGTCATAAAGTGATGTTAAATAGCCTGTAGCCTTCTTCGAGAATTGGGCTATCAAATGCAAAAAAAAAAATTCAAATCGGACTGTAGTTCCAGAGATTAGCGCCTTCAAACAACGAAACTCTTCAGCATTATTATTAAATAGATATAGATACCAGATTATGTTGAAGGCTTTCAGAAAATGGAGGTTTTTCACGAATTGAAAAGTCTCAATAGAAATATTATCAATTTTACAAAAGTCTGTAAAAAACTTTTGAAACAAGATCTTCAGTAGGCTTCAAATGAACAACTTAAGCCCGTTACAAGTCATGACGTGTAAAATCCACCGTTTAAGAGTATTTTTCGTATCCACAAAGTTTACGAGCAACCAACTCCAAAAGACGTCAACCCAGCAACTTGCGATCCATAAATCATAAGTACCAAACGGTAATTGATTTGGAAACTTTAAGGTACTTTTGGTACCAATAAACTAAAAGTGTCGTTCGAACCGCCATCTTAGTTTTAAACAACTTTACTGTATACATTTAGAAGTTTGCTTTGAGTACGGTGTCCCAATCGTGTTGGAAGTGGGACTGTCCCGTATCTGTCACTGGTAACTTTTTTTATCGAGTTTCTTTTTATTGATGCCTATTTCAGCTGGAGTGAAATTTATTTTCTACTTGTTATGTTGCAAAGTTTTTCCTTTTCTGACGAGTTTCTTCGCATTTACATGATTACTGGGTATTTTTCCTTGTCATGTAATTTGTGACTTTGAATATTTGTCAGTCATGCGGCTGTGCCGTGTTTCCGTCAATTACCCTTTTGTGTCTTCTAACTTTCATAATCAAAAGAAAAGTAGGTTGCCTTCCCATATCCCCACCACCTTATCTATACATTCCTAATCATATTTTATATTGAAATTGTTTCTTGTATCCCCCTCCTTGTCCCCTAGCTTTCTAAGTCGGGACAAGGCAAAATACTTCTTGGGAATTCATTCCAATCGGTGGGAGAGTGTCCAGTCTGGAGATGAGCTCTACAGAGCTGCACGGTGGCGGAGTGCAGCTCTTACCCAAAAGGGGGTACCGATCTAAATACTTACTAACATTAATATAATTAGGAAAAACGGAAATTTTATTCAGCCTAGGGTAATTTAGGAATAGTCACATAACTAAACCACCAACTAAACCAACCAAAAAAAGTACAAGAACTAACTTTTCCCACGACTAGGTACACCTATCTACCCTCATACGACTTTTTTGGGATATCTTAGAAATATCGGTTCATATTTTAACACGACATGGTATTCCTACATCATGATACTAGCACACAGAGCGCTAATTAGTTGCTTAACTTTGCTTATAGCTGAGCTGATTCGCACGCTGGCAGAAATAAAAAGGAAACACAGAAATTGACTTTTATTTACTTAATAAAACAGCATTTTGAGAGTGGGACTTTGATCGAGTATTTAGTCTGGGAATGATTTTCTTAGAAATTAGGTTTTATCCGATTGAATGTCGTAATTACAGTCACAATTAAAATGCCATTGTGTCTCGCGTGAATCCACGTTTAAGAAGAGTAGGTATCCACTAAGAAAGGGTTTTTCGAAATTCCACCCCTAAGAGGCTGAATGGGGAAGGGTAAAATTTCACGCGGACGTAGTCGCGGGCAGAACCTAGTTATTTTACATATCGCGACTGCCGTCTGACCTCACCTCCTAAGCATAATTACTAGCTCGCCCATTTCAACTAGAAATGTGCATGCCAGACTTAAGAGTTGGAATGTTCAAACATGCCATCTGTATTAAAAACTACCTCTACATTATATTAACATGATATTAAGATGTTATTTGATTGTGATTTTGTTGACTGCCTCATTGGTCTAGTGATCGCAAGCGCCACTGCTGAGTATGAGGTCCTGGGTTCGATAACCAAGTCACGCAAAATGTAATTGGGTTTTTCATCTCATGTCACCTCGGTTGATGGCAATAGGCTCGCCTATTACAAGGGACATAAACCTAACTGGCGAAATGTGGGTGTACGGTGTACCTTATCTCATCCCTTCGGGGATTACAGGACTCATGATATGTTTTGACGTTCAAAAGTGGCTTTTATGTGCCTATTTGAAATAAATGCTTTGACTTTGACTTTGTTAAGACGTTATTGGAACAAAGTTCTTTAACGGAGCTTGCGGGAGTAAACTGGTAGAAATAGTCGCGTACAAAAAAACGAAAAAGCGTTATGCCTCCCTCCAAGCGACTTTTTATTATATTATTATGTAATAGAAAGAGTCAGAGAGAGAGATAGTTTTCATGGTTTTCGAGGGAGCTGAAACCAATAGTGAGGTCAAAATGAAAATCTAAGATGGCGGCTGCGACAATTCTCAATTTTCACTGACATTTTCGCAACTGCCATCTTGGATTTTCATTTTGAATTTCGTTCCTGCCGTATGGGGTGCCCGACCCCACACGTTTATTTATTTCAAAATGAGAGTCCTCATGACGTAGTAGTTGCGTTACTTCTAACTAAGAGGCAGCTACGTGCCCTATCAGTAGAACATACTAAGCTAATTAGTTTAGAACTTCACAAATTGCTCGATTAATTTTCACAGGACGCTCATAACTCGTGTGTTGCTGATGGGTCGGTTGCACAAACTTATGAGGTGTAGTAATTAATCATTAGGT
Organism: Amphipoea lucens; assembly: GCA_947508005.1. Taxonomy (NCBI): domain Eukaryota; kingdom Metazoa; phylum Arthropoda; class Insecta; order Lepidoptera; family Noctuidae; genus Amphipoea; species Amphipoea lucens. The sequence continues at coordinate 12,583,595 of OX382374.1, forward strand.
CGCTTTGTTTAGAATAAATATGTACTTAGATAGTTATCGAGCTACAAAAGACTGAACAAAGGCCAATTTTGATTTCGAAAAGAGATTTAGCAAAAAGTAAAATGCAAATAAATAAGAATGTATTGCTGTCGCTAAAAACCAGCGCTGTGGCTCTGCCTCTCATGGGGGCAGCATAATGCTCTGCATAATGCTCAGGATAATGCTCAGCATAATGCACAGCATAATGGACATCACTATGCTGAGCGATGGCCGTATTGCGTGGATGTGACGCATATAGGTAGTCCACCTACTTGTTCTGTTTTGTGTGTTTTCTTTGCGACATGTTTTACCGCAAATAAACGTATTTTCTTACTTGTTTAGTTGTTTTTTACTCAGCAATCACGCTGTAACTTATAAGTTACTAGCTGCGCCGCGCGGCTTCACCCGCGTAAATGTCGATCCCGTGGGAATATAGGGATGAAAAGTAGCAGCTATATCCATACAAAATTTTATCAAAATTGGTCCAGCCGTTTGAACATGGAGAAGTAACAAACAATATAAACACACACGCACACACCCCCCTCACAAACTCTCGCCTTTATAATATTAGTGTGATAACCAGCTCTAATTCTCAACTAAAATCATTAGCACATACCTCACTGAAACGCATTTTCCCAAATAACTCCTAAGTACTCCTAATCTTAACATCTATGACAAACTTACGTAAACATTTTCTACCAAAGAGCTTTTGCTATTAATACGTTATCCGGGAAAAGCTTTTATTTTTCTGTACTAAGTGTTAGAAAATATATAAAGAAGAACCAAGACAACGGAAATTGTAATTTTCTAAGGATAGTGGTTCTGACAGGTATTTTAGTAAATGGGAAATGAACGAGAAAAAAATGTTATTAAATAAGACTGTGTACTGTAATAGAGGAACATCAATCAAACAATATCTTTCAGGGAAAATAAATAATTATTAGGTACGGAATACTTTTAGGTCATGACATTGCTTGTCAGCTAAACTGACTCCTGCCGTTATTTTAGATTAGATTTATTTGACAGGCCTGATGGTCTAGTGGTTAGTGACCCTGACTGCTATGCCGGAGGTCGTGGGTTCGATTCCCACCCAGGACAAATGTTTGTGTGATGAGCACGATCATTTGTTCTGTGTCTGGGTGTAATTTATCTATAATATGTATGTATTTAGAAATATATAAGTATGTTTATCAGTTGTCTAGTACCCATAACACAAGCTCTGCTTAGCTTGGGACTAGATGGCGTTGTGTGATAGTTGTGGAATATTATTATTATTATTATTTATTTCTGAGTATATGGTACATTAAGATCTGAATATTAAACAGTTTCACATACACTACCGTTGCCGGTGTAGAAATATTAAAATTACTTATAAATCCAAAGTGGCCAAGTTTTAGGCCGCAACAATATAATCATGGGACCTAGTTAGTTTGTCATCGAAACCTATTCCTAACCTTCTATTCTTCCTAACCTTCTATTCTCAATTCGAATCGTAACACACACACACATTCGCGACATAAAGACTATTACTAAAACTTTCATTTGAACAAAGAGGTCACATGTTATATAGCAAAGAAGAATTAATTATTTTATTTTTTGTGACTAAAGTTTAGTTTGCTTTCCTACTTCAGTAAACGACAGCTGGGATAGACTGGATGCGGAAGAGGAACTAAGTGTTGTGGCGTAACTTGAGAGATCCATGTCGATCAATGGAGTGTGATTTTTTTTTTTTGTTTGCCTATACTTTCCCACAGCCGGGCAAAGGCCTCCCCCAAATCCTTCCAGAAACTCGATTAGCATGAGTTAATTTATTACAAACTAGCGACCCGCTCTTGCTTCGCACGGCTTAACAGAATATCGTGATTTCTTTGTCGTACGCTTTACACTAATTGATTACCACAGATATAGACAAACCTAGTTAACGAAAGAGCAACTACTTCGCGTGCCCAGCTTACGTACAAAAATCGTAAGCTGCCATCTTTCCGCTCAGTCCTGAGTACTGCTGCCTGGGAGAGCGTGAGCGCTGGCGCTAGGTCCCCGGAATGGGGTGAGACGGGTAGGTAGGTAGTCAAAAATGACACGCTTGGTTTTCATATAGATGTGGTACTTACGTTATCTAGGTCTATTTATACCTGTGTGGATTACCTAGGTATACATTCTAACCTTTCGGAATACATTCTCTAAATGATGGTGAAAACAACATCAAAATCCGTTGCGCAGTTTAGAAAAACGCGGCCACACAGACACTCGAAAAGCGAATTTAATTTATAATAATAATTACGTATCGATATAAATTATTATATTAAATTACATAATTGTCTCCAAATTACTTGGTCCTAGAGGATTCCACCCAGCAGAGCTCCTAATTATTTCTTAATTACTGTTTTCCCTACTACAATAGAATGGATTTCGAAGTAAACACCTCTTATTTGAATTTCTTTGCTTTGTTTTTGCCTTTGAACAAATTGCTAATTGCAGATACAGATTCGTTTTCCGTTAAGCCCTCAGTTAATTTTCACAGGGAGCCGTAACTCATGTGTTGGTCGTTGATTACGTTTTGTTAAGAAGCTTAGTATAATGTATGGTCATTATTTTCTAATTTAGTAGAGCCAATTAGCATGGAAGGTGGTGATAATTGTCGGGGATTACATTTATGTTTGCATTTCTAGGGAAACAGTACTAATAGAAAGATTTTCGACATTTTGCTGTAGAAATACTATCAACCAATACCCTGCAGTGGTACAATAATACGCTGTTATTATTATTCCCAGAACTGTATAAAAATACTCCACAACAATAAATTATATTAAATTAAAGTACACTCGTCTTCAAACAATGTAAAAGCGCAACCAGATATTTAAACGTTAGCTTGAATGCAGCGTACGAAAATCCTGTACAACAATGGAGATGCAACAATACATTCATTCCTCCTCGGTGTTAATTAAATTACTCATGTTTAAATAACTTCCCTGAAATTCGTGCACGAGTAGTCGAGTACTGACCACGAAAATTTGATGAAACAATTTGCCCGGCTAGATTTAACGTGACGATAAATGTGGTAGCAACATACAGGTATGTAGTTCGGACAGTTTTGAAACATGTGTGGGATGTTTCAAATATCCGGGATTAATGACATACTTTATAAACGTTGATTTGGAATTCTGTAATTGTACTAATGTAGATGTTCAAGTAATAGATATTATATAAAGTAAGCATTTTCGAAGGTATTTTGTGTCTCTTTTATAAAAATAACCTCACTATTGACTTCAGCGCCCTCAAAAACCGTGAAAACGACAACCATGATGAAAAATTTTAAAATGTTTGCAGCCGCCATCTTGGATTTTCATTTTGACCTCACTATCGGCTTTAGCATCCTCGAAAACCATGAAAACTAATATCTCTCTTTCTCTCTCGAGAGAGACGCGTGGAGGCCTCTCCATGCCTCTCGATTTCTAACTGTTTACTCCTACCGCAAGCTCCAGTATAATTTAAGAATCTAGGACATTCCATTTTTCCTGAAGACTAGATTTTTCACCTGGCAAAAACTTTTGGGCCTGAAATGAGCTCGACTACGTAATAATAAATGAGATTGCGGGCGCCAACTCATGCATAATTTAGCACATAAAGCTCATATTGTGCTGCGTTCCATTTCTCTTGTCCTGTTAGCCGTCAGCGTGGAGACTTCTTGTACTTAATTAATTAAATTGTTGCAAAGAACTGAGCCAAAATATAGAAACGAATTCCCTATGGGAACAACTACATTTTGACTTTTGAGTTCACAATAATTGGTACCTAGGTACATGGTTTTATTTTCATGTACCTACACTACACAATAATAGCATATTGTGTCATAGGTAACATAATATATTCTAGCATTGGAGTCCGCGAACCATAAATTAATTCACCCATTTAAGACCAGAAAATGCACTATATTTTCTGCCGTACTTCCCGGTTCCGTCATGAACATAACGTGAGCAACAGTATATTTTGCTTTCAACATAAAATCCTTATAAAATTCCAAGGCTATACAATACTTAATCGTCTAAAATTAAGTTATAATGGAAGACCCTGATTTCAAAGTATTCAATTCATAACTGCTCGAGATCAAAAAACAAAAGAATTAACGAAACCCATTTTAAGCCGTTCGAAGCAAAAATCTTTCATTTCGCATGCACATTGAACGTTCCATATCCACAGGTCACAATCGACATGCCCCCACTAAAATAATTTCACCGAATCAGCATTGCAGAAGCTGTTTGAACTGTGAGCGCATCAATCATGGCGCTTGCCATTCGTAGGACACCCTGTACCATCCGTCAAAGTGACAGCTAGAATTGTGCAATAGGTATTACGTATTTTAGTTTTAGGTCACGCTGTGCAGAAATACTGGTCTTAATTCTTTTTTTTTGGACTTTGAATATTTAAAATTTGAACCGTTTTGGCAAGCTAGACGACTATTACTAAGTGACAGGAATATAAAAAACGGAATAGGAGCTGTTATTACCACTATGTTCTAGTGCGAAAAGGACAATAGAGTTAAACAGGGTCAAATTAAATTAGCTAGTAAAACTCCGCAGACTAGATGGGTATCGATATCTAAACATGATAAAACAAAATATAAATTATTTTATTGGTTTTTTTGACGTGATAACGTCTTATATAAATCGATGAACGCCTGCTGCACGCACGAAAAACCATGACTCATTTTCACGTTCCGCCTGAGCCGAGTGTGCAAGCGAGAGCGCGGAACAAGCGATAGAGAGGCACGATCGGATGTTTTCTTATGACGTTATCACGTAAAATTATCGTCCGTAAACTGACTTTACAGACAACCAATGTTTTGTAGGGTCATCGACCGCAGTTAGTGTAGTCACAGTTGTTGTGTAAATTTCAAAGACGTGATGGGTTTCAATATCTAAAGACAATAAAACAACAGAAAACAGATTACTCTCAACTCAAACTTCAAATAACAAAACTACCAGCGGTCTTTGACCCCCAAAAAAACATCAAGCAATTTTATTATTTTATTTTATCGTGTTTTAACTCCCAAAAAAACATCAAACAATTTTATTATTTTATTTTATCGTGTTTAAATATCGATACCCATCACGTCTGCAGAGTTTCGCTATGTAATTTATTTTGACCCTGTATAGGACGTATACCGTCATCCTTTTATTCAGCAGCATAATGATGGCTTGGCTTTAACACTGCATACCTAGTTATATACTTCTTCTACTCTCATTTCAGCATAAATTATGCGAGAATTATCTCATGGCAAGGTAAATAGATTAGCCTGTCAACGAGGTGGAGGGACAGACCACCCAGGCTGCGACGGGCGTAATTAACTATCGCCACTCGTGAACGCTTCTGTAAGGCACCTGTCCCACTGCCAACGAGGAAGCAACTAGCTTTCGAGTATTTCCTCGCTCAAGAGACGCTTACTATGAAATTATTTTTGAAAATTCATCTGCTTAAGGTGGAACTAGTCGCGAGCTCGAACTCACTGGTGGTCATGGCTAAAAAGCAAGCTGTCTCACCTGGCTTCGTTTCCGACAGAGATATTATCAGTGATGAGCAGTTAGACGCTAGTCTACACGCACAACGTCTAGTTCTCGCGCATAGAAACACCGTTGCGAACTGAAATGCGCGAAAAAAAATCGAAATGTGCTTTGGAAAATCGAGTTTTAAGAAAAACTTACTGAATAAACCAATTACAAATAAAATTTATTGAACTCTTTGGTAACTGAGCTTTGTTGGTACCGACTTTGTTTTAAAGATTTTACAGTTCTTTTATTACTTATTTACACTCAAAGTTACGTTAAAAATAGCAATAAAAACGAATCTTTGTTGGCTCATAACTTTTTAATGGCTTTTTATTGTACTATTCTGTTTCTGTATAGACAAAATAAATAATAAGACAAAACGATATCATGTTTAATTTTGGATACACAATGTCAAACAGTGGAGTAATCCTCTCCCGAAAATTGTATGAAAAAATATCGACTAGTGGGAGCTTAAGGCATTCAGAAGGGGTTGAAAGTTTGTTCGGAGGTGTATCATTTTTGCCGATGGGAAATCCCATAGGGCACAAGGCTTGCCCATATACGGCCTCTATAAAAAAAAAGACGGGTTGCACTCCGGGAGTGCCGGCAGAAGTGAAAACTTGAATATTAACGTTGAAATAAATCAATTATTAATTTAATTAATATTACTCATTTTTTTTCAATATTTCTGCGTCACTTTTTTCATTAATAGATGCACTTTGTTCAATTTCCATATTTTAAACACTTTCGGTCTTATTCATAAAAAAGCCTATTTAAGGTTTAAACCATTCATTAGTTAAAATGCTCAATAGGCCTTTAAAACATTCGATAAAATTTTGTATTCATAAACGCTTCATAAACGTTCTATAACTAGAATGTCCTACAACTTCTAAATGTTGCCATTATAATGAAGTCATCCAACAAATTGGCCAACACATTAAATCGGCATACGAGAATATCTGTCTACGAACCGAATATTTGTGTCCATAGACATTATTACGTATGAAAAACTAATTTATTGTCTACAGTTTCAACAGTTTTGACGCGACAACGTCATGGTCGTCATGGAAACCATGGAAACAATATGAATATGTCAATGAATGAATTTGATATTGTATGTGTCAAACTAAAAAACTTTTGAATATTTTTTTTTGTATTTAAAATAAATGAAATTAAGACCGGAGACTAGTTGCAATAAAGGGCAAAGAATTGAATATTGGTTGGAGGAGGATAAGGTGTGTACCTACTGTTACAGCTAAAATGTGTTCAAAGTAAGTTATGTTTTGTAAACATTCTCAATTTCTTATACTTATGCTTGCTTTTGCTTCTAATCCTTAGATTTTTTGGAAGAATTGGTCGGGGAGAGGTCTCCATAATAGAAAATAAAAACACCGACACAAGCACTAACGCTAAACAGGGGCAGCCTGGCATGATTTACGAATTAGGTGCCTATCCAATTTACAATTTTACGAAGAACTTCGTTTGTCTGTACAAAACTCATTGTAACAAAAAAAAAAAAACCCGCCATAAGAATAATAATGACTGTTATTTTGATGCCGCTACTGATTAATTAAATCAGTATAAATAAGATTTATAACATTAGTTAAGAAAGAGAAAGAATTTATAACATTAGTTTTGTATTTCAGGTCAATAGGACTAGTAAGGATGGTGCTTCACTACGAATAGCAGAAAATGAAACGGCCTACAGAAGAGATTGCACAGATGGCAAATGAAAAGCAAACAATGTTGTTCTGCTTGCACAAGTTTTAGAAGCCAAATTAGAGTTTAGAGTATTGTTCAGCCGTGAACAGGCAAGAGTAACATACGCCAGCGTCAGCATCAAGAGCGACATACATTCGTTCCACATAAATTATTAGTAATTAGTAAATGAATAAATTAGTCATCAAGCTGGAGTAGAGTTTGATTAATCTTCCATAATTCCTCTCACTATGGCCAAGACACCTTTAGCCATCACCAGTTCTATGAGTCTGTGGGACCGGCAATGACAAAACTATTTCCTGTGTACACATTGCACGATGTACACAAACCCCTATTCCTACCCAAATTCTGTCTGTTCCCGTAGGTCTCCCGTAGGTCTCCCGTAGGCTTGTATGATAGGTTAGGGTGTTAGGATAACTAGGGTGTTAAGTAGTTGCTGTAGGTTTATAATCAATAGGGTGAGGTAACCATAGATACCAGGCTCAATTGTTACAAACTTAGCCACACTGTATGCATTTGGAATAACAGCCGTACTAAGCTGTAAGTCCCGGTGCGTACAAGTAGTATCAAAATAAACTGATATTTGTATACAAGCTTTTTATTAATGAACTACTCCCTAAATTTCTTCTCTTTTACTTTAGATCTTGTTGGCTCAAAATATTGCCACTTCCACGTTGTCGTCAGTGGCAGCGCAGAGGTCACTTTTACTGCATGTTTTGGGTAGGACAAATAATAATAATAATAATAATAATAATAAGCCCCCTAAACAACCACACGTCCTGATTGACCATCTAATCACGTGGGGGGCGGACACACGAATGAGAAATTACTGGCGTGGCTAACGTGGCTCTGGAAACCCATTCAAAATGGAGACACGATCGAAAAGTAAACGTATAGGGCCGCTGCCCGGGGGCGATCGCCGGGGCGCACCTGGAGCTGACGCTGGGTGTTTCAGCATGCGAACCGTCAGCGGTGAGGAGTTGAACAGGCGGGCTCCCACCGACAAAGATACTACAGCCGAAATCATTGACGGTGGTGACAGACTGACGGACAGGACAAACACCCCTGTAGAACCGTATAGTCCAAGCACAGTATCTTACACACCATCTAAACCATCATCACCATCTATACCATCGTCACCTATACTATCACCACCTCCCATTACTAGTTTAAATTCAATTCCACCCACTCCAACCTTGAATGTTGCGCGGGAGGTTAGTTCCTTTTTACCCGCGTCCACCAAGGCTGGAAAAGCAAGAGTTCGCATGAGATGGAGCAAAGAAGTTAACCTATTTATCATGCGAACTTACTTCTATATCACTAAATTAGAGACCGACATGACCACCTACAGACAACAATTGCATGAACTTTTTACACGACAATATCCTGAAATAACCGTCTCAGAACAAAGAATCTCAGATCAGAGAAGAGCTATAGTTAGAAACAAACTTTTACCCCAAGAAATAATAGAGCAATTAAAAGAAGAAACACGAATACAATTACAAGAAGCAGAAAATAGTACAAGCGCTGACGCTATCCCACTATCACAAAACAAAACCGAAACTGCTGAACAATCACACTCACAACCGCAAATCCAAGTAACACCTTATACACAATCTCAACCATACAACCAATCGCAAATTTCTGCGCAAACATCACACACATCCACACAAACTGAATCGATAATCCTAACTCTAGAAAATGATATTGAGACCTTAACCGTTGCGGATCAAAATCTAACAGCAGATATATGTATCCAAGAAATACTTGACAAATTCAGAACAACCCTAGCCCAATATTCTGGGATGGACCCAGCAGTTCGACCAAAACTACCTAAACTTCGATATAGTCCTAATCTTTTCCGGTTAGTTAATTTATTTAATGAAAACATACTTCATCAATTTATTTCCGATGACACACAACTTGTAGATATACACACACTTATATATTGCACAGCGGTAGTCGTATCCGAAGAACTTAACTTTAAAATCACGCAACACACAGGAAACACGAGACCAAAACAAAACATCAAACCAGCATGGCAACAGAGGTTAGAAAAAGACATAGAAAAATTAAGAGCAGATTGTGGTAGACTTACACAATACATTAACAACGTCAGGTCAAGTAAAGTAGTAAAGAGAGTTGAGGCTATATTTAGGAGCAGTGTCACGCACACCAGACACGAAAATAACAACAGAAAACCTGAAGAGTTCTTAGATACCTTAAAACAAAAACTAGCTCTTAAAGTTCATAGGCTCAGAAGGTACAAAAAAGCACAACAACGCAAAAACGATAATGCCATATTCGCCACTAATGAAAAAATATTTTATAGAAACCTACACAAACCAGCCGACACAAATGAAGAAAATAACACGGACGCATCTAACCAACCAACAAAAGAACAACTTGAAACATATTGGTCTAGCATTTGGGAAGAACAAGAACAACATAACGACAAAGCAACGTGGATAACAGAAGAAGAAACAAAATGGAGGGCAATAGAGGAAATGGAATTTGTAGAGATTACAGAGGCCGATATCACACACCTAACAGGCAGATTACATAACTGGAAATCTCCTGGGATAGACAAAATACACAATTTTTGGTACAAAAAGTTAACTTCATTATACAAACCCATAGCAAAAAACTTAACAGAAATTATATTAGGACGACAAAATATACCAGATTTTATTGCAACAGGTATAACATACATGTTGCCTAAAGCCATAAATTCACCACAACCTTCCCAATATAGACCAATCACATGTCTACCCACGATATATAAAATATTAACATCAGCAATAACAACGAAAATTAACTCACACATTGAACACCACAACATAATGGCAGAGGAGCAGAAGGGATGCAGGCGGGGCCATATGGGATGCAAAGAGCAGTTAATTATTGATTCTACTATCCATAAACATGCTACTACAAAGAATAGAAATCTTCATTGTACTTATATCGACTATAAAAAAGCTTTCGACAGCGTTCCACATTCCTGGTTAATAAAAATACTAGAAATTTATAGGATAAACTCAAAAATAATAGATTTCCTACGAAATATAATGCCACTGTGGAAAACCACACTTCAAATAAATTCCAATCACAATAATGTTACAACGCGACAAATATCTATCAAAAAGGGTATCTATCAAGGTGATTCACTAAGTCCCTTGTGGTTCTGTCTCGCACTGAACCCTCTGTCTCATCTGCTGCAGCGCTGTCAGGCCGGATATTGTCTCAAACACATTGCAGAACAAACAACTGTCTCACATCTCATTTACATGGATGATATAAAACTATATGCACAAACCGAAAAAGATATGAAGAAACTAGTAGAAGCTACAGCAGAGTTTAGCCTAGATATAAACATGCAATTTGGTCTGGATAAATGTAAGACACTTCATATCATACGTGGCAAGATACGACCCGGTGACTATGTAGTAAATAACACGGACACTATAACAGCAATGGAACCGACAGACTTGTATAAATATTTAGGGTACACGCAACTAAAGGGACTAGATCATGTTAGGATAAAAGAAACACTTACTGCAGAGTACAAAAAGAGACTTAACACCATATGTAAAACACAACTATCTAGTAAAAATCTCATCAAGGCCTTAAATACATATGCCATACCCATATTAACATACTCATTCGGAGTTATTAAATGGACAAAAACAGACACAGAACAGTTAGAACGAACCACACGCACCACTCTTACAAAACATAACAACTTACACCCTAAATCTGCAACAGAAAGACTCACTATTAAAAGAAAACACGGTGGGAGAGGCCTAATAGACATCCAGCACCTATGGCGGAAACAAATCTGTCGACTTAAAACATTCTTTCACTCAAAATCTCGCACTAGTAACATTCATAAAGCCATAGTCCAAAATGATTTCAACTACACGCCACTTAACTTAAAAGAACAGCTAGACGCTCCACAAATTACTAGCGAAGATCCGCAGATACAAAAAATTGAGGACTGGAAGAAAAAGGTACTGCATGGCCGACATCCTCATGACCTAGAACAATCCCATGTAAACAAAGTAGCCTCAAATAAGTTTCTTAAAATAGGCAATTTATTCCCAGAAACTGAAGGATTTATAATTGCGATACAGGACCAGATTATTAACACTAAAAACTATAGAAAATTTATTATCAAAGATCCTTCAGTAACAAATGATAAATGTCGCAAGTGTCACAGCCAACCAGAAACAATTCAGCACATTACAGGAGCATGCACAACTCTCACGCAGACAGACTACACACACAGGCACAATCAGGTGGCGAATGTAATTCACCAAAAACTAGCACTCAAATACACACTCATACAAAACACAAACACTCCTTACTACAATTATACGCCACAAACAATCTTAGAAAACGACACACATAAACTTTACTACGACCGCGCCATTCTCACCGACAGGACAATCCACTACAATAGACCGGATATAACCCTACAGGATAAAATAAATAAAGTAACTTACCTAATAGATATTGCCGTTCCCAACACACATAACATTCAGAAGACAATAACTGAAAAAATGAGTAAATACGCAGAACTCAAAGATGAAGTAACTAGAATATGGCGCCAACAAAAAGTTTACGTGGTTCCTATAGTACTCTCCACAACAGGCGTCATCCCAAATCACCTTCTCCATAGCCTTAAATTACTAAACCTAAAAGAAACCCTGTATATCACCCTACAAAAAGCTGCGATTTTAAATACATGTCGCATTGTCAGAAAGTTCATGCAAATAGATGAAAACGAAATAGGTCCTCATCACCACACATTTTTAACATAACACACCACAAGCTGCATTTACCTGGCTTCGGTCCGTAAATGTCGCAAAAACCACTAACCAGCCAAAGAGCTGAGAAAAGAAAACACTCTAAAAAAAAATAATAATAATTTTATTTCATAAACGAAAACACATTGCACTGCATACATTGAGTTGACATAATTCAATACAACTTTAGCATAGGAGTACAATAATTTTAACCTCTATCCCTTAAACTAGGTCTGGCCTGTATCTTAAGGGATAGGGTTCAGCCATTATGTTATACTAAAATGTTAAATTTACTAAATGACAACAACAAGTTAAACCAGCGACGTTGTGGTACCAAAAACGAAAATAAAAATAAAAAGTAACAAATAGAAATTAAAAACTAAAAGTACGAAGGTTTGAATGAATCGGTTGCATATTTTTGGATGGGTGTGTGTGTGTGTGGTGTTGAGTGTGGTGAATGTATATAGTATGATGTGTTGGTAGGAGAGATGTTATGTGTGTTTGAGTTTAAGAGATGTATGTCAGCAGATTTTCTGTTGTAATGTAATCCTGCTGAAGTAGCCACTGAGAGATCTTGTGTTTTAGCTCGTAACTGTTAGAATCAAGTAAGTTAAGTTTTCGGTGTAGCTGCTTGTATAAATGTGTACCTATGACGTAGTATTGGTGCCTTGCAAAAGCTGTTTTATGTCCTACCCCGGAGGGGATGTTTGTGCGTTTTTCCGGGTTGGACCTGGGCATGGTTTTATGGGTTCTGAGGACCGCTTGCAGGATAAAGAGCTGCCTAACCGTTAACACTTTGCATTCCTCGTATAAATGCACTGTAGGAAATCTATACGGTTTACGAGTCATTGTTTTGAGGACAGCTCTTTGGGCTCTTTCTACCCTAATGAAATTTGTTTTCATTGCACCACCCCAAGACGCAATACAATAACCAATGATCGACTGGCAAAGCGCATAGTAGACCATTTTTAATGTACTGACGTCAGCAGAATCCCTTAGAGATTTAAATATGTAGACAAGACGCATTGTTCGACTTGTTACCGCTTCGAGTTGCCTGTCCCACCTTAATCCACTATCAATTTGAATACCAAGGTATTTCACACAGTCAGCTCTTACCAACGAGGGACAGGAGCATGAGGTTGGGTTCCAACAGGAGTGTGCAGATATTGTAAAATTCGACGACGGCCCTGTACTGCGCTTAATAGCAAAGGGAATGTAACTGGATTTATCAAGGTTCAGGGTAAGTAAATTCTTGTTGAACCAGTCCATAATACTCTTTAAAGCAGCTTCCGCCCTATCTTTGACCACGTCCCAGGTTTGTCCGTGAACGAGAATCGCGGTGTCGTCGGCATATGTAACAATCTTGCAATTCGGAAGGATCATCTTACAGAGGTCATTAATATAGATTTGGAACAATGTGGGGCCTAAAATGCTTCCTTGGGGCACACCGTAAGTAATGGTTTCCTCTTTGCTAATGTACGTTTCTATTTTTACCTGCTGATACCGATTTCTGAGATAATCCTTGAATATATCCAGAGTTTTGCCACGTACACCCAGTCTCTCCATCTTCGAAATAAGTTTAGGAACAGAGACTGTGTCAAAAGCCTTGGACAAGTCCAGAAAGATGCCCATGCACCTTGTTCCACCATCCAGCTTCCTTGCTATGAATTGGGTAAGGTCCAAAACAGCATCTTCCGTCGAGACACCAGACCTAAAGCCATACTGGTTTTCAGCAATTATACTATGCTTGTCGAGAAAGCTTTTAAGACGTACGTTAAGGACCTTTTCCAAAATCTTAGAAAGTGATGGCAGAACAGAGATGGGTCTGTAATTGTTGACACAGCCTCTGCTCCCACCCTTGTAAATAGGATGAACTATGGCTTTCTTAAGGCCATCTGGAAAAAGCCCTAATTTTATACTAAGATTGCAGATATAGGTTATTGGTGGAATCAAGATGTGACGACAAGTTTTAAGCAAGCCAGACGACACCCCGTCCCAACCCACCGCACAATCGTTACGGAGCTGTAGAATTATTGTTTCCACTTCACTTTCATCGGTGTCAAGTAACACAAAGGAGTTGGACTGTGACGGATTTAATGATTCGCATATCCTCAATTGATCACGGTCCAAGGGTGGAAATGTTTGACTATTATTAGTCAAAATATTTGCTGCTAAGTTTTTCCCAATCTCACTAAAGAAAGAGCACACCCGATCAACTGAGGATTGAGGATCATCACTTATTTTTAGCAGTTCGACAGGACTAGTTCGTGTTTTATTGGTGTTAGTAATTGTTTGAATAGTTTTCCAGAGGGCTTTTGGTTTATTTTTAGACTTTTCTAGCTCACTAGTTTCATAGGCTATCCTAAGCTTTCGGAGTAAATCATTACAAAAATTCCTGTATCGCGTGTAAGTGACTTTTAGTACTAAATTGTCTGGGGATAGGTTTGATTTCATGTGCAGCATGTCCTTATTTCGGATACATTTCAGTAAGCCTGGAGTTATCCATGGTTTAGTAATCCATTGCTTCCTTGGAATAGTTACTTTGGAGGTATGTTTATTTATTACAGTAGTTAGTATTGATGTAAAAGAATTTAGGGCTTCGTTTGCGTCATGTATTTCATAAATTTCGGAGAAATTCGTTTTTTCTAGTTCTGATTTAATTGCATCAAGATTAGTACGAGAAATGGTATAATTTATCTTTTTATACATTGGGTTCGCGTTTTTTATTGCTAGGATAGTAGGTTTATGGTCGGTGATGGAAGATTCAAGAATCAATGACGTGACAGGTAGTTTAGACTTAACCAAAATATGATCAAGGCAGTTTTGCAGTCTCGTAGGCATTAGGTGAGTTGGCAGAAGTCCATGGGACGCATTTAAGACAAGATAATCAAGGCTATGAGGGCTAGTGTTACCCGGTTTTATATCGATGTTTATGTCGCCGACCAGCACAATATTTGGAATGGAAGAGAGCCTACTATAGACGTCATTTAAGCTAGACAAGAACGTATCCATTTGACTATTAGTGTTATAAGACGGAGGGCGATAAATGCCTACAAAAGCAAATTTACTATCTAATTGACATATAAGGCAGTTTGCATTTGTTATGTTTGGTTCCCAAACTGTAGTATTCAATCCAATTTTACTGTAGATGATTACACCTTCATTTTGACTGCTTGTTTTATTAGTGGAATGCGAAAGGAATCCATTCAGTTTTGGTGGGTTATTGACTTTGCTTAGCCAGCACTCCGTTAACACAATGATGTCATAATTGATATCTGTTGAACATATCAGTGCCTGGAGATTATCAAAGTTCTTTTTCACACTACGTATATTAATATGTAACAATTTGATGTTATTCTCGGAAACATTTATAAACTTTTTACAATCTTGTGGATAGCAACTGAAGGCACTCTCCAAGTTAAGATTCTCCAAATCATCAATAACATTATTTATAGTAGCCATTTGAGACAAAAACCGACACTAGATGGAGGCATAAAAAGCAGAATAGTTTTGTGTTATTATTATATAGAAAAACACAACTTATTATAGTAAGTAAAAATCTGTTTGTTTGTGTATTCGTATTTGTATGAGTTTGTGGATTGTCTGGTGGGTTTATAAAATTAAATGATACTTCGTTGTAGTTGTTATGTGAGTTATTTGTTTTGTATGATATACGAATGTTGTTATGTGAGTTATTTGTTTTGTATGATATACGAATGAATATATGGAAGTGGATGATATGCATTATTACTAACAATAGGCAAACAAGGTAGTATGGATATAGTTTACATGTTCGAAAAAGGAAAAATACACAAAAAGGAGATAGGTTACATGTGGGCGTAAGTAGTCATATGTTTTCGTTACCAATGTTCTGAAGACACTTTTCGGAGTTTATGAGTAATTGTTTATCACCAGATTTCTTACGAAGAAAGATGTTTCCATTTTTAATCCAGCAGAAAGCATATGTATTCTTCTTTGCAAATTCACGTGTCATATAGAAGAGCTTTTTAGAGCTTCCAGGTAACTGTTCCGCAACATAGACTGGCTGCCGTTTCCCGGGGATGCCGATTTGTTCAGTGTTCAGTTTGTTGTCTCTTATAGGTATATTCTTATTATAATTTCGAACAGCTGATATTAGATCTTGTTGCATTTGTACACTTTTAAACTCCGCTATGATGGGGCGTATGGTAGACGTCGGAGTGGATTTTCCTGGTTGGCGATAAATATCTCTGAACTCTGCATCAGCAATAGAAACTCCTGCTAGCTTCCCGATGTTACATACGGTTTTTATTAAAACGCCAGTATTTTCGTCGTCGGTCGGCGGGATATTACGTATTTCGATGCTAGCCGAGCGTGATTTTAATTGTAAATCAATAATCTTTCTCTCCAGGGTTTCAATGTAACAGCGTTGTGCCTGTCTTTCTTTCTTCAGTTCCTCCACCTCCCTTTTTAAGTCTTCAAAATTTTCATTCATAAAATTTATAGATCGTTCAATACCGGCATTAGTCTTACATATTTCCGCATTTGACTCCTGTATCTTAATATTTTGCGCCTTGATCACTTTTATGTCTGCTGCTAGTTCCGCTATAATAGTCGACTGTTCTGTTAGCATCGTGGGAAGGTCAGTATTTTGGTCAGATTTCCAGCCAACCAAAGTGTCTTGCAGTCCCTCCCGATTTGGGCTGGCCCCACTTTGTGGTGAGCTTTTTTGTTTCGTTCGTCTATTTCTGGTGTTGACAAACTCACTCGTCGTGATGGGTGAGTTCAAATCCGGTTCGGAGCGCGGCTGACTCAGTATATTAGGTTGAGACTTAGGCGGAGTACGTTGTACGCTTGCCATTGTATACAAACTCGACCGTTAATAAAATAGTAATACAGATCTAAACGTCTCGCTATCACTTTCGTAGCCGATGCACCGCTCGTAGCAGTCGTAGCCGCCGGCTCGTAGCGCGTAGATCGTAGCAAGTAGGCGGATGACGTCAGGCGCGCGTAGATGTAGTGTACCGGTAATTAGAGGACCCCCGCCACTTGCACGGTGGCGCAGCGGCTAGCGCCTGAGTCTCCCTACTCACACGGTCCGGGTTCGAGTCAGCGAATCACAAACACTTTTTCAAGCACAATTCAAACGTCAATAGTAGAAATAGTTCTATTTCACTTTAGTACCGCCCAGTGGGAGGACACCCGAGGTCTAAGCGCCACAAGAGTGACAAGGAATCGATAATCTTAGAATGCAACCAATCACGTAATTTACAAGCAAAAAAGCGTAGGGACAACCGACACACGTCCACTCGTCAACTCGTTCAACGGCCGAATCCAAAATAAGGCAGGATAGGACGTGGAGCATGTTTTGCAACATAGCTTCACAGCCACACCCTACTGAAGCATCTCCCTCATCATCATCATCATCATCATTTCAGCCGAAAGACGTCCACTGCTGGACATAGGCCTCCCCCAAGCACCTCCACTTCGACCGGTTTTGTGCTTCTCGCATCCAACGAGTTCCTGCGGCCTTCACAAGGTCGTCGGTCCACCTTGTGGGAGGCCTTCCAACGCTACGCCTTCCGGTACGCGGTCGCCACTCCAGAACCTTTCGGCCCCATCGGCCATCTGTTCTGCGAGCAATGTGCCCTGCCCACTGCCACTTAAGTTTGGCAATTCTTCGGGCTATGTCGGTTACCTTGGTTCTCCTGCGGATCTCTTCATTTCTGATTCGATCCCGCAGGGAAACTCCAAGCATAGCCCTCTCCATTGCCCTTTGGGTGACTTTCAGCCTTCTAATAAGGCCCATTGCATCTCCCTGCAGGGTATAAACTTCCGTGGTCGACACGGAAGCATTGTTTTCACACAAAAGCAGCAATGTCCCACAGTATTTCTTGTTGCTATAATGTGCTTCGTTATATTTTTCGTCGCTTCTATTTTGTATTGTAGGTAGGTATATAATAATAAACTAAATTGGTTAAACAGAAGTTCAAAATAAATTAAATACAACTGCGGCTCCTCGAAGTACTATTGTTTACGAAACTGACTTTTCAAACATTTGTACGTCAAATGTCATTTTCTTCGGCCATCTTTGTCGTGTCTCACTTGGTTCACTTCGGTTGGCGCCGCCGTAGAAAGAGATGGGGGGGGGGGGGGGGAAATCTCTCCTGACGGTCACGTGTCCTGACGCGATGCCCTGACGCGAGTTTAACATTTTTTACCCATTACAAAAAGTGTCCAACGCCGCTAAAGAAGTTTTCACTTCAAAAAAAATGGTAAACGGTTTTCGCTTATAAGTTATAAAAAAAGAAAGAAAATACGTTTATTTGCGGTAAACATGACGCAGAGAAAGAACATAAACACAAAAAAATAACAAGTTTAGGGAAAATTGCGTCACATTAACGCAAAACGGTCATCGCTCAGCATAATGCTATGACTCTATGCGAGACAGAACCCCAGCGCAGCGCTGGTTTTCAGCGACAGCCGGCGTTAACGTGATGACGTCAACTGGTGCAGCAAACGAAGAGATATAAATAACTCAGTAAGAAATAAAATAAACACACAATATGTGAAGGCCAATTCTCGTAATTTAAAACGTTCAAAATCTAGTCGCAGTCTCATCTCGATGACAAAGAAATGTCAAAAACTTGTCATAATGTAGGGAAATTCGAGGTTTTTTTGACAAATTGAGACTGAGATCAGACTGTGAACGTTTTTGAAGTTACGAGAACGGTAATAAACTTGACCGATTATGTACATAATTATCTTTATTTATATATACTTTATTGTACACCAGAAAAAACAACAAAATTTGAACAATATCGCGTCTATTTGTTTCGAAATTGTGATACTAACACAACTGTTTTTGATTATATTATTTAATCGTTTTGAGCTCCGTTGAGCTGCACGATTACTAACAAATGTGTACACTGACTGGACAGGGCTGCTCAATCTATGTGCTTCTTTCCTCAAATGACCTATTTCAGACACAAATCTACATGGTCTTCACATGATCTGACCAAGATTATGCAGTCTGGACTTTAAAGGAGACTGTGATCTCAGAGTTTTTTTTTTTTTGCCTTTCTTCTTACGAGTAGTCAGATAGGAAACGCCGATCTCATCTAGTTTTTAAAATATGATTGACGTGTGTAAACTGTTTGTACTTACAGAAATAAAATCAATTGTCATTTATCATTTAATCGAGCTAAACTTGTTGAATGAAATTACCTATGAAATTTTGTAAATGTAAAAATGTATACTTTCTAACTATTCATATTCAGGTCAAAAACTATGAAGCTTATGTTCGTACAGTTTTCTCATATATTTTAAAATCGTACTCTGTCAAAGGAGATAACTTTGTATCCAAAGAATAAAATAATATCGATAAAAGACGTTCAATCTTTCGATTTTAAAAATATTGTTAAAATGTATACTTTCTAACTATTCATATTCAGGTCAAAAACTATGTAGCTTATGTTCGTACAGTTTTCTCAATATATTTTAAAATCATACTCTATCAAAGGAGATAACTTTGTATCCAAACAATAAAATAATATCGATAAAAGACGTTCAATCTTTCGATTTTCTGGATCACGTTTCACAGCAGCTGAGTTTCAATTCAGCGCCATATTGTTTAGCCAAGGAGATTGAATGAAAGAAAATGTATGGTTTGAACTAGATAGATGTGGTTTGGTCCAAGTTATAAGAAACTTGTAGATTATTATATTAAGTTTCGTTACCTAGTATGATATTTAATGCGATATTAGTAATTTTGTATAATACGATTTTGGGACGAAGTCATCATCATCTGCCTAGCCTTTTCCCAACTATGTTGGGGTCAGCTTTCAGCCTAAACGGATGCAAATAAATACCAGTATTTTAGATAGAGCCACTGCCTATCTACCTCCACAACCCAGTTATTGGGTAATACGATACCCTTTGGTAAGACTGGTTGTCATACTTTCAGGATTCTGAGTACCTACCCGTAACGACTGTCAAAGATCCACGAATAACAGCCGAGACCAACGGCTTGGGACAAAGTATGATTAGTAATTAGAATTTTAAATATTATTATTCATAAATAATATTATCTTAATAACGGACCGATTTAAATAAAAACTTAAGTAAGCGAATTGAAAGGCTTGTAAGTAAATAGGTAAATTAATAGGTAAAAACTATATACCCCCTACCGTTAAAAGTGGGTTCTATAAAAGTGTTTATGGGCGATATAGATAAAGCAAATTTTCTATTCTAAAATCTAAAAGGTTTTAAGTCGCAATAACGCCTTTATTAAATCATAAAAGAAATAGCCAGCAAATAAAAAACATAGGCAGGTATGCACATGGACACATTACTTCATAAGTATTACGATTATGAAAGAGTTAATAATACCATGATAACCTACCACTCCAACCTACACGTGTTATGTGTGTATATTGCTTTGATTGTAAGCTGCTTGCATTTTAGTTAGGCTTATTTGTACTCTGTGCGGGGTCGGTTATCGGTCACTAGTACGTCCACCAAATATTTAAATCGTTAGATTTAGCCTCACCGTACCGAGTCGCGCAAAATCCGCATCGTACTAAGTGTCCATATCGAGAGCAGTGAGCTTATACAATGATAATGGCGTTTCCAAGACAGTCAAATCAAGTCTAAGCATGTGTGTCAGAGGTGTCAAAATAAGCCTGCTGGGTCAGCGGGATTGTCCGAAAGGGTTATCGCTACCCCGGAATATAAAGGGCTAAGGAAGGAACATGGGTGGGTTTTAGTCAGTAAGTCTGACACTCCCTTTCGCTCCACCCAGAGCGGGAGTCATTTGATGACTACCCAGCCTCAAAAAAAAAAAAGAGGTGTCAAAATGAAACAGAAACGCGACCATCCTGTGAAGCCGCTGTAGGGCAAATCTGCAGTTCAAATCTTTGACATCCAGTCATCCCAGTATGTTTTTCTCGAATCCGCTAGATACGAGAAGCACAGAACCGGTCGATGTAGCGATGCCCGGGGTTTGCCTATGTCCAGCAATGGACGTCTTTCGGCTTAAATGATGATGATGATGTTAATAAGAAGGTAAGAGCGCTTGTTCTTTAAAAACTCCAACCTTTTGTGCTAGGTATCCGCTCAGCCATTTGCTTTTATCTCATTTTGCTATACCTTTTCATCACATCTCTGACATTTCCTATGATTGATCATCTTTAAACCGAGTACCTACACTGCGTTGTTGATATTTTTGTTTGAAGTTGTAAATGAAAACGGATTGGAAATTGAAAGTCCAATTTTATTCTTTTTAGCCCGGTCCAAATAGACATTCAAGGTTACATTAATTCGCATAAAGCTGATTTTTGCAACATTTGACCTTGAATATTTTTTTTGCACACGTCGGATCGATGGGGACTTTTGACAATTTATTTGTAATGGTGTTCCTAACATTTATACCAATTTTCAGCTTTATGCGAATTAATGTAAGCTTACCCTTATCCTATTTTTGAAGCTAACTTGACCGGACTATTTGTTATACACTCTTACAACTAGAGAGAATAGAGAGAACCATACACAATTTTCTAATGTTACAATATGGTTGCGTTCTCGATACACTTTACATTGATCCTCTCCATCTATCAAAGTCCAAGCAATGTAGCCAACCTAAGCAGCCATAACGTCCATAATTGCCAACCTAAGTTCATAAGCTGCATCGTTCATCACGTTTGATCTAGACAGATTCGAGCTCATGATCCTATAATTTGATCTACGATACGTCACGGTACATGCTTTTCGAATCTGTAAAGGAAGAGGTCATCATCTCAATGGTTAGTGCACATCGCTCGATATAAGCGGCTGGTAGTGTTGTTATGGATAAGGTTTAACCTTTTGACCGTTTGTGTCGCATATACTTCCGTGCCCCTACCGCTCGTGACGTATTTCTGCGACAAAGAAAAGCATGATTTTTTCGCTCTATTTTTGTCCTATTAAGGTGAATGTGACATGGTAGACCGCGAAATTTAAATTTTCTTACGTTTTTTGCAATTTGCAGATCAGTGTCAGGTTGTATCTTGATCCAAATATGATTCGCGACTATAATAGACATGAATTTACAGAATCATAGTCATTAGAATCGTTAATATATCTCTTTAAGTTAGATTTCTACCCTAAACACTTTTCCTTAAGATTTGTTCTTAACGGTAGAAATCTAACTTAGAAAGATGTATTAATGATTCTAATTATTATAATTCTGTAAATACGTACCGGTTATAGTCGCGAATCATATTTTGAAAAAGATACAACCCGACGCTGACCTGAAAATTCCAAAACACGTAAGAAAAATTGAATTTTGCGGGCTACAACTACGCATTCACCTTAACTGCGTGGTAAAACTAAAACCATTATTAAATAGACATAAAAACTTTTTGACTATTTTTTTAATCGATACAATGGTTGCTCCTCCTTATTTATTGTAGGTATTATTTTATAGATTTGTAGCCGCGCGCTAGCGGCACGGCAATTGATATTTAGCCAAGCGCATAAAAGGTTAATTTAGAGGCTTGTAAATCTTTTCTTCGAGTTAGCAACCGACTGCGATGTTTTTGCAGTTATAAGATTGGAGATAAATGATTTAAAAAAAAAAAAAAAAATTGCCTTCAATTGATATGCCTATTCTATGATTTTTAGTTATTTATACGGAGCACGTGGTGGCCCAGTGGTAACGGCCGCAACTCACGAGTGTAGGTCGTAGGTTTGAATCCAGAGAGGCGCTTTACTTTGTGTAAATTATTTCATCACCACTGCTCTCAAAACGGTGAAGGAAAACATCGTGAGGAAGCCGGTAGGTCTCAGAACCAAAAATTACAACTACCAACCCACACTGGGCCTGCGCTGCGTGGTAGTTTACAGCCCACTCCCTATCACCGAGAGGAGAGGCCTGTGTCCCAGCAGTGGGAACATTTGATATAATATTTTTTATGGGAATACCAAATACTATTAATTCGTGACCAGATGGATGTTACTTCCTGGATAATGTTGTTTTGCCACCGCCTAGGGCGGTTCACAAAAAAAAATGTGATGGAAGAAAAAAGATCTATAATGATGATATGTACGCTTAAAACTTCTTACTTAAAACCATTACAATGTATATCTTTTGATGGGTGGTTGAACTTGCCTCAAACAGGGGTGACTGTACATGCATTTATGAAGCGGTTTTACAAAGTAAATTTAACTTAACACCCACAATACAGTGACCTTTGCATTGAACCCCTTTATTTTAAAGTTACATTAAAATTCTTAACGCAAAATTTAACTAAGGTGGTTATTTTAACATAATTGCATAGTTTTAATGAAAATGGTGTAATTAAGGTTTTCAAATTGCTTTTGTAGAGTTTATTTTTAATTGAAGTTATTTTAGAATAGAAAATACGTAGGTTAAATGACTTAGATATTGAATAAAAGATAGCTGGTATTGCTTTTGATCATGGAAATAAATATAAAATAATATCGCATAATAAAGGATTTTATAGAAAATATGGTAACATTATAATAGCCAAGCTTCATTGTTCCAGTTCAGGCTTAAAACCGTAAAATATTGATGACATCAATATTAGAACTATTTATTACAATGTTCTGACATTAATTTAAATAATGTCGCAGTCCCGAAATTGGCGAAAATAACAACAGACTTCAATACATTTATATTACAACTTCACAAATAATATAACTGCTATAAAAATCTACAAACTATTTTACTGTAAACTGCAATACTTCGTTCTGCACACATTTCCCCAAGGCATACGCAGAACTACTCGTAAGTAAAATACGACAATTGCACGTAAAACTGCACGAAACGTATTCATATCAAATAACAGACGGAATTTCTAGAAACTGTGTTTTTAACAAAACAACAGAAGTAAAGTTAAAATACACAAGTAAAACTTTGAAATATTGGCGTAACGGAGAGCTTTTTACTTGAGTTTTCAGGCTTTAGTTTCAAAGTCTTTTTTCAGTCAGCACTTTCTTTCAAAGAGGCAGTGTTACCTACTCCGTGCCCAATAGCTGTGCCTTGACAATGAGTTCGCAATTTTGGAGAAGGCACTTGAGGTTGAGAGCACTTGAGGGATCGGTTCAAAATGGAGTAGATGAAAGAATACAGTGAGGAGGTTTTTAAGAATCATCAAAATGATTGTCAAAATGTCAATTACTTACCATTTTTTATTAGATTAACAAAATGTTAAGCAGTGGTGGCCAAGTGGCAGCGGCCGCGACTTACGAGTTGTAGGTCGTAGGTTCGAATCCAGACAGGCGCTTTACTTTGTGTAAATTATTTCATCACCACTGCTCTACAAACGGTGAAGGAAAACATCGTGAGGAAAGCGGCATGTCCTAGAACCAAAAATTCGAAGACATGTGACACCTTCCAACCCGCACTGGGCCTGCGTGGTGGATTACGGCCCACTCCCTATCATGGGAACATTATAGGCTAATTATGTATGTTATTTAACAAAATGTCAGCTGAATTCATATTCTCATCTCTCTTTCTTTTCCTTGCCTTGCTCCCATTTGCCCTTCAAATCCTCTTTTTCATCCTACAATGTTCCACTGCTGGACAAAGGCCTGCCTGAAATCTTTCCAGGTACTCTTTTCTTGCGTCACCTCGAACCAAACTTGATTAATTATGTGAGAATAATTATTAGTTCCTACAGTTTTACAAATTAAAACCTATCTACATCGCTCGGCATTTTTACCAAGACATAATAATCTTTGTAAACTTTTTCTTTTCCCAAAATTCACTACTTCATATTCAAACTGCCGCATCCGTTACTCTATCATCCGTAAAAACACGACGTGTAGCCCAGAGCTATGCACTTAGAGTCCTTTGCAGGGGTTCTTTTACAGCATATGTACTGCAATCGTGGCTTTTTACATTTATTTTTTATTTACAGTTGAATGAACCTCTGTTCCTATTGTATTGTTTTTTTCTGCATGACGTCATATATGTATATTTTTGTGTAAATCTGGGAGGAAAATGTTAAGTTGTACGTGTGCCCGTTTTCATAAGGGAGTGGGTCAAACCCCTTCAAGGAGTTGCCTTTTCCTTTCTTCTGGAGTCTTACCTGTAACAAAACATAATAGCATTTTAATAAACGAATATTATTTATTTACATACACTCAGGCACTATTCTTTTTTAGCGAAATAAAAATGAAAATTCACCACTATAACATGTATAGTAATTTAAAAGTTTTTTTTATTGCATAAAAATATAAAATCAGTTAAGGCTAAATATTATTTCATCTGTCAAGCTCCGCTAATGAGGCACAATTGATTTTCTATTGTGTCGTCGCCAATCGGTGACGCGCGCCGCTTGACCGGTTAACGAGAAAACTTAAGGTACACCGGATGGCAAATCTTTGTTACGTATTCAATGCATCAATACAAATACATCAGTGTACATATATCAACGAGCTAGAGGTAATAATATTTTCATTTAGCAGACCGTTATTGAATTCTGGGCCGTAAGATTGCCATCGACACGCTAAGAAGAAGAATGTATTTTCAATTCCTAACAACAATTTCATCGTATAGCAACTGCTACACACAACTAGAACCACAATACAAAAAGTAATCATAGTTTTCCGAAGCAAGAAACGGCAACGTTAAAAGGAAATACTAGAAGAAATCTCAGTAATACACTTTCTTGGGTCGCAACAAACTTGCACACCATCTGGATACGTGATCCCGCATAATACTGTTACGGCATGGCAGTATGCCAAGGCGATTCTGTTGGACGTCCCGCTGTAGAAGTGCAGGCTATAGCAGATGTCCTCTGGGAACCCCGAGATGAAATGTAGGGCTGTGCTTTATGTACGAATTGTTTGGTATGGGAAAATGAGTTGTGATTTGTCGAGATAATAAATTATGGCAATGACAAAGGTAATGTAAACGAAGATGATATATCAACAATTAAAGGATCTCAATTTGTATCCACAACATTTGAATTTACTGCATTTATTAGTAGTGTAGAAATTAAAAATTTAGCAAATGACCTTTACGTAGAAATTGTTTGAGGTAAGAAAATGTGTGGTGATTTACCGAGATGATAAATGATAAAGATAAAGAAAACGATGATATTTCTAGTGTTACAAGAGCTCAGTTTGGAATTGTAGCGTCTAAATCATTTGCAAATGTCGTAAGAATGTAAGCTATAGCATGTCCTTTGGGAACCGCGAGATGAAATAGGGTTGTGCATTATGTAAGTATAGTTTTAGGTGGGAAAATGAGCAGAAATTTGCTGAGATAACAAATGATAGCAATGATGTGTATAGGGGAAAAGGTAATGTTTTTAGGGATATAGGAGCTCAGTAGTATTTTTATCGAAACCTTTGTGTGTGGGGGTGCAAACTACTCGCAAATGTCTTTGGAAATCCTGGAGGTTGTGATAAGTGATTTGCAAATGTCAATTATGAGGCAGAATTGAAACAGATCGATGATTATAGAAAGTTGTGGTTAATTAACTTTTATGTTTTGGTTCCAAAAAATGGAAAAGCATGAAATAAAATAGTCCCATTAAAATAGGTGGACAAACTTTTAGAAATCATTCAGACCACCAATATAAGGACGATGGTAAAAAAATATAATAAGAAAAACGCATTAGATACTTACAAGAAAAATAATCAGCTAACGAAAATACACTAATGTGCCGGCAATTTATTATTTTAGGTAAAAATAAAATCACTTTAATCAGTGTTTTTTTTTGCTTGGATATCTTTGGTTAGACGTACTGAGCGCTGTGTTAAAATTTGTCCATCTATTTTAATGGGACCCTGTATATTAGACCATTTCTATCAATTCAATAATGAAATTTTCCAATAATAACAAGTTACAATTTACCGTTTAAGAGTTCCAGTTACGTGTGCCATATAGAGGTTTGTTCATAGTTACCTAACCGAAAAAATACTTCTACATAAGAATGCTTAGCGTGAGCACACTATTAGCTTTCTTGTGAGAATTAGTTACAGATTTGGTGACACTATCTTTATTTTCTTTCTCTTTGTCCTAATAAAAGGACTCATTAGTTAGGTTACAATACCAAAAGCAACTTTTACTAGACAAGATTTTATCAAACGAAAATTCTAAGAAGAGTCCACGTAGAATATAAATTAGGAGAATTATGCCATACTAAGTGAGACACATAGGGTAACTGAAGGCCAATTTTCGTACTTAAAACGTTCAAATTTAGGTCGCAATCTCAACCCCGCGACATTCAATGTCAAGTACTCTAAAATGTAGTTAATTAGAGTTTTTTGAAAGACTGAATTGAAAAAAAAATCTTAAAAACACGAGAATTGAGGCATATAGAATCAAAGGTAGCTAAGTGCCTCCATGTAAATTTTCAGGAACCGAAAAAAACATTTTTGTAATTTAAGAGTCAGGGGTTTTCATACTCTCTAAGTTTATTCTCCATCTTAGTTAATTTTTTGAAAGTATGGCGCTTAGCTGTCTTTGATTCTATGCCTCAATTACTCTAATGATCAACCAAAAAAAGTCGCAACTTTCAAAAGGCACGCTTTGTCCTTACATAACAAAACATAACGCCCGTTTTCCCCGAAGAGCTCTTTAGGTGTTATGGGCACGAGCGTATTGCCCTCAGCCGGGCACAAATCTAGACCCAGGGCTGTGGGCTCGGATTAAAAAATTTCGCAATCTTTTTAGCGTGTCAATGGCAAACATAGGATGCATGAAGAAGCCTCCTCGTGTAGCGCAGTTTCTTCCGCCAGTTACTCAACTGAACCGAGCGCTTGGCGCATCCTGGACAGTCACACCCAACACCTTATTTGACTGGCCAATTTTTTCCTTGCGGTGGTAAGGCTGACGCACGCCTGGTTTGCGATCACCTTCCCACCGCCACCGGAGTCCGGCGTCAAGCAGACTGCTGTGTTTCGTCGATGCGTGGAAGTTCCAGTGCCTTAGGCATCTTCTGGGCACGCTCGTTCCACCATAGACCTCATCCATCGCTTTCCATCAGGCGTGATCGAGGTCAAGAGCAATAAAAAAAAGAAAATATATATAGAAAAAATAAACAGTTTTTTAAATTTGTTTGTCGTTGGGTTCCTTCCAATTATGAAAAAAAAAAAAAACAATAGCACTTCGCTCGATCTAGTGATCGAATCCTAGGCCCCACGCTCAGCAGTGTCACTTTCGACTACTAGACCAACGAAGCAGTAACCTTTTTCCTCAATAAAATATCGAAAGAGGTAACTTTCTGTTGAAAGAATAATGTTAGAAGTATTGAATTTTATTTATCGGAACCGAACAGCTTTTCAATAGAAAAAATAGAGTAAAGAGTACAAACCATAACTTTTTGCACATAGGTACACACCTAATAAGTATAAATATATAACACTTTCCTACTAAACGTATTTCCTGTCCTTCTAAATCTCGATTAGTGCGTTCAAGACGGGATATGTATAAAACATTACTGCTACCTGAGGCAGCAAGAGGATTATACGTTCGGTGTGTCACGTGCTTCGTAGAGATAACTTCATTCATAGGTAGCTAGGCTCTCGTACCGACACGTGTAACGATCCAAGCACTCTTTATAAAGACCTTGGCGAATTTAAATGGGCAATTCTATACAGAATAATGGTTTTAAAGTTCCCGATAGTTGCTGAAGCGGAATAACTTAGTTCTTAAGGTACAGTTTTCAAAAAATATTTACATAAAATGTAATCTACTTTGCCTCTTCCAAACTATTTTGGAGTCAGCTGCCAGACTAACCGGATGCAGCTGAAAATGAGTAGTTTACATAGAGCGGCTGCCTATCCGACCTCAATTTTTACATATTTCCATTAATTATTCTTTCGCAAAGATCAATCTCTATGAAACGACGAAAATAATCTTGTTTCATTGAATGTTGATCCAATCATATTATGAATGGATCAGAAGGAAACGAATATTATTATTTAGGAATAATTTTGTTTCCGATTCGTTTCTGTTTTGACTAATTAATTTAGTCAAAACTCGAAAGGAACAAAATTGTTTTGAATATTTCCTTTGATACAAATTACATTAAATTTTAGAGAGAAACTGAATAAAGTCGGGTAAAAATATACTAAATATGCTAAGCTTAAACAAGTTAAATATCATACATAATATCAACAGAAAACCCTACATTTATAAACGTAATAAAGGGGACAGACCCTACGCTTAGAAAATTTATAATCGCAAAAGTTTAACAAAAGAACCTAATTACACTTTTAAAAAAACAAGCTTAAAATGTAGGCAACAAGTAAAGGTCGCTAAATGTGAAATGTGAATAAGCAGACGCTAGGCATAATTTATTATTGCTACAATAGAATTTTAGATTGGACAGAGAAAATACTGTTATTTATAATTTCTGTGTGGGAGAACGGGAACTAGATTTATGCTAGATCAAAATAGACGTAGGTACATCCGTGATAACAAATCCGGTGTAAGCTGGCCTCTATTAAAACTTCGTACCACGCTAGACCAGCTAATGGTCAAAGTGTTAAAACTAAAGTGCAGTCGACAGTAACTATGCATTTTTCACAATTAGTAAGCATTTAGGTTAATGCTGTAAATGTTTATGTATTATCTTGAGTAAAATTGGCAGCAGTTTTGAAAAAGGAAAAAAATACGTAAAATTTAAAACGACGCAATGTTTTCATAGTCAATTCTTTCAGCAATAAGATAAA
Source organism: Amphipoea lucens (assembly GCA_947508005.1). NCBI lineage: Eukaryota > Metazoa > Arthropoda > Insecta > Lepidoptera > Noctuidae > Amphipoea > Amphipoea lucens. Next base: position 12,613,356 of record OX382374.1, read on the forward strand.
ATAAAACATTTATTTGATGAAGTCTTAACGAATTAATTTTCCCTGATTAATTGTCGCTGGATCCCAGTTTTAGATCCCATTTTTTAGGTATTAGCGAAAAAATCACTTCTCTTCTGAATTTTACCTTTATCAAACATTTAAGAAGCAGCGTGCGTGCGGCCCAATGATTGATGAATGAATGAAAGACAGAAGAAACATGAATGAATTCATGTCATACTTTATTTGTACACAAAGACATAGGTCAGGTCAATTTTTTACACTAAATTCGAAGCTTTTCCAAACACAGTCTCCTGCAGAGATTTCTGTTTTTTATATTATTGCAAGGCATAGTTTATCAATTTTTTTTAAGAGTACAGAAACTTTTATTTTAACATAATAATATATCCTTAATTAACAAAAATAACAAAATTAAAACCTAACTTAACTAAAAGTATCTGCATCGCTGTCGACTGGTAATGTACCCAAGAGACTGGCGGCATTACCACCTTGTATGGCAATGCTTATCCATTGGTTGTTTTCTTTCCCAAGATTTTGTTTACAAAGGCAAAGGTGTACCTATAGTACACCCATTTATCCTTTATCAATCTTTGGTATAGTCACATCTGTTTGGATGTTGTTAAAGTAAAGGGATCTGTTAACAATACATAATATATTATCTATTAGTTACGATGACCACTCAAAATGGCCACTATTCCTACATTTACCTTATCCTCCTCATCATATTTTCATATAACCATTATCCCTAAAGGACATCCACTGTACCATTCAGTACGTAGAAATGAAAAAATGACATCCCCTTTATGCAGTATAGTGGAAGAGATAAATATATGCGGTCACAATTTATGAGGGGATATGACACAGAAAAATTGACAATTCGAGTGATGAGGACGCATGAATCATGACTAAAGTATCTGCGGTCGTCAATCCTGAATTTTTATGAAGAAAAATGCCCGCAATTTGGTGTTGAGTATGTGATATTGTTTTGGGATATACGGATATGAAAGGTTCAGAATCAAGGCCTTGGTTTTTGTTGACGATCCGGGGAGAAATTGATTTATATTTTATAAAAATAAGGCTTTCACTGTAGGTATATGACATGGGACCTATTATCAACCATTATTATCAGAATCGGAGTTCTGCAAATATTGTCGTTTTATAACTTATTATATTTTATTGTTAGTGCTTACAGCAAGTCTGAAAGAGGCACCGACAACTGAAAAGTCGTGTGGAAATCTATTGTCATGTTGAATGTAATATGGAGGAATGAGGAAAATGTCATGAGGAAAGTATTAGTATGGATGTCGATGACTATAAGTGTAGGGGAAGAGCAAAGAAAAGATGGATGGACTGTGTGAATGATGATGTTAGAAAGGGTGACTAACGAGATGATGACTAATAGAGAAGTATGGAAGAATTATATATATTTGGAATGTGCTCATCAAGGTCTTCAATTTGATACCCATATTGTAATAATTGAAAAAAAAAACAATATTTTTCCACTTTTCAAATTGGAGCCATACTGCCGCCATATATTTTTTTTTTTTCAAAAAAAATATAGCCAGTGTCACTCGGGATGATGTAAGGATTCTAACCGCGATACCCCATACATCCAAATCTGTTCAGGCATTTAAAAGTTATGAAGAAACTCACATACATAGATACGTACAAACATACATCAACCCTGAACACATTACACTCCTTTTTGGGCAGTCGTGTAAAAAAACATGTTACGCCGACCCCAGATAAATTAGGTCAAGGGTAGCGGAATGGCGATATTTATTGCCAGTGCAATTATCAAAATGTACTATAAAAATGTATCCTAATTAACAAATTGAGTTAGGGAAATGTACTTTGATGGCATTAAGATAAAAAAAAAAAAAACTACAAAATGATAAATAACTTTAATTTCGGATGTCGGTGTCGTTGGTTCCGCATATTCGTTTTTTGACACCGACTTCCGAAATTAAAGTTATTATCATTTTGTAGTGTTTTTTTTATGAAGTCGGTTGTTTTTCTTGTATTTTTTTTTAATTTTCACTTTTTAGTTGTACCTACCCAACAAAAATTCAATTAACACTAGTGCATTGAAGAACTGAAGACACCGTCTAGAAGAATCATCAAAATTCGCATAGAAATGCCGGAGATGCAGTACATTTATGCATATAACTTCATACATAAGAATAATTACCTAATGTATACCAAAACTTTCGTGAAAGTATGTAGATCACATTAATGAAAGAATTATCAAAATCGGTTTGTTAGCTTTTGAGAAAATCGCGGGCATACAAACATACATACATACATAAGGGTCGAATACAGAACCTCCTTTTTTGAAGTCGGTTAATAAGATACCTCTAGGGATATTTTAACACAGATTATACCCACATAAAGGGTTTCTATAGCTGTTAACAAGTTTATCCCTTACAGTCAAATACGAGTACCTATGTAATGACTTTGACCTTTCCATTACGAAAATATACAAATTTAGCTTCATCCAAGGTTTTACCTGGTCATTTAATTAAAATAAATGTAATAATTCTGACCTAAATAATTATAACGGTACCATTTTCCTATCCCGATATTTCACCCGAGAGGGTAGTTTAATATTTTACGTAAAATTAAATAATAACACGTTAACCCAGACGTTGTTACGCCACGGGAAATTAATTTAAATAACATTTTAGCCATTAATATTATCAGTGTTTGCATTTTCATTATAACCGTCTAGAATTTTGATACAGGTATTATTATTTTCTTTTAAATTAAAAGACTTTTTAATACAAGTTACAATTTTATTTAATTTTAACCAAAAAAATGTCATCGAATGCATAACCTCCATTTTTAGTCGCTTAAAATAATGTTTTAGAAGATTATCGAAATAATGTTTTCGAATTTAAAGGAGAATCTGTAAATTATGAAGAACGCTAAGAAAATGGATTTTTGGATTGTTGTATGACAATCATTAGGTACCGTAGAGGCTGTAAGCCGACATGGTTGTAGCCTGCAACCTCCGTGAGTCCGTTGTAAGTAGATGGCACAAATACGAGACAAACATTGATTTGTACTTAGAATAGAAGAAATAACAGTAGTGGCACAGATTGTAGAAGTCTGTTTAGCTGACAATCGAAGCATCATAGAAAAATGAATGAAATGTCCGTTTATAGGAATAATTATAAAATTTATTCGACAAACCTTCGTTTAATTTATTTATCCTGGTACTCTCGCTCGCAGAGAACCCACAGTACCTTCGCTTGTTCAGATGCGGCTCGAAGGATCAACTGTAATGGTCTTATAAGACCATAACTTTAGTATGTATTGCGGATTTATAAAGTAAATGAATAAATAAATTTATAATAATAATTAAAAATAACAGAAAAAATAGTACAACCGTTTTTATCGACGATGACAGACAACATAAAAAAATTAACATCAATTTGACAGATAAAAAAAAAAACAAAAAGTATTTGCCCTTTTACAAAAAAGTTTATAACAAAAAGTAATTACTTATGCGAGTTGCGTCGCTTACACATATCATAGAAAAATATTAAACGTAGAACTGTTTATAGGAATAATTATCAAAGTTATTTGACAAACCTTCTTGTAGTTTATTCATCCTGGTACCGTTAGCTCGCAGAGAGCCCACAGTACATACTTCAATACGATAAAAGTAACCCTTTATAACGTTTTTGACGCAATATCTACTCCCAAATAAACACACAGTATGAATGTTATTTATGGAATCTCAAGAAACATTGAGAAGATTAAGTTAACGAAATCCTTTTAGTTAAGCTAATCTTCTTATGGTTGGTTAGAATGATCCTTCATTCTAACCTAAATCCCTTCAGGTTTAATGAAGTATTATTTTGTCTTTGTTATTCCAAAGCTGTATTTTAATGTTTAGGATGCAAATGACTTCTATCGAAAGGATTATCCTCAGCTAAGCTTTTTGTAAGCTAGATAAAAACTCTGATCAGAAAAGCGGATTGTAAATGGCGTATCGATCAGAAAATCTGTTGTTACTGAAAATAACAAGAGATCATCATTTTAAGTTTACATGAGACTAAGAATAGAAATCTTTTAATTCAGACAGGGTCCATAGGGTTAATAACAATTTTACTTATCTAATATCTAATGTTAATAGGTAACAGACACAGAATAACATAGGTACAATTAAAATTCTACGTGGAGCTGCATCCACCTTCGATAGTGATCTGCGAACACACTGAGAATACTGTTGATGCTGCCGCGAACACGCGTCATCAGGGATGCACATCTATTTCTAATAAGTGCGGCAAAACAATCAATATTATTTGATCAACTATCTACTTAATAGAAATCTTAAATTACTTAAATTGGGGCTGATTTCTCCAACGCCAGATAATTTTATGGAACGAATAATTTTGAATTTTTTACAGTTCTTCCATAAAAAATCTGTCAGACGTAAATTTTATTCCACGAATATAAATTATCTGTCGATTGAAATATCAGCCCTAATATAAAGAGTTCCTTATATAATTAAATAAAAGAGAACATTAAGAAAAGATTTTTGACAATTCATCCCAAGGGGTTATATAGGAAATGAAAGTTCGACATATTTGCTGATGGGAAATTCCCTGGATGGGCAAACGACGTGTAGTAAATTATATCAAATGTGATAGATAATATAAACTGGCTTGAGTAAAACAACCTATATTATAGGCAATGTGACCAATTCGTACTGAAAAACATTGACATTCACACTCAGAACACCATTTCCTTAAATCAATACGAAAATTTATTCAGTAAGCAGCTGCTATTTGATTCCATCTTCCTTAAAATTTGCCGTAAACCCTCAATTTTGCCGGTTGCCAAAATTTGTATTCCGTCGTGTTTTCTCATGGCTAACACGGAGCAACCGCCCATTGTCAATGTAGCATATTTGCCATTCATGGAACGTCTGTGTTTACTGACGTCCCCCAATTGGGTCACAGCCATAACAATGGCTTAAATGGACGGTGCAGTCCTCCCACACTGGTCTTGCTACTCGTATTTTATTTTGGATGACATTAAATCTTTTGCATGTAACAATTTGTTTCATACTGTTTTCAATTTACAATGGCTTTTCCAGTTTTATTAATTGCGAATTCAGTAAATTGATGATTAATCTGTCGAGCTCCGCTAATGAGACATAATTGATTTTCTATTTTTCCTCCCCAATAGGCGACGCGCGGTGCTTGCTTGACCGGTTAATGTGCTAATATTTTCACCATTGACGTCATCACTGGTCTATCGAATTTCGTGGTCCACTATTAAAAATTTTATGCGCTTTTTTATTTAGAAATCATTATAACTGAAAAGCTTCCGTTTTCCTATCTAACACAGATTTTCTCGCCATTAATAATTCTAGGCATCATTACCTCTACCACATTAACACACAAAAGGCTGCCACTTACGAGTTGTAGGTCGTAGGTTCGAACCCAGTCAGGCACTTTACTTTGTGTAAATTATTTCTTCACCACTGCTCTCAAAACGGTGAAGGAAAACATCGTGAGGAAACCGGCACGTCCAAGAACCAAGAATTTGAAGACATGTGACATCCAGCAACCCGCACTGGGCCCGCGTGTGTGAATTACGGCCCGCTCCCTCTCACCGAGAGGATTGTGTCTGACCCTTGTGCGAAAGAAGTTGTTACAGCATCATATTCGTTCCCACACTTCGCAGCAATTATTTTATTATTATGTCTGTATAGATTTGTTAGTTAACCTACCCATAATCCATACTAATATTATAAATTCGAAAGTAACTCTGTCTGTCTGTATGTATGTTACCTTTTCACGCCTAAACCACTGAACCGATTTAGATGAAATTAGGTATAGAGATAGTTTGAGTCCCGGAGAAGGACATAGGATAGTTTTTATCCCGATATTCCCACGGGATCGACACTTATGCGGGTGAAACCGCGGGGCGCAGCTAGTTTTTTATAAAAGGCTCTTTCGTCCTATTTGCTTACAATTTACTAGCCTAGCCTTAGCCTTGTTACCTCCAATTAATCGTTCAACTGATTGATTCGTTGACTTAAGCGTACCTAACGTTCTGTAAGTTTCTTATCTCCTTTATTAGGGCAATAAATCAAGTGGTTGACAAGGATATTTATTACCCAAATTGGTACAGTTTAATTTAGTAGTAGCACAGTGTAAATACTTAACCCCTTACTAATAAACGTTTTATATCAGATGAATAGTTAGACACCGATTTCCCTCTTTCGGTCGTCAGTAATTTAACTTTCGAAAGAAGAAAACAAAGCGTTGTATAACTATACAGACGCTATACATCACACACACACATAGTCTATTAGTAGGGGGTTACACTGTAGCCCCCTTACGACGTTGTATGATGACTTCAACTGAGATTAATTCCCCTGTTCCATATATCCCTACTGATGTATCTCCACTGGTAGGGATACTTGGAGAATTTCTCCAATTATCGCTACCGGTAGGGATATATGGAATCTTGTGCTCCATATATCCCTACTGATCCGCACTTTTCGTTATTGGTTACTTTATCATTGACAAAAGGATTTGCCCGTAAAAGCTTCAATGAGCTGCAAATATGCGTTTCAATGCGCACGTAAGTAAATTATTCGTTGATTGAAGGAAAATCAAAATTCAATGAATGCATCAAAGTGATTAACTGTTGTTCAAACTTTCAGGGTTTAAGCATAAAATTTCCTGCAGGACTTAAAAGGAAAGTTTAAATTATTTCAATAAATTCGACCTCCATGATTTCCTTTGAGCCGCGGATTTCATTACGAAAAACAGTGTTTTCTTCTCAATAATTATCCCTTTTATTTTGAGAGTTCAGAAAATTTTGCGGACCTTCCGTTTAGCTTGTCCATCTGAATATTAAAATGCTAATACCTAAAAGGTACCTAGTTTATTTTTATTGGCGTCCTACAAAATCTCGGCTTGCAAAAACTTTTGCAGCCACTGTTTACCCGACTGTTAACGGCACTTGTGTCCCCAGTTATGCCTTATCATTTCAACTTTAGCAGTAGGACACTTTTTGTTTGTCACGAATCTTAGACAGATTGAGCAGTGGCCAAGCTAAATTGAATTTTATGTTGTTACAGTAAGAGTTAGTTTTAGTTTTATTGTTTACGTGAATCGTTCTGCAGTAAATTCTATCGGAAAATAGTATGAGTTTGTTACATGATGGGTTTCTTGAGAGTGTTTGTCTTCGATTGATCGGTTTGCGTCTTAATTTACGTGCAATTATATTGCAAAAATTCTTGTTATTATTAAATTCTGAAAGTCTTTCTTATTTGTTATGTTATTATGTACTAAAACAATCACAGAGATAAAATCAATGATACGAAAAATAAAACATGCGATTGATCCACGTGAAAATGGAATACGATATCGTCTGACCCATTTTGAGGGACTGGCAAATAATAAGGGTCACAAATAACCCGCTGTAAAGTAAAATACGACCCCAAATTTTTCAGGTGAGATTTTTACATTTCTTCTAACAGATACAGGAAAACCTTTCAAAGAATCATAAAGTCAGATGTTCCAACCGCAAAAAAAAAGAAAAAAAAATTCATTCACACACGGCGTCAGCAAAAAGCAACTAATAAAGAAGTGCTAGAAAAGGATACTCAAATCAGGTTTTTTTTCAAAACCTCATTTCCAGACATTCCAAGACCGTTTGAACGTAATGAAAGACCGTGGATGTCGTTCACACGGAGAATGGTCCCAGAATTTAGGATCTATAGAAATGTAAATACTTCAAAACTTCGAAGGTGTCATTCCATTCTGAACTTTAGCATTAAAATACGAAGGAACGCTTTAAAAAGTTCTTAAGTGCTTTCGGGACTTCTTGCTTCTAATGTACTAACTACCAATATTTTTATTTTACCAAATTTTTTTTTACTTATAAGCATTTTGCATTTTTATTCTACATTTATACCTGTAACTAGCTGTGCCCCGCGGTTAAACCCGCGATAAAAGTATTATAGTCCTTTTTTATTGATTCCCTTTACAAATCTTCACCCTGAAGGGATAATTTAGGGGTTAAACATATTCTATATCCTTCCTCACAACTCAAACTATCTCCATACCTTCATCTAAATCGGTTCAGCGGTTATTGATTTCCCATACAAAGTTCCACCCCCCTTAAAGGATGATTTCTGGGATAAAAACTATCCTATGTCCTATCTCGGGATGCAATCTATCTCCCTGTCAAATTTTATCTAAATCCGTTCAGTGGTTTAGGTGTGAAAAGGTAACATACAGACAGACAGAGTTACTTTCGATTTTATAATATTAGTGTGGATTAAGTAATAAGTAATTAAGCAATAAGTAAATTAAGTATTAAGTTTGGATTAGTATGGTGTAGATAATAATGAGTATTCTATTCTATACTTTTGTAGGTATTCAAAAACCATAACGGTGATTCTGATCAAAAACAAAATAACTCCGGAGTCCGGCGCGCGGCGACAAGCAGCCTGCTGTGTTTCGTCGGTGCGTGGGAGTCCCAGTGCCTTAGGCATCTTCTAGGTAACCTCGTTCCATCATAGACTTCATCCATCGCTTTCCATCAGGCATGATCGAGGTCAAGAGCCGGCCCATTCAGCAATAATAAAATTTAAAAAAAATTACAGTGTTCTTGATAATGGAAAACTGCCTGAGTGGTTTTAATATGAATATTTATCTTTGCTTTTGCCATTTTGCGTAATCTTCCTCACCCAGACCTGACAGTTCCCTAGTCACTGCCATCTATTCCATAGACCCAAAATGCTCTATCAAAGGACAAAGAAACGCATGGCTGCTTCCAATTATAAGGGGCCTAAATACCTCTGCTGAGGCTTGGGATAAAGCACCGTCACGCAAGATATTATCAATAAAGCCATCACACGCGATGTCATCGCAAAATTGAATTAATTTTCGCCAAAGGTTTAACATACACTGAGCCATATTAAATTTTACGAAACAATGTGATATTAATGAATATGCAAACAAGTTTTCTAAGGGTTTTGTTTGCATAACATTCCGGTTCAAATATTAATGGCTTTAGGTTCTGGTGACGGGTTTTGTTATGTTACGGAGGTATGTATTCTTTATTATTCTGGGATCTTTCTCCGCACGAGATTTCGGCTTGCTGTTTCTGTTTGTAACGTTGCTTATACTGCTTATGTAGAGGCTACCTGTCTAGTATTTTCCCAAATGTGTTGGGGTGAGTTTGCAGTCTATAGGCCGACTGAACTGAGACGTTGCCTGAGTTATCAGCGCGGTGCGGGAGGGGTGTGGTGACGTGATGCGAGAGCTCAGTGATTCGTCAACTTGTGACAACTATCACCCCTCCCATACCGCGCAGCTACCTCAAGCAACGTCTCAGTTAACCGGTCGGCCTATAACCAGATGCAGCTGAATACCAGTATTTTACACGGAGGGAGTGCCTATCTGACCTCCACATCCCAGTTACTGGGTAAAACGATACCCGTTGGAAATTGGGCAGTGGGTCCAGTCGACCTATTCAAAAGTTGATGGGGTTGAGTGATACCGTGGGTCCATTTCGAGTGGATCCAGTTGACCAAAGACTCGTAGACTGGTCTGGACTGGACTGGTTGTCAGACTTGTGGGTCTCTGACCACGATTTATTTTCGTTGGATCCCACTTTTGGATCCCAGTTTAATATTTTTGGCGTTGGATCCCGCAAAACATTATTATGTATTTCTGTCCGTAACAACTGTCAAAGATCTACGAATGACAGCCGAGACTAACGGCTTAACGTGCTTTCCGAGGCACGAAGGGGTATTGATATGTAATGGACCCATCCACAAACTGACCCCGGCAAAAGTAGATTAACATTCGATCCACCCCAGTGGCTGTTATTATCTAGCCACGAGCTCCTCTGCTGCTTCTATTTAATCTTCAGTAAGTTCCTCTTACTCCATAAGATAATTAATTTGTTTACTAATTGCAGCATAATGCTACTAAATAGATGCCTCCCTGTAAATGTAGATAGTAAGAGCATTTACCTAGTAACTAATGACCCTATTGTGCCACAACAGTGTCCTATGTTAAAACAATGGACGATTAACATTTGCCCAACCATTATTCAAGGTAGCAGTGTCCATTCTTCGGTATTATAATATTAGTAGCAGTAGGATTCCATATGAATTTTGTTTAAAAAAGCTTGCAAGTCATAATGATTACAAAATTTCACTGCAAAAACTAGAACATAACTTAATGATTGAATTGAAGAACTGAATAGCAGCAACATGATGACCTATTTTCAATTCTTAGAAACTTGAGCGAAACTAATATTAGCAACTGATTCACTTTATCGTTTTTTTTTTAAACTGGTTGGAATCGTGAAAAAAAACAGAACGGAAGAAACCGAAGGAAATCAAATGGAAGACTAAAATAAGAAAAAATAACTAGAAAACGGAATAACTTAGTTGAATTTCTTTTAAATGACTGTATAGAGTTGTCGTTACGAATCAAAGTGTTTTTTTAATTGCACCATGTTAGTGAAATTCAGTCTAATTTGGGGCGGCCATATACTTGCATATATGTATACTTGATGATAAAATATTAAGTTAAGGCTTTCCTCCTCAAGTTTTCAGTCATTCTTAGCGACCATTCCACACTATTAATAGGTATTATCTTAGTGCGTGAGAGCCAAAATCCTGACACAAAAAAACTACAAGGACGCCCAAAACCTGGACCGAACTAAATAATTATACCCATCTGAAAAGACGGGAACTATAATAACGTTTTGCAACAGCGAAAAGCAAATAAACTAAACTACTAATTTTAGTCGCAAACAGTATATTTCAATAGAGACGAGGATGTTTATTGGATGCCAGATGCGACATTTAGTTTAAAACTAACTCGATTACACCCAAGACTGGATTAGGAAAGTTTGCAATGATTATTTACAGAGCTTAAGAGTAGGATTTAGAATTTGTGCCGTCTTTAGGCAATTCCTGCTTAATCCTCTCAAAATTGAAAGACGATAAAACGTGATTAATGCTTGCCTAGATAAATAAAAGAAACACAGGTGTGCTTAGGTACAACTTTACATTCAGAACAACGGTACAGACTGCCCCGTTGGTAGCGCGACTGCTAAGCAGTCATGGGTGTGACTCCCGGGTTGGGCAAAGTTGGTTTAAGTATTGGGTTTTTCCATTGGGAATTTCTTATTAACAGCCCAGAGTTTGGAAGTTAGCGGTGTGATACCCCCATGCCTAGGAAAGCACGTTAAGCCGATGGCCCTGCGCCTGATCTCTCTCCGGTGTTGTCGGATTGCCGTCCCATCAGACAATGAGAGCGAGGGAAGAGAGAGTAACCTGTATCTACGCACACACTTGTGCACTATAATATCTCCCGCACCGAAGGCTGGTCACCATGGCCGAAATTCGGTCTGAAGGACTTTATTTACTTGCAGAACACCGTCACCAATATTAATCTGTCAAGCGCCGTTAATGAGACACAATTGATTTTCTATTGTTTCGTCGCCGATCGGCGAACCGCGATGCTTGACCGTTTAATCAAGTTCAAACATATCCCGCTAAAGAAAAACCTCTTTACCCTCTATAAATAAAAAAATAACTAACTATGTATGTGCTTTTACGGCTAAAGCTAGAATAAGCAATCCGACGGCTAATATATATGCACAGCTGGTTGGAGACCCAGAGGATGTGAAACAGAGTCAGCATCCCAGATCGAATGACTTCCGATATTTACACAACCAACATGAAAAATCTAACGTAAAACTATGAAAACCAATAATAAAAGCCAGTACGGGACCGAGAATGTAAATGCTAACTGCTACATCCAGTTTGCATACATTTGTGATAGTAAATGGGAATGAACGTGTAACAAAGCGAATTTGTAACACCAAGAATGTGTTCTAAGCGACGAAGAAATCTATATATATAAAAATGAAACCCGTTTTCCGTTGTCACGACATAACATGAAAACGGCTGGACCGATTTCGATGAAATTTGATATAGAGATAGTTTGAGTCCCGGGAAAGGACATAAAATAGTTTTTATCCCGATATTCCCACGGGATCGACATTTACGCGGGTGAAACCGCGGGGCGCAGCTAGTATCAAATAAAAATGCCGCATTACCGCACTCAATATAAAAAATCTTTTCCTAAGAATTTTCTTGATAAACTCTGAAGAATTTTCTCGACGTACAAAAATGTGAGGCCCACGAATCCTCGGCTTATTAGTCGATTCGCTCACATAAAAATTAACTTCTTAAGAGTCACCTATAGAAAACATACCTAAGAGGTATTATTTAAAAGTGTCTATTCGCCAGTTTCGGGTGAGTAAATTCGTGCGAATCGTCTAACAAGCCAAATTCTTACTTTACGACTTCAGTTCCCAGCCTATAAAAGATGAAATGAAATGTCTTGAAACGAATATCGCAGCTAAAGCGAAAACAGTCGGTTGCTAAGGAATTTTTAAGATTAAGATGTGAGCATAGTCATCGTTCGTTCAAAGAAAAAAGCAATTTATCAATCGGGATTTGAACGCGATGGGGAGCGTTTTATTTCACACGAGACGATCACGGCACGATGTTCGGAATTGGGATGTATTCGATTTGCTCCCACAATGGACAAGTGCGCCTACAATAGTATGGTTGTTATAGAAATTTGTCTTTGTGTGGGATAACGAGGTTCGTTCGTTTTTTTTTTGTCAATGTTTGGTTGAAGAAAAAAGTTTTTGCTTGCTTTGAGGCTAAAAATGTGTAAAGAAAGCAGTACCTTGGATAACGAATTATGTTGTTTGTTTGTTTGAACGCACTAATCTCTGGAACTACCACTCGGATTAAAATGCATTTGATAGCCTAATTCTTCAGGAAGGTTATATGCTTACTATTACGCTACGGCCTTAGGAGCCGAGCACAAAGAAAAAAAGACAGAAAGAACGCTAACAAAACACGCAGCAATAGCGCGGGCGGGTGGATGCAACGCTATATTTTATGTTAAAACAAGAAATTTCATGTGTACGAAGTCGCGGGCAGAAGCTAGCGAGTAATAAGTTATATTCCGCGCGGAACTAGTTGGCCACTGAGGTAGGGACAGGGGTGAGGCGGCGGTTCGCAATGCACGTACAGAGTAATGGGCACCCGCCCTTCCGTCCCACCCCGCTCACATACCTAAGGCGCGGCCAAGTAGGTCCACACGGACTATAGTCGGGGGAATTATATAATATATATAGCAGTCTTAAAGGGAGCTACAGCATTTATAATTTTTAATCCAAACTTAATATTATAAATGCGAAAGTAACTCTGTCTGTCTGTCTGTCTTTTCTTCACGCCTAAACCGCTGAACCGATTTAGATGAAATTTAGTATAGAGATAGTTTGAGTCCCGGGAAAGGACATAGGATACTTTTTATCCCGATATTCCCACGGGATCGAGACTTGCGCGGGTGAAACCGCGGGGCGCAGCTAGTAAGTTCATAAAGATGAAAAAAAATATAATAAGACAGACAAAAACCGAGTCTTAATTCTAAAATAAGTAGTTTTCAGCAAATAAACGACAAACGCTATTACTTTTAACGTTTAGATTTGCCATAAAGATAATGATTGCAGCGAAGTTAATGGTAACTATATTGGCGTTTCATGATAGTTCACAGCATAAAGATCAAAATATTTTCAGTGAATCGAGAAATATTATATTAAATGCCACATTTTAAATAGCTCTGTTTAAAACAAGGTTTACGAATTCCTATAGTTAATTAACATCATATCAGCCTACTTGTGATAATAAAATATCACAATTATACCTAATATATTGAGCGACAAAGATATAAAATTAAACCATCATGCATCCAATTTTCATAGCAATTAACACTTAAAATATTAATTGGAAAAGCTGTAACTGTTTCGGCTGTTGCTGCAGTGTTATGCTTCGAAATAATAATAATAATAATGGGCGGTACTGATTTATATCTATATTCTATGAATATTAATTATAAAGGTTCTGAATTTCTTTATATATATCAAATAATCTGAGCTGAACTTGAGCGACGTCCGCAAAGCGATGTCGAGACGACCTAGCGGCGCGAAGTGGAGACGCGGTATGCTCGCGGTATGGCTCCGCAGGCATGGTCATAGAAAGTCCTGCCGTGCGCCATCTGGCGGCGGCGGGGCCGTAACAGGCTCCCGGGCTTGAAGTTTGCTTTAAGATGATGCTGCGATGATAGGGAGAGGGCATGTGTTATTGTATGCTATATGACCCCCTTGAAGTTCGAATGTCCGCCACTCTGCTGCTGCTGTCTGCTCCCGGATGCAGCTTGGCTATTCTTGCCAGCAGCCTCATCAAGGGAGGCTGGTGTTGGACCCTGACAAGGACTAAGGATCCCAGCTTTAAGTCCTCGCCAGCTGCTGAATGCCACCTGGTTTTGGCCTGTAGATAAGTAATATTTTATGAGAACCTCTGCTAGAAGTGCTCTTTAAGTTTCTGTATTCTTTCATGGCGTTGCAGTCGGTTCATACCGGCTGCGACTGGAGGATGGGGTACTGATTTAAGAGTTCGTCCGATAAGGAAGTGGGATGGTGTAAGACAGGTAAAGTCTGAAGGGTTCGTAGATAAAGGAGTAAGTGGTCGGGAATTAAGGATAGCCCCCTATCTGTGCCAGGCAAGTCGCCATCACCTCGTATGTGAGGTGTATCAGCGAAAGTATTCTCCTGAGATGATGCTTGACTGACTTTACTGCTGATTCTCATAATACACCAACGTGAGGGTAAAGGGTGGAATGAATTTAAAATCTATGCCCTGGCTGGCCATGTCTGTTTGAATATCACCTGAATAAGTTGACATGATGTGACATGACAGATGTCACCTCCGGTTCGGCAGTTTTTGATGAAAGTTTCGAATGTTATAGTTCATTGTACTTTTTCTATTGAAATTAATAAAAATTGAGTATTTGGGCTTTGGTTGTAGAATTTCACAATAAAACTGCTTCTAAAATTAAATTAATCTGAAAATTATAACAATGAAATTGACTTGTGACGTTGGTGTTGCCAGCTTTATTATTATTATTACATTATACTAACGATACTTTAGCACTCGTGTCGTCTAAACAAGATTTAACAATGGCTACATACCTTTCACTGTCAACACTCAGGCTTCTTAGATAAAGCCCATATTGTATTCAGAATTCAACAAAGCTATTTGGGATCGTTAAATAAGAGAATTTTTATATTTACGATCCTTGTGTAGACACCGGGGATTAAACGTAAGAGGGTGACTGTTTAAATAAATATTTTCTCTGTATGTCTTTTAGAAAATTAAACGATTTTCGTTGTCTCTAAGTCTTGAAACAACCTGTCTTGTTGGGTAAACTGGACAGTTTCCAAGACAAGGACTATATCTATCTAGACTGCTACAAGAGGGTAAGATAACTTATTTCGGAAAAATTAGAAAACTACAAAATAAGAGGTTTATTTATAAAGTTAAGAAACTTCTAAAAGTCAATTTGCTTGCGTGTATGACCAGTTTTATGAACGTAAACGAAGCAAAAGGAGTATGTAAGGATCTTGGCAGATGGCGTTCTGTAGTTTCTGCCCCATGGGAAGTAGGCGCGAGTTTATAATGTACAGTGACCTCCAAAAGTTAGTTAATATTTTCCACTTAAGCTTTGACACACCACATTATTAGCTCAACTGTGGCAAACATATATTATTCTTACTGCTGGGACACAGACCTCCTCTCGGTGAGAGGGAGTGACCCGTAATCCACCACGCGGACCCAGTGCGGGTTGGTAGGTGCCACATTTCTTCGGATTTTTGGTTCTAGGACATGCCGGTTTCCTCATCATGTTATCTAAGAGCAGTGATGATGAAATTATTTACACAAAGTAAAGCGCCTGCCTGGGTTCGAACCCACGACCATGAACACGTAAATCTTGGTCGTTACCACTGGGCCACCACTGATCCTATTTACAACTCAAAGTTTTGATAATCTGAGCGGCAATTCTCGTAATTTTAAGAACGCTCTGTCTCAATCTGTCAAAAATACCTCTTTTTTCCCTACATTTTTGACAAGTTTTTGATGCATTTTCTGGCAAAATGCGTATTTGACCACTTGCGTTTCTGATGACATGCTAATAATCCGTTGAGATTGCGACTAGATTTTGAAAGTTTGTAATTACGGGAATTGGCGGCCTTCAGGGGATCAAACCGGAGTAAATCCTTAGCTTAACCGCGATATGTCTTGTATACGATCTGTTTGCCTTTGATGAACAAAAATCAATTCAGCACACAAGATATTGGGGCAATCTGCCTAGTATATGATAGAATGTGTCCATATTATGTACCTACATACATATTGCAACGCTGGAGTAATACTGCGTTCAATCTGCAATGGAGCATATCCTCATTAGCAATCTGTCGCTCAATATATTGGACGAACGTCCAGTATATTGAGTGATATGGATATTCCATACTCTAACAACTACACAACTCTGCAACTACTCTGACAATGACAAGACAGCTTCTTCTGAATGTTGGTTATTGTTATTTTGCATGTACCGAGAATCTTTCAAATTATGTTTTTTGGATAGAATTTTTTTAATGGGTTTCTAATTCTGAATGAGCGTCTTTCAACTGTTCTAGAAAGGAATCATATTTAATAATCTAGGTATTTAATTTACTTATGTTTTGCGCAGATTACCTACGCATTATAAAGAGTCATGCATTTGCATCCGCGTAGTATTTATAAAATTCTTGATATGTTCTCTGAAGTAGTCAATGCTTCAGTACCTAATACCTTACGTGCTATTACTATTAAAAAACGGCAACAATAAACATACGTGTAAGCAAATAAATAACAATTTTCCGTCAGGCCGTCGCGCGTCGCGTCGGACCGTTTGTGAAGAAAGGTCGAAATTAAGCACGCTACTGACAATCTACATAATAGATACATAATATTACAAAACATTGTTTCATCATTAAGATGTATTATGGAGAGGCCAGCATTTCCTCCTCTCCAAGAATTTCCATAAATGCATGAAGTGAAATATGCACGAGGTACGGTCAGCATCAAAAGTTGATTAATACTTCAGTTTTTTTAATCTTAGTTATTGAGCAAAATATTTGTTCAAAATTGCAGCAGAAGATTTTTTTTTAGAATATATACTCTTGACTATTATGTGAAAAGCTAAAAATCAGTTTATTGAAAAAAGTTCTTGTCAATTTAATAACATGTAAAAATGATAGTGTTAATCGACTGTAGATGCTGACTGTACCTGAATTTCTTATTAAATTTTACGTCTTGGTACTGAGCTTCGCGACAAGTTAGGAAGTTTAACATATTTTTAATATTGCTTAAATTTTTTTACGTTCGCAACGCCCGCTGTTGTTCAGATATTCATAAAGACTTTTTTTTTCTTTTACTTTACACATCACTAAACGAAGGTAAGAATACAAAATGTTTTATGAAGAATTTTTATAAAAGGAATTTAATTTTAACACGTCAGTGAGTAGTATATAAAGGTAAAAAAAGTTGGGCAAGCGCGTTAAAGTTACGCAAATTATTTTTTTGGGATTCTGTTGAAGATGTGCCTTTGGGGAAAATATACCTAATATTTTCTATTAGAATGACTCGCGTTTATGACTCGTCTGATCAAAGCAGCGCCCAAATTGTGTAACACCCTATCAATCACCATCTGAATAATTCTGAAGGATATTGGCTAATCCATTCTTTATATATATTATGGTCGAAAAATTTGTCGGCTCAAAAACGTAGATAACGCAAAGAATGTTTTTGAACTGTCAAAATTAGAGCCATTGCTACTGACAGCGTATTACGCAATTACCTTGCAAGTTTTACTTATCCCAAAGTCTTTACTATTTCTCAATAATTCATTCGGCAAAAAAAAACTGGCTGCGTAAAAAAAATTAAAAATTGCGTCGAAATGGATTGCGCTAACACTATTCTAGCCTAGATCCCTTTTATATCACACCTACACTGAAATGTCACCCAGGTACTGCAGAAAAGTCTTCCGTGATGAATTCTATTTTTGTACTGAAACCACTGAACGGCAAAGGCAAAGCTCTCCCGTGAAGATTGAACTAGAACACAATATCTGCCAACGCAATCCCAGTAAAGGGATAAACTTTGAAAAGTAAGCAGTCACTTTGTTTGGCTGCTTCCACCAAGTTTATCATGTTGAATATAGCTGAAGGAAATTGTTTTACTATAAATATATGAGAAATAATATGCGGAGGATATTGCAGGATTTGTGGTAGCGGTGTGTTTATAAGCGAACCTTATTTTAGGATGATATTTATTTTAATAACACACGGCGGTTCGATCGTTATGTGAGTGAGGTTGGGTTCTTTCACGATTAGAGCACGGATTGGTGATTGTTCACAAATCAATTTATACCTCTTCACCTTACATTGGCATCATCTACTTATGGGCTGCTCGTTTTCAACATCATTTTTCATGTCGTCCTTGCTATTGATTATTTATTTTACAAGCGCAATCTTAGCTTTTCATTTCACATTCCTACCCAGCATTTTGATTCATCGCTTACTGAGCAACAGTGCCGTTGGACGCCTTGGTGTTGATAATGGTATTTGAGAATTCCTTAATAAGAGTGTTATTAAATTTTTACAGCTTTTTGTTTTGCGTCGCCAAGGTGAGCCTTTGTATGTCCCTTAGCGTCGGTAGACAAATATCCGCATTTTCGTTGATGTCCTGCGCCCACCGTGACACCGACTGCGTTTTATCTTGGCCGTCGAGACTCGGCACCAAACTGTCTGCATGTCTTCTGAATGCTTGCTCGATATATTCAATGTATACCTTGTGCATTATAAAATCTCTCGCGCCGAAGGCTAGTCTCTGCTGAGATGACATTCTCATCAATTTATTTAAATACATCCAACACAGTACTACAGTGGCGAAGGGTGAATTTATGACAGAGGTAAGACGGAGAACGAAAAAAAAATGCCAAAAAAATTTCAATTATGAATTGACTATAGTGTGGTTATTTTCTGAATTTTCGAAGGGAAGCCGGTGGGAATCGAGTTGTATAGTACCTTCTCCACTGCAGAACTATAAAGATTGTGTCTTCAAATTCATCACCACTAAGCTTTTCTGGCAATCCTTGTTGACTCCAACCATACGACTGGCGACTAGAATCAATTCTATTTTAACATAATTTTTGACGTTCAAAAGTGCCTTTTATGTGCCTATTTGAAATAAATGCTTTGACTTTAAATGCTTTGACTTTGATTTTGACATATTTTCGATCGTCATCGATGGATCCTCAACCGTTTAACAGCACTACGTAATTTCAGCGGAGATCGTCATTTTTTTTCATACGTCTTTTTCCTGTTAATGATTATAGTTTGTGATTACATTATCATCACATTTTAAGGTTTTTAAAAGAGTCTCATATAATCACGAACACCTTTTTGCCACAACAAAATTAATCTTCTTTCATTATGCGGCTGCAGCCCTAAACATTACAGCGCAATGAGAAACTGATTTAACGGGAACCCGAAAGGCAGAGATGCAAACCTACTAGGTGTAATAATTAATTAAATATTTTATATACATTGTCCGTTATGTACTGGTTTAATTAAGCTTACCCTTTCACATAAAGGCCTTTCCGGGTCATAGTTACCGAATAATTTATTGAATGACCTTGCTTAAGTCCATGGAAAAGATAGGTATTTTGTAAGTGTTTTTTTTTTAACAAAGAAAATAAAGAATGTTGCCTTATTAAGGTTGGTCTACCCATTTTGAAATAATTATCTTCTTTAGATAAAATGCTAAATTTTGGTTTTAATCGCTTCTGTTTACCGTTTTAACATAATATATTTAATCTTTTTGCGTAGAATAAATACTAGCTCACACAAAACGAAAAAACTTATTTTATGGAATTAAACGAAACAACTAAACGATTTTTACTATGCATAAGTAAACATTTTAGATTGTATCTCTGCAATTGAAAACCACATAAATTAATTAATATAAAGCTCTGATAATCCAATTAAACCTTTTCGAGTAATTAATGAGTGCAAGACTATTTCAATTTAAAAGTTAATTACGCGCGACCAATAACTTTGCAGCTTAAGGGCTTGTAATAGTTCAGCTCAAATTCAGATTTTGCCCCCACTTCCCCGCGCTATGTATCATTC
Source organism: Amphipoea lucens (assembly GCA_947508005.1). Taxonomy (NCBI): domain Eukaryota; kingdom Metazoa; phylum Arthropoda; class Insecta; order Lepidoptera; family Noctuidae; genus Amphipoea; species Amphipoea lucens. The sequence goes on from OX382374.1 coordinate 12,633,516, forward strand.
TATCCCACTCGCACTGACATACTGATTCAGTTAGGGTGAACTGTACTATTGTTGGAAGGATGTCAAGAAATAAAATGATTAAACTTAACATTAATTTATTACATTCACATAAAAATTAGCTTTCACATTGTATGTGCAGTATATATAAAATTCTTTTAAATGGACAGGTAAATAATAATATAATAACAAAAAAACATGGGACGCTCATCATTCGCATAGCAAATACAAAGCAAAGACAAAGTTATTTATACATAATATTTGAGTAGCAACGTCTACAAACGAACTACACCAATCTTTTGTTTGACATCACAACCTACATCACGCAAGTAAAGTTTACCGCGAAATCCGCAATATACCTACTGCATTAGTGTTCTATGACCGACCAAAGACCATTGCTCACTCACTGACGGCGTGGCACGGCAGGTTGTGCTGCGGCATCCCGCGGCGTTCCGTGGAATCCTGCTGAAAGCCCGCCCTGACTGGACTGCGCCCCATTAACCGAAATGACCGCTGCACAAGTTTCAACCTTATTTCAACCAGCTTAGCAATCATAATTCCTCGACACAAAGTGACCCACACGTCCCGCGGGATGCAATGGCGCGCCGCGGCATTACGTGGAATGAAACGACATAACACGTCATGCCGCAGCATCCCTCGGTGCGTCGCGTCATGCTGCAGCGTCCCGCGGCACGTAGCGTCATTTCCCGGCATCGTGGTATCGAAATAAAGTAACATGAATTCTAAACTCATCGAAATAAGATTTAAAATAACTTGATTAGTAATAAAATCCTCTGCCATGACACGCCGTGCCATGCCGTCAGTGAGCGCCGGCCTTAAAATTACTTTCTTTTTGCTGATTCTTTGGCCAAAAAATAGGCTAGTCCTCTGGTCACGTGAAGAGTCGACCAATCGTTTGGCGATTTCTCTAATAATTAAGTGGGCACTCGGACCCTGTGGCCGTAGTGTTTCAGCCCCAAACGGCTGGTACATATAAGTCGGCTTATTAAGATTAGAAAGTTTCATACATTTTGGCTTTAACGATGGTTTAGAATAGAACACAATAACCTCGAACAACTGATGGTTACCGGCAAGGTGGATGGTAAACGACCAAGAGGTCGCAGCCCATTGCGATGGTCTGACCAGATAAGCTCTTCTCTTGACACGAAATTTCATGATGCGCTTCACTTGGCCAAGGATAGACAGAGATGGCGAAACATCGTCAGGGAAAAGTTGTTTTCAAGGGAGGATCACGACCCTCAGTAATGAGGAGTACGACTTGAGGAGGAGGAGAATAGAACGAATTTTAAAATAAGTTGTTATTAATGAAAACATTTAAATTAAAAAAAAAAAGGAATCAAGAGGAGGAGAATGACGAAAGCAAGAACATTTATGTGAATTCCCTTAAATCCCTAATTTCCATATTCCGTGTATGTCTGGGATCACATAACTCTGGTAACATGTATGATAAGTAAAAATTTGTTAATTTAGGTTCCATGAATTGTGCCCAATAATGATCGTCTTTCTGTATAATTTCAGTTTTGATATGATTTTTGCATCCCGACCATACGCCAAAAATACATGTATTTCTCCCAGTTATGTGTAGTTGTCCCTGCACCTGAATGTACCAAGGATGTTTCAAATTTATGGAAAGTCCATCTTTCGTTTTCCTCCAAAACCTTATTTTTTTTTTATCTATTGCATCGTCCAACGAAGTCCTGAATGCAGAAATTGGACACTTTATTTCTACTATTGTGTCTTCTCCCTGCACAACTCCGTCCGGAGTTGCACCTAGAAAAGGTAACTCTTTATCAATAAAAAGACCACAAGGCTCTATTTTAATATTAAGTTGTGATGCTAGTTGTTCCATTGCGGTTGTTTCGTTTTCTATTCCATGTTTTATGGACGGCACATTACATAATTTTTTTGGATATACATATAAGATTTTTAACTAAATTTTTAACACTAGAATTTTGACGTCTATTGACCACTTTGGAGAAATTAGAGGCTGTAAGAAGTTTCCTTCTAAGTTCTAACCACTCACTGGAATCTCTTTGAAGAATCGTTGATATTTCAACGTTTCTTCTGTCTTCTTCTGAGCTTGGTAAATTTTTTAAAAAGTCCTCTTTGCAGCGATCGTACTCTAAAGTGGTCATATCTGGCTTTTGACAATGTTCACCATAATCTTTACTACTTTCTTTGTTATTAATTTTTTTTCGTTTTCTATCCTTTCTTAAATCTTTAAACACACCCCTACGTTTCCTAAAACGTTTCTCCTCTAATTGAAGCACTAGTGGTCTGACAAACTACAGCAGCGTTGCATCTCGACTCATAGCCCTGACGTAAGGAAAAGTTAATACGTTTCCCTCCAACAAATTTAGCAATAATGTTGTTGAAGGATTCTACTTTATTGCTATCAGTATTGTGCATCAAACTTCGAGCTTTAGCTGCTACAGTATTCACTATAAACTTTCGACGGCATTTGCACTCTGTAACAGTTACACGTGGTGGGATAATTATTATTACACGTAGGAATGTTTAAAAAAAATGTGCTTTTGGTGTAGGTAGTTATTGATTGTTCAAACAATAATTAGAAGTATGGTCTAGATAATATAGGTGATTACAAGGACTTATTAGCAACATTAAGTAGGTAGGCAGTTAGTTGGGCAGACACTCACGGATTTATCAGAATATTCTCTTTATCATTATTATTGTCTTCAGTATTTTCCAATCGACGTTTTCTGGAAAGATAAATGTAAATATTTTGAAAGTAGTTGAATATTAAGCTAAACTAAGCACCTACGTATGTACTTATTACTTAGGTTCATAATTTATGTAGGACGAAGGCAACCGGCAGTATTTCAACCGGATAAGTGTCTCACAAGTTCGTCTTTGTATTTAAGTAGGTAGTTACTTAATTAGAAATGATATAATAATATTAATCTAGTTTAAAGCTACAATTACGGATGGAACTGCTACCGTAAACATACTATCGCTGTGACAGACCACAGCGCAGCGACATGACTGGTTTCTATGTATTCAACTTAGTAGATTAGTATTATTATTTCATTTCTTAATACGTAACTACCTAAATACAAAGACAAACCTGTAAGACACATCCGGCTGAAAATAAACTACTGGTTACCTTCGCCCTTCATAAATTATGAACCTAAGTACGTACGTACCTAGCAAAGACCTACCTTTGGAATCGTACCTTTAGCTTTAGTTATATTTTATAAAAAGCTAGGTACTTACTTCATAGCTTCGTTCATATACTTGACCGTTTTTTTACGCCAACCAATCTTCTTCTGCATCGCTTTTCGCTTATTACCCATTGTTGCTGCTCGAGTTAAAATTTTTCGTATTTACGCTCACTCTATTTCTAATCACTGTGTCAATTTGACAAAAATTGACAGCAAAAATACCGTACTTACTTTATTTTTGTAGCCTGAGTAGGTTTATTATTATTTATGCGGTCGCTAAATTCAAAACAGTTTGTAAGCAAAAAATCCCATAGGAATTTTGAAAGCAATTTATGCTTAAATAAGTTATAAGCAGACCCACTAAAAAGCGAGAAATAAAAACGTTTTAACAAAAAAAAAAACGACTTCCAAAAAATCCACAGTGTAAAATAACTTTAATTTCGGAAGGCGGTGGCAAAAAACTTTTTAGTAACGTGTCTATAAATTGTTTTCAAGCATCGTCACGAATCTTCTAGCACGATGAACTGTACTCTACCGAGTTTTAGCCAACGGATCAGACGGCTTTCGAGGAAGATACAGCACAATAGACCACATCCATACAGTGCCAAAAATTATACAGAAATCCGAAGAGTATAACCGGCCCCTTTGTCTTACGTTTGTGGTCTATGAGCAAGCTTCTGACTTTATCGAGACCTGGTCTGTTTTGGAGTTGCAAGTGACATTAATTATCTTTATGATGGAACGGATGGTCGTATTCCTTATCCGATCCGTTAGTTTGATACCCAGAATACTCCGTTCCATAGCCCTCTGGCAAACGTCGAGCGTGGACCTCTGCTGATTTGTCAAAGACCACGTTTGACCACCGTATGTGAGGATGGGAAGTATGCACACGTCAATGAGTCTTCTCTTAAGGGACAAAGGAAGATCACCCTTCATTATATCTTTCATGGCCCATTAGCTCATCCAGGCATTTTCGGTGCGTCTTGCAAATTCTTTGTTTTGTTTTGCCTGGAAAGAGACTATTTACCCGAGATAGAGATACTCATCAACGTATTCGACCTCCACACCCGTCACAGTGATCCTGCGATGCGCACTGTTCGTCATCAACTTGGTCTTTGACATATTCATCTGAAGTCCAACCTCTAGGCTTGCCGTGCCAAGATCGTTTAGCATCTGCGTCAACTCGGAGGCTGAAGACGAAAAGAGGCACAACTCAGCCTCCGGGCTGAATATTGATCAAAAATGTATTAACTTAAACCAAAAAAAAATTACATGTATCAAGCACAGCCAACACATCAAGCTAGCCGAAACTTTTAAATTTTCCCAATCAATTTTGAACAATATGTTTTAGCGATAAAGCTGAAAATCTATTAAAGAAATATGACAGGTTGTAGTAGCTTGATGTGCTGGCGTCTGTACATAATTAATTCTCAAAATCTGTCAGTGGTAATTTATGATTACTTGCGATGAATGAAAACCGTAGAGAATATAAAGGTTTTGTGTAAATTATTGGCTAATTTTATGCCGACTGTATTTTTTTTTCAAAATTAGTTAATGCAGATCATAGTTTCTGGTCTCCTATTACAACATAACGGGTTTAAAAAGACACAACGAGCCGAGAGTCACTTGTACTCCCCATTATTGTAATCATTTCTTTGTACTAGAAACTTTCTGGTTACGGAGATATTATTATTAAGGTCAAAATTACAACTTTCACTGATATTTTTTACGAAAACAAGTTTTGATATTATAACACAACTTTAAATACCTCCAGGACCCCTGTATAGTTACATGCCGGTGCAAAATTTACTGTTTGTGGTAGTGCGCATACAGCAAATGTTTACACCAAAAATTAAAGTCGATTTCCAGCAATTACTTTTGTCACAGATCTTTTGTGCAATGTTACTTAGTTTGATGTACGACGGCTAAAGTCTTTTTACACCCTGTATCAATAAATAGATAAAATTATTTATAAAAATAGTTTTACTGAATATATTGAAAACACCATTACACATTGGGAACTGTCTAAAATAGGTACGTTTACCTCCCTAAATTTTTGACAATGTTTTGACATTGACATGAGATTACGATTTTAAACCATTTCAAAAATTATTTTATGAATGAAAACTACAAAATTTGGAAAAAATAAAAATACGAGGCCTTATATTTTACATCTATATTTCATTTTACTTTATTACATAATTTCTTCAGAACATAAAACGTTGTCAATCGGGTCTTTTGAGCGCAAGCAAAGTGACACGGGTTCCCCGTCTGATAGCCGAAGCGGTACTGACAAGTACTGAATCGGGGTCCTGTCGGGGGCCGGGCGGCAGAGCGGTTCAAGGTATGAGTGGTTATAAAGCTGGATATTTCGGATCTCATCTTTTTACGTTAAATTTAACGATTAAAAAAATAAAAACGAACCTATGACACCTGCTTTATGCATAGTTTGATTAGCTTGCAAATTTTCATGGCCTAATTTGAAAATTTTCATTGAATATTCTCCTTTTATTTTGCGGTTTAGAGGTAACTTTGAGACTTCTTTGTATCGAGAAAATTGTATGCAATCGTGTTTTCGCAACCGATGACACCTCGCAGTAGTCCTCATCTTTATCGTATATTAATTTCAAAGTGAAAACTGCAGAACTGTTGGAACTACAGCCGTTAATGCTAAGGCAATTTTCGCAATCTGAACTAGTATCGGTCCTTAAGTGTGAAAAACGTGGTAGCGTTTATTGTGAAAATTGAAATTTTATTAATATAAAAGATTTTTGTACGTATAGAAATACTGTTTAAAATTAATAACTTTTTCATTTGAGATGGTAATTATATCGTTTGGGAAAAATGAAACAACAATAATAATTTCTATAATTTTGATTTCAGTACATCATCATCTACCTAGCTCTTTCCCAACTATGTTGGGGTCGGCTTCCAGTCTTACCGGATGCAGCAGAGTACCAGTATTTTACATAGAGCGGCTGCCTATCTGACCTCCACAACCTAGTTACTGGGTAATGCGAAACCCCTTGGTAAGACTGGTTGTCAACTTTCGAGCTTCTGACAACTCGTAACGACTGTCAAATATCCACGTGTGACCGCCGGGACCAACAGCTTAACGTGCTTTCCGAGGCAAGGAGGGGTCTTAGTTTGTAAAGATGGTTACCCATCCACGGACCAACCGCGGCAAGCGTAGCTTAACCTGATCGATCGACCTATGCGGCTGTTAATACTTAGCCACAAGCCCCTCATACCATTCTCGGATTCTGGTTTTCGGTTATTTATTCTCGTATCATTGGCAGTCTATTAATAGTTTTAACATGTTCAATGTCCACAAAGCAGACAACGTCGTCTTCCGAAATCGATAATGCTATAAACGATTTGCGAAACGGGCAAACAACTGTGGGCCACTGTATTGAAATAATTTCACCATAAGCATTTTTATTTTAATATTTTAAACAAAACAAGATACTTAGATATAAATAGAACAACTGTGTTTTCAATTCAATTCAATATTCATATCAGTTGTATTAAATATAGAATGACAAAAGGAAAGTACCTACTAACTATTTTCGCTTTCTTCTTTCGTAGTCAGTTTCGTAGGTGGCTTAAGGGACATTGGATAATTACTCCTTCGAAACAAGTTACATAGTAGTATAAATAAAGCCTTCATGGAAACCAGTTACGTAGATGTATAAAACAGCCTTCATGGAAACCAGTTATGAAACCCCGGTTTTCTTGAAGGCCGAATCGTCATCATCACTGGCAACCTTGTTCCACCCACTGCTGCGAAGGCCTCCTCCCTTTTGTGCCATGCTTCCCAACACCCTAATTTCGTAACACACTTTCAATCAAAGTCTGAATCATTTCGAAGGATATCGCTAATCCATTGCTTCATATGTTCGAAGAAATTGTCTGCTCAACAACGTAAATAACGCAATGAATGTTATTGAAATGTCAATATGCAAGCCATTTGCTACTTTTAGTGTGTTACGCAACAAAGCAGACAAGAGACACATATATAATCGAAGTACTTATACAGAAGTGAATTTTCAACAAAGTACTATATTATTATACTATATCCATACTAATATTATAAATTCGAAAGTAACTCTGTCTGTCTGTCTGTATGTTACCTTTTCACGCCTAAACCACTGAACCGATTTAAATGAAATTTGGTATAGAGATAGTTTGAGACCCGGGAAAGGATATAGGATAGTTTTTATCCCGATGTTCCCACGGGATCGAAACTTATGCGGGTGAAACTGCGGGGTGCAGCTAGTGGTCAATAAAATAAGAAATAAGCCCCTTCCGCTGGTATGAGCTGTGCAACGAAAATATGAAAATTAGCGTAGACTGGTACTATTATTTTGTAAAACAGCAACCACACCGCTAACTCTAACAAAGACTTAATCTTCATCAATAATCCATTTAAATACATCCAACACAGTACCAACTACTTACTATGTTAGAAACCTATAACAGTGCAAACATTTGACCCAACATCTCCGTTTGCAGGCTAGCTTCAACAATTGACTCCTTGATTGTAATAACATACAACAATGCAGTGGCTTTCAAATTACGTTGCATAGTGGCCGAAACTGAATTCTCTAAGTACCATGCGGAACATTGCAACAAACAGAGGAACTGTTGATTCAGGTAAATTTAAGGTAAGGCTTTGTCAGGTCGTTTGGGACTTTTGTATGTGGTTATTACGATCTAGTATATTCATACGATTTGTACCATGGCAACAATTGGAGATATTTCTGGAATGATTTGATTGATCTAAGTTTTTTGTAGATATTGGGCGAGTTAGCCATTTTGTGGATATTGTAGAAAATGCGGACAAGCAATAGTATCTATTGTCTTTCATGCCTGCGCCGATGATAATATTTCTTTCTTTATACATTATTTTTTAAATAGCTCTGGAATACTTAAACAAAAAAAAAAGTGATTTTAAAATGTATTGTAATTGGAGATGCTTTACTTTTCCGATTGTAGTGTAGTATTGACGCCGTTTACGTCCCATAGGTATTGCTACCAAACTCATTGTCCGAAATAGGCGTGTCCAGCAAGTTCCACGCGAAGAGTGGCGAATTTAGGCAATTTATATGGTAGCCTCTAGAGTCTTTCAGAACAATACCGCAAGCAGAAAAATAATTTTCCTAATTCGCAAACATCCATCTATCATAATCGTGGTAAACAAAATCATCACTTATCCTCAAGACAGTTAGCTGCCAGGTCCCCGTCAACAAGATGCGTGAATATATGAAGTTGTAGGAACAGCCCTACTAGTGACGTCATTCATATGATATTTGAATTTTATGAACGTGTTTTGTTATTTCGAGTCAAATGTTACTGTTTTTTTTTTTATTAAAATACGGAATACGGAATCTGCATGTTTTTTGAGCTGTTCATGTGTTCTGAATTATAAGCGCGGAGTGTATTATTTAATGCGTTGACACGTATCACGAAAACCACGCTTCGAGGAGGAAAATACATATAAATTCGCAATTTTATAGAAATAACAAGCAATATGTCTGTTGGATTTATAAATTTTCTGTTATTTATTTTTGAAATCTCGACTTTGATGATCCCACAAACCGATTATTATTGCAAATGGAGGAACAAGCATATTTTTTTTATCTACTCTGCTTTACTGAGAACCTTTATCAAAGTTGCTAAAGGTTCAAATCTCAACCACAGAATCTAGATATCAGTAGTTATTCAATGGAATAACATAAAAAGACTTTACGTAATCCGATATTCAATCGTCATAAGGGCCAAAACACACACGCTACTTTTAGGATCGGCGATCGGCGATTTAGCCGCTTTTTAGAAGCTAAATGCTTCGATACAGTCGCAAATTCGCAAATCGCCGATGCTAAAAGTAGCGTGTGTGCTTTGGCCCGTACCGTCAACTACAGAACAATTGACGAAAGAATAAAGTCAAAGTCAAAACATTTATTTCAAATTGGTACAAAATAGGCAGTTTTGAACGGTAAAATTTACAATGAAATAGAATGCATTCTAGTCGCCCCTTCCAAAAGGTAGTTTCGAATAGAGAAGAATGGGCAATAAACTCCACCGTTAGGGCGGTTTCGCACTGCGTTCGATCCGAATTCGAGAAATTCCGGTCCGAAGTGACCATAGTCTTATTTGTATGAGGGGGTTGCACTAGATCCGAACTCTGTCAGAATTTAGAACATTCACAATTCAGATTGAAGTCGGAATTTAACACAATATTTTGTATACATTAATTATATTAGTAATTATATGTGAATACGACGATGATAAAAAAAACGTAACGAATAAACGTTTTTTCTTTCTTATGATAGAACAAAATTAGTATAAGTACCACAATAGGTAAAATAATTAAAAATGAAGCCATGACAGATAAATTAATTACGTGATAGATACAGTCATAGTGCTCATATATTTACAAACATTGTACCTATTAGTATCAACCAATCGTGACTTAATAAGATCGTAATCGTAACTAATATTAATAAAAAAATCAGCCAATCGTAACGAACACCAAAATAAATAACGTACCTACATACATATTTATAATAAAAAATAATCATTATAACAGAGAAAAACAATCTACAGGAAATAAACGAAGAAGATTTGCACGAAGGACGTGATGTGAAATAACATCGATTAATTACGTGTGGAAACTGATTCACGCAATGATCCCGCGTAAATTGTGCTTGTAAGCATGACTAGCTTCGATTAAATCACAAGAATTGTACTGATTTAGTGTAAGTTGTTGGTAAGTAAGTGTGGTTAGTTTTTGTTAGTGTGTGTTGTATTGGTGGAAGAACAAATATAGATAGACCTAGATAACGCATGTATCGAAATTCACGATCTGTATGAAATTGGATTGCAGCCTTGAGTACTTGATATTAATTAAAGATAAATCCACGCGTTCTTGAGAAAAAAGGTCTGGACAGACGGACAAGCAGACGGAAAACGAAGCGATAGCGATGTTATAAGGGTTCCGTTTTTCCTTTTGAGGTACGGAACCCTAAAAATAAATTTCTGCGCCATAGGCTTCTACTTCGTTCACCTTTTATACCCTGTTTTTGTCCAGACGGTAAAACATGTCAGCTGGTATAAACAGATAAGAAGAAAAGCGCAGAAAAATACGTACAGACGCCAGCACATCAAGCTACTACAATCTGTCAAATTTGTTTATTAGATTTTCAACTTTATCGCTAAAACATAAGGTTCAAAGTTGTTTGGGAAAATTTGACAGTTTCTGGTAGCTTGATGTGCTAGCGTCTCTGTACAATAGTGATGCGGTTGTGTTTTAACTCAATTTGCATTAAAAATACATTTTCTTTCCTAATTTATTTTTATTTTACACCTGTTACTTTTATTAAAATAAGACAGAACTAACAAAAGTTCCACCCGATCTAAACTATTTATCAGGGATTTCAACGGCTATATCTGGCTTTTACAACTGCAATACCTTTTATATCTCGTCAACATGACATATGCCCCAAATGTCATTGTGTTATGCGTCACAGAGAGCCAAAGTTGAAGCCTGTAGTGCTTCGAAATTCATTGGTACTCACCCTCCAAAATAGAACAAAGTGCAATGGAGTTCGGCGATAGAAACAAGCTTAGCTGAAATATTTCCGAACGAACTTCTCCTTTTCACAAAGAGATGTATTATTAGGTAGGTACTACTTTTAACATGGTAGAATTTTAACTAAGCTGGATTCGGCAATTTCAACGCAATCTCAACTCATCGAAAATTAAATTATAATCCAACATACTGTTATATTTCAAGCAAGTTGAATTTTCATAATTTATTCGAGTCTTTTCCTTTCCAATTGATTGAAAGATGTATAACAAACATATGCCTGCGCATCTAATCGCCACGTTTAAAACTCGAGCATATTATAACCAAGATAAACTTCAACCATGTTTAACTTGAAGACGTGTTGACATGTATGTTATGTTAACACCCTAAAGAGGGGTTGGTATTTTATACATTTATGAAACGTCACACTCTTTTCCTTTGGAACGTGAGGGGAAGTTCAAACGATTCGGCACAATGTCGGTCGCGCAGTCACGTATACCTTAAATAAGTTATTTAGGTACCTACTGTATCCACGTGTTTGATTATGATTATGAATTGGCGTTGGTATCAATGTTGAATTTTTTATTGATGCTAGATTTATTTTATTGAAGCGAAAACTTCTTTAGGCACGTTGGGCATTTTTGAAATGGAAAAAACCATTGAATTCGCGCCACTGTTACCGTAGCCGACACCGCTTCGGATGTTTTCGGCTGTCCTCGGGATGTACAGTACCCGGCGATAAATATTGCATATCGACCTTTAGAAAGAGACAATCGGCTAATTTCGGCTTCGTAGAGCGTTATCTCTGTCGCACACTACCTATGTGACGTTTTGTCAGTCGTTGTTCAAGTGCGATAGAGTGCGGTCGCGTCCAGTTCAAAATATATATTAAGAGTTGTTAACACCCCCAAATTTAAATAATATAAAATTGTACTACGGCATCTTTAGCCATAATCATAAACTTAGACATGTTGTTGTTAACCTAAAGCCATCATTTATAGAAAAATTGGTGTTTTTATACAAAGAATTAAAAGAATTATCAAAAGAAGCAAATCATAATTGTTTTAACAGCTCCTAATAGATACCGGACTGTTTGTATTTCGTGCGACAGAGATAACGCTCTACGAAACCGAAATTAGCCGATTGTCTCTTTCCAAAGGTCGATGTGCAATATTTATCGCCGGGTACTTTACTCGGTTTTAATGTATTTCCGAAATCTCAGTAAGTGATGGCAAAATATTCTGTTTGTGTTTTGTTTATATGACGATTCAAAAATACACACGTAATTGTTCAAGTTTTCACTTCTGTCGGCACTCCCGGAGTGCCACTTTTTTTTTTGTAGCAGGTGGGACACCGTTGGTTTTAATTCGGTAGGAGTCCGACATAAACCCTTATTCCCCCAGCGAAGGGGAGCCCTAAGAGAGCATACTATATACTTATTACACACAGGTATTATCATCTATACCTACTGTCAAAACCTGGCAACATAATTATGTGACGACAGCAACAAATTTCACCCAGGTAACTCCATCCATTCTCCTGCAAACTTCTAACTAAAAAACCGTTTCAGCTAGCTCGTTTTCAACCTGATTCCAGGACATAAAAAATAAAAGAACGAAACAACATGATTACCCTGCAACAATGTTGGCAGAAAATACGTCATCGTGACAGAAAAATAGCTCAATCGACGTCGAGATTCCGGTCAGGATAAATAGCAATTCCGAAGACAATTTATCTTGTAAATGTCGTCATTTAATTGGTTCTACTTTTTGAATGAATTCGTTTATTGGTTTTGATTTTGAAAGGAGACTGTTGTTATGGTTTGAAGAGTTTAAGGGAATGGTGACACTGCCTTAACGATGGCGGTTTGCTGTTTCGTTAAGTATACCTAATTTCCGAGATAATTGTCTGGATTTTAATTGATCTTATTAGCGCCATAATTAGCGACTGTGTAGATAGTAGAGTACGATATTAGTTAGCTCGGGAAAATTATATTGGATTCGAACAAGCACGTCACACAAAAATATTTAGCAAAGTTCTTGGATAGGAGATAGCTTTGTAAAAATTAACAAATACAGGTCCCAAGTAACGTAAAGAAATACCTTTAATTGCACCACTCGCACCTACTTACAGTTCATTACAAGTCCAACTTTTAAAATAAACTCAGTTTTCTCTTATTTATACACAAAAAACAGTCAAAGATTCTTTACCTATTAACAATTTCAATTATTCTTAATAAAAATATCGTTCTTGGGAAAAGTTTTTCCATTCCGAAATTCCTCTGCCGATCAAAAATGATAAAACTTTTGTAGAGTAATTAAAAGACAAAACAACAAAACTCAGGAACTTTGTTAATTTATTAAAAGGGCTCATAGTTCGTGGGACGGAGATTTTGTTAAGAAAGTCACCGTTTGATCTGTTACTGTGTAAGTCGATAAAATAGACAGAATTTCGCGAGGTGTCTTCGTTCAATGACGTCAAATAGAATAGAATAAACATTTTTTTTGCAAAAGACGATATGGCTTAAAAGGGTATTGTAACTGCGGAGATGACGGCTTATAAAGATGTAGGTATGAGAGGATGTTTTGATATAGGGCACAGCCAAAATTAAAAATAAATTCTAAAATTAAAAAAAAAAAAGACGGGTTGCACTCCGGGAGTGCCGGCAGAAGTGAAAACTTGAATATTAACGTTGAAATAAATCAATTATTAATTGAATTAATATAACTAAGTTTTTTTCACTATTTCTGCGGCACTTTTTTCATTAATCGATGCACTTTGTTCAATTTCCATTTTTTTAAACACTTTATATACGCGAATTTTACGAATACACAGCAGTGTGGCTACTACACAGACGGTCGAGCCATCAGCTGTCCATCCACGTCCGCGTCCGCATCCGCGTCCGCGTCCACCATCACCATCACATCACATCACCATCACCATCGCCATCACCATCGCCATCACCATCACCATCGCTATCACCATCACCATCACGATCACAATCGCCATCACCATCGTCATCGCCATCACCATCACCATCGCCATTACCATCGCCATCACCATGACCATCACCATCGCCATCGCCATCACCATCTCCATCACCATCGCCATCACCATCACCATCCATCCATCCATCCATTATCGTGTCTCACTTGGTTCACTTCGGTTGGCGCCGCCGTAGAAAGAGATGGGGGGGGGGAATCTCTCCTGACGGTCACGTGTCCTGACGCGATGCCCTGACGCGAGTTTAACATTTTTTACCCATTACAAAAAGTGTTCAACGCCGCTAAAGAAGTTTTCACTTCAAAAATACGCACTCGGGGACTGCCGCGGTAAAGCTATTGCATAGCACGCACACAAACACCGTGCCGAAGTCTGCTGAACTGAAACGACGTTAGACGATGCACGGCTTTCAACGCCGCAACGCTGTGCCGGTCGGAGTGGGGGGTGTTAGGTTTAATTTCGTTACGGAATTTCTTGATTCGGTCGCCGCGCTCAAGGCCCGCGTTAAAAGCTATGCAATAGCTTAAAATGAAGAAATAATTAACAATTTTTAAATATCGGATTTGTTATGATGAGTATGGACTTAAATTCAAATACATCTACTATCTCACAGGACTGTATCATCACGATCGTTTCTAGCACCCTTTATTATGTTTATCTCATATTTTGTTATGTAATCTTTTTATTGTTAATCTTTCTTCACCAGTGAAATATAATTTATCCATTCCACTACTAATTGCAAGTGAGTCAGAATACGTGTGCAAATCATTGTTATTAGTTATTTTGATGTTCATTTGTTTTCTCATATCAGAGTTATCGGGCAGGTCTTTTTAAACGCGACACAGCGCGCGTCTCGCCCTTGTGTGAACGCACCCTTAGAGCAAAGTGATATTTACTGAGTTAATAATACCGTTACCCTAAAAACAAAGATGTAGAGAAAACCGAGAACTGTCGTGTTCTTTTATATTTGTTTGGCAAAACTATTACTGAAAAAATAATAAAAATGTAACATGATCTTGTCACCAACTCACCATTTCTCTTTCTATCTCTTACATCTGAGGTCTAAAAGAATTCTGTTCGTACCTCTCCTTAAAGATTCGACGTAATTCATTTTCTTCAGTTGACACTCGCAATTTTGTAGGATGATAAACAGCTCATGCAATCTACCGTTTTTTATATATATTTTATGAATAAATTTAAGGTTCTGTCCCTAACCAAAATTGGATTTTTCATGGTCACGGCTATAAATTTCACAAGAATCATGTAATTTTTTGATAGCAAATTGACTTTTTTGTAATAAAATAAATAAACTTTATAAAAGCAGCTCGGTTTTTATTTGGAAATGGAAAAAAATGAAATACGTACTTTGAAAAATGGCTAACCTGAAGGACAATTCTTGTAATTTTAAGAACATTCAGTCTGATCTCAGTCTCAATCTGTCAAAAATCGGTTTAAAGATGATTCTCCTAAAGAACACAAATAGTTCACTTAAAATATGAGATTAAA
Organism: Amphipoea lucens; assembly: GCA_947508005.1. NCBI lineage: Eukaryota > Metazoa > Arthropoda > Insecta > Lepidoptera > Noctuidae > Amphipoea > Amphipoea lucens. The sequence continues at coordinate 12,648,816 of OX382374.1, forward strand.
AATAATACACTTAGACTATTTATTACATCATCACACCAGTCGACAATACATAAACTGAGAGCGATAACAATATATAATATAATATAATATATAGGTTAATATATGTGTAAATAATGTTATGCGAAAATATAATTAGGAGAAACAAAAGTAGTTATATTAAGTCTTAAAATTGTATGCAAATGGATAGGGAACCACTTACAACACCTTTTTGTCAGCGATATTTCCGTCTATGACATTAATTTATTCAACTAAGAATTTCAAATTTAAGCACAAATAAGTTGAGTAATTCTCAAAACCCATAAACAAGACCAAAAACAAATTGAAACGAAGTAACAAATCTAATTATCTTCACTGTGAAGAATACCTGCTTAATTAAAATCCGTCTTCAAATAACTGAAGGTAGAATAAAACATTTTCCTCACAAAATTAGGTGTTAATCCTGAAAATACAGACTTAATTGAAAACAAGAACTTCTGTAAGTAAACTTGCACTTGGCTGAACAGATGCTTTGTGGGTAATAATTACAAACAAATGTTACGCGAATAACATTAAACCAATAGTAATAAGTCTTGAATTATTTTGAAACCTGTAACAACTATTTTTTATATCTGCACCCTAATTGCGTAACACACTATCAATCGAATCTGAATCATTTTGAAGCAAATTGCTAATCCATTGCTTCGTAAGTTCGAAAAATTTGTCTGTTCAACACGTAAATAACGCAATGAATGTAGTTGAACTGTCAAAATGAAATCGATTCCGATTGTTAATGTGTTACGCAATTGCCCCGCTGGATATAAGATTACGGGAAGACTAAAGAAACAAAACGAACGAACGAAAGGAATTACTTTTTGAGTAAGTGATGTGGTCATCACTTACTCTTAAAAAGTAATTCCTTTCTTTAATTGTTATTTTATGCCCGTTGTTCCCCACAGGTGGGCAAACACGTCTCTACTTTCCATTCCCTTTCCTCTATTTATAACTATTAACCTCTCTTTCATTTGTCAGTTTTTTTTTTCAGTTAGTCTTGTTGACATCTCAATGAAACCAAATTAAAGGAAAAAAATGTTGTTCGGAGCTTATAAATATTTGTAAGGCTATAGACAAAGAAAATGTCAGATCCAGGAGAAATTCTCATTTATAACGTCTAGTAATATTTTATCGGAACATGTATTCTGTGTCGGAACTTTCCGATATTATAAGACTTAGCCATACCCCTAACTTTCAGAAAAGTAAACGTAATATGGCTGCAAGCGAAAACAATATTACTACCCTCAATGGTTTACTTTCCTAGAAATAAAAGAGCACAAACATAGTGAGGAAACTGCCAACCGACGCCATTCCATTTACGTGATAACATTTTGTCATTTCCAATATTTAAGCGAGACTGTCTACTTCAATTTCCACTATTTCCTCATCATTAAAACTGTATACAGAAAAAACTATCCTTTGTTAACTCTCATGTGGAAAAACTTAATTGGTATAAACGATCTGGGACTCCTGAAAGCCGAGATAGGTCCGTTTCGGTCCCATGATATAAATCTCTGTCTATTCGACATTTTTTTGGTCATACAATGACATGTCGCTTGGCTGGCGATCTCTCTAACCAATTCAAAATTATATCGCTGTGAATACAAGGTTCAAAATAGAATGTTCCTTTCGTCTCTGACAATCTACTAATGTATTTTTGCCGTACGTTTGGAGATTGCTGAAAACATTTACTTTTTGCAATTATTCTGCGTATATTATTATGTCAAACAAGTTAAACACAAGTTTTTTTTTTTAATAGAATGAATACTCTTTATTATGTAGGTACACCATATAAATTACCGACATAAATATAAAAACTTAAAAAAAAAAGAAAAAAAAAATATTGATATAAATAAATATAATTTAATACGTATTTCCGAGATTCTAAATACAGTGCAGTCTTATTAAAACACTTAGTTGTTATTTTTCAGACTTTCATGAATAATTTATTTGATAGCATTTGTTAGATCTATTCGAAAAATGTGACTATTGTAAAACATATGCCACAAAATAAAGTATCACTACAATACCATTAAATTTATAAATAATGAAAGGCACAAATTATTTTTGACTAATTAAAAATAAAAAAACTTGAGAAATTATTTAGGGAGCTAGCTTAAAAAGCCATTAGAACAAGGTGGTGCCTTATCTTACTACGATAATAAAGTACCACCGCTTTATTCTCGTTTTAGGCCAAGATTTATGTTTAATTATAATTAGAAAAGGGAGATTACATCTATCTTCAAGATTTTAGTATTTTATGATGTGAGAAAGGTTTATAATGAAACATTTTTTCACGTCAGTTAAGGTAGCTATCAAACACACGCAAAAATGTGCGTGCAGTACCGTACACGTGATAGACGTAAACTTCTCTAAATAATAAAAGAGATTTAGTGTTAGAGACAGAGAGAGTTATATCTTTTTTCTCTCTCATGTAACGAAATGTGCCTAAACGTGACGCATCCTTAAAATTTCACTGTCCTCCAATTATCGAATCGCTGCCGAAGGAGTTTCACTTCAAAAAAATAATGGAAACCTAGATGTTTTGTTACTTATTATATATGTCATCAGAAAATAGATCTTTTTATGTTTCATTATTGTTATTTAATTTTTATAAAACATTTTTTTTTTTGGTGTAGTATCCACCATTACTAATTCTCTTTATTCGTTATTTCTACAAAATCTGCAATAACAGATCACCATAATTTTGCCACCACAAATAAAAGAGAGTTAATTAATATTCATAAAATATTGAAATCACAATCCGCTGACAATGCAATACCCACCCTATCAAGCACCGCCTGAATCAACACGCCACGATAGCAAAATATCATTTAATTACAAAATAATCCAATAATATTAGCTCTGAATCGGAACAAAACATAATTAGCAATGAGCGAACAGAAAATTGCATAAAAAAATCCGTTTGTAATTTAGATGGCAACTCGTCTACGGAATGTCCCCTCAAGGGAATGCGAATATAAAATTACGCAAAAAACGGTTCACATCAGCGGAGCATAGCTGGTGTGTCCACAGCCTACATGAAATGGAAAAATGCCGATCCAATCTTATGAAACGTCAGCGGCAAAAGACGGGGAGATTGTGATGTCGATTTTAGATTGTCGACGATGCGGTGGTTGGCAGATTTTTATGCGTTACGTCGATGTTATTGTATGTTTAAAGTATATGTAAAAGAGGGGAAATATTTATCTGATCCTCTAAAAAATTATAGCGCTTCTAATGATGGACACTTCTTTAAATTAATGAACCCTAAAATGTTTTGCGCTTCTAATGATTAACATTATTTTTGATAATTGAGCCTCTGTTTAACTTTCTAGCCTTTTCTCACGGTTGGTCGCAGTAACTAATCGAGGGTACCCCGGCCAAACGGATTAAGTAAAGTTGAAACTATGACCAACCATGCGCAAGACGAATTGGCCGCATAACCTACCTTGGACCAAGGGTTATGTTAGGATAGAACTGTGACCAACCGCGCAAGAACCAAGCAAGCGAAGCAAGTGGTGCCGCGACAGTGGCCGGCGAGTGCTAAATCCAAGTGGATCGCAGTTACTTGATTATTTAGTATTATTACCACAAAATGAGAACGATTTGAGGTTCACAAAAAGAGGCGCTATCATTATATTAAAGTGATCAATAATATTTATAGGCGCGCAAAATGGGATTTATTAGAATAGTTTGAATTAATAGGTACAGTCAACAAAAGATATAAGTATGCAGGATCAACGGATATAATTGAAGTTTAGTAAGAAACCGATGGATGTTATCGACTAAAATTTAATTTGATAAATGAGTTGTTTGTTTTCGTTTAACAAAATTTAATTTTATTCGAGAACACCCATCGGTTTTTTCCTAAACTTCAACTATATCCGACGATCCTGTATACTTATCTCTTTTGTTGACTGTTGACAGTTTTTATACATATACATGTTTAAAAAAAAGGATAAAGTAGTCGCACGAACAGCCAACTACAACGCACCAGGCATCGTAAACTGACTATTTTTAATTAATTAGCAACATTGTAATAATACCCATAAAACTAGACAACTGGTGAGTCTAGAAAAACTGACAGTGTTACAGTGTTTCAATACGGAAAGTTGTCTACATTTTAAAAAGGTTTTCGTGAAAATTCCAACGTTTTACGCACCTACACTGTGGTCAGACTGGAAGCCGACCCTAACCCCCTATGTATCAAACGTATGTATGTATCTGTAGTAAAAGTTGCGAAACTATGCACTACCACGAAGGTAGGGTCGCACTATCATTGTCCACCATTTGCCAGTGCCCCCTAACCTAGACATAGTCAATGAAAATTGTTAAAGCGCCTCGCATTGAGTAGATATTTGGAATAAAACAAGAACTGCTATTAAGGTTGAGTGAACTATGGAGATTTAAGTGGCAACGGAAAGTATTGTGATTTGAAAACTTGAAAAAAAACGTTTTTAAAACTTGCAATGTCAAATTGTCCTTTGTGGGGCGAAATAACTACTAGAGTTATTTAGCCCAACAAAGGACAATTAAAAGCCCTTATACGTACCGACTAGCTGCGCCCCGCGGTTTCACCCGCATAAGTCTCGATTTCGTGGGAATATCGTGATAAAAAGTCCCTTGTATCGTATGTCTTGATCCAGCTCATGGTCTACTCATGTGCCAAATTTCATCCAAATCCGTTCAGCCGTTTTAGCGTGAAAGCGTAACAAACAAGCATACAAAAATCAAATATTTTCTCTTTATAATAGTTTAGATTAGATTATATCATAATATCGTTCATTTGGAGAAACATCGACGTAAATGTATTTTTTTCCAAGAGTTAGTTACATATGACAAAGCACTTAGAAAGCGTATTTACGTTAGGAAAGTAAAAAAAAAGTAGCAGTTACGTCGATGTTTCTCCAAATGAGCGATATAAATTGCTCGTGGTGGTGCTCAACATTTAGTGCGTGATATTATTTTGTTTCAATTACAATATGCCGCCGACATGTGTGTCAATTTTTTGTTATTTCGTCAAGCAAAGGGCTCAAAAATCCTAGACTCAAAACAGTAAACCAGTTAATTCCTCCAACTTGTACGCAAACACATTATGTTCAGAAACTCTTGATCTCATTGTATTAGTACAACAGTATTATTAGCGGTAACTTTTGCTAAACAAATGTAACTTTTGTTAACAGACTTAACTTGATGCACCTGGCTCTGCTATCGGTTCCCAAATGACTCGAGTTTAGTTCGCAGTTTTGAAACTTTTCGAATTTGTTTCGCATTGTTTGTTGGGAAAATAAAAAGGGTATGTGGAAATGACAACAACTTTATTGTGCATGGTCTCTGTTAATCCAGAACTAACAGGAAAACTGTAGCAGGAAGGTTTTCACGAAAGAAAAGAGATGAAAGATTGGTTAATCTTTTATCTCTTTTCTTTTGTGAAACCGCGACCCTTGACCGGTTGGTCAAGGGTCGCGGTTTGCCGATCGGCGACGAAACAATAAAAAATCAATTGTGTCTCATTAGCGGCGCTTGACAGATTAATGGAATTTGAAAAGTATACCAGCTTACTCTTTTTTGCATGGTCTCTCTCTTTGATTTTTAGACTTTTGAGATTTTGAGACGGATGGGCAGAAAACTATAGAGAACACAACAACAGAAAAATAAAGTATTTAATTACAACAAATAAGAATAGTCTAAAGAGCTGGAAGTCATGGGGAGAGGCCTTTGCCCAGCTGTGGGATGATGCATGCTAACAATAATAAGAAAAGTAGCAAACTTCGGGAGAATACCTATCCTAACTAATATTATAAATGCGAAAGTAAGTTTGTTTTTTTTTACCTTTTCACGCCTAAAGCACTGAACCGATCATCCTGAAAGGAGACGGGGATTTCTGGGCCTGATTCTAATAAGTTGAGGTATGGTTTAAAAAAAAGGGTATATTTTTCTATTCCAAAATGTGAAAAATCAACTCAATTTACAATCTGGAAAATGAGAAATCCAAGAATTAAGTTAGGGTTACGAAGTAATTGGAATATCGATTCAAATATAATCGATTAACGTTGCAGAGTTCATAACTACTATTTACGAAAATGCTTTCACTAGATGATTAATTCAATTAAAATAATTAAATCTGTTAGAATTAAAGTATTAAGGGTTTAAACTAATTAAATATCTACATAATTAAGATAAATCAATTGACGTTTACTAATCGATCATTGTATTTTTAACCTGGTCTAACTCTGACTTGACATGCATAACATGACATCGAGACTCGTTCGTATCGTCTAGTGCGTGTGCGTTTTGAGTGTGTTTCCTCCCAATACTTTTATTTTATTGATATTTTCCTCGACCCCTGCTTTCTCGACTTCTGATCTTCCTTTTTGTACGACCCTTGCCTTGCTACCATACCGGACACGAAGAACCCCGCATAAACGTTGAACTTGGACTTGTTATTTTGGAGAGAGAGGAACAAACATAAATACATACAAATATACATACGTATACTGATAAACCCATTACCCTCCTTCGGCAGTCGGGTAAAAAATGACAATTGCACTTCAAAAATCGGCTGTTAATACGAGTAAGTACAGATTGTTACATAACCTCACTTTTCCTAAATCTCTTTTATCTCGGCTCTCAGATTGCCAAAATCTGCAAAATTTTCAGTGATTGTTTGTTAATATAGTAGCTATCAATTGACAACAATTTCATCTTTTTATATCCAGGCCCAAAATTGTATGAAAGCGTATCCGTCTCCTTTTGCATATACGTTGTCAGGTGTACAGAAACGGACATAGGGTACCTTTCATCCCAAAAAAAAGTGCTGTTCCCGAGGAAAATAACAGTAACGTGAAAATGATTGAATTATTTTAGAAACTTTAGAGTTTAGAGAGTGCGGGCGGAGCCGCAGGCGGAAAGCTAGTCCAACAATAGAGGTACTAAGGGTGAAAATTAATATGCCAATTATGGGGCAGGTTTGTGTCTGGCGATGAAAGGAAATACAACACTATTATAAAATCTATGAATATTCAGAATATCCTAATAACTTAGGTAAACACCAAATATTGCTAAAATCCTATCACAGTGAATTTACATAGAATCCCTATGATTTTGCATTATTGAACGTTGAATACTGCCAATCTTCTTCACATAATCCCATGTTTCCTCCAACACCTACAAATGATGAGGTATCCTATTGTTACCCTAGAGTCTATACATAGACGGAGCTTCGTAACACATTATATTACTAGACAATAGAACCATACTATTACCACAGACAATGAATAAGGTACTCAGTGCCTACAGTCTTAATACATGTTACATTCCTGCTGATCGTTATTACACTAGTTTTGTAATTAATCTGGATTATTGAATGTAAGAGCTTTGTTTGAAGCCCCTCTTGTTTGAATAAATTTAATTTTTCAAGCAATATATCTATTCTAATAATCTATATAAGGTCCCATTAAAATAGATGGACAAACTTTTAGAAATCATTCAGACTACCAAAATAAGGACGATGGTAAAAAAATATATAAGAAAAACGCATTAGATACTTACAAGAAAAATAAATCAACTGACGGAAATGCACTAATGTGTCGGCAATTTATTATTTTAGGTCAAAATAAAATCACTTTAATCAATGTTATTTTTTTGCTTGGATATCTTTGGTTAGACGTACTGAGCGCTGTGTTAAAATTTGTCCATCTATTTTAATGGGACCCTGTATACTAATGTTTACTATATGTTTGTTTGATCTCGCTAATCTCTAGAACTACCAGTCGGTTTTGATAAATTCTTTTTACATTTGATAGCCCAATTCTTGAGAAACGCTATAGGCTACTTGATATCACGCCCGTTAGGACAGTAACCGTTAAGAGCAGAGCAAACATAAAAAAGTCAGAAAGAATGTAAAGCGAAAACGAAGTAATAGCGCAGGCAGGCGATGCGATTCGACATAAAATTTCATGCCGATGTCGCAGGCAAAAGTTGGTATACAGACAGATATTAGATATATAATCATTCTTGTTTCCGATATATTATGGAATGAAATTTAATCTATGTTAACTTTAATCTACTAATCGATCTTTTGTCTAAATGTCATCAAAAACAGTTCGGCAGTTTAGCTGTGAAGACGTAACAAACAAACAACCTGGCTTTTAGATTGTTTTGTAAAATTAGCAGGACCTACGGACCTACGGAGATCTTCAGACAGAAAAAAAACGCCCAGAAAATAAAAGACAAATTAAAAACGTATTAGAATTCCAATTTAGAGGGTACCTATTTCAATAAATAACGTTGCCGCCGTCGTCTCCCGCTCTGAAACACTCAAACCGCATTAAATTCTCATTAGATTGATCAATTCACTTAAATTGTTCCCAATGTCTTGTAAGTGAAATCCTAACATTTTAATCAAACAGGGTCACAGTTTAATTACATCCTCGATTTTCCCTTCGATTCCCATATAAACGGTTCGCGGTTTTAAGGGCCTCACCTATTTTCGAAGATTAATTAGTCAGAATATCACTTTATTTATACATCATCATCATCATCATCATCAGCCTATAATGTTCCCACTGCTGGGACACAGGCCTCCTCTCTGTGAGAGGGATTCTTTATTTATACACGCAAACATATTTCGGGTTATGTTGAGTTTCACACGCAGAAGTAAAATAATTATGTGTTAACTCAAGCAAATTTAATAGTAGGGCACGTCACGCTCGGAAATTGTCGTTTTCACGTGCCGAAGTTAAACGAACGTGATGATTCGTAATTCAAATTCAAATGTAGCTAAGTAGAATGTTAATGCGTTTATAACGGTAAGTGCATTTAGTGATTTAACAGGGAAATGAAAGTACTGGCTCTGTACAGTGTGACCTCATGGAAAAAAAATCACTGCATTCAACTTCGAAAGATTTGATAAATCTAGCAGAAATTGGGACTTACCTACCCTTAAAACAGAACAAAGAAAACTAACAAGGGTTTTCCAAATTCATACTAATATTATAAATGCGAAAGTGTGTATGTCTATCTGTCTGTCTGTCTATCTGTTACCTCTTCACGCTTAATCCGCTGAACCGATTTAGATGAAATTTTGTATAGAGATAGTTTGAGTCCAGGGAAAGGACATAGGATAGTTTTAGTCCCGATATTCCTACGGGATCGAAACTTATGCGGATAAAACCGCGAGGCGCTGGTAGTGTCTCATAAATGCTCATCATCGTTCTTCTGCCCTAATCCCAATTTAATTGGGGGTCAGCGCAACATGTCTTTTTCTTCCATACTTCTCTATTAGTCGTCATCACTGTAGACACCCCCTTTCTAACCATATCATCATTCACACAGTCCATCCATCGCTTTTAGGTATTCTTATTTGTAAACTCAAACCGTCCAAAATAAAACCCACAGAAAATTAAAACTACACCATGAAAAGACTAGCCAACTAAAAACAGATTAAGACCAACTTAACTTTGATAATCAAGTAGCCATTTTCAACGTGAAATCAGTTTACCCAAACGCGGGCATTTTGATCTCTTACTCCGATTGCTTTTAATTGAAAAACTTCGTCAAAGGTCCTTCACGTTGCAAAGGAGAAGTTTAGTAACGCAACTAACCGATGTAGTAGGGAAAGTAAAAGACGAATTTGAATGAAACTGTGAATCCCGAGCTTTACATAATCTGGGGAGGTGAATGAATGAGATCTTTGTGCGTGTCTATGATGACACTCTTTTGAACACTGAACGAAGCTCAAACGTTACGCTCGGGTAGGTTGATGACAAATCGGGTATACTCGGCTCCAGTCTATCGATGACGCTGAACCGCGTATATTTTATTCTATGTATTTTTGATTAGGACACGTACCGCATAGGCTGGTTCGCGGGAAAATAATTCCTGAAAGGAATTGAGGGTGGCGTTTGACCAGCAGTGGTACAGTAAAGGCTAAACAAAAAAAAAAGTAAATTTGTATATTGGGACTTGGTGCCATCCATACTAATATTATAAATTAGTAACTCTGTCTGTCTGTATGTTACCTTTTCACGCCTAAACCGCTGAACCGACTTATATGAAACTTGGTATAGAGATAGTTTGAGTCCCGGGAAAGGACAACGGATAGTTTTTATCCCGATATTCCCACGGGATCGAGACTTATGCGGGTGAAACCGCGAGGCGCAGCCAGTAGTTAATAAAGAAATAAATAAACTGTGTACTCGGATGCAATCATAAGTTTTCACTCCTATCGTGTTGTCATAATTACACACCTACTTTTTTTTTAAAGTTGCAAATATACGAAATTGTGCTTGGTCGGTATTTATTTTTTCGCTGTAGAGTCGTTTTTGCAAATAAAATGTCGTTTGCGGCCAAAAAAGTGCACGATTCTGGTGTGCAGTTGGAAAACTGCCATGGCAGCCACCTTTGGTAATTGTGTTTCAGCTTTACGGTAACAAAAAAAAAAAAAGGGTGCCAGGAACATCGACGCGCAAACTAAGTAACCATGAATTCTGCACATGATTCTAGACCACCTAGCGTAGAAATGTTTCGTCAGTTATTTAAAAAAAAAATCATCAGTTTCATAAAAAAGTGTAATACTTACCCTAAAAAATAAAACCGAGTGTGCTTATGACCACAAGACTGAAGTGAAACTTCAAACGTATTTGGCTATGAGAGGAAGAGAGAAAGAAAATGTGCGCGCGCACTGCTTTCTCTTGCTTATATCCCCCACTTAACTCCCGTTCGCCTCGCCCGATCACACTTTTCGCAACGCTTATGTCACGCGTTCGCCAGCTTACTCCCCAAGTCAAGCGTGCGTAAAGAAGTTTCACTTCAAAAAATATAAAAGTGTAATACACGGTCAAAATGTTTCATACATTTTGCACAGCAATATTTTTGAAGTGAAACTTCTTTACGCACGCTTAACTTGAGGAGTAAGCTGGCGAACGCGTGACGTAAGCGTTACGAAAAGTGTGATCGGGCGAGGCGAAAGGGAGTTGAGTGGGGGATATAAGCAAGAGAAAGCAGTGCGCGTGCACATTTTCTTTCTCTCTTCCTCTCATAGCCAAATACGTTTGAAGTTTCACTTCAGTCGTGTGGTCATAAGCACACTCGGTTTTTTTTTTTAAATAACTGACGAAAAGTTTCAACATAAATATTTTTTTTTACTTTAGATTTATTTTAGAGAGCCTTGATATGGATTTATTGACTTCAAAGGAACGTTGTTGACTTCAAATATAACGGCACACCATACCAAATCACAGCTAGATACCTGATACTGGTTTCAAACAGCAATAGTTGTTCCCAGAATTTGAAGTCTAAGTAACTTGGTAGTTTAATACTCCAAACCAGAACTTCTATTCCTAAGAACTTGATCCTTTACTGAACAATACACAATTACCGGTAACTCAGTTTACCGGCGTCTTAGGACGTCAGTGGTAACAAGAGAGCAGTGGTGGCGCAGTGGTGGCGCAGTGGTGGCGCAGTGGTGGCGCAGTGGTGGCGCAGTGGTATCGGCCCCGACTTACGAGTTGTAGCTCGTGAGTTCGAACCCAGGCAGGGACTTTACTTTGTGCACTTAATTTCATCACCACTGTTCTTAAAAACGGTGAAGGAAAACATCGTGAGGAAACCAGCATGTCCTAGAGCCAAAAATTTGAAGACATGTGACATCCACCAACCCGCACTGATCTCGCGTAGTGGATTATATGGTCCACTCCCTCTCACAGAGAGGAAGCCTGTGTCCCAGCAGTGGGAACGTTATAGGCTGATTATGCATTGGTAAAAAAGCTATTATACTTAATAAAATTTAAACTGCATTCGCAATTTATTTGCCAAAATGTAAACAAATATGAGTTTATGGTAAAATAAGTTTAATTCCTACACAAAAAAAGTTCAGTTTACGCTACAACTTCAAACATTTTTACAACTCTTTCAATAATGCTAGTCACTCTGAAATCAACTTAATCATCATTAAAATAAAGTTGATATTTGTTTAACTTTAAATAACATAAATTTGAATAGACTACATAAATCATGGGTAATTTTTGAGTATTAACTCCTGCTGTCTCTATTTTCTCATTACTTAACTCTTAACACATTTTCCCCGAAACTTTCATAATTTTGAAAACTGGGAGGTTTCGTCTGTGAGCTCATTTACACGGCATACGTAATACGTTCCTACTTGGATCTGGCGCTTAATACAGAATTCCTTTTGAACATAGCTCATAATGTCATTCTCCTTTGCAGGTAACTGAAAATTTACGTGCTAATTAAACAAGGTTGAAAGTTTTATTATTATTTTTTGGGTACGTCGGTACCTACTGAAATAAAGTTCAATTAAACTTCATTTAAATTATTTTTATTATTACCCGGGACCCACCCCGTCGGTTCGCATCGCCTGCCCCAACGAAAATGAAGTGATAGCGATCACTTCGTTTTCGCTGAGTTTTCTGTCTGAGTTTTTTCTTTTTGTTCGGCTGCTAAGGGCCCTAGCGTGATGTTAAGTAGCCTATAGCCTTCCTTAAGAATCGGGCTAACAAAATGAAACAAGAATTTTTGAAATCCGACTGGTTGTTCCAGAGATTTTAGCGATCAAACAAAAAAACCAATAAAATGTTATTATTTCGTTTATTTGTTTAGTTCCTTATCTTATACATTTTTAAATATTACTTAAAATAGAAAAAATAAAACATTTAAAAATAGTGGTCCGCCGGTGACGGGAGCAGGTTCCAACGGCTACAGAAGGTCAGGGCTCCAGAAACAGGAACCTCCTCACAATACGAGCCGTATCGAGGAGTACTGCCTTCTGAATCAGGCCCTTGATCCAACCGCCTAACGATAGCCGATATCGAGCTTTTGGCCATCAGGCCATTAACCGATACGACATCGGCACAATGACAGCCGAGCTCACATTCCACTTTATCATTTTTATTACGAGTAGTATAGATAGATTGAGTTTAGACTCAATGTTAGTTGACACTTGTCTATCATTAAGCTTCTTACAAATGAAAAGAGGTTTCTATTTACTTGAAAAAGCCAAAAAAAATGTAAGAATTTTATCAACCTCACAAAAGGTTTCGTCTTTGATTCCTAATTTACGGTGCGGCGTGTCAAATATTTACTTAGGCTTGAGTATTTTTTTTGCACTTTGGCTTAGAATCTGAAAGGTTACTAAAGAAATAAATAAAATGAATAAATAATAAAAAGAACCTGTACTAAGCGAAAAACATGTTGCTGCTTTTTGTTGCCTATGTGCCTTCGACTTCTTTATTTATTGTGTTATACTTTTGATCACAAAGAGGGGCTTGTGGCTAAGTAATAACAGCCGCACGGTTCGATCGATCAGATTAAGGTACGCTTGCCGCGGTTGGTCCGTGGATGGGCCTCGAAAAGCACTTTAAGCCGTTGGTCCCAGCTGTCATTCGTAGATCATTGACAAGCGTTACGGATAGTCAGAAGCCCAAAAGTCTAACAACCAGTCTAACCAAGGGGTATCGATCGAATACGATACCCTTTTTATTCTCAAATGAATTTCCAATGAGTTTGAACATGTGAGAAGATATAAAGTCAAATACTTTGTTGGTATCCGATTATTGTTGTTTAACTGTTTTTATGTATCATCAAAAGGCTGTTTTAAAAATTGCCTTATTATGTCTCTTCCCATAAATTACAATGGGTATGATGATCTTTGATCACACATCAGATACCCTGGATCAGTATTTAGTACAATGGGAGTTCCACAGGGCTTGATTCTTGGCCCTCTCTTGTTTTTTATTTATATTATAGGCCGTTACTCTATGTAAAAACTGGTAATCAGCTGCATCCAGTTAGACTGGAAGATGATATCAACATAGTTTTGAAAAGGCTAGGCAGATGATGTTAAACTTTTAAATACAAAAAGAGAGATGCAAAATTATTTTCCACATTATCCTCTAATTAAAAAAATACGTAATGAGGTAAAATTTAAAAAACGCAAAGCCCAATTTGTTATTTCCACTTGATATCCATTCTTTTGTATGAGAAACTCGCTTACAAAAACCAAATAAATGTACTTTTTTTTAAAAACACCCAGACCAGTCCGAAAAAATTTAAAAATGAAAATAATTGTCCGAATTTTGACTACACATTTTAGCCCTAAAAATATGAATAGGTGTTGAGCTTTAATGGACCATAAGAGGAAATAGGACCATTATATCCAGCAACACAATAAAAGGTACTTACAATACGTAAACCTTAATTACACTGGTTCGCGTTTTTCAGCTTTTGTAATGGATTCGAATTCATTAATTTTTCGAACTTCGACAGTGGTCGCGAGTGGGTTTTATTGGCGAAAAGAACATTATTCCACGTGGGCAACATACAGGCGTTCGTATATTATAGGCTATTTTTATTTCATAAATAATGGAAATTGGAAAGCATCACACTAATATTATAAAGGCGAAAGTTTGTGAGTGTGTGTGTTTATATGTTTGTTACTTCTTCACGCTCAAACTGCTGGACCAATTTTAATAAAATTTTGTATGGAAGTAGCTGACACCCTGGATTAACAGATATGCTACTTTTTATCTCGATATTCGCACGGAATCGACATTTATGCGGGTGAAACTGCGGGGCGCAGCTAGTCAGATAATAAAATTACTTATTACGAAAAAACATGAGTTTAACTCCCACACTTCACGTTCGAAATGTCAAACAACTATTACCTATATATTATAGACTTACACAAAAACTTGTAGGTACTTCAAATATTTGAGAGGCAATCTCTAATTTCCCTACATTTTTGACACTTGTTTGTCGCCAAGATGAGACTGTCAGCGGGATTGTCCGAAAGGGTTACCGCTGCCCCGGAACATAAAGGGCTAAGGAAGGAACACGGGTGGGTTTTAGTCAGTAAGAGTTTAACACTCCCTTCCGCTCCACCCAGAGTCATTTGATGATTTCCCACCCACAAAAAAAAAAAAAGATGAGACTGCGACTAGATTATGAACGTTTGAAATTACGAGAATATTGACCTTCTGATGTTGTTGTTATTGTCTTATTTTTGTGTTATCAATTTTACTCGTTATCAAAACGCTCTTTAAACTACTAGACTATCCGGTAAAACCCACATTATTCTTCTTTATACACAGTTTCATATTCTTTTATCAGGGTAAACTCTCGTTTTAACTGCAACTACAGAAGTAATCTCCCCACTATCAAAGTAAGTTTTACAGGCTGCTGTTAAAATGTCGCTTTAAAGGCTACTGCAACAGCCAGGGAGCTAACACAGTCGACAAGAACAAAGTACCAATCCACCCTGTATTTGCAATATGGCCGCTACCATAAGTTATAGGGATTTGCTTTAGCCGTGCCGCCGTCGGGCTCCAACACAGCTAGACTGAATAAAACGTAGGTATATGTAAATACATCTGTTACATAACGTGATCCATCGATTTGCAAGGGTTACTAACTTTCCCGCCTTTGACACTTGGATGTGTTGTCGTTGTGTTAACAATAGAACTCTCCACTCTTCGAAAACTTAAACTTTTAGACAAGTGACAGTCGTTTTTTTATAATAAAAGATTCCGACGAACTGAGAACATCCTCCTTTTTTAAGTCGGCTAAAAAGTTGGTTAAAAAGTTGGAAGCACAAATAAATGTGGGATTTGCTTCGCTTTTTTTTTTCTAAGCTTACCAACGACTCGCTCCTGCTCTGCACGGTTTTTACGATTTGACAAAACATCAAGACTTTTTAAATTATACATTTACGTTTAATAAGTATAAAAGTATTAAACACATTATACACCTCTCATTTATCTAAATGATGGTGAAAACCGCAACAAAATCCGTAGCGCAGTTTGGAAGAACAACGAAATAATTATATATTATATGTGTTGTGTATAGCTTATAACTTAGTTAAGGTGAATGCGCAGTGGTAGACCGCGAAATTCAAATTTTCTTATATTATTATGAAATATGATTCGCGACTATAATAGATATTTATTACACAATTATAGTCATTAGAATCAATAATATATCTCTTTATGTTAGATTTGTTCCATAAGCACTTTTCCATAAGAGATTTGTTCTTATGGAGCAAAATATCTAACTTGGAACGATGTATGAATGATTCTAGTGATTATAATTCTGTAAATACGTACCTGTTATAGTCGCGAATCATATTTTGATCAAGATACAACCTGAAACTGACCTGAAAATTGCAAAAACGTAAGAAAAATTGAAT
Organism: Amphipoea lucens; assembly: GCA_947508005.1. Taxonomy (NCBI): domain Eukaryota; kingdom Metazoa; phylum Arthropoda; class Insecta; order Lepidoptera; family Noctuidae; genus Amphipoea; species Amphipoea lucens. The sequence continues at coordinate 12,665,053 of OX382374.1, forward strand.
TTCGCGGGCTACAACTGCGCATTCACCTTAGTGTTGCCCAAATTCAGTCTTGGTCTTGCAGTCTTGGTCTTGTTCTTGCGTTTTTGCAAGACCAAGACCAAGAACAAGACCGCGTATTTTTAGCAAGACCAAGACCAAGACTGACCGTGCAAGACTTGAGCAAGAACAAGACATAGCCTGCAAGACTCTTGCGTCTTGCAGCTAGGACTTAGCGCTATTTCACTGAGTAGTTAGGTGTAACAGTTCGGTGTATAGGTAGGTACGCTTAGGAATTCTATGAGACGCAAAAAACTGTATCAAAGAATATGAAAAACTGGACCTATGCGCATTACGACTAATACCATAAACATAGCGAATAAAAAAATATCTATTAAAATCAAACTGAGTGCATGCATAGTTATGTTTTAACCATCGGCACTTTGACAATGCGGCATCAAAGGTTTTGTACTTACTTCTCAAAGAAATTTGCCGCTTTTCGGAAGTACATGGTTATGATACACGCGCCGGCGGCTTCTTTTGAAATCTAAAACAATCGTTGCCGCCACGCCGAAATCATAACATTTGACACTATTTGATTGCCGCCATAGGGCGTAGGTATACTCATGCAAAATAATTTCCTAGTAGAGTACCTACAGGTGTTCCAAAGAATAAATAAGTTTCAGAGTGCTTAGAATGAAAATGAATACATTATACTGATCACGCAAGTAGTATTATGATTAGGATAAAATGGTAAGGATAGGTAGTAGATGTCATATTAATTCATTCTAGTAAGTATATATTATAATATTGATTACTTATATGGTTTTAAACTAATTACTTAGGTACTATTATTGTACATTTAGTCATTATATTTCTTAAGTTTTTACAAGAAAAAATAGCAAAAAAGTGTTCAAATATCACCCGTTTAATAAATATTGTAGCCACTTTTAAATATACTTGAAACGTGTAAAAAAATTCTACAAAACTAATAAAATAATATAAAAAGCGTAGGTACTTATATATATATATATAAGCGTAGGATCTTGTCTTCAAGGCTTAGTGATAGACGAGTTGGAGGAGTACCTGAGAAAACCAAGAACTGCCAGCTCGGAAGACATTTTAGATTGGTGGAGGACGCATGAGACAGAGTATCCGATTTTATCGAAAATGGCCCGTGATTTTCTCTCAATACCTGCAACTTCAGTACCTGCTGAGAGGTTATTTTCTAAAGCATCATTAGTAATTAGAAAACATAGAAATAGGTTAAGTGATGAGTCAGCCAGATGGTTACTTTGTATTAATTCTTGGTCAAAAAAAATTATATAAAGTATCATAAGCTAATGATAAAGCTGTTGATTTGTGTTGTATTTTATTTTTTATTCAAATAAATGATAAATCGTAAAACTCTTTTTATTAAATTTCTTATAAGTTGAGGGTTCAATCTCTTTCTAGACAGATAAGTATTGTTCTTTAAAATACAGTCAAGTTATTGTAATTAATTTGTTTTTTTACATGTTTTAGCAAATGTAAGCTTATAAATCATAAATGTTTATTAAGAAACAGTTACTTCCATGGAAAACGACATATAGGTCAGTTGATTTTTCGAATTTCTTATCAAATCTTCAGTTATTTATTAATCTGCTTGATCTTTACTATGGCTATGTTAATTCAAGCTCACAATGTTCCAATTCTAATACGTTTTTCTAAGATTTAAAGTAAACTTTAATAAATAGTAATAGACTAATAGGTAATTGCAAGACTTGCAAGACTCTTGCTGCAAGACCAAGACCAAGACCAAGACTGGGAGCGCAAGACCAAGACCAAGACCAAGACCAGGTGTATTGGCGCAAGACCAAGACCAAGACTGGCTAAGTCTCGTCTTGTTCTTGCATTTGGGCAACACTAATTCACCTTAATAAGAATTCAATGGTAATGACGCCAGCATTTGTAGCTTACGATTTGGTACCTTTTTGGTTAAATGAAATCTAAAACTCGTCGCGTCCCTAATGACTTTATGACCACCATTAAGCAAGATTTATCTAAACGTAAGTCACGGGATAGGAGAAAAATCCCATAATTATTCCTAACCCCTTCAACATAGCTATATATAGTTTCTAATGTCACTGACGGGAATTAATTGCCGCGTTCCTCGTTAGTTATAAGAGAAAGTTGGGACCTATTTGTTGGCACTATTTAAGCTGCATTATGCTAGAAAATTAAACACTATCCCCCTTAATAATAAACGTATTATATCAGATGAATAGTTACACACCCATTTCTCTGTTTCAGTCGTCAGTAATTTGACTTTCGAAAGAAGAAGACAAATCGTTGTGTAACTACACAGACGCTATACAACGTTTATTAATGGAGTTTATTTATAAACGATGGCTAAAGTTGAGTGACGTTCAAATGTTTGGTCAAACAGTCGCTAATCACTACTTAATTTTAAGCAACGTTTATGATTGAGGAGGTTTATGTGGTTTAATGCCATTGTGCCATCAGTCTAGTGTCATAAGAACTTGGTCCGGATTAGAAAACCTAAGGAGAAGGAGATTGCGCTCTTTTTAGGTAGCCTCTCTCTCTCTCTTCTATTCATAGTAATATAATATTATGGTAAATTGCTGTTGTATTTTTTAAACAGAACTTGAACATTCGAACGGTATTTACGACTGGACAAAACATGGAGATTCCTTTATTATATGTAAGTTTAATATTAATGTATTATGCACATAAACCTTCCGAAATAAATTATCTAAATGTTGGTAAAGTTAGCGTCAAAAACGCGGTCACTCCGATAGACACAAAAGGCGCCTTTTATTAAATTAAATTAAACTATTTAAAGATGAAATTGATCGTGTCTACAGTTTTAAGGCCATACAACGGGTGCTGCCCGTTAATTCTAGAAACTCAAGTATAAAGAATCTAAAAATAAACTGTTTTAGCTTTAGAAATCTAGGATAAAATTCCTTAGACATCCAACAGTATAATCAACCTATAATGTTCCCACTGGGTCACAGGCCTCCTCTAGGTGATTGGGAGTGATCCGTAATCCACCACGCGGGCCCAGTGCGGGTTGGTAGATGTCACATGTCTCCTTCATTTTTGGTTATAGGACATGCCGGTTTCCTCACCGTGATTTCCTTCACCGTTTTGAGAGCAGTGGTGATGAAATAATGTACACCAACTAAAGCTTATTTCTGAGTTCGGACCTACGACCTACAACTCGTCAGTCTTAGCTGTTTGTCCACTGGTCCACTCTAAGAACAGTAAGGTAGACTTATGTTCACGACACAAATGCAATTTCTCCGCTGTCTGTTACGTTACACTGTCGGCCATATAAACTTGCGGACCGTTGCAAGTCTTATTTCACTAACAGGTTTTTTTCTAACTGAAAAATCACCATTATCTTGTTGCAAGTATTTTATTTGAATACGTAACGAATATTTTGGGACTTGAACTTATCTACTTTGGAAATGTCTGAAGGGATAATAGTTTATTACATACAACAAAAACAGAGAAAACTGTTTTGTTTTATGACATAAAAACCGTAGGGTACAATGGACGCGCAGACGGTCTTATCGCCTAACGGCTATCTCTTCAGAAAACTTTTGGATGGATATGTAGGAGACAGTATTGTTATGATCTTGTTAAATAAGTTCCAAAAATAAGCTGGTTCGGCACTTTTTATGGCCCCAATAACATGTGTATATTTAAGTAAGAAGTATGAAATAGAAGTATCATAAATAAAATTATAAATGTTTCTAAATAAATATCTTAAGTAAATAAAACTAGGTCGCCCTGTTTTAATTTTCTCACCCAAAAACTGCTACACAATGAAGACTAATGAAGGTCACTAAAGGAATAACTAGGCCCATTATTTAGCGTTGAAAACAGCGTCGCGGCCTATCCTAGGAAATAAGATTAATAGCACAACACAGAAAACAAAATATATTATTTTAAGGAATAGGTAAGTAACATTAAGTTAATACAGATAACAATTCTTTAACGACGATACTAAAAACCAACGATTATTTTTAAACAGCCTCCTTACTCTACTGTTTATTCAAATCATGTCATAAACATGAATTTTCCGATTTCCTTGTCTGGACAATGTACTTAGAAGAAAATCTCCATTTACAATATCAGTAATAAATATTTATTGGTTAACGAAAATATTGTTTTCTCATTTTCTTGCTTAATGCCAAGGAAACACGATAATTTCGGACGAATTAGAGACAATTTATATACTAATTTATGTTTGCAACAATATTGCTTGGGTTTGGATTTCAATCAAATATGAACCGGTACAGGATGAAAAAAAATTGAATACTAAGACAAATAATATTGGAACAAAGGGTGTATTTTATAAGTTTAAGCGCACTGCAGGGTAAATCAAAGGTAACTTGGCAAACCCGGCAAGCCAACATAAGGGATACAATTCTTTTACCACTTTTCAATCGTTTTGAATGCCATTCATAATTATATAAATATCAAATATAGATTTATATGTGAAATTACCGTATGGAAATATATCGAATCCTGTAAATTTAGGATGATAAATCATACAAATAGGCAATATAATAACAACAGGAATATTAAAAATAAAATTATGGATTACAAATAATGAATAAAAATGCTACTTTTTCAACCATGCTTCAATTTATTCGGACTATTTCGGACCATTAAAACTTGTTAATCAGGAACGGTACAACTTTTGGCTAAAATAGCAAAACTTTCGCGCCTACAAAATAATATGCTCGCATTTAGATCATCGTTCACCACCCTTATCATAGAAGCCTATTAACGTGGTTTGGAATAGTACGCTGGACGTAATTTGTTGACGCTAGAGTGCCAACGTATAAAGGCAGGGCAAATTACCATAATTTGAGGTCAGGTAAATTGCAAGAGCGTAGTCAAATAGCCCATTTACGATGTCCGTGAGTGTAAGAGAAAACTTCAAAGGACAAAGCTTTCGATAAGTCGTGTGAATAAAATTGGGTATCTAGTTGCTAAGGTTTTCCTTACACATTATTTTCATTGATATTTAATACCTCAAAATAATCCATACGTGCTTTGTTCAACTTTGTTAAAAGGAAATCTATATAACATAATAATTTTACGACAGTAACGTTCTCGAAGAGCTTGTATTAAGTTAATGTTTCCACTTTTTTTTTTAAAAGGAAACCCATAAAAAACACACAAATACACTTTTAAATACCGTACTTCATAAATTTTACAAGGAACAGCAATTACATCCTCTCATAAAAACGAATTAATTTCAGAATGGCATTTCTTTATTTTCCTTTTGGTTTTCCAGTACTCAAATTAATTAAAATGCTAGAATTATTTGCTTGTATGCAAAAATATATTGTTGGAAACGGTACCCAAGATTGCAACAATGTTTGTAGGTCCATTCTCATTTTATTGCAGCATCATAAATTAAATACGTATGTAGTTGTTGGTATATGGAGGCCCTGAATGGGGCCTTGTTGGGCCATACAAAGGCCAGGTGGACTCGTCAGTCCAGTACATTGTGCCTGTAGTCTATTCATGTGGTGCTCTGGTATTTCTAGTCGGAAGTTTATGAGCACAATGGGCGTTAAATGAAATTCCTATTGGGACTCAATGTATTGTGAAGCTAATGGTGCGTACGTTTGTTATAGCTGAGTTTGTTTCGGCCTTTCTTCTCAGAGTAGTCAGATAGGAAACGCCGACCTCATCTAGCTTTAAAAAAATATGATTGACGTGTAAAAGTGTTTGTACAAACCTACTTACAGAAATAAAATCATTTATCATTTATATAGCTTTGTTGAAGTTTGATGCTGCATTTTTATCTTACAGTTTAGTAAACCCATACCTATATAATCTTTATTATAATGTAGTAGATCCTAGATACATTAATCGAAAAACGCCAAATACATAAAGAGAGACCTTAAGCCCTCCTATATCTATAATTTTAACTCTGCCAGCCAACTCTATTGCATTAGTTGTGATCGGGTATTAAAACAAAATTCGGTCTGGCAAGGCTGATCATACTAAGGCACACATACGCTAGGAAATAATAATAATTTCAAAGGGTCGCCGGTATCGAAATCGATAAGGAGGACTATAATATAATTTGCGATACTTAGTAATATTTATGGGTGCAAAGGTGGTTTTTACCTACTTCAAAGACGTTCAGGTAATGAGGTCTTCTATTGATTGCTTTTTAATTTTCTCAATATAGGCTTTTTTTTCTTTTTATTTGCGAAATGGGCCAATCTCAATCTCGCCTGGTGGAAAGAGATGGATGAGGTCTTTGATGGAACGAGCAAGCCCAGAAGATGTTTGATGATGCTATTAAAGAATTTAACTTGATAGTATGTTACTCATATTAGATATATTATTCAAATATATATGAAGTACCGTATTGTATGCGACGTTAATTTTAGTTTTATGACCTTCCATTGTCATTTTGTAATTTTTGCGCGCCAATTTTTTTTGTTGGTTTTTAGAATTTATGTAACTATAAATTTAGATTATTTACAAATTTTAGTTTGTGTATAGTTTTAGTTAAGTTAGGATTTAATTTTGTTATTCTTACTTAATTGATTAGGTATTAGTGACTTATTATTTTAATAAACAAAACAACTAGGTACTTATTATTTTAATAAACATGAAATATCATCAATTATCATGTTTGAAAATGAAAAAAAAATTCAGCTAAATTGGATGAAGTTGTATTATAAATAAGTTTGTTAATGTTATGTCATTTATATTTACATTTCCTAATTATGAAAACTACCTAAGTATTTACATGAAAACAAACCCTTTTCTAAAGTTATTGCTGTGTTACCAGATATAAATCTATTTAATAAACAGTAAAGGTTAGACAACTTTTATGAACTTACCTTGTTATTGTAATTCCCTGGATAAGTTATTTATATACACAAGCGAAGTTTATTCAAATTCTTCAAAGTTTGTCCAATATACACTAAAATATTCTACCGAAAACACGAACAGCTTACTCAATACAAAGTTTTGGAATATTTAACATTATATTAAAACTACGAAACACCAACTATATGAACACTAAGTTAATTCTTATAAAAGTAGCAATAACTCATTTTACTAAATTCACATAACAAATAACCGTTTTATCAAATCACTGATCCATATTTGAAAATATGTAATCCGTTGAACACGCGTTCTGATTTCAAATCATCCCGGGACGACAGGTCGGTACCGCGGTCGCCGAGCGACTAACGTTGTCATCTCCCGAAGTCCCGACAATGGTCGAGAACTGCCTACTGTTGCACTATAGATACACACGTTGCAACTGGAAACGGGAAACTGGGTTGCTTCAAATTAGTGAGAATTGTGAAAGAAAAAACCGTTTCCCTTGGAAAGAAAATTGTGATTCATAAACTGAGCGTTATTTAGCTGAATTCAGGTTAGGTTGCTTTTTTTTACACACGCGTTCGCACAACGCTTCCAAAATTAAAACGTTGCGGTTTAGGTGATTTTGGTCATAGTCATTTACGGTTTTACGAATAGAAATTTCTAGTACTTAGGTATTTGATTGATTAGGCCTGTTTATTTAAAATTGTCTTAGAAGATCAACTTACAGAAATAATAATAAATAAGTAAAATTGTTCAATCAAGAACAGCACAATCAAGATTTACCACAAAAGAAGTCTTACCAAAACCATACAAAATCAAAAATTACTTGTCCTATTAATAATATTATAGGACAAGTAATTTAATTATATTGATATAACTTAGTGCAGTTTCCACTGGATTTACGGACATCTTCGAAAACAATAGACGGGTCGCCGGAACAAAATGATCAACGACGTTCAAAAACAAAGGACTGCCTATTTTAGAATAGCCCTCTTTTCATTCCGTTTTGCGACGTAGAGTAATTCTACTGGAGATTTTAATGACTTAAATGAGCATTGTTTTTGAGCGTTTCATCGGGGTGACGTCATTTGTTACTTCAGTGATTAATCACTTTAAATAAATCTTGAGGGGAGCTTGGTGGTGATGGATTTTAAATGTATCTACAACACTGATCATTATTTATTTTAAATAAATTCTAGGGTTAACCATTTTCGTGTAAATGTTTTGAAGAAAGTTCTCGAGTCAGTAACGTATTTTTTGGGGTAATTATCATTGTCTTCAAGTTTTATTTTTGCTTGACCTTTCTAAATGGAGAAATGTCTGAAAATGGACCTATAATATCGAAATACGTATTGAAAGGAAATGCTAATTAGAAACGCTATTTCTGAGCTTCTCGGCAGGACAAGACCTCGGCAAGCCTTGCTTCGTCTTGAAGATTGACCTTTTTTATATGGATGGCAAATCATCAAGTGACCCCTCCCGCTCTGGGTGGAGCGGAAGGGAGTGTCAGACTCTTACTGACTAAAACCCATCCGTGTTCCTTCCTTAGCCCTTTATGTTCCGGGGTAGTGGTAACCCTTTCGGACAATCCCGCACCCCCGGCAGGCTTCGGCCCTGGCAGGCCCCTTCCTTTTTGCTGAGATCTCTAAGAGGCGCGCGTGGAACACGTACGCGCCGTCCGGCACGGGCCTGGTCCTGATCGGACGGTGAGCTACCCATTACTCTCCGTCCGCAGGCCCGCGCTTGAAGATTGACCTGTGCGGCTGTTATTGTTTAGCTATGATGATCTAACACAACCAGCAAATAACCCGCCCACATAAGTATTACGTGAAATCATACATTTATTTGCCGTAAGAAAAACAGGATGTCTTTAAATGTCATTTATTTCTAACAAAGCAGTAGGTGGCGCCACCTACAATCATTTACAACGCTTCAAACAGCTTCTAAGAACGTGAGGATTTTCTCACAATAATATATTTTTCTTCAACATTTGACGCTGGGGATAAATCGAGTACATATGTTAGGAGATGTCGGAGCACGCTTCAGATTTAACTCAATATAACACAAGAGCAAAATACATAAATAAATGTGAACAAGCACAGTTTGCAGCTAGCTACGAGTATGTTTAGGTTGTTCCTCCAATATTTGTGAAGATGAAAAATAATGCGCATACATAATCGAGATTCAAATTTGATCAAACAGTATTTTAAAGTGGCCAGCATGTTTTAATCAGAAGGTCAATCCACGGGAATTGGTCGTTTTTTAATTACAGAATTAAAAACGTTAAAAACCTAGTCGCAATCTCATCTCGGGTAGTCAATGTCAAAAACTTGTTAAAAATGTAGGGAAATTAGAGATATTTTTGACAGATTGAGACTGAGATCAGACTGTGAACGTTCTTAATCTGTCAAGCTCCGCTAATGAGACACAATTGATTTTCTATTGTTTCGTCGCCGATCGGCGACGCGCGCCGCTTGACCGGTTAAAATTACGAGAAAGCCCCTCTAAAGTATGTCAAAAATATTATATTTTAAAAACTGTGGTTTCCTTTAGTTTGATATTAATTTTACTCCGGGCACTTTGTACTGAAACTATCATAATTGAGTTTATGCGAGTACCTAAAGTCTATTCAAACTTATGTTTCAAAGTAGTATTATTTCAAGTTAAACAAATATCAACTTTATTTTAATGTTTTAAGTTGATTTCAGAGTGACTGTCACTATTGAAAAAGTTATAAAAATGTTTGAAATTGTAGCGTAAACTGAACTTTATTGTGGAGGAATTAAAGTTATTTTCCTGATTGACATCTAGGTACTAGATGTGAATCTAGCATGCATAATTAAAATAAAATGATTAGTATTTAAAAAACAAAATTTAAATTATACACACAAACTTACTCCTTCTTCCCGTCGGGGTAGGCAGAAACTACAAAGCGCCATCTGCTGTGATCCTTACATACTAACAACTACTTTTGCTTCGTTTACGTACATACATCTGCAGGCTTTATTACGTATCTTGCAGAAGCCTATGCCGAAAGGTTCTGGAGTGGCGATCGCGTACCGGAAGACGTAGCGTTGGAAGGCCTCCCACAAGGTGGACCGACGACCTTGTGAAGGCCGCAGGAACTCCTTGGATGCGAGAAGCACAAAACCGGTCGAAGTGGAGGTGCTTGGGGGAGGCCTATGTCCAGCAGTGGACGTCCTGCGGCTGAAGTGATGATGATGATGAGAAGCCTATCGATAGCGAAAAATTTGCTCAATAACCGCTCTTATATCGCGAATCCGTATTAAATATCAGCGAAGCCTGCCAATCATACATACACGTCGTCAGTTGCGAGCCCTACGCATTAATCTTTTTTAAAATTGAGGTATAAGCCTTCAAAGCCAAAGTCAAAGTCAAATTACACTTCACACTATATCACACTATTATATCACACTAATATTATAAAGGCGAAATTTTGTGAGTGTGTGTTTATATGTTTGTTACTTCTTCACGCTCAAACGACTGGACCGATTTAGATGAAATTTGGTATAGAGATAGCTTGAGTCCCTGGATTAACATATAGGCTACTTTTTATCCCGATATTCTCACAGGATCGACACTTATGTGGGTGAAACCGCGGGGCGCAGCTAGTCTGCAAATAAATCTTTGACTTTGAATCAGCTGTAAAGGAAAGTGGGTACCCCAAAATGGATCTTTCATTAATTCTACTTCTGAATTCGTTCACTAACCAATGAAACATTACCTAATAAATGTCAATCGTATCTAAGAAAGGTAGACAACCACGCGTACAACTAGACTGCAAGCCTGCGTTTGACAATCCATCCGTTATAAACTGAAACTGCAACGCGCCAATAAGCAATTTCAGAGTTATAGAAGCGAGTACCTACAGTTAAAGTAGTAGAAACTTTTAATGATGCCGCTACATCAAAGGCTAACACGCTGATGGAACTATGTTTGTGTATTTCCCGTAGAATATATTGATATATAAAGTGTCAAGCTGTCTAATTACGGAATATAGTATATTTTGTAATATCATTATAGGGAGGCAAACTGTTTCTCCTTAATACAGGTTGCACAGCTACCTAGCTAGGAGAACAGTAGTTCACCCATACATATATTTGTTAGTATAAGTTCTACGCATACTTAATTATTTAACTTTAATATGTACATACCACAAATACCCTTTATGCAATAAAAATATTTATTATTATTATTATATAATTTAAATACATACGAGATCAATATTATGTCAACGACTCTGGGTTAATGCTGTGTATGTGTTTAGTTGGTAAGCCTTGTTAAATAAATAAATAGAGAATAATAATAAAAAAAAAATAGTCGCAAATATTTAATGGCGATGTCAAAGTCAAATCACTTATTACAAATAGGCATATAAAAGGCACTTTTGAATGTCGATAGTTTCGTATGGAGACGAATGGGCACTATAATAACGCTAGCGCCGAAGGCTACTCTCTGGAGGAATTTAAGGATTTAAAATATTTATAATCTGATGATAATATGGTATTCTTCTAATAACAATAGAATGCCGTTCTCTCCTAAGAATGTATTATTATCAGGTGACAACACTAAAGTGGCTCTCATAATGTAGGCACTTAAACAATGAATCAATCTGCCTAGCCATTTCCCAACTATTCTGGGGTCGGCTTCCAGTCTAAACGGATCGCTCCATGTAAAATACTGGTATTCTGCTGCTGAATACCAGTGTTTTACATGAAGCGACTGCCTATCTGACCTCCACAACCCAGTTACTGGGTAATACGATACCAGGAGGCTTGTTTAACACTATTTATATCTATACCCCTACCCATGTTGGCAAGAAATAAATGATTTGATTTGATGTAAATTAGGTGGTCCACCATTTTTATACAGTCCTTCCACTCGCGAAAACAATTCGTTGATTTCTCAACCAATAGACACATATAATCCTAACATTATTTATTTCCTGTCGTTATCATCTGCCTAGGCTTTTCCCAACTATGTTGGGCGCACAGGGTCTTGGTATGTAAAGATAGTCACCCATCCAGGGACCAACGCTTAAACAATCAATCGACAAAACTAATTTTATTGCTATCGGTCGATCCTCAATAACTCCGTAGTCTTCAAAAAAAGAAATTTGCAAGAATTGGCATTACAGATGATCGAGCTTTTTACAGTTTCCAAAACAATTCGCTAAAAGTACCATGCAAAATGATTTATTACATTTATTTATTTAAAATCGTCATCGATGGCAACTGAGTATAAAATAGCATTCCTCAAAGTAAGCCCATTATTTTAGATAGAAACGTAATGAGGGCTCCACTGCCTACATTTAAAACATATTCCTGTATTTCTTAACAAACATTACCCCCGCCAACTCTCACGAAAATTCTGCGCCGAAATTAATACTCTTTCCTTAATTATAAGTACGTTTCTAGTAGGCACGTCCCAATTCAGGCTGAAATTTCAAAAGGCCGAGACTAGAGATATTCATATGCAAAAATATATCAGAATTTCGCTGAATCCAAGACTTGTACTTCCTACTCTTATTAAAAATGTGAAAGTTTGTATGTTTGGATGTTTGTTACTCAATCACGCAAAAACTGCTGAACAAATTTAGATGAAGTTTGGCACACAGATAGAGTAGTGGTGGCCCAGTAGTAACAGCCCCGACTTACGAGTCGTAGTTCGTGGGTTCGAACCGAGGCAGGCTCTTTATTTTGAGTAAATAATTTCATCACCACTGGTCTCAAAACGAAGAAGGAATACATCGTGAGGAAACTGGCATGGAAACCTTGGTAGGTTTCACATGTCTTCGAAGTTTTGGTTCTAGGACATGCCAGTTTCCTCACGATGTATTCCTTCTTCGTTCGTTGCCAGTGTACCCGGACTGAGTCCGCGGGGTATATTACAGCCCACTCTCTCTCGAATAGAGGACGCCTGTGTCCCAGCATTGAGAACATTATAGGCTGATTATGACTATGTATGATAGACCATGACTCGAGTTAAGATATAGGATAATTTATCCCAATAAAACCGTAGTTCCCGTGGAATAATTTCCAACCTCCGCGCGAGCGAAGCCACGGATAAAAGCTAGTAGTCATAACATAATACCGTGAGTTCCGTACCGCATATTTTCAGACACCATTGTTTCAATATGAATAAGGGTTTCCAAAAGTATTCATGAATATGTAATGACTTAAAACCGTACATGCTGCGGGATTTTAAAGTTTTCAACTATTTTATGTGGAGAGGTGGGAAATGGGGAGTGTTGGTCAGTTTAAATGGGTTCGAAGTTTTGTATATTGGCTTGGTCGATACCAAGCCTACCTATAGTTGACTTCTGCGAACTTATGACGTTCATCCTCCGTCCTTCCTCCTGGTCAATTAATTAGGTTAGACATAATCAGCCTAGAATGTTTACTTGGATACAGGCCTCCTCTTTCTGTTAGAGGGAGTGGGCCATAATCCACCACGCGGGCTCAGTGCGGGTTGGTAGATGTCACATGTCTTCGAATTTTTGGTTCTAGGACATGCCGGTTTCATCAAGGTTTTTCTTTCACCGTTTTGAGATCAGTGGTCATGAAATAATTTACACAAAGTAAAGCTCCTGTCTGGGTTCGAACCAACGGCAATTGGTAAGTCGCGGCCTTTACCACTGAGCCACCACTGCCCTTAGTAGTATTGATTAGCTTTTTTAATTTAATTCGTTTTTTACCACTGAGTTGGTGATAGTAGGTAATATTCTACTGTAATACAAGACCGTTCCGTCGAAACTGGAGGGAGGACGCGCGGGCTTGCGAAAAAAGGAAGGAGTGGAGGCAGGCCTTTGCCCAGGAGTGGAACAGTGTAGGCTAGTTAATATAAGAGACACGCGTAATGGTAGGCTGTACGTCAGTCGCAACAAAACCAATATGAACTGACTTCTTATTCTACTGAAATTCCGTACCTACTATGCTAGACCAGCTCAAGGTCAAAATGTTACCAATGACGTGCTCCTACTGTATATGAAAATGGACAAAACATCAATATTCTACGATACTGTCGTATACCAATACCTAGTAATCTTTTAGAATCACCCAATTAACTAATCAAATCCCCCAATCAACCAATCAAATCACTCTATTAACCCATCAAATCACTCAATTAACCCATCAAATCACTCAATCAACCAACAATTAAATCAATCCATCAAAATTGCCAGGATATAACTCAATTTTGAAACCAATAAATTCAGTTTTGAAAACAAAAGTAAAAGGAAAATACAAAAAATAACATAGATAATGTATTAAAACGTCAGATCTGTGTCAAATCATACATTGTATAGACAGGCGGGGGCAACACAAATCGGATTAACTCTTCAAAAATCTGTATAAATCCGATTTTGTCGGAACTAACTTAATCCTACCTAACTAGTTTTATGCATGTAACATTTATGTATTACCTAGTTTTTTCGTTTTGCCGTTTTTCTGGCAGCAAGTGTAGGTATGTGACTACGTATAGGTAGGTAATACTCTATTCAGTCAGCACATTACTTCCCGTTTTCACTAACTCTAGACACACCTAAATAAATGCCTACAAAAGCACGATGTGTTCATGTAAACGCGCATAAAGGTTTTGGTTCTATGGTTAACAATAACAGCATAATTATAATGGCATAAGCATAATAAACATTTCCACAACTGGGACACAAGCTTTCTCTCTGTGGAAGGGAGTCGGCCATTCACCACGCGGATCTAGTGCGGGTTGGCGGTAGAATATGACAGGCTGATACCCAACTCTGACTGACAGTTATGAGACAGGGATGGGTGTGAAGAAGGGTGCGTTTCAAGTTTCTCATTAAGATTTTATTGAAGTATGCCAGGCACACTAGCTAATAAGAGCATTCATTTCTTCGATGAATAAATTAAAATGTAAGGGAGGCCGGGGCTGGTTTACTAACTTTGGTCTACATGTCTTTTGTTTTAAGGGGACTACATGACCTAAAGCGCGCTCACTGTCGGGATGCATAGAAAAGAAAGAGAAGCGCGATGACACAACCCTGGTAATTTATTGCAAAATATGAAGCAATTATCTATTTACAAAAATCTAGTGTTTGGTCTAATAAATTAAAGCACTAGCATTGTGCGGCGCGCTAATCGATCTATCACCACTATATCAGGCTTATTGGCAACAATAGTCCTGTCAGTAATGATAGACCGATCCCAGTACAGCGTGGCATGGTCATTTTCAAGAACTGGGTCGGGCACATACTTGTAATACGGTACCTCAGAATCCACAAGTTTATATTTCAAAGCAAGTTGCTGGTGAATAATCCTGGCTACTTGGTTATGCCTGTGCAAGTACTCGCCGTTAGCCAGACGAGAACAACCAGAGATAATATGTCTGATAGACTCACCCGGACGGTGGCATGCCCGACACACGTCAACCGTCCCGTCCTTCATAATATGTCTGCGGTAGTTATTCGTCAAGATAACTTCGTCCATAATTGCACAGACGAAACCTTCGGTTTCTCCGAAAAGATACTAGATACTAGTACTTTAATATGTTGCTTGTAGAATAACCTGACAAAAAATCAGAATGATTGTAAGTATATTAGTATGGTTTTTATTGTAAAAAGAAAGTTTTTAGAGGTATCTTCATAATTTTTTTTTATCGTATCAAATTAGTTGTATTATGTTTTCAACACACTATCTATTTAGCATATTATATCCAGAAGAATGTCATACATTTTTCTCATTTTGTTTACTGTAGTCGATCATAAACTTTTATTGCTTCTAAAACTTGCGTTTAGGTCCTGTAATCTTCTAAATATAAAAATTACTTTATTTGATAATGGCACTATTAGCCTTATAAAATAATTAACATTTATATCATTAATTATCGTACTTATGTACTTTTACTGCAGGCTAAACAACAAAAAGTTTACAACAGTAAAATTTTACTTTCGGATATCAACATCAAAATCACGTCATCACTAAGGCCACTTTCACATTAGGACTTTAGCAGGTTTTAGGGAAGGTAAGAAAAACACTTGACCGTTCACACTCAACCGATGATGCGTTAGTGCGTCAAGTGTGAACGGTCAAGTGTTTTTCTATACATTTTGTCTGTTCTGGCGTTACGCGACCGATAATACGCGACGCATGTTCCGTCAGATATGAACCTTCCCTTAAGGTCCTGTAGTTGTAATCGTCGCTTTTTGAGTCCCACAAAACAGGACGCATTTGAATTTTAATAATATATTGTTCGGTGTCAATTGTGCAGTCACGTGCGTTTGCAACATCGGCACATCGCCGACTGAGCGCACTCGGCGGCCGCATTTCAGTTTATAATATAAAACACTGACTGAGCGACAGTCGCGCTGCTAAAGTCGCCTAAGGCGCGTCGCCCACACGACCTAGAGTCGAGGCGGCACGTTTTGTATAGGAATAAGAATAGGTATGTCGCCTATACATACATACCTATATTTATTCCTATAGAAAACGTGCGCCCGCGCCTCGTCGCCGCCTCGACTCTAGCTCGTGTGGGCGACGCGCCTTAATGTGAAAAAGGCCTGCTAATAAAAGACGCGCGAATAAGATTAGTGGGGGATGTACTGAGATGCATCCCCGAGTGTGATCAGATGACCGAAAAGTCGTTTTCGACAGTTAGTCTACCTACCCCTATAGACTTTCTTCATTCTTCATGTCATTACTGACTTACGGTGAAATAAGGCAATGTGTAAAGTCGATTTTTATGCTTTAATAATTATCCAATATTTTGCAATCAATGCTTATTCTATTTTTTTTACTATATTTGAATTAAAACACAGCTAGCTCGTCAAGCATAATGGTACTGATTGATAATTTAAAACCTGCATGGAAAACTATTTATTAGTTTAGAGAGTAACATCTATTTTTTTTCATAAATGTATTTCTGAATTCATATTCTATTAAAAAACAAACAAAATCAACACATAAATAATTGATTGTCCGGACACATTGTTGCATCTGACTCAATGAATGAAATATGCACAAAATGATTTTCAATTCAATTTATATTCAAATACGGAGGATTTTCATTTAAATCTTTAATGCTTTTTTTTACTGGTACCTAATCAACAAAAGCTTCAGTGATTTATGGTTTAACTACACACGCGCCCCTGCTTCGCACGGTTTTTCGGGTTGATAAAACATCGAGATTTCATTATTGTAAGTGATTGACTCTTCACGTGACCAGAGGGCTGGCCTACTTTTTGTTCAAAGAATCAGCATCGCCATACAACGTGGCAATGCTGCCAGCCATTTGGGCACGTTTCCTGTTGACAGTGATGCGGAGGAATTTTTTGATGCCCTTTGATTATGATATATTTCCCTCCCTTTTTATATACTTGTACATATTATTATTTTAAGATTGTTAGCTTTTTAAATTATTTAAGTTAAAAAAGAATGTAATATACACGCATAAACCTTCAGGAATAAATTCTCTAAATGGTGGTAAAAATCGCATCAAAATCTGTAGTGCTATTCTGTAAAACATCTCACCGTGAAAACATAGGTGATGTGAGCTGTCAATAGTGTCAATGCCTAGCATCGGATTGGATGACAGTTCACTAGCAGCTGACTTCTAAGTATTCACGGTGAGAATTTTATAGAATACATCGGCTTTTGAACAACGCGGTCGTTGCACACACTGCAGAAACGAAAAGCGACAAATAAAAGAATAAAAAGTTTTTTTTCAATCAAACCATGCACAGGTACTTTTGAATTGGCAAGGAATAGAGAATAATAGAGTGTATAGATATAGAAGATGTTATGGTATGACGTTGTTGCCATCGCAGGTAAAACCAGGATGAGGCTGGCGCAAGAGGCGTGTGGGGATTGGGCGAAGCGAAAAGAGATCTAACTCAACAGTGGGTGAAATGGATCTGTGGATGATGATTATGCCATGTTTAATGTAGATATTGTATGACTATGATTTAAGGCTCCCGCAAGCAGGCGCGACATGACAGCGCGACACGAGTCTATAGAACAATTTCTATGAAAATTTAATGGAGATTGTTCTACCAGAATCGCGTCGCGCCTGTCTGCGAGAGCCTTAAGACGATTTCTTTCAATTGAACAAGAATTACGTCGACAGCTAATAGTAGCTACCTACGTAATTCTTCTTTCATTGGAAGGGATAGTTTTATACGTCTTGTTGTAAATCCGAAAAAAAATTTGTTGGATATAAATTGTTAACAATAGTCTTAACAATTTATATCAAACTCAATTTTTTGCATTTACAACATTTTCCCATAAAAGTTCTTTAGTCATGATACTGTTTGATTTGACGAAAAATTTCAACGAAGGGGTTGAAATTTTTCGAGATTATTAAAAAAAAAATTACTGTTCCATACATTTTGACCGCGTAGGTAGGTATTGCACTTTTCTATGAAACAGCAGATTTTTTTTGGTAACCGACGAAAAATTTCTCACTTAAGGGTCTAGAATCATGTGCTGAATTATTAATACTTACAATTTGGATGTCGATGTCGCTACCACCCTGTATACTCGCGTTCATTACGAAAGTCAATCATGGACGCCTTTTCACCAATATACGTCAAGACTCGAGACACTAATGATAATAATGATGGATTCACTTCAAAAACTAAACCTAATTCACCCACACAACACGACATTAGACTACAACGTATAATTGCATTGCTTATATTACAGGAGTAAAACATTAACTCGATACACGGAGCTGACGTGGACGTCCCAACTTTTAATGATGAGGGTCGAACAGTGAATAATTTTGAGACAAGCTCCGTTGTTGATTCGGGGAGTGGAGGAAGATAAGAACTTTTAGCGGTAGAGAGTAATTTAGAATGGAGTTCTGAGAGTTTAATCTGGGATGCTTTTCTGGGAATCATGGCGACTGGATTTGGGTTAGTGACAACTCGGCCCGTGTCAACTCGACCCGAATAATAATACCAGATATTTTACTCCCGATTACGGTGATTTGTACGGTCAGGCAGACAATCGTTATTTTAAAATAAATCATTACGAATTAATTTTTATTTTTTTCGAAGATTTTTGTTTTTTATTTATATACAAACCAAGAAAACATAGTTATGTACAACGCCTATTTCAATTATGATACTTATATAAGAAGCCTAAGTTTATTAGTTTTTAGGGTTCAGTACCAAAATGGTAAAAAGGAACCTTTGTGGTGCGACTCAGTCTGTCTATCTTTAAATTGTCTGGACTTAATAAGACAAGCGTTCCTTTGCTAAGAACACACATCGGATCTGATGATAATAGAAACGTTTTCTATCTTACTCTTGCACACCTTTACAAAGTCTAGAACATAAAAGACAAGGACGATTTCTGGAAAAATTGACAATGCCCTTCGCTCACAGAGCCGGTTTACTGTTAGTGATAACAATAGTTTTTTTTATTGCTTAATCACCGCTAATGAGACAGAATTGATTGCCTACTGTAATGGGCCGCTAGCGGCCCGCGCCGGGATTCAATATTCATTCATAAAAATAAATATATAAATTATACCTATCAATAAATTTAAAAAATCATGAATATTTTAATCAATACGGGGATACCGGTATTGGAAGCCCTAGTCAACACTTTTCATCTCGACGGTACTAGGGCGTTTTGACGACGTTTCGGGCCGAGTTGACACGGGCCGAGTTGTCACTGACCCCTGGATTTTAGATATTTTGGTGAAAGGTTTTTGAGTAACTTTCGTGTCATTATTTTTTTTAATAAATGTTCGATAACAAAACCGTTACAGCATGTAAGAGTACAACCGCTGAAGAACAAAATTGCTATCTAGTAAAAATATCACATTTTAATCAAGAAATGATCATTGTGTATTTTTATTTTAAACCTTATCCGAAATGAGTACCCTTTTTTTATCGTGTGGAAATTAGTACCAAATGAATCGTTACTATGTCCAGTACCTTCAGTCTCATAACGTTCAAGTTGCAAAATAACATAATGTGGTAGCAAAAAGTTGAAATCTCATAAGACCCAAGTCCCGAAACCTCCAAGTTGCAAAATATCTACATCTCAAAACGTTCTAGTTGCAAAATAGTCAAGTCTCCAAACATCCATGTCTCATAATATACATTTTTTATTTAAGTGGATTTGTAAGTGGTGTTTTTTTTATCTGGGAGCACGGGAGTGCCCCCGGCAAGACGAGCCAAGCGAAGCGCAAGGGCACTACCTACCTTTTCTCGAATTTTCGGCTGAAAAGATGAATTGTTACTATGTCAGATTTGTTTGTCTGCTTTGAAATATTATCATCTGTATTGTAACCGCTACTTCTTATGCCTTGTACCAAACGAAATAATATCAAAATTATGATGAATATCTAAAACAATTTGTTCAGTCACGAATTTGTCCAAAACTTTTGCGTCTGTATTCATACTTCCGTATTCAAGTGAATTTACATTTATCAAAATGACGGATTTTTTTTGTTAAAATCGTTAGCTTTTTTACAAGTAGGTAGAGGTAACCTTATTATTTTAAATTGTTTTTTTCTGGAGTTGACTACCTTGCTGGTGTAGTCGTCGCCACCGCTAATGCTAAGTAAGTAAGGAATTAAGGTTGGAACTTGGAACCCCGGTAAGGCTAAGTGTTTTTGGGCTTTGCATTACAAATTTCTCAGGCACCGCCCGAAATTTGGATTTGGATTTTTTTTTTGTCTGTTTCATGGCAGTGGGCTCGCATTATATGGGAGTTAAACAAAACTGACGAAAGGTGTACTAATAGTAATCCCCCACGACCGATTTCAGTCACGGTGGCCAATCTCTACTGATATTAGCCAGGTACGCAGGAGATATAGTACGGAAGCGTGTGCGAAAACAGAGGTGCACTCTCTGTTCATTTACTCCACAGATATAGATAGACATAGATAACGCAAGTATCACGAACTGTATGAAAACTAAGCGTGCCACTTTTTGACTACCTACTATGACATCACAAGCTCGCGCTCTCTCGCTCACGCTCACCCAGCCTGCAGTACGCAGGACTGAGCTGAGCGCGAAAGTGGCGGCTTATGATTTTCAAATATAAGCTGGTGCGATTTTTGGCACGCGAAGTAGTTGCTCTTGCGTTATCTAGGTGTATCTATATCTGTGCTTTACTCCCAGAGTCCGATGGGACGGCAATGCGACACGACCGGGGAGAGATCAGGCGCAGGACCAACGGCTTTACGTGCTTTCCGAGGCACGGGAGTATTACACCACCAAATTCCAAACTCCGGGCTGATACTGAGAAATTACTATTAGAAAAACCCAATAACAGTTTGCACAACTTGGGAATCCGACCCAGGACCCCATGCACAGCAGTCGCGTTTGCGACCACGAGACTAACGGCAACGGGGCAGTTGGTGCACTATAGAGTATACAACTCTGCCTTCCTCTTTGGATAATACAAACGTGATGCTATATTTTTTATCCTAACATGTTCCCAGTTAGAGGAGTAAACTGTATTATCACAGAAACAGATACACCTAGATAACGCAAGAGCAACTACTTCGCTTGCCCAGCTTACTTACAAAAATCGTAAGCCGCCACTTTCGCGCTCAGTCTTGAGTAGGTACTCCTGGCTGGGTGAGCGTGAGCGCTGGCGTTAGGTCCCAGGGATGGGCGAGACGGGTGCCGCACGCGGCGGCGTCTTTGAATCGGTTTGATTTTCCCAGCACTAAATTGTGCTTGTGACGTCATAGCAGGTAGTCAAAAAATGGTTGAGCTGGATGGTGCTGATCCACGCGTCATGTTCGTGAACGGGCGCCGTCGGTTGAGACTGGTCATGGTCTTAATTGCCAAGGCTTATTTTTAATCTTATTTTTTTAATTGTTTCTTCATTTGTGTTTCTTTTACATTGTTCTCACATATAGAAGCAACAAGAATAATGTACCCAGGATTTTGTAATATTCTTGATTTAAAAGAGTGTCCATGGAGTTTCTTGCCCGATCTTCTCCATAGAGATCTACGCTTTGGAATGGGCAAATAACTTCAACTTTCTGACTAACTGACCGACTATTTGACAGGCCTGATGGTCTAGTGGTTAATGACCCTGACTGCTATGCCGGAGGTCGTGGGTTCGATTCCCACCCAGGACAAATGTTTGTGTGATGAGCACGATCATTTGTTCTGTGTCTGGGTGTAGATTATCTATAATATGTATGTATTTAGAAATATATAAGTATGTTTATCAGTTGTCTAGTACCCATAACACAAGCTCTGCTTAGCTTGGGACTAGATGGCGTTGTGTGATAGTTGTGGAATATTATTATATTATATTATATTATTTAATTTTGACAATTCAACAGTGCCTGTACATGGTTTAATTGAAATAAATGATTTGTGTTTGATTTTGAATGACACGCTTGGTTTTCATACAAATCATGATACTTGCGTTATCTAGGTCTATCTATATCTGTGTGTATTATTCAACAAATCAAGTGACTGTTCATGTCGCCTAATTAGGTCGTTAGTAGAACATGTCTTTGTCCAATTCTATGCTATCTTCGAGCACTGACAGAACAGTATGTTATTGATATAACAAGTTATTTACAAGGACGGCCTCCAAAAGCATGTATTACAATAGTGACTAGTCGTGTCGCCTAATTAGCTCGTTAATAGAAAATGTACTTGTCCAATTCTATGCTAGCTTCGAGCACTGATGAACAGTATGTTATTATTGATATAACAGAGGTTAGTTAAAAGGACGGTCTTCAAAAGCATGTATTACAATTTAATTTGAGGTCAATACTCTTCTCAAATTATTTAATTGGCTGTTGTTACCTACTTCGTTTAATTTATCACAAGAAGTAACTTGAGTTGTCTTTATAAGGCTTTTAGTGGAAATTTTATTGTATTTCATACCAGGTGACGTTCTTTAGCTTCTGCCAATCCCCATGGGAAAATTTGTGAGTTTATGTATGTACTAACAGCGCCCCGCGGTTTCACTCGCATAATTGACAACATTTCAAACCTGACACGACCTTAAAACAAAAATACTATTTCTTTATTTTCGTATCCTGAGTTCAAATATATTTTTTTTTTTTTTTTTCTAAGTTTCTGAGAAAAAAAATAAAAATCAAAAAACATGTGATGACGTCACATAAACGGCGGAATGAGGTAGTTACCTTTGCGCATTCCAATGTCTTTGATTGAAAACATTATATCAAACAAGACATGTCAATGTCACCTAAGAAGTGTAACTAGAAAACGACTAAAAAACTGAATTGAATTCAATAATATTTTTTCCTATCAACTCGACACGCTGCTTACTGTTAATATTATCAATTTGTGATTGATATTTCGCCAATAAAATGGATCCCAATGAAAAATATACGCCAATGACGGAACCAAAACAACGACTGAGACAAGTGACATCTAACAGTTTTTTTGACGGGTCACAATAAAGCAAAGGTAATATCGCCATTCTACCGTCATCTGGCACTTACGTCTTTTTAGAATACACCGAATTTCAAAGTTAAAATTATGAATGAATAGTACATAATTTCGAAAAACGAAAAAATATGGGTGCCCTAGATTTGAATTTACTTTTATATAACGTAATAATACATGCAGGTTAAAAATATGAAATGTTGTCACCTGTAGAAATATCGAGATGACGTATTTTCTTTTAGATGAAAAGTATCCTGTGTGTTATTCTGATGTATAAGCTATATTACTGTAAAGTTTAATCAAAATCCGTTTTTTTGCGTGAAAGAGTAACATTCCATCCATTCATCATCACAAACTTTCGCATAATATCAAAATATCAAGTGGGATTTTTTGGCAGTTTAAAGAATAGTTAGTCCGAATACTACGCCCGTTATCACTTATACTAGGCGAAAAACGCGCTTTTGGGTTTTCAACGGTCGTTCAGTACCGAAAATGAAAATCCAACAAACGTCTCACTTTCAGTCAGTAAACGAGACGATTCCAGCAACACATTCAGCACGTAAAATGTGTTGAGATTATTTTTTTTTTTTCTCAAACATCCTTGGAAATTTGAGCATTATTTTGACAGCCTTCTTCGAGATAAATCGAAATCGCTGTACTGACCAAATACATGCGAGCAGCGGCCGGAAAAAGTTGTATGAAAAAAAAAAAAGATTCCGACGAATTGAGAACCTCCTCCTTTTTTTGAAGTCGGTTAATAATCCATATCTGTCGTGTTTTGCAACTAAATAAATTACATAGTAAACTCACATCTGTCGTGTAATTTAAAAATGGAACGATCTTTTACTCCGGGATATGGCAACCAAGGAGGTAACTTATCATAGGTTTTATTTAAATTTCGAACTGGCTTGCAAATACTTAGAAAGCTGTTTAATGAAAAAATAAAACAAATGAACACTTTAACGCCGGCCGCATACGTCAGGTTTCACTCAATAACACTAGAAGTCAAGTAAAATTGCTACTAACTCTATGGACTCCTGTCTGAAATAAAAGTTTTCTATTCTATAAGTGCTTTTAGACACTTTCCCTCTGCAAACCTAATAACAACAAATATTTTATTCATCTGTCGGAATTAACGGTCGATACATCTAAACCGTCCACGATAGATTACAAACGCAATGTAGTTTACGTCGTACGTGACACATGGGAGCCATTTCCCTTCTAAAAGCGATATACACTACACAACTTAGGTACTTAGTAGGCATTTTTCGTTTGTGTATGTACGGTATTAACGGCTTATAACCATAAAACTTGAGACAAAATCTTCGCCAGTGATATCCACACTTTTTTATCAAAACTCGCTTCAAAACTTGAACATTGTTCTCAATCTCGAGATCACAAAGTTTCTTTAAAACTTCATAATGCTCATCATGATAATGCAGTATAATTATCAGATACATTAATTTTTCTCGAAGTCCCGATGTATAATTAAAGTTTCCGAAAGTAAATCATGGAGATTGGATGTAGGGAAATCGAGCCTTGGGGACCAATATCGTTTTTACCTGGGTGAGAGTCAATTTTGTTCAAATGTATTTTGAATGTTTTCTCCCTATCAACATGATTAAATTATTAAGTATGCTGCAATACGTGTAAGGTTGGTAGTTGCTGTCATGATCATTATGTCCTTAAAACAGGAGAATGTTTCCTAATTAAAATAAATAAATCACTGTTTCCTGAGGTTTTGGAATCCCAACACTAAACATTCATCATCATCATCATCAGCCTATAATGTTCCCACTGCTGGGACCCAGGCCTCCTCTCTGTGAGAGGGAGTGGGCCGTAATCCACCACGCGGGCCCAGTGCGGGTTGGTAGATGTCACATGTCTTTGAATTTTTGGTTCTAGGACATGCCGGTTTCCTCACGATGTTTTCCTTCACCGTTTTGAGACCAGTGGTGATGAAATAATTTTACACAAAGTAAAGCGCCTGTCTGGGTTCAAACCTACGACCTACAACTCGTAAGTCGCGGCCGATACCACTGGGCCACCACTGCTCTCCCACTAAACATTACTAAATAGAAATACTACGGACATCACTTGCGTGCGCTCTCGGTAGCCACATTAATTTGAAGTCAATTTTAATTTTTGGGACGGGAAAATACACTTCGGGAGTAAGGACAACTGTCAAATTGTTATGTCATTCCTTCTTAGTTCGGGCTCCGAACTAATCTTCGTAACGTCCGTTGGTGTTACGTAGTAGAAGCCCGTAACTTCGGTCGAAACTACGAATATCATGCTTAGGGAGTACCTCCTGCGCGTCTCATACTCGTATCCAGAGGATTTCTGCTTTTACAAGGTTTTCAATATCCTTCAATCAACCAATCAACTCAGCCTATTGCAGTCCACTGCTGGACATAGGCCTCTCCCAGACTGCGCCACAACACCCTGTCCTCCGCCTTCCGCATCCAGTCTGTCCCAGCCACCTTCTTTAGGTCGTCCGTTCATCTAACTGGAGGCGTCCCATACTACGCTTGCCGATACGCAGTCTCCACTCCAGGACTCGTCTGCTCCACCGGCAATCGGTCTCTTTGAAGGCTTGCAGAGTAAGCAAACTGAAATGGCAGAAGGCTGGCCATGTTTGTCAATATCATTAAACTACACAAATAATAAATCATTAATACAATGTTTAAGAGGCGTGCAACTTGAACCTCAACTCCGTTAACCTAGCATTTTATAAATTCAAACCTGCTTTAATTAAAACTGTAGTGAAACAAACCAGATGGAAGGAAGCTTGCCGTTAATTCACTGTTTTAATCTAATAATTACTTACTCCTTGTACCTAAGCGGCTTTGCCAACTTCTGAAGTAAGTTGGATTTCATTCATTTATCATTCTACGTTTTCGTATCAAAACGACTTATTTAACTTTTTCTTTAGACGGCGAAATCTCTTGGGCTTTTACTTTTTCTATCATCTTTATGGGTTTTATTGAAAAAGCGATAAGTAAGATTTTAAAAGTACTTATTGGATTAATTTTGTGCAGTTAATTGACACTTGGACTACTGACATTATAAATGCTGAGGAAAATAATAAATAATGTGTAAGCGGCCTTACAGTTGTAATCGTTTCAAAATCGTTCAAATACAATTGAAATAACTTCAAATCACTGTCCATTCCAAGGTTGTCTGGAAGAGATCGCAGAAAGCGATAAGGTCGCCCATTGTATATTTTTAGTGATCGATAATTTTTATTGTTATGTATTTTTGTGGTGTATAATAAAGTATATATAAATAAATAACTTCATTCATCACTTACTTATAAATTTCTTGAGAAGGGGCGAAAACAATCGTTTTATAAGTTTTATTGCTTTTTGGGGCGAAAAATAAACTGAAGAGGTAACGAAAACTTTTAGCCTAAACCAATATTTTTCGAATAAGTTATGAAATTTGAATAAAAATATTACTAAATAAAATAGAAACTCAACAAGAGGTAGAAATCGTCTTCTCATCTAGACCTTGAACGATATCAACATCGAAATGAAAAGGCTGTAACGTCAAAATGTAAAACATAACTTTACAAGTATCTAAGACATAAAACAACTTGTTAGAATTGCAACAAAATACGGTCTATACAACTTTTGTCATGGGGTGTAACGCAGACTTCAATTCTTCTATCATTCAAAATTCGATAACTGCCGTATCTCAAGGTGTTCCAAATCCAAAACGACCAAATGAGAAACCATGTACTGCTCGTCACTCATGCATGTTCTATGGTCTCATATGAATATGATCTACTTCCTGTATATCATTATTCATATTAAATCATCCCAAGGGCCTTAATTTAAGGCTTACATGCCCCGAGCAAGTCGTCAAGTTTACACCTGTTGAGGGTTTAGCTACCTGCTAAACTTTAGTTTGGCGTAAGTAAATACGACACGGTACCCATAGAAATATTATTATTTACAGTAGTTTAGTAAACTGCTCTCAAAACGGTGAAGGAAAACATCGTGAGGAAATCGGCATGTCCTAGAACCAAAAAGTCGAAGACATGTGACATTTAGCAACCCGCACTGTGCCCGCGTGGTGGATTACGGCCCACTTCCTCTCACAGAGAGGAGTCCTGTGTCCCAGCAGTGGGAACTTTATAGGAAGATTATGCTATGCTTACGCTAGTGAACCTTTTTTCTAGATTGTATCTACCATAATAGCTATGCTTGTAAAGACTACAACGCACCGATAACTTTGCCTATAGTCCACGCGGAACTAGTTGGCCGCTGAGGTGAGGACAGGGGTGAGGCGGCGGTTCGCAATGCACGTACTGAGTAATGCGCCCCCGCCCCTCCGTCCCACCGCTTACATACCTAAGGCGCAGCCAACTAGTTCCACGCGGACTATAGTTTGACATCATATTCGACAGTAAAGCTTTAGACAAGTATCCTTGTAACCCATCCTTGTTAAGAGATACTAGTTATCTCTGCAATAGAAATACCTCCTACTACCAATATAAAACTAACTTACGATACCGTATCGAAACCCATATTGTTACAATCGTATCGAATAGTGGATACGTAATCGCTTCAGCCCTATCTGTCAGACAACCGCGACATAAGAAAAATCTTGGGTATGTAGGTCAACCAGCGTATGAGGAACGAACCGAGATAAACCCTAGCGAGTACGAATACCAGACATTGGAACAGAAGTCGGGATTTTAAGGATAAAAATGATGTTCGTAGAGTTAGGCTTTATGTGGGTCTTCACTAGATCTGATAACTTTTTGACAGTAAAGGCGTTATGTGAGTCTTGGCAACCAACTTTACATGATGGAGTTTATTTATAAACGATGATTAAATTTAAGTGACGTTTAAACACAAAAATCTGTGGTTTAACAGTCGCTAATCACTACTTAACTTTAATCGACACTTATGAATAAAGGGGGACGTTTTTTGGGAGATATAAATTTAGGTATCTCCATTTAGAGATTATCTTGACTAATGTTTTAACTAAAGTATAAAACATTTAGCAATAAATATAAAAAATAAAACTCGTCTTTCTCCCTGTTAAGTTGGGAGCACACTGGCTTACCTCGTGATGTTTTTCTTAATTTTTTATTAGTGAGTCGAACAAGGTTAACTTGAAAATACATAATACAAATTTGAAAAGATCACATCGGTACTTTCCCGATTCAAACGTCGAGCTCGAAGGGCAGGCTATAAAGAGTTTTGTATCCATATCGCAATGAAACATGGCTACCCTTCAGTTACATACAGTAACAAGGCGAGCACGACATCGGTTGACAATTCTCATCACGTTCACACTATAGAATATAAATTGTTTTGCTTCGTAAAAATATCAGTGGCGAACTGGGAGAATTTTGCGTCTGTGAATTTAAGGGTCTATTACGTTTCAACGACAGAGGGGCCCGTGGCTAAACAATAGCAGCCGCACAGGTCAATCGATCAGGTTAAGCTACGCTTACCGCGGTTGTTCTGTGGATGGGTGACCATCTTTGTATACCGAGACCCTTCCGCGGCTGTCATTCGTGGATCTTTGACAGTCGTTACGGGTAGTCAGCAGCCCGAAAGTCTGATAACCAGTTTTACCAAGGGGTATCGTATTACCCAGTAACTGGGTAGTGAAGGTCAGATAGGCAGTCGCTCCATGTAAAATACTGGTATTCAGCTGCACCCGGTTAGACTGGAAGCCGACTCCAACATAGTTGGGACAAGGCTAGGCAGATGAGAATGACGTTTTAACGACACAAAATGTATGGTTAAACACAAGTTAATCATTACGTAACTACAATCGACATTTATGAATAAACCCCCCCCTAATGTCAGAGCATGCATATTACTCTCATCCTCTGCATTTCATCGTCTTGTCAACCTTGGAACTGCCTTTTCTAATAACGACTTCTTCTGCCGAGCCTTTTCCAACTTTTTTGGGGTCGGCTTCCAGTCGTACCAGATGAAGCTGAATATAATATTATGACAAATGATTTTATTTCTGTAAGTAGGTTTGTTCAAATACACGTCAATCGTATTTCAAAAACTAGATGAGGTCGGCTTTCTGATTACCGCTGAGAAGAAAGGCCGAAGCAAACTCTGAGGTCACAGTCACTTTTAAAGTCCATACATAATATTGGTCAGATCATGTGAAGACTAATAACTAAGAAACAAAAACACCCACAATAATGAAAATAATATATAATCCATAGGTACTAATATTATAAATGCGAAAGTGTGTCTGTCTGTTACCTCTTCACGCCTAAACCGCTGAACTGATTTAGATGAAACTTGGTATAGAGATAGTCTCGATATTCCGACGCGGGTGAAATCGCGGGGCGATGCTAGTACTAAATAAATATTCATGTTAATCTTTTACATGAATACCAGTCTTTTACATGGAGCGACTGCCTATCGGAACTCTACAAACCAGTTAGGTACTGGGGAACACAATACCCCTTGCCCTCCCCTCCACAAACATCACTTTAGCAAATCGTCCTACGAGCAGTTTGTCATACTAGCAGGACGTCTTATTTGTAAAGTACACTATGTCATAATATTGAAAGGTCAGGTGCGTAGTACTCGTAACCAGCGTGCGTGTATGACCTGAAGGCCAATTCTACTAACTAAAAAACGTTCACATTCAAGTCGCAGTGCCTCAAAAGTTCCAAAATGTCACAAAAGGTATTCTACTAAACCAAAAAAAGTAGTCAAATGTGACGTTTACTGCAATGAGATTGCGACTAGACCGAAAACAAAAAATGTACCAATAGAGTATTCTGCTAAAGTTTCGCCATGACATCATTGACATCTAAAAACATATAGAGTATTCCACTAAATATAAAAACGTTAAAACTGACGCCAGCATGAGATTATTTGTAGACCGAACTGTGACTAATAATTTTAGCTTCTGTATAGTTTTATGTGGTTTTATGCGTATAAAATTAAATAGCATGCATACTATTTCAAACTTTATCTTGCACTGTGTTTCAGATTTGTAACTTTTTTAATAATTAAGATATAAGTAATGGTCGTAATTGCCCCGCGGCGGGGTAAACTCGCCGTTTATCGGATCCTCGAATAAAATAGCTTTTTTAATATCGTGTTCCTATTTGGTGCGACGCATATTCTGTCAGAGCGGGCCTCTATTAGCTCGTCAAGTCAATAACTACCTAATAACCTCGGGACAATTATTATTTATTATTGATCTGAGCTAATAACAAAAAAAAAATATATGTGTAAATATTGTACACGTGGCACGTGTATCCACGCGCCCGCTTCCCGCGCGCGCCCCTCGCTGCCCAGGCCTGTCACATGTCGCTCCCCGCATCCCTCTCCCGTCTCCGCGACCGTCATTCAGTCCGGTAGACATGCGCAAAACAGTGCATCACGAAGTAATGTTATATGTCATTACATTTCGTGCCGAGTAATATTACATTTCACCATCACTTCAAACATCACGCGTGATGTTATGATGTAGCGCCATGTGATAGCACACCATCGCGTGTTATACCTAATGTAATGCAATATTCTAGTGTAATAGGACATGTTATTGAAATAGTATAGTAACAGAGCATTGTAACAGTGTGATTTACTCACTATGAACAATCACACATTTGAGATACTTATTTAATTTATAAATTTAATATTTCAATAAAGACGCGTCCTTGACCACGATAGTAAACAAACTACTTAAATAAAAAAACATCCCAATATTTGCATTTCGCATTGCATTTCGAATTCTAAGAAAAGTATTTACCTACGACCTGTGGTGGTGTCAAGGAAATGTAAACCCTTTCGTTATAAAAATAGAGTTTTAAAAAACCAACTAAGTCATCTGACCGGACGAAATACGAAATCGCACTCGTCTAGTTCCGGACTTCCGATATAAACCGAACATTGCCGATGCGATGCGTTCGGGAGTAATCGGCAGGGCTCGGTTCGTGCTAGCGCGGAGTAGCGCGCTGTTACCGCTCGCTCGCGTAATGTTTAGTGTAATGGTGTGATGCTTATTTTAGTCGAGTAATATGTCATGTTACAGTACGCGCTCGGGTGATATTACGCGCGATGCATCACTCGCATTACTTACACATGTCTACAGTCCGGCTGAAATCACGATCGCGAACGGCTCGAGTTTTGCACTGTCTCAGTGTTTCACTCGAATTTTCTGTGTTTTATAATGTGTGAACGATTAATAGTGTATCAATATGCCGCAAAACTTTATTTCATTTGATTCACCGTACAAAGTACAACTGGCACGGGCGCTTCAACGCGACCGATACGACGCGAACTCAAAGTACCTATTTACAAAGAAACGGATTCTTAGTGGACACTCCGAACTTTAGTGCACATCGTAACGTAAATAAATAGTGTTTCCTCGTGTTTAGTTGACTATTGTGAAACAATATTGCCTCGCCGCCGCGCCGTAAAAGTAGCAGGCAACGATGACAACACCATGAGAGGCGCGCCGGCGTCTCCGACGTCCGCGCCTCTATCGGAAGGGACGCTGCGTCGTTTCTGGAAGCGGTCGCCGGTCGCCAAGGTTCAAGTGGAATCGAACCGTCAATTGGTTCAGAGCCTGTTGGCTACGTCGGTCAACAACGTCGACGTCTCATCGACGCATATGGAAACGTTGACCCGTGGATCCTTTTACAACCTAGATCTATGTTCGTTGAGAAGGCGCTAAACATAAAGGAGTCACTGTCCGAAGTGTAGAAAAGAAAACTAGAAAGACGCGCACGGCCGCGCCGCTAGCGCTGCCCCGGCCTGTGTCGCCCGCGCCGCCCGCGCGCGCTTTCGCATCTCGCTCGGCCTCCGCGACGAGTGCGCCGGCAGACATACCTACTGCGTCGTCGAGCGCTATGAGTAGTGCTTAGCCCCTGCGGACTGTGTAAACAATAGCAAAAACTCGTCTGGAAAATGGAAATGGCTATTTTGTGCAAAGTTTATTAACGTGAAGTCGGACATACTCGAAACTCTTGCAAAAATATTAAAGATGTAACCGATAAAAGTTCAGTGAAGTGATATGGTATCGGAGCTAACGTGTCATACGATCTAATTGCCCTAAATGTCCGTATATAGTGTAAATAGTACTAAGGAATCATTTTCTGTTCTCGATATTAACATGTTAGACCATGATAAGATTTTTGATAACACTGATAGCAGTAATGTTGTTTCACACAATTATTGTTTTAAGTGTAACTTTATGTCAGTAGGAGCTACTTATGCAAACAGCAACCAATCCACACACATGCCAAAATCAAGATGAGATATAGAAAGCTTTAAAAAATGTAACTTCTATCGACCCTGTAAAGATCAAAATGATCTGACAATTTTAACAGAACAAAACACTTCTATGACAAGGATATCAACCCATGTAACACTGCTGTTCAATAAACTAGCAAGATCCACGTCCCAGGTAACCCGACAATCTAAAAAATGTTTCATTCCACATGGTTGTTTTTAAAATATTTTTGATCAATTATGTAGAACCAAGTGGGTTGGTTCTTGTTTGCATAATATGAATAATGGCATAATCCTATATTTTTACAAAGAATTACTTGGTTCCGTGTTGATATAACTCTATTTTCAATATCTAAGAAGTCTTTGAATCTGTGTTGTTTAATAAACTTCTTAATAAAATTACTTCGACCTACTTAGGCAAATTGGAATAAACCCACACAATGATAGTTTTGAGAAAAAGCAGATTTTGACAAAATTTTGTGTAGGTACCTACAATAATAGTTAGGTAAATTGTATTGTAATTATTTGTTATTTTGAATAAAGTTTATTTACAGTACCTAATGTACAATATAATTTGTTCTATGTAACATACAAGTATAATATTGAAGAACATCATTAACATTTAAATTGTAATAAAAAAAGAAATGCATTAAAAAAAAAAAAAGACGGGTTGCACTCCGGGAGTGCCGGCAGAAGTGAAAACTTGAATATTAACGTTGAAATAAATCAATTATTGATTTAATTAATATTACTCATTTTTTTTCAATATTTCTGCGTCACTTTTTTCATTAATAGATGCACTTTGTTCAATTTCCATATTTTAAACACTTTCGGTCTTATTCATAAAAAAAGCCTATTGAAGGTTTAAACCATTCATTAGTTAAAATGCTCAATAGGCCTTTAAAACATTCGATAAAATTTTGTATTCATAAACGCTTCATAAACGTTCTATAACTAGAATGTCCTACAACTTCTAAATGTTGCCATTATAATGAAGTCATCCAACAAATTGGCCAACACATTAAATCGGCATACCTACGAGAATGTCTGTCTACGAACCGAATATTTGTGTCCATAGACATTATTACGTATGAAAAACTAATTTATTGTCTACAGTTTCAACAGTTTTGACGCGACAACGTCATGGTCATCATGGAAACAATATGAATATGTCAATGAATGAATTTGATATTGTATGTGTCAAACTAAAAAACTTTTGAATACTTTTTTTGTATTTAAATTAAATGAAATTAAGATCGGAGACTAGTTGCAATAAAGGGCAAAAAATTGAATATCGGTTGGAGGAGGATAAGGTGTGTACCTACTGTTACAGCTAAAATGTGTTCAAAGTAAGTTACGTTTTGTAAACATTCTCAATTTCTTATACTTATGCTTGCTTTTGCTTCTAATCCTTAGATTTTTTGGAAGAATTGGTCAGGGAGAGGTCTCCATAATAGAAAATAAAAACACTGACACAAGCACTAACGCTAAACAGCTATATAATAATAAACTAAATTGGTTAAACAGAAGTTCAAAATAAATTAAATACAACTGCGGCTCCTCGAAGTACTATTGTTTACGAAACTGACTTTTCAAACATTTGTACGTCAAATGTCATTTTCTTCGGCCATCTTTGTCGTGTCTCGCTTGGTTCACTTCGGTTGGCGCCGCCGTAGAAAGAGTTGGGGGGGGGGGGGGAAATCTCTCCTGACGGTCACGTGTCCTGACGCGATGCCCTGACGCGAGTTTAACATTTTTTACCCATTACAAAAAGTGTTCAACGCCGCTAAAGAAGTTTTCACTTCAATAAGTTCAATGATGACAAGAAATCTTAATTTTTTCATCTTATGTACATGTATTGGTTTCGTTTATTACAAGTTTTCATAACAAGGATAAATAAGAATTTAAGATTTACTTATTTTTATTCAGTAAAATGTTTAAAAGAAATATGAGGTTTTTTATTTTTTCTTTAAAACTGTGACATGGTAATAAATTAAGAAGGAACCAACCCACACACTGATAAAGGTTTTCTAAAATTGTTTAGGGCTTCTCAATCATTATTATTTATTTATTTAATACTTCAAGCACTTAAATGTACATAGGCAGACTTATCATTTGTATGTTGTGCTGACACCGATGCGCAGCAAATGAATCAAATATACATGTTTGAGTTAGCAATATTAGTACTTGCATAGTATCAATTGACTCATTCGCTGCGGGTTATCCATTCATTTTATCAGTTTTTGGACATTTGTGCTTTCTTTTTACCTTACTTTTTATGCACAAGTCGAAGATTTATCAGTTTATCATTTAAATGTACCTTACCCATACAACATTATTTATTTATTACATAAATATTTATGTACTTAGTTGTATGAGTGTTAGTGAATGTGATGCATTGCCAAGTCGAGTAGGTAACTTGTCTGTCGAACTTATGTCACGGTAATAGTACCTATCTATATAATATTACAGTGCTTATGTACCGATGGTGATGGTCGTCCGATACTCGATATTTAGACAGGCCTCTGTCACTCGCCTATACCTACCGCGATAAGCAAAATGAAGGACTGGATGGATGAAATACATGCATCCCATAAAAATATTGTAGCAGCCAGTGTGCGTGTATGACTGTATGAACGTGGCCGAAGCAAAAAGTGTGTGCAAAGATCTGTCTTTAGTTTCTGCTTACCCCATGGGAAAATGGCGTGAGTTTATGTATGTTTTCTTTGATTACCAACTATGTTGAGGTTGGCGTCCAGTTGGATTCAGCTAAGTGCCAGCAGTTGGATTCAGATGATACTTATCCACGGACCGACTGCGCGTGACATGCGTAACTTTGATCGATGGACCCATGTGGCTGTTACTTAGCCTCGAACCCCTTATAGGTATTGTTCAATAAATAAGATTGAGTATAATTAATATTGTTTATTAAGTAAGTAACTTAAAAAGGTAATAAACACAATGGCCCGTGGCGCATCGCTTGCGTGGAGCACGGGGCGGCAGCGTCAACAAAGCCCTAAAAGAAAACACAATTTAATTTTTCATTTTGCACATATTATTATTAAATAAGATTTTGTTTTATACTCAGCGTTTTATTTACAAAACAACAAATGTCTCCAAAGCCTTTTGGACAGGGCATTGCCCTCCCTGCCTCTCA
Organism: Amphipoea lucens; assembly: GCA_947508005.1. Taxonomy (NCBI): domain Eukaryota; kingdom Metazoa; phylum Arthropoda; class Insecta; order Lepidoptera; family Noctuidae; genus Amphipoea; species Amphipoea lucens. The sequence continues at coordinate 12,700,718 of OX382374.1, forward strand.
CCTTGCCCAACGCCAATGACTGGTGCTCCTCCAGAAAATCTAGGAGGAGCTCCAATTGGCGAGGCGTTATTTGGCGGGCCATAATAGAAAAGGTTCTAGTTTTAGTCTTTCTCATTCCTTAACGTTCGATATAAACTCACTCAAATGTAAAATATAATGACGTCTCTTTTTGACATCTTTAATCATTATTATTGTAAGGTCTTTGGCGTCGCGCTTGCGCGTAGCGTTTACAAATACGTTCCATGTTAACTTTCTAGCCGATTATTTATTTTAATGATTTTGTATTTTCAAAGATATATAATAACAAACAAGAAATGAAAATACTATGAGTATGCACTTAATCAAGCAAACTAATAAATACATAAAAAAATCAGATAATAAGGCTGCTAAAAATTAAAGTATCACAATAACGTCTGCGTACATTGAACCAACATGAAAATATGTTTAATTTTGTAAACGAGAACAAAGTTGACTGCTATGAGACTAGACTGCGATGATATTGCGACCGGAATGTGAACAAACCGAATTTTAAGGTTAGCAGAATGCCATTTTTTGGTCTATTCACAGTGTCATCGCATTCCAGTCTCGTGTTTTTCACATTGCACATTAATTAGTAGAATTGGCCTTCTGATGTATGCACGTAATCAAAATAAAAGGATAGTATGTAAGGATCGTAGCAGATGGCGTTCTGTATTTTCTGCCTACCCCGATGGGAGAAAGGCGTGAGTTTATGTATGTCACCTTTTGTCGCTACCCACTACTAAACTGCCATTATCTGTAAGAGCTCTTACACAACGCCAAAAAAACGCGCGTTTCGCTATCGCGCGTTATCGGCGCTGCTAAACTTGAAAAAAGGCGGATTACTTGCGATTGCATCGCTGCAAACTCACGAGAAACGTACTACAGTCGCACGTGTGAGCAACTGTCCATGCAAAGTAGAACGCGTGTAGCACGCGCGCGAACGAGCCACAAACGTGCATGCGCTGTGTGACCGATTAAAACGCGCTGTACGTACGTGTTTGCAGCTTGACGCGCTGTGCCAGTGCGTCTGTATCGATGTAGCTCTGCGCTAGTAGCGCGTCGACAGCACGCGAAGAAGTCGTCGTCTGCATACTACACTTTTATGAACGTGTGAATAGGTAAATTGGTTGCGATAACATCGCGTTTGCAGCGTGTTACAGTTACGTGTGACGCGCGTCAACGGCGCCTGTAAAAAAACGTGGTGTGTAAGAACTCTAATACTCGTATCTTTCCTGACGACTCCAACAAAGATAAGCCCGATGGGATTTCCCAACGGCGAAATGACAAACTTCCATAGAAACTTTTATCCCCTACAAAAATACCTTAGGGGCTGAATTTAAAAAAATCTTCCTGAGTGCTCGCTTTCGTTAGAAAAGGATCTCTTGTGCGTCTCTGTCAATGACTGAGTTTAAGTTTATTAATAAGTGTATAGTTACTCTAGATTTTCCACTTTTTGGAACGATGTTCTTTAACGGAGCTTACGGTAGGAGTATACTGGGAGAAATCTTCAAGTAAAGAAAAAACGTTATGTCCCCTCCATGCGACTTTTTATTACATATAATAGAGAAAGTCAGAGAGATAATTTTCCAGGTTTTCCAGGGCGTTCAAGCTGATAGTGAGGTCAAATGAAAATCCAAGATGGTGGCTGCAAAAATATTCAAATTTTTCGTCATAGGTCTCGTTTTGATGTTTTTGAGGCCGGTGAAGCCAATAGAGAGGTCAAAATGAAAATCCAAGATGGCACCTGCGAATATTTTAAAATTTTTGCAGCTGCCCGTTTGGATTTTCATTTTGAATTTCATTCCTGCCAGGGCTCCCCGACCCCACACGTCTTTTTAAAAAAAAAAATTCGATCGGATCTCTTGTGTATTATACCTATGGATTTGTGAACATTTCATCTAGCCACAAACCTCAAACTTTCAATAAATATCGCCGTTCTAAATATTAAATCGTTCAGCCAATCTAACAGTTCAGCAACTCCATGAATAGGGATTAAGGTCGTGATTATAAATGGTACATATCAGAACTTCGACCATTCACAAGACCGTAAAGGTCTGAACAAACATTAATGTCATTTAAGTCGACTTAGAAAGTCATAAATCTATTTTGATCTTTTAGTTTGGTTGTTGTTTATGTCATTTAGAACTTTATTTACAAGGCGTAATAACTGAAAACCTGTAAAAGGGTTATTTTCTCATCATTATGAACGACTTTTACCATAGGAGCAACAATGCAATCGAGAAAAAATCAGCTAGTCTGGCCACACATTTATGTTCGCATATCACGACAAATTGTAGGAAAAACCTGCTTTTCTTTACGCGATTTCGGGGTTAGTATTAGCCTTAGTTAAAGTTCTTCATAATGATAAGTACCTACAATTATACCTTGTTTATTTTTTCTTAACAAGTTATACGTGGTCAGAGATCGCACAAGACAGGGAGGTTTGGAATGCAAAAGGGGAAGGCTTTGCCCAGCAGTGGGGCACAACATACGCTAACAAAAAAAAGACGAGTTGCACTCCGGGAGTGCCGGCAGAAGTGAAAACTTGAATATTAACGTTGAAATAAATCAATTATTAATTTAATTAATATTACTCATTTTTTTTCAATATTTCTGCGTCACTTTTTTCATTAATAGATGCACTTTGTTCAATTTCCATATTTTAATCACTTTCGGTCTTATTCATAAAAAAGCCTATTGAAGGTTTAAACCATTCATTAGTTAAAATGCTCAATAGGCCTTTAAAACATTCGATAAAATTTTGTATTCATAAACGCTTCATAAACGTTCTATAACTAGAATGTCCTACAACTTCTAAATGTTGCCATTATAATGAAGTCATCCAACAAATTGGCCAACACATTAAATCGGCATACGAGAATATCTGTCTACGAACTGTTTATTTGTGTCCATAGACATTATTACGTATGAAAAACTAATTTACTGTCTACAGTTTCAACAGTTTTGACGCGACAACGTCATGGTCGTCATGGAAACAATATGAATATGTCAATGAATTAATTTGATATTGTATGTGTCAAACTAAAAAACTTTTGAATATTTTTTTTGTATTTAAAATAAATGAAATTAAGACCGGAGACTAGTTGCAATAAAGGGCAAAGAATTGAATATCGGTTGGAGGAGGATAAGGTGTGTACTTACTGTTACAGCTAAAATGTGTTCAAAGTAAGTTATGTTTTGTAAACATTCTCAATTTCTTATACTTATGCTTGCTTTTGCTTCTAATCCTTAGATTTTTTGGAAGAATTGGTCAGGGAGAGGTCTCCATAATAGAAAATAAAAACACTGACACAAGCACTAACGCTAAACAGGGGCAGCCTGGCATGATTTACGAATTAGGTGCCTATCCAATTTACAATTTTACGAAGAACTTCGTTTGCCTGTACAAAACTCATTGTAACAAAAAAAAAACCCGCCATAAGAATAATAATGACTGTTATTTTGATGCCGCTACTGATTAATTAAATCAGTATAAATAAGATAATGAAGAGAAAGAATTTATAACATTAGTTTTGTATTTCAGGTCAATAGGACTAGTAAAGATGGTGCTTCACTACGAATAGCAGAAAATGAAACGGCCTACAGAAGAGATGGCACAGATGGCAAATGAAAAGCAAACATTTTAAAAATGTTGTTCTGCTTGCACAAGTTTTAGAAGCCAAATTAGAGTTTAGAGTATTGTTCAGCCGTGAACAGGCAAGAGTTACATACGCCAGCGTCAGCATCAAGAGCGACATACATTCGTTCCACATAAATTAGTAATTAGTAAATGAATAAATTAGTCATCAAGCTGGAGTAGAGTTTGATTCATCTTCCATAATTCCTCTCACTATGGCCAAGACACCTTTAGCCATCACCAGTTCTATGAGTCTGTGGGACCGGCAATGACAAAACTATTTCCTGTGTACACATTGCACGACGTACACAAACCCCTATTCCTACTCAAATTCTGTCTGTTCCCGTAGGTCTCCCGTAGGCTTGTATGATAGGTTAGGGTGTTAGGATAACTAGGGTGTTAAGTAGTTGCTGTAGGTTTATAATCAGTAGGGTGAGGTAACCATAGATACCAGGCTCAATTGTTACAAACTTAGCCACACTGTATGCATTTGGAATAACAGCCGTACTAAGCTGTAAGTCCCGGTGCGTACAAGTATTATAAAAATAAACTGATATTTGTATACAAGCTTTTTATTAATGAACTACTCCCTAAATTTCTTCTCTTTTACTTTAGATCTTGTTGGCTCAAAATATTGCCACTTCCACGTTGTCGTCGGTGGCAGCGTAGAGGTCACTTTGACTGCATGTTTTGGGTAGGACAAATAAGGCAGGATAGGACGTAGAGCATGTTTTGCAACATAGCTTCACAGCCACACCCTACTGGAGCATCTCCCTGCAGGGTGTAAACTTCCGTGGTCGACACGGAAGCATTGTTTTCACACAAAAGCAGCAATGTCCCACAGTATTTTTTGTTGCTATAATGTGCTTCGTTATATTTTTCGTCGCTTCTATTTTGTATTGTAGGTAGGTATATAATAATAAACTAAATTGGTTAAACAGAAGTTCAAAATAAATTAAATACAACTGCGGCTCCTCGAAGTACTATTGTTTACGAAACTGACTTTTCAAACATTTGTACGTCAAATGTCATTTTCTTCGGCCATCTTTGTCGTGTCTCACTTGGTTCACTTCGGTTGGCGCCGCCGTAGAAAGAGATGGGGGGGGGGGGGGGGGAAATCTCTCCTGACGGTCACGTGTCCTGACGCGATGCCCTGACGCGAGTTTAACATTTTTTACCCATTACAAAAAGTGTTCAACGCCGCTAAAGAAGTTTTCACTTCAAAAAAACCTACCTAAAATCATTAGTAATGTAAATTTGCGCATTTGTCTTCTAGCTTGAAATCTATAGGTTATTTTTAATTTTCTGGTTACACCGTAATCTGTTTAGGAAATAACTTTTTCGAAACACTGGCCACAATTTATACTCAAGTTTCTAAGTGCACTGCGACGCTAGCCAAATACCCACTCAAGTTACTAAATACAAAGCCGCGACGGTAACTACCTTGCAACCGCATTCAATTAAGCTGACCTCTTGGTCTTGATTATCTAGCATAATCAGCCTATAATGTTCCCAATGCTGGGACACGGGCCTCCTCTCTTCGAGAAGGAGTGGGCTATAATCTACCACGCGGGCCCAGTGCGATGAAATAATATTAATAATCATAATATCATTTAAATTGTCTAAATTCATCACAAGTTGACCAATCGGCAAAATAGTACACTTATGATACTCTTCGGCACTTTGTTATTTAGTGAGGCGATTAGGTTATCACATTAATAACAATTTACAAGCTAGCACTGAAATATATATTCTTAGAGACCAGAAGCAGAATATAGTAAAAACAAATTACTAAATAACCAACAATAGTAGATTGTACAACTAGTGCATAAAAAAACCATCCTACCCCGAGACGTTTATATTCACCCGAGCCGCAGGCGAGGGTAGGTAGTTAAATCGAGGGGTAAATTGGCTCGTTTATGCCCGAGTTATATACTCCGCTTTTCACTTCGATTGCGAGAAAATGAAAAGTATATGACAGCATTTTCACTGTTCAAAAATGTTGCAAAATTGATGAAGAGTCTAATTCCCGCCACGAAACCTATTAAAAGTTATTTTTTTTATTTTATTTTCAACATATTGTGTCATTCGACTTGGGTGCTTCATACTGCCAAGTCATAAAAACGTTTCTTTGCGTTTTTAAATAATAAATGACAACTATTTTATTTACCTAAATTAACGATAGAAAACACGGAAGTGATATAAATTAAAGCAAATTAAATAAAAGAACGACTTCAATTTGCGACGTTTTATTGTGCGTATGGCTGTTGGGTCTGATTATCTTAGTCTTAGAAAAAAGAAAATACTTTATGCACTAGAGCATAAAAAGCGACTTTATGTCGCCTAAGCACAACATAAAAACGAACTTTTAGAGCATGAGAAGTGAAAAATTATAGTTCTTACATTTTTTTTTAAATAGCAACAAGTAAAATAAAGGCAAATAATAAGTGCATAAGAATTATATAACACGACCCTAATCAACACTATAATATCCCTAGAATACGCCCGTTGCATCCAAAAGCCAAGCAGCAAGCAGACCCATCGCCTGTTGACAGCGCACCATGCCTTTTTAGGGTTCCGTAGCCAAATGGCTAAAAACGGAACCCTTATGGATTCGTCATGTCTGTCTGTCTGTCTGTCTGTCCGTCCGTCCGTATGTCACAGCCACTTTTTTCCGAAACTATAAGAACTATACTGTTGAAACTTGGTGAGTAGATGTATTCTGTGAACCGCAGTAAGATTTTCACACGAAAATAGAAAAAAAACAATAAATTTTGGGGTTCCCCATACTTACAACTGAAACTCCAAAAAAATTTTTTTTCATCAAACCTGTACGTGTGGGGTATCTATGGATAGGTCTTCAAAAATGATATTGAGGTTTCTAATATCATTTTTTTCTGAACTGAATAGTTTGCGCGAGAGACACTTCCAAAGTGGTAAAATGTGTCCCCCCCCCCTCTAACTTCTAAAATAAGAGAATGATAAAATTAAAAATATATATATAATGTACATTACCATGTAAACTTCCACCGAAAATTGGTTTGAACGAGATCTAGTAAGTAGTTTTTTTTTAATACGTCATAAATCGAAAACCGCAATTTACCTTTCACAAAGTTACAACGAACTACAAGAACTTTTATATTATGTTACTTGCTGCTACGGAACCCTTCATGGGCGAGTCCGACTCGCACTTGGCCGGTTTTTTTATAAACTGTCACTCGGACCGGGTAGGTTGGAAGAAGGAATATCTAAGAATACGAATTATATACAAGTATATAATAAAAAAATAAAGAAAAAGGCAGGAGCTCACTGGGCATCAAAAAATTCGTCCGCATCGCTGTCAATGGGATTAGTGCTCAAAAGGCTGGCAGCATTACCACATTCTGGCAACATTACGACATTGAATGGCAATGCTGATTGATTCTTTAGGCTAAAAATAGGCCAGCCCTCTGATCACGTGAAGAGTCAACCAACCGCTTGGCGATGTCCCGAAATATACGATGAACTAATTAATTGAAACCATGTATTCTACATTATCCCCCTTACTAATAAACGTTCTATAGGGTCTGTATAGTTACACAACGCTTTGTCTTCTTCTTTTGAAAGTCAAATTATTGACGGCTGAAGGAGAGAAATCGGGGTGTAACTATTCCTCTGTTATAATACGATTAATTAATTAAGTAAGGGGATAAAACTGTGCCTAATATTAATTTAGTCTAAGACAGCACAGTCCGGTAGCGAAAAGTTGTGACGTCGCCTTCTTGTGTTGTTGTTATTTTAAACACACACAATTAAAATAATGAATGACAATTAACATTCTAGCCGAGGGACCTTTTTTTCCGTTTTTGAATTTAACATTTTTGAATGTAACAATACCATAAAGTTTATGTTGAATTGTTGATACCATCGCCCCGCGCGTGTCTAGCGTCATCAAGAATGGTTTATTTCGTGCCAATTTTTACGCTACTGTAGAGACCTCTTCGCGAGAAGACCTTTTTTGAGATACTGGCCGATAATATTTGAAGGCATATTCCATTCGAACGTTCAAGCATGTGTCATAGAGAGTCGTAGGTTTGACGTATAATGAATAAGATGGAATAATTTGATATGTTCTATGAAATACTCCTAAATAATATCCTATGAAAGTCTAATAGGAGTTTAATTCAGTAAAATAGTTCCCCTACGTAGTGAACCCTACGTTGAGTCCACAGGACTCTCAACACTACTTACCTTTTTGTTTTAAAAAATCAGTTTTCTATTTTTAGTAAAAAATATTATTTTAACAGACTGATAACAACTTATAATAACCGCTGTACTATTTAATGTGATAACCTAATAACCATTCTGTAGATGGCAGGGCTCATTAAAATTGACGGGCCTATAAAACGCCCTTTTTTAAGATTTTGTGATGATTACTCATGATAGAAGCATCAGACTGAACTTCATTAACATCCTATACGCATTTTGGTTTAAATTTTTGCGACAAACATGATCAGTATCACCCATAGATATGAATAAAGTCTTAAAACTATGTAAATATTACGTGCAAAACGAGTATTTTCAATTTTAAATCGTTCAAATTCACGCAACGTTTACTCCGCGCGTTTGTGCTAGACCTACTGTTACATTACCAAAGCAGGTAAAGCCCCTTATTTTAATAAATGTGGACTGAGGTAACATAACAGATAGCGGCACCCAAAAAACAAACCCACCGGATAGTTTCTACCACAGATATAGATACACCTAGATAACGCAAGAGCAACTACTTCGCGTGCCAAAAATCGCATCAGCTTACGTACAAAAATCATAAGCCGCCACTTTCGCGCTCAGTTCTGTGTACTGCTGGCTAGGTGAGCGTCAGCGCTGGCGCTAGGCCCCGGGGGTGGGGCACGATGGGTGCCGCACGCGGCGGCGTATTTAAATCGATTTGATTTTCCCATCACTAAATAGTGCTTGTGACGTCATAGTAGGTAGTCAAAAAAATGGCAAGCTTGGTTTCCATACTGATCGTGATACTTGCGTTATCTAGGTCTATCTATATCTGTGGTTTCTACCCTTTCCTCTTTTCTAAACGGTTCCCTTATTACTAACCACATGTGCGTCTTTCGAGCACGTTCGCAAGCAATCGTGGCCCGAAAGGTCAAGAATAAATTAGCAGTTCCATTTTCCTTGTTTTCAGGGTTCCATACCAGAAGAAGGGTGCAAAAAAGACCCTATTATTATTAGTAATAGGACCCTACGTTGTCCGTCTGCCTGATTGGTCTACTGGTCGCAAACGCTACTGCTGAGCATGACGTCCTGGGTTTAATTTTCAGGTCCGGTAAAGTAGGTATTATTAAGTTTTGTCATCAGAAATTCCTCAGTAGAGGCCTGGAGTCTGGGTTTGTGTCCAGTTGAAAGCATTAGGCTCGTCCCCTACGTCATGGGACTTAAACATAACTGGCGAAATGTGAGTGTAGTATTTTTTTGGAAGTCGGTTGTTTTTTTTTTTTGTAAAAACGTTTTTATAGTCATTATAGATAAGTAAAAAAACAGTTATATTTTTCCATAAATAGACGAGTTAATATGCCCTCTATCATGACAAATAATAAAATAAAAAGAAAGCATGCTATAAAAGTGTTCGTAGTACAGAACTCTTAGTGAGGGGTCTGACTCGCAACTGGCTATTTTTTCATTATTTTTCCTGCGAACAAAGGAACAAAATAAATTCTCTGAAAGTTTTCATCTTATCTCATTAAATAGAGAAGTGTTCGAACAATGTTGATGAGTCGATGATGTTTTGTTTTTTGTTTTGGTTTCAAGAAAAAACTTTGAGAAATGCTTTTAGGAATGATGGACGTTCATTGGAAGATTTATTTCTTTATTTATTTTGGTTTTTTTATATAAAGATTCTCTTTATTATCGTTTTCCTGCTTCTATCTTTTTAGCTTGGATTTTACGAGTTGTTTTAAATCCAGCTGTTATGCCTTTTTTCGCAAGTGAAACATGGATGTTGTAATGATGTTTTAATCCAAAAAGTGAAAGAGGACAGTTACGACTTAACCCTTCATATATTTTTTATTTTTTTATTGCTAAATTGGCCCGCTCGTGACCTCGATCACGCGTGATGGAAAGCGATGGATGAGGTCTATGATGGAAGAGCGTGCACAGAAGATGCCTAAGGCACTGGAACTACCACGCATCGACGAAACACAGCAGGCTGCTTGACGCCAGACTCCGGTGGGAGGGTGGTCGCAAACCAGGCGGACATTAGCCCTACCACCACAAGGGAAGAATTGGCCAGTCAAATAAGTGTTGGATGTGACTGTCCAAAGCGCGCCGAGCGCTCGGTTCAGTTGAATAACTAGCGGAACAAACTGCGCTACACGAGGAGGCTTCTTCATGCATCCCAAGTATATGCCCATATGGCCGTAACGTGGATCTACGCGAGACACAATGGGTTTTTAATTGTTTCTTTTTAATTGTTTTTAATCAGGATGGTTTATTAATCGGTTGAATGCCTTAATTACTTAAGGCACCACTACTTCAGGCCAGGCTAGGCTTACTTAAGGGCCGTTTAATAAACCATGCTGATCGAACAAAAGGTTTTCTATTCAAAAGAAAATCGATTGATAGCGTGACAGTAAGACTACTGTACTCGCAAGAATCAAGAGGGGCATCATAACCACTGTGCTACAAGGCATTTATTGCCACAGCAAATAATTATTTTCTCCTACAAAACCAATATTTCCTACTCCTCACTTAATACAAAGAAAAGCGTTCCTTTCTCTTCAGTCAGATCTCTTGAAATGTAGAACTACTTCAAATAAGAATAGATAACGAATCTTGGTTGTGCAAATTGTAGCGAAATGAAACATAAGGACACTTCACTAACAAACACGTTTAATTTTTGTATATAAAAAAAATCGAAAACACTAATATAAAAAAATATAAAAATACAAAAAAGGAAAAAAACTAAATATGAAAACTTGTCACATTTAAATAATAGGAAACTATTGCGTTATATTTTAAATTTAGGTTTTAAATGCTACGTAACGAATTATGAGTCGGTTGCAACCAGATCCGTAAAACGAAGACGTAACTTTTGTTGAGAATAGGTACGACTAAATGTATTCAGAGTTTGAAATAACGCGGTATTAAAATATTTAAAATTAACAGATTTTAAAAATAAAAAAGGCCAAATCTGCTACGGGAAATAAAAAAACTTAAAAATCTCCCATATCTTATCCAAAACCTTCGCGGTGACGTAGAAGCTCTGCCAGTTGTTCCAATACCTCACTTGCTGACCTCTGAGATATGAAGAGGATGTCCGCAGCGCAGCGCGGAGCCGCCGATAAAAGTTAGTATGTAGGTGGGTGGATGGAGCCGAATAAATCGGCTCGCAGAAAATTCGGACTTCTATCTGGGGCAAAAATTATCACCATAAGAATCCCGAGTTGCAAGCAGATCTCATAAAACCCAAAAAAAACGTACAATTATACATACCAGTCAAAAGGATTCAATCCAGTCAATAGGAATATACGTAGTCTTCCGTCGAAGAAGTGGGGAAACCTTTAGCACAGAACGGATGGGATTATTATATTGAAATATGACGAAAGGCTATGAAAGGCCAAAAAGATAAAAAATACATACCCCGAATCAAATAATAGACATGCACGATCCAATTAAGATTTGTTGATTTCAATATTAAATTTGGGTGTTGGTTCTCAAAAAATTCCGGACGTCGTATCAGAGAGTATGTAGACAAGTGAAGTATGTCACCAGGAAAAAATCTCATGTCACGTAAAAGAAATTATTTCAAAATTATTATGAAAATAAAGGTTTTTGATAGGGCCAGTACAAAAAGAGGTTGATTATAATGTTGAAGAAGGACGAATGGCGAAAATAATCATCATGCAGTAACTACTAATGCTGCAGTACCTCCTTTCCAAGAAAAAAAAAAAATATAGGTAAGTGAGAGAAGAGAAAAATTCTAAATATAATCGATGAGTAAGAACCCAATAAAAATTAACCTAACTTAGCCTAAACAATAAGTCCAAATGATAAGTAATCTAAATTAAACCTAAATGAACGACATCGAAGTGCAGCAGATACTGAATAAATGCGAAATCCGGACTTCAATCTAAACGTTATCAGTGCGAACTCCAGACGCGTCGACTAAAATCTAGGAAATAATAAGAAAACTAGAAACTAATAAGACTAACTAACTTATTATCAAAGACTTAAGACCTAAGTAAAAAAGGAGGAACCTCAAAGAAATATAATTAAAGAGCAAAAGTTAAATAATGAACAAAGACGACGAAAGAGAAGACTTAAAATAATGAAAGAAACGACATAAAACAACCAAAGGACTTAAGCCACACAAAGACTTTTAGTCAAAGACAGAACTTTAAAAAAAAATAAGAAACTTATGCATGTTTCTTATAAAAAGAAAAGTCATCGATAATTATAACGATTAACAGAAAGGAAAAGAAATAATATTTTAAACAATATATTATTGTGATGTTATCGACAAAAATACGTCGACAGTGTCCCGACACTAAAGTACAACTATCGATAAGTGTTAATCGACCGTTTCCCAACACTAGAGCTATTATGTCAGACGTCACAACATGACATGTGCATGTAATGACATCTACGGGCGTAGCCTGAACTATAAAGCATTGACACATAAGAAAAGGTAGCTAACAAATTGTTTCGCTCAGGAAAAACTAGATGTCGCTGTTAACGTTTTTTGAAACTAGTAATTATGAATGAGCTTATTTATTTAAGTAAATATAAAGGGAATTTAATTTAAAGGGGTCAAACTAAACGTAAACATAACATTCCGAATGGGAATAAGTTAACGAGATTACGAGTTTAGAAATTACCAAGAAATTATTTAAGAATATCTTTGATATGATATCTTCCAGAGTGGACAGAATCAATATCATGAAGTTCATAAGTGGTCCTAGAAATAACCCTAGTCACACGGCATTTAATAAAACGAGGAGCTAGCTTTCCCGAAAAATAATCATCGCCTGAAGATCTGGAAAAATTCCTTCTCCATACAGTATCACCAACATTCAGCGTGACGGCTGAACGATGCATATTATAAGCTCGTGAATTACGGAGGAAAGCCATAGAAAGATTATCAGCAACTTTCGCATAAAACTCGACTAGGGAAGAATGATTCTACGCGTGTTTGAGCCCGACTTTCAGCTAAATTGACGCTTAGAGTCTGACCATACGCACGGGTAGGAACGCATAAGGGCTTCCCTATCGTTGTCACTGAGAATAGATAAAGGAAATCGAAAATTAAAAAAAATCAGAACCTCCTTCTTCGAAGTCGGTTAAAAAAAGAGATCAGATTCAAAATAAGGATGGTCTTTCGTATTAGAATCTGATAGGAATAATCAAAGTAGACATTTTGAGAAAATGTATTAATAAAAATGATGGGATAATTACGTAACTTGAAAACGAGGTTTTTTGTTTATAGAAATATTTACGTGATTTTAGTGTTATATGAAAGGATAACGTTTAAAACTAATATTCACGTTTGAATTAAGTAAATCGGTCCACGGGTTTTAGAGTTAGAAAGCATTTTGCAAAATGAAAACATGCCCAAAGACCGATTTTAGAAAGTTAATGTTTTAAAAAGTTTTTAATGTATATAGAGATAGGAATAACCTTCATCTGCTATGTTAGGATGCAAAAAGGACAAAACCAAAATTAAATAGGCAAATATGCTAGTATGAATGTTTTAAGAAAGAGTTAGAAATTTAGTGAATAGTCTGATAGGGAACTGAACGCCAAAATATCAGCAAAGAGGAAAAAGAGGAAAAAATGTTGAGAATAAAAAGCCATCAGACCCTAAAAAACCAACACTAAACGAATAGCAAGGCTGAAATCATGATCAAAAGCAAACCTAGGCAGTCAGGCAACCAAAAAAATCTAACCTTCAACTGCCATAGTAAAAAAAAAAAAAAACAGCAAATATATGGGTCACACCAGAATCCCACGTTATAAGAAAGTGTTAGGTATCGTGTACTATGGCTGATATAGGAATGGTACGACAACGTGACATCACAGGAACGGCTGGGCTAAGAATTCAAAGAAAAAAAACAGATAGAAACTAGGAAACCAACTGCCCCAAAGACAACGAACAGCTGGGCTAGAATCAAAGCAAAAACAAATAGAAACTAGGAAACCAACTGCACCAAAGACAACGTACAGCTGGGCTAGAATCAAAGCAAAAACAAATAGAATCTAGCAATCAGCCGTGCAAAAAAAAGCTTACCATAGTCACGAAGTCTACAACATTCACACACCAATCACACACTACAGGATGCTAACTACTTCTAACTAAGGAGTGGAATAAAACCCAGGAAAAAATATGTATTTAAAGGGAAGAAATAAAAGCGTTTTATATGTTTTAAGGTTCTACAAAGTTATTATTATTTTATATTGCATCACAACACAGCACATTACAGTAAAGCAATCAATCAGCAATGGAAGGGTTAGCAGAAGTTGTCAATCACAGCATAATCCCTGGTAACTATGGCAACAGTCTTGTTTGACGGAACGAGAAAAAATTCCTCTATTCTGGTACCTGTAAACATGAATACAGAAATGAAAGATTAAATTTGCTCAGAAAGAGCAATCACCCTCACGACAGCAAAAAAAAGATAATTTAGTAATTAGAATCAATAAAAGTGCTTACTTTTTCTTCGGGCGCCATTTTATAGCGAAATGAAACATAAGGACACTTCACTAACAAACACGTTTAATTTTTGTATATAAAAAAAATCGAAAACACTAATATAAAAAATATAAAAATACAAAAAAGGAAAAAAACTAAATATGAAAACTTGTCACATTTAAATAATAGGAAACTATTGCGTTATATTTTAAATTTAGGTTTTAAATGCTACGTAACGAATTATGAGTCGGTTGCAACCAGATCCGTAAAACGAAGACGTAACTTTTGTTGAGAATAGGTACGACTAAATGTATTCAGAGTTTGAAATAACGCGGTATTAAAATATTTAAAATTAACAGATTTTAAAAATAAAAAAGGCCAAATCTGCTACGGGAAATAAAAAAACTTAAAAATCTCCCATATCTTATCCAAAACCTTCGCGGTGACGTAGAAGCTCTGCCAGTTGTTCCAATACCTCACTTGCTGACCTCTGAGATATGAAGAGGATGTCCGCAGCGCAGCGCGGAGCCGCCGATAAAAGTTAGTATGTAGGTGGGTGGATGGAGCCGAATAAATCGGCTCGCAGAAAATTCGGACTTCTATCTGGGGCAAAAATTATCACCATAAGAATCCCGAGTTGCAAGCAGATCTCATAAAACCCAAAAAAAAACGTACAATTATACATACCAGTCAAAAGGATTCAATCCAGTCAATAGGAATATACGTAGTCTTCCGTCGAAGAAGTGGGGAAACCTTTAGCACAGAACGGATGGGATTATTATATTGAAATATGACGAAAGGCTATGAAAGGCCAAAAAGATAAAAAATACATACCCCGAAACAAATAATAGACATGCACGATCCAATTAAGATTTGTTGATTTCAATATTAAATTTGGGTGTTGGTTCTCAAAAAATTCCGGACGTCGTATCAGAGAGTATGTAGACAAGTGAAGTATGTCACCAGGAAAAAATCTCATGTCACGTAAAAGAAATTATTTCAAAATTATTATGAAAATAAAGGTTTTTGATAGGGCCAGTACAAAAAGAGGTTGATTATAATGTTGAAGAAGGACGAATGGCGAAAATAATCATCATGCAGTAACTACTAATGCTGCAAAATGCAGTCGAGACGAAGCGGAGGAACGAAAAGGCATAGATGTCTTTTGTTGACACTCAAAGGACTGTGTCTTTTTAAAGAATTTTCTAGTAAAGCTTAAAAGAATCGTGATGTAACTAGTTTTTCTACGAGTTGAGGAGAGCTATTTGCTTACGTTTCGTTTCTTTTGACGAGAATATGTCCTTGAATGAGATCTGCCATATTGGGCCCTAAATCCAAAATGGCCGGTTAACAAAAATAATAACCCTAGCCGGGGAAGTCCTCCTTATATTTTTTTACTATTGCGCCGGATCTCTAAGACCATTCCTTCAGCTGTTTTTGGGGTGTCCCACGACACCTCACGACTACCTACCTATCTACCTTGTAAACTTCAAACAAGAATGAATAAAAACAATATTTACATAAAATAATTGCAAAATCAAAAGTTAGGTCATATTCCTAAACTTGGTCTCGAAAACCAGCTAAAAGCTAGTTAGAAGTTTTCTTATCTTGTCTTCCGTGATCGACACTGCGTAAAACTTCCAGAATTTGCGTTTTTACCTGAAACAAAATAAAAAAATGTTAAGTGTTTGTTGATTGTGTAAACAATAATATTTCACAAACGAAGCAAAAGGAGTATGTAAGGATCGTAGCAGGAGGCGTTTTGTAGTTTTTACCTACCCCCAAGAGAAGAAGGCGTGAGTTCATGTAAAGTCTATTCAAACTTATGTTCCAAATTAACATTTTTCAATAGTTAAACAAATATCAACTTTATTTGAATGGTAATTAAGTTGATTTCAGAGTGACTAGCTAGCACTATTGAAAAAGTTATAAAAATATATGAAGTTGTAGCGTAAACTGAACTTTATTGTGTAGGATTTAAAGTTATTTTTCCATAAAATCATATTTGTTTACATTTTTGGCAAATAAATCGCGAATGCAGATTATGTGTCTTGCCTACAAAATATAATTATGTAGGTACAGTGTGAATTTATGAGAATTACTATAAGACCAAAAAAAGGAAAAGTAGTTCATTGCGGTTTTAACTTGGAAGTTCCATCAATAAAACGCAACCTATGACAGCTAGGTATGTCAGTAAAAATAAATAAACAACTAACTAATGCTGTAACAATGTGGAAGTCCTATCTTTTTATTTGCGAATTTTGAAGAACTTTTATCAGATCTTTTACATCTACTTCGGTGAGTACTTTGTCAAAGGACATCATTCATTTTGTACCCAAAATATAAAGTGCCGGCCAGAAAAAAGAGTACTGCTGTCTTATGGGAAATTACCTCTTGAGCATTTTTTACTATTACATGGAAAGTCTACCATTAATCCCCGGCTGCTATTTGAGATTGAAAATGTCAAAAATCATATTTTGATATCAAGTTTATAGGTAAACACGTTCAGGATGTTAAATTCAATAAAAAGTTGGATTTTAGGCTTTCCCTGTAACAGTAAAATATGCGCACGATTATATTTCCCATAAGAAAATAGTACTTTTTTTTTCTGGCTAAAAATAGTCCTTTAATTTTTGAGTCCAAAATGTTTGACACTTGAATGAAGTCTTTTATCAAATTCCAATCACAAAAGTGGCCAACAAAACAAAAGCGAACTTTATCGCAAAAACTTTCAAGTAACAAAAGCATCGTCCATTGTGCGACAAGAAAAGAATCTTTAATATCATATCCGAAGTATAGAACGTCACAAAATGCAAAGTTGCTAGGCTTCACAGCACAGAATGGGACAGAAGGTCAGATGTATACAACGAGGAGCACACACACGCACACTCAGGGCATGATTCACAGATAGCACTTTGATTTTACTTTGCTAAGTTAGCGGTTCATACTAACATTCAACTTATTTTTAAGCGATTAATGTTCATATTCGTATAAGCGATTGTAAGCAAGTACTTCATACGAATATGAATCTTATCTTTGTGATAATAGGGTTCATATTCATATCTGTGAATCTTGCCCATAGACTCGAACTGTCGGTGGGACACCAAAAATGTGATGATATGATATTACGTCAATTGAGAAGTAATAAGTTTAATGTGACTAAGTCCAAAAGTGATCAAGTTTTTGGTAAGGTGATTGTACATTTGGCGATCTCTATCGAATGCCAGTCATGAGTGTGCTTGCACTGCCAGTACCCAGTTGCGACACCTAATTGTAATGCGTAAACATTAAGCAGTTACATATCGCCAGCTATGGTAATAATATGTAACGGCGCAGGATAGCCTTTACCAGAAGTGACCTTCGTAATTATAGTGGTTCAGCAGCTTCAATATCATAAGGATTGTACCGGAATAATAGTAGTTCGCAGTAGACGTGGTATGACAGCGACTATGTCATCAGAAGTCCAATTGCCGTAATTAAAAACGTTCAAAATCTAGTCGCAATCTCATCTCAGCGACAATCAATGTCAAAAATTTTGGGAAATTTGAGTTAGTTTTGACCGATTGAAACTAAGATCAGAAGGCCCATTCCCGTAATTAAAAACGTTCAAAATCTAGTCGCAGTGTCATCTCGGCAACAAACAAATGTCAAAAACTTGTCAAAATGTAAGGAAATTAGAGGTAGATCAGACTGTGAACGTTCTTAAAATTACGAGAATTGCCAGTTAACACTGGCTGGTGACTCGATTAAAGTGACCTCTTATCTGACCTTTTCGGTGGTTCCACTAACATCGCAACAAAACTAGAAGGCGCCACTTGCTGCGCCGTCATACTATGCATAGTAAATTCTTACGGGTTGTCTCTAACAATATCATAGATACCAAACTTGACATAAAAACCAAAAATTCAGATTTTGAAGCTTACGATTTGAAAAGTGATAAAGGAACGAACGAAATTGTTGCTTAGGGATCTGCTTTCCTTACGCCTAAGGTCAGCGGGGCAATTGCGTAACACATTATCAATTGGTATCGGTTTCATTTTGACAGTTCAACAACATTCATTGCGTTATTTACGTGTTGAGCAGAAATATTTTTCGAACTTATGAAGCAGTGGATTAGCAATTTGATAATGTGTTACGCAATTAGGGTGCAGGTCTACTCAAATCTGTGTGGTTCCTACCTTCTGTACACTATCTATTTGGTGCATCTTCACAGGTGACCCAGTGAGCGTGTGAAATAGTTAAACCGCCCTAGATATCGCATAAGGCACTCAAAATGGACAATTCGGCGCCCAACCGAATAGATCCTTAAATCCCTGGGGATATGGAGATGTGCAAGTTTGTATTCACTTTGTTGTTGTAATAATTTTATTAGGTTTGAATATGTTATACTGTTCTTGCTATTTTTTGAATGCGGACTATAAAATGGTTGTAAGATTTTTGATTTAGTAACACATGACATTAGTGACGGGTTTAAAGTATATAAACTTTATAAGTAATCATTTGACAAAATACAGCAGACCTATTCTATAAAAATCTCACCGTGAAAACTTAGGTGAAGTGAGTTTGAAGTGAGCTTTCAATAGTTTCACTCCCTAGTTTGTGACAACCGCGTTGGTCTAGAGGTCGCAAGCGCTACAGCCGAAAAATAAGGTCCTGGATTCGATTGCCAGGACGTTCAAAGTATTATTGGTGTTTTCCATCAAGAATTTCTCAGAAGCAGCCCGGAGTTTGGATTTGTGGCCGGTTGATGGAAATAGTCTCGCCCGTATTACATGAGCATAAGGCCGGGGCCGCACCGGCGACAGCAACGCGGCAGCTCAAAAGCAGTAACTTTGAAAATGCTTAATATTTTTTTATTTCGATAGTTTATTAAATTGAAATCATAACAAACGTGTCACCGCACTACGAAGGTCATTATCCATTATCTGTAGTGTATCTGTGCGCCTAGTACACGTATATCACGCCGCCGCGCGCCAGTGCAGCGCCGTGATGTCGAAATAAAAAAATATTAAGCATTTTCAAAGTTAATGCTTTTGAGCTGAAATTTTGTACAGAGATTCTAGACCAGATACACTCTTCAACCCGTTTGTATTGATATACCCTTTCCGTAACACCCTGTATACTTGACGCAAATGTGTAGCATAATCAGCCTATAATAATGTTCCCTGCTGGGACACAGGCCTCCTCTCTGTGAGAGGGTGTAGGCCTTAATCCACCACGCGGGCCCAGTGCGGGTTGGTGGAAGTCGCATGTCTTCGAATTTTTTATTCTAGTACATGCCGGTTTCCTCACGACGTTTTCCTTCACCATTTTAAGAGCAGTAGTGATGAAATAATTTCCACAAAGTAAAGCGCCTGTCTGGGTTTGAATCCACGATCTACAACTCGTAAGTCGCGGTCGTTACCACTGGGCCACCCTGCTCTTCAAACGTATGGAACGGCTGATTTATTTTTCGCCATTACAGTGTTGGTCCCCGGGAGAAAGTAGTTCAGATTGCTGATCTGTTCATGCCACACCTTTTAAATACATGCTGTATAGGTACTGGGATGTCATTCGTCCGCACGACACTCATTATTATTTAAACAATACTTTTGAGAATCATCCATCGCAAATATTCCTTTTGTTACAGTAATGGAAAACATTACGCTTGAAAAGATACGATAATTACCCATTGAACAAAGAGAACAAAGCACTAAAAATAAAGTAGTTACACAAATTATTGACAATTTTCCGAGCATGATGTTTTAATTAAATGTCAATTATGATGGACCCGCCTCGCTCAACTTTATACTCAACATTTATATCGACGAATTGAGCAAACGGTCTAAAGAAGACTCATTATAATTTATTACTACGGATATGCAGGTACGTGCAGCGCAAATTCTCAGAATAGTTCACTAAGTTAATTAACTTTTCAGCTAATGAAATACTGCATGTTAAAACTAAACGATAAAACCTTTCTATTAGTTTTTCTCACCGCCAATAACCTTAAAGAGTAGAAAAATAATCAAAATTGACCTCAGCACGTAATTGTCCCAATTTTGTAGGGTCGGCTTCCAGTCTAACCAGATGCAACTGAATACCAGTATTTTACATAGAACGCCTACCTATCTGAGCTCCACAGCACAGTTACTCGATAACACGATACCCGTTCGCAAGATTGGACTTGGAAATACATACATACTCAGCCTATAATGTTCCCACTGCTGGGACACAGGCCTCCTCTCTGTGAGATGAGACTTGAAGCTTGGACTTAGGGGGGGATTCGGAAATAATATTCCAAAATCTATAAACCTGATTCGCTTATTCCTATTTTGAACTATTTTTTACTTACTTTTTTTGAGTTGCCAGTATCTTTTGTCAGTATCCAAGAACCGTCCGACATAAAAAGATTTAAATTTGGAATGCAACACGAATAGAAAATGGCGTGTAGTGAGCACGGAATGTTGCGGTAAGTGCAGGCGGTGAAAATCACGAATGTATCCTCTTTTGAATGTTGCATGTTCAGCTGGATGGATAAATGGAGAGAGTAGTTTGAGTATCTTATGTTATGGTCTCTGGTTTACACTTTTATCATGTTATAGAGAATAGAGTGCAAGGTCTATGTAAGCTTGGTGGTTTGTAAAGGAGATGGGAAATTCTGGGCTCAGCAGTTAACTAGTTGAAATGGGTATTAAAAAACCGTTATATTTTTCTAAAGGAAATCACAAAATACAGTACCATGTTTCTATCTAGGAAGCGAGAAAAATTAAATTAAGTTGTGAAACTAAATAATCGATAAAGTACATGCCTGAATTCTTATGTATGAAAATCGAGTGACAAATGCTTATCAATCTTTTCGTGAAATCGATTCAAAGCGAATCGAGTTTCTTTAATTTTTCTTCTGTTAGCAACACTTGTCACTCAGTATAGTCTAAAGTAATCTGTGCTGGTCAGATGACAGGTAGAAAAAAACCGGCACCTGTCAAAAAGTACTCTGTGACCGGCATTCGTTCGTTTTCTTTCGTTGTGAGTGCGCACGTATTTTCCTTTCTCAATCTAAACGTGTCAGGATCTTCAACACGTCGCATATGGAGGCTCTCTACTTGCACTCCATGCGTAAAACCAACAACCAAAACCATTCAAAAATATTTCGCAAATAACATCAAAAAACTACAATGTTATAATGTAACCTCACTTTTACTATATTTCATATAACTTGATTCCTGGATAGCCAAATTTCACCAAATTTTCAGTGAGGCCTTGTTATTATATGCACTTACAAATAAAGTTAGTTTGATTGAGTTAACACCTGGGCCCAGGAAACTAGGGAGTCTTTCCCTTCTCCTTTGCGGTCACTGTTACAACAGTAATCACACTTCACACTAATATTATAAAGGCGAAAGTTTGTGAGTGTGTGTGTTTATATGTTTGTTACTTCTTCACGCTCAAACGGCTAAACCAATTATGATAAAATTTTGTATGGAAGTAGCTGACATCTTGGATTAACATATAGGCTACTTTTTATCTCGATATTCCCACGGGATCGACATTCACGCGGGTGAAACCGTGGGTCGCAGCTAGTATTTTCATAAAAGTGCTTAATATATCTTTGACTCTGCCGCTATAGAAAGAAAAAAGATTACAGAGACTACCTGGTATCATTTTCTACCCATAATTTCTTTTTGGTCGTTTTAGAAATATCATCTATGTGATACTTACATAGTTTTACATTATTGTTACAAGTTCAACTGAACGCCTTTTCACTACCGAAATATTTTACCACTAAACAAACTTTGTAAACACTTCCGTCTACGAAATTCCCATTATCCCAAAATGATATTGATATCCACAAGTTTACATACAAAACTCCAGCTTGTGATCCCCTATAATCTTTGATCGGAATAAATTATAGGTTAGTTATATATAACGTAAAGTGTGTATAAGGCTGTTTGTCGGCTGTCCCTAAATCCGGGGTTGACCGCATCCGTGGACGTCCACTGGACCTGTGGTTTGGTGCCGCACTGCGTAATTATGTGTGCCTACCGTCAAATACGAAATTTCATGTACCTACTTTGTTATTAATTTTGAAGTAATGAGGGTAGTTGACGAGAATATTTTGGTGTTAGAATTTCGTGAATAGTTAAAAGCGAGAATTTTGGATTTGAATACTGCGTAAGTTAGGAGCAGAAATTGTTGAAATTTTATTAGTGTTGCTTTCAGATTTGCGATGTTTTTCCCTTAGAGATGGGAATATAAAATTCACAAGTCATTTTATTTCTCAAACTAGTCATTTCATCTAACAAGTTTTACCCATTAATGAAATGAGAGAAACGTGTAGTGCAACTTTGACGCCGTATGATAGATGACGTAACGTAATGCGCTGGTTGATGGAGTGTGTCCAGCCAGTCTCAATCGAGTAAAGAGAAGTTTTGGTAAAATGTCTTTTTGGCCTCGTATAGGACTTTCTGTTTCGTTTTTCTTTTTATTACTTTTTTATATAACTTGGATTTTTAATTTTTTTTTTTACTGTGTTTAGTTTAGTTTGTGATCTTCCTATACCTACGAGTCGCAAACTTTTTCTTTCTTTATTTTCTTTCATCATAATCAGCCTATAATGTTCCCACTGCTGGGACACAGGCCTCCTCTCTGTGAGAGTGAGTGGGCCGTAATCTACCACGCGGGCCCAGTGCAGGTAGGTAGATGTCACATATCTTCGATTTTTTTAGTTCTAGGACATGCAGGTTTCCTCACGATGTTTTCCTTTACCGTTTTGAGAGTAGTGGTGATGAAATAATTTACACAAAGTAAAGCGCCTGTCCGGGTTCGAACCTACGACCTACAACTCGTAAGTCGCGGCTGATACCACTGGGCCATCACCTGCTCTCAAATATTTAAAATGTAAATGTCTACAAATATGTGTTACTCGAGATCAAATAACAGCTTTGACAGACTTTTAAGAGACATTAATAAAAGGACATTAGTTACCAACAAGGTAAAAGTAATTTAGTATAGAGGCATGAGGAATAGGGTGTAAAAGTTCACTCAACCTCTATTTACTACCAAATTGAAAGGCGCTGGTTCGGTAGTAAAACAAAATAGGTCAATCAAAAGTAAAAACCAAAAGGTAGAAAAACCATAAACAAAAGGTGTAAAAAGGTAAAATATCAAAAAGACTTGCACAACCTCCATAGAAAAGGGAGGACCCTCCGACCAGACGGGTGTTGAGTCTGGTGGGCACCGATTGATGTTGGGACGTTGTAAATAAGCTAGTTGCGCGGCAAACTTTGCTTGTGAAATGCAGGATTTTGCGTGACGTCAGTTACTAGTAGTTCGCATGTGGCGGTGCAGATGGTGCCGCCACACTAGGATCACAATTCCTACAAAAGCGTCTCATGTAATGACCTCTTTTAATACTGTTTTAAGAAATATTTTTCCCCATTCACGAACAGAATACATAACAGTTCCTTGAACAATTCAAGGACACGTACTTGATTCTATAGCTCCAATTAATAGGAACTTCTTTCAACTTTGAAGAAAGGAAAAGGGTACGAAATGTTCGACGTATTTCAAGTAACGTACAATCAAGTGCGCGTACATGGTAACGATTTGACTTCGACATCACCTTTATTTTGTAGCAGTAAGGGCGGCTTCGTTGTTCAAACGGTATTGCCGAAGTGCGGCTGAGCGTACTGGCCTTTATAGAACTGCCCTCTGAAAATAGCTTCTGCACTAAATTGGTGTTCCGAACTGCTATAACGATGTTATACTATATCTGTCCCTTTCTTACTCGTAGCAGCTATCTCGCTCACTCGTTCCAGTTCCAAAATTTGAATTCGTTATGCTGACAGAGTTAGGACTTAGTTAGATTAATTTTAGAATTCAAATGGAGTTTAGGGCTCAGGCTGGAGGGAACTTGTTCCTTACCAAAAGACTATTAAAATCAGAAGTTATTTTAGTTCTGCGTCGTTGGTCTAGTGGTCGCAAGCACTGTTGCTGAGCGGGTCAGGCAGTGCTATTCTATCTGGAATTTCTTGGTAGCAGCCGGAAGTCTCGATTAGTGCCCAGTTGAGGGCAATAGGCCCGTACGGCTATTCTTACTTAGCCACGAGTAAGAGCCCGAACCCTGAGATATACTGTGTGAAACCGAAAAAAATTACAATGCTACGAGCCTTATGTATTCGTAGCCAACATACGTAGCACATTTGTAGCACATTCGTAACACATTCGTAGCACATTCGTAGCATACTCGTAGCATACTCGTAGCATTCGTAGTGCATTCGTAGCTTACGCGCGTAGCACATGTAGCGTAACCACGCGTGTCACTGACTAATGGCGTAGTACTGTCTCTAAACTAATAATGATTGAATTTAATTAAATTGACACGAAAATTATATTATTAATGTTTCATGATTAGTTTATTAATAATGTCGGATGGACAATATCTTTAAAACATCAACCCGCAATGGGCCCGCGTTGTGGATTATGGCCCACATACATAGTCCTAGCAGTAAGAACTATATGCTGGTATGCTATACTATTTGATTGATATTTAGTTTCTTAGACAAACATAACAGACTTTAAATGCAAGTACATTGGGAACCGCGGTTGTGTCAATAAGATTACTTTTATCTTTTTTTCTCTTTCTTTATAATGGTAAGTTTACTATACTCCTTTCAACACTAACTTTACAAAAAGTTTTTATATCCCAGCAATAAATAGCAGATGTTTCACTGTTCAAAACTCTTTTCGATTTTATAGACCAGCGCTTCTAGACAAGTTTTACTGTCTTCAATTTCGAATATATTGGATCATTGGTGAGCAATATAACAAACATATTCTCCTTAGCAAACAAAGTTATGATTATGAAACAAGAATTTATTTTGCAAAGTAAACATATTATTCAAAGAAACTGCGAATAAATACGACTTTGTAGAAACGGGTTTCTTCTAAGAATTGAATACTTCAGTGGCTATAAGAGTCACATTTGCGTATTAACCTACATACGTGTGGGCAGGTATATAAAATCAAACTCTCTTTTATCGCAATGCGGGACACTGAATGCCCTTAGGCGTAATAAAAGTAAGTAAGTCCTCCATGTACTGAAATAAATAATAAATAAATAAAACTTCCATTGTGTCTCGCCTAGTGTCCATCAAGTGATAAAGATTCAAATACAAAACTAAAATAAAATGTTACTTAACTGACAAAAAAATTAATATTTATCTTGCGAAGTCGTAGACGAGTCCAGGAATTCACGTTTGACTCAGACATTTTGGCATCTAATAGAATAGTTGACTGTTTTTGAGAAATGAATTAGTAATGTTTCTTGTAGTTTATTTTTCTCAAAAATACTTAAATATTTAAAAAAAAATATAAATACTTGAATATTTCAGCAAAATATTAACATTAACACAATACAAAGTTTACATTTTTAATTGTCAAAACAGCGTGGTAATTGCGTAACATACTAACAGTAGCAATGGGTTTCATTTTGACAGTTCAACAACATTCATTGCGTTATTTACGTTGTGAAGCGGACAAAGTCTTCGAACATATGAAGCAATGATAGTATGTTACACAATTAGGGTGCGGGGCATACTGTCATGACGACGACACGACGGTTCGAGTCTCGTCATACTTTTTCCCATCAAATCCACCTCCTTTACAGTGCTGTCTGTCACACAAACTTAATATAATAATTATTTCTGTTGGAATCCATACTAATACTAATATTATAAATTCGAAAGTAACTCTGTCTGTCTGTCGGTCTGTCTGTCTGTCTGTATGTTACCTTTTCACGTCTAAACCGCTGAACCGATTTAGATGAAATCTGGTACAAAGATAGTTTGAGTCCCGAGAAAGGACATAGGATACTTTTTATCCCGATATTCCTACGGGGTCTCGACCCCATAAGTCTCGACTTATGCAGGTGAAACCGCGGGGCGCAGCTACTATTATAATATTCGAAAGTCTTAATTAACATGGTTTTAATATAGATTAGCGTTCAATGTCACGTACCAATAATAGCTTTATTTTTACGCATATATTTTTCCAAAAAATACAATTACATATTTGTAAAATAATCTAAAATGATATATAATAAAATTAAGCTGACTTTCTATATTTTTCTCTCAACCATTCTACAAAACAATATTCATTAAAGTATTTTTTCTTACTGTCAACTAGCATAATACGGGGAAGACGTTGCACCTCCATCCCCTATTTTTCCCTTAAATCTTGTCATAATATCAACCTTATCCCCACAAACACACAACACTTATTCTGTGACCTCTACAGATACATTTACATCTCTGACCTGGAGAGCAATTCTCGCGCATTTCGGATTCGTTATTGTCGTTCGATTAGAACTTTTCCCTCGAAAAAATCAAGCCGACCTATTGTCGCCATATCGATTCGAGCATTTCTCGCAGGAAAGACACGCGACATGCCTTAGTTTACATGCGACTTGCAAAGAGTGGTCGGGACCAGTCGACACATACATAACATCATATCGACCGGCATACGAACGTCAAACAATGGTTGTGTTAATCACAAAAAGTGATCTGTGGTCAATCATGATTGTGCCAATTGCGGAAGAAAATAATATATATTTTTTAACAAGATGTGTTACAAGTTCATAAACATCTTAGAAGCCGCTGCGATCGCCACAATAAAGAAAACACACGAAAAAAACTTCAGGTCTCCGTGAAACTTGTGAACTATTCACTGCTAGTGTGGCGTCGATGGATGAGACACTTGAGATGAGGAAGGCGACGGCTTTACTCTGGTTAAGGGTAAGAAAGGTTGATCGCGTCGCAACCACAATAAACACGTTATCACTCCTGCAAGCGAGAATTTTGGAGCTGCAGTACTCACCGTCCTTCTGTATATTTTTTGGACCCACATACATCGAGACAGAAGGATCCAAAGACATTAAATTGTACCTTAAATCTCTTTGGAAGGATCGAAGGCGAAATCAGTACCGAGTGTTAGATCACTTATTAAAATACGAGTTAGTCCACGTACTCGTATTACGGATAATTAGTTTATTTCACAACAACTACAGTACAATTCACAACACATCTACTTAACTCAAAAATAACACAGGGATAGTTTTACATTTTTTTTTTTTAATAAAAAGGCGCGAGCCCACTTACTTGATGAAAACGACTCCGTCTATTGTTTTTTTTTTTTTTTGTTTACAATAAGCAATGAACGAAAATGCTGTCAGCCGAATCAAATATGGAATAATCTTTTCTTTTTCTATTTACAATTGATTTACTGGCCTAAAATAAATACAAAATTACATATATGTTACAAGTTGAATTAAAAATAAAATAAACTTTTATTTATCTATTTACAATCATTTTAATTCTACATAAACGTTGCCAGCTGAATAAACTTTATTGTAACAGTGTTTATAATACCTAACGTTACCTATTTTTTTTTAAATGAACCAGATTTATAATCATTTGGTATTATTTGACACAAGCGTTTTAACACGAGGAAGGACGTTGCAGAAGCTGTCGCAGATGAAGTCGAGCATCCTAGAGGCGAATCTGTTGGCTGAGCTTGCTTTCAATGAAAATTGAACACCATTGTAACATAATGTTTAAATCAAGTAATTTACATTTTATGAATATAAAATTAAACTCATCTGGAAAATATAAGATGACAGAAACAGAATATAACAGTTGCTAGGCAACAACTTAAGAAGACTCTACTACTAGAACATAGCGCATTACAACCTTCGTGGTTCAAAAGAATCTGGTATTTTGAGAATCTGGTATTCTGAGATTGAGCCCCCAGAATTCAGAATTTTTCATTCCCCAGAATTTTTCCTGGTGGGATTTGCGTGTGCACGTACCAAGCCGTTTGGTTCTAACACCGCTGGTACGCCGGCGGTGACAAGGGCTCGACGAATAATATCGTTGATGCCGGCGTGCCGTGCTATGCGACCTGCGCTCCTGCAGCAGTACAGGCCATGGTGTTCGAGACTGTCGACAGCTTCACCGCAGTGACATCGATGCGGAGCAACACAAGGTGCGCCCAAGCGGAGACACGTAGCGAGCCGAAACGATGAGTCATCCATCATTGTGCCTATGGTGGATGACGGGAGCGCCTGAAGCCACAAACCTGACTCCCATTCTCCCACAGCCAGCAGACGGGCACGCTCAACAGTATTACGTGACGTGTTTACAAGGGTATTCCGTATTTAAATACTGCAGAGCGGCACGTCCCACCGTCTCTGGGAAGATGGATTATCGGGTAAAACCGTATTGGGACAAGCCATTTTCCAAGCGTTCAACGCATCGGTCGAAAACGGCTCTTCAAAATCGACCAGTGTGGAAGATAAAATGTTCCTGGTTAATTTATCGGTACTGTGGACCGAGGAGAGGAAGACTGGTAAACTAGCGAATGGGTAGTGTGGCTTGCCGCCACGCACGGTCGTCCAGGGCCACATTTAGGATGGAAGTTAATGTATTTCTAATAATTTGGGATACTTTTTCTAAAAGTTGTGGATGCTTCTATAGATGAGAGGAGCGAAGGCTATAAGTAAATTTTGGTCCAAAATAACAGTACCAAATGAGTGTGAAGGCCGAATGAATATTACTTTTGAAAAGTCTTTCCGAGACGTCATTAAAATTTTGTATCTTCTCCTCAATGAACGTTGGAAAGGATTCGCCAAAAATTGGGGACCCTAGTAGGTGAAGAGAGTTTCTTTCCGTAATTTTGAAATTTGGAGCTATTGTATTAAATTTTGCTATGGTAGTCTGTCTGTCAGTCGTTTGGGGAAGATACATTTCGTATTTTGAAAGGTTTAAGGTTTAAGGCCAATGGAACTAAATTTTTCTTTTAAAAAATTTAAATCTTTTAAGACTGTGTCTACATCACCTCCTAGGGTTCCGTCATCCAAATACCATACGTTGAATTTAGAATTTAGTTGTCGAATAATTGGATTTATCGCCAAACTAAAAATGACTGGCCCAAGAGGGTCACCTTGTTGACCACCAACTGCTGATTTCAAAAGGTTGTCTTTATAAAGTAATTTAGAGGGGTGCCTGTAACATTGATAGAGAAAACTGTAAATTTTGGGTATTTCTTTTTGAACTTCTGTCAACAAGGTGTCCCTGTTTACGGAATTGAAAGCATTCTTAATGTCAACCTTAACAATGACCTCACCTTTATCGCTATTGAGATAGGTGGCTAAAGCATGTACCGCAGCCTCACAACCCCCTTTAGACCCAAAGCCTAGCTGTAGGGGCTGGAATTTGCTGGCTAGTGTTTCGCTGTAAAAAACACAGCAAATTTTCCCTGCAATACGATGGTAAGTGGACCCTACAGCAATGGGACGAATGCCGCCATCCTTCTTGCGCAGGGCACATAAATTTGCCCCATACAAAATATCAATGACGGCTTCATTCACATTGCTGGAGAGTTAGATTGATGAGGGCCGTCAGCTCCTTCAAAAGGGACTCACCAGCCTCCCCGGTGCCTGAACACATTAAGCCCTTCAGGTGTTGAGGTGTCAGGCCGTTGAGGCCGCCGGCGGAGCCACTATGAAAGGAGCAAACGGCCGCACATACTTGTTGAGTTGTAATTTCAAGTGTGTTCAATTCCGGATCGGGTGGGTCAGGGAAGGAGAGGTCATCTGCCGGGGTGGAGTGTTTGCTCTCCAGAGCTGTAAGAGTCTTTGGAGAGTACGGCGCAACGCCATCGCTGCTAAAGATGATCCTAGCTGCACCTCTGATATCACCCTCGCCTAGTTTAGATTCCACATGGTGCAATAAACCTCTTTGGGGGAGGTGCGCTGTTAATTTAGGGTCGAAACTTCGGGTCGAAATGTTTCAATTAGCCTTGATTTGTGCTGTTAAAGTTATTTTATTTGCCAAATTTTTTTGCACATGTAGAATTCTAAACGGTAAAGTGAGAGCTCCCAAGCACTTTGAGAGTTTTCTCGGGCGGCGAGGCGGATGCAACGCGCTAAACTCGAAGCCACGGATGGTCTCGCGCCACGAGGAACTCTCTTCAAAACTGGGGTCGAGGTTTTTAATTTTGCAAGGGTTTTCCAAAATCGTTGAGCGGGTGAATCATATGTTAGAGAAGTGGGTATTGTCGGGCATGATGAAGGCACATTGTGGGGTTTGTGTTTCTTCCCCAATTGTACCTTCAAACCTCGTTCACCCTTAAAAAAACGTGCTTGGGGACAATGAGGGCATCTCACTAGGACATCCAGCGATGTGGTAGGTTGACTGGCGCTTCGTACGGCGTCACTATACTGTCGTCATTATTAAACATTAAAAAAAAACTAACACTACTTACATGATTTTTCCACACATACACAATATAATATAAATTAGAAACTAAAATTTAATAAAAATAACAAAAATGACATAAAAATAATTGTCAGCTTGACTGAAGCCCGCCAATGACAGGCGGCGCAGTCGCGCCGGCGGCCTGGGGCGCCGTGCCGCCAGCGATTTTATATTGAGTTAACACACTGGATATTCTTCAACGAGTTTTTTAGGCTCCAGACAAGCTCAAAACGTTTAACGTTTCTAGGATTCGTTTCTTTGTAAATCGATTCTTGTCTATTGAATCAGATAAAATCAAATCACATCTTCATTGCTGAACACAGTATGCACATAATATGATAATTATTTAATTAATTAAATCGTTTTACATTTTATATCAAGACGTGCGCTGTCATCCACCTGTAATTGTGCATGCAGTGTTTCAAAAGCATTTCAAACAATAAAGATTTCAAATCTCTTTATTTTATTTGTTTCAATGTAAAACTTAAGTCTAACAAAAATAATGTTATACGCAAACAATACACACTAGTTTACACGAATGGTCGGCGTCATGAGTGAGACGCGCTGTCTGCGAGCTTAGGAAACGGCGGACCATTTCACCGCTCGCCCAGTCTTCATGAATTTCAACCGATGTTAGCGCGTCACTTTGAACACAAAAAAAATCGAATTTGTATTGTGACGAGACTCCTAACGCGACCCTCAAACAAAATTTGTTTTTGCAAGGATTTCCCAACAATCCTTAGGGCCTTAGTAAAGTAATGTAGTCGGGACTCGTAGGTACAGCAGCGTCGTTGGAACTGATCTGGTTCATAATATCGACAGTCGCTACATTGACGATCGCTGTATCGAAAACGTTTCATCGACGGTTAATGAATCGACAGTACCCCAAATCGATAGTACGCTGTATCGACAGTACACCATATCGATGGTACGCTGCATCGACTGCCCGACCCGAGCCAGATTTAAATAAAATCTAGTTCTTAATCACAATTTGTTGCAGCAGACGTTCCGGTTGGGGCAGTACCGCACTCTTACGACAACCACACTTCTTCTTCTTCTTTTCCATCTTGATAAACCTTGATAAATTAATTCCCAGGAGGGGTTAAATTGGGTATGAAAGTTTTGCTGATGGGAAATCTTGTAATTTAACTAAATCACTTCGGCCGCTAGTTGATTGTTTTGTTTACCCATTTTAAAACGAAGGAGTAAATGAGAAAAAATAAAATAAAGAAACAAACCGGCTCAGACAACACAAAATCACGTAATAACACTCAACAGCATGTACGCATAGATGACAGGATAAAATCTATGGTATGAGAAAGAAGTCCGTTTTTCAATTTTTTTAAATTTAAATATAGAATGGCTTTGGGACTGGACCTGACTGGTTGACTGGTAGAAAATGCCTGTGGCATTAAGTCCGCCTCTGTACATTTATGTGCTTAAAGTATTAAATAAATAAGCTATTGATAATTATGAACAAAACTCGCATTTAAATCGGACCTCCTGTTTGGGAGCTACGATACGCAGGCATACTGATACACATACACACATAAAACGACATAACCGTAAATTTATAACACCCCTATATAAACGTCGTGGTTAATAAATATACCAATAAATACAGCTTCTAAGTTCTGGTGTATAACTGCATACCTACAATAGGCATTATCACAAACGCATTCCATTTTCCCCTCTCAGATCAAACAAAGCCTAATAAGACATAACCTAATTGCTATCTCACTTATCTACTAATTAGATAATTACACCATGCACATACGAACTAATATGCGAACCTACGTTATTATTGTGCCTCGCAAATGTATCTATTATTAAACTACAACGGAGCTGAAGGCAATTGAACGGCTGAACGGAATATCGGATGCGATTGACATGTATATAGATTGCTGGAGGATATGACTAGACTATGTGTGGTAATGACAGAACAATTTAAAAGATCATACAAAGCTTATCAAAGTGAAAAGCCTACTTTTACTGTTTTAAACTGATTTCTGAAATAACTTTTGCCTAGTTGCCCAACGTCAATCAACTCAGCCTATCGCAGTCCACTGCTGGACATAGGCCTCTTCCAGACTCCGCCTTCCACAACTGCCCAATACTTATTTATTTTATTTATTTATCTACTTACATGTACCATTACAGGATATAACCCAATGCGATAAAAGCGCTCACCCTAACTTAAATTATACTAAAATCTGTAACTTATTATAAATAATGCATTCCTTGTGAATTCACTTAGAGAACAACGGAATAAGTCCGTCCCACTCGATATGAGGATCAGCGTGCGGAGTGGACGCGTCAGGGACACCTCCCTTAAAATGTTGGTCCGAGCGCGCGGTTCCACTAGCAGTGGTAACTGCCGTCGTCGCCACACCTACCTGTCCGGAACGCACAGACTCACCAGCCCGAAAACAACTGCATTATGCACCTTCCCTCTCAGTAACTTAAATATATGTATATGAGGTGAGTGCAAAATCTCTCCTAACCATACCTAAAATAAATAAGGTTGGATACATTCACGGGTAAAAGGGATAGAATCCGTAATAATGCTTATATAAATATCTTATAAACTTATTTTGTACCCTCTTCAGCATGAGACTACATATATTTATAAATATCTATAAAAGTTTCTGAAACAGTTAGCTTATTGCCAATATTAAAACAACCACTGTCATAATAAACATAATATCATCCAAAGGAGTGTTATAATGTTGTACTAAATTTCATTATGCAACTCCTTAAAAAAAAGACGTTGTCATGCACGCGCGTTTCACTACCACAGCCGCAGCGCCGTAATTAAAAAAAAAGAACTTATAGGTTATTCGAATTCACGTCGTATCTCGCCGGCCGCCCTTTTTGTTCGATATTAGTATTGCAAAAAACTGTTTCAGAACCTTTATAGAGGATTCATATCATGGATGTACATAAAGTCTTGTATGCAACTGTACATAATTAGGTATTAAAACACTCATGTGATACACACATTCGTGTTTTAATACCCCTTATTATACAACAGTTGCATAAATAACTATAACATAATATAATTATTATGTCAGTGGGTGAAACTCATTATATTATAAGCGGTGGTTTTTTATGATATATCGCCACACAAAAAAAACAAAGCAAGTACCTTAAAAAAGCGTGAATACCTCGATAAAAGCAGCAGTGCCAACATTTTTCAAAAAAAGAAGAGAACAGCGGGGTACATCGAGAGACCATTCTCTGGCCATCGGCATCAGACGGATCAATGAATGGTGACGTCAGCAGTCTGGCAAACGCTGAATAGCGCTACTCAGATTTCAGAGATCGTAGAAGCAAGGGACAGGACAAAAAACACTATAATATGCGCAAAATGATCATACAATTGCTTAACGGTCCCAGCTTTCGTTTCAGTGGTGATTTTTCCAAGATGTGCAGTTTCACAAGTTTCAATGCATCGTGTAAATTATGTTAAAGGGAATTGGTAAAACTTTTAAAATAACACAAACAGTTCTTCAAAACAGTATTAGCAGATTAACTGTGGGATCGGTCTTCGGTGTTGTTTACAGTTTATACCTAATTATTTTTCGGCTTTCATATGGTTCATATGGTCTTGATTTTCTAGCGGAATATCAAAATATCTAAAACTAATCTATCGATACTATATTGAAACGTCTGTAAATTATCAGAATCGAGACCACATGACTAGCTAGAGCGGGAAATAATACTTTAAAGAAAAATGTTTTATCTTCTGAATGTTGTTTCTACGCTCCTAGACAGTTTCCTGCACAGTTGTACGGACAATCGTGACGTGCTTCGTATGAAGAATCACTGTGAATTGTAAAATCTCCTCTGTTGGCAATAAAACAATTTACTGTCTGTGTTTTTTTTGAGAATGTTTTGTAATGAAATAACGAAGTTATCATCTCATGTACTGCATTATTAACCAAGTGTTTTATTATTATACAGGATGAAATTAAATTCATGGATTTTTAAGGGGTCATTGTACTCATCATTATGAATAACTTTTATTATGGGACTAAACCTAAAATCGCGAAAAAAGTTCAGCTGTTCCTTGCATTTATGTTGACACTAGCTGCGTCCCGCGATTTCACCCGCGTAAATGTCGATCGCGAGGAAATATTGGTACATAAAGTAGCCTATATTTTAATCGAGGGTGTCAGCTACCTCCATAAATTTTTTTTATCAAAATTGGTCCAGCCGTTTGGGCGTGACGAAGTAACAAACTTATAAACACACACACTCACAAACTTCCGCCTTTATAATATTAGTGTGATAACTCGAAAATGTAGGGAAGAGCTGATTCTATGTCTTTCGTTCAAAGTACTGCAATGGAGTTTGTACCTAATGCGATGATCTTGCGATGTTGTATTCTAGACGTGAAATATAAATAAATTGAATCAGCTGCTTTTCATCCGTTGCGAATTATACCTAAGAGGATTCTCACAAGGCGTGGTGAGACGTTATGTGGAGAGGATTTAGCTTTGTTCATAAAATATGGAAGCAGAAGGTTCATAGTTTCCACGATACCAGCTATGTAGTTTGGGTTTTCAGAACAACTATAAAACTTCATAAGCAAAAGGAGAAGTCTGTTCAGTTTTTTACGCAGTCCAATTTTTTAAGCAAAAATATTTGATGTCGTGGTCCCGGCTGTCATTCGTCGACCTTTGACAGTCGTTACGGGTAGTCAGAAGCCCGAAAGTCTGATAACCAGTCTTACCAAGGGGTATCGTATTACCCAGTAACTGGGTTGTGGAGGTCTGATAGGCAATCGCTCCATGTAAAATACTGGTATTCAACTGCATCCGGTTAGACTGGAAGCCGACCCCAAAATAGTTGGGAAAAGGCTAGGCAGATGATGATTTGATGTCGTGACTTTACTGTTCGCATTTTGAGAATTTCGTCTTTACCTATACATGCATGTACAACGTATTCATGTATACGTGGATATAGGTCGTAGGTGTTTGATAAATCGAACGTTAGTAGGTAAATGTAGAACTTTTGGTTTTTCTGTTATGCGACCAAGAGTATTGTTGAAACTGTATGAAATCCTAAATGGCTTTACATATAAAGTAAAATTCACTATTTCACGGAGAAGAATCAGCTTTTGTATGTTTTGACTTATTGTAGCATAAGGTAAATCAGAGTGAAGATATAATCCGTATCCTTCTGAGATAAGAATAACTCTTTTTCATCGGTAAACAGTAATCCCCCTTCGGACAGCCCTTTTCAAATCAAATCAAATCAAATCATTTATTTGCATAACACAGGTTCGGAGGATGTTATAAAAGGTTCTTATGGTACACTGTATTATAA
Source organism: Amphipoea lucens (assembly GCA_947508005.1). NCBI lineage: Eukaryota > Metazoa > Arthropoda > Insecta > Lepidoptera > Noctuidae > Amphipoea > Amphipoea lucens. The sequence continues at coordinate 12,736,689 of OX382374.1, forward strand.
CCATGTGAGGTGTGCAAATATATTAGGAACATTATGATACAATTATTCTTATTAATTTATCTTATTAAATTACATTGTCATTGAAAATATACATAGATAGTCAATTAAATTAAATCTGAATTAATTAATTATAACAGTAATGTCAAGCTAATTAATAATGTCATAGTAATTGTAATTATTATTATCATTGAATTAATGTACAAATATTTGCCATAATTAAAATACAATATCTTTATCTTCGAGGTAGTCTTTTACATTATAATAACACTTTTTAATTAGGAATGTGTATAATTTCTTCTTAAATAGATGAGTAGGTAACTTTTTAATGTCATCGGGCAATTTATTATAAATCAGTGATGCCATAGATATAATACTTTTATTGAGTAATGCCGTTTTCCCATACGGTATTTCTACGTCTAACCTTTTCTTATCTTATTTCTTATAACTAAATATCGAAAAACCCAACAAAAAACTGATACCTGTTCTTATAGCCCACAAAGCTACCCCATTATTATTCAAACTACCCTTCTTTAACCAACAAAGGGCCACAAAGATAAATAAAAGTAATCGAATCTTTCCATCCCTTTGAGCTTTTTACCTTCAATAAAAGAACTTAAAAGGTTTTCTCTATGTTGGAATAAGGCCTCTTTATTCAGACAATCATTTTGTACAAATTTTTCATTCAAATTCAAATTCATTTCAATTGAATCAAAGCAGAAAGTTGAACAACTTCTTTGTTAAATCGTCAAGTGCAGAAAAAAGGTAAGAGGCGGAAACAGGGTGTCTTTCCGCTTCAAGAATTTGCCTTTTGTCGAAAAAAAAAGTTTCTTGTAAAGTTACATTTGTCAAAACAAGTTGTAATGTGATCGCGTAACGTTCAAGCTTAGATTTTCAACTTTATCACTAAAGCATAAGGTTCAAAGTTGATTGGGAAAATTTGACAGTTTCGGGTAGCTTGATGTGCTGGCGTCTGTACTTTGGAAACGCTTGTTTTCAATTTATTGAACCTAAACGTCTTTTTTGCTTACGACTTAGAGGACTCATATTACTTAATAATTAAGTAAAGCAAATCCATTTCAAACAAAAAAAAAAAAACATAATATGTTTTTTTTTTTTGTTTGAAATGGATTTGCTATTTGTAATACCATCTATGTAATACATATGGAATGCAATAAAGAATTGAGTATTGAGTATTGAGTACATAAATCCCGGGTTGTCACTCGCACCGTTTCGAGAACAACACTAAAACGTCCAGTGTGGAACATTAACCCGACCTTTATAGCTATAGAGAATGTTCCCTTGGGGTTAAATCTATAATGTGTTGGAGTGAAGTAGTGTTTGTGCATACCACTGGAATTTCGTGGAAAAAGTTTGGAAATGACCTTGCCCACGTCCCTATTCGATTTGATCCATACTTCCAGGGACACCCTGTAGAGTTCGGTTGAAAGAAATCGCGCGAAATGAACGCGAGGTTGGCATAATTAGCTAAAGAATTGACGTAGTTTCGAAGTAAGGAATCATTGAGTGGTCATAGTGAATTTGGGCCCTGTGGTGATTAAATTATTGACATAAAGTAAAGCACCAGGCTGGGTTCGAACCCACCTACGATTCGTAAGTCCCCCGCCGTTACCACTGGGCCACCACTGATCACGCACGGCTAGTAACTGTAAAATTTTGTACCGTTCCAATGCAGCGTGTTACAAGCATCAGGATTTTGCTAAATGACCCGTCCTATTTACATGTATCACCTATTACAAAAATAAAACTTGGATCAAAGTGAAACTCACGTACAGTGCTTGGCCAGACTGCAAACGCGGGCGCGAGGCTGGTGCGGGGCGGGTGCGGGGCGGGCGCGGGGCGGGCGCAGGGCGGGCGCGGCGCGGCGTACTCAAGCATAAGAACTTCATTTGAGCGTCCGTAGTGGGCACGCGGGCGCGCTTGGCGCGGGGAGCGCGCTTACAACTCACGCTACAGCTCGTTCATACATGTAGCCGCAGTGAGTGCGCGGGCGGCTCGCGCGGGGACCGGGGTTCTCAAACTAGTTCGAGCTTTTTTCTAGTAAAAATAAGTCATCCATATTATATTTTGACAAACACTGGACACCACAACACTCAGAACGAAGCCGCGCTCGACTGCGGACAGGCAGATCGTGCGCGTTCCCGCACCCGCGCCGCTCCCCGCCCCGCTGCCAGTCTGACCAAGCTCTCAATGTTAAGAGTACATTAGTAGTAGTCATTCTTACCCTATAAACCTTGGCATTGGAATTAGCCCAGCTATTCAACTGAAGTCTATACACCAGGCGCGATAACTAACAGTCTCGGAATTCCGAAGATAAACGAAAGCAATTTATATCGACAATACATCACGCCAAGGGATCCCGCCCTCTATATTATCATGAAATATTGGAGAGAAAACTCCAATAGAATGCCGGGGATTTCTGTATGGAGAATGACCATGAATGCCAATACTCCTTGTAGGTTAGCGAAGAAATTAATGTGCTTTTAAAAATGGTTACCGTTTCCAGATTTATTATATTTTCAACCCGTGAATGCATAAACATAATTAAAAAAGAATGGTCTAGTAGGAAGTTTGCTATCAAAAGGTTGATATTGAGTTCAACTTTTTTATTTTCTTGCTTTTTAGTAGGTACACTTCTTGGTCGGTAGATGGCAGTAGGCTTTTTTGTTAAAACCGCTCGGAAACTATTCGTCAGACATCCTGACTGAATACCTAAGTTCCTTGGGTCTGGTTTCCAGATTTCTATTGAGTTAATCTTTATTTAACTCTAATTTGAGATTACATACTGGACAGAGAAAATAACCAGTTCCAGCGATCATCGCCCTGGAAGACTCGTTTTATTATTAAAATAAAAATGGAAAAAGTGTCCGTGGATTTCAAAATTTTTCTCATTGTATCAGTCTTAGGATTACCTAGAACGTAAGAGACCTGTGATATGCGTAATTACTCGATTTTTGAGAGCTTTTGCTGTTGCACGAATAAGATGTCTTCTTGGGTGCATTCGTACAGCAACAAATCAGAGGGGCAATTGTCGTAATTTTAAGAGCGTTCACAGTCTGATCTCAGTCTCAATCTGTTAAAGATACCAATATTTCCCTACATTTTGACAAGTTTTTTTTTTTTTTTTCGCCGAGTGTAAGAGAATTGGCCTTCAGGTTTCGTATTGCTACTCACATCGGTCACCGCGCAATGCACACTAGCTTCAGCCTCCATACCTAGGGCTTTCATAAGTTGCGGCTCGAGCATCTTCCTCTGTTCCTGCCGCGCTTTTGACCTCATAAGAACTCCCTTTTGTGGCGGTGTGTAAACAAGATCCGGCTCGAAGGATCAAAATGTGACTTGTGGAATTACTTTGTTTTACCAATAAAAAGGGGACCATAAATTTGCGTCAATCAATTACATAGCATCACGCCTGTATTTCCGAAGGGTTAGGCAGAGGAGCAGCTATAGTTCACCTTCATTTCGCTAATTATGTTTAAGTCCCATGTAATAGGGTGCGACCCTATTGCCATCAACTGCTAGCTACGGGCTACTGAGAAATTTCAGATAGAAAACCAAACACTTTACCTTGCTGACCCAGGAACTCATGCTCAGCAGTAGCGCTTGCGACCTCTAGACCAACGCAGCAGTCCTTTAGCCCCCCCCCCCCCCACCATAAGGCGTGCGCCGAGCGCGAGTGTTCCTCGGGAGTGTCACCGATGCGCCGCCGGAGGAACGCTCGCGCCCGGCGTACGCCCAATGTGGGGGGCTAATAAATGTTAGAGAAAAATCACACAGTGGTCAACGACATTAAAAAGTTCATACAACCAAAGAGTATTTAAAAGAGCGTCGCCAACAAGGGCCAACACTAACGCCAACTATTGCCATTACTCAGCGCCTGCTTTATCTAAGCCCATAGTCTCAAAAAACGTGGTCCATTAGGCCACACTAGCGCTATCTTGGACCCAAAATGTATATTTCTTAGTAAAAGAAGCTAAGATAAATAAGCTAAGTGACACTTTCTCATTATTTAAAAGTTTCTTATCGTTCTCAAAGCCGTGAAATGGACTGAAATGTTTATTGTTTTCAGTCTAGACCAGATTTAGATCCCTATTTAGATGACAGTTAAATGGAAACTGGGTAATCTTTGCAGCTGAGTTGTTTTATTGTTTGTTATTTACGTTATTGTGCTTTGGTACTATTTTAAGTTTTATTAGGGCTGTTTATAACCGTAAAATAAGTTATAATGGTGTAGTTGACAAAAACCTTAACAAAATGTTGATACATTTTAGAATCCTTTTATCCAAAAACCCTAACCCTGAATCTATAAAAACTGCAAGAAACGACAAAATATTTTGCGAACAGCAAAGCTCCGTCTAGCATGCAAAACAGACCTTACGTTTTTATACAAAAACACATGACGTCATAACGACATAAAAGCGATTTATTTGTTTTTCTATTTTACTAGGTGCGCCCCGCGTTTTCACTCGCATAAATCTCGATCTCGTGGGAATATCGGGATAAAAATTATCCTTTGTGTTAATCCTGGTTATAAGCTATATGTGTGCCAAATTTCATTCAAATCCGTTTAGTAGTTTTAGCATGAGGAAGTAACAAACACACAAACACACTCACAAACTTTCGCCTTTATAATATTGGACTGAGTTTTTGGCACTTTTATTCACTTATGCGTAATACACCAACGTAGAGAAAAAGCAATAAAAGTTGATTAAATAAAGAAACATTCAGACAGACTCAGAAAGATGTTCGTCAAGAATTTGTTTAATTGTCTACAATCTTTGTTCCATAATATTGTACCTATTAACGAGTAGCCACAAATCATATTAAACATTGAGTACTTAGTTCTAGCTAAACATTGATACAGTAAAATGGAACACAAATTGTAGACTATCAAGTGAAATCTGGTCTATGTAACCATCTTTTTGAGTTTGACCTTTAACCCTTCGTGGATCCACGCGAGATACAATGTTTTTTTAATTGTTTCTGTAATACGGCATTCAAATGATTAAAGGTTCATCAATAAACATTTCTTTATTCAGATTTCAGCATGTTGAGCGATATCGCTTATACCTAAGGTAATTTCAGACCGTAAAGTCTAAAAAGAAACAGATTTGTTTACGAAATTTTTCTTCTCTATAAGTACTCTTTAATAAATTTCGAAAGTAGGTATTACCTACGTTTGTTTGTAAGAAAATCGTTTTAAAACTACATAATCAGCGTATAATAATCCCACTGCTGGGACACAGGCCTCCTCTCTGTGAGGGAGCGGGCCATAATCCACTACGTGGGCTCGGTGTGGGTTGGTCGATGTCACATCTTCGAATTTTTGGTTCTAGGACATGCCGGTTTCCTCACGATGTTTTCCTTCACCGTTTCGAGAGCAGTGGTGATGAAATTATTTACACAAAGTAAAGCGCCTGGCTGGATTCGAACTCACGACCGTTAGTCGGGGTCGATACCACTAGTCCACTATTTTGAAACTTGGTTTGACGTTTTACTCTTTAATTCAAATAATTCCAAGAATAATATTAGGTCCTTACATATGAAATTGGCGTTTTGTATGGAAGGAACAAAAAGTCGAATATTTTTTAATATAATATATTTAATTAATCAAAGTATGAACCATTGTTTTCAATGCACTTTTGCCATCTTATAGGTAGTTCATTGATCCCTTTACTAAAAAAACCAGTCGGACGGGAATCAATAAAATCTTTGAAGGCGATTTGGACTGCCCCATCGGAGTTGAATTTTTTCCCTTGCAAAAAGTTATCCAAATTGCGAAAAAAATGGTAATCTGTTGGAGCAAGGTCCGGGGAGTACGGAGGATGTCTAAGACATTCCAATTCAAGCTCTTCTAATTTGGTAGCCGTCTGTTGCGCAGTGTGTGGTCTGGCGTTGTCGTGAAGCAGCAGTGGCGTGGAGCGATTGACCAGCCTTGGTTGTTTAGCCGCTAGCTTTTCCATCATGGTTTGTAATTGCTGACAATAGACATCAGCTGTAATAGTCTGGCCAGATTTGAGAAAACTGTAATGAACAATACCGGCACTAGTCCACCAAACGCTTACAAGTAACTTTTTTGGGGTTAATTTTCGCTTGGGGCAGGATTTGGCTGGCTGGCCAGGATCCAACCATTGCGCTGAGCGCTTCCGATTATCGTAAAGAATCCATTTTTCATCACAGGTAATGATTCGGTTTAAAATACCTTCATTGTTGTGCCGGTTCAGTAATGTAACGCAGCAGTCGACGCGCGTTTGCCGGTTTGCTTCAGTCAATTCGTGAGGTACCCACCTTTCAAGCTTTTTAATCTTCCCAATTTGCTTCAAGTGAATTAAAACAGTTTTATCACTAACATCGAAGCCTGCAGCTTACTCGGACGTGGTTTGCGATGGGTCCGCTTCCACAATAGCCTTCAATTCTCCATTATCAACTTGGGTCTCAGGCCGTCCACGGGGCTTGTTCTGCAGGTCGAAATTTCCAGAACGAAAACGTTGGAACCAAAAACGAACTGTGTTTTCTTTTGCAACATGACCGCCATACACATCATTCACCCTTCGAGTCGTTTCCGCAGCACTAGTGCCACGGCGGAACTCGTACTCGTAAATAATGCGATATTTTAAATTTTCCATTTTGTAAAATGAGTGACGCAAACAGAAAAAACAGAAGAAAAAAAACAAATGAATGACGGTCATCGAAGCACAAATACATGAGTAAATAGCTGTACAAATTTGAATTTGGAATTCCTTACCAAAGAGGAGAAATTCGTGATTAAAGTGGCCAGTACGAAAAACGCCAATTTCATATGTAAGGACCTAATATTTTCTTCAAAAAATCTTCACTCCTCATGTTATTTTCACAAAAATGAAGATAAAAGTCGATATAAATATGCACGCTTGTAATTCCGAGGCACGTACGCCTTAAAAGCGCCATTACGCGTCATCTTGCTAATGTCCGCCATTATTCTGTATGCCTTTTTATTTCTTCTTATGTCTACTGTAATCATAAGGAATGACTTTTATGTTCCACGTGGGAAGGTTTTTAAAATTTTGTGGTAAGAGATTTACTTTTGGGAATGTATGTTGGTGTGTGGAAGGCCAATAAAAGTGAAGAGGTTTCATGGGAAAATTGCTTTTTATTTTTATTTTAAACTGGAAGCTTCTGTACTTTAATTTGTATAAATTATATTTATGAAAAGGATAGGAGTCTGAGAGTTTCTTATACATATATTATAAGGTCCCATTAAAATGTATGGACAAAGTTTTAGAAATCATTCAGACCACCAAAATAAGGACGATGGTAAAAAATATATAAGAATAACGCATTAGATACTTACATGAAAAATAATCAGCTAGCGAAAATACTTAATAGTACTACGTACAGAACGGACACTCCTTCCTCGCACTCATATCAGATAGTACGTATAAAAACCATACACATGTTTAGTTGTTCCCTAATGTCGCAGAATAATTTCGAAGTAGCATCGTGTCTCAGATATATAACGTCGAAGTAAGATATTGTCGAAGTACAGCATGCCGGAGTAGAGTACGTCGAAATTGACTCATGTCGGACTGCCATAGTTGTCGACGAAGCATGTCGTCGAAGTCGCCTCGTTTCCTAGTTAAGTCATGCCGAAGAAACGCTTTCTCGGAGTACAGTAGTGTCGGACTTAAGGTATTTCGAACTAAAGTATTGTCGAAATGAAGACGTGTCGGAGTTCTGTAGTGTCGAATTAAAATCTTGTCGTATTAAAGTTTGTCGAAGTTCAGTTGGTAAGTCCTTAATGTGTGGTCAAAACAAAATCACCTTAACCGGTCAAGCGGCGCGGTTCGCCGGTCGGCGACGAAACAATAGAAAATCAATTGTGTCTCATTAGCGGAGCTTGACAGATTAATTAGTGTTTTTGAAGTGAAAACTTCTTTAGCGGCGTTGAGCAGTTTTTGTAATGGGTAAAAAATGTTAAACTCGCGTCAGGACACGTGACCGTCAGGAGAGATTTCCCCCCCTCCGCCTCTCTTTCTACGGCGGCGCCAACCGAAGTGAACCAAGTTTAGTGACACACGACAATGGATGGATGGATGGATGGATGGATTGGATGGAGTGGAAGTGGAAGCGGAAGTGGAAGCGGAAGTGGAAGTGGAAGTCGAAGTCGAAGTCGAAGTCAAAGTCGAAGTCGAAGTGAAAGTCGAAGTCGAAGTCAAAGTCGAAGTAGAAGTCGAAGTCGGAGTCGAAGTCGAAGTCAAAGTCGAAGTCGAAGTCGAAGTCAAAGTCAAAGTCGGAGTCGAAGTCAAAGTCGAAAGTCGAAGTCAAAGTCAAAGTCGAAGTCAAAGTCAAAGTCAAAGTCAAAGTCAAAGTCAAAGTCAAAGTCAAAATCAAAGTCAAAGTCGAAAGTCGAAGTCAAAGTCAAAGTCGAAGTCAAAGTCAAAGTCAAAGTCAAAGTCAAAGTCAAAGTCAAAGTCAAAATCAAAGTCAAAGTCAAAGTCAAAGTCAAAGTCAAAGTCAAAATCAAAGTCAAAGTCAAAGTCAAAGTCAAAGTCAAAGTCAAAGTCAAAGTCAAAGTCGGAGTCGGAGTCGGAGTCGGAGTCGGAGTCGGAGTCGAAGTCGAAGTCGAAGTCGAAGTCGAAGTCGAAGTCGAAGTCGAAGTCGAAGTCGAAGTCGAAGTCGAAGTCGAAGTCGAAGTGGACGTGGACACACTGCTGTGTATTCGTAACATTCGTGTATATAAAGTGTTTAAAATATGGAAATTGAACAAAGTGCATCTATTAATGAAAAAAGGGACGCAGAAATAGTGAAAAAAAATGAGTTATATTAATTCAATTAATAATTGATTTATTTCAACGTTAATCGTTTTCACTTCTGCCGGCACTCCCGGAGTGCAACCTTCTTTTTTTTTTGCTTGGATATCTTTGGTTAGACGTACTGAGCACTGTGTTAAAATTTATCCATCTATTTTAATGGGACCCTGTATAATATACCAAATATCACTGAAGTAATTTTCACAAATCCCGACAGATTTGTTATGATTCCAGCTTCGTGACCATGTCCATGGAAGCTTGCTCCTGCTTCAATGACAATAAAACATTTTCCTATGATTCTGGTAAAGACAGTCAAAACAAACTGCAATTACTTAAAGGATTCTTCTAGCACCACCTTTATATCTCCCAAGAACGAATGTACCTACCATAGAATTTTACTTACCAAATAATAGCTAACGCATTTATTTTCCAAAAACCTGTTTTGTATCACTTTAGAAAGCCCAAAAGGCAAATTTAAGCCGCCATTTTTTGTTTATTCGGATTTATTTTTTGTGTATCTAGTCCGCTTACCAAAGGGTCAGAATCGTAACTAAACCCCTTTCTGGACAAAACCTTAATTCATACATATTGTTGGGTAAACATTTTCCGTTATTTTAATGTAAGGTTTTAGCATAAAAGGTGTACACGAGCTCAACTGACATGAGACTGTTCTAAAATAATTGTAAAAAGACGAGCGTGGTTATATTGCCATAGTTGCCCTCTGCCTTGGGAAATGGGGTAGTGATACATATCAATCCGTTTATTTATTTGAATAAATTGTCTAATAAATAACGAGGTTTAACTTACAAATTCTAGGAAGCCCTTTTCATTTTTTTTTTAAGATAGATTACTCGAAATGGGATAGTGATACATATCAATCCGTTTATTTATTTGAATTAATTAATTTATTTAAAAAAAAAATTGTCTAATAAATAACGACGTTTAGCTTACAAGTTTTAGGAAGCCTTTCTATTTTTTTTTAAGATAGAATACTCGAAATGGGGCAGTGATACATATCATTCCGCATATTTATTTAAATTAATTGTCTAATAAATAACGATGTTTAGCTTACAATTTATAGGAAGCCTTTCTCAATTTTATATATAGATAGAATATTCTTTCGCAATTCTTTATTCTTATTTTTCTTTCTTTTTAAATTCAATTTATTAAAAAAATTACCCTCATGGATACATAAGAAACGTCAGAATGGATAGAATGGCTGGATTACTCTTTATTATGAATATGATTTATCAATATAATCGTAGTTTTACATAGGGTGACACAATGGGCGGTCTTATACTCGGTGTGGCTAGAAACCAACCCAAGCCAAGTTAGGAAAACCTATTTGGACGATCCATGATTCATGTCGGGCCGTTGTAGGTATCTATGCTAGCTGCGCGGTAAACTCTGCTTGCGAGATGCAGGATTTGCGTGACGTCAGTATGACGCGATGTTCGCATGTGGCGTTGCAGATACCGCTACATCAACGCTATCTCCGATTTTAAAATAAAACCTTTGGCGTACCTACGTCACTAGCAATAATCGCGCTTTTCCCATCTGCTATATAAAAGGTCCCTTATTCCATTCAAAGAAGCCAGCTGAAATCGACAGGCGCCAAAGCGAATCGGAGTCTTTGTAATATTTCATGACAAAAAAAACTTTTTCTTTATTTATTGCCTGGCCAGGATAATAAAGTGTTTGAATATTTGGAACCGAAAGGTTCCCCAGAAGTTATGGTGATTGGGTTTTTTGAAAGTTATTCCCCATCTTTTTGGGTAAGCTACTCACAAGTTCGATTTGTGTTTAAAGTTTGCAAAGACATCTTGATGTCTGAAGGTTTATCTTTTTCTGTATGTTGAAATACTACATTAATCAAATGGATTGAGGCTACAACTAACTACTAGTTGTAGCCCAGGAAACATCAAACAATGATAGCTTTTTTTAAAGACTTTTCAGACTGCCTTAGCATAACAGGCATGCGAAATTGTTCTATTAATACCTACCAGGCTGTCAGTCAAGCTAATCACACTATCACACTATAATCACACTAATATTATAAAGGCGAAAGTTTGTGAGTGTGTGTGTGTGTGTGTTTATATGTTTTTTACTTCTTCACGCTCAAACGGCTGGACCAATTTTGATAAAAAAAAATTATGGAGGTAGCTGACACCTTAGATTAACATATAAGTTAGTTTTATCCCGATATTCCCACGGCATCGACATTTACGCGTGTGAAACCGCGGGGCGCAGCTAGTATCTAATAATCTGATTCAAACTCATTTACCTACATCATAATCAAATAACCTCTTATTTTGGCTAAGACTTTTTTCCAGATGGTCTTAGCATAATAGGCATGCGAAATTTAGCTATTAATACCTACCAAACTGTCCGCTAAAAAAAAGCATTTATTCGCACTTGATTACAGTAAAAATTAAACCCTATTCACATCATAACCAAAAGATCAAATAAACTCCAAACATTCCCCAACATGTTGCATCCCTGCCTGACCTCTAAATCATTCGGTATGAAGCTATTCACTCGACTGATCACACTGCAACCGCGGTATGTATGAGGCTTACACAGGCACCCCATCAAAACCGCATGATGTCACTATGTCTGTATAACGAGTGTAGATGCTACCTGGATTTGTATGTTTAAGGGAATTTACAGGACCTAAACCTAAAAAAACATAAGTTTTAGAAGCACTAAAAGTATATGATTGACTACAGTAAACAAAATCACAAAAAATATATGATATTCTTCAGGATATATGCTAGGTAGAAAGTGTGTTGAAAATATAATACAACTAATTTGATATGATAGAAAAAAATCATGAAGATACCTCTAAAAATTTTCTTTTTACAATAAAAACCATACTACACAATTTATTCAGATTTTTTGTCAGAATATTCTACAAGCAACATACTAAAGCAATAGTATTTTGTTTTTTTTTGTCCAAATAATAGATTTTCTATAAATAGATAATTGCTTCATATTTTGCAATAAATTACAAGCGTTGTGTCATTGCGCTTTTCTTTCTTTTCTATGCAGTCCGACAGTGACCGCGTTTTAGGTCATTTAGTCCCCTCAAGTATGGTAATCAATGTAATCAAAATTATAAATTATACAATTAAATTAGCAACCAGTTTGATATTGTCTAACTGTACTTTTAAAATGAGTATTTTTCATTTAATTGCAAAATAACATAAGGTATTTTCATAAAGGATGTATATACCTGCTTTAGATAATCTGAAAAATTATTGATCTAATTAATTTATCTTAATTCTAGTATTAAAATTACGACTGTCACTTATTTTATTAAAAAGATGTAGATTTTTTCTTACGTACAAAATATTTTCATAAATGAATTGGCAAGGTACATTCATAATATTAACCTTTTTAAATAGTTCCCTAAGATATTTGCGGCGACGTAGATTGTAAATGGCTCTGACAGCTCTCTTTTGCAAATAAAAATGTATTTTGTGTCAGCAGCTCGACCCCATAGTAAAATGTCATTTATGACATAATGCTGTGGACGTAGCTAAAATAGACCAAACGCGCGGTTTCTACATCTGTTAACTATAAGGATTACTGACCATATGGATTACACGAAGATAATAAAAAACTTGTGATAAGAAATGTAGGAGTCGCGACCTAAGTGGTATAGACCGCTATGTTGCTAAATTAAACACTTCATTAACTTTAAAGGTTTATTGCTAGAACGGTTGCTATACTATGCTACGCTAAATGCTTATGAAATGAGTGTCTAATAAGTACGAATGCACCAGCACCCTAATTGCGTAACACACTATCAATCGGAATCTGAATCATTTTGAAGCCAATTGCCAATCCATTGCTTCATAAGTTCGAAAAATTTGGCTGCTCAACACGTAAATAACGTAATGAATATTGTTGAACTGTCAAAATGAAACCGATTCCGATTGATAAAGTGTTACGCAATTGCCCCGCCGGTTTGCTGTCCGACTATGCACTGACACTGGGCCCCATCTCGGATAGGGGCAGATTTCGCGCACTGTCACTAGAGCCTTTTTCTGGCTCAAATTGGTTTATACACACACTCACTGGATGGGCGAACCTCCGGCACGCTGACACCTTCTCCTCAGTAACCATATTATGATCACTGCGATAGCTGCTGCTAATAGTCCATACAACACAGCGTATTGATGCATGTCATGTGTCGTTATGAACTCTGGTTAAGAACTAATTGTAACACAAATAAAAACGTCAACTTACTAAACAAAACAAAAAAATAAGGATAATAGAAAGATGCGAGGCTACCATTACCCGCTGACTACCATTTTGAAAAGCAATAACATAAATAATTATGTAATTCTACTTTCAATCTCAATTTAACCAATTGGGCTTGTTAGTGCATGTATCTAGTGATATAATAAGCAAAAAGATAATAAAAAAAGAATATAACTTCATGCTTACCTCGGCGCTGGCAATCAGCAATTTTTTATAAGCATGGAGCGAAAAACACATAATCGTCTCTCGTGACTTAACGCATGGCACAAACGGCTTCGTCAGGCAAAGTTTCTCAATGGTTGACGAAAGCGGCCGAGTGTTTACGATCGCGCAAATGTGCCTACTTTCCGTTCAATCACTATGGCTCCCATTAACCGACCGCTCTCATTACCGTGTACCCCCCTACTACGCACCTGACCTTTCTAAACCCAACAATATTATTCAATCTATTCAACATCCAAGTTCCAAAAAACATCAGCAAATGAACAGACTTACGTTAAGGAGACGACTTTAGAAAGTATTTCGTTTGTTTGAAACAAAAATACTTTTCACTCTGGCCCAAATTAGCAGAATTAATTTATCTTCTGACCTTTGAAACTGATTAAATCGTATAGATTCAGTGTTTGTATTACGCTGCTTTTCATTGCTCGCTTTTTCGTTCATTGACTTAAATACGCTTGACTTTTTTTTTAAATTTTAGTGAAGTTGTTACAGTCGTTAGACGTATGATCCTACTATATTATATACTAGCTGTGCCCCGCGGTTTCACCCACGATAAAATAATTAAACTCCTTTTTTATTGATCCCCTTTACAAATCTCCACCCCTTTTTGACACCCTTAAGGGATAATTTCGGGGATAAAAACTATTCTATATCCTTCCCCACAACTCAAACTATCTCTATACCATCGGTCCAGCGGTTATTGATTCCCTGTACAAACTTCCACCCCCCTTTTCACCCCTTTAAAGGATGATTTCGGGGATAAAAACTATCCTATGTCCTTCCCCGGGATGCAATCTATCTCTCTGCCAAATTTCATCTAAATCCATTCAGTGGTTTAGGCATGAAAAGGTGATGTACAAGTTTGGATGATTGTAACTCAATCACGCATAAACATTTAAACGGATTTGGATGAAATAGTTTATAACCTGGATTAACACATTGTATCCCGGTAGTAAGTTCTAAGTTAAGTAAGGTTAAGTATTTATATTATTTAGTGTAACTAAAAGTCTATTTCAGATTAAATTTTCGAATTAGTAAAGTTAATCCATACTAATATTATAAATGCGAAAGTGTGTCTGTCTGTCTGTCTGTTACCTCTTCACGCTTAAACCGCTTAACCGATTCAGGTAAAATTTGGTATAGACAGTTTGAGTCCCGGCAAAAGACATAGGATAGTTTTTATCCCGATATTCCCACGGGATCGAAACATTATGCGGGTGAAATCGCGGGGTTCGGTGCTAGTTTTAAATAATCGGAAAACTAAAATGTATTACACAATTAACATATCATTTTTAATTACACGCTCTCTACTAGATTAACTCTACGCTGAAGCTCTCGACTAATTTAACGATGCATTGTTAATATTGTCGCATACAAAATATGTGACCATTCTTACTTAAAATTCAAATCATGGAATATTTTTAGGTGACTATTCATGCAAAATGAAAGTTATTCCCGAATGCTACATTTTGCCAAACAAAATACGTTTTCCATTCGCTGTGATTAAAATGCAAATTTCATTTGGTTGAACTAATCTGATAATATAATAGTTTTAATTTATTATGTAGCAATTTTATACGAGTTTATTAGCTTGGAAATGTTTATCTACATAAATTGTAATTTGAAATAGAACGTAATACCTTATCATATTTATTGAAACAACGTTTGCGTAAATGTTATTTGGATTACGAAGTAAAATCTAATATTACTTAGTTATATTGACGTGTCCTAGGACGTCAAAAGTCAAAGTCAAAGCATTTATTTCAAATAGGCACATAAAAGGCACTTTTGAACGTCAAAAATTATCTTAAAATAGAATTGATTCTAGTTTCGTCCTTAGGTTAGGTGGAGCGACGATCTTCAAGGGTAGCTGGTAGCAGTTAGATGAGAGTTACCGAGAATCCAACTGAATGGCGTGCATTTGCTGTAGACTGATTATGATATACCTACTAGCTGTGCCCCGCGGTTTCACCCGCGTAAATGTCGATCCCGTGGGAATATCGGGATAAAAATTAGCCTATATGTTAATCCATGGTGTCAGATACCTCCATACAAAATTTTATTAAAAGTGGTCCAGCCGTTTGAGCGTGAAGAAGTAACAAACATATACACACACACACACACACTTAAAAACTTTCGCCTTTATAATATTAGCGTGATGACTTTCTTCCCATGGAAACATGGAGGTAGAAACTACAGAACGCCACCTGCTACATTCCTTACATACTCGTTTTGCTTCGCAGGCCCATCAGCAAAAGTTTTTATTGAAGTGAAACTTCTTTACGCACGCTTGACTTGGGGAGTAAGCTGGCGAACGCGTGACGTAAGCGTTACGAAAAGTGTGATCGGGCGAGGCGAACGGGAGTTGATTGGGGGATATAAGCAAGAAATGCAGTGCTCGCGCACATTTTATTTCTCTCTTTCTCGAAGTTTCACTTCAGTCGTGTGGTCATAAGCACACTCGGTTTTTTTTCACTTTTTAGTTTTACAGACGCCAGCACATCGAACTACCCGAAACTGTAAAATTTTCCCAATCAACATTGAATATTATGCTTTAGCGATAAAGTTGACAATCTACTAAAAAAAAATTGACAGATTGTAGTAGCTTGATGTGCTGGCGTCTGAACCTACTCCACACAAATTCATATAACACTACTTGCTATGTAAATATCAGTGACAGGAAGTTATTAAAACATCCATACTTTCATACTATAATATTATAAATTCGAAAGTAACTCTGTCTGTCTGTATGTTACCTTTTCACGCCTAAACCACTAAACCGATTTAGATGAAATTTGGTATAGAGATAGTTTGTGTCCCGGGAAAGGACATAGGATAGTTTTTATTCCCATTTTCCACGGGATCGACACTTATGCGGTGGAAAAAATTCGTATTACTGAAGCTAACTCAAAAACTAACCCAGCAAATATAGCAGTTAAAAGCAGGCATACCTTATCAATTAAAAAAAGTATATACTACTATCACTAGAATCTTCTAGTGATAGTAGTTTATATATATTTTTTTTAATGTGAGTTGAAATAAATACCAGTGGTATTATTAGTTCTTGGTATTAGATCGGAATAAATAGGTTGCTCTTGATTTTATTTCCGAAAAACAAATAATTGTTTTGCTTCGTAATAAAAGCGTATTTCATTGCTAAAATGGGCCGTTAATAGACAAGGAAGATTAATGATACCTGTGAAAGCTGTAATATTGTTATTTGCTTTAAAAGTCTTTATAAGTATTAACATTGATGGTACCCGTGACGGCCCTAATGCAGGAGGTGCTATGTTTATTTTATATCAACCTGTTTCAATCATAATTTACAAAAATGTACCCTACCGTTGTTTTGTTACAAAAATGTCTTATAGCTCCTGAATTTAACGTATTATTTACTTGAATAAAACACTCATACTAAATTGTCTTTCCTCATGTGTGAGTTCATTTATGCATGTAGATTATTATACTAAATTAACTAGCAAGCCAAGCGAACGAAGTCGCGCCGGGCTTACCTTACTCCTACCCTATTCCTGCCCTACTTCTACCTCTACCCTACTCTTACCACTACCCTACTCCTACCCTTCTCCTACCTTACTCCTACCCTACCCCTACCCTACTCTTACCCTACCCTCACATTACCCCTACACTACTCTTACCCTACCCCTACCCTAATCCTACCCTACCCCTACACTACTCCTACCCTACTCCTACCCTACCCCTATCCTACCCCTATCCTACACGAAAAATAATTTAAAAAAAAATTAAATAGTTCACGTCACGTTCACGTTCACGTCTCAAACCTACTGAATATACACACAACATTTCATAAGAATCGGTCAAGCCGTTTCGGAGGAGTTTTATTACAAACACTGTGACACGAACATTTTATGTATTAGATATCTTACAACCTACCTATCAATAGGTAACATTTCTTATAATTGAAAAACCAAACCGATCAACCGATCTTCGACCTAATTTTAAAACCCGACCTAATTTTAAAACCATAAAACAAATTAACATCTTGAACAAACAACAAAGCCTCATAACAGCGTCGACTCAACAATAATCCACACTTTGACATGATCTACTTAATGAAGCCCTCACATAAACTTTACGTACGAAACGACTTAAAACCTTCTCAGTATGCTCACTTTGAAGCAACAATGTTTTATCACGCACCATAAAAGGGGCTTAAGGGAACGTCTAAGGGCCTCTTAGACTCATTGTTGATCTGAAAGCATCAATTTAGAGATCAACGTTTAGCTAAACAAATTAATTTAGGTAATTTTCTCGAGTAGGTACTACATTCTGGGTTATGTTCGCACTAGAGAAAATTTTGAACTCAGGCGAATGGCTTATTTTGCGGTCTTTATAAAAACCGTATTCTTTATGTAATATCTTTTAAAATTTGGTTCAATTAAAGAGCATTTCATCAAGTCCGTACAAGCACCCTTATGCGGTGTCCTAATTATATTATTTATTTGCTTCATGATTGAGTTAATTTTGGTAGCAGCTAATTAAAATGAATTAAAGTTAATAACTAAAATATCTAAATTAAAAAAAAAATTAAAATTCGCTGTCACTTGTCTGAATGTGTAACGGAATAACTTAAGAGCGAAATTCGTACATTATCTGTGGTAAAATGTCAATGTTTTTATGTGAATAAGCTGAATTTTCTGAAACTTTAGGATTTTATTTCTCAAAACTAGGCGTTGGCGCAGTGTGAGATTTTGCGAAAGTATTTTACATAGTGACATGTCGCTGTAAAATTGTAAAGATTCGGACGTGGGGGTGTTAAAATACAGTGGAGTCGAAGTTGGTTACATGGCATATAATTATACTGCTTTAGTGTGTTATTTGTGTGTTTTTCCTTACAAAAATGCCCATCAACCTTTATCAGTATAAAGGTTGATGGGCATTTTTGTAATGAGCCTGGCCTGATGATCAATAGAGTTCTAATGAGATCCATGAATGACAGCCAGGACCAACGGCTTAACGTGCTTTCCGAAACACGGAGAGGTCTTAGTATATAAAAATGGTCACCCATCCAGGGACAAACCGCGGCAAGTGCAGCTTAACCTAATCGATCGATCCGTGCGGCTGTTATTACTTAGTCATTAGCCCCCTCAATGTTATGAGTCAATAACTGATATTAATGAGAACTGCAGTGAAAATTTAGCGTCATAAACTAATACGTTTACATGTTATTTGCAGGTCTGATATCTCTTTAACCCGATATTTCACAGCCTTCTGCTCATAATGAAAATTGATGTTTATGATATAAGCTTTCATTTGACGTATATGTTGTTTTTATTGCACTAGAAACAAGTCAGTAGATCACGCAGGTTATATGCTAGCTCCTTTGTGAGTCCGTACCGTTTAATAAACTCCGCGTCGTCTAAATCAAAGGGGTCACAATTCTCCACGTAGCTGCATACGACGTCGCTTTGGTGTAATATTGGCTTAAGCGTTATAAGCTTCCAAAAACTCAAATATTTCCTAAAATATTCGCCATCTAGAATCAAATAAGAAATTATTACTCCTGTAGGGATTAAAATCGCCAGAAACATGACAATTCTGGCAATATATACATTTTACTTCCCACTACTAATACTAATTACTTTACATTACTAATAATACTAATACTAATCACACTAATATTATAAAGGCGAAAGTTTGTGAGGATGGATGGATGTTTGTTACTCTTTCACGCAAAAACTACAGAACAGATTTTGATGAAACTTTACAATAATATAGCTTATACATCAGAATAATTACTCATAGGATACTTTTTATTCCGATATTCCAATGAGATCGACACTTATGCGGTTTCACAGCGGGGCGCTGCTAGTACTTTATATGACACGACAACACATTTTTATTATGTAAATTTTCAAAGCAATATAAAATCCGGTGCGTCCGAGTAACTTTTACGAGTATAAGATTGTTAAATTTGACGTTAAAACAATACCTATTGCGTGCGTAGGGTAGGGAAAAGTCACGTCGTAGTACGAATTGAATGAACTTTTAGAGGTGACGTCATCAAAACTGCGAAAAAAAAACACTTTGTTTCAAGAATATAATATAAGCTCATTTTGAGGACGTCATGGTACGAAAAGACAGAATAAGATTATAATAATACCTACTGTTACATGTATACCGAGTGTCACCAGCGCCTCAACCAGGTGGGTACACTCAATAAAATAACCATTCAATGGATCAAAGGACACAGCGGTTCGCGGGGCAACGATGCAGCCGACGAGCTTGCTAGAAGGGGGTCGAGCATGGCACCAGTGGGCCCTGAGCCCATAGCGCCACTCCCCTTCGGGTATATACGCACTCTGGTAAGGAAACGTACCAGAGACCAACATGACAAACTTTGGACGGATCAAGGAGATTGCAGGCAGACCAGGGAAGCATTTCCCGCATTGGATGGCCGCCTCACGAAACAGGTTCTCCGTCTAACTAAACAAAAGCTGCGTATAGTTACTGCAGCTTTAACTGGCCACGGGTCATTTAATAAACACCTCTTTGTCATAGGAGTAACAGACAGTCCGCTGTGCAGGGCCTGCATGGAGGACGACGAGACAGCGGCACATGTGCTTCTAAACTGCCCAGTGGTCGCCACGTACAGGGCAAAGTACTTCGGTAACCCAGGTACCCTACGTGAGACGGTCAGTAACATCAAGGCGTTGCTGGCCTTCCTCGAGGAGCTGGGGTGGATCGAATAATCGATTTTCCCACCCGTACGCAAAATACGCGCATTGACGTGGAGTTGCGGACACCAGCCCGTATTACCTATTACCTATTACCTACCTACTGTTATAACTTTATAAGAGATGGTGGTATGCCCCGTATACCTTTGACGTAGGTAAATTTGAAATAGGTCGCGTTTTACCCAAGGGAAATAACGGGGATCCTAGTTCTAGTTTGTTTTAAGATGAGATAAAAATATAAGTACATACAAGGAATTACAGTGTATTTTCATAAACATAAAATAGTAAATAAAAATTGACATTATGAATAAACAAAAACTCAAACATGTGGTCTTATCATACTGACGTTTTAATCTAAAACACGTTATTACCACACTCTTCTTTAAATGGGGTTTTTATAACCCTCTTAAAATTCGTGTAAATAAAGATTTTAATCTACTTAAGTATATCTTTCATCTCAATAATGTGAGGCTTTTGGAACAATGTTTATACCTAGCTTATAAACTCACGAGTAATGGTTGAACATTATGTGGGCTATAAAAAGTACACGTCTACAATTATGTATGTAATAAATGCTCTTTACATAAGTACCTACATAATTATGTAACTATGCGAAATTGAAATATTTTTTAAAAAGCAGTTCTATTTTTAAGAAAAAACCGGCCAAGTGCAAACGCACACGAAAGGTTCCGTACCACGGTACAATTCTTTTATTTTAATTATTTGTTGATACAGCGAAAATGTGAAAATAACTGTCCCTATTACGATTTTTGAGATACAGTCCGTTGACAGACAGACGGACAGACGGACAGCGGAGGCTTGGTGCCGTTGGCACCCTTTGGGTACGGCGCCCTAATTATGTAACACAGTATTCATCTCAATCTGAATTATTTTGAAGGATATTGCTAATCCATTGCTTCTTACGTTGGAAAAATGTGTCTGCTCAACAACGTAAATAACGCAATGAATGTTGTTGAACTGGCAAAATTAAACCCATTGCTACTGATAGTGTGTTACCAAGGAGGTGGAATGGCAGGAGGCGGTTATCATTATTTGCGATGCGGCGATGCCACGGTCGCAGCGCGTGCCTACACGTACCAAACGCCAGGTATACGGATGGTCAATGGAAATTGCGCACTTGCGCGAAGCGTGTGTGGTGGCACGGGCGGTGCCGGTATGCCAGGCACCGCAGGAGGCCTATTAGCACCAAGAATGCAGAAGCCATAGAGGCAGAGCCGTGTGAGGGGTAGGTATGTCCAGCAGTGGACGTCTTTTAGCTGAATTAATGATGATGATATAGAATACTAGATTCTGCCCACGACTTCGTCCGCGTGAAATTTCACGCTCCCCCGTAATTCACCCTCTTAGGGGTGGAATTTCGAAAAACCCTTTCTTAGTGGATACCTACTCTTCACAAAGAACGCATCCTCGAAATTTCATGTCTCTAGGACCAGCGGTTTAGGCTGTGCATTGATATATCAGTCAGTCCAGGACTTTGAATTTTATATATAAAGATAATAGGTATCAATATTTAGTTCGATTTATAACTTTGGTCAAGAAAACAAGTTTCCATTCCAGTAAACGTACACCCAACGTTATACCCATACAGGAGCCGATGTGTCCTAAATCGTAATGAGTTACTGCTGTCTAGGGAATGCCCGGTACTTTACACCCTCTCTCAGAAAACAGGAGTTTTGGAGTGAACAGTAGTCGCCGCAAATCCCTGGTTGAGTTGATTTGTAACTGTATTTTATTAGTTTTGTGTTTGTGAAAGGGTTGTTTGTAATATTATGGTACAGGATTATATTACTTAAACCTAGTGTTTTTAGAATTCTGGGACAACTTAAAGTTGCCTAGCAGGCGCCGTGTGAAAGATAGCCTTTTACATAGAGCACACGTTATACGGTTTCGCGTTTTTGTTTTATGAACGTATTTTAATTTGATTAAACTTCATTATTTATTTACATACTTCTAAAATAGCATCTTGCAGCAACCTGTACTTAAAAAAAAAGATGGGTTGCACTCCGGGAGTGCCGGCAGAAGTGAAAACTTTAATATTAACGTTGAAATAAATCAATTATGAATTGAAATAATATAAATAATTTTTTTTCACTATTTCTGCGTCACTTTTTTCATTAATTGATGCACTTTGTTCAATTTCCATATTTTAAACACTTTATATACACGAATTTTACGAAAACACAGCAGTGTGGCTACTACACAGACGGTCGAGCCATCAGCTGTCCTTCCATCCATCCACATCCACGTCCACCATCACCGTCACCGTTACCGTCACCGTCACCGTCCCTGTCCACGTCACCGTCACCGTCACCGTCACCGTCACCGTCACCGTCACCGTCACCGTCACCGTCACCGTCACCGTCACCGTCACCGTCACCGTCACCGTCACCGTCACCGTCACCGTCACCGTCACCGTCACCGTCACCGTCACCGTCACCGTCACCGTCACCGTCACCGTCACCGTCACCGTCACCGTCACCGTCACCGTCACCGTCACCGTTACCGTCACCGTCACCGTCACCGTCACCGTCACCGTCACCGTCATCACCGTCATCACCGTCACACCGTCACCGTCACCGTCACCGTCACCGTTACCGTCATCACCGTCATCACCGTCACACCGTCACCGTCACCGTCACACCGTCACCGTCACCGTCACCGTCACCGTCAC
The DNA here is from genome assembly GCA_947508005.1 of Amphipoea lucens. NCBI lineage: Eukaryota > Metazoa > Arthropoda > Insecta > Lepidoptera > Noctuidae > Amphipoea > Amphipoea lucens. Next base: position 12,759,395 of record OX382374.1, read on the forward strand.
CGTCCGTCCGTCCGTCCGTCCGTCCGTCCGTCCGTCCGTCCGTCCGTCCGTCCGTCCGTCCGTCCGTCCGTCCGTCCGTCCGTCCATCCATCCATCCATCCATCCATCCATCCATCCATCCATCCATCCATCCATCCATCCATCCATCCATCCATCCATCCATCCATTATCGTGTCTCACTTGGTTCACTTCGGTTGGCGCCGCCGTAGAAAGAGGGGGGGGGGAATCTCTCCTGACGGTCACGTGTCCTGACGCGATGTCCTGACGCGAGTTTAACATTTTTTCCCCATTACAAAAAGTGTTCAACGCCGCTAAAGAAGTTTTCACTTCAAAAACTTTAGCGCAGGGACGTTTGCCTCCGGGGGTGCGGGATTGCCGGGGGTGCGGGATTGTCCGGGGGTGCGGGATTGTCCGAAAGGGTTACCGCTACCCCGGAACATAAAGGGCTAAGGAAGGAACACGGATGGGTTTTAGTCAGTAAGAGTCTGACACTCCCTTCCGGTCCACCCAGAGCGGGAGGGGTCATTTGATGATTTCCCATCCATAAAAAAATAAAAAAGGGGACTTTTGCCGGGGTCACGAATCATAACATCGCCTCAAAGAAATTAAAACGAATAACGTGCACAGTGTAGGCTAATTGATGAATTACAATAGCAAGCGGCGGTAATTTTTAAATTACTAATTAGTTTATATTGTTATAATTTTTATGAATACTGGCCACTTGCCCTACCGTGTTTTAAATTAATGTCGCCATTGCACAGATACGTTTTATTTCTTGAAAAATATTTTGCTATTTAAAAAAATCTTTATTTTTCTCAAAAGAAATTTACTACAAATTTCACTTAATGAGAAATATTTTAACTAAGTATATAATAATAATGACATAAATAAAAATAAAAAAGTAAATAGTTAATCACGGTTTTTTTGAAGTGAAAACTTCTTTAGCGGCGTTGAACACTTTTTGTAATGGGTAAAAAATGTTAAACTCGCGTCAGGGCATCGCGTCAGGACACGTGACCGTCAGGAGAGATTTCCCCCCCCCCCGCCTCTCTTTCTACGGCGGCGCCAACCGAAGTGAACCAAGCTTAGTGACACACGACAATGGATGGATGGATGGATGGATGGATTGGATGGAGTGGAAGTGGAAGTGGTAGTGGAAGTGGAAGTGGAAGTGGAAGCGGAAGTGGAAGTCGAAGTGGAAGTGGTAGTGGAAGTGGAAGTGGAAGTGGAAGCGGAAGTGGAAGTCGAAGTCGAAGTCGAAGTCAAAGTCAAAGTCGAAGTCGGAGACGAAGTCGGAGTCGAAGTCGAAGTCGAAGTCAAAGTCGGAGTCAAAGTCAAAGTCGAAGTCGGAGTCGAAGTCGGAGTCGAAGTCGAAGTCAAAGTCGAAGTCAAAGTCGAAGTCGGAGTCGAAGTCGAAGTCGGAGTCAAAGTCAAAGTCGAAGTCAAAGTCGGAGTCGAACTCGAAGTCGAAGTCGGAGTCAAAGTCGAAGTCAAAGTCAAAGTCAAAGTCGAAGTCGGAGTCGAAGTCGAAGTCGAAGTCGAAGTCGGAGTCAAAGTCGAAGTCGAAGTCGAAGTCTAAGTCGGAGTCGAAGTCGGAGTCGGAGTCGAAGTCGAAGTCGAAGTCAAAGTCGAAGTCGAAGTCGGAGTCGAAGTCGGAGTCGGAGTCGAAGTCAAAGTCGAAGTCGAAGTCAAAGTCGAAGTCAAAGTCAAAGTCGAAGTCGGAGTCGAAGTCGGAGTCAAAGTCAAAATCGAAGTCAAAGTCGAAGTCGGAGTCGAAGTCGAAGTCGAAGTCGGAGTCGAAGTCGGAGTCGGAGTCAAAGTCAAAGTCAAAATCGAAGTCAAAGTCGAAGTCGGAGTCGAAGTCGAAGTCGAAGTCGGAGTCGAAGTCGGAGTCGGAGTCGAAGTCGAAGTCGAAGTCGAAGTCGAAGTCAAAGTCAAAGTCGAAGTCGAAGTGGAAGTGGACGTGGACACACTGCTGTGTATTCGTAACATTCGTGTATATAAAGTGTTTGAAATATGGAAATTGAACAAAGTGCATCTATTAATGAAAAAAGGGACGCAGAAATAGTGAAAAAAAATGAGTTTAGAGTTAATTCAATTAATAATTGATTTATTTCAACGTTAATATTCAAGTTTTCACTTCTGCCGGCACTCCCGGAGTGCAACCCGTCTTTTTTTTTTTGTAATGTAAGGAGGTAACTACAAAGCAATTTTCGGAGTTTTTCCTCTACTTGTGCTACATGCTTTTTGCCAAATTTCATGATTCTAGGTCAACGGGAAGTACCCTATAGGTTTTCATTCCGGAACATAAACGCCCGTATCTTTTGATTACGTTGACATAAAAATAATATTTTCACTGCTTCAAGGGATTGCAGCACTAAGTATTGGATATACATTTCAACTTGATAACTCCACGCGTTCCTGAGAAAAATGGTCTAGACCGACGGACAGACAGACGGACAACGAAGTGATCTTATAAGGGTTCCGTTTTCCTTTTTGCGGTACGGAACTCTAAAAATAAAAATCGGATAGTGATGTCGTCATTGGCACAATTAGGAAAAGACGTGTTTAAACAAAGTGAAAAATCTATATCGCGAACTTAATCATACTAATTAATAATAAAAATGAATAATTCAGTCACTCTGTATTTCTTATTCTTCTGTGTACTTCGTAATTGCGTGATGTTTAGATTAATAATTATGTTATTCTACTGTTAGCTGTGAAGCTACTTTATAACGAATATACAATGTTTTGTGAGGACCAAGAGCCTAATAAGATGCGACAAAATAATGATCGTGATGACGTCACCAATAACACCACGTTAACGAGACGAATTACATTCTCTATTCTCTAATTAAATAAATGAATCATTCAGCGTACAGTTAAAACTAAATATAATTAACGCTAACTCAAATTCCCGTCGCTGAAACCATAACTAATGAGTACATAATCAGTGACATTTAAGCCTAAATCAATACAAACGCTTTAAATGAATGTTATGAACTAACTATGTGAGTTACGTAAAAGGTGAGTTTAAAACATTTTTAATACTATGAGAAATTGTACAGAAGGCTCACTCTGTACCATACGCAATGCATAAAACGTTAACTCAACACGCAAAATTTTAGAAGGCTTAAAATTCTCTTGACGTCAAGAATAAGAAGCACTTTTTGCAGATTTGCATCTATTTATTTATTTATCCTCACACTGGAACGCCATACGGCAATTACACCAACGGAGTAAAAAATCACTTCATCTGCTGCTTTCCATCCATGCTGTGAACGGTAGACATCGAATGAGTGGCAATGGATCACGCACGCTCACGCAGCGTCAAGACATTTCTCCATAACCCCATCACTCCTTCAATAAATTGCACACATTCATTGCGAATTTGTGAAACACGATGATTTTTCAAAGTAAATACATTAAAATTTAAAAAACGGAAAATTTTGAGGTGTCATCCTGCCTGACAGATGAAATTATCTATCTATACTAATATTCATCATCATCATCATCATTTCAGCCGAAAGACGTCCACTGCTGGACATAGGCCTCCCCCAAGCACCTCCACTTCGACCGGTTTTGTGCTTCTCGCATCCAACGAGTTCCTGCGGCCTTCACAAGGTCGTCGGTCCACCTTGTGGGAGGCCTTCCAACGCTACGCCTTCCGGTACGCGGTCGCCACTCCAGAACCTTTCGGCCCCATCGGCCATCTGTTCTGCGAGCAATGTGCCCTGCCCACTGCCACTTAAGTTTGGCAATTCTTCGGGCTATGTCGGTTACCTTGGTTCTCCTGCGGATCTCTTCATTTCTGATTCGATCCCGCAGGGAAACTCCAAGCATAGCCCTCTCCATTGCCCTTTGGGTGACTTTCAGCCTTCTAATAAGGCCCATTGTGAGCGACCACGTTTCAGTGCCATATGTCATCACTGGCAACACGCTCTGGTCAAAGACTCGTCTTGAGATACTAATATTATAAGGAGGTAATTTTTTTTTTCTTTTGTTTATGTGTATGTAGGGGTAATCTCTGGAGCTAATGACACAATTCTAAAAAAAAATATACTGGTAGCAAGCTTCATTATTCTTGAGTGCCAAAGGCTAAAATTATATTTATATCTTGCATTTTAGCTGAGCAATCACAACTTTTGCTTAGCAAGTCGGAATGAAATACCTCTTAAAACAGAATTATTTGCATGCGCCATAATTCAATAAAAGGCATTAGGGCAGTATTTTTAAACAGGTGTTGTGCTAACTCTTTAAATGTTCAACGTGTTATTTCGCTATTAGAAGCTGCACATTGTATTATTTCACACGAGCGTCAAGCGCCAACGGCACAGCAACTGCAGCCGTCGAAACTTGTCGATGGCCGCCGTCGATAACGACGACAACTTGCCGCTCGTGTATTTTAGTACGGTGCTCAAATGCACGTGAATTTTCTTTGAGTGCTGAGTGTGTTAGCTGAAATCGCTTAAAAAGGAGAATTTGTGGCAACAGTGCAAGTAGTTTTGCAGTGATCCATTTCACCTTTTGGCAACTATGTCCCTTATTCGTATTCCCATAACAGTTGGCCTTCTTTAGACTGCTTGCTTAGTGGTATTAACTTACCGTGTTAAAGTTTTAGCCATCACTATTTGTCAAGTCATGCCGATAGGGACGAACTTCACACAAGTTATATTGACTTTAACTTGACGGATTTACTTAGGTATGTTCCCGGGAAGTTACTGCTTGAACCCGCTGAATAAGTCACGTTAAAATTCCCATAGGCTTTGTAAGGTCAAACACTTATTATGGGGTTATCCGTGATACCTATAAACCCATCAGCAACGTACAATAATCAGCCTATAATGTTCCCACTGCAGGGACAAAGCCCTCCTCTCTGTGAGAGGGAGTGAGCCGTAATCCACCACGCGGGCCCAGTACGGGTTGGTAGATGTCATATGTCTTCGAATTTTTGGTTCTAAGACGTGCCGGTTTTCTGACGATGTTTTCCTTTACCGTTTTCAGAGCAGTGGTGATGAAATTATTTATACAAAATAAAGCGCCTGTCAGGGTTCAAACCTACGACCTACAACTCGTTAGTCGTGGCCGTTACCACTGGGCCACCACTGCTCTTTTTCCACAACATTAATCCTTATTTTACGTTTATTAAGCCTATCTAATTAAGAGGTACCGACAGTCAGCATCGAAAATTCGGGAATTTCAGCATCCCTACGGGCATCAAATCCGAATCCCGGAAAGTAGGGTTGTGCGATGAAAATTGGGATCGTTAGGATTAACTGGCTTAACGTGCTTTTGGGGACAAGAGGTATTAAGGAGGTTTTAGTTCAGAAGTCTGGAGTATGTACAGTTACAAAACATCGGGAGGAAACCAGCATTTCCTAGAACCAAAAATTCGAAGACATGTGACAACTACCAACCCGCACTGGGCCCGCGTGGTGGATTACGGCCCACCCACTCTCACAGAGAGGAGGCCTGTGTCACAGCAGTGGGAATATTATAGGCTGAGTATGTTGTGGAAATACTAACTATTAAAGGGTGCGTGTTAAGTTTTGTAACTTGAGTATTAAGTTAGAGATCGATTTAAATGTAAGCTGAAATGTGTCTGGAACGAGGTTGAAAGGAGTTAGTATTCATAGAAAATGGTTTTAATTACTTTTCCACAGGTTATGGGCCGCCCCGTAAACGTAAATGAGTTCAAAGTTTAATATTTATTGTTATAAAGTATAGTATAGTCGGTAATATTTGTAACTAGCAGCGCCCCGCGGTTTCACCCGCATGAGTGTCGATCCCGTGGGAATATCGGGACAAAAAGTATTTTATATGTTATTCTGACGTATAAGCTATGTTACTGCAAAGTTTCATCAAAATCCGTTCAGTAGTTTTTGCGTGAAAGAGTAACAAACATCCTCACAAACTTTCGCCTTTATAATATTAGTGTGATTATTATATATTATTATTATAGTAGGATAGTAGAATAGGAAGTAGGATTTGCGAATAGCCTTGAAATTGAAAGATTAGCCGGTCGAGAAAATTATTCTACTTAGAAGTTTGCAGTTAAATTATATTTAGAACATGAAGGATTATGGGGATGTGTCGATCCCGGTCGACGTGAAGAATGATATAAAAGCTTAGTCAAAATCATTTTGTTGGTTGAACCAATCAATTACATTCATATTAAAAATGCAAAGTCATCCAAAGAAGTATGGACGAACTTACAAAATACTACTTATAGTTGTCATCTAAAAGATTAAATCTTTTCTCTCTATAATTTATTTTGATTGTTTGTTACGCTTTGACGCTAAAACGGCTGAACGGATTTGGTTTAAAATTTGGCACAAGGGTAGACCATAAGCCGATATTCCTACAAGATCGAGACTTATGCGGGTAATACCACGGGGCGCAGCTAGTGTATGTGCTTGTCTGCTGCCTTGTCCACGACAACCAAACAATTACACAAAATTGTAAACCTAGGTGATTTTTCCACACGATCTTAGCAGTGAGGGACCTACTATGAGGTTTGCCGATCATCCGACTAGCTATTGTGACTAAATTATTGGATATTATTTGATTCAATTTTCGTATGCAGATTGGGAACGTCATTAGATATAAGCAGTTTAATGTATTGTCGTATTGTCGTTTCCAACTTGAATACCACCATAACTGTGTAAACCACCCTAAATGAACAATAACGTCAACACAAAGATGTTCGCTACATATAAAGTTACCCGTCCAACGTGCGACTTATTGGTAAATAGGTCAATTGGCCAATCACAGAACACGTTCAGCAGCAGGCGGTAATGTGATTGACCTCCCGTTACCAATACCGAGGGGAGGAAAGCTGTGTGTTTTAGCATCTACGCAGGTCATATAATATAATACCAGCCTAATATTGTTCCACTGCAGGGGTAAAGACTCTTCTCCAAAAGAGAAGGCAAAGTCAAGTTGCATCAATCCATACTTAATATTATAAATTCGAAAGTAACTCTGTCTGTCTGTCTGTATGTTACCTTTTCATGTCTAAACCGCTGAGCCGATTTAGATGAAATTTGGTATAGGGATAGTTTGAGTCCCGGGAAAGGACATAGGATACTTTTTATCCCGATATTCCCACGGGATCGAGACTTATGCGGGAGAAACCGCGGGGCGCAGCTAGTACTCAATATATTTATTGGTTCCATAAGTTGCATTGTCTAAACACTGCTTAAACGATGCAAATTTTAGGGGTTTTGCAGATGGAGCAACTTTAGTTGAGGCAACTATTAACTTTTTTTAAATTTTCCTTTAAAAGTTGCCAGTTGCTACAACCAAATAGCCCGAGATGTATGTACTCGTAAACAGCTAGTTGCCAGTTGCTGCAATAGTTGCTCCATCTGCAAAGCGCCTTATTGTTACTTCAAGTTATGGAATGCGACAGGCAATATAATCGGACCGTGTAAATCAAGCTTTATAGGTACAGACCCGTGCTAAAAACAATTGACTACCAATTAAACCAATTGTTTATAACCCCGAAATGTGGTTTTGTGGTTATGGAAATCCGTACAAGCTACACCGCTATTTAAATCGAATAGATTTACTGTGGAAGCATGCAGTGTTTGACCTAATTAAATAAACATGCAATTAGTTTAAATTTGGCTACTATAAATCTGTTAATAGACTGGAATGTTGTTCATAATGAATTTAAACTAGAACGATTTCAATGTTGGTATTATCTAAGCGAGCGTAATAAAATAATATACAGTCAATATTATAGTATCCTTTTTTTCAGGTCGTCAGTTGTCTGTCTGCTGGACATCCCACATTGTTTACAGATTCCCGTGAAACTACTACAACTAAAAAAAGTTATAACCATAGTAATGCACATTATGCACACAAAGGTTTTAAATTCCACTGCATACATTTACACAGCACACAAAATTCACAAAATATGCATACAGATAAATGGAAATCTAAAACCAAATAAAAACATAAAATGAGTAGCTACAAACACAGATACAAAATGCAAAACAGCTACAGGCAATCCTGCGGATGTAATACAAACAAGACAAATAATAAAAGTCGTGTTTAAACAAGACTTGGAACAAGACGAACTCATTTCACCGGTTTTTTAATATTCTGAGCCCAAACTTAATTACACTCCGTCCCGACACATCCCTACCATACTAACGCCATCTAGTGGAATATTTTTTGAACTTAAGAGGAAAAGGACATGGTTCCATATTTTTTCAAGTAAATAGGTCATCTTTACTCTACCTGTGGTTTTTGCAAAATTGTGTTTTTTCTGTTGACAAAATCCGCTGGTCAACAGAAGATACAGCAATTGCAAAGTCTCCCTGTGAACGTTACCAAGGGCTCCAACACATAAACACGACGAATATGATGGTATATGATTGTAGTAACTTTTCATTCAAACGTTAAAACGATGCCGCGTCGTTGCACGACGCGACGGTGTATCGTGTTTATGTGTTGGAGCCCTAAGCTGTTCAATTATTGGCTAGTAGGACAAAATAAATTATGATTTTTGCAAACAAAGTCTTGTGTAACTTTGTACAAAATTATGATTGAAAATAATCATACAGCTCTTCAACGCATCAATACTGACTTCAAACAGTTTCCCGGTTGTTCGCCGTATCTGTGAGTCGAACCGTCGCTCGAGCCCAGTCTTCCTGTCCCTCGCACACTCTGTGCGCTCAACGCTCTCTTGGACGCTAAGCCTGACTGTGATGTGTTCGCGGATGAATGGAAGAAGATCTTATTTGGAGTATTATGAGATGAGGGTATGACTGTCGAGTAGTTGTATTCTTTTCGTTTTTGTACAAAAAATAAAGACTGTCTATTATAAAGACTAAAAAAATAAGACAATGATGGCGCGCACACTTACTTATAACACAAAATCTTATAAAACCAGCTCGCATATAGCAAAACTTATTTGAAGTGCATTGCGCTTATCGTAATATATTATTTTAGTTGTAATTTTTTTATTGTGCTTGTTAGTGGCCCAAAGATTTCGAATTCGTTTTTCTGCTTTTACTTGTGAGAATCTGCAATTGGCTCTGTGTTTCTAAATCACCACCACCACTAATCACCTTTTATTATAGCTGTCGGTTTCCCGGTATATAAATAAACTAATACCGGTATATAATAAACCTGCGACTTCGTCCGCGTGAAATTTCACCCTCCCCCATTCACCCTCTTAGGGGTAGAATTTCGAAAAACTCTTTTTTTAGTGAATACCTTTTTTATCGTGTCGAAATCCTCATGGATGTCCACCACCCTGGGGCGGGTGGAGGGGTCTGTCAGACTCTTATTGACTAAAACCACACGGTGTCCTGCTGCTACCTTTAGCCGGTTTTCACAAAGAACACACCATCCATATTTCATGTCTCTAGGACCAGTGGTTTAGGCTGTGCGTTGATATATCAGTCAGTCAGGACTTTGAATTTTATACATATAAAAAGTCGCTTTTCGTGCCTGTCTATCTGACCCCTTAGATCTTCAAACCACATTATGAATTTTGGGTTTCGTTTGAATTGTAGGCATACATGACAATTTTACAATGATCATGTTACCTATTTTTTCTTAAAGACCTGCATCCTAATTGCGTAACATAGGTATTATCAATCTCAATCATTTTGAAGGATCTAGCTAATCCACTGCTTCATATATCCGAAAAATGTGTCTGTTCAACAACGTAAATAACGCAATGAATGTTGTTGAGCTGTTCAAATTAAACCCATTGCTACCGATAGTGTTTTACGCAATTACCCCGCTTTTTTGACAAGACAAAACTGTTCTGTCTTTGATAGACAAAACTGTGTTTGTTCTGGTGTGAACTCCATCTTAATTTCTACTTGATAGGTACTATGTAGTGTACACTCGAGACCACTCGTAAGATGTATCTCTGTATTAATATTAGATTTAAGAGTCACTGACCGCAAAAGTGCGATGCACTAGAAATAACGTTAGGGTTCAAGAGTAATTTTAGACGTCGGAAAGGGTTCGCATATTTTTAGGATGGAAATAAAACATATACGAGTTACATGTTTTGTAGAACTTTATGTACTTTTACATTTTAAGGTAATGTTATAGGGAGATTGACGATGGGTTAATAGATGTTTATACAGGGTGACGGGTACAACGACAAGCAAACTGTAACTAAGACTTCAGCAAATGATTCTAGACCCCCTAGTGTAGAAATTTTGATTTATTTTCCTTGGATCACAGTTTTGAATCCCAGTTTAATATTTTTGGTGTTGGATCCCACAAAATATTATTTCGTCGGTTATCAAAAAAAGGGCGTGGTCATTGCTGCCGTGCATAGCGAGGCTCAGGGGAGGCCCCTTTACAGTCTCCCAGGGGATGTGCCTTACAGGCGTTGCACGGGAGGGTTCCGGAATTAGTCTTTTAAGAGGAACCGGGATCACCCCTATGTGCTGGTGTGCTATGTGCCGGGGTGGTTTTAGTGAAGTAAAAATCCCACACTCCCCGACCTCCCTCCCCGGAGGTCAGGTATCTTTTGCTGGTTTCCCACCGACAACAAAAAAAAAGGTATCTACACCGTCAAAATGTATTTTTTTAAATAAACATTGAATATTTTTCGAAAATACTACAGAATTCTGTGTTGACTCCATTGTAACAGGTTCCGCGTCAATGCCACCTTGTATAGCTTACTAAAAATATTATTTATTTAAACTTTTCGCACAAAAAGGTACAAAGGCGAACTTAATGCCTTAGGCATTCTCTACCAGTCAACCAAGGGCGGTGAAGATATTAGATGGCAGGTGCTAGGCGATTATTGATTGTAAAAACCGACTTGTAGTTTATCTACTGTTTTAAAAGCATTTAGTTGCAAGCATTTTGTTGTTTTTGTTGTAACTCTTTGGACTTACGTAAGTATACGCCGCAGCCGAACTATGTGCTTCATAGAAACATGTTCTTTACCTGAAACAAAAACATATAAATATTAGATTCTATTCTGGCTGGTAACATATAAATATTAGGCTTTCGACTGTACACACGTTGTACAGTCGAAAGCCTATAAGATATTTGCATTGGCCTGGATGGGGCTTATTTAGCCAGTTATAGTATTTTTTATCACGACGCGTGCTTTGCTTGTGGTTAGCAAGCGTACAAACACGCTGTGAATGTGTTCGTAAGCGCTGGAGCTCTCGGTACCGTCCGAGACAATGGCGAAGTTGGAAGTGTGTGTATTTCACAGCGCGTTTGTATATTTGGTTAACACAAGTAAAGCGCGCGTTGCTTCGTGATATAAAAATTCTGTACCTACGTAAGTACCTACTTTTGTAAGCGCTTGTTCTCCGCTCTTTGATTGTAACATAACTCATTCTATCACTACATCATATCAACCCACTATACACGAGGCATAGCCAATTACAAATAAAAACGCAGTCAACATCACGAATAAAAAAAAAAACGATACAAAAGCAAAACTGGAAACAGAACGGACGAAGCGTAAAACAAATTACAATGTAGAAATTGTAATAACTTTTATTTTTAGGGTTCCGTACCACAAAAGGAAAAAACGGAACCCTTATATAGGATTACTTTGTTGTCCGTCTGTCTGTCTGTCAAGACCCTTTATCTCGGGAACGCGTGTAGGTATCGAGTTGAAATTAAAACCATATACCCTTGAAGCTGTGAAAATAATCAAACTTCTAAAAAAAGATACGGCCGTTTATGCCGCAAAAAACGTATATTTTGACACTCAAGGGAATCAAAATTTATAGGGTACTTCCCGTTGACCTAGAATCATGAAATTTGGCAAGAAGCAAGGTCATATAGCACAAATAAAGGAAAAAATCCCAAAACCGTAAAGGACATGTCCAGTTTCTGCCCTCTGGTAATTCTGGTATAGATAAATGTTCATGATTTAAGGTTTTTCAGTAAGATTTAAAAATTTAGATTTAAATTACTATGGATTAATTAATTCAGTATTACTTGCGTAACATAATTCTCAAAAAAACAGTACTAAATCGTAGCTTCCGCTTTGCCATTTTAAACGGGAAGTACTAAAAATGTTTTTGACGTTCCATTTTATCCCGTAATTATCTTTAAATAGTGTGAGCAATAATTATAAGCCGCTTATTTTAGATGAAAGGAATATATTAACGTACTTGCGTATAAAATACGACAATATTACTAAAATATTTTTGTGTACACATCAAACGTGTTTTTCTTCGGATACCCCCTTCCTAACATGAAGGTAAGTATTTATTACTTTTTTGACATGGCATTGACATTTATTTTTTGGTTGTCAATTCCAAGGTGTAATGCGTTCCTTGCTTACTATGCGATTATTTTCTGTTATGGATATTTTCTTTAAACGACCATTGCTATTCTACACGGAGTGACATCATCTAGACACGATGACTATTGCTATACTTATAGGATTCTACTTTTCCTTTCGATTTGGATATTATGATGAGGTGCATCGCTGTGCTGCGGATTCGCAGACATTATGGTGTCAAGGCTGGCGTTACCCCTGCAAGTGAGACTTGCTCGATGGTTATCAAATCAGGTAGGCCTCTATACTACGGCAGTCGCGTAAACCATGCAGGAAAGGCAGTACATTGAGCAGTTGGGTTATAATATTTTGAAAAATACAATGACATGTCTTATTGTTCCAGCTCCCATTAGATGGATACGCAAGTGTCACGATTGTTATAATTTATTAAATACCAAAGCTGCTGACAATGAGAGATTACTAGGTCATACAATGGTCTGCCACGTCATAACGCTAGTATGGTATCATAGCTGGGCAAGGCATCAAAATAACGTGCTAGCACCAGCTACATTTTTGGACAATGTTTTGGTGTCTCTAGAAGACGTTTTATTTTTTTATCATTTTATTTAAGAATGTATCTACAATAAAGTAAATACATACATAGTTTTATTTATTATAATCCCAATTCAGTATCACCAAGTAGCTACATATAAATAATGTTATGGGTATTGAAGATAGATACCAAAATACGGAATTAAAGATGATGCTAATATAATATTATAATATTGTGACAAACAATAGGTGCTTAACATTTTTGTTACACAAATAGAAATATCCAAAAAACTGTAGAATATGATCTCAGACCAACAAAATGTTTCATTAACCTCACAAAGACATACCACCAATTAGTACCTGTATTCGCTCACAGATGTCATTATACTAAACAAAGTTAAGAAAAATCCCTAGCGTATAATCCTTATTTTGACCAGTTTACGCAAGATCCTGACTCCTGAAACTTATTAATTAATAAACTGTAAAATACGACGATTATAATAATATAACAATCATTACTGAACATTTTCTTTGACTGCCTAGACATTCGCCCATTGCTCCACCAGACATGTCCTTTGTAGTTATATTTAAAAACACCTGTGATAAACTATTTACATACCTACAAATTTATACGGAACCCTCAGTGCGCGAGTCCTACTCGTACTTGACCGGTTTTTTACTTTTTACACACACTGAAAAGGGTCGAATTTTGGCGAGTTGACCCTTTTTTAACCGACTTCATTTGTTATCCAGATAAGGCAAAAAAATACGGAAAAATAAGGCTATAACCCGGAATCATCGCTTGAAATCCTCTAGGTAGCTATTGAGATAGATGGGCAAAGGCGATTGTATGAAACATCAAATAAATTCGAAAGCCTTTAGACGTATTAATGGCTTAGATATAAACTGAAACTAAAGATTTATGTATATCTTTGGAAATTAGCTGCCAGATGGGTATGATTTATCATATCGTAAAAAACTTCGGATATGTAGGTTGTTTAATGGGAATGACGCGGTTTAAATTTAAGTGACGTTTAAACTTCAAAAGCGTATGGTTAAACAGTCGCCAATCATTACCCAACTTTAACCAACGTTTATGAATAAATGGCTAACTCTGTAGGAGTGTTTGCCTCCTACTTCTGCGTGTGTAATAATTATATATATATTTTTACCGAAATAAATTACACGACTTTTTCTTCCGACAGACAATTGACATATCTTCTAGTAATTATGTTTTCATTCAAATGACGTCATCGACAATAACAGTTTTGTTTTTTTATAAAATCCTAAAAAGTTTATTTATGTAATCGTTCCATGTGAAGTCGGTTAAAAAGTAAAATATTAATGATAGCACAAATTATAGTTCGCCACAAATTAATAAAATAAATACAGTTTACAATACAAACGTAGATAGTTAGTATCAATTGTTAAAGACTGTACTAGCCTGATTTGATGGGAACTTTCTAACAACAGGCTAGCCAAAATATTTGCTCCAACCGATACACAAGCCAGCTACTATGAAAAAACATTGACCAAAATGTTTTTCAGAATAAAGATCGATTTCAAGCTTGACCACTCAGAAATAAACCGGGCAAAATTTGGAACATGTGTGCAAAAAGGCCACCGCTATACGCAGGCACATAAAAGGTTCCAGCTGACCGCTCTAAGTACCCAAATCCGAACGTCTGATAGGCCCAGCGTATCGCCATCTGTGGCATACCGGTCCCTTTTAAGGCGACAATGACGATATCTTAAATCCTTTAACGTTCGATATCATCTAGCGAAATCCCTGGAGAAGCACCGAATAATACAGACGAAGGTATATCTTACGGAAAATTATTAAGCTTTGATTTCTAACGTTGCGGGGTGAATGAGGTGGTCTTAGTGCCAGAAAGCCATTTTGGCAACTACATACAATCTATATTAAATCGTTTGTTTATCTATTTACATACCTAATTACATTTTTAAATATTTCTTAAAAAATATTGTATAAAAACATTTAAAAATATAAAAAAATAGTAGTCCGCTAGTGTCGGAAGCAGGGTCCAAGCTACCTACCGGTGGTTAGGGCTCTAGAGACAGGAACCTCCTCACAATGCAAGCCATATCGAGGAGTACTGCCAATCTATATTATAATTATATGAAATTCAAAGTCCTGACTGACTGATATAAGCAACGCATAGCCTAAACCGCTGGTCCTAGAGACATGAAATTTGGAGGGTGTGTTCTTTGTGAAGATAATAAATGGTTTTTCGAAATTCCACCCCTAAGAGGATGAATGGGGGAGGGTAAAATTTCACGCGGACGAAGTCGCGGGCAGAAGCTAGTAGAGATATATGGTAATTTAACTACTGTTTCAATACCATTTAGCCAATTAAACACTCATTATCGTTTTATATTGATAATTTTACAATAATCAAGTTACATAAATATATACATATTATAAAATAGTCACTTATCGTGCCTCTTTATTGTGGCCGCTTAGATCTTTAAACCGCACAATAAATTCTGGAAAATTCCTGTGTATAATACACTAGCTTCTGCCCGCGACTTCGTCCGCGTGAAATTTCGGCCCCTGACCCACCGCGACGCATCCCATGACCCGCGCTATTAACTACGTTTTCGTTTAGGGTTCTCTCCGACTTTTTCCCTTTTTCCGGCTCCTTAGGGTCGTAGCGTGATCTTAAATAGCCTATAATCTTCCTCAAGAATTAGGTTATCAAAAGTAAAAATATTTTTTCAAATCAGACTGGTAGTTCCAGATATAGCACGTTCAAACAAACAAGCAAATACTTTAGCTTTATTATTAGTTTTTTTTTTTTATTTGAAATGGGCTTGCTCTTGACTGTAGTCTAGGTCAAAGGTGACAGAGACAATTAAGTCGACGATGGAGCGAGCTTAACCAGAAGAAGCCTGTTCACTCTCACTTTGAAGAGATTCGGGTTGTATGCGCTCGGAAAAACAGATGCAGGTAGAGAGTTCCACTCTTTTGCTGTGCGCATTATAAAGAACATTTGCAAACGCTTAGTATAGATTAAATATTACTTAGAAACCAATAACACAGAAACTATATTTTGACATTTCATCATTGCACCCGTGCAAAACTGCAGCATTTATTTTCGTTGGATCCCACTTTTGAATCCCATTCTTTAGGTATTGACGATGGATACCGTTTGCTATTTTCGTTGAATCCCATGTTATCGGGGGTGGATCGCTACTCATTAATAATTCATAATGATGACGAATAATTACATTTCGGCGGGTATCATACCTTATAACAAGACAAGAGAAATAGCTACCTATTTAGAAAACGTGGATAATTTAAAAAAGCCTATACCGAAGCGGAGCAAAAACCACCAGAAAGTTCCAAGACGAGAAACATTTTGCGAGGAAAATCGCGACGTTACCTAAACAAATACAGCTATGCAAATAAATCCTAGCTATTGGCATTTAATCTAGGTCAAACCGATATTTGGGAATGCGCAGCTCAGTTATTATTTGGACCGTTCAGAGTTTACAAATTGGGGATTATTTGTTCATTTATTGTTTCTGTTTGATTGGTTCGCTCTTGTATTTTATGTGCTATTGTCTGTTATGAAGTGTCGGAAAATTTTGGTTCACGATGTTGGTGTTAATTTAGTGATGATATGAAATGGTAGTAAGTAAGTAATATTGGGAGGAGTGGTGGCCCAGTGGTAACGGTCGCTACTTACGAGTTGTAGGTCGTAGGTTCGAACCCAGACAGGCGCTTTACTTTGTGTAAATTATTTCATCACCACTGCTCTCAAAACGGTGAAGGAAAACATCGTGAGGAAACCGGCATGTCCTAGAACCAAAAATTCGAAGACATGTGACATCTACCAACCCGCACTGGGCCCGTGTGGTAGATTACGGCCCGCTCCCTCTCACAGAGAGGAGGCCTGTGTCCCAGCAGTGGGAACATTATAGGCTGATTATGTATGATTATGTATAAGTAATATTATGATATTTTGTACGTAAGAATAGGTCATGCTATTGTAATCCATAATCTATACATATAATAAAACTGTAGAAAAGAAGTTTTTGTACATTAAAAAAAAAAAAAAATATATAGCCAGGGTGTTAAAGGACAACCAATAGAACCCAATTCCAGCATTTTTAGATTTTTTGTCTGTTTGTCTGTTTGTATGTTTAGTTATCCGAGCATCACGTAAAATGTACGAAATAAATGTAGATAACTTTTATACACAACGATTTAGCGTAACTTGAAGTAACATTTAGTTTTTGTTTCATTGCAATCGGTTCAGTCTATCAAAAGATTTTTGAATTTAAAGTGTACCTACCAGAAGTAAAATTAGTTAACGTGTGTTAATATGCACTTGGTCTCACAACTTTACGTTTATATATATTTGCGTTAATAATTATATAAATTGAAGTAACATTGAGTTTTTTGTTTCATCGTAATCAGTTCACACACACCTAAAAATTGTAAATTAGAAAATTCTAAGTGTTTCAGAAATAAATATTAAAACAGCGCCATCTGTGGACAAAATTAGTTAATGTGTGTTAATATGCACTTGGTCTCACAACTTCACGTTTATACACAACAATATTTGCGTTAAAAATTATAAATTGAAGTAATATTGAGTTTTTTGTTTCATCGTAATCAGTTCACACCTAAAAAAAAGACGGGTTGCACTCCGGGAGTGCCGGCAGAAGAGAAAACTTGAATATTAACGTTGAAATTAATCAATTATTAATTTAATTAATATAACTAATTTTTTTTCACTACTTCTGCGTCACTTTTTTCATTTTACGTCCACGTCCACGTCCACGTCCATCCATCCATCCATCCATCCATCCATTGTCGTGTGTCACTTAGTTCACTTCGGTTGGCGCCGCCGTAGAAAGAGAGGGGGGGGGGGAAATCTCTCCTGACGGTCACGTGTCCTGACTCGATGTCCTGACGCGAGTTTAACATTTTTTACCCATTACAAAAAGTGTGCAACGCCGCTAAAGAAGTTTTCACTTTCAAAAATGTAAATTTGAAAATTATAATATGGACTACATCTGGAGATCAACTACGTGCAGTATTGAATATTAATAACACTTCGATAGATGGCGTCGTTATGGTTTGCCCACACCGGTAGTCGATGGACAGAGAGTACGTATCAGCAATTAGTTACAATCCCGTGGAACTCGAAGAAATTTTACAAAATGACTGCGCAAATTTGACAGAGGAACAGCGCCAGACGTTTGATAGGGAATGCTGCAGTGTAGATAACGCCTCGGGTGAAATCCTGTTTTTAGACGCACCGGGTGGCACAGGGAAAACTTTCCTAACCAATGTTATTTTGGCTCGAATAAGGAATCAAAGTAAATTGCCCTTGCTGTCGCCTCTTCAGGGATAGCAGCCACATTATTGCCTGGAGGAAAAACGGCACACACAACATTTAAAATTCCTATCGACTTGGACCGTACGGAAAGCCCGGTTTGCAACATATCACGAAATAGCGATAAAGCAAAGGTTTTACGCGATTGTGTTTTAATTATTTGGGATGAGTGCACAATGGCAAACCGCAAAGCTGTAGAAGCAGTGAATAGAACTTTGCAGGACATAAGGCAAAATGACCGGCCGATGGGAGGCATTACGGTACTGTTCTGCGGTGATTTTCGGCAGACACTCCCGATAGTACCCCGAGGAACGAGAGCCGATGAAATTGCTGCATGTCTGAAGAGTTCTGTTTTATGGCGCAATATATCATCTAGGTAGGTACACACCTGAGCGGAAATATGCGTGCACAGTTAGGAGGCTGCGAAAATGCACAGGAGTTTTCCAATTTATTGTTACAAATAGGCGATGGCACATACCCCGTACAAGAAGATGGAAAAGTTAATTTGGTCGCTAATCTCTGTTCTTGCGTTACATCACAACAAGAGCTAATTTCTTCTGTGTACGGAGATTCCACAAATATGGGAAATCAAACCGGTTCTTGGGTGTCCGTTACCCCAGCCAGATGTTGTCGAAAATGGTCATTTGAATCTTATAGATAATTAGTTTTGCGGCTTCTGTAATTGTTGCACACATTTTTAAATTTGTTGCGCTTATAGTTTTTTAATTATTTCACAAAAACATATCCTGCTGGGGTAACGTTACCCCAGCCAGATCTTTTTCTTTCTAATGGGAATATTTAAATAAATACTAGCTATACAATTAGTTGTCTATATGAAGTAAATGTTGTGCCTTATTTTGTATTTGTACTTTCTTCGGTTGCGAAGTTATTCGAGATTTTGCTGGGGTAACGTTTTTGGTTTTGCTAGATCTTTGAAACGGTTTAGCGGATTCTTATCATATTTTGTACATGACTTCTTAGGAATTAGTTTAAATTTGTTCTGCAATAAAAAACCCAAAATAATGCATAGCTTAAAGGTTATTTCATTAAATAGAAAAACACTTCAATTGGTCCCAGCACTCTCAATAAGAGGTTTAAAGACTTACTTTAAACGTTATTTTGAAGCTTGTCCTAACTAATATTCTAACTGCGAAAGTAAGCTTGTTTGTTACCTTTTGACGCCTAAACCACTGAACCGATCATACTGAAATTTTGCATATACGTTGTCAGGTGTACAGAAACGGACATGGGGTACCTTTCATCCCGAAAAAAAGTGTTGTTCCCGAGGAAAATAACTATAACGTTATGGAATTTCTCAGTAGCCGACCGGAGTCTGGATTGGTGCCCAGTTCATGGCAATAGGCTAAAAGAAAAAAGAAAGAAATTATGTGGCTCCACACGTACATACGTGAAACGTGGGGCTCCATAGTACGTGGGATTTATACATAACTGGTGAAAATTTTATTTGCCTAGCCTTTTTCCAACTATGTTGGGGTTGGCTTTCAGTCTAACCGGGTGCAGCTGAATATCAGTTTACATGAAGCGACTGCCTATCTGACTTAGATAGATAGATAGATAGACTTCCACAACCCAGTTACTGGTAATACGATACCCCTTGGTAAGACTGTTTTTCAGACTGTAGGGCTTCTGACGACCCGCAACGACTGCCAAAGATCCACGAATGACAGCCGGGACCAACTGCTTAAAGTGTTTGTTGTTTGTCTTATTTCTTTTTAGTTAGTTAGTAAGTATATTCATGTATTTATATATATATATTTGTGCTTATATTAGGTCCTTACATATGAAATTGGCGTTTTGTATGGAAGGAACAAAAAGTCGAATATTTTTTAATATAATATATTTAATTAATCAAAGTATGAACCATTGTTTTCAATGCACTTTTGCCATCTTATAGGTAGTTCATTGATCCCTTTACTAAAAAAACCAGTCGGACGGGAATCAATAAAATCTTTGAAGGCGATTTGGACTGCCCCATCGGAGTTGAATTTTTTCCCTTGCAAAAAGTTATCCAAATTGCGAAAAAAATGGTAATCTGTTGGAGCAAGGTCCGGGGAGTACGGAGGATGTCTAAGACATTCCAATTCAAGCTCTTCTAATTTGGTAGCCGTCTGTTGCGCAGTGTGTGGTCTGGCGTTGTCACCTTTCAAGCTTTTTAATCTTCCCAATTTGCTTCAAGTGAATTAAAACAGTTTTATCACTAACATCGAAGCCTGCAGCTAACTCGGACGTGGTTTGCGATGGGTCCGCTTCCACAATAGCCTTCAATTCTCCATTATCAACTTGGGTCTCAGGCCGTCCACGGGGCTTGTTCTGCAGGTCGAAATTTCCAGAACGAAAACGTTGGAACCAAAAACGAACTGTGTTTTCTTTTGCAACATGACCGCCATACACATCATTCACCCTTCGAGTCGTTTCCGCAGCACTAGTGCCACGGCGGAACTCGTACTCGTAAATAATGCGATATTTTAAATTTTCCATTTTGTAAAATGAGTGACGCAAACAGAAAAAACAGAAGAAAAAAAACAAATGAATGACGGTCATCGAAGCACAAATACATGAGTAAATAGCTGTACAAATTTGAATTTGGAATTCCTTACCAAAGAGGAGAAATTCGTGATTAAAGTGGCCAGTACGAAAAACGCCAATTTCATATGTAAGGACCTAATATTTATATATAATTAGTTATATATTATATTCATAGTTTTTATAGGTTTATGCGTATCATTATATTCAAAATATTTATTCCTTAATTTTCATGATTGCACCTACCACTGTTTGTCTCTGCATCACCCAAAGGTTGACTGGTAGAAAATGCCTATGGCATTAAGTCCGCCTCTGTACATTTATGTGCTTGAAGTATTAAATAAATAAATAAATAAAGTGCTTAAACCCCCCCTCTACAACCCCCTCCTCGAGCCCCTGCTAGTTCTAGGCACGAAGGGGTTTTGATATGTATGGGATGGTCACCCATCCACGGACCAACCGCGGCAAGCGTAGCTTAACCTGATTGAT
Organism: Amphipoea lucens; assembly: GCA_947508005.1. NCBI lineage: Eukaryota > Metazoa > Arthropoda > Insecta > Lepidoptera > Noctuidae > Amphipoea > Amphipoea lucens. The sequence continues at coordinate 12,780,593 of OX382374.1, forward strand.
CAACCTATGTGGTTGTTATTACTCAGCCCCTCCTACATTTAAAAAAAATACTTCAAAAATGATTAATTATTTAGCTGTCAGGCTTTTACGGATATCCGAGCAGTATCCATGAAACGAATCGTCACGTGTAGGCTTTCACACAGTTGATGGCAGTTGCAAAAACCGAGCGTCCGGTTTCATGGATTCGGGACGGTGAAAAAACCGGGCGTCCGGTTTCAAGTGTTGCGGCCACTTCGTTTTAACGATTGACAGTGATGAAGAGCTCGGAAAACGAGGGCTTGTGGTGTTCATTTTAACATTTAGGTGAAAATAACGAAGGGTAATTGAATTTCCAACACTTAGGTATAATAGTAGTGCTTTGACCTTGTTTTCTGGTTTAAAATAAGAACGAAGCGTTCGATATTTTAATTAACAAGCTTAATTTGAAGTGCTTGATTTCAAGCCAAGTTTGCGACACAAAATGACTGAAATAATGGCATCGAGTTCTACAGGAATTATGTACCGATAATTTGCACAATTTACTAGACTTGAAAAATATGTTAGACAACTAACATATTTTTCAAGTCTAGTAAATTCCCTCATTAGTTAGAATTAAATATGTTCCTCTAACAATATAAATCTGCAACAATTTATCAATAAAACGGCGAGAAAGGGTGTATAATTTCACATGCATTTATCACGGCGTAGCGCGTAGCACGCTACGTGCAGCTACGGAGCTACGGTGCTACGCTCCACTGATCGGTTGCAATTAATAACGCTACAACCGTCTGGACACGGGACCATTTTATGTTAGGTACACGTTGTGACTTTATATCACATTTTGTTTAATTAATTGAGGGTAAGGTGAGGTAATTAGCATGGATGTTAAAAGTAAATTAACGATGTAATATTATAACTCAAAAGTTCAAGCACGGTGTGACGTAAACGTAAACGTCAACAATAATATCGTCAAGTTAGGAATTATAACAGTACACATTCTTTCCTAGAAAGAATAAAGAAAAATTGTTTATTCTGCACAAACAAAACGCCCATTACAAATAATAAAAGACATAAAGTATACATAATTATACAACGTAGTCAAGACTTCAAAACTAGAAAAACTTTCAAGCAAATAAAAGAAAATACCCCCTCCACCCCCCCCCCCCTCGAAATCTCCTGCCAGTTCTGCTTCTGTTTTAATCTCTATCTTACCCACTTTATCTAGGTTACTCTTTTTGACAGGTAAGTACAGTCAAGAGAAAATAAACGTTTGATGTTAGCACAGGCGAAAACACAATATACTCGTACCACACAATAATCATAATTATAGTCCTTCTTATCGATTTCGATAACGGCGACCCTTTGCAATTATTATTATTCCCTAGCCAGACAGAATTTAGTTTTAATTACCTGATCACAAGTGATGCAATAGAGTTGGTTGGCAGAGTTAAAGGTATAGATATAGGAGGACTTAGGTCTACCTTTATGTATTTGGCATTTTTTGGTTAGTGTATCGAGGCATTTTTTTTCGAAAGTTTTTATTCAATATATTCATCAAATAAAAACAAAATAGTGAAAAGAAAGAAAATACGTTTATTTGCGGTGAAAATGACGCACAAAAGAACATAAACACAAAAAATAAAATAAAAAGGTAGGGGGAAACATGCGTCACATCCACGCAAAACGGCTATCGCTCAGCATTACGCTGCGACCCTATGCAAGACAGAGCCCCAGCGCTGGTTTCGCCGGTAATGACGTCGTCCGGTGCAGCAAACAATTATTAAAACACTGTACTGGTACAGTGTACTTAAAGAAAAATAAAAGTCCGACGTAAGAAATTAGCAGGAAAGTGTCCCTCACGGCTGCGCAAAAAGGCCCAGCCAATAATACATAATTATGTATTATTTCACCTAATGCAACCTTCATACGGTCCGCCATGATCCAACGCAATAACTCTTATTTAGCAAAAACACCATTTATTACAAACACTAATTTGCATCAAACAGGCATTCTAATTAATTACCACAAAATATTGACACCTAACGACACGGGAATTCAATTACACTACAAATTGCCATCAATATTTACATTCTAATTAATCGTTTGTTTAGTCGAACTATGCTAATAAACTATGAATTACTAGCAGCGTCCCACGGTTTCACCCGCATATGTGTGATCCCGTGGGAATATCGGGATTAAAACTATCTTATGTCCTTTCCCGGGACTCAAACTATCTACTCGTATACCAAATTTCATCTAAATCGGTTCAGCGGTTTAAGGCACTACCTTGAAAATATAAAATCCTCGAAAACCTACTAAGCGAGCGAAAGTGATGCAATTACTTTTGAAACGCAAAAGAAGAGTGATAGCTATAGTGTGCGTGCGCTCGGAATAAAACGACGTATATGCCAAAACGAATTTACTCCTTCTGTAAATAAATAAATAAATTAAATTTAAAACTACTATGATATGATAATTCTCTATGTTTTAAAGTAAATTCCATTAAATAACTTTTAAGCGTTGCGCCGTGATGTGGAAAAAAGTAAAAAAATAGATATAACTTTGCAATTTTTTGTATCAAGAAAAATTAATTGAATCGTGTATTCCTTTTCTAGACGATACTAGATCAAAGAATCAAAAAACATATTCCAAAATATTAAATCCCTATTCCATATACTTAACAAGTTACACAAAATAGAAAAACCACATTTTTTTCAACAAATCACCTTAAGCGTGAAGAGGTAACAGACAGACAGACACACTTTTGCATTTATAATATTAGTATGGATAGCATCGTAATGGCCACAATTTATGAACAAACATATATCCATACTAATATAATAAAGTTTAAGAGTTTGTTTTTTGTTTACATTAATATTTATTGTTATTATAATATTTTGTTTGAGTATAGTTTTCATTGTGTTTATATTGTGTGTGTGTTGTGTTTTATTGGGTGTATTGGCGTGGTTAGGTAACATAACATGGAAAATTTAATTTAATGTTCTACTTCCTGTAATATTAATTACTTTGCATATCTGCTATTGTGTACAAGCAAGGTTTTCTAACTGAACAGTCAGCTCTGCTGCTGGGGAGTTTGTTGCGCCACTTCTTCTTCCTAGCGTAAGCACTAGGAAGTGGTAAAGAGCGGGCGTTTTGGGGGGACGGTCTTATGTAATTTTGACGTTCGAAAAGTGCTGATTCTCAGCCGAATTTGAATAAATGACTTTTAATTTTGATTTTTGTTTGAACGCGCTAATCACAGTAAAAAAAAGACGGGTTGCACTCCGGGAGTGCCGGCAGAAGTGAAAACTTGAATATTAACGTTGAAATAAATCAATTATGAATTGAATTAATATAACTAATTTTTTTTCACTATTTCTGCGTCACTTTTTCATTAATCGATGCACTTTGTTCAATTTCCATATTTTAAACACTTTATATACACGAATTTTACGAATACACAGCAGTGTGGCTACTACACAGACGGTCGAGCCATCAGCTGTCCATCCATCCATCCACATCCACGTCCACCATCACCGTCACCGTCACCGTCACCGTCCCCGTCACCGTCCCCATCACCGTCACCGTCACCGACATCGTCACCGTCACCGTCACCGTCACCGTCACCGACACCGTCACCGTCACCGTCACCGTCACCGTCACCGTCACCGTCACCGTCACCGACACCGTCACCGACACCGTCACCGTCACCGTCACCGTAACCGTCACCGTCACCGTCACCGTCACCGTCACCGTCACCGTCACCGTCACCGTCACCGTCACCGTCACCGTCACCGACACCGTCACCGTCACCGTCACCGACACCGTCACCGTCAACGTCACTGTCACCGTCACTGACACCGTCACCGTCACCGACACCGTCACCGTCACCGTCACCGACACCGTCACCGTCACCGTCACCGTCACCGTCACCGTCACCGACACCGTCACCGTCACCGTCACCGACACCGTCACCGTCACCGTCCGTCCGTCCGTCCGTCCATCCATCCATTATCGTGTCTCACTTGGTTCACTTCGGTTGGCGCCGCCGCCGTAGAAAGAGGGGGGGGGGGGGAATCTCGGTGTATTCCCGTTCGTCCCATCGACTTCGTCCCCTTAAGGAGCCCTTAGAAAACAAACACGAAATTCGGAAAGCATTTATTGTATTTAAAACAATACAACATTTCTACACACAGAGATATTATTATATAAGGTCAACTTTTATCAAGTACAAAAATTTTAAGGATAGATTCAATAACTTAAGAGAGACATTTAAAAAAAAAAAAAAAAAATTCTATACGCTAGTTTCCAAGAAAAACACCAAAAACCATTTTGTTTAAAAATTCAAATAACAACAACCTGTGTATTAATGGCTAACGGACTCTAGGCAGATAACAATGGTTGCGCCTGCACACGTGCGGCGGCGGCGTGTCCCCCGCTTCGCCCCGCTGCACCCGGCATTCAGAGCGGGAGATTGTCTTTCAGTTCGCCAAAATCAAGTTACCGAATTGTGCGTGTTGTTTGTGCGAAAATTTTCGAAATGCCGTATCGGTATTCATCCCGAGAATACATGAATATGGCTATGTGCTATCACGACGCAGGTGAAATAATGTTGCGGGCACAAGAACTGTACCTACGCCCAGAGATTTGGACGAGTGGTCAATATTCGCACCATTCTTCGAGCCGTGCAGCGCTTCAGAGAGAGTGAGAACTTTCAGCCTCGTCTTATTGACTCGGGGAGGCCACGACACCCAGTGCAGCTTGAAGAGGAGGTGCTGGATTTCTTTCACCGGCACCCAGTGGCAAGCACCGAAGACGCTGCCCATGTGTTTGGCGTAAGCCAGAATTACGTGTGGCAGCTCCTGCGCAGTGAAGGATACCATCCCTTCCATTTCACTCGGGTCCAGGAGTTGCTGCCTGAGGATTACGCGCCGAGGGTCGAGTTCTGCCGTTGGCTGCTGCGGAACCCTACGTATAACGTGCTGTGGACAGATGAGTGCACATTTACGCGCAAGGGACTATTTAATATGCATAATGCGCATTACTGGTGCGAGCACAATCCACGGGTTATTCGGCCGGACCACTTCCAACACCGTTTCAGTGTAAATGTGTGGGCAGGAGTGTTGAACGGCCAATTACTGGGACCCGTTTTTCTGGACCGACTGACTGCGGACACGTATCTGCAGTTCCTCCAGCGAGACCTACCAGAGCTGCTGCTGGATGTGCCTGTGTGGTGCCGCAGGTACATGTACTACCAGCATGACGGCGCGCCGGCGCACTTTAGTGTGCGGGTACGCGCCTACTTGGACGAGGCGTTCCAAGGGCGATGGATTGGGCGTGGTAGCGTTATCCGCTGGCCGCCACGTTCACCTGACTTGACGCCGATGGACTTCCACGTGTGGGGTAGGGCCAAAGACCTAGTGTATGGGAACGACGGTCATACAATCCGTACAGTGGAAGAATTACGTGCGCGAATTGTGAGTGCATTTAACGTGATGTCCAGTGAACAAGTGCTTACTGAAGTGCGGAGGCATTGTCTCGATCGCGCTAGACAGTGTGTACGACAACAAGGGCGTCACGTCCAACAATTGATGTGATATGTGTAAATAACTAGTAAATTGTGTAAATAAGTGTAAATCTGTTAATGAATTTTGACTATTTTTAACACGCCAAGTTAATGCAAAAAGTTAGGTAAGTTGTTAACATTTTTCCATTAATTCAATACTAAAAAAAATAACAAACTGCATTAAATTGTTAATCCAAAGCCTGAAAAAGTGTGATGGAAAATTAAAATACGATAGATTAGCGCAAAGGTTAAAATCGTTTCTTAACATGTGTCACAGTCTTAGTCAATGCAGTCCGAGCGATGACGTAATACCGGGTTAAATGACCCTGGGTTTTTTGGGGGTGCAGACCCGAACAACTGAGTCGGTATACAGTATGCTTTTTAAAATATTGTAATTTTTGTGTTAGAAAAACTGAAAATAAAAACTAGCGTGATTATTTGAAATAAAATGTTAGGGCCGTATTTCTATCGTATGGATAGACGTTCTGTTTAAATTTTTGTACTTGATAAAAGTTGACCTTATATAAGGTGCTATAAAAATATCTGCCACGGCTTTAATGGGAGGTAGTATTGTGTTTATAGATTACAATAGTGAAGAATTTTCGTACCCCGGAACAGTTAAAATAATTTGAGAAAATAAAGTAGTTAAATTAACATTGGCTCTACTCTGCATAACGTGGTTCACAAATTACGCGCCATGTGTCGCTTCGTCAATGAAAACATCTGCTATCTCTTTCCATTGTTCTGTGAATGAAAAGAAATCAGCTGACTAGTTCGTCAGTACCTAATCTACTAGGTACGCAATAATACGCAGGCATACTAGTGTTTTAAACGTGCAATTACTTACCAGCTACCGCATTCTTCCAAAAAAGTGACGTAAATAAGATGATAAACTTCCCATCACACTTAGAACAGGCTTTGGACTGTCAAGTTAGTGTAAGAATCGCAATCTTTTTCTTATTATTTTCAAACAATAGGTACTTAGATTAATATCAAATAACGATAAATTACAGTAACTTGGCGTGTTTAAAAGTTAATCATCTTATTTACAACGTTTGCACCGTATTTACAGTTATTTACACACTCCCTACCTACTTATCTACAAAACTGTTGCACAAGTCCGCCTTCGCGTTGCACACAAATGTAGGCACGCTTACGTACATGTCTCTTCACTTTATTTAATGTGTCCGTTTCACTTTTTACTTGCCTAAATGCGCGTTTGATGCGCCTTTTTAGTTCTTCCACACTTCTAATGTCATGACCGGTTTGGCCGTACACAAGGTCCTTTACACGACCCCACAAAAAAAAGTCTAGAGGCGTTAAATCCGGGGAGCGCGGAGGCCACGGCACTGGCCCTCCTCGGCCTATCCACCTTTCACCGCCGTACCACACACCGTTTAAAAATTCCCGTACGCTGATAGCGAAATGAGGTGGTGCTCCACCATGTTGAAAGTACAGCCCTCTTATCTCTTCAAGAGGAATACGTTCCAACATTCTTCTCACACGGGTTCGTAGTAAGCGCAGATACGTGTCTCCGTTCAGTCTGTCCAAGAACACTGGTCCTAGTATTCTGTTGCCGAGTATCCCGGCCCACACATTAACACTAAACCGAGTCTGAAAGTGGTCAGGCCGCACAACACGAGGATTCGCCTCAGTCCAATAATGCGCATTGTGTATGTTGAACATACCAACCCGTGTGAATGTGGACTCGTCAGTCCACAGAATGTTGCGGCGTTCTTCTCGAATCCAATTACAAAACGCGAGGCGAGCCGCGTAGTCATGTGGATGCAATTCCTGTACTCTTGTGAAGTGGTAAGGATGGAGCCCTTCCCGATTTAAAAGTCGCCCCACGTAGTTGTCGCTCACGTCGAAGACACGAGCAGCATCCCTGGTGCTCGCGAGAGGATGACGCCGGAAGAAGTCCAGCACTTCCTCTTCGAGTTCAGCAGAATATGGAGGCCTGCCTGCGTCAACCGGAGGCGGGTCAAAGCGGCCGTGTTGTCTGTATCTGTACACGGCATCCAGAATGGTATGATGACTCACTCGCACACCAAACCTCTGCTGGTATAAGTTTACTGCATGCGCAGTTACGGAGTTACACTCGCGGTAGCACAATACCATTTCAAGATAATCTTGATTGGAATACCGTCGTCTGGGTGGCATTTTTAATGAAAGTGCGCGCGGGTTATTCCCGTCGCTGACCTCTAAAACTAACTTCCGAGCGGGCGGGGGGCGACTGGCGAGCGGGCGGGTCGGCTGCGCGTGCGACGAACGGGGTAGTGCGGGTGAGGGTGGGGGCGCATGGGTATTGTCTACGGGATGGCGTTATACTAATAAATCAATTCAAATTTATACGTACATTTTTTTGTATGAAAAAAAATATGACAAATAACCAATAATTTATCTTTACTATTGTAATCTATAAACACAATACTGTCTCCCATTGCAGCCGTGGCAGATATTTTTATAGCACCTTATATATATGTCTTGTAGCTTAATTGGTAATGGTATGTTATCATTTTAAATGCTTAATCCCGTTCGTCGCACGACGGGGACGAAGTCGGTGGGACGAACGGGAATACACCGAAATCTCTCCTGACGGTCACGTGTCCTGACGCGAGTTTAACATTTTTTCCCCATACAAAAAGTGTGCAACGCCGCTAAAGAAGTTTTCACTTCAAAAATCTTTTTGCATTTATTTTGAGAGCCCATTTCTTGAATAAGTTTATTGGCTACTTAACATCACGCTATGACCCTTAGGAGCCGAGCAAAAAGAAAAAAAGTAAGAAAGAACGCTAAGGGAAAACGCAGTAATTTATAAATAATCCGATTTCTTTTAAAATAAACGCACACACGCGGGGCACTGCTAGTATTTCATATTTATTGTGATGATTCATGTCGTTTGTTCCATCGTATCGTTGACTGATTGTATGCAATTAATAACCGTCACTGGGCATGAAAAAGTATTATTGGGACTGTTTTTCGTACAGTCACGAGCATAAGTATATATACACTTAGCTTTATTCAAAGGCGATTTTCTCCTTTATTTTTGAATGAAATTTTATGTTATCACGAACATAGTATTTTCATACCCATAGATTTATGTAAAGTGTCGTATTTCAACGTAGAATTAGTTATTTCACGAAAAAATCGCAATTGAAAGTTGCTGAGTGTTGACATATTAGTGCTCGTGACTGTACATTGTTTCAAAATTCTTTGGCCTTCCCCTACTGTTATAGCCTCCAAAAATTCCTGACGACATTGTATAAATATTAAAATACCTATGATTTGACAGAACACCTCATACTTTAACTTCTAGATCTAACTTAGACATAACCTACGCTCACGTGTTTTCAAAGCTTAAACAAATTCGCTCCCACATGCTCCAAGACTTTTACCCCGAAAGAGAAAACAAATATTAGACAAGATAACTTAAACATGAACTCATTCAAACTATTATTTTAGTGTGCACGCTGCTTTACGAAAAGTCGGGAAGGCAAACCAATAGCACGATAAATAATTGTGGGCAAGGTATTTATTTAATAACGTAATCGCATTTTTTTTAAATTTACCGTACCTAAAGGATGCGCCTATTACTAAGGCTCCGCTGTCCATCCGTCCGTCTGTCACAGGGCTGTATCTTTGAACCGTAATAGGTTGACACTTGAAATTTTTACAATGTGCACATTCTTCAAATTTCAAGTGTCTACTATGGCCACCATAACAAGAAAAAATAAACGTGTTTATATTAATAAAATAAATTTTAAAAATAAAGGGTAGTAGGGTAATGTATTTTTTTGTTTATTCTTTATTTCATTACTAGCAGTTCTCCGCGGTTTCATCCGCTGAAGTTTCGATCCCGTGGGAATATCGGGATAAAAAGTATTCTATGTCCTTTCCCGGGACTCAAATTATCTCTATGCCAAATTTCATCTAAATCGGTTCAGCGGTTTAAGCGTGAAGAGGTAACAGACAGACAGACAGACACACTTTTGCATTTATAATATTAGTTTGGATGAAAATACACTAGGTACTAAATTAAAAGACTAATTAACTAACTATATAAATATCTACAAAAGGGTATTTAGGCGTCGAAGTATTGGTCCGCATCGCTGTCATCCGGAAACGTGCCCAGAAGACTGGCAGCATTGCCACGTTAAATAGTTATGCTAATTCTTTGGCCAAAGAATGACCCAGCCCTCTGGTCACGTGCAGTGTCGATCAGCCGGCGAGAAAATAATCTATACTTATAATAAATCTGTAGAGAGGTCAATTCTGTACATGAAATATATTTTCAAAATAACTATCAGGGGGTGATTAGTGATCGATACTGATGCCAAAAATGCAATCAGTAAAATTTTTGTCTGTCTGTCTGTCTGTCTGTCTGTCTGTCTGTCGGTCTGTATGTTCCTTATAGAAACAAAAACTACTGGACGGATTTTAACGAAACTTGGTACAATTATTCTTCATACTCCTGGGCAGGTTATAGTATACTTTTCATCACGCTACAATCAATAGGAGCAGAGTAGTGAAGGGAAATGTTGGGAAAACGGGAGAAGTTACTCCATTTTTTAAGCTTCCGTCGCGTGTGCAACCGTAATGGTTAAAGTTACATAGAAATCATGTATGACGGAAATATTCTACATAAAATTGTCTAAAAAATATCCCGCAACAGCATATGTCTATCTTTTATGGTTGACTCACAATAACACGTGTAACTCCTGATAGCTTGGCAGTTCGGAGCATTCTGATTATATTTGTTTACTCTTACGTTTATAATACTCTCACTCATCCCTAATTTAAAAAAGTTAACATTATTACCTATTCAATAAAAAAAGAATCATAGGAATCGGTATAGAAACACCAAACATATACATGAAATAAGCCATCGCGCATCGCCATCGTGAATACTGATTCATGCTATAAGGATTATTTTTGTGTAACGGTTGCCGCGCTCGACACGGGTCGCGGCGGCGGTAGCCCGGTAGGGTATAAAAAGGCGGGGGGAGGTCCGAGTCCGAGAGCGAGCTTCATTCAATATTTGGCTGTTGATGCGTTCAGAGCATTCGACCTTATTGACAGACAATAATTGATATTGAGAAACCGTGCTTATCAGCGCGACTTTTAGTCTTTAAATAGTTTATTTGAATTTCTTTTGTTGTTATTTTGTAAAATAGGTATGAGTTGTTTTGGTAGTGTTTAAATATTCGTTCAAATTAAAAATTATTAAGCGTAGGTACTTTTATTAATTAAAGTAGTTATAAGTATTTATTTTTAAGTGAAGTAGGTATAGGTAGATAGTATTGCACAGGCGTTTCAGCTTTATTTTCATTTCTTTTTTGTTGTGAGTTGTATATATTTCTGGTTATAATTCTATAAGAATATTTTAGTTTAAATAGTCACTTAGATTTTAAGTGTAAGGTAGCTAAAGTTAGGACCACGTATTAGTTGTTTTGGTAGTGTTTAAATATTCGTTCAAATTACAAATTATTAAGCGTAGGTACTTTTATTAATTAAAGTAGTTACAGGTATTTATTTTGAAATTTTACACAATTATTCCCTTTCTAATGTAGACAAGGAATTAGGAAGGATTTTTTTAAATTCAACCCCTAAGGGAGTTAAATAGGGGATGAAAGTTTGTATGAAAGTCCGTCAGTTTTAAAGTTAGGATCTGCAAATTTTGTGTTTAGGCTGACGACTAAAAATTAATATATACGTGTCTCAGCGTTTTTGATAATTCCAACCCCAAAGGGTTAAAAAGGGGGATGAAGTTGTGTATGAAAGTCCGTCAGTTTAAAAGTTAGGGTCTTCAAATTTTGTATTTAGGCTAACGATTGAATATTAATTTATACGTGTCTCAGCGTTTTTGATAATTTCTCCCCTAAAGGGGGATGAACGAACTGACTGAAATATCAACGCACAGTCTAAACCGCCGGTCCTAGGGACATGAGTTTTGGAGGTTGTGTTCTTTGTGCAGAGTAGGTATCGAATAAGAAGGGGTTTTTGGAAATTCAACCTTTAAGAGGGTGAAAAGGGGGGATTTTGTTTGTATGAAAAATCTTATTTATTGAGTTAATAACCTTGAAACTTGGCACGAATACTTATCTAAGTAAATTATGAAGAATGAAATTTTTCGTTTTTCTAAAATACCCCCTAAAGAGGTAATGGGGGGGTGTTAAAATTTTATGGAAGAATTTTAACGCCCTGTCCGATTAACTTGAAACTCAGTATTTATACTAAGGACTAAAAATAATTAATAACATGTATCAGGGTTTTTCAAAAATCTACCCCTAACTGTATGAAAAGAGGTAGTTAATTTTAAAGGGGAGGATTTTACTGCGTGGCTTGATTAGCTCGAAAATTGGTATAAATAAACTTTGAGTCAAGTTATGAACACATCTTAAACGATTTTTCAAAATTCTACCCTGTGGGGGTGAAAAGCGGGGATAGTTTCTTTGAAAAATCTGATTCCTTTGTTCTATAAACTTAAAAATTGGCCCGAATACTTATTTATTTAAGTTAATTATAAAGATCATACCAACATACATTTTCGAAACTTTTAGAGGAAAGTACGAATTTCACGCGGACGAAGTCGCGGGCAGAAGCTAGTAATTAATATTTTTCTTAATGTTTGTGTTAAATATTGTACGGTGACTGCAAGTCTGACTCGCACTTGGTCGTTTTTTTGCATAATCTTTGCTATAGTTCAGCCTGTAACTAAAATGCTTAACGTTATGTAACATATTTTTGTCAAGAAAGGATGTTTTATTTGAGTAATTTGGGTTGTTAGCTCGTTTTACTTTTCTCATAATACCTATGTATATCTCCTTATCTCCTGAGAAAGCAATAAGGAAAATAATACGTTAATATGACACGCTCATTTGAAAAGGTTTGCAATCCCTGCCGTATATATTCTCTCTCTATTTTAGCTTCAAATTCTCGATATACAAAGTCGTATGTAACTTCAGTGTTGCAACTGGCACTGTATTTACTGCCAACTTTATTGTATACTAAAGATATAGAATTACGATGTAGGACATTAAAAGGTATATAGATGTCTCCTTTCGTAGTTAAGGTTTCTACTAAGTTAGCTACAACATTGAAAACCTACGATTTATAGAATAGACATTTATTTTGCCTATATTGGTAATGCATTAGAAACTCAGCTCTATTACAACATTTGGCATGCAACATTTAAATTATTATTCAGTTTTACCAAAAGCTAAATCTATCAATTGAGACAGCAATTCTTTTCGCTGACAAAACAATTGGTTGTCTGTTAAGTCGGTTTACGGACGATAATTTTGCGTGATAACGTCATAAAAGAACATCAGATAGAAGCGTCACAAGGCGAACGCTTCGGCCGATCATGCCTCTCTATCGCTTGTTCCGCGCTCTCGCTTGCACGCACGGCTCAGGCGGAACGTGACAATGAGTCATGGTTTTTCGTGCGTGCAGCTGGCGTTCATCGATTTATAAGACGTTATCACGTCAAAACTCAGTCACACTGTAGTACGATTTATCCATTAAAAATTTACGTTATTCTACTCTTAAATAACACTGTTGTCAAGTATCTCCAACCACTTGGTAATTTATTATAAATAATACTTGGGGATTCGCAGTACAACATAGGGTTATGTAGCAGCTTCTTGGCCTTCCCCTCTTCGGAAGGGGCCGGGAATTTGTGTGCATTATACATGTGCCATTTACGGAGCGGAAGCACCACCCAGCAATAACTGGGCTCTCCATTGTTGTAATATTGATAAGATCTTAGAGAGATAAGATGTATTTAGCCATACGAGTTACATTATAATTAGAATTACGGGGCGACATCGTCATTGTTGACGGAGTCCCCTTAAATAAATGGAAAAAAAAACACTGTTATCAAGTCTTTCCAACCACTTTGTAATTTATCACACTAATATTATAAAGACGAAAGTTTGTGAGTGTGTGTGTTTATATGTTTGTTACTTCTTCACGCTCAAACAGCTGGACCAATTTTGATGAAATTTTTTATGGAGGTAGCTGACACCCTGGCTTAACATATAAGTTATTTTTATCCCGATATTCGCACGGGATCGACACTAATGCGGGTGAAACCGCGGGGCGCAGCTAGTTGTAAATAATTGGTGCCATACAGTAAACACTTCTGCGCACCAAAGTAGTTTCACACGTTATTTGAGATAATTTACTATTGTCACGCCTATTTCTTGGAAATACAGCAGCTAGACATTCTAAACGGCTTTGATTTTGCTTTACAAACATAGATTCTTCGAAAACAGAACAACAACAGAGCAGAACCAGACAGAATAACAGAACAGAATCTAGCTGGGATTTTTGTCTCAGAAAAAATCTGTAAGACCATTTTCAAAAACAATACACATTGCAAAGTATCTTTCCCGAGAAACCATTAGCCATTTCAGTTAAAAATCAATTACAACGAAAACTCACCCGACCGGACTCATTTACACTTCCAATCAAAAATTAATTATCTTCGCCTCGATCTTACAATTAATTACAAGAAAAAGAAAATAATGTAACAGGCAATGGAGAACCCACTTGGGTACATACAAAAGGAAGGAACGGTGATTTCCCTGAAATTGCTACCCAATAATGTTTCAGTTTCCTTTATTATTCGTCAGCAAGAAAGTAATTATGTTTTATGTTGTTGAAAATTCTTGCAATTGGATGAAGTAAAGTGGAATGGTAATAAGTTCCTGGAAGATGGAAGCAGTATTATGAATTTATGTCTGAAAGTGCTGGCTCAATTATGAAATGAAATTTTAATAAGGGCACCGTGATTCAATACTAGAAACATGAAAACAATTTTTTTTTTTTTAATAAATGGCACTTCGCAGGTCAACCTAGAAGGTTGTCTTAACCGGTCTCGCCTGTGGGTACCTTAATAAATTAAGGCCTCCAGCCAGGGCTTAAAAACTTAAATACTAAGCGGTTACACGCTAAGGGCACCCTTGTGAGGTACGGACCTTGGCTTAGGGCGTCGCTAGGGGAGGACAGCAAGGGACATGCTGGATCGGATTAATTTCTGAGGAATTTAAAGCTACAGGCTCAGCGGCGCGGGCCGCCTCGAGCAAGGGTCGAGGAAACATGACGAAGCCGTAGGCTTTTTATTATACAATACCTTATCTGGACCTAAAACCACACCCCTAAGTACTATTGTAGAAGAGTCTCCTTGGGATCCGAAATATCGTTAATCAGATACCTTCACATTAAAAAAAAAAACTTGTATATACCGCTTGTCAACACCGCGGTTGATTGCCAAACCTTTTCTTATCCTACGAGTAAAATAAATAGTTTTTATCACGTCATATTATGCTCCTAATATAATTACCTTTAATGGAAGATTGCTCTAATTCAGTTAAAGGGGATATTAAAAAGATTTGTTGTTGGATCAAAGATTGAAAGTAAATTACTTATAATTTTTTTTTTACGAATTTTTTGATGCCCTTTGATTATTTTCCCTCCCTTTTTATATACTTGTACATATTATTATTTTAAGATTGTTAGCTTTTTAAATTATGTAATTATCTATACTTATAATAAATCATTTTCAATTGGAGTTTTCTAATTTTAAATTTAAATTAGTTTTTTTATTTGATTTTTTTTATTAAAAATAAGACGTTGTGTGACAAAGCTATCCTGATAAAACCTCTACAGTACGGGACTCTACAGTACCTTGTTTAACATTTAATGTTATACTTGAAAACTAGCTTGCAATTACATAACTTCGAATCTCGCATAGTGAAGGCAGTGACCGGTCAACAAGACGAGCTGCAGCCAAACTTTGCGAATGTAAATGTACAGTCAACAAAAGAGATAAGTATGCAGGATCGTCGGATATAGTTGAAGTTTAGTAAGAAACCGATGGATGTTCTCGAATAAAATTTAATTTTATTAATAGAAAACAAACAGCTCATTTATCAAATTAAATTTCAGTCTACAACATCCATCGGTTTCTTACTAAACTTCAACTATATCCGACGATCCTGCATACTTATCTCTTTTGCTGACTGTACCCAATGCACTTCGGTTTGTACTAATATATTAAAGTGAGTACGGTCAGCATCAAAAGTTGATTAACACTTCAGTTTTTTTAATCTTAGTTATTGAGCAAAATATTTGTTCAAAATTGCAGCAGAAGAAATTGTTTTAGAATATATACTCTTGTCTATTATGTGAAAAGCTAAAAATCAGTTTATTGAAAAAAGTTGTTGTCAATTTAATAACATGTAAAAATGATAGTGTTACTCGACTTTTGATGCTGACTGTATATACATGTGGGCTAACTCGAGTGGTTACATGAATACTGGGATTGCAGCTGACCAAACCACCAGGCGGCTAAGACTGTTGTTTCAGAATATGTGTATTTTGGGTATGAGTGGCGAGTAGGGTATTGGATGAAACGAATATGTTTTCTCCCTTTGCTGTTTGGTTGCCTAGCTGTGTTGTAGTCGAGAGCGTAAACGCTGAACATAACACTACGCATTCAGGTGTGCGTGGCAACGTGTGCCGCTAATAGAGTCTCTAGTCTCAGGCAGTACGGAGCGCACGTCAGCAATAGTTAGAGATTGTCCTAGGACCACTGCGGGTGCTGGACGCGCCCCTGATGTCCGCTACGGTTGTGTAAAATGATTTCTAGTACCTCTCAGTTTCAACATCATTATTAACCTTTTGAACGCCAGAGTATAAACGTATCGCCGTACCCCTGACGCCAGGCCACTTTAACAACACAACAACACACACACACTTAAAACAACAAATTTCTCGTTATTATTATTATTATTTATATTAGTTTCATATAGAAGGAAGCTTAAACTTTTAAATTATATAAATAAAAACACAAAAAAGGAATGATTAAATTGTTTATTTCATAATATGGTGCGACGTGTATTTTGTCATATATTTGTGACGTTGGCGTTCAGGGTAAGATTTCGTTTGTCACATATATGTGACAATAGCGTTCAAAAGGTTAAATGTTAGTTTGTTGTATATTAATACCTAGATTATGTAAATACGGTTTTCAATTTCAAAGCTAGTAGATAAGACTAACGAGTAGATAAGATTTGATAAGACAGAAAAATAGTCCTAATTATGGTGTTATATTTAAACATAGATTCTTTCTCACTAACTTTAGTTGCGCCGAATGTTTCCTAAGCAACACTTGTTTTTATTGATTGGAAGTGTTTTTTTATTGCTAAATGGGTCTGCTCTCGCTCAATGGATGAGGTCTATGATGGAACGAGCGTGCCCAGAAGATGTCTAAGGCACTGGAACTTCCACGCATCGACGAAACACAGCAGGCTGCTTGACGCCGGACTCCGGTGGGAGGGTGGTCGCAAACCAGGCGGGCGTTAGCCTTACCACCGCAAGGGGAGAATTGACCAGTCAAATAAGGTGTTCGGTGTGAATGTCCAGGATGCGCCGAGCGCTCGGTTCAGTTGAGTAACTGGCGGAACAAACTGCGCTACACGAGGAGGCTTCTTCATGCATCCCAAAAACATTTTTTACGTCAAACCATTCACAAATACAGTTTAAAAACTAACTGAGCTAGTTTGTTTTGTATCAAAGTCAATCAAAACTGTGCAAGTGAAATTTGCCATGTCTGCCAACAATACCAGAGTGCATGCCTCTGCAGTGAGTGATAAATACACAGAAATGTACTATTACAGGGTGTTACAGAAAGGGTATATCAATACAAACGGGTTGAAGAGTGTATCTGGTCTAGAATCTCTGTACAAAATTTCAGCTCAAAAGCATTAACTTTGAAAATGCTTAATATTTTTTTATTTCGACATCACGGCGCTGCACTGGCGCGCGGCGGCGTGATGTGCCTGTACTAGGTGCACAGACACACTACAGATAATGGATAATGACCCTCGTAGTGCGGTGACACGTTTGTTTTGATTTCAATTTAATAAACTATCGAAATAAAAAAATATTAAGCAATTTCAAAGTTACTGCTTTTGAGCTGAAATTTTGTACAGAGATTCTAGACCAGATACACTCTTCAACCCGTTTGTATTGATATACCCTTTCCGTAACACCCTGTATATGGACTTATAAGATACTCTTGAGAAGATTTTAAATTTCGTTGTGTTGGTGCTATCACAAGCTACGTTGATATACGGAGTGACATCATGGGGTATATTGAAGAAGTTTTGCAAATTCAAAAACTTCGTGCTTCTCAACGCGATTGCGAACTTCTTATACCTATTGCATTGGTTTTGATTGGGAAGTTCGAAATGATTGACGGTGTTGTTATTCGCACATGGTTTATTTCGCTACATCATTTACCAATTTACCTAAAATCTGTGTACTACCACTGGTTGTTGGTCTTTTTTGTCGTATATTTTACGTTGATATTGGCGCCGATTCCCTTGTTCACAAACTAAACTAAATTTAAGTCCAGTGCATCTTATTCTTTCTATTTCATTAAAAAAAGGACAGATCATAAATATTAGTTTAGTCCTGTCAAATTAGTCAGCGCCTGACATAAATTGACGTATTTTTAGTAACCAATTTTTTAATCACGTCTAAACTTGTCTATGGAGTACCTAAACTAATATTAATGTTCTGTCCTTTTCTTAATGAAATAGAAAGAAAAAGATGCACTGAACTTAAATTTAGTTTAGTTTGTGAACAAGGGAATCGGCGCCATTGTAAAAGTTTTCAATGTGCATATTTAAAGGAAGCATCTAAAAAGCTCTTTGCTTGAGGTGTAGCTTTAATGAAAACCCTTGTTATATGGTGTCCAATATAATATTATAAGAAGGCTGCAAGGCTCAAGTGGGATTGGACGGGTCACATCAGCCGCATGCAGGATGACCGCTAGGCCCCAAAAATAATAGTAGGTTAGGTATCAATAACACTGGTCAACAAAAAAAATAAAATTGTTGGTTTCCTGTGATTTTTTTTTTTTGGTTTCTATCTCAAATTCACGCGTATTTTTTAAATATGTCAACAATCTTTCTCTAACAGCTTTTGTTTTTGAGTTACAGCTAACTAACCTCATTTACTATTTTTTTACTTAGATTTGCGTTTTTTATTGGACACTGAAATATATTTTATTGTTGTTTTCGAATCTCGAAACCATCATGACGATTGCGACTTCTGCGTTGTGAAAATAAACGGAATTAACCCTGGTAGTCGAAATAAGTGGCCATATCCTAACTTATCTTCTGCTCAACGACCTCAATTAAAATTTTGTTAACATAATGTATTAATTTTCTGTATTTTTTGTCAATATAATAAAACTGTGTATTTCAAAAAGTAAAGCTATTAGTCTCCCGTCCCATCTCCCAGCATTTTTTTCATAGTCAGGGCCATAGAAATACCCAATAACAGAAAAAAAAAAACATAAGACTTGTGTTGACGAGTGTAATCCTTCACATATTTACTTTATTTGTCATATGGCTAAGATTAACTGGAAACAGCCGAGATATATCACAATTTCCAATCTATTTTACCAATATCTATTTCTATTTTCGATCAATCTAACAAGAACTGTCTGTGACGACACTCGATTGACTGAAACTTGTAATAAAAGTAGGGTAAGTATTTATAGCCTGCGACGACGGGGTGCGATAAAATAGCTTTTAGCTAAATAAATACAAGCTCTCAGAGTTACTAAGTTGCCTTCAGGTTCTGAGAAAGAAACTAACAAGTACTCGTAGCTCAAAGGCATCACCATTCTCAGTAGACGTCAAAAGTTGAGAGTGTTTTTGAAAATAGATTTTCACAACGATCTATTGTTAAGTTTCTGCAAGCTGTTTTAGATAGTGAACGACGAAGAGAAGTGACGTGGTATAAAAGTATGAAACTATTTCTATTTCGGAGATGGCCGATGGAGTAGAACATGGTGGCCAAGTTTGGGCTAAAGAAACCGGGATCGTCCAAAAGCGCGTTGGGTTAGTGATATCGTCAAAGTCGCAGGAAACACCCACGGGGCAATTGCGTAACACTTTATCAATCGGAATCTGTTTCATTTTGACAGTTCAACAACATTCATTGCGTTATTTACGTGTTGAGCAGACAAATTTTTCCAACTTATGAAGCAATGGATTAGCAATTGGCTTCAAAATGATTCTGATTCCGGTTGATAGTATGTTACGCAATTAGGGTGCTGGTTGAGGGACTCACGGAACCGGGAAGTATGACAGAAAAGGGGAGAGGGGGAGGCCTATACCCAGCAGTGGGTGATTCCGGGCTGAAATTTTATAGGTAACTCAAAAGCATCACCATATTGTGTACCTAGACGTCAAAAGTTGAGATTGTTTTTGAAGTAGATTTTCGCAACGATCTACTCGTATTGTTAAGTTCTGCAAGTTGTTTTATATACATTCGTGATGTTTAGAAATGGCAGAAAGAGACGGGGTATAAATGTAGTGAGAAACTATTTCTATTTAAATAAACAACCTCAAAGATGAAGGAAAACATTGTGAGGAAACCGACACGTCCTGGAACCAAAAATTCGAAGACATGTGACACCCACCAACCCAAACTGGAACCGCATGATGGATTACGGCTGCTTCCTCTTACACAGACTTGTGTCCCAGTAGTGGGAACATTATAGGCTGATTATGTTATGGTAAACAACCTAAAAAATAAGCCATCGTCTTAACGTGGATGTCGTATTATTTGACATAGGACATTTTTAATGGCGGAATTGCCTTTTAGCCCGCTGATAAAGCCATACCTTGATCATTTTCATTGCAATAGTGAGGTAAATGAACAGATAAAAATGTCAGAAGTATCAGACCTGGTTATTCCGTTTATCCACCCCAAAAAACCGTTTGCGCGTATCCACCTTAGAGTAGATTTTTTGTGGTGGAAAAACGGAACAACCCATCGCTATCAAATCATGTTTAGGTGTGATATACAGGGTGTAAAAAGACCCATCACATAGGCGTCAACTACGCATTCTGTAAGTACATCACAACGTTGCACAAAAGTAATTGCTGGGAAACGACTTTTATTTTTGGTGTTAAAATTTGCTGTTTACTGTAGTTCGCAATGTAGGTACAGACGCCAGCACATCAAGCTCCTACAATCTGTCAAATTTCTTTAATATATTTTCAACTTTATTACTAAATCATAAGGTTCAAAGTTGATTGGGAAAATTTGACAGTTTCGGGCAGCTTGATGTGCTGGCGTCTGTACACGCAAAGCATTATGCTTACCTATGGGTACAGCGTACGATCGATTTGGTGTACTGTCCGTGTAGCGTACCATCGATTTGGGGTACTGTCGATTCATTAACCCGTCGATGAAACGTTTTCGATACAGCGACCGTCGATGTAGTGACTGTCGATATTATGAACCGGACCCGTATGCAATGGTACAGGGGCGTGCGGTACCAATTTAAAGTAACTTTAAAATTGATGTTTTCGTAAAAAATCGTCAGTAAAAGTTAGATTTTTTAACATTCAATATCTCCGTAACCAGAAGGTTCCCAGGTATGGTCCAGTACAAAAAATATTACAATAACGGGGAGAAGGTACGTACAAGAGACTTTCGGCTTCGTTAACTGTCTTTTTACACCCGTTATACGACAAAACTTTCTAACAATACAACGTCAAATATGAACTTTTAAAACCCACAAAAATATGAATAGGCACACAAGGAAAAGCTTCTAAAATTCGTACCAAGTCAATCGTAACGGAAATAAAGAGACGTTTGCCTGCCAAAACGCCTTTAGATACGCTTTTAAAAATGAATGTTGCTTTTTTACAAAAAGGAAAAAGAAGTCTTGTTTGAAATTTTGCCTTTTAAAGTCGGAAAAGGTGTCAAGCCGGTGACACACTGAGCGACTTTGATGTGCATCGTGACATAAAAACACGCAACTGCTTTTCTAAATGCGAAAGTAGCTCAACTATTAATATTGAAGTACTACACGCCGATTTTGCCTGTAAGAGGACTACAGGACCTGAACGCAAAAAATGCAAGTTTTATAATGCCTAAAAGTATATGATCGACTACAGTAAACAAAATCAGAAAAATATATGATATTCTTCAGGATATAATATATGCTAGGCAGATAGTGTGTTGAAAACATAATACAATTAATTTTATACGATGGAAAAAAAAACATGAAGATAAAAACTTTCTTTTTACAATAAAAACCATACATACAATTATTGTGATTTTTTGTCAGATTATTCTACAAGCAACATACTAAAGCACTTGTGTTTTAATTTTTTAGTCCAAACAATAGTTTTTTTGTAAATAGATAAGTAATTGCTTCATATTTTGCAATAAATTACCAGGGTTGAGTCACCGCGCTTCTCTTTCTTTTCTATGCAGGCCGACAGTGGCCACGCTTTAGGTCATGTATTCCCCTTACCAACAATATGATAACCTCACGCCTGTTTTTGCCCACGGGTTAGGCAGAGGAACACCGAGAGGATACCCACATTTCGCCAGTTTTTTTTTTAATCCATGTTATAGGGGGCGAGCCTTTTGCCATTAAACGGGCACAAATCCAGACTCTGGGTTGCTACCGAGAAATTCCAGGTGGAAAAAACCCAATAACACTTTGCCTGACCCGGGAATCGAACCCAGGACCTCATGCTCAGCAGTAAAGCTTGCAACCACTACACCAACAAGGCAACAACAAATTCAATGCATACAGTGTTAATAAATTTATTCTCTGTCAACATAATCTCTGCAACGGGCAATAATACTATCAATAATAGGATTATTGTAGGAAATCCTTTTCATCATTAAATGCCAGCTATAATTGTTTTCTACTAATTGAAATAACTCAAGCACACTTCGGATTGAAACATATCAAATCAATCGTTTCTCACAATCTTAAGGCAATTCTCAATTTATACCTATAAAAAAAATTAGGAGCGAGGCAACGGCAGCCGTCGACTCTCGTCAACGGCAGACGCCGATGCGTCGACAGCTGCTGTTTGCAACGTGCCGCTTCTGCATATGAGCACTAGTTAATACAGCTGATTCAATACTTTGAATAAGACAACTCCCGACTCCAACAACTTTAAGAGTAAAATATACTAAGGCCAATCCTGCCGTGCCATTCCAATTCCTTTTGGTTTTATTTAAATTTCGAACTGCCTTGCAAATAGAAAGCTGTTTATTGAAAAAAAAGACGGGTTGCACTCCAAGAGTGCCGGCAGAAGTGAAAACTTGAATATTAACGTTGAAATAAATCAATTATGAATTGAATTAATATAACTAATTTTTTTTCACTATTTCTGCGTCACTTTTTTCATTAATCGATGCACTTTGTTCAATTTATATATTTTAAACACTTTCCCCCTTATTCATAAAACTTATCAAACCTATTTTAGTTAAAATGGGGTTTGTCTCTTTCTTACACACAGAAATGACAACGTGACAGATAAAGACAAACGTTCTATAAACCTATTTTAGCTAAAATAGAGATAAAATAGGATTATGAATAAGGGCCTTTATATACACGAATTTTACGAATACACAGCAGTGTGGCTACTACACAGACGGTCGAGCCATCAGCTGTCCATCCATCCATCCACATCCATGTCCACCATCACCGTCACCGTCACCGTCACCGTCACCGTCACCGTCACCGTCACCGTCACCGTCACCGTCACCGTCACCGTCACCGTCACCGTCACAGTCACAGTCACCGTCACCGTCACCGACACCGTCACCGTCACCGTCACCGTCACCGTCACTGTCACCGACACCGTCACCGTCACCGTCACCGTCACGTCACCGTCACCGTCACCGTCACCGACACCGTCACCGTCACCGTCACCGTCCGTCCGTCCGTCCATCCATTATCGTGTCTCACTTGGTTCACTTCGGTTGGCGCCGCCGCCGTAGAAAGAGGGGGAGGGGGGGGGGAATCTCTCCTGACGGTCACGTGTCCTGACGCGAGTTTAACATTTTTTCCCCATACAAAAAGTGTGCAACGCCGCTAAAGAAGTTTTCACTTCAAAAAATTAACACTTTAACGCGGGAAAAATTATTGTTGTTCGTTGCAACTAGCTTCATCTTTCTGACTGACCGACCCCTTGACAATTCAAAAGTGCCTGTAATTGGTTTAATTGAAATAAATGCTTTGAGTTTGAGTTTGAGTTTGAGTTGTACTACTTAGTTTTGATTTCCGCGGATTATTTGAGAAAATTACTACACAAGCCTTGGCCACAACTAGGCATTGATGGACCAACGTGTAAATGTGGGCCGAGGCACACATTTACACGTTCGTCCATCAATGCCTCTTTTGCTGGCCGCTACAGTAATATACTATTTCCGCATTGATTAATACTGAGATCATATTAAGAACATTTTTAAATACAAGAGTTACTGATGAATCCTTTAAAAAAACCTGTATTTATTCAATCTTGTTTGTCTTTGAATTCAACTCTTGATGAAATAGTAATGGTTACTTTTCAATAAACTTGTATAAAGCCTCCTTATTATTTCGTCGAATTCGACAGTTTCAATATAAGTATAGTATCGTATATTTTTATTTAGAGCAAAATTATCAGCAAAGCGACCACAAAATATCTCCAGTATTGTGTGAATACTATTGAACAGTTTCATTGGAAATCATTAACGTCCGTTTCAGAATACAGTTTCATATTTACTATTCAAAATGGTCCATTTCGCAGAATTATAGCTCCGTACAAAGAGAAGATACGTTCCCAAAATCCTGATTAAATTCGAGTGAATAGCGGGTGGTGTGAAATTCTGGGGAAAGTACAAATTATTACTGAGACATTTTTGCTTCATTTTATGTTCAATATTTATACTGGATATTGGGAATATGTTCATAATAGGCGAATTTATGCTAAATGTTGTGTTGTGTCGTAGCATTGGAAGACCTCCCACAAGGTTGACCGACGACCTTTTGAAGGCCGCAGGAAACCGTTGGATGCGAGAAGCACAGGCCCAGTCGAAATAGAGGTGCTTGGGGGAGGCCTATGTCCAGCAGTGGACGTCTTTCGGCTGAAATGATGATGATGATGTTGTATCAGATAAAAACTCGTAATGCATGTTTTATAAGTTTTGATATTTACTTCTTAAACTAAATAAATACTTTAAGATTGTACTGCGAATTTCATTGATATCATTATCAGATGCCTTATCTATGCAGCATGTATTGGTCTTGATTGTTGAAATAATTTCGTCATCATCATCTGCCTAGCCTTTTCCCAACTATGTTGGGGTTGGCTTCCCGTCTAAATGGATGAATCTAGAATACCAATATTTTACATGGAGCAACTGCCTATCTGACCTCCACAACCCAGTTACTGGGTAATAATACGATACCCCTTAGTAAGACTGGTTGTCGGGCTTCTGACGACCCGTAGCGACTGTCAGAGATCCAAGAACGACAGCCGGGACCAACGGCTTAACGTGCTTTCCGAGGCACGGGGGGTCTCGGTATGTAAAGATGGTCACCCATTCACGGACCGACCGCGGTAAGTGTAGCCTAACCTGATCTATCGACCCGTGCGGCTGTTATTCCTAGACGAGCTCCAAGACTACAATGTACGAAACATAATTCGAACACTGACACATCATCAGTACCTACTTATTAACTTTTCGATTATAATAATATTATATTTTTCTAAGTACCTAAAGGCCAAAGCACACACGCTGCTTTTAGCATCGACGATCGGCGATTTTACGGCTGTATCGCTCTGCATCGCGTTTTGGCGACTCTGCGTTCGGACGCGGTATCGGAATCGCGCGTTTTAGCGACTGCTCCGTTGCTGCATCGTGATTTTGCGACTTCCTGCGTTCGGACGTGGTATCAGAATCGCGCGTTTTAGCGACTGCTCCGATGCTGGCGCAAATGCCAAATCGCTGCGACCGGCATCCAAATGTGTGCGGAGTGTAGCGTTCAGCCGCTGTGCCGAGCTTCCGAAAAGCGAATGATTCGCTGCATTTAGCTTCTAAAAAGCGCCTAAATCGCCGATCGCCGATGCTAAAAGAGCGTGTGTATATAAAATAATATAAAAAGCTATAAAAATACACCAAGAAACTACGCACTTAAATCAGAGTGCCTTTAGTAGTTCGGAAGTTATTAGTTATTGCCTAAGTCCGGACAAAGAGTCACGCGAGTGACTTAAGCGGTAAGTCAAGTATGAAAACTTTTAAGGACCCACTCTTGCAAAGTACTCGTACCTACTTAAGCAAAATAAATCTTAGACTACCGCGCTAGAGTCCATTTTGCATGTTAAATCCACTTCAAAGATTTTTTTTTATTTGCCTCCTGGTATAACTCTTTCTGAAATTCTAATAAAACCGTTTTTGGGAAACAGCTTTGGTCTCAATTGAAAGAAGGAAAAACAGAAAAGAAAGTTGATTGCGCTAAGCTTGCAATTTTATTTTATGCTAATGCAATGATGTTACATTATTTTTTTGAAAATAAGTCAAAGCTGTTACACAGACGGTAAAGTTGAAAAAAGCGAGCGCAAAATGAAAAAAAAAACAAAACGCAATAAAAATAATGAAAAACAACCCGCTTTCTTAAAAGGAAACGCGATTACCAATGGTACTCGATGTTATCTAAGCATCTAGATTTTTTAGCTATGCCATGTCGTAAAAGAAGGGTATAAAATTTTCGAGATATTCCGGTTAGATCCCCTCAACCCCCCCCCCCCCCCCGCCAACCCTCCGCGCCCCCTCCTAGTTCTTCTTCTGTTTCAATCTCTGTCTTATCCACTATAAACTTACCCTTCGGTATGCTAATAATTTTTCAATGGCGGGCTTCGCCAAGGGAATTACCAGCTTGTCACTTTTATGTAGAATCGTAGCGAAAAGACGACGGCAGTTAACTGCTATGTTTAGCGAGGTATTATTTCTTGATGGGAAAATTAAGAACGCGATTGTCGATGCCTCTTTTGTACTTTTACCCTTCGTATGAACGTGGGTCTACGCGAGACACAATGGCTTTTTAATTGTTTCTGTAATTACGGCATTGAATTGGTTAACAGATTACGAGGAATTTGGGTTTCATATTATGTAACTAGAAGGATAGTCAATCATCAGTAAACTTAACTTTTTGCAGTCCACTGCTGGAAATAAGTCCCAAGCTGCGTTACGACGCCCTGTCCTCCGCCTCCTGCAGCTAGTCTGTCCTAGCCGTCTTATAAGGTTGAGGCCAAACGAGCGTAATTTTTTGAGTTAATAAACGTATTTTCTTTCTTTCTTTAGTTGTGAGTCGCGTATTTTGAGTATCGCAATTTACGTTCAACTGAAATTCGGTTAGGCTGCCAGACGGACGAACGTAACTTCGGTCGCATTCTGTAACATAACTGACGCTTGCCTCGCTAACCTCCCTCACCCCGAGCGCAATTCGGTTGAAATAACGCGCGTGCATCAGCAGACAACTCATTTTGCGTCGCCGTGTGGTACAAACAGGACTTTAGTATGAAACCGATTGCAGCGTAAATTCCGCGACTCATTTTACGCGACTCACAGCTCAAAAAATTACGCTCGTTTGGCGTCAGCCTAAGGCTGATGCCAAACGAGCGTAATTTTTTAAGGTCGTCGGTCCATCTAGCTCGGGGGAGTCCCACAATGCGTTTGCCGATGCGCGGTCTCTATTCCAGGACTCGTCTGCTCTATCGGTCCGGCCATCGAGCTTTCGACAAACATGGCCAGCCCACTGCCACTTCAGTTTGCTTACTCTGCAGGCTACGTTGGTAACTCTGGTTCTTTTCCGGATAATTTCTTTTCTGACATTACCTTCAAAGAAACTCCGAGGATAGTAGATAATAGGAAATAAGAAACTACTTGCTTTCAATTGGCGTGGGTCGTCCACGGAAGTTTGTACCTGCCCCAAATGTTCACCAATTTCGTTTTAACCATATCCGTTTGTCTTTTCCCTGCTTCAATGTTCTATGATAAACTAGCTTCTGCCTGCGACTTCGTTGGCGTGAAATTTCACCCTCCCCCCATTCACTCTCTTAGGGGTAGAATTTCGAAAAACCCTTTGTTAGTGGACACCTACTCTTCACAAAGAACCCTCCCTTCAAGTTTCATGTCTCTAGGACCAGCGGTTTAGGCTGTGCGTTGATATATCAGTCAGTCAGGACTTTGAATTTTATACGTATATACAGGGTGAATTTTTCAAGTGGGCGTGGATGGCCAAATCCGAAACTATGAGGAATAGCGAAAAGTACTCAAAGGAGTCGCGGGCTCGATTTTGATGAAAACTAAAACTGCATCATTGGATTTTTGAAAAATCAATATTTCTGGCCAGGAATCGAACCTGTTGATTTTGAAAAAAAAACACACGCTGTATTATTACACCATTCGATAGTGTCGCTAATAAGGATCAAATTCTGGGAAGTAATGACATACGGCAAACTAAAGGAAAGAGCTCATTTTTATCAAAATACTTTTTTATTTTCTTATGCTACCTACCTATTAAACCTTAACTGATTAATTGTTCAAAATTACGACAATTGTTTTTGAATACATAGCTGGATTCGACGTCTCAAGGATTGTACTGCAATTTAAAATTTGAATTTAGAACATAATTTTGTGAAGGTGACTGCGCTACGAGTATTTCGGGTGTAAAAATATTGAGCATCATTTCGAACAAGGTATGAAAAAAGAAGCAGTTTATTAAAATTCAACATTTTCCTTAAGTTTGCCGTATGTCATTACTTCCCAGAATTTGATCCTTATTAGGGACACTATCGAATGGTGTAATAATACAGTGTGTTTTTTTTTTTCAAAATCAACAGGTTCGATTCCTGGCTAGAAATATTGAATTTTCAAAAATCCAATGATGCAGTTTTAGTTTTCATCAAAATCGAGCCCGCGACTCTTTTGGGTACTTTTCGCTATTCCTCATAGTTTAGAATTTGGCCATCCACGCCCACTTGGAAAATTCACCCTGTATATGTGTCTACCCCCTTACTAATAAACGTATTATATCAGATGAATAGTTACACACCGATTTCTCTCTTTCAGTCGTCACTTTTTTGACTTTCGAAAGAACAAGACAAAGCGTTGTGTCATACATACATACGCTATACAACGTTTATTAGTAAGGGGGATAGATTGTAATTTATTTACTGTGTAAATTGGGTAAAAATAACACTTTTACATGTAATTTTTCAAATTGTAAGGTGCTCATCAGCTTACTACTTAATTTTACATAGGATAGCTTTTATTTATTAGGCTACTGTACATAACTAAGTACTGGAACACAGTAATCGATAAATGCTACCAACGAAGAAACTTTGGTCTAGCTTACAAATAGATTTTCCGGGTATCAGCTACACGTGTAAACCACACCCACAAAACACGACGCTAAGGTTTATTTTTAACAATTCTTTTTGCCACTGCTTTCACTATAATATATACTAGAAATGTTTGTTTTTCAGAAACTGCGCAATATTGATTCTTGGAAATCAGAAATAGAAATGAAACCTTTTTATATTCATATACAAAGAGCGTTGTTTGAAGGATTTTGATAGTAATTTGCCGAGTGAAGACTTATATTTCCCAGTAATCATGGTTCCAAGAATTTTACTTAGAAATAATATTCACTTTTCTTGAGTAGGTACTGGAAGATGTTTCATTTTCATGATAACCAGTTTTAAAAGGGACTCGGTAAATAACGAAGGTTAACGTTGCTGGTAAAAGATGAAGATGGTCGAGAAATGATAGGAACTACCCAGTGACTGCTATAGACTGATAAATTGTAGTATCTAAGATGTGTACTAACAAAAATGGTTCCTATGTTGTTCCGAATAAAACAAAATATTATTATTATTAAAGACATCTATTGTCGACCACCTACTGTGGGTTAGCTAGGGAACATTTTTCTTTTTCAGAAAAATACGTTTCTCCAATTGTATAGAAGAAAACCATTTGTACACTCACGTTTTTCTCGCCATGAAAAACTTACGATTTATTTGCCGTGTGTAGGCACGGCTGTCGGTGTTGTACCATAGAAATAAAAACAGTATATCTATGGTGTTGTACGGATCACTATGTAAGCTTGACAGACAAAGAAACCGTGCCGAGTACAAAGGGCCTAAGGGGCCGTCTCCACGAGCGAAAGAATCGCGGCGATATTACCATCGTATTACCACGTATTTCTATCCACTCTCTTAAAACGTGTCTCCACACGGCTATATAATCGGAGCGAAAATTTGATGGCACGGCGAGACTATCGCTGCGATTCTCTCGCTCGTGGAAACGGCCCCTAATGGGTATAAATTTTGGAGTATTCCCGTTTGAGCACCTATTTTTAGAGCACCTAGATTTTAATAGACGCCTATTGAAGCCGAGAGTCACTTGTTTTTCCTGTAATTGCGATATTTTATTCGTACAGGACCATTCGTGAGAACCTTCTGGTGACAGAGAATTGAATACTCTTACGTAAATTTTTTTTTAATATTACAACTTAACTTTAAATATCCTCACAGCCCCTGTACCGTTGCATGCACACAGAAGCACAAGGTTTTGCGTGCGTCACATTGCGCGCAACCGTGAACAGAGATTTTTCTCAACAAAAATAAAAATTGTTTCCTAGCATTTCTTTTTGTACAATGTTATTTAGTTTGATGGGTACCTACAAAATATGTAAATGATGGCTTTGTGTTTAGTCTTTTTACACCATCGCGACTGCATGTCTGACCACCACAACCCAATTACTGCCTACGACTAGTTTTGTCATACTTTTGGGCGTCTGACTACCCGCTACGACTGTCAAAGATCTATAAATGACAACCGGGACCAACGGTTTAACGTTGTTTCCAAGACACGGAGGGGTCTCGATATGTAATGGATGGTCACCCATCCAAAGACAGACCTCGGCAAGCGTAACTTAACTTTCAATGAACCCGTGCGGCTGTTATTAAGTACATAACCACGAGCCCCTCTTATACCGGCTGAATTTTTTACCGTCTGGACGAAACAGGTATAAAAGGTGAACGGAGTAGAACCCTATGGAAAAAAAAGAGATTGATTAACTTATCAATACAATATTATTACTTATTTGAAGTAAACTTTTCATACTAAAACAAGAAATAAAAAAAAAAACAAATAGGTAAATCTTTAAATAATAATAAATAATCAACCTATAGGCACCCCGTCTACGCGCAGAAATTATCAATTAATTCGTAGTGAGATTCAACGCTTTGACTGGAGAAGTCGGCCGGCTTTAATCAAAGGACTGAATGAAAAAAGAGACTTTCTAATTTTTTGTGAATACGAGTATAAAGGAATTTCTATGCCAAAGGCTCCGTACACCTTTTAAATCCTGTTTTTGTTCCGACGGTAAAAAAGTCGGCCGTGATAGTCTTTTTACACCCTGTCTGTATAAATTAAATCCTATATCCAATGCTCGAAACCCTTTGACGCTACGCACACAATAGATCGATACGCAATTAGAACGGTTACCATGGCAACCAGGTTTAAGGCGACTACACGACCTAAAGCGCGGTCACTGTCGGACTGCATAGAAAAGAAAGAGAAGCGCGATGACACAACCGTGGTAATTTATTGCAAATATGAAGCAATTATCTATTTACAAAAACTCTCAAACACCAAACAAATAAAAACCGTATACTAAAATTCGGGGAATTAAATTGTCTTTTAGATGGTGAAAGTTTTATGAAAATACACCCAATAGTGTTTGCGTGATTATCGTTGTTATGTCCGCGGTAGACATTACTTTACAAATTAATTACACTACCTATGTTAAAAAAATATAATTGCAAATATTCACATATCAAATTACGAAGCAAATGGTTTAGTATAACATTTATTTTTTTCAAAGAAATCAGTCCGGTCGATTAGACGTGATGTTGAATTTAAAATCATTAGAAGTCGTATATCTGCGCCTTAACTGGCAGCTCGTTAGAACTGCAGCCAGATCAGCTATTGTATATGTATGTCTGTTTGTCGAAGGTTTTATTTGTGTTTCGTGTTTATTCTTTCTACTTTGATGGCTGTTGGCGTAGACTGATTGGTTGTTTGTGCATGTGAGGTGTGTTTGCTAAAGTATACCAGTGTAACTTCGTGAATCCAAATGCAGAGCATTCAAACTCTAAAGAATTTCTATTAATAAAGTAAATAATTTTTAATAAATGATATAATATTGAATGAATACTACTGAGATTTCAAACAAAACGTCTTCAGTACAATACTTGAAATAATATATAAATGGTTAAGGGGCCCTGGTGACCTGACTTACAGGTTTTGTAATAAAACTTAGTTTAGGCACAAAGTTTATCTAACGGGTGGGCCATTTAGTGTTTTAAATTTGAATCGGCTATAAAAAAAACGACTGATTATTTTTTTAAATGTCTAATTTTATTGGAAAGGTTGAACTTTGTCATTTAAGAATGGAACACAATGCATCCACAACGAGTCACTGTTTGGTGTGGATTTTGGTCTGGCGGCATCATTGGGCCATTTAATCAACCGAAATGCTGATGTCAATTGGCCGCCTTGGAGCTGTGATTTGAGCCCTTTGAATTATTTTCTGTGGGGAACCATTAAGGATAAATGTTACGCAAACCATCCAGAGACAATTGAAGCGTTGAAACATGAACTGAAGATATTCAAGCCGAAACAATCTAAACTGTACCGAAAAACTGGGTTGATCGAATGGGGTACTGCCGAGCCAGTCGTGGTAGTTTCTAAACTAACTTCCTGTCAAAAAATGAATGTCATTCTACCTCTCAAAGTGAAAATAATCAGTACTTCAAATTTAAAACACTAGATGGTCCACCCTGTATTTATATCACAAATAGTTAATAACAAAATAAAAAGTAAAAATAATGTTTTTAAACTACAACAATGTGTGTCTCATGGCTGCGCCAAAAAGGTTCATATCAGTATTATTGCCAGACAGATCTTATCTGGCGCTGGCTTTCTAATGAACCTTTAGAGCGTTTCGCACTACATCCGATCCGAATCCGAAAAGTGACCATTCCGACCGAGTTCGAAGTGACCATTATCCTATTCGTATGAGGGGTTGCGCACTAGATCCGAAAAAATAGGACTATGGACTACCTATATCTCGGATTCGGATCGGATTCGGATCGGACGTAGTGCGAAACCTTCCTTAGGGACAAGTGAGTCAGTGATATTTTTTTATTTATTTATTTAGGTTAGCCTACAATTGTTTACACTTTACATTTCATTTAAAAGTACACGATATACATTTATAAGTGCAACAATCACTTACAGGCTAACACCACATGCACTATTTTATTTATATTAGATACTAGCTTCTGCCCGCGACTTCGTCCGCGTGAAATTCGTACTTTCCTCTAAAAGTTTCTAAAATGTATGTTGGTATGATCTTTATAATTAACTTAAATAAATAAGTATTCGGGCCAATTTTTAAGTTTATAGAACAAAGGAATCAGATTTTTCAAAGAAACTATCCCCGCTTTTCACCCCCACAGGGGTAGAATTTTGAAAAATCGTTTAAGTTGACTCAAAGTTTATTTATACCAATTTTCGAGCTAATCAAGCCACGCAGTAAAATCCTCCCCTTTAAAATTAACTACCTCTTTTCATACAGTTAGGGGTAGATTTTCGAAAAACCCTGATACACGTTATTAATTATTTTTAGTCCTTAGTATAAATACTGAGTTTCAAGTTAATCGGACAGGGCGTTAAAATTCTTCCATACAAATTTTAACACCCCCTCATTACCTCTTTAGGGGGTATTTTAGAAAAACGAAAAATTCCAAACTTCATAATTTACTTAGATAAGTATTCGTGCCAAGTTTCAAGGTTATTAACTCAATAAATAAGATTTTTCATACAAACAAAATCCCCCCTTTTCACCCCCTTAAAGGTTGAATTTCCAAAAACCCCTTCTTGTTCGATACCTACTCTGCACAAAGAACACAACCTCCAAAACTCATGTCCCTAGGACCAGCGGTTTAGACTGTGCGTTGATATTTCAGTCAGTTCGTTCATCCCCCTTTGGGGGAGAAATTATCAAAAACGCTGAGACACGTATAAATTAATTTTCAATCGTTAGCCTAAATACAAAATTTGAAGACCCTAACTTTTAAACTGACGGACTTTCATACACAACTTCATCCCCCTTTTTAACCCTTTGGGGTTGGAATTATCAAAAACGCTGAGACACATATAAATTAATTTTTAGTCGTCAGCCTAAACACAAAATTTGAAGATCCTAACTTTAAAACTGACGGACTTTCATACAAACTTTCATCCTATTTAACTCCCTTAGGGGTTGACTTTAAAAAAATCCTTCCTAATTCCTTGTCTACATTATAAAGGGAACCATTGTGTAAAATTTCAAAATAAATACCTATAACTACTTTAATTAATAAAAGTACCTACGCTTAATAATTTGTAATTTGAACGAATATTTAAACACTACCAAAACAACTAATACGTGGTCCTAACTTTAGCTACCTTACACTTAAAATCTAAGTGACTATTTAAACTAAAATATTCTTATAGAATATATACAACTCACAACAAAAAAAAAAATGAAAATAAAGCTGAAACGCCTGTGCAATACTATCTACCTATACCTACTTCACATAAAAATAAATACTTATAACTACTTTAATTAATAAAAGTACCTACTCTTAATAATTTTTAATTTGAACGAATATTTAAACACTACCAAAACAACTCATACCTATTTTACAAAATAACCACAAAAGAAATTCAAATAAACTATTTAAAGACTAAAAGTCGCGCTGATAAGCACGGTTTCTCAATATCAATTATTGTCTGTCAATAAGGTCTAACGCTCTGAACGCATCAACAGCCAAATATTGAATGAAGCTCGCTCTTTTTTTTTTTTGTAATGGCATCTCGCAGTTCAACCTATGAGGTTGTCGTCTGCTTAATCGGGCTTGCCTGTGGATGCCTCAAAATTAAGGCCTCCAAAACTTAAGTATGAAGTTCGCTCTCGGACCTCCTGCCTTTTTATACCCTACCGCCGCCGCGACCCGTGTCGAGCGCGGCAACCGTGACACAAAAATAATCCTTATAGCATGATTCAGTATTCACGATGGCGATGCGCGATGGCTTATTTCATGTATAAGTTTGGTGTTTCTATACCGATTTCTATGATTCTTTTTTTATTGAATAGGTAATAATGTTAACTTTTTTAAATTAGGAATGAGTGAGAGTATTATAAACGTAAGAGTAAACAAATATAATCAGAATGCTCCGAACTGCTAAGCTATCAGGAGTTACACGTGTTATTGTGAGTCAACCATAAAAGACATATGCTGTTGCGGGATATTTTTTAGACAACTTTATGTAAAATATTTCCGTCATACATGATTTCTATGTAACTTTAACCATTAAGGCTGC
Organism: Amphipoea lucens; assembly: GCA_947508005.1. NCBI lineage: Eukaryota > Metazoa > Arthropoda > Insecta > Lepidoptera > Noctuidae > Amphipoea > Amphipoea lucens. The sequence continues at coordinate 12,815,475 of OX382374.1, forward strand.
ACACGCGACGGAAGCTTAAAAAATGGAGTAACTTCTCCCGTTTTCCCAACATTTCCCTTCACTACTCTGCTCCTATTGATTGTAGCGTGATGAAAAGTATACTATAACCTGCCCAGGAGTATGAAGAATAATTGTACCAAGTTTCGTTAAAATCCGTCGAGTAGTTTTTGTTTCTATAAGGAACATACAGACAGACAGACAGACAGACAGACAGACAAAAATTTTACTGATTGCATTTTAGGCATCAGTATCGATCACTAATCACCCCCTGATAGTTATTTTGAAAATATATTTCATGTACAGAATTGACCTCTCTACAGCTTTATTATAAGTATAGATATTTTTTTTTTATTTTGCAATTACTTAATTATAAATAAATTTTGAATGATAATAAAACAAGGCATACATCTTACAATTTAACAAACAAATCAACATTATTAAATTAGATATATTAAATTAATTGGTAATACAATAAAAGATAAATAAATTAAATTAAACTAAGATTAAATAACTGGTTTACAATAGATAATGATTAAAATTTTATGAACGTTAAATAAGTAATTATATTAATTAACAAATTGGCCTTTCATAAATGATGTCTTAGTTTACGAAATTTTTTTATAGTGATAATGTTAAGTATTGATTAAATTCTGTTAAGTCATCCATATGAATTTGTTCACTAACCCACTGCTGGGCCAAATGTCTTGTTCGTAACCAGTCTGCCCTCCGTGTCTCTAATCCCCACGGATCAATTAACTTTGTGACCAAGCCTCGTGTCAAGATTATAAGATTAGTTGAACCAATCATAACACGTTATTTTGACAGGAGATTACCGAAATTAAATTGAATCGGTCAGATTAACCAGGAATTATGACACACTACAAACGCTTACCTATGGGTTCGTGGTTAAATAAATAACAGCCGCATGGGTCGATCAAAGGTTAAGCTACGCTTGGCGAGGTGGGTTCGTGGATGGGTGACCATGTATTATATTTCTAGACCCCTCCGTGCCTCGAAAAGCACTTTAAAGTTCATCACTCATTATAACTACTATTCTTGTATTGTCATCATAAAATTTACTTTTTGATTTAAAATTCTAACGAAAATAACAAGTTATTTGTTGTGTCGGAGCGGTGCGGTTATAGTGAGTCGTCATTTGTAGATCTTTGGTAATCGTTACGGGTAGATAGAAGCCCGAAAGTCTGACAATCGGTCTTGCCAAGTGGCATCGTGTTAGCTAAGACTGGAAGCCGACTCCAACATAGTTGGGAAAAGACTAGGCAGATGATGATGTCCGTGTTAAATGTGATTTGGACTGGAGCTTTTCATATTTGGCTAAAATAATCGGCAAGTAACTAACGTACAGGGTTTTGTGTCAGTATAAACATACAGTCGAATTGAGAACCTCCTCCTTTTTTGAAGTCGATGTAGGTAGATGGAAATAAATTGGCACATGTCCAGAACACGCTAACACCTTGCACCTAACGAGTGCAAATAACAGTAAGAATAAAACGGTTCATAAATACAAACAGGCAGGAACCAACTAATTATACTGTGAACCAACTATAACGAAGCTATTTCTTAAAATGACCTCATACAAGGTGGAACATATTGTGGTAAAGTACGGTACGTTTTTTTCCATTCATTGTTAGTGAAATAATAAAAAACCAGGTAAGTTTTTCGGACCACGCACAATGTCTATTATTATCATATCCCATTCCTATTATTATTATAAGCCTGAATCATCCCACTGCAGGGCAAAGGCCTCCCTTCACTCTTTCCAGTTTCCCGGTTTACTGCGATTGTGGGCGGTTCCTTTAAGAAGTCCAGCTCGTCCCGCCATCTCTTTCGGGGCCTGCCACGCATAAGGATTCCATAGTTGGGATGAATTTATCCCAACAACTAACTTAACTTTGTAGTTGAAAAAATGTTCTTCCATACATCGATATACGTCACGGCCAATTCTCCAACTGCTAATGTAAGTTTGTAATCTTCGCTTGTGCTGCGAGACCTTGCTCCTTGCCAAATTTTACGATTCTAAGTCAACGAGAAGTACCGTATAGGTTTTGATTAATTTGCGAGTATCAAAATATGTCGCATAAATGGCCGTATTTTTTCATTGCGTTGAATTTGATTTTTTTTGGAGCTAAGGGACCGTAGACCTACGTATTTGATGTTAATTTCAACTTGATACCCACGCGTTCTTAGGAAAAAGGTCTTGGGGTAAATGTTCCGTTTGTTTCTTTTGAGGTATGGAACCCTAAACACGTAATGTTACAGGATATATCGTACTTAGGTAAGTGAAAGAGGTCCCAGAGCATTTGTTTGCTGAGAAAAAAGGCACTAACCATAATGCCCTAACCGTTATCAGGCAAAATTCTAAGAGACGAAAGGCTGTAATTTGCTGAAAACCTATGCATGTATGAATCTCATCATCATCATCATTTCAGCCTAAAAACGTCCACTGCTGAACCACCATTTCGACCCGTTCTGTGCTTCTCGCTTCCAGCGGATTCCTGCAGCATTCACCAGAGGGGCAATTCTCGTAACTTTAGGAACGTTCACAATCTGATATCAGTCTCAATCTGTCAAAAACACCTCTAATTTCCCATTTTTGACAAGTTTTTGTTAAAGTTGTGAATACTTTAGGTATGAATAAGGAGTCACTAAAACACAGAGAATTTATAGAATCAGCTATATATTCGTATGACTTTTCTTGCATAGAGTAGGTAATGTTCATTATAACGTAAGAAGAGACGGGAGTCCCATAGAAAAAGATGAAAAACGTCGCTTGTATGAAACTTGTACTAAAACTGAATACCAACAGAGCAAAAATGACACAGACTATACACAGGCTGCAGATGTTAAAGCGAGACAGCGATAGCCGCCATTATGTGTAGTACACGTTTCATAGTTTCTTGTTTTATTAGACAGTTGCGTCAGACTGTTTTCTTGTTACAATCAGTTGTTTCATTTCACACACCGTAATCTGTGTCTGATGATAGGCAGAGATATTAATAAGAAGGCTTTAATGCCTTAACAGTTTTTAGCATTGATTGTCACTAAGATGAGATTGCGACTGGATTTTGAACGGTTTTTAATTACGAGAATAGACCTTCAGATCATCGGTCCACCTTGTGGGAGGCCTTCCAACACTACGTCTGAATCTAAGATCTTATATTCGGCAAGCGCAATTGCGATTACGAAATAAATAAGACACGTCATAACATAAGGCATAGTTTACATGACTAACGTGACGCGTTGGTACAGAGCGTATCCTTAGCACATTAAAGCTCACACTACCCGCTATAAGCGCCGCTGTTCTGTAAACACAGCCTTATCTCCTAGCCACGTGAACCAATTCAAAGTCAAAGCCACACTACGTGATGTCAATCAAACAGCTCTACAGCCACACGTCTTAGTACAGTCAACAAAAGAGATAAGTATGCAGGATCGTCGGATATAGTTAAGGTTCTATGTTCTATGTTATGGGTTTGGTTTCCGCACTTAGTCCTTCAAATGGACCATTTTGCGTGAGCCATGGCGGCCGTCGGTGGTTATTCCAACCAGCCCACCTCCCTCCAGAAGTTGACTAGGTCTCCTGGTCTGTTGAGAATGTCTGTGTATGATTTGGGTGTCCCGAGGATCTCTGATCTAATCTGGGTGACGCCTGTGCACTCAAAGAGCACATGTGCAACGGTTTCATCAGCCTCCATGCAAGCCCTGCACAGGGGACTGTCCGTTATGCCTATAGTGTGAAAGTGTTTGTTTAGTGAGCATGTCCCGTGATGGTCCCCGTCACCAGGCGCAGGCCTCTCCTGTCCAGTCGTAGTAAGCGCCTGGTTAGCTTGCCATCCAATGATGGCATAGCTTCCTTGGATTGCCTGCAGCCTATAGTTAAGGTTTAGTAAGAAACCGTTGGAAATTCTCAAATAAAATTAAATTTTATTTCCAATTTCAGTCGATAACATCCATTGGTTTCTTAATAAACTTCAACTATATCCGACGATCCTGCATACTTATCTCTTTTGTTGACTGTACCTATGTACCTACATTAGATTAGCTGACATAGTCTGGTTACGGAAACAAGGTTACCTAAGAGATATCTGACTTGGCTTTAATTAGTTTATGACTCAAATATCCATATTGTAAATTCTGTGTATACTAATAATTAACCTGGAGAGTTCGTCTGTTTGTTTGAACACGCTAATCTCTGGAACGGCCAGTCTGATTTGAAAAAATCTTTTTGCATTTGATAGCCCAATTATTGAGGAAGGTTACAGTCCTACTTAACATCACGCTATGACCTTTAGGAGCCGGGAAAAAAGAAAAAAACCAGAAAACCAAGTAATAGTGCGGGCGAGCGATAGAATGCGATGCGATGGGTCGGGGGCCGAAATTTCATTTGTACGAAGTCGCGGGCAGAAGCTAGTATTGCAATAATTTTACAAGCATATCAGTCTGCGGTAAGTGAATTTATTTTTATGTTGGATTCAGACAATTCTTAAACTTTTGGTTCAAAGTTTTGAATAGATACTAGTCATAATCATTTACTGGTAAGACACTATTGCAAGTCATCACAATAAACATCATAATATTTAGATATTTCAGGTAAAAAAAATATGTTTAGTATAATGTCAAATAAGTAAACAGTCACTCCATACATTTTATCAGGATACATTAAAACAGCTACTTACAAAGAAAGAAAAGAATCACTTTTATACACCACATACTTGAATGTATCAACGTAAACGAAGCAAAACGAGTAGGTATGTAAGAACCGTATCAGGTGGCGGTCTATAGTTTCTACCTACTCCCTTAGGCAGAAAACATGAGTTTATGTACATATGTATGTGCACTTAGTAAAAGGCACACAACATTTATGATACTCGAGTACGGATGTGACCTGGAATAGCCGTCCTCCTGACTGATAATTGTTTACCATATTAATAAGATACATAATTAATTATACATGTTTTTCCATCAAGAATATCTCAGTAGCAGCTTGCAGTCTGGATTTGTGCCAGAAAGATAACAATAGGCTCGCTCCTCTAACATAACGGGCAAAATCTGGGTGTACTATAATAGGTGATATTATGTTTACATACATGTAAAGTAAAACCTAGGTTTGCCACGAGAGATGAATGACTAGATAATATATTATGAATTGCGGGAAATGATAATTCTGGTAATTCATCCGGTCAAACCGTTATCATCCCAAACCAATTTGCGCCAACCGCAGGTAAGCGAACATCCCTAAACAATTCAATTGTATCCCAACACTTATCTAAACCATTCATTGAAATAACTCAGACCTTCCCCATAAACCGCTTATAAATTTAATTTTCACGCTGAAAATAATTAAATGTTTTACATTCGCATAGCTTAAATAATTCCACAAATATATCCCCGTTTTGCCATTAAACCGATACCGCAAGGGTTGTCTAATGAAGCCCTGTGAAGGCATTATATTCCAGGGTCTAGAGGTAATAATGTATCCCGCGCACGTATGGAAAAAACCGCACATTTGGAACACGGCAGTCATTTCAGTGATTGGCCAAAATATAAATTGATGCGAGGATAATATTTTATCTGTTGCTACGTAGAATTTCTATAAGGCCACGTTCGCACTGGGGCCTTATCCTCTATGACACAATGAGCAAAACCGCGCGAAATGAACGCGTGATTGACGGGAATAGCTAAAGAATTGACGTGGTTTCGAAGTAAGGAATCGTTAAATGGTTATAATGAATTAGGGCCCTGCCAGGTGAGGGGCTTGCTTAGCTCCTAAACCCTAATACAGTGGATCCGAACCTGAGGGTAAGTCAGCAGCTTTAAAAATGCTAATACCCTTTGCCACCACCTATAGATGTGAGAGTGATTTTCCAACTTTGGTTATACTGAAAACAAAGGCCAGAAACCATCTCAATATGGAACACGACTTAAGATGCGCTTTAAACGAAACTAAACCAAACATAAAAAAGTTGTGAATGCAAAACAATACATACCACATCACACTATTTCTTTTTAACTAATTCGTTGTTTATTGATAACATTTACAACATAAGGTCAGGGTAAAATCAGTATTCCTAATAGGTCCAGCACCCTAATTGCGTAACATACAATCGATCGGAATCTGAATAATTTTGAAGCAAATTGCTAATCCATTGTTTCATGAGTTCGAAAAATTTGTCTGCTCAAAATCGTAAATAACGCATGAATGTTGTTTGTCAAAATGAAACCGATTCCGATTGATAATGTGTTACGCAATTGCCCCGCAAGAGTAACAATATTGAAGAGGTTAGGAACCAGTGGCATAGTGACTTAGTATCGTTTGCGAAGGTGCGAAGGCGCCAAGCGTGCAGTACGGGCGGTTGCGAAAATTCTAGAGCGTTCGCTTCACTTCGCTACTCGCACATTAACTCACCGAGCTCTAAGCGCTAAGCAAGTCACCTGTCAGTACGTACGCAGCCTTAATAAGCAATACGCATGGGATATTAAAAAAAAACAAAACAAAGAAACATTATTTTTTATTTTTTTATTAATTTTGTATTTTGTGTTTCACGAACTGTGTCCAAATAAACATTTTTCTTTCTTTTCTTTCTTTCTTTCTTTATTAATTGTCCCAGACTAATTGATTGACAGATTGTCGGTGGAGCAGGAGGCCTGGAGTGGAGACCGCGTATCGGCAAGCATAGTATGGGACGGACGCCCACTAGCTAGATGGACCGATGACCTTTAAAAAAGTTGGCTGGGACAGACTGGATGCAAAGGCGGAGGACAGGGTGCTTTGGCACAGAGGGGGAGGTCCAGCAGTGGAATGAGACAGACTGAGTTGATTGAAAAGTTGATATTTATCGTCAACAAGTATGAAACACTATTTTATTTGATTTAAATACTAGTTTTGCTCCAAATAACCCCTCAAGCGTCAAGTGTACACCAAGTATACATAAGAGAAAGCGCGCGAAAAGTCAACGGTACACCAAGTGTACACAACACTGTCATTGTTCTATTGTCATTGTTAAAACAATGACTTTACTGCGCCCATTCAACTACTCCGACGCGTGGGGTGTTTCGACTGGTAGGCGGGCAAACGTGTGAGAGGATTATGTCCAATACACAATTTTAACCAGAATATTATACAATAAATACAAAAAATACAAATCCATCGCGAGGTTTATGTAGCTGTACCTAGTATTGTTTGAAAAAAAAAATACAGATTATCCTGGGAGCATGGAGTGTGAAATTAATGACGTAATCATTTCCGGTTCGCCAGCCACCCTTGGCACAGCGAGAAACCGGACCATTGCAGAAAGGATGACGTCAGAGCTTTTAAAAAAGTTGACGCATTTGTTCTACAGCCTGTATCTGAAAGGCGTTGTCATATTCAAGGCGAAAGGCACAACAACACACAGACAAGACACAACTTTCTAAGACCAAAGTAATCCTACTGAATAACTATTTCATGAAATCTTGACATTTTAGGATTATACTAACTTAACAAGTTGTATTACTGATTCTAATGATTATAATTCTGTAAATACATATTTGTAACGGTCGCAAATCATATTTTAATCAACGTACAACTTAATACTGACCAGCTAATTGCGAAAAACGTAACAAAATTTGAATTTCGCGGGCTACCCTGGCGCTTCCCCTTGAAAGTTGTGGTAGAGACCGTCAAACTGAAAAGCTTTCTTTATGGAACCAACATCGTAATCACTTAACTTAGCGACAATTGTATCACTACACTCATACTCTTTAAACAATAGAATTTGAATATGCGTATCGACGTTTCATTTCACTTCGGTTTCTCCCCGAGAGTACAGCATAAACATAAACTGGTAGATCTATCTTTTATCAATAAACAAAGCTTTTTACGCATGAAATGCTAGTAAACAGAGAATCCGGGGGATTTTACCATTGAATAGCTCGTAAAGTTCAGACTTGATGGTACTCAACGTAGTTTTAGTATTCACCTGTAGATAAATTTTCTTCTATAGATATTAATAATGTAGCGGTATCTACAACGCCACATGCGAACAACGCTTCATACTGACGTCACGCAAAATCCTGTATCTCGCAAACAGAGTTTACCACGCAACGAGTATGAGTGAACTTTACACCCTGTTCCTCATACCTCTATAATAAATGTAGTGGATAGTACATTTGATAAGTTATTTCCGTTTATTTTGGATTCAAAATAAACGGTACTAGGTACTTTTTGTTTTCCCTAATAAAAATAAAATCACTCTAATATTATAAAGGCAATTTCTGAGTGTTTGTATGTTTGTTACTTCTTCACGCAAAAACTACTGAACGGATTTGATTTGGATGAAATTTGGCACACAGATAGTTTATAGCCAGGATTAACACATAGGATACTTTTTATCCCGACATTCCCACGGGATCAAAATTAATGCGGGTGAAACCGCGGGGCGCAGCTAGTAAATAAATAATAATAAATAGCCGCATTTCGTGTCTGTCTATGTGACCGCGTTGTTCTACGCAAATTGAATGCGGCTATCACTATCATTTAGAGAATTTATTCCGGAAGTTTTATGTGTATAATATGTGTATGTTTTACAAAACAAAGCCACCCCACCACCCACTCGCAAATCGCACACTCATCCACTCGCAAAATTCAAAATGAAAACTGTCAAAGACGAGTAATTCAATAACAAAGTCTTTCTTCTTAATACGCACATAATTCAAATGTGCTATATGAGAATATAATTTATTTGAGAGCCTGCGACTTAATATGCTTGCTCATATACTTGGCTTCCGTATCAGAATTGATCTCATTATTTAGGGACAATTCTTGTGATGTTCCTTATACGGCAGGGAATGAAAATAACAACACATTTTCTTGGAGAGTTTATGAGATAAAGGGACTTTCCTTTCTCTGTGCCCATGTTAGATATAGATAGTAGGTATTATCATATCCAAGTAAGGTGGCGTTTTCGTGATTATTTTGGGTTTAAGCAGTTCAAGCAATAAGTTTGTATCTAATAGGATTTTCTGTGAATGTTGCCAGCAACATTCAAATTGTCTGCTATTAATATTGTCCTATTTCTATAGAACAATATTAATAGCAGACTATTTAGATATCTCTGTACTTACCTTTTAAAGTATGTGTTATAAGGTGTTTCAAAATTAACCCAACAAACTTTGAGAGGTGCTTTAGACCATCGAACTGAATAACGTTTACTATGGGACCAACTCTGAAATTACGCAAAAAAAATCAGCTGTTTAATACAAAAGTTCAATACCTACATGACCAAAATGTATGAAAAGCAGATTTTATTTTTCTGATTTCAGAGTTGGTCCCATAGTGAAAGTTGTTCGATTCGATGGTCTAAAGCACCTCTTAAAGTTGGGTTTATTTTGAAATATTTATATAACACCTACTTTGACACCTATGTTTACCAAACAAAACATTGATTTTGACTTGGAAATAGAATGACCTCGTATTCAACTCGAAATTTCAGTTAAGGTTGTACCTATAAAAGACTAACAGAATAAGACTAAACTTCTAAATAAAATTAAACAATTGAACCCTCCTAACATTACCTACTATTGCTCTCAAAATGGTGAAGGAAAATACCGTGAGGAAACCGGCATGACCTAGAACCAAAATTTCGAAGTATTGTGACATCTACCAACCCGCACTGGGCTCGCGTGGTAGATTACAGCCCACTCCCTTTCGAAGGGAAGAGGCCTGTGTCCCAACAGTGGGCATTATTGGCTGATTATACTACCATTACCACGCTTCACTTCCTAAACCTCCATTTACTTACTCATCCATACAGCTCACCAAACTCAAAACCGCATTTATCCGCAACGTTTTTCCCCGCATCAATATATAACGCGGATTTTCATGTCATTGTGCTCGTTTGTACTTTGTAGGGCGACCGACCGACTGTTCAAATAAATACCTATGCACGAGTGTAAATCGGCTTTTTATTTTTCACCCCCTTTTGTGGCTTTTTCCAAAGAGCCCGCTGATTTATAAGGACAGCGCTTTTTCATTTGTGTTACATCACATTTTACTTTGTTTAAATTGCTCACGTAGGGTAAATCAAGACGTTTTAGGAGAGTCATTCTGAATTTCATTTTGGTTGATTGTTTACTTAAGGAACCTCAGGCTTTAAAGACCTTTTTTATTTAAAAGAAAAAGTTGTGAAATTCGAATCTAAATAAAATGAAGAAGATCAAAAAATGTGGTCTTCACAAATTGCAAAACATATCATTAGTCCAGATTTGATTTAAAACTACTTGTTACAAAAAAAAAAAAGAATACATTTTTTTTTCCTTAGCATTTTCAGTCTGTAATGTTCCCACTGCTGGGACACAGGCTTTCACTCTGTGAGAGGAAGTGGGCCGTAATCTACCACGCAGTCCAGTCTCAGTGCGAGTTGGTAGATGTCACATGTGTTTGAATATTTGATTCTAGGACATGCCGGTTTCCTCACGACGTTTTCCTTCACCGTTTTGAGTTAAACCCGTAACTCCGAACCGTAAACCGTACTTATACATATCATAGCTGTCATTATTATTATTTAATTTGGTAAATCAATTACAAAAACTCACATGAGATTTAATGGAAGATCCTAAATCCTTCTCGGAAGACCTATCAGGGACTTGATTAGTTTTCTAGAAGCCGGAGATAACTAAGAAGATTAGATTGATTCTAAAGCCAAACGGCACCGTTCAAATTGATTGGATGTTTTCGAGCGGAAATCACGTCCATCTTTATATAGGTTAAACAACAGTTGACTTAAAATTAGATACACAATGCTTACCTCTAAATAATATAACATAATCAGCCTATAATGTTCCCACTGCTGGGACACAGACCTCCTCTCAGTGCGAGGGAGTGGGCCGCAATCCACGACGCGGGCCCAGTGCGGGTTGGAAGATGTCACATGTCTTCGAAGTTTTGGTTCTAGAACATGCCAGTTTCCTCACGATGTTTTACTTCACCGTTTTGAGAGCAGTGGTGATGAAATAATTTACACAAAGTAAATCGCCTGTCTGGATTCGAACCTACGACCTACAACTCGTAAGTCGCGGCCGTTACCACTTGGCCACCACTGCTCCTCTAAATAATAATATTATATTTATTTATATCCTACTACCTACTTTAATCACACTGATATTATAAAGGCGAAAGTTTGTGAGTGTGTTTGTATGTTTGTTACTTCTTTACGCACAAACGGCTGGACCAATACATTTTTTTTTCGTGAATTTTTCCCGTTTTAATAGTTATTCTGCTATTCGGGGCGGAGACAAATCCAACAAATCAAATATAATAAAAATCGGTCCAGCTTTTCTTGAGTTATAAATGGCGTAACTAACCCGACTTTGTTTTATTTATATGGATAGATAGATATAAGTGGTCATAAATAAATAATTAAACTTTTAAGGCTTTCAAAAACCAAGGGCCATTTAAATCCAATATCTCCCAACTTTTGACTTATAGGCAATTAAGGTCCAATTTCTGGCGACTTTCAAACGATTATAATTTATGGGTCTTTCATACCTTTGAAGAAAATTAATGCCAGTACCTATATAAGTAATTTAACAGAAATGAGTTTACATTGCAGTCATTCTTCAAGAAGCAATTTCGTCAGAATACGAATTTTCGTCCGGGCAGATGTTGATTCAAGAAACAGGGACTCCCACTTTAACTAATAAGTAGCAATTTCGGTAGATTGCTTTATTTAAAATTAAAACTAGCTTCTGCCCGCAACTTCGTCTGCGCGAAATTCGTTGTTCCCCGTCGCATCGTATCGCCTACCCGCGCTGTTAACTACTTCGTTTTTGCTTAGCGTTTTTTTTGGCTCTTTTTCATTTTGCTAGGCTCCTAAGAGTCCTAGTGTGATGTTAAATAGCCTGTCTCAAGAATTGAGCTATCAAATGTGAAAAGAATTTTTAAATCCGACTAGCAGTTCCGGAGATTTTACCTCTTTACAATATTAGTATAGATTGAAATGATTATGTCCCTGTGAGAGATTTTTGATTTTGTAGCAAATGAAAATGGCGATTTAAACGTAAATTTTCATTCTCAAACCGCAAAAAGATTATTATGCGTAAGTATCACTTTAATTGTGACCATCCTAAGGACTTAACGTATATTCCTAATCATTTTAAATCATCATGATCATTCTCCTGCCATGCCCTTATCACAATTTATTAGTCGTCATTTCGGTAGTCACCCCTTCTCCAGCTATATCATCTTTCATACAGTTCAGCCATTGTTTCTTTGGTAATTTTAAATATTTAAATGAAATAAGATAAAAAGACGAAAGGTACAGTCAGCATCAAAAGTCGAGTAACACTATCATTTTTACATGTTATTAAATTGACAACAACTTTTTTCAATAAACTGATTTTTAGCTTTTCACATAATAGACAAGAGTATATATTCTAAAACAATTTCTTCTGCTGCAATTTTGAACAAATATTTTGCTCAATAACTAAGATTAAAAAAACTGAAGTGTTAATCAACTTTTGATGCTGACCGTACCATATTGTAAGATTTGAAGAAGTATATGCAAAATCTACGGAAAAATAATAATGATCTATAGATATCACATTCCTCAACATTAAAGAGAATGAAGTAAGGAGGACGAACTTGATCAAAGAGGGCTCTAAGTTGAGTGTCATCTTGTTCTTGTGTTCAGTGATACTAGAGTGACGATATCGCTCCACTTTCGATAGTTTTCGCTATGGTTCTAGATTTATTATTACACTAGCTGCGCCTCGCGGTTTAACCCGCGTAAATGTCGATCCCGTAGGAATATCGGGTTAAAAAGTAGCCTATATGTTAATCCAAGGTGTCAGCTACCTCCATACAAAATTTTATCAAAATTGGTCCGGCCGTTTAGGCGTGCAGAAGTAACAAACATATAAACACACACACGCACACACTCACAAACTTTCGCCTTTATAATATTAGTGTGATCATATAGTGTGATGTGATATCGTTAATCTTGCTTCATTCGCCATTCGGTAAACTTTTCCACAACTATACAGGGTCTCATTAAAATGGAAAAATTTTAACACAGCGCTCAGTACGTCTAACCAAAGATATACAAGCAAAAAAAACACAAATTAAAGTGATTTTACTTTGACCTAAAATAATAAATTGCCGGCACATTAGTGTTCTATTTTTCTTGTAAGTATCTAATGCGTTTTTCTTATTATATTTTTTTAGCATCGTCCATAATTTGGTGGTCTGAATGATTTCTAAAAGTCTGTCCACCTATTTTAATGGGACCTTATATTATTATACATATACCAGGTAGGACTTTCGGTGTGACCAAATTAGGCTGTATTTCTATATTAAGAAAGTGCCATATTACCTTTTAATTAACCTTATGGGCATGCTCGTTCCATCATTGACCTCTTCCATCGCCATTCATCAGGCGCGATTGAGGCCAAGAGCAGGTCCATTCAGCAATACAAAAAAAGTATATATAATTTTTACCTCAAGAACCAACTGGACAGTTAGTAATTGGAAATCTGTTGATAGGATTTTGGACATCTAGTTGTAAGACCTTACCCAAAAAAAAAAGACGGGTTGCACTCCGGGAGTGCCGGCAGAAGAGAAAACTTGAATATTAACGTTGAAATAAATCAATTATTAATTGAATTAATTTTAACTCATTTTTTTTCACTATTTCTGCGTCACTATTTTCATTAATAGATGCACTTTGTTCAATTTCCATATTTTAAACACTATACGAGTATACACGAATTTTAAGAATACACAGCAGTGTAGGTACTACACAGACGGTCGAGCCATCAGCTGTCCATCCATCCACCCACACCCACACCCACACACACACCCACACACACCCCCACACCCACACTCACACACACGCCTACACCCACACCCACACACCCACACCCACACCCACACCCACATCCACACCCACACCCACACCCACATCCACACCCACACCCACACCCTTACCCACACCCACACCCACACCCATACCCACACCCACATCCACACCCACACACACACCCCCGCTCACCCCCACACCCACACCCACACACACACCCCACACACACACACACCCACACCCACACTCACACCCACACCCACACCCACACCCATCCATCCATCCATCCATCCATCCATTGTCGTGTGTCACTTGGTTCACTTCGGTTGGCGCCGCCGTAGAAAGAGAGGGGGATACTTAGTAGTTAGGAGTAGTAGTTCTCCCCTGTGAAATCTCTCCTGACGGTCACGTGTCCTGACGCGATGTCCTGACGCAAGTTTAACATTTTTTACCCATTACAAAAAAGTGTGCAACGCCGCTAAAGAAGCTTACACTTCAAAAAAGTGGCACTCCGGGAGTGCCGAAAGAAGTGAAAACAAAACATAAACAGAATACTTTGCCATCACTCACTGACATATCGGATGTACAGTCGCCAGCAAAATTGCATGGGTACCTTAGTGTCTATTTTCCCGTGAACGTTTGAATTCAAGTTTTCGAAAATAAACTAGATGGCGTTGGTTTCTTCACAACTATGACTAATTTACGAAACGTAAGTAAGGAGTTAGGAAGAAACGTATTAAGTAGGATTGAGCAAAGAGTTACAAGGCTAATACATTTATCTAATTATTACATTACATTTACCAGCATACGTAGCTTAAATGATAAAAATAATAAAAGAAACCGATAGGAATATATTTATTAAGCTAACGAGTGGGTATTTTAATAATTAATTTAATATTCGAATTAGTAGTTACTTAGCACCTACTTATAAATTGATATTATTTTTTAACATATTAGGTTAATAATTAGGAACAATTTTCTTTAAAAGAAACTATTAATTATAAATTGTTTGAATGTTTGAAGAGACAAAAAGAAAGTACAAAAATATTTTATCATATAAAGCAAAGCAACGCCATCTAATAACAGCATAATTAAATTTTGTTAGTCGTTAACTGGTTTTACGCTAGATGGCGTCATTTCTCGCTTCATACGATTTTGTTTCTGTACTACCCATGCACTTTTGCAGCCTATTGTACATTAAAACCGAGTACATCCCGAGGACAAGAAACAGTGACAAGACAAGAAGCGGTGTCGGTTACGGTAACAGTAGCGCGAATTCAATGGTTTTTTCTCATCTCAAAAATGCCCAACGCGCCTATAGAAGTTTTCACTTCAATAACGTTTCAGTGACGTCATTCGACTGTAAACTGCAAACGCTATGTGGCGTTTACTTCAGTTTTAGGAAACCGTAGCATTAGATTCAATAAAAAACTGAAACCGAACTTTGACAAGCTGTACAAACGTTACGAATATTCTAGCTTTACGAATAATTTATTTCTTTTGAAAGCAATTCTGATCAACAATCAATAACTTTATACCCACAGGTATAGATACACCTAGATAACGCAAGAGCAACTACTTTGCGCGCCAAAAACCGCACCAGCTTACGTATAAAAATCGTAAGCCACCACTTTCGCGCTCAGTCCTGTGTACTGCTGTCTTGTGCCGCACGCGGCGTCTTTGAATCGACTTGATTTTCCCATCACTAAATAGTGCTTGTGACGTCATAGTAGGTAGTGAAAAAATGGCACGCTTGGTTTTCATGAGGATCGTGATACTTACGTTATCTATGTCTATCTATATCTATGTTTATACCCAATTCAATATGAAAAACAATATTCCTGCCTGCAAAGAACTTCACCGTTCTATAAGGACTATTTCTCATTGTTCGAAACATTTGTCATAAAACCATAAAATCGGGGTTTGTTCGACAAACATTACCAAAAGGGAAGTGATCCTCGAATGATTCGCGATACAATCGTTCACATATTTCCTGTATTATTATCTTTTTTCCTTCATTCATCTTTTATTTGTGTGTCATTGGTCGATTTTCTGAGATTGCCTAAAGCTTCTATTTGTAGATAAATAAACTGGTGGGAACATAAAATATGTATTGTAGGTGTGGATTATGGTTTAGACATGTCAGTTGGCTGACTGATTTTAGGGCTTTTTCAAACTGGCATGCGGCAGTTGTCAGTTTAACAAGGCCATGTAAACATGTGTTGCTTCGACAAGTTTGGATTTCCTAAGAAAGCAGTGCTGTAATCATACTAATATTATAAAGGGGAAAGTTTGTGAGGGGGTGTGTGTGTGGGAGTGTGTATGTTTATATGTTTGTTACTTATTCACGCTCAAACGGCTGGACCAATTTTAATAACATTTTGCATGTAGGTAGCTGACACCCTGGATTACTATATAGGCTACTTTTATCCCGATATTCCCACGGGATCGATACTTATATGGGTGAAACCGCGGGGCGCAGCTAGTTGCTAATAAAATGGATTTTATGATCTGAAAATAAATAAATGATGAAGATATTAATGCTGAAAAATGATGGCAATAAAGAACAATTTATGACACCGTAAAGTCAGGCTTGTGGGACGCCCCCATGCAATATGGACCGACGACCAGAAAAAGGATGACTGAAAGAGACTGGATGTAAAAGATGGAGGATAGTGTATTGTGGCACAACCTGGGAGAGGCCTATATCCAGCCAC
Organism: Amphipoea lucens; assembly: GCA_947508005.1. Lineage (NCBI taxonomy): Eukaryota > Metazoa > Arthropoda > Insecta > Lepidoptera > Noctuidae > Amphipoea > Amphipoea lucens. The sequence goes on from OX382374.1 coordinate 12,832,048, forward strand.
TCTGCTGCATCAGTCAGTGGAATGCGAGAGGCTAAGTTGATTTGAAAGTCCCTAACATAATTTTCATGATCCCGGGCATCGATTTCTTAGGAAACCCAAGCATAAGCATTTTTTGGGATGCGTGAAGAAGCTTCTTCGTGTAGCGCAGTTTGTTCCGCCAATTACTCAACTGAACCGAGCGATCGGCGCAGCCTGAACAGTCACACCCAACACCTTATTTGACTGGCCAATTCTTCTCTTGCGGTGGTAGGGCTAACGTCCTCCTGGTTTGCGACCACCCTACTACCGGAGTCCGGCGTCAAGCAGCCTGCAGTGTTTCGTCGAAGCGTGGGAGTTCCAGTGCCTTAGGCATCTTCTGGGCACGCTCGTTCCATCATAGACCTCATCCATCGCTTTCCATCAGGCGTGATCGAGGTCAAGAGCGGGCCCATTCAGCAATAAAAAAAAACCGGCCAAGTGCGAGTCGGACTCGCCCATGAAGGGTTCCGTAGCAGCAAGTAACATAATATAAAAGTTCTTGTAGTTCGTTGTAACTTTGTGAAAGGTAAATTGCGGTTTTCGATTTATGACGTATTAAAAAAAAACTACTTACTAGATCTCGTTCAAACCAATTTTCGGTGGAAGTTTACATGGTAATGTACATTACATATATTTTTTTAATTTTATCATTCTCTTATTTTAGAAGTTAGAGGGAGGGGACACACATTTTACCACTTTGGAAGTGTCTCTCGCGCAAACTATTCAGTTCAGAAAAAAATTATATTAGAAACCTCAATATCATTTTTGAAGACCTATCCATAGATACTACAGGTTTGATGAAAAAAAATTTTTGGAGTTTCAGTTGTAAGTATGGGGAACCCCAAAATTTATTGTTTTTTTTTCTATTTTTGTGTGAAATCTTACTGCGGTTCACAGAATACATCTACTTACCAAGTTTCAACAGTATAGTTCTAATAGTTTCGGAAAAAAGTGGCTGTGACATACGGACGGACGGACAGACAGACAGACATGACGAATCCATAAGGGTTCCGTTTTTTGCCATTTGGCTACGGAACCCTAAAAATATAAGCAACAATGCAACATGTACGATATCGGATCAGACAGTGATCCAATTATACGACAAATGTATTGAAACATCTGACGTACGTTCAGGCCTTAGGCACATAAAATAACAAATTGTATAAACACGAAGAACTTGATGAAATAACAAATCACATCACAGTACTACGGAAGCCCTGCGGAACTCATCAAAACACGGCACAAATAATTTCCATCAATTTTGCTACGGTAATTGAGCAACGATTTGGTTCCCTTTTCAATGGAGTAATTCGACATTTCCTATCTCTTCAGGCATTTTGATCATTGTTCTTAGTGAACTGTTATCTTTTAAAACAATGAACGAAGGAAGTAAAGGGCGATTGTCACACCGAAGCTTTTTTATTGGTATCTATCTATGTTGTTGTTGATGATGATGTTGTATTGTATGTTGTCGCGACGGCCTACGCCAGATGGCCAGATCATAGTGACTTGACTTGTCATTACGAATGAGATTACCAAATAAGAATATTTTTTCGATGGAGACTGGCAAGCCTTCAGGAAGCCATATCGCCTTTAGAAAGAAAAAGAAATAAACAAAATACATTTAATTGCAGTATAGATGACGCATTGTTTAAGACCTTGTGTATTTTTTTTTGTCTCCTTTACTCTTTCACACGCTGTCTACATCTCTCTTTTTAATGTCCTACCGCAGATATGCTGGAAGAGACTTTTTTGTGAAATAAGTATCACCTTTATACCTATTTTTCTGTTCTGTTTTTTTTCTTGTCTGTTTATATTTGTGTGTACATAAATGGTTAACAAAAAATAGAAAGAACACAAACACAAAAAAAGAACAAGTTGAAAATATGCGTCACTAAGCCACGCACCGTGCGTGCCTTTCAATTTGGAGATTATCATAACCCAGACCAACTGAATCTGACATGCCTAACCCAATTTCTAGATGTCATTGCCAATAATTTCCAAAGGTTAAACCAGTTATAACACTTCTGAATGTCACATAGTCTGCAATAATTGATAGCGGCTTAACGCTTCGTCGAGATATCTCGACGGGCAAATAAGGGTAAATTTGTGACAAACATAATATACAATTACGCCTGATATTCGTATTATAGCAACTGTTTGGGCTTGGTTACATAACATAGCATAATTAGCCTATGATGTTCCCACTGCTGGGATAAAGGCCGCCTCTCATCGAGAGGGAGTGGGCTGTAATCTACCACGCAAGCCCAGTGCGGATTGGTAGATGTCACATGTCTTCGAATTTTTAGTTCTAGGTTTGCCCACGTTGTTTTCCTTCACCGTTTTGAGAGCTGTGGTGATGATATTTATACGAAGTACAGCGCCTGGCTGGATTCGAACCCATCGTGGACTTTGTAGGTGGCAAGTTAATTGGTTATTATACGTAATTAACAAGTTCTATAGTAATCGATTAATTGGACTCAATGTCCTAAATACTTCAGCCATAATTTATTTACGTAATCAATTTTAGATTGCCAGATTTAGAAGTGCCAGAACTTAAATCAATTTAGATTTTCGCGCCCTAATGATCAATCGATAGTTTGGTATAAAGTAATCATGTCTATTTCAAAGTTTAACTTGAAACTAGTCCAAATTGAGATTGTAACGTAAAGAGGCTAATAAGTAAAAAAATATACAGCCAGAAGCTCTACAAGAAAAATAAAAAGGTTTTAAAATGTAGGACCAAAATAGAAACGTGCTTATTTCAGGCTTCAGCGGGTTTCAAACATTTATGCTGACATTTAAATGAAGGAGTCGAGATGGAAAGTTTACAATACCTACCTATTATCAATTTAAAATGGTTCTATTCGGTATTTGCAACTGAATCTATCAATTTTTTAAAGAATATTCTATACTATGTAAATCTGACAACCAGTCTTATTTAGAGATATCGTGTTACCGAGTGATGACTGGGTTGTGGGGTCAGAAATACAGCTGCATCTGATTAGACAGAAAGCGGTACATTTCATCTGCCTAGCCTTTTCCCAACTGAACGTGGATTGCCTTACGGTGGCTCGCTAACACGGGCCTCTCACTGGGTTCGCGTTCAATGGCAATTCGTGTGCGTGCAATTCGCGTTCAATGGCATGTCGGGTCATCCTCCAGTTTCCAAGGATTTGTTTTGTCCGTTTATTGGGTCCATCTCATCTTGCACATTCACTCACAAACGCATAAAACATTCACAACAGTGACACATAACTATTGCATAATACTAATACATCACATTACATCATTTTGGCCATTTTGTAATTTCTTACATCATAATTACTTTGGTGCACGTTGGGTACATTTTACGTCAAATAATCAAATTCATAAGGACGCTTCGAAATGTTGCCACTTCATAATGTGTAAAACGTTTATTGAGGATGACATTCTCATAGCGTGTACTGTACCTATGTCTATTTCCTGTTTAGTATAATATTCTATCACTTTTAAATTCAATTATTTTTCTTTAAGTACACTGTATTTTAATAATTGTTTGCTGCAGCGGACGACGTCATTACGTCAGCGCCGGCTGTCGCTGAAAACCAGCGCTGGGGCTCTGTCCTGCATAGGGTCGCAGCATAATGCTGAGCGATAGCCGTTTTGCGTGGATGTGACGCATGTTTCCCCCTACCTTTTTATTTTATTTTTTGTGTTTTTGTTCTTTTTGCGTCATTTTCACCGCAAATAAACGTATTTTCTTTCTTTCTTTCTTTCTAACTATGCTGGGGTCAACATAGTTGGGAGAAGGCTAGGCAGATGATGATATAATATAATATTTTATTATTCATAATGAACACCTTTAAAATACTTGTCAAAACAAAGTTGCTTCTGCAACGTCTCCGGCGCTGCGGGAATTGCAACCCCTTCACCCTTACGTAACAAAGGATAGGCACCCATGCTCACCTCCGCAGCTTCGGCTTGCTCTTTCTCACTTGATGGTAAGCGAGCGAGTGGTTTTCTTTTATTATTATTCGTGTGCGTCACCTACTTGGAAAAATAAACCTTATTTCCACTCATTTTACCAAAAGTAACACGCGACTCCTAAAACAACACGCTCTAAAGTTCACACCAAAAATATCGAAACATTTTTTTTTAAACAAGCCTGAATTTTAATGGGTTGCTCACTCTTGTTAGACAAACTTAATTATAAACACAACAAAGTTGCGGTACAGTGTGACAGGCAGCCGAGGCCTCTATAATCAAATTACAAGTCCCGTCATCGCGCCATTGTAGGCGACAAATTATTTCCAGAGTGTAATGTTTGAAAAGTTAGCCGGGTTTCTAATTAGTGAGGTTCGTGAATTATGTTAAAATTGACACGATTTTGGACCAAATTTGTTAGAGGTGGTACGGCTGAGCTAGCGCGGAGAATGCGGTCAGACGGCCTAGTAAGTTACTTGGCAGCGAATTGTGAGGTCTTGGCATAGAATCAAGGTGTTTCGGCTAGTAATCATAAACCGTATGTTAATATTTCGACATTGTCTTACACTAGGACCACTTCTGTGTCTTTGGTGACGCAAAAGACGCATCTATCACCATTGACTAGAAAGTCTTTTAAGGATGCCTGGGGGGCAATTCTCGTAATTTTAAGAACGTTCACAATCTGATTTCAGTCTCAATTTTTCAAAAATACTTATAATTTCCCTTTGATTGTCGCTGAGATGAGATTGTGACTAGATTTGGGACGTTTTTAATTACGCGAATTGGCCTTCCGATAAAGGCGTCTATATTGCCTTAGATTATAATATAATCCATACTACATACTAATAATAATAATAATAATCGGTATCGGGACCCTGTTCCCGATACCGGTGGGCTACTATTTTTTATATTTTTAAATGTTTTTATATATTTTTATACTAATATTTAAAAATATAATTTATATGTACATAATGAAATAAAGGAAATAATAATAATAAGAGGTAAAATTTGTTTGTAAGTTTGTATGTAGGGGGTAATCTCTGGATCTACCAGTCGGATTTGAAAAATTCTTCTTGCATTTGATAGCCCAATTCTTGATGAAGGCTATAGGCTATTTAACATCACGCTATGACCCTTAGGAGCCGAGCAAAAAGAAAAAAAGCCAAAAAGAACGTTAAGTGATAGCGCGGGCGGGTGATGCGATACGACGGGGTGGCTCGGGGGAAACAAGAAGTTTCACGTGAACGAAGTCGCGGGCTGAAGCTAGTAATATTATAAATTCGAAAGTAACTCTGTCAGTCTGTTCGTATGTTACCTTTTCACACCTAAACCGCTGAACCGATTTAGATGAAATTTGGTATAGAGATAGCTTGAGTCCCGGGAAAGGACATAGGATACTTTTTATCCCGATATTCCCACGGGATCGAGACTTATGCGGGTGAAACCGCGGGGCGTAGCTAATTTCTATAATCTGAACCCTCTTCGCTGCTATTTAAAGCCTAAGATCGCAATTGACATCAATAAAACGGAACGTGACAATCCACCCTTGAAGTATTGCAGACGTAATAGTTACGTCGTTGTGTTCTGCTGCTGTAATTGCTTCTTCCCCTCCAATGTGCCATTCGCGAAGCTTAATTAATTAAAGGAATACGGTGCTATATACAACTCGTAACAAATGTTGAGCATCTTGTTTTAAATTTGAGAGTGTAGTTGTATAACAATTGTATGTAGTAACTAATGGAACGGGCTATGCTTGGAGTCTCTCTGAGGGATCGTATTCGAAACGAAGGTATTGTCCAAAATTGTCAACATAGCTCACACTAAACAAGCTGAAGTAGCAATGCGCCGGCCATATTTGCCGCAGAACTGATTACCGTCGGGGTAGACGTGTTCTTAAGTGGAGACTACAAATTGGCAAACGTAAACTAGGACGCCCGCAGGCTAGATGGAGCGACGATCTTCCCAGGTTGGCTGGTAGCAGCTGAATGCGACTTGCCGAAAATCGAGTTGAATGGCGTGTAATAGGAGAGGCCTATGTCCACCAGTGGACTGCTGTAGGCTGAGGATGATGTTGTGTTTTATGAGATTAAAGCCTTCTTCTTTCTACATGTAGATTGATTTTTAATGTCGTTATGACAACAGTGAATCAGCAAGGTACGCGGACCGCACTTCGGCTAACGTCCTTTCAGGCCACTTTCACTTTAGGACATTAGCAGCGCGATAGTAGTGCGGCTGCCGTGCCGCAGTTTAGATCAGTGTGGCGCACTTCATTTCAAAAATGGATTCCGACGGGGAAACATTGTTGCTCCTGCTTTTGATAGTACTACAGCTCATCGCCGACCGAGCGCACGCGGCCGCCGTGTTCCTGTTTTTAATAATGAAATTCTGACTGGGTGACGGTCGTGCGTCTGTCGCGTGACTGTTGCGCTGCTAAAGTCTCCTAAATATGCAAGCAGTCTCATAGTTATTTTACTCTCTAATTTTGCATCGCTATAAAATCACAGTAATCTTTATTTTCGTTAGAATAAGATTGCTCTTAGGTTGCTGCTGGCAGAGGCAATTAGCTTCATATTTTCTGACTGACTGACTTCTTGACAATTCAAAAGTGCCTGCAAATGGTTTAATTGAAATAAATGCTTTGAGTTTGAGTTTGAGGTAAACTGTGAAAGGACTTCAAGCCTGCTGATTTCAAGCTAGGTGGCTGTTCGCGGGGTGGCTGATAACATCTGGATGAAAGTTTCCAAGATTCGAGTTGAATGGTGTGAGATTTAATAGGCCTATATCAAGCAGTAGACACGTAGCTACGTCAAACTAACATAAACATCGTCTTCCGTATAGATGCTATAACGGCACTCTATGAGTGGCAACTGTAATGGGTTGAACTAATAGTAGGCGTAGTTAATAGCAAATGTACGCAAAACTTGGACCATGTGAAGTGCATGAGTGTAGTTTCAAGTTAGTATCGAACAGTTTCGGACACAGAGCAAAACTTTTCTTGTTCGTAACCACTGCCTATAGGTACAATAATTTAATGATAAGCCTGAATCATCGTCTTGTACACGTCTTCTATTCTCCCAATCACCGTAACAATACTTGCTTACAAACGATTAAGCCAACTTTAAGGTAAGAAGCTTAAAGGTGGGTTCATACAAAACGTGCGAATGCTCATTGTATCCCCCACTCTGGTAAATAGACTTCGAAGGAACAAAGAACAACGTTCTTTCGTTGAATTTTATACGAGAACAGTAACTCTAACAGACACTGTTCTCTATTCCTTTAGGCTAAATAGACCTCGAGACATACCCAATGCTAGAGCAATTAAGTTATTAAATGACTTTCTAAAATATATTCCTGAGGCAGATTTACTTTTTGACTCTTAATGGACAATCGCTAAACATGTGTATGTTTACTTAAATATGAAAAAAGAATTGTTTAGTTTCTAATTTTATGTATAAAGTTGTTTTTTTTGTTTACAAATTTTATGTTACTCCGTTTTTTATTGTATTTTTTTTTAGTCTATGAATATTTAAAGTATAAAAGGTATAAAGTATAAAAAGTATAAAATTTTAAAGTAATTTTGTAGAATTAACACATATATAAGCGATTTAGTGTAAACTGTTAGCTTATATCTGATGAATAAATACATGAATGAATGAATGATGTTTATTGGCCAAAACGGTGCTTTACATTTCCTTTGTGCCACTAGTTTCTTTAGCAGTTCTACTGAGAATATTAGGATTGGAGTTCCTTTGCAAAAGCTAAAGGAGCTACTGAGACTAGATAATAAATTTCCTTATAGTCTACAATCTACATGAATACCTAGGTTTACATTAAAAAAAAATAGACGCAAAGGAAGAATGTTGCTTATGAACTAGGTCGACCTTGTCTCGTGGAGTCTATGGTTACCATATAATGAAAATGCATAATTAACCTATAATGTTGCCACTGCTGGGACAATGGCCTCCTCTCTGTGAGAGGGAGTGGACCATAATCCACCACGCGGGCCCAGTGCGGGTTAGTAGATGAAGTTTTATTATTTTAAAGTAATTAAAACATTATCTATCAATCAAGCTGCAATCAATTACACTTAATAAGATAAAAAATGATAACCTAACCGAATTAACCGTCACTAAATAATATTAACGATGCCCGCCAAACGCTTTATCGAATTCTCCAAAAATAAATAGAAGTTAAAATAACGGAAACCAAGTTGTCAGAAACAAGTCGAGCTAACGACTTGCTCTCGTTATTTTCGTCTTTAGCGCGTTTTTTAACTGTGATGTCAATTAAATGACCAACATATTTTTTTTAAAGTTTCCTCTGACGCACCGCTTGTTATGAGTTGTATAATTATGTTTGGGGAAAATGCAGCGGATGCTGATTTGTTTTTCAACTTTTTGTATCTAAATAGAGACAAGGCAATAATTCTGGATTATTCCACTTTGCCCCACCGGCCGCCCCACTGGGTGAGCAAAGTGGAAAGTCAAAAATTTTGCAGTGGAATCTGCCTTTCTCTGGTTCAAGACGAGAGCTGAAAAACTTACTTAGTCCGCAAAAATTCGCGAACTAAATTGAGTGTTCCAGGTCGCGAACTGTTATGCGCAAGACTACAAGACATTATACTTTATAGTCACTAATTTGTGGCATAGCAAAAAAGAGTAGAAGGAGTGACGTTCAAAAGTGACTAAAATCCAGTGCACGTTAAAATCCCGCCACGATATTTTTGCGTCCGTGCGTACGTCGGCTGTCGCCGCCGGCATGTAACTTGGCAAGGTTTTGGCGTAGTGGGAGTAAGTTAGCGCATGTACAGTCAGCATCAAAAGTCGATTAACACTATCATTTTTACATGTTATTAAATTGACAACAAATTTTTTCAATAAACTGATTTTTAGCTTTTCACATAATAGACAAGAGTATATATTCTAAAAAAAATTCTTCAGCTGCAATTTTGAACGAATATTTTGCTCAATAACTAAGATTAAAAAAACTGAAGTGTTAATCAACTTTTGATCCTGACCGTACACTTAGTGCAACAAGAAAATGGTCACTTTTATTGTTTGTCATTATACTATGATTATTGCCACAGATTATTTTTAAACATGTCTGTTTACAAGGAAGCTAAAGAAAAGAAAAACACATCTAACGACTCTTGCCAAGTTACGTGCCGGGGACTGTAACAGTAGTAAATTGTAAGCAGAACATCATACCCCAGATACCTTCTTTCGATAGTTATTTAGAATTTTTATTCCCTTGAGCAAGAAAAACATAAAAACGTACCATCTGCTCATCCCTCCTAAGTCGTAAAGTGAACTGAGTGAAAGGTTTATTAGGTATTGTATCCACTAGCTGAGAAAAATGGCTCGTATCGTAGCACAACATCCATACTATAATATTATGAGGATAAATAAATTATAAATGCGAAAGTGTGTCTGTGTGTCTGTTACCTCTTCACGCTTAAACCGCTGAAGCGATTTAGATGAAATTTGGTATAGAGATAGTTTGAGTCACGGGAAAGAACATAGGATATAGTTTTTATCCCGATATTCCCACGAGATCGAAACTTGAAATGCGGGTGAAACCGCGGGGCGCTGCTAGTACAGTCATAAAACAAATCATTATCACGTTCGATAGCAACGTCTTATAACGTCAACTTTGTAATTGTTAACACAACTTCTACACCACCAACTACACCACTACCCGCCAGCACCACCTGGATGAGAGACGCACGGAACCGGGATGTATGGCAGAAGAATGAGGATGGAAGATGGGGGGAAGGGGGAGGGGACCCACCGGTGAGCGATTCCGGGCTACGTCTAATCACGGCTAATAAAAATATTATTTTGATTTACATTACGTCTAGGTGCCGTATGTGGAATACCTCAGGTGCCATTCACTCAGGTGCCGTTTAAACGGGTGACCAATGTGGAATACGCTAGGAAGCCATAGTAGGACTTTCGAAAGAAGAAGACAAAGCATTGTGGAACTATACAGACGCTATACAACGTTTATTAGTAAGGGGGTTAGTGTTTAATTTTATAACAGTCTAGGATAATTGAAGAGCAGAACTTTTATCAAAGTATGTCCATTTTGTATAAGAAAATATTGTGTCATAATGTGCGCACGTTACGAGAGCGGCGCTGGGCCGAACGTGTTATTTTTCCAACCACGATATTAACGATAGTGTTCATGCAACATTAACTAAGGCTTTCGAAATATCGAGTAAGGTTATGTTTTCGTAGAAGAGCGCTAGCAGCCATATAACAGCCATAGCGACGGCTAAAATAATGGCAGCGAGGTTCGACTTTACGGCGTCAAATTAACGTTTCAGTAGGAAACCGTACCTGAAGAGGTAATTAGTTCAAACCTCTGTTGCAATACTCCCAAAACGGTTAAATAATAAATAATTATAAGAGCAGTAAACTTTATTTCATTTTAGGTCTGTCTTATTCCTTAAACCTACGTCATGCATGACTAATTGATTAAACCCCATACTAGCAGGAATGAAATGGTTTTCTATCAGAAATTTCTTAGTAAAGCTGTTAAAAAATAAAAGGCCCGTTTTGACATTTGAGTTATATCAAATTTTCTAATCAGAACTTTAATCCAATACACTATACAATACATAATCAAATCGATCAAATACTCATACAAACTTAAATCGATTTATCGTGTGTATCGAGTACCGAGTCGTGTGGTTACTCCACTAGTTACGTCGCAATGACAAATATCAAAACGGGCCTTTAATTTTTGACAACTTTAGCTGCCCGGAGTCTGGACTTATACCCGATTGATGGAAATAAGCTTGCTCCCTAATCGTAATCAGCCTATAATGTTCCCACTGCTGGGACACAGGCCTCTAATAATAAATAATTTACACAAAGTAAAGCCCCTGTCTGGGTTCGAACCTACGACCTACTACTCGTCGTCGTCGTCCCTCCCCCCCCCCCCGCCCTAATATTTGGGACGAAATGTGGAAGCAGGTACAATATTTACACCTCTGCCCAACCCTTTCGAATTACAGGCATGATATTACGTTTATTACATTCCTCCCCTGTTACATAACAAGATAACGCTGAAGAAACTACTATTTCGTAACCTTTTGTTCAAAAACATGTGAACTAGGAACGTTAAAAGCATAAAACATCTCGCCCCAACAGTTTCATTCACTACTAAAGCTTCCAAAACACACGAACATCTCTATTTTTGGCACACAATATTTCGTCTCCGAGAAATACACGAGCAAAGAACCATAGATAAGATAGCTAGTATAGTTACAGAAGGTCAGTTTTATGTAACTGAAGAAAACTCTCGCTCACAGATACACTTGGGAGTCTTAACTGTCATTCGTTTCACATTGTTTGAAATCGGCGCACGTACAGTTCGACACAACTTAGATGTAGCATCGGCAAAATTTGTAAAACCGATCACATCCGAACTAAGTGCGCCTTCAAAATCACCAATCTTTATTACTAATAATAAATAGTAATAAAGATTTACGAATACGAATTACGAACGTTTTACGAATTTTGCCGATGCTACATCTAAGTTGTGTCGAACTGTACTCGTCTATGTGTAGGTGCGCCTTTTTTAAGTTGCTGGACACAAGCTATGTTTACAATATTAAAGAATTCCCAGGCTCCTGCGATAGTACTAAATGTATGACAGAAGGCAAATTTTTCCCCTAAATATTAGTTACAGATTGAGAGCCCAAACTACCTCAGCTAAAATTCACTCTTTATCTCACTCATACGATACTGCTCGTGGACTGAGTGAGAGCGAGACAGAGTGCGGTGCTGGGCAGCAGGCAGCGCCAATAGCTTAGGTAGGTATTTGCTTTTTGCACTGAAAATAATGGTAATTATAAAAAAATAAATAACATAAGACCAGCTTCAAAGTAAGTTCAGTTAGTAGGTAATTATGCAAAGTTTCATGATCTAATTTGAAGTATTTTTTGAATACCAGCGGTTTATTGTCCGGGTTTAGAGGTAACTTTGGATTTTTTTTCTATCAAGAAAATTTTATGGAATCGCGTTTTCGTCTAACATAGAACTTAGCATTAATCCTCAACTTTACCATATATTTATTTCAAAATTAATGGTGCAGTATTTTAGACATAACGGAGGATCACGCTAAGCCATTTGAGGTAGTATAGGCTCTTAAGTTATGGCAATAAGTTGTAGAAGCACAGAACCGGTCGAATTGGCTGTGCATGGAGGAGGCCTATATCCAGCAGTGGACGTCTTTCGGCTGAAATAATGATGATGGATAAGTTGTATGGGCCTTCTGTACCAACTGAATCCGTGCTACAACGCTGCAAATATCGCGTGGAAATTCTAATTTTAGCTGTCTCAAACAAAACAAGAAAACAGTTGAAAATGCCTGAATAAGTTAATGAATCAGCAGCAACGTTCGTGGTACAGCCTTCGGAGCTGTGTTCTACGTTTCTGGAGGTTTTAGACATGAAAATATGTATGTAAGTACCTCTACACCACATAAGTATGTACACGAAATTGCTTCCTTAGAAAACATTTTGTATTGAATTCGAAATTGGCTTCGATCAAATGGTTGGCTGTTTGTCGATCCCATTTGTAAGGAGGCATATTATGATTGATTTATTTGCCAGAGTCGGCATTTCATCTTTCGTAATTTATAGGTATTGAGCAGTGGTGGCCCTGCGGTAACGGACACAACTTACGAGTAGGTTCGAACCCAGACAGGTACTTTACTTTGTGTAAATTATTACATCACCACTGCTCTCAAAACGGTGAAGGAAAACATCGTGAGGAAACCGGCATGACCTAGAACCGAAAATTCGAAGACGTGACATCCACCAACCCGCACTGCGCCCGCGTGGTGGATTACGGCCCACTCCCTCTCCCTGAGAGGAGGCCTGAGTCCCAGCAGTGGGAACATATTATAGGCTGATTATGATGAATTTATAGGTACAAGTTCAAATCGTTTTGCAACAATACGGGTGCTTCGCCTTGTAACTTTATGATGTCATTTTATTCGACACACATAGAAAAAGGGGGGGGGGGGTAGAAAGTACAGCATGCCACCTGCTACGATCCTTATTATGCCTCTTTTACGTTCATAAACTCATACCGGTTGCGAGTACGACCCACATAACCTTTCTCAAGAACATAGCCGCCTTCTCAGCGTTTCCACTCACATCTATTATTTATTTATTATCTATTGCTTTTATTAGTAACTGGGCAGTGGAGGTCAGATAGGCAGTCGCTCTATGTAAACTACTGGTATTCAGCTGCGTCTGGTTAGACTGGAAGCCGACCCCAACATACTTGGGACAAGGCTAGGTAGATGATGATGATGATATGTGGAAACAGGCCCGGGTCCTTTGGAAAAATCCTGATGCTTGTAACACGCTGCATTTAAAAGGTACAAAATTATACAATTACCAGCGTGGGTTGGTAAAATGCTAGGTAGATGATGACTTTTATTAGACTTCCTAACATATTTATAAAGATCTCAAAGTCATTAGTTTTAGCCTGAAACAGCAAAACAGACGTCTCAGAAAAAAACAAGTAAGTAACTAATCATTCATTTAGTAAGAAGCTTACAATGATTATTACCAAGATTCAGGACTTAAAATGCAATCCTACATTTTAAATTAACCCTATTAGTAAGGGGGTAAGTTCCTTACTAATAAACGTATTATATCAGATGAATAGTTAGGTACACACCGATTTCTTTCTTTCATTCATCAGTAATTTGACTTTCGAAAGAAGAAGACAAAGCGTTGTGTAACTATACAGACGCTATACAACGTTTATTAGTAAGGGGGCTATTATGAAACCTGCTGTTTAATGCACCGTGACCTCACTTCAAGTTCACTTCACCTAAGTGGTGAAGTGAACTTGAAGTGAGCTGTCAATTTTGTCACTGATGACAAAATTGACGGTATGAAGTGACAGCTCTATCTCACTTCACCTAAGTTTTTACGGTGAGGTTTTTACAGGATAAATCAACAGATTCTAGAACGTACATATTTACTACTGGCCCACTTAGTAAATTGGTTGACAAACAAACCTAAATATGATATCCAAGTATGTAGTTACAGTCACAACTCAAGGCTTACTCTTGTTTGCAGATATTTGTGAAATAGAATACCCTGTGGTCTACATTTCTTCAATATTCTTCGAACACAGTAGATATCTATGTGGGAATAAAAACTGGACACACGAAAAGAACATAAAATATCAGAAAACTGGTTTATTATAAAAACCAACTAAACTCTGTGTTTTTATTTGCTAGACTAAAATGGTGACCGGCAATCGGCCTTTTTCAACATGATATTCATCATTTCAGGCGAAAGACGTCCAATGCTGGGCATAGGCCTCCCCAAAGCACCGACGCTTTGACCGGTTTTGTGCTTCTCGCATCCAACGGGTTCCTGCGGCCTTCACAAGGTCGTCGGTCTAACTTATGGGAGGCCTTCCAACGCTACGTCTTCCAGTACGCGGTCGCCACTCCAGAACCTTCGGCCTGATCGGCCATCTGTTCTGCGAGCAATGTGGGGCTGCCCACTGCCACAATTCTTCGGGCTATGTCGGTTACCTTGGTTCTCCTGCAGATCTCTTCTTTTTTAATTCGATCATACAGGTGACAAACATCCAAAGCCGTTTAGTAATTTTGGCGTGAAAGAGTAACAAACATAAAAACACACTCACAAACTTTCGCCTTCATAATATTGGTGAGAGTGTGATATATCTCAGAACCCAAATTGTTCTCGACTTTGACGTCTTAGTAAAAAATTATGAGTTATAATATGTGTACTTTAAAAATAGGCCGCGAAAACAAAAATATCCCGGAATGGGTGATGTCATTTAAAACTTGATAAATGTACGCTGTATAAACCTTTAGGAGATGGGGACCACTGACCCGATTTCTTATGAACAGTCTTCTTTATATCAGCATTTTCCTTATTATAAAAAAAGAATCAGAAGCCCCGAATGAAACAAAAATCTATAATATATAAAGCAATACACAAGGAAACAACAATAATAGCCATACTTAAGACAAGAAAGGACGATTATAAGAAATATTAAATTCTCTGGATTCTCCATAAAAACTATGGCGGGTAATAAAAGTTAACGTCTTGAAGTTACGGGTAGGGGAAAAAGAAATAAAATCAAGTAGCTGACGAGGTCAGTCGGACCCTTTATTGTTATGGGACAACTGAAGCAAGTTGGCTGGAGACGTGACTTTCAAAACTGAGCAGGGGTATAAAACATCGTATGAGGAAAAACACGTGGTGATTTGGGGACGATTCTAATAGAGGCCATAAACATTTATAAACGACGAAAAAAGGAGGTGGATTTCAAGTCGAGCGTATATAAATATTTTTTGAAAGTATCACCACGAATAAGTTTTTGCAGAGTAGTCATGATTTTGCTGATCTCGACAAACAAACGAACCGTAAAATGATTACAGGTTGATCGATCTTTGTTGATTGTTTGAGGGCGCTGTAAAATAGCCAATCGGAGCGCAGTTTTTACTTTCCCCGCACGTCGCACCCTTGCCGCACCTCAAAATTTGGCGAACTCGAATCAGGAAATTTTTTTTTACAAAAAAAACAACCAACTGAAAAAAAAAAACACTACAAAGTGATACTTAAATAACTTTAACCGGTCAAGCGGCGCGCGTCACCCCTTGGCGATGAAACAATAGAAAATCAATTGTATCTCATTAGCGGAGCTTGACAGATTAATTTCGGAAGTCGGTGTCGTTGGTTCCGCATTTTCGTTTTTTGACACCGACTTCCGAAATTAAAGTTATTTATCACTTTGTAGTGTTTTTTAAGACGGTTGTTTTTTTTTTTTTTGTAAAAAAAGTTTTTATTTTTCACTTTTTATTTGTACTTCCTACCCCACACAAATTCAATTAACACTACTGCATTAAAGAATTGAAGACCCGACTAGAAGAATCATCAAAATTCGCATAAAAAAATGCCGGAGATGCAGTACATTTATGCATATAACTTCGTACATAAGAATAATTACTAATAATGTATTATATACTAAAACCTTCCTGAAAGTATGTAGATTACAATAGTGAGAGAATTATCAAAATTGGTTTATAAGTTTTTGAGAAAATCGCGGTCATACAAACATACATACATACGGGTCGAATACAGAACCTCCTTTTTGAAGTCGGTTAAAAAAATTTTCAAACACTTGTATTGTATTATAGTAATTTAAAGAATGAAAGAAAACATCGTGGGGAAACCGGCGTGTTCTAGAACCAAAAATTCGAAAACATATATGACATACCTACCAATCCGCACTAGGCCCGCGTGGTAGATTACGGCCCGGTCCCTCTGACCGAGAGGGTGGAGGACATGTGTCCCAGCAGTGGGAACATTATAGGCTAATTAAACATTATGTATACCTACAATAAAATATTTCGGCAACAGTCCAAAACCGCTCTAACTAGACCAAAGTAGTCTTAATACTTATAAGAACGTTAGTAAACCTACGCCTTCGATCTTTAACCACAGAGTACAGAAATACATCGCCTTCAGTTTACATACTCGTACAATTTGCACTTGATCAGTAAGTTTCCCTC
This sequence comes from Amphipoea lucens, assembly GCA_947508005.1. NCBI lineage: Eukaryota > Metazoa > Arthropoda > Insecta > Lepidoptera > Noctuidae > Amphipoea > Amphipoea lucens. Next base: position 12,848,620 of record OX382374.1, read on the forward strand.
AACCATGTATTTCTAAGGCTGGATACACTATCTTTGGCCACTGGTTTCTGTGTATCTCAGACTAACGTCTTTGCTCGTGTGTCAAAGCCTACAGAAACGCATTCCCTTCAGTTTACATACAGTTTGCAGTCTGCTCTCAACCCATGTATTTTCTAAGGCTAGGTACAGTTACACTCTCTCAGGACACTGCTTTCTGAGTATAACAAACTAACGTGTTTACTAGTGTGTCAAAGGCTTTAGGAACGCATTCCCTTCAGTTTACATACAGTTTGCATTAGATCAGTAAGATTCCCTCAACCCTTATACAGCGTGTGTTTTTAGGCTAGTGCTTTTTGTTTATCAGTCTTTTTTTATAAACATCGTACCCAACTCTCACTGTCCTACAGATTATTCCAACACCCTTGGGATTAACGTTGTATATATCTACTTATATGCCCTTCTTTCATTGTCAGATTCGCCGTCAACTTGGCGCCGTCGCTTGGTCATTGGTGACGTCGAGCTATTAAAACGAATAATGAGAAGACTTGTGAGTGCAATAAAGCACATTGTAAGTTAGTCATCATAATGCCTTGCTTTTTCCCAACTATGCTGGGGTCGGTCCATCCAAACCGAATTCAGTTGAATACCAATATGTTACATGGAGCGGCTGTCTGTCTAATCTCTTACTAATTATTCAGACTTTTTTTCGTGATATTTAAACTTTTTTTCTCTAAAGTTTAAACTTAAGTCAAAGATATACCTAAAACCGAACCTTTTGTATTTAAATATTTCTTAGTCTGTAGTCCTTTTGCATGTTTTATAGATATTCTAGTTACACAGGGAAACCTATTATTAACCATACAATACTGTAATACCCATGCTTTGTAACATACTATTCGTATCGTGGTTGGTAACCTAAATAAAGAAAATAAATAAAAAAAAAACAGTTACTTACTGGATAATACGATACCCCTTGGTAAGACCGGTTTCGGGCTTCTGACTACCCGTAACGACCGTTAAAGATCTACATATGACAGTCGAGACCAACGGCCTGATGTGCTTTCCGGGGCACGTAGGGGTCTCGATATGTGATCGTTGGTCACCCATCCACGGACCGGCCTTGGCAAGCGTAGCTTTACCTCAGATCGACCCGTGCGGCAGTTTTGCGACAATCTGCTACATTATACAATTTAATACCTAAACTATACATTCTAAATAATATTCGCAAACGTAAAACGTATGTTTATCTACGGCCGTCCACAACATTGACGTTGAGCGACACATATTATAAGTCAATGCATGTACGTATAAACGTCACAGGAAATGTGAAATTGTGTGTGAGAGACTCGCCACAAACGTTTTCCGTGTACCTATATCGATACTTTGTAATATTGTGTGCAAACGTTTGGAAAGCCTGTGAGTGATTTTAATGTGGTGCAATGTTTATTTTGATTTTGCTTGTTAATTACTGTGATGTTGATTTTCTTTGACGAGTAGGTACTCGTCATTGTTCGTCGTTCTCTATAATTATGTATTTATCTACACCCATGCTATAAATTCTCTATAAAAGTTTCTGAAACAGTTAGCTTATTGCCAGCATTAAAACAACCAGTGTCATAGTAACCATAATATCAACCAAACGAGTGTTATTATGTTATACTTTTCATTATGCAACTCGTTTTCAAAAAAAGAAACTTGTCATGCACGCGCGTTTCACTACCACAGCGCAGTAATATGAAAAAGGAACTTATAGGTTATTCGAATTCATGTCGTATCCCGCCGGCCACCTTTTTGTTCCATATTAGTATTGCAAAAAAACTGTTTCAGAACCTTTTATAGAGGATTCATATCATGGGTGTAGATAAAGTCTTGTATGCAACTGTACATAAAATATTAGGTATTAAAAAACAGTTGCATAAATATAAATATATAATATTCCACAACTATCACACAACGCCATCTAGTCCCAAGCTAAGCAGAGCTTGTGTTATGGGTACTAGACAACTGATAAACATACTTATATATTTCTAAATACATAAATATTATAGATAAATTACACCCAGACACAAACTATTAAACAAAGAATGCTGCATTTAAAAAAAAGTGGTGTTTGTATTTAAACTGTAGGTATCTCTTTATTGAAGAGTCCTCAGTAAACGCAATAGTGTTTTAGTTTTTTAAGTACAAGGTGGCGCGAAAGTTGTCAGCCGATGTTCCTTAGCTGTAATTTTTTTTATGAATGCATAACTTTGGTTCTGCTTTTGGATTATGTTTATTTGATGTCATATTTTTTTTCCATTAAGTCGAGGAAATGATATCAGCTAGGTGGCCGCCGCCGGAATAGATGATCATTCGGACCTCATTTTAAGGCATTTTCCATCATTCTACCCAGAACTTCCGGCGGTAGGTCCTCGCATTCTTAACAGATATTCTCTTTGAGGGCTTCATGAGTCTGAGGCTTGTTGACATAGACTCGTGACTTCAGTCTGGGACGGGTAATCAGGTGATCTATCCGGCCAGTGCAAATCGTCAAAATGGGAGATTAGGCGAACCGAAACAATTATTCCGCGTTCTTTACGAGTATAGTGATTCATGTCTTTTGACATGTAAATTATTTCTGTTTACTTCACAAATGTCAAAGTAGAATTGACATTTTCCACTATTTGAAAAAAACTATAGCATCTTCGTGGCAATTCTGCCAGTCTTCTTCTGAGCACGTTTCCGGATGATGAGTACTTCGACGTCTAAGGGCTGATTTGACCAAAGTCAGATATATATTATTCGTGGAATAAAATTGACTTCTGACAGTTCTAGTATGGAAAAACTGTCAAAAATTCAAAATTTATTCTCAGGGTAAGACTTATTCGGGGTATAAAAGTTTTGTGGAATGCGCCCTGAGTATTCTTTGTTTTTGTATTTATTTTTGTAGTACTTAAGTCAATTAATTTAGTATATACTGTAAATAGTTATCTACACAATAAAAATAGCATCTTCCGATAGGGTGATCACTTTTGCGCCACCCATATACTTACATAATTATAATACTATTTTAAAGAAAAAAAAAAAGAACATGACAACTCTGTCCATAAACAAGCTGCACAGAGCTAACTGGAATCCTCCTGTAACTACAGAAACTGCACCAGGTTTTATTAAAAGAAGAAGCAGAAACCTGCACCCTAATTGCGTATCATACTATCGATCGGAATCTAAATCATTTTGAAGCAAATTGCTAATCCATTGCTTCATAAGTTCGAAAAATTTGTCTGCTCAACAGCGTAAATAACGCAATGAATGTTGTTGAACTGTCAAAATGAAACAGATTCTGATTGATAATGTGTTACGCAATTGCCCCGCTGACACATGTCTTTTTCTTTATTTTTCCACGGGTTCTTTTATCGGTTACTAGATAGAAAAAAAGTTTGGGAGAAGCAAACAAGAAATCCAATATATTTTATACTAGCTACCCGTGACAACGTCCGCGTGAAATTTCTTGTTTTAGAATACAATTATACAGGGTGTCCCTGGAAGTATGGATTAAATCGAATAGGGGCGTGGGCAAGGTCATTTCCGAAAGTTTTACAAAAAAAAATACAAAAAAAAACTAAAAAAAAAGAGAAATCGAATCGTTTTAAAGAAATCTTAAAAAAAAACTACCAGGGCTATCAATTTTTTTTTTTTTAGATAGCCCTAATAGTATTTTTTATGATTATTTTCTTTGAGCACTATGCGAAGTGATTGAAATAGAAAGTAATAATCGGTCATAATTTTTGAACCGTAAAAAAATTCACTGACATTCTCAGGGTTAAAAAGTTTGGAAATGACCTTGCCCACGCCCCTATTCGATTTGATCCATACTTCCAGGGACAACCTGTATAGCATCACACATAGCCCACCCGGGCTATTATTTTGTTTTCGCTTAAGGCTTCGTTCTTTCTATTCACTTTTTAGAAAAAAAAGTGATGTCATAGCCCCACCATCCAACCAACCTACCTGCTGCCAATTATACCTTCCTCAAGAATTGAGCTAATAAATGCCAAAAGAATTTTTCAAATCTGACTGGCAGTTCCAAAGATTAACGCGTTTAAACAAAGATACAATCGCTTAATTTTTATTATACAGGGTGAAATTAAATTCATGGGCATCCTTTTAAGGTACGATTCAGACCAACCGGCTCGCGTCGTGCCGCATCGGAACGGAGCCGTACACATGCCGCGGCAGCCGAACGCGTCCGTCGGAGCCGTACCGCTACCGCGGCATGCGTTCGGTTGCCGTGATAGCCGTACGCGTGCCGCGGCAGCCGACAGCGTCCGCTGAAATCCGTACGCATTCCAAGCGCCCAGAAGTGCTGCTCACATTGCGTCGCGTAGACGTAAAGTGAAATTTTATTTAAAATATGGTGGCGTGGGATGTCGTTTTGCTAGCCCTTGCATTAGAGGAAGAAGAAATTTTCCACGACGCACGGCCACCGGCTACGGCTCCGAACGGACCCGACGGCAGCCGATTGGATGCCGACGGCGCAGTTCGGCGCCGTTCGGAGCTGGTCGGGGCCGGTCGGCCGTCGCGACAGCCGAATGCATTCTGCGACACGTCGCGACGCGTCGCGGGATGCCAACGGAGGTAAATATGCGTAAGTTGCATGCAAATATGAACTGTAATTACTGTTGATACATTTCAATGTTCTTTACCGCATTGTAAAATGCCGCCCGGCCCGGCGCGATGCGAGCCGGTTGGTCTGAATCGTACCTAAGGGGTCATGGTACTCATAATTATGAACAATTTTTACTATGGGACCAAACCTGAAATCGCGAAAAAAAAATCAGCTCTTCCCTACATTTTGACGAGTTATGTGACTGTTCACATAACTCGTCAAAATGTAGGGAAGAGCTGATTTTTTTTTTTTTTTGAAAAAATCAGCTGTTCCTTGCATTTCTGTAAATGCAAGGAACAGCTGATTTTTTTCGCGATTTTATGTTTAGTCCCATAGTAAAAGGTGTTCATAATGATAATTACAATGACCTCTAAAAGGATGCCCATGAATTCAATTTCTCCCTGTATTAGTATACACTTAAGGGATGATTTTTCAATCATCTGATAATTTTATTCGACGAATAATTTTGAAATTTTGATAGTTATTTCATACGAAAACTGTCAAACGTCAATTTTATTCCTCGAATAAAAGTTATCTGGCGATGGAAAAATCAGCCCTTATTCTAAGATTCGCTCTCCGAGACTTATACACAAAACTTCTCAGACATTTATTGGCAAATAAATAAAAATATTTCAATAGAAAGAAAAATCAGAATAAGTAGGTACAGTAGGTCACACGTCAGTGGAAGTACTTTGACCTTGACCTAGCCTAGCGTAATGCCGAGTTTAATAGAATAAAAGGCCAGATAATATTGCTTTGATAAGTATGCAGGATTGTCGGATATAGTTGAAATTTAGTAAGAAACCAATGGATGTTGTCGACTGAAGTTTAATTTGATTTGATTTTTTTTTATTTGATTTATTTTGATTTTTTTCGGTTTGATTGACATGAGTTGTTTGTTTTTTTTACTCGAGAACATCCATCGGTTTCTTTCGCTCGTGCATACTTATCTCTTTTATTGACTGTACACTGATATATTTTCTGTTGCGGGCCCATATTGACAGGTGCTGAGTTTGCTATTGGCAAACGTAATATCTATCCTAAGTGACAGCTAAGCAATAAAATTGTTAAGTGAATTTATTTGGCAAGAGTGGATAAAGTGGTTTATAAGGTTAGCTTTATGTTGTGCTTGCTCAGGTATACCCTACTCTTTGCTTAGTGCTTTACTTTATGTAAATAATTTCATCACCACTGCTCTCAAAAATGGTGAAGGAAAAGATCGTGAGGAAACGCCCATGTTCTAGAACTAAAAATTCGAAGACATACTTATGTGACATCTACTAAAGTAGGTACCAACTCGCACTGGGGCCTCGTGTTAGTTTACAGTCCACTCCCTCTCATCGAGAGCTGGCCCGAATCCCAGCAGTGGGAATAATGATTAGAAAACAAAACTGTATATTTGTAGTTGCTTTAGAGATAAACCTTTGTACTGAAGATTCTATCTTCTTACAGCAACTACCTATTTTTAGCTGCAGAAGTTACAAACAAGTATTAGTTGCATTGTGGCGCCCACATGCGGTGCAGAGTGAGTTGCTTGAAAATTTGCGTTCAGCAGCTTAAACCGTCTGTTTTAATACGTGTACGTATACGTTATACGTGTTTTAATATTCCTCAACGTAAGAATACGGCGTCTGTAGTTTGTTACTGAAGATGCCTAAGGCACTGGAACTCCCACGCTTCGACGAAACACAGCAGGCTGCTTGACGCCGAACTTCGGTGGGAAGGTGGTCGCTAACCAGACGGACGTTAGCCCTACCACCGCAAGGGAAGAATTGGCCAGTCAAATAAGGTGTTGGATGTGACTGTCAGGATACGCCGAGTGCTCGGTTCAGTTGAGTAACTGGTAGAACAAACTGCGCTAGACGAGGAGGCTTCTTCATGTATCCCAAAATCTCTATAGAAATTTTGGCCCATCTGCAGATGGCCCAGTAGTTAAGACCTCAGCCCTCATGTACGAGGTTGTGGGTACAAATACAGGCAAGTACCAATGTTACTTTTTCAGTTCATAATGTACTTTCTGAGGTTATCTTCGACATTAATGCTATCGGTGAAGGTAAACATCGTAAGAAAACCTCGACTTATAGGTAGTTAATAATATGAGTCTGAAATCGCCAAATCGTCCTGAGTAAGCGTGGTGATCAATGAAGCCTATTCTCGTGGAGATAAGGCACGAGCCGAGAAGAGGTGAGAAGAGGCTTTTACCCTACAGTGGGACAAAAATAGGCTAGCAGCATTATTTACAGAAACTGTGGCGCTACGAGAAAGTATAAATACCTACACGCAAAAGAAAATGGCGCGTCAATTTCGAGTGGTAACTAAGGTCGCAAGTTCGTAACCTTTTATTAAAGGTCCAATCACAAAGAACAGAAACTATTTACTTTTAAAAGCCCCAAAGCTTTGTTCCCCTAATCCTTCAATTACTCAGTTGGTTTCATATAGATTGTGTGAATCTTGTCGGTCGAAACGTAGACCCTTGTCTGGAAGTGTCCGGATACCCAACGTATTTCGTTCAACCTGTCAATCCGATGTCCGTTTTAATTTTGCGAATCTTGGTCCGATCAAATAATAGTGGACGAAAATATTTCCTTTTTCATCTTAGGGGATAGAGGGGAGATGGCTGACGGCTTGCCCTTTAACTGTGTTGGACTTGTGAGGGACTCAAAATATTGGTCCCGTACATACATATGGTTATATTTTTATGGTGCTTACACTGAAGTATGTTGACGATATTTTTAGAATAGAAAACCCATAGATGCGATTTTCTTAACTAGTGTCAATGGTTTTTCGCTACAGATACCTACCAAATATAAGACGCCCCGTTGGTATACTGGTCGTAAGCGCTACTGCTGAGCATGAGGTCCTAGGTTCGATTCCCAGGGCGGGCAAAGTGTTATTGAGGTTTTCCATCTGGAATTTCTCAGTAGCCCGGAGTCTTGGGATGCAATTGGGATGCATGAAAAAGCCTCTTCGTGGAGCGCAGTTTGTTCCGCCAGTTATGTGACCTTACCGTATAATGCGAAGGCACGCTTATAATACTAGCATTTTGTTAAAAACATAATATTATCGTGCATATAGGTAATTATGCGCGTACCTGCTCTTGTTTTCTTAAGGACGGTGTTATGCTGAAGGTGGTATAGAAAAAATATTCTGCTGAAATATGCTGTTTTGCTTTATTTAGGGTTACATGTGAACGTTACGATTTTGAAAATGTTCAACAAGTTTGCTGTTAGGTGTTTCCTAATTTAGCAATAGTTATCACGTTCTGTATTGTATTCTGTTGTATACCGACGTATTTAAATGAATAAATAAAGGAAAAATTAATTAAGTTTATTAATCAAAAAGAAACAATACAATTTAGCCAAATTCGGTGAGACACAAACTACCGAATTTAGCGAAATTGTATTGTTACCTTTTGTATTGCTTTGATTTTCTTTTAATAATTATCTCGTCATATTATTTTGTAATCAGCGATATATGACATGATATAAAAACAAAAACTTTACACCCACGTTTTAAAAAGTTTCAAAAACTACTCAATGTCCCGACAACGTAAATTCTCACATCAAATTGACCTCACAGACTACAAAAAATCAAAACAACACTGACTTTGAAAAACAAGCATGAAACAGGCAACTTCTATAAACAACTAAAGGAAGAAAGAAAAATTACGAATTTATCAACACAATTCACAACCATGTCGAACAAAACGCAAATGGAACAAAGTCCTATTTATAGGTACAAGTGACTTTTTACATCCATTTTGCTGAAACATCGCGCCTAATGCAAGTCAAGTGCGTTCATTTACACGGAAAAATCCTTAATCATGGCGGTTCTACCGTACTCTAATAAATGGTCGAGGTTGTATCGTAGATTCGAGGCATTGACGCACAACGGCGAGGGTAGGAGAAATAAGTATTTGTAAATATAGGTAGGTTTCAAAAGTATATATGTCGCAGCCAACCGGTTTATTTAGCCGCTTAGTTAACCGCCTAGGCTTTTAACTATACGGCGGCCGTTCAACTAACGCGTAACAATCAATCAATCAACTCAGCCTATCGCAGTCCACTGCTGGACATAGGCCTCTCCCAGACTGCGCCACAGCACCCTGTCCTCCGCTTTCCGCATCCAGTCGACCCCAGCAACCTTCTTTAGGTCGTCTGTCCATCTAGCGGGGGGGCGTCCTACACTGCGCTTGCCGGTACGCGGTCTCCACTCCAGGACTCGCCTGCTCCACCGGCCATCAGTCCTTCGACAGACATGGCCAGCCCACTGCCACTTCAGTTTGCTTACTCTGCAAGCTATGTCGGTAACTCCGGTTCTTTTCCGGATAATTTCATTCCTGATTTTATCCTTCAAAGAGACTCCGAGCATAGCTCGCTCCATAGCGCGCTGAGCGACCTTGAATTTGTGGACCAGCCCGACCGTCAGTGTCCACGTTTCAGCACCGTATGTCATGACGGGCAGGACGCACTGGTTGAAGACCTTAGTCTTCAAACACTGCGGGATAGGCGACGAGAAGACTTGACGGAGTTTTCCAAATGCTGCCCAACCCAACTGGATCCTTCTTTCAGCTTCCTTCTCAAAGTTGTGTCTACCGAGCTGAATGACTTGTCCTAGGTAGACATACTCCTTCACAACTTCGAGAAGCGACCCTTCGATGTGGATTGGACTCGGCAAGACATGCGAATTGTACATGACTTTCGTCTTGTCCAAATTCATGCCGAGGCCAACACGCCGGGAGGCTCCATTTAGGCTGTGCAGCATTTGGTCTAGCTGTTCCAACGTCTCTGCCATTATGACGATGTCATCGGCAAATCGAAGATGGGAGATGTACTCGCCGTTAATGTTGATACCCTGTCCAGTCCAGTCCAGCGTCTTGAAAACGTCTTCCAACGCGTTGGTAAACAATTTAGGGGATATTACATCCCCCTGTCTCACCCCCCTGAGCAGTTGGATGGGGCTGGTTTTCTGATTCTGGATCTGGACAGTCATCGTTGCAGCGTCATACAAACATCTCAACACTTCGATGTAGCGCCAGTCAATTCGACATCGTTGCAGAGAGGCCAGAACTGCCCATATTTCGATGGAGTCGAAGGCTTTCTCGTAGTCCACAAATGCCATACACAGCGGCTGATTGTACTCCTCGGTCTTCTGTACAATTTGTCGAACAGTATGGATGTGGTCTACGGTACTGAAGCCTTTCCGAAAACCGGCTTGTTCTGGCGGCTGGAACTCGTCAAGTCTCCTGGCGAGACGGTTCGTGACGACTCTCGAGAACAGCTTGTATACGTGGCTCAGAAGTGAGATGGGTCTATAGTTCTTCAGTAAGGATTTGTCACCTTTTTTGAAGAACAGAACCACCGCACCCCTGCTCCACGCCTCGGGCGTTGTACCCTCTTGGATAACGGAATTAAAGAGACTCGCTAGCTCCTTCAGGACTGGAGCCCCGCCCGCTTTAAGGAGCTCTGTCGTTATTCCGTCATCCCCAGGTGCCTTGTTGTTCTTTAACTGCTCGAGAGCCGCCCTAATCTCGCATTGGTCGATATCCGGGATGTCCTCCGTGTAGTGGCGCGTTAATTCGGCTCGATGGTCATCTGCACTATGCCCCGCTGGTTTCATCGTCCGTGTTGAGTATAGGTGCCCATAAAAATCCTCGACTTCCTCGAGTATCTCGGACTTGGAAGTCACGATTCTGCCATCCGCAGTTCTTAGTTTCGTCAGATGGGACCTCCCTAATTGCTGAGCGAACACTTTCGACCCTCGGTTCTGCTCAATCGCGTCCTTAATGTCACGGGTGCTGGAGCACCGAAGGTCTCGTCGCGTCAGCTTCCTAATTTTTAGGTTTAAGGCCCTCTTATCTGACGAAGACGGCTGCATAGATGGCAACTCTCGTCTTTCCCTCATAAGTCCGAGAGTTTCCGAGGAAAGTTTAGACACCTTACTTTTTCGCTGCGACGGGAAAAACCTGCGGGACACGTCGCGTAGTGCTTTGACCACCTCGTCAGCTTTCTCGTCAACATTGCCTGTGGTTTCCAACAGGGCGAATCGATTTTGAAGTTCCAGTTGGAACTTTTCGGATCCTAGAGCGGCTTGGAGCTGCGTAGGTCGGAGTGTAGGCCTCATCATGCGGAGTCTCTCAGCTCTGAAATTGATATTCAAAGTGCCTCGGACAAGCCTGTGATCGCTTCCGGTATTAAACCTACTAATCACGGAGACATCTCTAAATATATGCTTCCGATCCGTCATGATGAAGTCTATCTCGTTCCTTGTCACGTTATCGGGGCTTTGCCAGGTCCACTTCCTTTGGGGTTTCTTTTCGAAAAACGAATTCATTAAGAAGAGCCCCTGCGACTCCAAAAAGTTGACCAACATTTGCCCCCTGTGATTCCTGCGTCCCAAACCGAACGGTCCGACCTTAGATTCACCGCGTTCTTGTAATCCCACTTTGGCATTGAAGTCCCCCATAACAACGTTGTAGTGGGCCTTTGTCGTACTGTGCATTGCCTTGGCAATATCCTCGTACATGGCCTCCGCTGTTTCGTCAGAGCATGTCGAAGTCGGCGCATATACCTGTATCACTTTCAGGTAGTACCTGTCAGTGAGTTTCAGTACAAGGTACGCTACCCGTGTTGACACACTACTGATTTCCACAACGCTGCTAGTGAGTTCCTTGTTGACTAGAAAGCCGACCCCGCCTTGGGAGAGGTGATCACCTTCGCGGAAGTAGAATAGGTGGCCTGACTCCAGAGTTATCGTGTCCTCCCCCTGCAACGCGTAACGGCCTGAATGAATTATAGTTTACGTTGGAACTGTAACTAATCACGCGCGAGCTAAATTGGTCACAGTAACTAAGCCAGGGCACCCCGACCAAATGGGTTAGGTTAGGTTAGGACTGTGATCAGCCGCGTGCGAGCCGAGAGAGCGAAGCGAGGCGAGCACTACTTCCAAAGGCCAGGCGGTTAACTAAACGGCTAATTTAACCAGTTGGCTGCGACATACATTTCGAAACAGAGAAGTAATTGTGTCCCAAAATCGTAAGACGTTAAACAAAAACGGCTCACTAAAAAAAATACTGTCCGCATCGCTGTCTACAAGAAAAGTGCCCAAGGGGCACAAAGTCACCTTTTAGTTATTATTATTAATTTAGTCTTTTATTTTTCTCTCATTGTCATTCAGTAACGCTTTAGGTAACGGTAGTTCCTGTCAAAGCAGTAAAATTCTGGCTTTGTCACGAGATTTTAAGGATTATATTATATCAATTATTTTTACGTTAAAAATACTTACTTGCGATTATAATAAGAACTTTATCACAGCTTTATTATAAGTGTTGCAAATTTAAGTGAGGATGGTTGCTAATGAAAAATGGTAATTCAAAATAAAAACTGATTACTGAGTTATCTAAGATGACTTTCAAAGATCTATTCCCCACTTGACACAGATCGTCGACATTATTTTTTTTTATTTTTCGCCATGAAAAACTTATAGCTAAGTATTTCATCAATTCATCATCATTCTTGTACCCTGATCTCAATTTACTTGGAGTCGGCGCAACATTTTTCTTCTATACTTCTCTATTAGGCGCCATCATCGTCAAAAAAGTAATAACTATGTAAGTACCAAAATTACCCGAATTTCATTAGAAACTAGCAAATATTCTGAGGTCATAAGTTATGACTTCTAGACGCCCGCTAAACAACGGCCACCGCCCTCCATGTAATACAACAGAAAATACGCTATTTCATAAAATGGGGCGTAATTTTTAACCGACTTCAAAAAAGGAGGTTCTGTATTCGACACGTATGTATGTTTGTATGTCCGCGATTTTCTCAAAAACTAATGAACCAATTTTGGTCATTCTTTCACTAATGTGATCTACATACTTTCAGAATGGTTTTAGTATATAATACATCAGGTAATTATTCTTATGTACGAAGTTATATGCATAAATGTACTGCATCTCCGGCATTTCTATGCGAATTTTGACGATTCTTCTAGTCAGTGTCTTCAATTCTTCAACGCACTAGTGTTAATTGAATTTGTGTGGGGTAGGTACAATTAAAAAGTAAAAAATAAAAACTTTTTTACAAAAAAAAAAACAACCGACTTCAAAAAAAACACTACAAAGTGATAAATAACTTTAATTTCGGAAGTCGGTGTCTAAAAACGAAAATGCGGACCCAACGACACCGACTTCCGAAACTAAAGTTATTTATCAGTTTGTAGTGTAATTTTTTTTTAAGTGGGTTGTTTTTTTTTATAAAAAAGTTTTTTACAATCTATATTTCTTAAAATGAATAGACTCTTAGCACGATACGTAACAAAGCCCTACGAATCGGACAAGCTGTTTTGAACATTATCGTAGATGTAGACACTTCTGTGTGAGCGACAGAGTCCTATACCCGAATCACGTTAGCGTGGCAATAGCGGTCATTGCCCTTTCCCTAATATCTCACCCAAACAATAAACTATGTATGTTTATTGTTACTTTTTGTAATTGGAACATGTTACAGATCGCGATAGAATATGGGTTAAGGACGTTAACGGGCTTTATTTCAGTTTTTGAAATAAAGAACGCTTGAAAATGTAGGCAGGTAAATGACCGCGATTGCGACGCTAAAGCGATGCGGGTATAGTTCTTGCATAATTAAAACCTACTCTAGATAGGTCTCACCGTGACGTTTTTTCTAGTTGCTCATCACCTCGTGTGCTGTCTTCAGATCCAGTGTATCTGGAAATTCTTTGCCGTTAGCTTGCTTCAGCTCGTTCCAAGGTTGATCGCCCGCTCAGACCTGAGCCATGGCGCCGCCGTTTCCACTAAGAATCGTCTCGCTACAGTCGCTCGCAGTAGTGGCGCGTCGACAGAAATATTTCACCATTATCCAAAAGCAGCATTAAACAAAAGCTACTTTGTGACCAAGTGGATACGGGACTTAGGTACACCTATGTCCACTTGGTCACAAAGCAACTCTTGTCTTGGCCACGTCCGCGTAGTACTCCAAACTGGCTTGCATCCTTGCATCGTCGAGTTTACGCCGCTGCGCGCTGCCGTAGACTCGGCCCTCGATGCCATCGCCTCGCCGTGTCGACTGTTAACTTCGTGGGTCGTCGCTACACCAAATAAGAATGGCCGCCGAGAATTTGATTTTTTTTTTTGTTCTTGAATAATTCGTCGTCCATCTTCATTAATTTCCCAATTTTCCACTTTTTTGGGTGTGAATGGTGAGAAACAAAACAATCAAATGCCAGGATGGGGTGACTGTTTGATTTAATTTGCACTGCACACCGCCATCTTCCTACCCTACTTCTCTCTCTCTCACACTCTCCCTCTCGCTCACACAATACTACCGTCATCTCCACTATTATTCTGTCATGAATAATCTTGGGTACATACATAAAGTCTGTCTCCTATGGGGTAAGCAGAAACTACATAACGCCACTGGTAACGACCCTTACTTACTGCTTTTGCTTTGGTTAAAGCGTTATCTAAATTAATGCAAATTTTAATGACTGCAAACTTGTTACGATTACAGTTTGTAATTTACGCAATATCAATCTTAATTACAAAAAGGCGAAAGTCTGCCAACCAGTCTTACCAAGGTGTTTCGTATAACCCTGTAACTGGGTTGTGGGAGGTCAGATAGGCAGTCGCTCCATGTAAAATGCTGGTACTCAGCTGCATCCGGTTAGACTGGAAGCCGACCCCAACATAGTTGGGAAAAGGCTAGGCAGATGATGATAATGATGAATCTTAAATAAAAAGAAAATAACTTTTAAATTACGCAACGTTTTTTTCTTCCTTTTGCACGTAGTATGAACGTAACGTTTCTTTCAGTAAACACGTTGAAAGTTTGTTTAAGTGAACCCATTCAAAGATTCTCTGCAAATAAAATCACGTACATTCGTACTTCTTCGTTTCCTTTAAGTTTTTCCAATCTTTTAATGCCTAACTTGCTGGCTAAAAGACTTTCAAAAATCTTTAGAATTTTAGAATAAATATTAACAGGGACTAATTACACTTTCTGAAATAATGTTATTATGATTTAATAGCAAAACCATTTGATTCTTTTCTGTACATAATTATAATTATTAAAATCGTTGCGATGAAAAAACCAGCTGTGCATTTGTGTAAATTTAGGGTAGAGCTGATTTTTTTTTCGCGATTTCAGGTTTGGTCCCATAGTAAGGCGATTGGCACACTGCTGCGTTTCACGCAGCGGTGTGCGGGAAACGGAGCCAAATTCCACGCGCGTGAGTGCGTTTTTATTGAATTTGTATGTAAAAAATCACGCGCGTGGGTGCGTTATCTGCGCCCCGCTGCATCATGCGGGGCAGTATGAGAATCGCCTAAAAGTTGTTCATGATGATGAGTACAATCTTCCACTTCGATTTGTCGCATGATTTAAATTTCACACTGTATTTTGGCCTCTGTGACCAAATCTACAAACGAGTCAAACAATCCAGTTATACAACAGTCCCGGAATTAACGCACACCACATATACTGATTGTAGGAGAAAATTTATTTATTTATTTATTTCACAAACAATTTACATTGTGTTTGAAATCATCCATAGGATAAAAATAACATTCATAATACAAGTAGGTACCTAACACATATAAAAATTAACAACATAACTCACAAACTCACATTATCTTCATCAAAATTAACATCATGATAAAACCAAACAAATAAAATACCTACAATAAAATTTTCAATGTCAACTCATTAAGAATTTAAGATTAGAAATAGAAATCATTTATAAATTAAAACAAAAAAAAAATTAATAAATAGTATGCAATAATAGGAATAATAATACATTTGTCGTATACTACATTTGTCGTGTAAATTGTGGTCACATTACAAATCTACGCACGCACACAGACACACACTTATAAAGGTGTAGCGTAGTAGGTATTTCGTCCGTTTTGGTTTGTTTTGATTGTACAGACTGGGCATATCAACCTACCCGAAACTGTCAAATTTTCCCAAACAACTTTGAGCCTTATACTTAAGTGATAAAGTTAAAAATCTATTATAGAAACTTGACAAATTGTAGTAGCGTGATGTGTACATCGAAATTCGAAAGTGTAAAATAGTCGAATCAATTATGGAGCAATTGTTAATTACATTACTGCACGATACGTCATACCTGTCAATGGATCCTTCTTGGTGTTGCCAGCAGTCGTTAACATGGCACCCGAGCAGAGGAACATCAGAAATGTTCGGCACGATGAGACGTACGTGTAGAGCTTTGCCGGTGCTCTTCAGCTCGGGTGCTGTCTCCTGGTGCGGCGTATACAGAAATTTTTGCGTCACCTCGTCCCAAGATTTGAACGGCCGCCCGGCCGCTCCAACCTGAGCAAAAGCGCTGCCGTTCACACGTTCACAAATTTTAATTTAACATAGTTTGTATTTCTAGAAAAAATTAAAAAAACACCCCTAGGATTTTTTTTCGTGGGACCCAGTTTTTATTACATCAGCTATCTGCCAGGGAAAGTCCCGTCAACATCGGACCAGCCATTTCAGAGATTAGCCGGAACAAACAGACAGACAAAAATTGAAAAAAATGTTATTTTGGAATATGTACCGTGTATACATCCATATGCATTTAGTAAAAACAACCGACTTCAAAAAAAAAAACTCTACAAACAGATAAATAACTTTAATTGCGGAAGTCAGTGTCGTTGGTTCCGCATTTTCGTTTTTTGACACCGACTTCCGGAATTAAAGTTATTTATCACTTTGTAGTGTTTTTTGTTTTTTTGAAGTCGGTTGTTTTTTTTTTGTAAAAAAGTTTTTATTTTTCACTTTTTAGTTGTACCTACCCCACACAAATTCAGTTACCACTAATGCATTGATGAATTGAAGACGCCGACAAGAAGAATCATCAAAAATTCGCATAGAAATGCCGGGGATGCAGTACATTTATGCATATAACTTCGTACATAAGAATAATTACCTGATGTATTATATACTAAAACCTTCCTGAAAGTATGTAGATCACATTAGTGACCGAATCATCAAAATTGGTTCATTAGTTTTAGTAAAATCGCGGACATACAAACATACATACATACATACGGGTCGAATACAGAACCTCCTTTTTTGAAGTCGGTTAAAAAGCGGTTATTTTAATATTACAAACAGACACTCCAATTTTATTTATTTGTATGTATATGTACTTTTTTATTTATTTTTATGTATGAGTACTTAATGTTGTTGTTGAAGGCCAGCACAAAAAAAGTGGAAAAATATGGGGGAGAGCTTTGCCCAGCAGTGGGACTACACACGTTAACTGAAAAATGTTGTAGAGGATACGACTTCCGATTAACTTAAATTATGCCAATAGAATCCACAGTCACTTCACCGAAACCGCGGGCACAGTGGCTCAAGAATAAATATGTACAGGGACTAATAATAATTTTCAAAATAATTTTATTCAGAGAAAACTTTTGATTAAAAATCAAAACCTTTCTCTTCTAGACTTCAAATCAAATTCAATAGGCTACCTACTTTTTAAGAATAAATAATAAAGAAGAATAAATCCTGAATACATAGAGACGCTTACAATTTATTCAATACAAACTTGGATAAATATAAAAAAAAGGTTCTGAATAAAAGTAAGATTAACATACGCAAACTAGGTTACTATTCATGATGATATTATAATACTCCAATATTTATATTATTACAGAAACGTAACCAAGAAGTTTCCTTGGGTAAAACATTTAATTTTATTTTTATTTGATTAAGGAAAACCTGGGGAGATTGTGTAAATTAAATATCGTATCTCAAACTCAAAGCATTTATTTCAATTAAACCATTTAAAGGCACTTTTGAATTGTCAAGAGGTCGGAAAATATGAAGCTACAGATAGGTATGCATTCTAAAGAACGGGCAAGAAACTCCATGGACACTCTTTTATATTATATTTTTACAAAAATATTACTTACATTATTAATGTTGAATTTATAATTATAATATGTGAGAACGATGTGCATAAAAAAGACGTACACGTTACAAGCGTCCAGAGTATAGCAAATAGTAACAAAACAAACAATCCAAAAATAAAATAACCACACTAATATTATAAAGGCGAAAGTTTGTGAGTGTGTGTGTTTATATGTTTGTTACTTCTTCACGCTCAAACGGCTGGACTAATTTTGATAACATTTTGTATGGAGGTAGCTGATACCCTTGATTAACATATAGGCTACTTTTTATCACGATATTCCCACGGGATCGACATTTACGCGGGAGAAAACGCGGGGCGCAGCTAGTTAAAAATAAAGCGCTAAGTGATGACCAGCCCCAACTGACGGTGTTCTTTCACGAACATGACGCATAGTTCAACCATTTTGCAGGGAGCTAAATGATGCAACACACACATATGAGGGGGTTCCGTAATCAGTGTAACGTCTCAGCGATTTTGATCGTTTTCAATTACGGGAATTGGTCATGTTGCTAAAAGAGGTCTTATCACTGATCAAGTCAGATGATAAAAGTCAGGCAAATGGGCACGAAATCTGTCATATCCTGTCTTGAGTAAACGTTTGTTCTTTTTTCCAAAACCAGAGGATCCTGTAAATGGGTCGCGAGCTTATGTCATGAAATCTGATGTTCGGCCATTTTCAACTAGGGGTCGCTAAGCCCGACGCCATTTTTATTCCCGAGAGGAACTCGGCTTAAAGAAAAATGTTTGTAAAAGTAATTAATTAGGTTTAAACACAGACGTGGAACGTTTAAATAAGGTCGCATTTTGACTTAGGGCTAATAAAATCGAGTTACTGTTACTGTTGGGAATCGCACCCAACAGACACGCAGACGGCACGCGCAGGCGACAGGCGAGCGAGTGAAGGTGCAGCGCGGGGAGCCTGCCCGGCCAGCGGCACTCGCTTCCTCGGAGCCCACCGCGACGGACGACACTCAGAACGATTCATTAATATCATATATGTTTGTCCGGGCAGTTACTTGTAGATATAATCGGCAATATACCGAGCCTTATACAGTCCACTATTATTTTATTTACCCCACAACGAGCAAGTCGAACATTGGTCCTTCTAGGATCTCGCCGGTTATTTTTCAAAAAGTAACGGTCTTGGAAGAAAACTTCAAACTCGAAGCTCCTCAACTGCGGTCTTCAGCAGCGGCAGTTCCTGCAGGAGTCGTCAATTTCCTGTCGAAGAAACTACGCACAGCTCCCGCACACGCCCAGAGAAGAAGTGTCTAGAAGTCGGCCGTACAACGGACTTTGGACCCGTCGAAAGTTCGAGTCATCGTCAAGGACAAAGAAGAACTTGCAACATCATCGGTTATCCTATGGATGGTTAAAGTATTGAGTGAGTTCGTTCCAATTTGTCCCTTATTATCTTTTCCTATTCTTTCTCTTATTTCAAGTTTAAATAGCAATAATTTAAGTGAGTGCTTTCAATTACTTTCACTTTAAATCATTTGAAGATAAACCATTCTTATTCATAGCCTTGCATTTATCAAAACTCAATTATTCTGCTTACAAAGCTACTGCATAACCTTTTTTATATTTCCCCATCTGTTAACGTTTACTACGCTGCTTATTTAAAACAGCTGATCGCTCGACGACACACTTGCGCGTCAGGTGTTCTTTTGTTCGCACTATAGTTAGCTAGCTACATTTTTTTATCTTCGCATATAATAAACTGGTTTCTTATCTATCATTACTTTGTTTGTGAATTAGCGCTTGAGAATTTAAAGCTATGGCTGACGAAAAAGTTGAGAAACTCGTTAGAAAACGCAGCTGTATGAAATCTAAACTCACTATTTTTGGCAATTACCTTCACATGCTTGAAAGTTGCGGCGAACCTAGTAGCTTACAACTTATAGATTTGGAAACTAGGTTTAAAAAATTTGATAGCTTATATGTGGATTTCGACAAATTACAGAGTGACATCGAGTTGTTGGTGGAAAACCCCGATGACGAGATCAAGGAGCGCGAGCAGTTTGAGAACCAGTATTATAAGCTGGTGGCGACGGCGCGGAGTCTGCTCGGCGCTCGTCCCCCCCAGTCTAGCAGTCAACAAGATGGTTACGTAACGGGTGATGAGGATGTGCAGGCAGGTGGCTTTAAATACGATTGTGTTAGGTTGCCAAAAATAAATTTACCAGTTTTTCAGGGAAACTATCAACACTGGCTGGAATTTAGAGACACTTACATTTCGCTCATTCATTCGCGAAAGGACATGGACAACGTTAATAAATTGCACTATCTGCGTGCGTCTCTTAAAGGTAGTGCGTTGCTAGTCATAGATAGTTTAGATTTTAAAGCTCAGAATTACGAGTCCGCTTGGAATTTATTGTGTAATAGATACGACAACAAAAGATTGCTCGTTAATAATCATGTTCGGGCGTTATTTAGCGTTGAGTATATGCAGAGTGAATCATGTTCTTCTATTCGTAACCTTATTGATGTCACGAATAAAAATCTTCGTGCCTTGACAACGTTAGGTCAGGACACTGAGTTTAACTTACGGGATACCCTCATAATCCACATGATGTCCGAAAAACTTGACGGTGTCACACGTAGGGAATGGGAAGAACATCGAAACACTTTAGATAACCCACCTTCGTTAGATTTTTTTTTAAAGTTTCTTAGCAACAGAGCTGACTTATTAGAAACTTTGCAAGAACATAAAAGAAACATCAATAAAGTACAACAGGCAGACACTTCCAAACATAATTCTAATCTTCTTACAGCTACAAAATCAGAACAAAAAACAAATGAGAATAATAATAAAGATAAAAAATTAAATAATAATAATAATAAAAGAAAATTAACATGTCCTATGTGCAGTCAGACTCATTTTTTATTTAATTGTGATGCCTTCAGAGCCCTGTCTGTTGAAGCTCGTATACAAAAGGCCAAAGAGACAAAGGTCTGCCTTAATTGTCTACGATTTGGGCACGCAGAATCAAGGTGCAACCTCGTACCTTGCAAATACTGCAAGAAGAGGCATAGTACTCTGCTTCATCTACATGAGGCAGAAACAACTCCGTCTCCTGAACCAGTGATTCCCGTCAACAACTTTGCCGGTTCAACTAATGTTCAGCAGTTTACTACTCCTTCGAATGTTTTGCTTTCCACAGCGATCGTGAGAGTGGTTGACAGCAAGGGCGACGTGCACAATGCCCGCGTACTTCTGGACAACGGCAGTACGGGCAACTTCGTAGATGAGTCACTGTGCGGTAAGCTGGGTTTGTCACGACGTAGTGCGAGCGCCACCGTGACAGGTATAAATAATAATACTTCTTATTGTACACAGTCTTGCAGCCTTACGATTATGTCCCACTATGATGACGACTGTAAACTTACTGTAGACTGTCACATTTTACCTCAGATCACTAGAGCTTTGCCGTCTTCATTTATAAACACCGATAACATTCCTCTTCCATTGGGAATAAGTCTAGCTGACCCAACATTTAATATACCGGCAGCTATAGACATCTTACTTGGGGCCGAGGTATTTTGGTCCGTCTTATGCAATAATTCTATAGACTTAGGTAAAAATCAGCCTAAGTTATACGAAACGAAATTGGGTTGGTTAGTGTCAGGGTACGTTGCCCGTCATAAGTCACACTCTTCTTCTCCCGTTTGTCATTTTTTAAATGAGAACGCCGACCCAGACTTATCTCGTTTTTGGGAATTAGATACCATTGCAGCCAAGCACTCCTTATCTCCTGAGGAGCGTGCCTGTGAGCAGAGCTTTAAGGAACATACATATCGTAAAGACGACGGACGCTTTGTTGTAACCATGCCACTGAAAAAAGATCCTTCAGTCTTAGGCGATTCCTTTTCAAAGGCAAAGTGTCGGTTCATGTCACTAGAGCGTAGGTTTCTTAGGGACCCTGTCTTCAAAAGCAGGTATGTTGAGTTCATGCAAGAGTATGAACGCCTAGGTCACATGACTGAAGATAAGGAGTCTTCGCCGAGCTGTCTTCAGGGTAATAACTATTTTTTACCCCACCACGGCGTCATCCGTGAATCAAGTACAACTACCAGGCTTCGTACAGTTTTCGATGCGTCGGCCACCACTAGTACTGGTGTGTCACTAAATGACATCCAAATGGTTGGCCCGACTGTACAAGAAGATATCATTTCGATACTGCTACGCTTTCGCCAGCATAAATATGTTGTAACTGGTGACGTTGAAAAAATGTACAGAGCGATTGAACTTCATCCTTCTCAACGCTCTCTACAAAAAATTATCTTCCGCTCTGATTCTAAAGAGCCTTTAAGAACATACAAACTCAACACGGTGACTTATGGCACGGCAAGTGCGCCTTACTTAGCCACCAAATGTTTGGTGAGTTTAGCTTCTAGCGCCCCTGATGATGACGTCAAACAATCAATTCAAAGAGACTTTTATGTTGACGATTATCTGGGAGGCTCTGATTCTATAGATAAAACAATCGATATTGCTCAGGGAGTCATATCTACCTTAAAATCAGCGCAATTAAATTTAAGAAAATTTAAATCTATACATATAATAAAACTGTAGAAAAGAAGTTTTTGTACATTAAAAAAAAAATAAAAATATATAGCCAGGGTGTTAAAGGACAACCAATAGAACCCAATTCCAGCATTTTTAGAATTTTTGTCTGTTTGTCTGTTTGTATGTTTAGTTATCCGAGCATCACGTAAAATGTACGAAATAAATGTAGATAACTTTTATACACAACGATTTAGCGTAACTTGAAGTAACATTTAGTTTTTGTTTCATTGCAATCGGTTCAGTCTATCAAAAGATTTTTGAATTTAAAGTGTACCTACCAGAAGTAAAATTAGTTAACGTGTGTTAATATGCACTTGGTCTCACAACTTTACGTTTATATATATTTGCGTTAATAATTATATAAATTGAAGTAACATTGAGTTTTTTGTTTCATCGTAATCAGTTCACACACACCTAAAAATTGTAAATTAGAGAATTCTAAGTGTTTCAGAAATAAATATTAAAACAGCGCCATCTGTGGACAAAATTAGTTAATGTGTGTTAATATGCACTTGGTCTCATAACTTCACGTTTATACACAACAATATTTGCGTTAAAAATTATAAATTGAAGTAACATTGAGTTTTTTGTTTCATCGTAATCAGTTCACACCTAAAAAAAGACGGGTTGCACTCCGGGAGTGCCGGCAGAAGAGAAAACTTGAATATTAACGTTGAAATTAATCAATTATTAATTTAATTAATATAACTAATTTTTTTTCACTACTTCTGCGTCACTTTTTTCATTTTACGTCCACGTCCACGTCCATCCTTCCATCCATCCATTGTCGTGTGTCACTTAGTTCACTTCGGTTGGCGCCGCCGTAGAAAGAGAGGGGGGGGGGGGGGGAATCTCTCCTGACGGTCACGTGTCCTGACGCGATGTCCTGACGCGAGTTTAACATTTTTTACCCATTACAAAAAGTGTGCAACGCCGCTAAAGAAGTTTTCACTTTCAAAAATGTAAATTTGAAAATTATAATATGGACTACATCTGGAGATCAACTACGTGCAGTATTGAATATTAATAGCACTTCGATAGATGGCGTCGTTATGGTTTGCCCACACCGGTAGTCGATGGACAGAGAGTACGTATCAGAAATTAGTTACAATCCCGTGGAACTCGAAGAAATTTTACAAAATGACTGCGCAAATTTGACAGAGGAACAGCGCCAGACGTTTGATAGGGAATGCTGCAGTGTAGATAACGCCTCGGGTGAAATCCTGTTTTTAGACGCACCGGGTGGCACAGGGAAAACTTTCCTAACCAATGTTATTTTGGCTCGAATAAGGAACCAAAGTAAATTGCCCTTGCTGTCGCCTCTTCAGGGATAGCAGCCACATTATTGCCTGGAGGAAAAACGGCACACACAACATTTAAAATTCCTATCGACTTGGACCGTACGGAAAGCCCGGTTTGCAACATATCACGAAATAGCGATAAAGCAAAGGTTTTACGCGATTGTGTTTTAATTATTTGGGATGAGTGCACAATGGCAAACCGCAAAGCTGTAGAAGCAGTGAATAGAACTTTGCAGGACATAAGGCAAAATGACCGGCCGATGGGAGGCATTACGGTACTGTTCTGCGGTGATTTTCGGCAGACACTCCCGATAGTACCCCGAGGAACGAGAGCCGATGAAATTGCTGCATGTCTGAAGAGTTCTGTTTTATGGCGCAATATATCATCTAGGTAGGTACACACCTGAGCGGAAATATGCGTGCACAGTTAGGAGGCTGCGAAAATGCACAGGAGTTTTCCAATTTATTGTTACAAATAGGCGATGGCACATACCCCGTACAAGAAGATGGAAAAGTTAATTTGGTCGCTAATCTCTGTTCTTGCGTTACATCACAACAAGAGCTAATTTCTTCTGTGTACGGAGATTCCACAAATATGGGAAATCAAACCGGTTCTTGGCTATGTCAGCGAGCTATTTTGACTCCCCGCAATGACCAAGCTGCGGCAATTAATTTAAAAATATTGATGCATGTGTCCGGGAATAGTAGAGAATACACCTCTATAAATACAGTTATGGAAGAAGATGACGCCACGCACTACCTGGTAGAATTTTTGGATTCCCTCAACACACCCGGACTTCCCGCCAACAAAATAGTTTTAAAAATCGGTGTTCCAATAATTCTCCTCAGAAATTGATGTCCTCCCAAACTTTGTAACGGCACTCGGCTCAAAGTCACAAATCTGCAGCAAAACATTATCGAAACTGAAATATTAACCGGTTGCGGTGCCGGTGATATTGTTTTTATTCCAAGAATACCTATTATTCCTAACAACTTTCCTTTCTCTTTCAAACGAGTTCAATTCCCAGTCAGTCTTTGTTATGCCATGACGATTAATAAAGCTCAGGGCCAGACATTATCCGTTGCGGGGGTGGACCTAAGTATTGGATGCTTTTCCCATGGTCAACTATACGTAGCTCTTTCACGCGTAAACAACCCCAATAACCTTTTTGTGTAGGTACGCTTCAGATGGTTCCACAACTAATGTTATTAATAGAGAAGCACTAGCTTAAATAAAACATAAAGATTTGAATCGGTATCCTCGCAGGATACCGACGCACACAAAATATATTGTTAAGTTCCGACATCCACGCGAACGAAGTCGCGGGCACAGCTAGTCTAATAATAAATTAATTTTAAATCAGATTGCACCTTCTTATAGTAATACAGCTGACAATATTTTAGACTTTTCACAAACTAACATGGATGTCTCGTCTAAAACTCTTGGTCTGAATTGGAATTGTGATTCGGACACTTTGTCATTCGCAATTAATATAACATTAAATAAAAAGGTAACAAAACGTCACATACTTTCAGTAATAAGTCAGATCTTTGACCCATTGGGACTCGTCGGCCCATGTATTGTTGAAGCCAAATTCATCATGCAAAGATTGTGGATCGATCAATATTCATGGGATGATGAGGTCTCACAAGACACCAAACATTTATGGCTTGCATTTGCTGACACTTTACCCCTTCTGAATCACTTAAGAATTCCTCGATGGGTTCTTAGTGATAGCTCAGGAATTCATGAAATTCATGTTTTTTCAGATGCTTCAGAGCGAGCGTACGGCGCTTGTCTGTACATTCGTTCTGTGGATCAATCAGGGTTAGTAAAGATACACCTCTTAACCTCTAAAAATAGAGTAGCGCCGATAAAGCCTACGACGATACCTCGTCTGGAGCTTTGCGGAGCCTTGTTGGCTGCAAGGTTGTGTACAAAAGTATTAACCTCTCTTACTCTAAAGATAAGCAAATGTAGGTTTTGGTGTGACTCGACCATAGTTCTTGGGTGGTTATCTACGCCCCCACTGCAACTAAAAAATTTCGTTCGCAACCGAATTCACGAAATTCAAGAGAGCACAGAGGGTCACGTGTGGGGCTACGTACGGTCGAAAGACAATCCGGCGGACCTTGTCTCTCGTGGGCTGAAGGCTGATTGCATCAGTGGTTCTTCCTTGTGGTGGTCTGGTCCCACTTTTTTAAAGAAAGATGAACGTGATTGGCCAAAAATGCCCAATCATAACGAGAGACACGATCTACCAGAATTGGTTTCTTGTTCTGTTGTAGTAACTAACAGTACTTCTAATGTAGATCCTATTAGTAGTTTGATTAACAGTAGATCTAATTTAATTCATGTACAAAGATCAATAGCATATTTACAAAGGTTTGTACATAATTGTAGAAATAAAACCAACAAAAGTACTGGTCCACTTTCAGTTGTCGAACTTAAAAATTCATTAAATTTAATATTGAACAAAGTTCAATTGGAAATGTTTCCTGATGAATATGCTATTCTTAAAACGGCAAAAACATTACATAAAAAGAATAGACTTACTTCATTATCCCCATTTCTAGACCCCGATAACTTATTGCGTGTTGGTGGTAGATTAGACAATTCCCCATATACGTACGATACAAAGCATCCTATCTTGTTGTGCAGCAAGCATCATTTTACTAAGATACTCTTTGAGCATCTACATTTAAAATATTTACATGCTGGTCCACAGCTCTTACTAGCGAACGCTAGGCAAACTTATTGGCCTTTGGGTGGCAGAAGCCTAGCCAAAGCCATTGTAAATAAGTGTGTTCGATGTTGCCGATACAAAGCGGAATCGGTGCAACCCATTATGGGACAGTTACCGACAACTCGAACTGAGTTAGAGTACCCTTTCTTACATAGTAGTGTTGATTACGCAGGGCCAGTGATGATAGCGGACAGGAAAGGCAGAGGTTGCAGACTTATTAAATCATTTTTGGCAATCTTTATCTGTAACTCGACAAAGGCCTGTCACATCGAGCTCGTTACGGCACTATCTAGTGAAGCTTATTTAGCCGCTCTTAATCGTTTCGTGTCACGTCGGGGGAAACCGCAAAGTATTACGTCCGATAACGGCACTAACTTTGTCGGCACTTACAATGAGCTATCAAAGTTTCTTGTACAATCAGACCTTGAAAGTCACATATCTCAAGAAGGTATAGAATTTAAATTCGTACCTGCGTATAGTCCCCACTTCAACGGCTTAGCCGAGGCAGCTGTTCGTTCCACAAAACACCATCTTAAAAGGTTATTGCAATCCACTCATCTCACCTACGAGGAAATGGCTACATGCCTCACTCAAATAGAAGCTGTTCTAAACTCACGTCCTATAACTCCTCTTTCCTCAGAACCCCATGACTTCTCCGCTCTGACACCTTCTCACTTCTTAATTGGACGGCCACTTAATGCTATACCTCATCCACAGGTCTCTGATCGCAATATTACTCGCCTGGAGCGCTTCAAGAGAATAGAGCACATCAAACAGCACTTCTGGCAGCGTTTCTCTCTTGAATACGTTGCTCTACTGCAGCAGAAGGTGAAGTGGCGCTCTTCAAAGACAGAGCTGAAGTTAGGCTCTCTTGTCCTCATAAAGGATAGAGCTCTTCCTCCTCTTCTTTGGTCCTTGGGAAGGGTCACAAAGATTTATCCTGGCAGCGACGGTGTAGCCAGAGTTGCAGAGATGAAGACACAGAGAGGCACCATAAGGAGGGCCTTTAATAACATCTGCCCCCTTCCAGATTTTTGAAGTCTTCCCTTCAACCCGGGCAGCATGTTGGGAATCGCACCCAACAGACACGCAGACGGCACGCGCAGGCGACAGGCGAGCGAGTGAAGGTGCAGCGCGGGGAGCCTGCCCGGCCAGCGGCACTCGCTTCCTCGGAGCCCACCGCGACGGACGACACTCAGAACGATTCATTAATATCATATATGTTTGTCCGGGCAGTTACTTGTAGATATAATCGGCAATATACCGAGCCTTATACAGTCCACTATTATTTTATTTACCCCACAACGAGCAAGTCGAACAGTTACCTTTTTAGAAATAAAATAAACACTGTTTTTGGGGTCGTTGGTATTTGAACTGGCGGGGTTATTACCTCTCCTTTTGCGAGCTTTTTTTCTCTATGTTTGAGATTGTCATTTCACTTTAATTAATATGTTTTTTTTTTTTTTTAGAAGAGTGGAGTCGCCACTTTTGTCGGACATCTACAGAAGAGGAAAACGTTAACAAATAAAAAAGATACGCCTGAAGAAAGTCAAATTAAAATTCAATTTGGAATTCTATAGCTAAGTTAACAGGCAATAAAATTGAACTGCTCCAAGTTACACAGGGTGGCAGGTTCGTTCACCTGTTACCATGGATTCAAGTACAGACGCCAGCACATCAACCTACTACAATCTGTCAAATTTCTTGAATAGATTTTCAACTTTATCACTAAAGCATAAGGTTCAAAGTTGATTGGGAAAATCTGACAGTTTCGGGTAGGTTGACGTGCTGGCGTCTGTACATGATTCTGAAACCTCCTGTGTTGAAAGTATTCGTCGGTTATTAAAAAATAATTTGCGATTCCATACATTTTGACCGCGTAGGTATTGCATTTTTCTATGAAACAACAGATTTTTCTTCCCTACCACCTTGTATAACACCTCTGCTTACCTCTTCGAATACAGGCGCGATTTTATGTAAAAAGCAACCATTGAATATTCAGTGACAAAATCTCCTTAGTCTGTGACCTCCTAATTTCAAGGTGAAGGATTCAGCGTCAACACCGTAAGGCTATTCACGAACCTCTTAAGAAGGGACGAAAGTTTCGAAACATTTCGGTGTACTAATGAAATAAGAACAGTGGAGGAAAAAGATGGCATGCAGCATTAATGCGAGAGAACGAGACAAAACACTGTATTGTAGAGTAGTATTGGAAAGAAGGTCAGCTCCATACTATGAAGAGCGAACATAGGGGCACGCCTACTTACCTGTCCCACTCAAGACGAGGGAAGCGACAAGCTATCAAAGATTTTCTCGCTCAATCACACAATATTATAAAGGCGAAAGTTTGCGAGTGTGTGTGTTTATGTTTGTTACTTCTTCACGCTCAAACGGCTGGAACAATTCTGATAAAACTTTGTATGGAGGTAGCTGACACCCTGAATTGACATATAGGCTACTTTTTATCCCGATATTCCCATGGGATCAACATTTACGCGGGTGAAACCGCGGGCCCAGCTAGTATACTCGTAATATTAATAATAATCACCCAGTATTATCCCACTGCAGGGCAAAGGCCTCCCTTTCCTTTTTTTCCACTCAACTCAACCCTGAGCCAATATGGACCAATCCCTCCTATAAGCGTCAAGTTTGTCCCGCCATCTATGCCTGGGTCTTTCGATGTCGTTGGACGTTTTCAGGAACCCCTGTCGTGGTGGTCTTAGCCCCAAATGCTCAAGAAACGTACAAAAGATTGTAGACCCTGTGTAAGTAAAAGAGATTACGTCATAATTGTATAATCCGCGCGCGATGAGAATGAGATGGAACCTTGTCGAAGTAAATCGAAAATGCAGTTCTTGAGTAGCGTTAGCAAAAAAGATCTGAATATTATTTATTATTTAGTTATTTCTAAGATATATTATCATAGGGTTATGAAAATAGACAAAAATGTTTCATGGTTGTAATAGTTTTAATAATAATAGACGGCGGACCGCGCGCATCTCAGTTCCAAAAGGTAGCATCCCATTCTGATCGCGCGCGGATTATACTAATAATTGATTGCTGACTATTCACCACGCCGGCGATTGTTTGTTTGTCGCAGTGACAAGAGATATTATAGAGATTACTCGCTTAGCGACGCTCGCTTGGCGGGCAGAACACTCGCTGAGAGACTCACGCTTAGTACATTATACATTACATGACACACATAATAGGTGTATCTGAGGTCATCGGAAAACCTGAGACTAGAGATGCCGGTGCATTCCACCAGTTTCTATGACAAATCTATTACTGTTCAAGCAGTACGGTTATGGAATGACTTGCCCGTGTCGGTAAGGTGTGCTCAATCTTTGTCCACTTTTAAAATTATGATAAAAAAGCACTTCCTCTCTCCTTAAACATCATCATTATATTTTCTTTGCTCTTGTTTCATGTTTACTATTATAATATATATGTATATATTTATTTAGAGTAGTATAATATACTTTCCCCCTTATTCATAATCCTATTTTATCTCTATTTTAGCTAAAATAGGTTTATAGAACGTTTGTCTTTATCTGTCACGTTGTCATTTCTGTGTGTAAGAAAGAGACAAACCCCATTTTAACTAAAATAGGTTTGATAAGTTTTATGAATAAGGGGGTTTATGTTTATATTTATTGTTTTGTGTAAATGGTACACCACAGACAACGTACAGTATTTGTATGTCCTTCCCCTTTTTAATTCATCCAAAGTTTGTCTTTAAAAGATCGCTCTTAGCGATAAGACCGCCCATTGTGTCACCCATTGTAAAGATTCTATATTTAATGTCTGTAATTTATATGGTGTACATAATAAAGAGTATTCTATTCTATTCTACATAGGTACTCATACCAGCAAAGAATCGCTCGTCACCGTCGCGCACTCGCTGCTCATTGCTCGCCAAATCGTTTTTAGTTTTTAGACGGGATGCTGGTAGAACAATTTCTATGAAATTTCATAGAAATTGTTCTACTACAGTCGCGTCACGCCTGTCTACGGGGGCCTTTACGGCGATCTCAAACTCAAACGAACTACGAGTTGCATGTGTCTGTGTGCGTGCGTTCTTGCTCGTTGTTTAGAGGTGACATTCTGCACCTATCTATTTTGTGGTAGAAGGCAATTGGTATCGGAGACCACAATCTAAACGAGATCTTGGCTGCAAGTAAATAAATAGGCAATTTATGTGGGATAAACCTTTGGGGGGGTTTCGAAGGGATTATCTCAGGTGTGGGCACAGTTTGATGTTATAGAGTGATAACAGCGTATGTACAGTCGCGGACAGTTCCGCTGAATCACCCTTAAGACCTTATCGCTTGCACCCGGCGTCTCAACGCAGATCTAGCCCCGCCCCCTACGAACACACGCACAAAATACTTGTGTTGCTACTATAACCAGCTTAGTTGTATTTGTGTGCGTGAGTTTTAATATCGGTTAGTCATTCAGTATTCGTTTTTATTTTTGTTAATGCTAGTCGATATGCCATGAGTCGAGAATGTTTTGGTAATTTGGGAATCTCATGTATGGATTTAAATGGTTTTTCCAAAATAATGACGATGATGAGATCTATCATCAACTCAGCATGTCGCACTTCACTGCTGGACATAGGCCTCTAACAGGCTGCGCCACAACACCCTGTCCTCCGCCTTCAGCATTCAGTCTGTTCCAGCCACCTTCTTAGGGTTGTCAGTCCATCTATCATACGTAAATGCTACTTTATGTAAATGTATCGATATTTACATAAATTAGCAAACATATCTGTAAACTTAAAAAAAACACGACACATAATCAGCCTATAATGTTCCCACTGCTGGGACACAGGCCTCCTCTCGGTGAGAGGGTCTGGGCCTTAATCCACCACGCGGGCCCAGTGCGGGTTGGCAGATGTCACATGTCTTCGAATGTTTGGTTCTAGGACATGCCGGTTTCCTCACGATGTTTTCCTTCACCGTTTTGAGAGCAGTGGTGATGAAATAATTTATACAAAGTAAATCACCTGTCTGGATTCGAACCTACGACCTACAACTCGTAAGTCGCGGCCGTTACCACTTGGCCACCACTGCTTTCAGTTCAAGTATATACAGTATCATTGGGGCCGACACATTTTGGGTGATAGAAATTATGACAATGACTTTGTCATAATTTCTATCACCCAAAATTTGTCGGTAAGAATTGATTTAGATCTCGGAACCCTCGAAAGTATAAGCAAAGGTTTTATATCTTCCTAATAATACATAAAACATATGCATAAACATACAAACATAAAACATATCCTATAACATTCCGAGGAGGTAAGCACAAATGTATTATCGTAAACCCAAAGTACAGCTCTGCAGCTGACGGTTATAGATCTCAATCTGTTTGGAGCCTATCGCTTTATCGGGTACGATTCCAAATCCCGGCTATAGCCGATATAAATCTAACCTGAATTTTTGTAACAGGAAATCCCAATTACAATTTTGTTCCATTTACGAAAAAGCTAAGAATAGCAATCGTTTCAACTA
The DNA here is from genome assembly GCA_947508005.1 of Amphipoea lucens. Classification (NCBI taxonomy): domain Eukaryota; kingdom Metazoa; phylum Arthropoda; class Insecta; order Lepidoptera; family Noctuidae; genus Amphipoea; species Amphipoea lucens. The sequence continues at coordinate 12,880,338 of OX382374.1, forward strand.
GGTCACAACCACCATCTTTTTTTTTTTTTTTTTTATCGTGTGGAAATCCTCATGGATGTCCACCACCCTGGGGTGGGTGGAGGGGTCTGTCAGACTCTTACTGACTAAAACCACACGGTGTCCTGCTGCTACCTTTAGCCGGGGTGCTGGAGTGCTTGCGCATTTCATCACGCTCCCCCGGCCAGGTGTTGGCCCGCATGAACCCATGCGAACCCCGTCACCCTCAGCGGCCGCTAACGGCCACCATTCCTCTAGAGAGAGGCGCGCGCGGAACACGGCGCGCCGCCGTCTCGGGCCTATCACTGTTCAGGCAACAAACTCCCCAAGTCTGTTGCCTGCAGGCCCCACCCTAAGGCGGCCGGAGATCGTTCCGCGTGCTCCGGCGCCCGGTGCGTCTACTACGGATTGGAAGGGAGGTTGTATCCTCCCTCTCCCTTTCCGCCGCCTCTTTTGCGACCATCACTTCCTCGCAGAAGGAGGCGACAGCGTCCCACGCGCTCTCACTTCCAACCATGGACTGGACCACGTCCGAAAGCGAGAGAGTATCCGCAGCACCAACCGCCGCGACGAGGTCACGGCGCTGCACTGCCCAAGCAGGGCATTCCGCAAGTGTGAGGTCACAACCACCATCTGCCTTGCCTTTTCCCAACTATTTTTGGGGTCAGCTTCCAGTGTAACCGCATGCAGCTGAATACCAGTATTTTACGCGGAGCGACTGCCTGTCTGACCTCCACAACCATATTACTGAGTAACACGATACCCCTTGATAAGACTGGTTGTCAGACATTGGGAATGGATGGATTGTGGAAGCTGGTCACAAATGTAGGAAACCGAACTCGAACGTAACTCATAAGGTTTGGTTCAAACTGAGTCGAGGAATTTACGTATGAGTAGGTCCATAAGAAAAAATTGGTTAGAGTTTAGACTCGTTTTCCACCAAGTGTGTTGCAAACTGAAAGAAAACAAAGAAATACTATGGTATGAAACAGAACGCAGCGTGATTTCGATAAGCTGCGTTAGTTACGCTTGATATCGTAATTTATTTTGTCTTTCTGACTTCATCACATAAAATCATACTTTAGAAACACCGAAAAATTATACAAAAAATTTTAATATAACGTAGGTACTCGACACACGGTCTAAAAAATAAGTTTTTGCATCAAAAGCATCCCCCTCAAGGGAGTATTCTTGTGCCAGAGCATTCTTCAGATCTTTTCAAGGCTGAATACACGTGGCACTTGAATTGTGAGAACCCGCCTTGTATGCATAGTTGGGTAAACTAACTCTGAAATTGTTTTTCCGTGTACATAGGAGAGAAAAACATTCTAAAGTTGTGTAAAGTTGCGCATTTGCAGTGAAAATACTTACACGTTGGTAAATTTTGGTGCATTTTGCGACTGTCTTTTTTTACGTTGATTTATTATTATTAAATTGTGATTATGCAAGCCTCATAATTACCTACTGCTTATTTCATCTTTGACTGACTGGAAGAGAAGGGCTTATTAGTCGATTCGTACGAATTTTCACTGTTTTCTATAGGCGACTCGCACGAATTGGCACATTTGTTGGCGCACAGGAGTGATGAGTTAAATATTATAAAACGTGTGCTTTTTTCTTAACTTCATTACATAAAATTCAAAATGTGCCAATTCGTGCGAGTCGCCTGTAGAAAATATAATATAATACAAGCGAATGGGTAGTGTGGCTTGCTGCCACGCACGGTCGTCCAGGGCCACATTTAGGATGGATGTTAATGTGTTTCTAATAATTTGGTCTATTTTTTCTAAAAGTTGTGGATGCTTCCATAGATGAGAGGAGCGAAGGCTATAAGTAAATTTTGGTCCAAAACAACAGTACCGAATGAGTGTGAAGGCCGAATGAATATTAATTTTGAAAAGTCTTTCCGAGACGTCATTAAAATTTTGTATCTTCTCCTCAATGAACGTTGGAAAGGATTCGTCAAAAATTGGGGACCCTAGAAGGTGAAGAGAGTTTTTTTCCATAATTTTGATATTTGGAGCTATTGTATTAAATTTTGCAATGGTTGTCTGTCTGTCAGTCGTTTGGGGAAGATAAATTTCGCATTTTGAATGGTTAAGGTCTAGGCCAATGGAACTGAATTTTTCTTTTAAAAACTGTAAATCTTTTAAGACTGTGTCTACATCACCTCCTAGGGTTCCGTCATCCAAATACCATACGTTGAATTTAGAATTTAGTTGTCGAATAATTGGATTTATTGCCAAACTAAAAATGACTGGCCCAAGAGGGTCACCCTGTTGACAACCAACTGCTGATTTCAAAAGGTGGTCTTTATAAAGTAATTTAGAGGGTTGCCTGTAACATTGATAGAGAAAACTGTAAATTTTGGACAAAATTTTAAAGTGCGAAGTAAATAATAACTTGCAATTGGAGTCAAGTAGTTTTATTTACTTCGTAGTTTGAAATTTTATTTGTCTTCATTCTCATTTTGAAAGTTTGTGTTTTGTTCAATATTTTATTTGTTTGGTTCAGTTCTTTTTCTGTAAATGCCTTCTAGAAAAAAAAAACAAACCTTTCGCAGCGTAGCCGAGATGCGAAAAGGGCGAGATTAAGTAGGTCCCAGGAATCAGAAGAAGAACATGAAGTGAGTTGCGGGGGTGGACCTAAGTATTGGATGCTTTTCCCATGGTCAACTATACGTAGCTCTTTCACGCGTAAACAACCCCAATAACCTTTTTGTGTACGCTCCAGATGGTTCCACAGCTAATGTTGTTTATAGAGAAACACTAGCATAAATAAAAAATAAAGATTTGAATCGGTATCCTCGCAGGATACCGACGCATATATATTGTTAAGTTCCGACATCCACGCGATCGAAGTCGCGGGCACAGCTAGTAATATAATATAATTTAAAAGTGACGATTCGCCCATTTCGGGCGAGTAAATTCGTGCGAATCGACTAATACTTATGCCACTGGAAGTTGTTGCGTTTATAAAATTTAATGAGGATATTTTTCCTACGACCGTGGTAGGTACAAAGTAAATATTTTACAAGGTCAGTAAACAGTTACGTAACTAAAAGGAAAGCACGATTCTACGCTCACCGCCACGGCCGCACCAAATTGCATTAGATTTACAAACACAAACAGCCATGTTATTTACGTAACATTTTACATACATACATCATGTGTTTGTGGCAGAATAAATCTATTTGCTTAGGAAATCTAATATTCCTTGTCAATGTACCTTCGTTTGCCAGCCACGATTGGCCGGCAAAATGGTTATTGTAGGTACAGACGGCAGCACATCAAGCTACTACAATCTATCAAATTTCTTTAATAGGTTTTCAACTTTATCGCTAAAGCATAAGATTCAATGTTGATTGGGAAAATTTGACAGTTTCGGGTAGCTTGATGTGCTGGCGTCTGTACAAATATAGCCTCCAGACCGTATTTCGGCCATGGAAGCCAATCCCAACGGAGAATAGCCTTCCGCGCGGGAGATATTATAGTGCACAAGTGTGAGCGCAGACGCAGGAGCACTCTCTCTTCCCTGACTCTCATAGTCGATGGGACGGCACGCAATACGACACGACCGGAGACAAATCAAGCGCAGGACCAATGCACTGTGTTCCCAAATATCCTTGGACCTGACATTTTGAGTTAAGTTCAGTAAGAGACGCATTTCAATACGACAAACTTCGGACAAGAACTCCCATGTGCTAAATCTTTATAGTTTTTGAAAAAAATACGTCTAAAGTTTATTATTTTTTTTATTTAGAAAATTTAAAAAAATATATTACTTGGATATAAATAAAGCTGATATGTTTCTGGTATTTTCAATTTGTTAAGAATATAGTGAAGGATTTAATACACTTTACTACGGTCCGAAAATGTTAGCTTTTAATGAGAAAAAAAAAGATTTCAGTTTTTCAGATTTTATTTTTTTTCATTTTAATTATGCGTTAGTAGCATCCGCAATAAAGCTAAATGGTAGTTAAATACGTCACTTATCACCATAAAAAAAATCAACTGCTAATGCCATGGAAAATGGGAAATAATAGCTTCTAAATATTTTTCATTACAAAACGCCTGTTATTTAGATATGAGCAACGTGTTCAGACGTCGTTGCTATGAATGAGTGATCAGGCACTGTAAGAGTATTTTGCTTTTCACTTTCTAGTAGGAATTTTTGGTGTGATGATTGATTATGTATTGTATGTAAATGTAACCAGTTCAGTGTCAGGAAAAGTTAGTTACCTAAGTAGGTATAGATACGGTGACTAAGTACGGTGTAGATAACTAAGTAGTTATCTACATAAAATAAAAAATCGAGTGACTTCTAGATACTACATCCTGTTTTATCAATATCCGACTTTTTCTCGTTAGGGTTGTCACTAAGTCAAATAATAAGAAATTTCCGGTGTTGGCAATAAACATGTGAAGTGTAGACTTCAAAACGAAAGTGAGTTATTTAAATCTAGTTGCGTTTTAAGTTAGTTTTATTTTTATATTTATTATTCTAAGCAAGTACGTAAAACAGCTCTACCTATTCCGATCTATGGTGATTGATTATGTATTGTATGTAAATGTAACCAGTTCAGTGTCAGGAAAAGTTAGTTACCTAAGTAGGTATAGATACGGTGACTAAGTACGGTGTAGATAACTAAGTAGTTATCTACATAAAATAAAAAATCGAGTGACTTCTAGATACTACATCCTGTTTTATCAATATCCGACTTTTTCTCGTTAGGGTTGTCACTAAGTCAAATAATAAGAAATTTCCGGTGTTGGCAATAAACATGTGAAGTGTAGACTTCAAAACGAAAGTGAGTTATTTAAATCTAGTTGCGTTTTAAGTTAGTTTTATTTTTATATTTATCTACACCGTACTTAGTCACCGTATCTATACCTACTTAGGTAACTAACTTTTCCTGACACTGAACTGGTTACATTTACATACAATACATAATCACGCCAAAAATTCCTACTAGAAAGTGAAAAGCAAAATACTCTTACAGTGCCTGAGCACTCATTCATAGCAACGACGTCTGAACACGTTGCTCATATCTAAATAACAGGCGTTTTGTAATGAAAAATATTTAGAAGCTATTATTTCCCATTTTCCATGGCATTAGCAGTTGATTTTTTTTATGGTGATAAGTGACGTATTTAACTACCATTTAGCTTTATTGCGGATGCTACTAACGCATAATTAAAATGAAAAAAAATAAAATCTGAAAAACTGAAATCTTTTTTTTTCTCATTAAAAGCTAACATTTTCGGACCGTAGTAAAGTGTATTAAATCCTTCACTATATTCTTAACAAATTGAAAATACCAGAAACATATCAGCTTTATTTATATCCAAGTAATATATTTTTTTAAATTTTCTAAATAAAAAAAATAATAAACTTTAGACGTATTTTTTTCAAAAACTATAAAGATTTAGCACATGGGAGTTCTTGTCCGAAGTTTGTCGTATTGAAATGCGTCTCTTACTGAACTTAACTCAAAATGTCAGGTCCAAGGATATTTGGGAACACAGTGCAATGGCTTAACGTGCTTCCGAGGCATGGGGGTTTCACACCCCCAACTTCTAATCTCCGAGCCGTTACTGGGAAATTCCTCATCATCATGATGTGTATTATATTCACCATCATATACACATCATGATGGTGAAGATTGCATCTAAATTCGTTGCGAGTTTAGAAGAACAACGCAGTCATACAGATAGATACTAAAAGCGACTTCAATTTATAATAATTATTATGTTAATATATGGAAAAGAAATACTCGTGACGCATAACATTAAAAGCGAGCCAATCTATAAGTGAAAAAAGGCGTTCAGAAGGCTAATTCTCGTAATTTAAAACGTTCACAATCTAGTCGCAGTCTCATCTCAGCGACAAACAAATGTCAAAAACTTGTCAAAATGTAGGGAAATTTTAGGTATTTTTGACAGATTGAGACTGAGATCAGACTGTGAACGTTCTTAAAATTACGGGAATTGCCCCTCAGTTCACGAGAAAACAGCCAATTCACTTCCTCGGAACAAATGAAAATCAACACACACAAAGCGACATCTGTGCTAACAAAGAGAAACTCACAGAGAACCTGGTTAAAGAATGGTCTCTATAAAATGTTTACCAAAGTCCAGAGTAAATGGATGTGAAGTTTTATCCACAAAGACAAAGTCCCTTTACCTAGAAAATTGTAGCAAAATAATATTACTCTCAAGAGTATAGGCGATGCTTCAAACTTATTGTTGAATGTATTTTTTTATGATTCCTTTCAGTTTTATTATTCTATTTGGGAATTGTGAATAGTGAAAACTATATTCGGAGATGTCAATTTATGATATACTAGCTGTGCCCGCGACTTCGTTCGCGTGGATGTCGGAACTTAACAATATATTTTGTGTGCGTCGGTATCCTGCGAGGATACCGATTCAAATCTTTATGTTTTATTTAAGCTAGTGCTTCTCTATTAATAACATTAGTTGTGGAACCATCTGAAGCGTACCTACACAAAAAGGTTATTGGGGTTGTTTACGCGTGAAAGAGCTACGTATAGTTGACCATGGGAAAAGCATCCAATACTTAGGTCCACCCCCGCAACGGATAATGTCTGGCCCTGAGCTTTATTAATCGTCATGGCATAACAAAGACTGACTGGGAATTGAACTCGTTTGAAAGAGAAAGGAAAGTTGTTAGGAATAATAGGTATTCTTGGAATAAAAACAATATCACCGGCACCGCAACCGGTTAATATTTCAGTTTCGATAATGTTTTGCTGCAGATTTGTGACTTTGAGCCGAGTGCCGTTACAAAGTTTGGGAGGACATCAATTTCTGAGGAGAATTATTGGAACACCGATTTTTAAAACTATTTTGTTGGCGGGAAGTCCGGGTGTGTTGAGGGAATCCAAAAATTCTACCAGGTAGTGCGTGGCGTCATCTTCTTCCATAACTGTATTTATAGAGGTGTATTCTCTACTATTCCCGGACACATGCATCAATATTTTTAAATTAATTGCCGCAGCTTGGTCATTGCGGGGAGTCAAAATAGCTCGCTGACATAGCCAAGAACCGGTTTGATTTCCCATATTTGTGGAATCTCCGTACACAGAAGAAATTAGCTCTTGTTGTGATGTAACGCAAGAACAGAGATTAGCGACCAAATTAACTTTTCCATCTTCTTGTACGGGGTATGTGCCATCGCCTATTTGTAACAATAAATTGGAAAACTCCTGTGCATTTTCGCAGCCTCCTAACTGTGCACGCATATTTCCGCTCAGGTGTGTACCTACCTAGATGATATATTGCGCCATAAAACAGAACTCTTCAGACATGCAGCAATTTCATCGGCTCTCGTTCCTCGGGGTACTATCGGGAGTGTCTGCCGAAAATCACCGCAGAACAGTACCGTAATGCCTCCCATCGGCCGGTCATTTTGCCTTATGTCCTGCAAAGTTCTATTCACTGCTTCTACAGCTTTGCGGTTTGCCATTGTGCACTCATCCCAAATAATTAAAACACAATCGCGTAAAACCTTTGCTTTATCGCTATTTCGTGATATGTTGCAAACCGGGCTTTCCGTACGGTCCAAGTCGATAGGAATTTTAAATGTTGTGTGTGCCGTTTTTCCTCCAGGCAATAATGTGGCTGCTATCCCTGAAGAGGCGACAGCAAGGGCAATTTACTTTGGTTCCTTATTCGAGCCAAAATAACATTGGTTAGGAAAGTTTTCCCTGTGCCACCCGGTGCGTCTAAAAACAGGATTTCACCCGAGGCGTTATCTACACTGCAGCATTCCCTATCAAACGTCTGGCGCTGTTCCTCTGTCAAATTTGCGCAGTCATTTTGTAAAATTTCTTCGAGTTCCACGGGATTGTAACTAATTTCTGATACGTACTCTCTGTCCATCGACTACCGGTGTGGGCAAACCATAACGACGCCATCTATCGAAGTGCTATTAATATTCAATACTGCACGTAGTTGATCTCCAGATGTAGTCCATATTATAATTTTCAAATTTACATTTTTGAAAGTGAAAACTTCTTTAGCGGCGTTGCACACTTTTTGTAATGGGTAAAAAATGTTAAACTCGCGTCAGGACATCGCGTCAGGACACGTGACCGTCAGGAGAGATTCCCCCCCCCCCCCCCCCTCTCTTTCTACGGCGGCGCCAACCGAAGTGAACTAAGTGACACACGACAATGGATGGATGGAAGGATGGACGTGGACGTGGACGTAAAATGAAAAAAGTGACGCAGAAGTAGTGAAAAAAAATTAGTTATATTAATTAAATTAATAATTGATTAATTTCAACGTTAATATTCAAGTTTTCTCTTCTGCCGGCACTCCCGGAGTGCAACCCGTCTTTTTTTAGGTGTGAACTGATTACGATGAAACAAAAAACTCAATGTTACTTCAATTTATAATTTTTAACGCAAATATTGTTGTGTATAAACGTGAAGTTATGAGACCAAGTGCATATTAACACACATTAACTAATTTTGTCCACAGATGGCGCTGTTTTAATATTTATTTCTGAAACACTTAGAATTCTCTAATTTACAATTTTTAGGTGTGTGTGAACTGATTACGATGAAACAAAAAACTCAATGTTACTTCAATTTATATAATTATTAACGCAAATATATATAAACGTAAAGTTGTGAGACCAAGTGCATATTAACACACGTTAACTAATTTTACTTCTGGTAGGTACACTTTAAATTCAAAAATCTTTTGATAGACTGAACCGATTGCAATGAAACAAAAACTAAATGTTACTTCAAGTTACGCTAAATCGTTGTGTATAAAAGTTATCTACATTTATTTCGTACATTTTACGTGATGCTCGGATAACTAAACATACAAACAGACAAACAGACAAAAATTCTAAAAATGCTGGAATTGGGTTCTATTGGTTGTCCTTTAACACCCTGGCTATATATTTTTATTTTTTTTTTAATGTACAAAAACTTCTTTTCTACAGTTTTATTATATGTATAGATTATGTACCATATTCCTGCTCATATTTCGTTAATAGATATAAGAGCGATAATCTACAAAGAGGGTTTTAATTTGATCCAAACAACTTTTTAGGCCTCTCTCCAAGGGTTTTCCGAATCAACCCCATGTATGTTTAGGCCGTAATTACAGAAACAATTAAAAAGCCATTGTTTCTCGCGTGGATCCGCGTTCTACAATATACGAGCCAACTCGTATTATAAGCGTGAAATCTAATAAATCCGTCTGCGTATTAATAATCATTCCCGTGGCTAAATAATAACAGACGCTTAGGTCGATCGATCAGGTTAAGCTACGCTTGCCGCGGTTGGTCTGTGGATGGGTAACCATCTTTACATACCGAGACCCCTCCGTGCCTCGGAAAACACGTTAAGCCGTTAGTCCCGGCTGTCATTCGTGGCTCTTTGACAGTAGTTAAGGGTAGTCAGAAACCCGAAAGTCTGACAACCAGTCTTACAAAGGGGTATCGTAATACCCAGTAACTGGGTTATGGAGGTCAGATAGGCAGTCGCTCCATGTAAAATACTGGTATTCAGCTGCATCCGGTTAGACTGTAAGCTGACCCCAACATAGTTGGGAAAGGCCAGGCAGATGATGAGGCGTATTAATAAACATGTAATGTGCTCATTAAAATCTTAGCCATGTTTTACCTAAAGCCTCTTTTTCTCTTCCATCACAATGTAATCAGTTTGAACTGAACCACACTGTATTTCAGTAACAAGCAGCTTGCCACAACAACAAAGAGAAGCAAGGAAAACTTAATAGCAATCTATTTTCCAAGCTAATTTTAATATACGGTCAGCTTTATCGAAGCAAAACCGCATGGAAGCCACGGCTTTATAATTAATTTCGCGCGTGTAATGCCTTGAACGGCCATCTGCCAGCTGTCACTATCGGCAACATGGATACGAACAAAGCCTCGCTTTAAACGTGCGATGAAGCAGTATGACGTGCGTTCAAGCGGTGTAACGCACGATAAAGTGTTGTAACGCGCGATCAAGGGATGTAACGGTGGCGGATGGCGGTTTAAGGGATGTAACGGTTCTTGTCCATTCTTCTCCACACGAAAACTACCTTTTGGAAGGGGCGACTAGAATCAATTAAATTTTTAGGTAATTTTTGACGTTCAAAAGTGCCTTTTATTTGCCTATTTGAAATAAATACTTTTGACTTTGACTTTGTAACGCACGATCAAGCGTTGTAACGCGCGATCAATCGATATAACGCGCGATCAAGCGGTATGACGCGCGATCAAGCGGTATGACGCGCGATAAAACGATATAACTAATTATCTTGCCCATTGGTCAACTTAAAATTTAGCTTTTATGTCTCTAACTTTAATTTCTTTAATTTTTTTTAATAGTTTTACATGAACTAACTCACAATAACTTTGCCATGGCTAGTTAAAATTCTAAAATAGTACGTCCAATTTTGCCAAACATTTATGACTACCATAAAATTATTTTTGTCAACTACAATCGTTAATTTCTTTTAGTGTTGTTACTTGGGCTACTTGGCCCAATTTGGCTAATATTTTTGTTGTTACTATATTTTACTTCCTCACAAAAAAAAAAAACAATAAACAGATGAAAGGAAATATTAGACCTGTCAAATTACTTTGAACTTAATCTTCCAAACAGGTTTGGATGACGCACACGATGCTGTTGGCTTGTTGCCCATCCTATATCAGATTATTCACGGAGCCAGGTAAGGTAACCTTAGCCTAAAATATTCGACCTAAGCACTCACCAGCGAGCCCATTTCGAAAGGTTTTATGAGCAGAAGGGACAGTAAGCTGACGATGTATGTAGAATGAGACCGATGTGACTATCCGTCGTGAAAGCAGAATGTACTCTGCTTTCACGACGGGTATTGGCATTGGTCAATACCCAAGTACCTTAACTATACTACTACTACTTTAACTTTTTACTAGTACTTTAACTTTTTTTTTTCACTTTTTAAATTATTAGTTGAGAAATGTTACTATGTCCTAAATGATTACTTAAATGATAAAACACTGTAACTACTGTACCTATTAATAATCCAATGTATAGCGCAACATAATATAATCCATACTAATATTTTAAGTTCGAAAGTACTCTGTCTGTCTGTATGTTACCTTTTCACGCCTAAACCACTGAACGGATTTCGATAACATTTGGCAGATAGATAGATTGCATCCCGGGAAAGGACACAGGATAGTTTTCATCCCGATGTTCCCACGGGATCGACACTTATGCGGGTGAAACCGCGGGGCGCAGCTAGTTTGTTTATAAAACGACCTTGTTTTTCAAATAAATAATTCTGATTATATCATTACATCTACCATGTTATAAGTAATAATTTAAATAAATTTATGTGAATCAATTATTTCAATAAACAAATTAATTGATAGATATTATTAGTCTTGTTTTACAAATATTATTAGATCAAACATGGAAAATCTTACAACACATACCATGTCATAAATGAAACGAGCAAGATAAAACCTATCTTACAATTTGAAATTAATTAATTCTCGTACCATCGCTACGAGTACATATTTGATCTCCGTTTTGGGGAAATTTAATATAGGTACTTATTTAGCGTCGTGCTTATTTTAGGCACACATTAAATGGGAATTTGTCCCTCTTTCTTCCTTTTAACGTATTTATAGTAATGTCTTCGACCTGGCTGAATGAGCTGGCTGAGCTACACATTCAACACATGGACTTAACCGACCAGTATAGTCGACTACAAGATCAAGTGTCAATGTTTCAAGAGTGTAGTGACACCCACGAACTGGCTTTGAACCATATTGCAGAACTTAAACAGCAATTATGTGATGCCCATAAGGCCCTATCTCTCTCAGAGTCTGTTAAGGTCAGTGAACAGGTTGCTAACACCGATAACCTTTTTTATCGACTGGTAGGTAGTAAGTCAAAATCAATGTGTCAGCCAGCTGTAACAATAGATTTGACTGGTGATGATACCATACCATTGTGTCCAATTGTTATGAGTCATAATAAACTAAAGAAATATATTAAAATTAAGAAATTTATTAAACGGTCACAGAGAGCAATTAAGAAACAAAATCTTTTAAAATTAAATATTTCCCTTAGAAGGGAACGTGTTATCCTTTCTAAAAGTTTAAATAGTTGTACTGTTGAGTTAGATGAATGTAGGGAAAAATATGACATTGATACAAAGCTCCTATATAATGATATACTACACAAGGAGCACTTGCTGAAGGATATTTTTGAGAAATATGAGACTTCACAACAACAACTAAGTGAGCGATTATTTGAGGCTGGGGAACTACTGGAGTTGGTGAAGTGCAATGCTGAGAGTTATGAGTTTCTGACTAATAATCTCTCATGCAGCTGTGCCAACCAACCACCACCACCTCCTCAGCCTCAGAGTGACTTGTCTCCACCGGTGTTGGCTCTTCCAGCAGAGTCCTGTGTTAGTACACAGAATAATAAATCAATTTTTTTTAGTGACGAAGTAGGTTCAGGCTTTGGAAAAATATTACTTAATTACCTTAGCCATAGTTTTACCAATCATTGCTATCATAACATAAGTTTTAAACAAATGATTAAAAGAATTGCAAACACAAACCTGGACAATTATTCTACAATGGTTTTGCTACTAGGTAAAAGTACTGGTATTACCAGAGAGGACATAGTGGATGGTGTCAACACCTTATTAAAGTTAAACATAGGTAAGCTAATGTTGTGTGCTTTACCTTACTCTGATACTCTATCAGAAGATGAGAATAAATATATATATAAGTTGAATAACACTATTCACATGCTGACATGTTATCATAGTGACAAATTATTGTTTTTTGACACTAATAAGTTTGTTAGTGGTTTTAAGTTAACTCAGAGAACTTTATCTCTGTCTTGGGAATGTAGACATATGATTGCTATGTTGATAGCATATAATATTAACGGTGTTATAGCTAATATAACAAATTCTAGTATTAGGGACGAGTCTGTGTTGTCTAGTCATACTAACAACATAGTGATGACTAATTATGAATCTTCATGTTGTACGAAGGAGGGTCCACCTACAATACCAACATCTTTGGAGGCCACTACCAGTCAGATAGGGTATTCTCTTCCTGCTGGAACTCATACGGGCTTCCTAGACACTTCAGTCGTAGTTGTGGAGGTCTCTCCAGATAACTCTTTAAACTAGTCAGTAAGACAACAGAAGTTACCCCTTCAAATAACCTATTACTATTAGAGAATAATAAAAAGGTATCTTCTGGCAATATTACTCAGAATAATAAAAAACCAAAGGGAGGGCAACATGTTTTAAAATTATTTAACCAAAATATTCAAGGTTGCTCTTCTAAATTACTGGAAATAGAATTGTTTTTAGAAAAAACCAAGTTTGATGTCATTTGTTTAACAGAACATTGGTTAAAAGCTCATCAAGTAATGTCAATTAACTATGAAAATTATTGTGTAGTTAGCCATTTCAGCCGAACATGTATGATACATGGTGGATCATTAATATTAGTTAAAAATTCTGTTAAATCAAAGGAACGAAAAGACATTGTTGGGCTGTCTGTTGAACACACCATTGAATTGTCCTGTGTTGAGCTCGATAAGCATGTAATAGTATGCGTATACAGACCTCCAAGTTACCAGAATCTATCTGTGTTTGATTCTGTAATGGAAGATGTGCTAAAGAAACTTTCTGCTAGTAGTAAGTCAATAATCATATGTGGCGATTTTAATATTAATTTATTAGAAAATAACTCAAATACTATGAGATTATTAAGTCTTTTTAGGTCATTTGACTTGTCAAATGTTTTTATTGAACCCACCCGAGTGACAGCTTCCTCTGCCACTTGTATAGATAATATTTTCTGTAACTGTGATTATTTACACAAACAAATTGTAAATAAGTTGCCATCTGATCACAGCGGACAAACAATAACATTTTGCTCCTACATGCCTTTACAAAAAACTCTAATAAGGTTTAGGCCAATTACATCTAAAAATTTAGAGAAGTTAAATAATTCTTTAGCAAGTAAATTATGTGTTCAGAGTTTTAATAATTTATGTGACCCGAATGAGTTCTACGCCGAGTTCTTTTCACTATTAAACACGCAATTTAATGACACTTTCCCACTAAAGACTAAAAGTATTTACACAAAGTTCTTATTTAGTGACTGGGCGACTCCAGGTATTCGTAAAAGCAGGGAAAACCTTTTTGAACTTTATGGCCTAAAGCAACATATGAATAACACAAGCTTTCATCAGTATGTTGCTACATATTCTAAGACTTTTAAAAGTGTATGCAAAATAGCTAAAGCTCTTTATATTAGCAATAAAATAAAATCAGCCGATGATAAAATAAAAACTACCTGGCAAATAATAAATAATGAAACAGGTAGGAAAAAACAGCGTAATACTGAATTTAATTTAGAAACTGCACATGGCCCCATAAACTCAGATGTAGAAATTGCTCAGGAATTTGAAAACTTTTTTGCTAATATTCCCATTAAAACTACTGAAGCTTTAAATTCCTCACCCGCGCGTTCTGCTGATTTACTTAGAAAGAATGTTAAGGCATGCCCCTCGGAGTTTAGTTTTCAACATACGAACCCCCAGGCTGTTATAAAAGCTTTTAAAGATCTTAAAATTAAATCAACAGAAGATCTCTGGGGAATGTCTGTAAAAGTTTGTAGATCTATCATTGAAACGATTGCGCCCTATTTAGCTTTCATATTTAACATCAGTATAGACCAAGGAGTCTTTCCGGATCTCATGAAACACAGTAAAGTAGTTCCTTTATTCAAAGCCGGTGATAGTAAAGAACCCAACAATTATAGGCCTGTGTCAATTCTGCCAGTTCTCAGTAAGGTGTTTGAAAAGTTGATGCTCAGTCAAATGTTACGCCACTTTAATAAAAATTCCATCTTTCATGAACAACAGTACGGTTTCACCAAAGGGCGTTGTACCACTGACGCCGGTGTCACCCTAATAAAGAACATTTTTAACGCCTGGGAGGAAGCACAAGATGCCATTGGAATCTTTTGCGACCTCTCAAAGGCGTTCGATTGCGTCAACCATGAGACACTTCTGCTGAAACTTGAGCACTATGGGATTAGGAATTCAGCTCTTGATTTACTAAAGTCGTATCTAAAAGATAGAAAGCTTAAAGTTCAAGTAAACGGCGTAAACTCATTGGGGTCTGAAATGGCAATGGGCGTTCCTCAAGGTTCGATATTGGGTCCATTCCTCTTTTTAGTTTACATTAATGATTTACCACAATTACTTCAAAATCAACCGAAGATGGTGTTATTTGCAGATGACACATCATTGATCTTTAAGATAGACAGACGGGCACAAAATCTTGACGACGTGAATAACTCTATTCTTCAGGTCCAAGATTGGTTTACGGTAAATAATTTGGTACTAAATGAAAAGAAAACCAAATGCATTAGATTTAAATTACCAAATGTTAGAAGTAGCGAATGTGACATCATACTGAATGGAGAAAAACTAGAATTTGTTGATCAAACGGTTTTCCTGGGAATCACGCTAGACGAGAAATTACAATGGGGACCTCACATAACATCTCTTGCGGGGCGGCTTAGCTCGGCCGCTTATGCTGTTAGGAAGATAAGACAGTTAACAGATGTAGAAACCGCGCGTTTAGTCTATTTTAGCTACTTTCACAGCATTATGTCGTACGGCATTTTACTATGGGGTCGAGCTGCTGACATTGAATCCATCTTTATTTTGCAAAAGAGAGCTGTCAGAGCCATTTATAATCTACGTCGCCGCGAATCTCTCAGGGAACTATTTAAAAGGATTAATATTATGACGGTACCTTGCCAATTCATTTATGAAAATATTATGTATGTAAGAAAAAATCTACATCTTTTTAATAAAATAAGCGATAGACATAACTTTAATACAAGAAATAAAGATAAAATACATCAACCATTTTTCAGATTAGCCAAAGTACATACATCTTTTATGGGGTACTGTGTTAAATGTTACAATAAAATACCTTGTGATATATTGCAATTAAATGAAAGAAAATTTAAAACTCACATTAAACGTACACTTTGTAAACAAGCATACTATAAATTAGAAGATTATATCCAAGATAAGAACGCTTGGAAACATGCTGGTCCTGCTCCATAGGACAATCTAGAGTCTAGACAAAATCAAACTGGTTGCTAATTTAATTGTAAATTTTTTTATTCTTTTTTTTACATTTATTACTCACACCCTGACTTATTACTTGTATTTTGTTTTTTAATTAAAATCGTTTTGCTTGTACCATGTTTGTAAATATGTGAGCACCATGTATCTATCAGATAATTAATTTATATGTCATGGTTTCGTTTTTAATTCTTTTACCTATTGTGGTATAGTAATTTTATTGTAGGTGCATCGTCCTCACATGTTATTATATAATTAATGTACCCATGCAAAATATTGTACCTAAACATTTTAAAAGAGTAACGGTGGAGTTTCTTGCCCGTTCTTCTCCACACGAAAACTACCTTTTGGAATGGGCGACTAGAATCAATTCTATTTTAAGATAATTTTTGACGTTCAAAAGTGCCTTTTATGTGCCTATTTGAAATAAATGCTTTGACTTTGACTTTTTTGACTTTGACCCCAATTTAGTGACAAATTCTCTCAGATAAAGGAAAAGACATTTTAATCACGGAGTAAAAGAAAAACAAGATAATTACTTAGAGTGTATTCTCCGGCTGTGTAACAATACCTAGATTAATAACGTAGTTAAATAATACTATTGTTACTGTTAGCCTGCATAATCCCATTGCTGGGCAAAGATGACCCCATGACTTCCAGCTCTTTCGATCCAGGGCTGAAGTAGACCACTGGTGATTTGTTTTGTTAAACTCGTCCCGCCATCTTCTACGGGGTCTGCCGCGATGCCTTCTAGCTGTGTCAGGGCTCCACGTGGTGGCACAGCTTGTTTGACATACGGCAGACGTGGCCAGCCCAGTCTCACTTCAGCATAACGGCTTTTTGAGCAACGACAGTAATCTGTATTTTGGAGCGCAGTGTGGTGTTGCAAATATGGTCTGCCAATTTGACGCCTACAATACTGAATGCACGTTCCATTGCACGCAAACCTTGAGTTGCGACTTTTGAATGCTTATCAAAGACCTAGTCCATAGGTCAAAATGGGAAGGATGCACATGTCCATAATTTTGAATTAATTTCGTAAAATCACTTTTGTTTTTTTGAAGTGTAAACTTCTTTAGCGGCGTTGCACACTTTTAGTAGTGGGTAAAAAATGTTAAACTCGCGTCAGGACATCGCGTCAGGACACGTGACCGTCAGGAGAGATTTCCCCCCCCCCCCCTCTTTCTACGGCGGCGCCAACCGAAGTGAAGTGACACACGGACACAATGGATGGATGGATGGAAGTGGAAGTCGAAGTGGAAGTCGAAGTCGAAGTGGAAGTCGAAGTGGAAGTCGAAGTGGATGTCGAAGTGGAAGTCGAAGTGGAAGTCGAAATCGAAGTCGAAGTGGAAGTCGAAGTGGAAGTCGAAGTGGAAGTCGAAGTGGAAGTGGAAGTCGAAGTCGAAGTGGAAGTCGAAGTCGAAGTGGAAGTCGAAGTGGAAGTGGAAGTGGATGGATGGATGGATGGATGGACAGCTGATGTCTGTGTAGTAACCACACTGCTGTGTATTCGTAAAATTCGTTTATAAAATATGGAAATTGAACAAAGTGCATCTATTAATGAAAAAAGTGACGCAGAAATAGTGAAAAAAATGAGTTATATTAATTAAATTAATAATTGATTTATTTCAACGTTAATATTCAAGTTTTCACTTCTGCCGGCACTCCCGGAGTGCAACCCGTCTTGTTTTTTAAGTGAAACTTCTTTACGCACGCTTGACTTGGGGAGTAAGCTGGCGAACGCGTTACGGAAAGTGTGATCGGGTGAGGCGAACGGGAGTTGAGTGGGGGATGTAAGCAAGAGAAAGCAGTGCGCGCGCACATTTTCTTTATCTCTTCCTCTCATAGCCCAATACGTTTGAAGTTTCATTCCAGTCGTGTGGTCATAAGCACACTCGGTTTTTTTTTTTGAGAGCACTGGTGGCTCAGTGGTATTCGCCCCGATTTACGAGTTCAAACCTAGACAGGCACTTTACTTTGTGTATTTAGTTTCATCACCACTTCTCTCAAAACGGTGAAGGAAAACATCGTAAGGAATCCGGCACGTCCTAGAAACAAAAATTCTAAGGGATGTGACATCCACCAACCCGCACTGGGCCCGGGTGGTGGATTATGGCCAACTCCCTCTCATATAGAGGAGGCCTGTGTTCCAGAATTGGGAAAATTATAGGCTGATTATGATGATAGGCGGATTAATTTATTTTGTGTAAACCACACTAATCACACTATATCACACTAATATTATAAAGGCGAAAGTTTGTGAGTGTGTGTGTGTGTTTATATGTTTGTTACTTCTTCACGCTCAAACGGCTGTACCAATTTTGATAAAATTTTGTATGGAGGTAGCAGACACCCTGGATTTACATATAGACTACTTTTCATTCCGATATTCCCACGGGATCGACACTTATGCGGGTCAAACCGCGGGGCGCAGCTAATTCAATTATAAATTATTGTTAATGAATAAATGAGTGACTATACTTATTTGGCACAGTAATGATAACGGAAGTAACACCTTTTGGTAAGACTGGTTGTCAGACTGGGGCTTCTGACGACCCGTATTTAATTTTCATTATTGCATATAAAGTTGAATTGATGATCGAATGCACTGAAAAAAAAAAGTAGTTGCCACAATCAAGATTTTGTTTAGATTGACTAAGTGACTTGTTTGCATCTGAGCCTATCAAGCACGATCACAGCTTCTACTTTTATTTGATTGAGATTTGAAACCGGATTTTGATTGGAGTTATCACAAAACCTATTTGCAGCAATCAAGTTGATGAAGTTGCTTGATTGACACAACTAACTCACTTTGTTGTTTTACCTCTTCTACAATGATGTCATGTTAGGGGTAATCAAGAAACTTGTTTGAGCGTTCAATCATTTGAACTAGTGTTGCTACAATCATGTCGTGATGATCAAATTAACTAAGATTTTGATTAATCTAAACAAAATATCGTCAATCAAGCTAAAAAATCACTTGATTGGAGTGAATTTTTTTCAGTGTGTTGTTGTTATAAAAAAAAAAAACAAAAGGATGCTATACTGCTTGAACTCTTGGCTTTTTCAGACATCCCAGAAAAAGAAGAAAGAACTGTTTACCAACTCTTTGAAGACCAAATTTTTGTAGGTACCAGTGTTTAAGAAATAAATGTTTTCATTCATTCATACGACCCCTACAAATAATAAAAGCGAAGAAACCCTTATCATCTCTACCTATAAATTATTCATCTTTCCTGAAAGAAAAAAATACAAAAACCTGTGAAACACATTAGCATCGTGCTCATACCTTTTTTTATCTTTTTTGGTTGGCAAAGGAAAGAAAATTAAGCTGAATAAGTTGCGCAAAAACAACCGACTTAAAAAAAAACACTACAAAGTGAAAAATAACTTTAATTTCGGAAGTAGGTGTCGTTGGTTCCGCAGTTTAGTTTTTTGACACCGACATCCGAAATTTAAAGTTCTTTATCACTTTGTAGTGTTTTTTTTTTTGTAAAAATGTTTTTATTTTTAATTTTTTAGTTGTATCTTTTTTTTTTTTTTTTTTTTTTTTTTTTTTTTTTTTTTTTTTTTTTTTTTTTTTATGGATGGGAAATCATCAAATGACCCCTCCCGCTCTGGGTGGAGCGAAGGGAGTGTCAGACTCTTACTGACTAAAACCCATCCGTGTTCCTTCCTTAGCCCTTTATGTTCCGGGGTAGCGGTAACCCTTTCGGACAATCCCGCACCCCCGGCAGGCTTCGGCCCTGGCAGGCCCCTTCCTTTATGCTGACATCTCTTTGAGGCGCGCGTGGAACACGTACGCGCCGTCCGGCACGGGCCTGGTCCTGATCGGACGGTGAGCTACCCATTACTCTCCGTCCGCAGGCCCGCACCTACGGTGGCCGGGAGTCGTCACGCGGCTCCCGACGCCCGGAGCGTCTACCGCGGCGGCTGGGGTGTGAGGCTCTCTCCCTCAGCCGTTCCGCCACCTCCTTCGCTAGCATGACTGCTTCGCAGAAGGAGGTGACCGCCTCCCACTCCCTCTCGCCCCGGACCATGGCTTGAACCAGGGCCGGACGCGAGAGGTCGCCGCCGCTGTCGATCGCCTCTACGAGGGCACGGCGGTGCTCCGCCCATGCGGGGCAGACCTCCACCGTATGCTCCACCGTGTCCTCTGGGCGATCCTCGCAGTGGTGACACCCGGGCGTCTCCTCCCGCCTGATGATGTGCAGGAACCTCCCAAAACATCCGTGTCCGGTGAGGACCTGCGTCAGGCGATAGGTGAGGACGCCGTGACGCCTCTCTAGCCACTCCTCAAAGAGGGGTCTTATCGCCACTATCGTGGCGTGCCCTGCGCTGGGTTGCGAAAGTCGCTCCTTCCATGCCACCATGAGATCGTGCCGGAGGTCTGTCCGCTCCGCCGCGATTTGCCGCGGAAGCGGAGTTTCCCCCCGGCTCAGTGCCTCCGCGCGCCACTCATACAGGCGCGCTAGGACTATCGCCTCCAGATCCCATGGCGGCAGTCCGGCAAGGAGGCTTGCCGCCTCGCCCGAGATCGTGCGGTACCCCCGGATCAGCCTTACGGCTACCACCTTTTGGGGCGCGTTCAGATAGTGGGCGGCTCGCCGCCGCAGAGAACGCGCCCACACCGGGGCCCCGTATAGGGCCATGGACCGCACGACCCCCGCGTAAAGCCTCCGGCAGGAGGTGTTTGGCCCCCCCAGGTTGGGCAGGAGCCGCTTGAAGGCGGCCCCGGTCCTTTCCAGTTTGGGGGCCAAACGTCGGAAGTGTTCGACGAAGTTCCACCGGCTGTCGAGGACGAGACCCAGGTATCTCATCGTTGCCTCGACGCCGATGTGAACCCCTCCCACCGTTAGTTGGGATCCCGATGGTGGCCCGTTCCGAGGCCCATGGAAAGACATGGCCTCGGACTTGTGCAATGCCACCTCGAGACCCAACCGCCGGATTCTTTCCACGACTATCGCAACCCCGCGTGTCATCGCGTCGGCCGCCGCCTGATGCGACCTCCCTTGCGCCAGGACTAGCGTGTCGTCAGCGTAGCAAACCACGCTGACGCCATCAGGGAGGTCGGCTCGCAGCACCCAGTCGTAACCGATGTCCCACAGGAGCGGCCCCAGAACCGATCCCTGTGGGACACCGCACAACATCTCCCGCCGGTTCCATTCCCCGTTGCGACCAGGGTAGATGACGGCTCTGTCCGTCAAATACGCCCCAACTACTCGACGGAGGTAGGTCGGCACCCGGTGATACCGGAGTGCCTCCCCAATACAGCTCCAGGGCAGGGTGTTAAACGCGTTGGCGATGTCGAGTGACACCGCCACGACGACCCCACCCCGGGTCACCGCGTCCCCCGTCGTGAGGGCTCTCACGCGCATGATGGCGTCCACTGTCGAGCGCCCCTTGCGGAAGCCAAACTGGCTATCCGCAAGATCCGGCCCCGTCCTCACTAGGTGCCCGACGAGGCGGCCTGCAATCACTCTCTCAAAGAGCTTGCCGACCTCGTCGAGCAGCACTATGGGCCGGTATGCGGACGGAGAGTCCGCAGGGCGCCCTGGCTTCTGAATGAGGACCAGCTTCCCCGTCTTCCAACGGAGTGGAAACTGGCCCCTCTCCATGCATGCGCTTAAGAGCGCCTCTAGTCGAAGCCCGAGAGCCCTCGAGGCCAGGACCCAGACTTTACCCGGCAAGCCGTCGGGTCCTGGGGCGGTATTTTTGGCCTTCAGCCTGCCTACCGCCGCTCTCAGATCTACCCCGGTCACTTCAGGGATGTCGTCGTCGTCGTCTTCATGGTCCGCTTCGGGCACCGCAAGTGGCGGAGCCATGGGCGGGGGAGTATGCTCCCCCCGTGAAGGGAACAGAGTGCTCACCACCTCCTCCACGAGCTGTGGGCGGAGACTCTGCGTCAGCGGGGGGGCCCAGGTGCGGAGTTTATTCCGCACCATTTTGTAAGGGCGCCCCCATGGATCTCTGTTCAGAGTCTCCACCATCTCTTCGCGGGCCGTATCCTTGGCCCGCTGGACAGCCCCTTGGAGGGCGGTCTTCGCCGCTCTGTACCCCTCGTACAGCTCCGCCTCCGTGGCTTCCGCATCCGGAGGGCGGATGCGGAGCCTGCGGTGCCTGGTGTACCGGTGTCGCGCGTCGACGCACGCCTTGCGTAGGGACTCCACCTCCTGCGACCACCAGTACACCTGACGTCGGGCGCATCCTGGCCGGACTCGGGGCATTGCCACGTCACATATATCGGACATGGCCTCCTGGAGCCATTCCGCCTCATTGTCAATATCGGCAGGCCTGTCCGGTGATGACACCCAGGCCTGCACGATCGAGGCTTCCAGGAGGAGCTCCCGGTCCAGCTGCTTCAGCGCCCACCGCGGACCACTCGGGGCCTGCTGGACCAGCGCGCTAGAGGTCTGGGTGGAGACGTCGAACCGGATATACCGGTGGTCGGAGTAGGTCTCCACCTCCTCCATGACGCGCCAGTCACTGACACGCTGTGACAGAGCGGGGCTGGCGAACGAGATGTCCACTACGGACTCGCCCCGCATCCGCACACACGTAGGGACAGAACCCCGATTTAGGACGACCAGGCCTGTTTCCAGGGCCCAGTCCTCCACCATCCTGCCCCGCACATCCGTGTAGCGGGAACCCCAGGCCAAATTCTTGGCGTTGAAGTCCCCCACCACTAGCACGGAGAAGGAATGGTTTCCGGCGACGACGACACTCAACTCTGTTAAAGAGTTCTGGAACTCGGCGAGAGTTCGGTTCGGAGAGAAGTACACTCCCACTACTACGATCTCTCCGAACCGTGCCGCTACGCACCCCTGTCCCTTTGTGACACCTTCGAGGGACGGGGTACCGGCGGCAGCCGACGAAATTATGGTCACTGAGCCGCTCAGGTCCTCCACCCAGTTATCCCTGGGCGGGACAAAGTACGGCTCAGCGACCACGGCGATGTTAATCGACCACTGCGCCATGCTCTGGAGCAGCAGGTCCTGAGCGCAGGCGCAGTGGTTGATGTTCACCTGGAGGAGGCGCAATGGAGCCATTACTCCTCCATTTCAGCCCCCTCCCGGGCCCTTTGTGAGGGCCCCCCGGCGGTGGCGGCGGCGGCGGCGACAGCAGCAGCGGCGGCGACGGTGGGGGTGGCGACGGCGGCGGAGGGCCTGCCTTTTCTCCTGGTCCCGGTGGGTGGAGCGCAGGACTTGCTCCCCGCCCGGTGATCGGCCGGCTTGCCAGCAGCCGCACATGCGACGCAGTGCGGCGCGGCGCTGCACGAGCCAGCCGTATGTCCGGGCTGACCGCAGCGGAAGCACAGAGTGCTGCGGTCCTCCGAAGTGCACTGGACGCCAACGTGGTGCCCCACATGGCATCGGAAGCACCTCAGAGGCCTGGGTTCTAGCAGTTTAACCTGCGCTGACACCCAGCCCACCAGGAGTCTTCGGCCCTCGACGATTGTTCTGGCCGCCGTCACGGGGCAGCTTACCGTCACAGTTCGCATGCCCGCGAAACCAGGACGAATGGTGCCCGCCTTCACCTGGTCGGCCAGACACCCGCCCGCCCTGGCGACGGCAGCCACTACCTCTCCCTCCGTTACGGAGTCATCCAGGCCCAGGATACGCATGTCTGCGCACTTGACGGGCCTGGAGACTCGAGCCTCGTCCGCGTTGAGGGACGCCCTTAGCTTCTCAGCCAGGGCGTCAGCGGTCGGGCCACTCGTCGCACCGGGGATCTCCAGCATGCGGGCGCCAGTAGCGGTCACCCTATGCCGAAGGCCCCCGGTGATCCCCAGCTCCTGAAGGTCCACCGTCTCTCGTGCCTTGGTGAGCACGTCGCAGTACGTCACTCCCCTCTTAGCCGCTTCCGGCTGTAGCGTTATAACTACAGCCGCGGTCTTTGGGGAGCGAAGCCTAGCCGCGACGGCTCGTTCCTTGCGACGCCTCCTTTGCGCCTTTTTTCTGGCCGCCTTGGCCGCCTTCTTCTTCTCCCCGACCACCTGCCACTCGGCGTCGGTCGTGGGAGATTTTTGGGGGCGGGGCGTAGGCTCTGGGGCCTTTCCCTCCCGAGTCGTCCTGCCGGTCGGCGCCGGGGTTTTGCCGGCAGGCACCGGTTTTGCCGGCGCCAGGGTTTTGCCGGCAGGCGCCGGTTTTACCGGCGCCGGGGCTCCGCCAGCGGACGCCGGTTTCGCCGGCGCCGGGGCACCGCGACCCGACGCCGATTTGGCCGGCGCCTGGGCCCGGCCAGACGGCCCGGGTTCAGGGGCGGCAGCTGCCGCAGCGGCCGCGTACGAGGCCGCCTTCGGCCCCGGGGCCGGCCTGCCCGCCAGGGGGGGGCGCAGGACTATACCCTCCAGAGCGGAGAACCGCGCCTGGAAGGTTGCCAGCTCCTGCCGAACCAGGTTCAGGACCTGGTTCTCCACCGGGACGGGCTGGCTTGCCGGTTCTGCCTGCACGCCGCCGGCGACCCTCAGGCCGGCCAGGTCTGCTCGGAGCCTCCCGTTCTCCTCTTGGAGAAGCTCCATGGCGGCCTTCAGGCGGGCGACCTCCGCCCGCAATTCGGCCACTTCGCTGGCTGAAGGACCAGCATAGTTGGCCGCCTCCGCTGCCGCCATGATGGAGGCCTGTGCCGAGAGTATGGCCCTGTTCTTAGAAGCTTGTAGCTTCTTCAGGGACACATCCCGGATCGCGGCCTCCACGACCGCCGCAAACCTGAGCTTGCGGTCCGCATCGGGGCCGCCAGCCTCACTCGCCTCGTCACTTGAGGGCCCCGAAGCGACCGCGCGACCGGTCCCCCTCTCCTTTGCGGGCTCCTCCGCTCGCTCTGCCGCCTCCCGGGCAGTGAGTCCCCTCCCCTTGCCTCGCTCCCTGACTCCTCCCCGCCTACTGGTGGGGATTTTTCTGGCCGAGGCCAGCTCCCCGTCAGTGGACGACCCCTGGCCGTCCTCTGACCTTGGCCGCTTGCTGTGGACCTTCGTCGTCGCAGCGGCCGTCTCCTTGGCACGGCGGCTCTCTGAGCCTCCCGTGCTTGCGTCTCCTGATGCAGCGTCGGACTCCGACCCCGCATCACTCCTCCCCTCTTCTGTTTGCTTCGTTTTACAATTTTCCATATTTGTTCCCACGAGTAATTTTCATGTTTTATTGACTCAAAATAATCGGTTCGCACTAGCGACTAAATCAAGCTACCCACTAGCCAAGCTTGCAACCTCCCTCACGGTGCGCCGCCGCTTGGAGGTTTGGGGAATTTTTTATAGAGGTTAATCTTCCTCGCGGTCCGGGCGGTTAAGCCAAGACCCTCGACCCCCTTCAACAGCCAGAGACATGACCTTACGGGGCGCCGCCCACACGAGCCAGAGCCGAGGCTGCAGCTCGTGCGGGCGACGCCCCTAACTGTCTCCGGGGCTACGAGATTAGCGGTGGCAGGGGGGGGTTACCCCTTCTGCCTGCCCGGCGGCAGGGTAAGTGCACACCGGGCCCGCTCTCACTCCACCACAACTGCCGCTCTGCTACTCAGAGCGACATGTTTGGAGCGATCCTCTTGGCAGAACATTAGCATGCGGACAGCGGCATCCCACTGGGAAATAATCCCAATGGGAAATCGCTGCCCGCACCCCAGGGTGCACCGGCCCGAACACTGGTCTTCCCCCCGGACGTATCCAGAAGGGAACTCCAGTCCCCGGGCAAACGTGGAGGTTTTCTGCCCAGGCACCCCTAGTTGTATCTACCCCACACTAATTCAATTAACACTCGTGCATTGAAGAATTGAAGACGCCGATTAGAAGAATCATCAAAATTCGCCAGAGATGCAGTAAATTTATGTATATAACTTCGTACATAAGAATAACTACCTAATGTATTATACACTAAAACCTTCCTGAAAGTATTTAAATTACATTAATGAAAGAATTATCAAAATTAGTTTATTCGTTTTTGAGAAAATCGCGGACATACATACATACGGGTCGAATACAGAACCTCCTTTTTTGAAGTCGGTTAAAAATGACTGTTGCCTATGCTCTGACTGTATTTGACATATTTCTAGGAGGTACTCGACCTTTTCCAAGATAATAATGTATGTAAGTGCCTTCTTAGTTACTTTACCTGAGTTTTGTGTGGGAGGTATTGAATAAGGTTGAATGATGTCAAGAACAATGGTAAAAAGTTTCTTAATAAATTATTATACGAGTTTTCATTATAGCCTGAAAAAAAAACATGGGTGCTTCTGCAGCCGAATTAGTTGAAAAACCATCTCGGCATACAGCGCCATACCTACCTAGACTGTATGGATTTTCTTTTTAGCCAACATATACAATTTAGTTAATTCATCTGCCTAGCCTTTTTCAGCAGTAGGTATTTTACATGGAGTGACTGCTTATCTGTCCTCCACAACCCAGTTACTGGGTAATACCATACCCCTTGGTAAGAGACTGGTTGTCAGCCTTTCGGGCTTCTGGCGACCAAAGATCCACGAATGACAGCAAGGACCAACGGCTTAACGTGCTTTCGGTGCCACGGAGGGGTCTTGGTATGTAAAGATGGTCACCTATCCGCGGACCAACCGCAGCAAGCGTACCTTATCGATCGACCCGTGTGGCTTTTATTACTTAGCCACAAGCTCCCTCTATTATTAGTTCAACTAAAAATACTAAAAAAAAACTAAGCTATTTCAGTTTTCCTATTCAGAATTATTTTCATTTTACTCCAACGACTAATAGGAAAGTCACAAAAAATAAAAAAATCCAAGACAAGAAGGTTCGTTACGACCCATCGCCCTTTAGTTCCACCGATATCCTTTCTCGGATAGTTTCTATAAGAAACCAGACTGATTCTAGTCTTTGAGGTTACGAGCAACGAATGTCCCATTAATTAGGAACTTGGCTAGAATAAATTTATGCAGCCCGAGCTTGAACAACCTGACCGTTAGCCAAGTTTGTAATTTACTTCATTATTTCAGAGTCGAGACAGCCAATAAAGAAACTGATAGACTCGTTTCGAATTTTATTCGAACGTTCTTTTTTGAATTTTTTATCTGTTCTATTGAAACATCACGATTTGTTTTTGTTTTTTTCTTTTTTGTTAGTGGCCATAGAAGTTTCGAACAATACGATTTTTAATAACTGTCAATTATTTTGGGACACGATCGAGTTTCTTAGTCTGTTTGTCTAGATTTTTGTCCCGGATTGGCGCAAAACGGCTGAATAAATTTCGATAAAATTTGGCTCACAGATAGGTTATAACATTCAAGTATTACGTTCCTGTGGGATATTTTCCGATATCCACGCAGGCGAAGTCGCGGGCAAAAGCTACTATAAAAAAAGAACTTGGACCTAGTGGAATAAAAACAAAACTCTGTCCATCAAAGCCCAATTTCTGTAATTGTGAAAATAATGGATGTCTGACATTGCAT
This sequence comes from Amphipoea lucens, assembly GCA_947508005.1. Taxonomy (NCBI): domain Eukaryota; kingdom Metazoa; phylum Arthropoda; class Insecta; order Lepidoptera; family Noctuidae; genus Amphipoea; species Amphipoea lucens. The sequence goes on from OX382374.1 coordinate 12,907,936, forward strand.
AGGTCATGGTATAACAATACATGGTATTCTCTTCCCGTGACAGCTGGGTCACGTGATTGGCCCGGTAATACGTCATCAGTTGCGAAGCGGTTCTCAAACTTTTTTAGTGGGGAAAAGATAAAAATAATACCCGGCCCTTGAGTAGTTTACAGAAATTAATTGGAAACAAGCTGATGATGGTTTCTATTTGAACTATACTATTACTACTGAACTCAGTCAGTTGACGGATCTTCGGTCCTTGGCTTCGCTCACAGGAGAGCACACGCGAACGCGGCCTACGGACTAGATGATCGCTTTCGTTACCTGGAGTGGCGAACTTCCCTCATCACCGGGATTCGGCTAAGTAAGGCCTTCCTGAACGTCGGATGATCACACTGCAAGGGATAACCAGAACAAATTTAGAAAAATGGTTATTGATTTACTTTCTGGTCATCCTTAACGATGACTGCTTCTGACGTTATGGTGTGATCTGATTGGTGACTACGAACTAAATCTGGACGGGGAGTTTTCAATTCAAAAGATTTTAATATGACAGGAACAGTGGAAATATTCCATTCCCGATACTTTTAGTGCAGCCTTGTACTTGACATGAACGAACAAGTTTAAAAATCACTGTGTCTTCTAGATATGCAAGCACAAAAAGCATAATCAATTTTAGTATATTTACCTTCGGTCTATTATTGGTTTAGCGCATGACGAAGGTTGAGCGATTGAATTTATGTGCAAAGAAGGTACGGCGTCCGGTTTTAACGTCCTACAATTTCTTGGCGATTCGTTCATCAAAATATGCCTCAATGGCTTATGATGGTCAGATGATAAAAAATGAACTGAACACACACTACCTGAAAGTTGAAAAATATTCATCATCTCTCAACCAGCATAATATGTACATTAGAAAGTTAAGAACCTAAGCTTTAGAGATCGATTTTGAAGTCATAGTAGTCAGTCGATACAGAAACGAAAAAGTTCAAAATTACGCTATTATTATGTATTCTGTGTCCACAGGGATCCAAAACACTGATTAATATTTTAGATGAGCCCTTTTGGGCTTTTGAGGCCTTTTGGCCAGAGCCGTTAAACCTTATTATTTTGAAAAAAGAAACTATCTAGCAAGCTACGTCAACATCACTTGAAAAAAAATACATCTGACTTGGCTGTATGAGCCAAGATCTCTTTGCCTGTCCTTAATCAGGACTAAAACAAACAAAAAATCACTACAAAACAAATGTAAAAAAGTCTGAAATGAAATAATATGTAGTACCTAAGGTACACACGGCTATACATCAAGCTATACATTTCCAGTTTTCGCTGACCTCGCATTGTATAGGTTTTCCGTACAATTAGAAGTCAGCTTATAGCGGTTATGTATAGCTTGATGTCAGTGGCGGATTTACCAATAGGCTGAGTAGGCTGGAGCCTAGGGCGGCAGATTTTAGGGGCGGCAAAGGGGTTAGAAGATTTTAGTATGGAGGGTGGCCCTAAGGTCGGTCGCCATTTTGATTTTTTTTCAGAATCGCGGTGCACAACAAAAGTTATATATTTAGATAGAGGACGCTTATACAAACAAAAAATGTTATATAACATAATATCCTAAAGCGTCAGGTTTCGGAGTTATTCACCGAAATATAATTCGATAACAACAAGGATTTTTTTGATTTTTTTCCCTCCAGGTAAGCATATTGAACTATTGAGGTAATAGAAACGTTATGAAACCTTTATGGAGAACAAACAAATGAAGAATAGACATTTTTTAAATAAATAATTAAAAACGGCTATTTATAGTTCGTTTTTTAATCCCAGAGACTAATCTGACATTTAAGTCTTTTGTGTTTCCGTCTAACCAAACAAAAGCTGCGCATAGTTACTGCAGCTTTAACTGGCCACGGGTCATTTAATAAACACCTCTTTGTCATAGGAGTAACAGACAGTCCGCTGTGCAGGGCATGCATGGAGGACGACGAGACAGCGGCACATGTGCTTCTAAGCTGCCCGGTGGTCGCCACGTACAGGGCAAAGTACTTCGGTAACCCAGGTACCCTACGAGAGACGGTCAGTAACATCAAGGCGTTGCTGGCCTTCCTTGAGGAGCTGGGGTGGATCGAATAATCGATTTTCCCACCCGTACGCAAAATACGCGCATTGACGTGGAGTTGCGGACACCAGCACGTATTACCTATTACCTATTAAGTCTTTTGTGTTTTCGTTTTTTTTTAGTATAGAAGTTTGACATTACACTTGTCAGATTAGTCTCCGGGATTAAAAAACGAACTATAAATTGCCGTGCTTAATTATTTATTTAAAAAATGTCTATTCTTCATTTGTTTCTTCTCCATAAAGGTTTCATAACGTTTCTATTACCTCAATAGTTCAATATGCTTACCTGGAGGGAAAAAAAACAAAAAATCCTTGTTGTTTTCGACTTATATTTCGGTGAATAACTCCGAAACCTGAAGCTTTAGGATATTATATTATATAACATTTTTTATTTGTATAAGTGTCCTCTATCTAAATATGTAACTTTTGTTGTGCACCGCGATTCTGAAAAAAAATCAAAATGGCGGCTGATTTTAGGGCCAAAACCTTCAAACCCCTTTGGGGCTAACATTTTTTTCAAATGTCTTACTGAAATTAAAATGATTAATATTTATATACCAACTATGTTTTTTTGGAAAGAATAAACAAAGCGAATGCTCAAATCAGTTTAGTATGGAACAATTAACCATTTTTTTTCTTGCGTATCTTTCAAAGGTTACACTGGTTTCCTTTTCACAGTAAACAATGTTTGGGAACCACAGTATTTTGCTTACCGAGCGAAACAACGCTATAGGTATGAGCGACACGACGATAGCGATGAAATGGTGAGCTGACAGTATGACACTTGTCAATTCGATGTGTGGCCACTGTGTGTAATTGAATTACCTTAGCAAAATGCATTTTTTAACTTAACAAAGCAATTATGAACTAATAATTCAATAGTTTAATCAATTTAAAACTAAATAGATGAATCACACGAGTTACTAAATAGTTAAGCTAGTTAGTAATTTATTTTATTTTTATTAAATAAATGAGAAAGTCCCTAAATTTACTGAAAAGGACAATCAATGGCAACACTTATCGTGACGTAGACGAAGGTCATCGTGGGAAGAGAATACCAGGCGAAGTATATAATTGTACCATGGCATAGGTCATTTTTGTACATCAATATTTATTGGAATTTTAACTGTCACAGTCATATCAAACGTCATGCGATCAAACAGTGATGGATGAACTAGTTCTGCTGAATTAATAAATATATTTCTGACAGGAGAATTTTCATTAAGGACATCGAATTTACATCAGAAACGAATTTGTACAAGGTATCGTGGAAAATAATATTTAATCTATAAAAAAACAAATGATGAAAAACATTCTACAATACAACAACATAATCAGCCTACAATATTCCCACTGCTGGGACACAGGCCTGCTCTCTGTGAGAGGGGCCGTAATCCACCACGCGGGCCCAGTGCGGGTTGGTAGATGTCAAATCTGTCATGTCTTCAAATTTTTGGTTCCTTGATGTTTTTCTTCACCGTTTTGAATTATTCTAGAAGCGTAGTACTATTAAGTATTCTGTGCTACAAGTGAACACAAAATTCAACCGATTTTAGGCTAAGTAGGCGTAACGTCATTATCCTACTTGCCTACCTAATAGTATAACCCAGCCAAGTTTAGTAGGTCACACACAAATGCGGCATACTCCTTCATGTCGTATTCCACTTTTCGTTTGTAACATGCAAATTTAGTCGCGCAATCTTACCGAGTCGCATGTGGGAGTAATTCGAATATGGAAGTTGTTACTTTTAAATTAAGAAAATAATTCCGCGTTTTCAAAACTGGAAGCGGCAAAATATTATTACTTTTTAAAGGTGTTTTAGACTGAGGCTGTTTAATTAAAAAGATTGTTTTGGCTTCGCGATTATGAGGTAGCCCACGTATGCACGAATGACGGAGGATTTTCAACTCTTGGTGTTGAACCGAGCGTTGAGAATCCTACAGAGCGCATCCCAGATTCCCAGTGCGTCAACAAAACATACTGTTGGATTTATAACTCTCAGCGCTAAGCAGTGCGTAGCGGGAAAAACGTGCGCGTGCTTACCTGGGCTTAGCTCAGTTTAAGGCGCAGATATACGACTTCTAATGATTTTAAATTCAACATCACGTCTAATCGACCGGACTGATTTCTTTGAAAAAAATAAATGTTATACTAGACCATTTGCTTCGTAATTTGATATGTGAATATTTGCAATTATATTTTTTTAACATAGTGTAATTAATTTGTAAAGTAATGTCTACCGCGGACATAAAAACGACAATCACGCAAACACTATCGGGTGTATTTTCATAAAACTTTCACCATCTAAAAGACAATTTAATTCCCCGAATTTTAGTATACGGGTTTTATTTGTTTGGTGTTTGAGAGTTTTTGTAAATAGATAATTGCTTCATATTTGCAATAAATTACCACGGTTATGTCATCGCGCTTCTCTTTCTTTTCTATGCAGTCCGACAGTGACCGCGCTTTCGGTCGTGTAGTCGCCTTAAGGTGAATGCGCAGTGGTAGCCCGCGAAATTCAAATTTTCTTACGTTTTTTGCAATTTTCAGGTCAGTGTCAGGTTTTACCTTGATCAAAATTTGATTCGCGACTATAACAGGTACGTATTCATAGAATTATAATCATCAGAATCATTAATACATCTTTCTAAGTTAGATTTCTACCATAAACACTTTTCCATACGAGATTTGTTCTTAACGGTAGAAATCTAACTTAAAGAGATATATTAATGATTCTAATGACTATAATTCTGTAAATGCATATCTATTATAGTCGCGAATCAAATTTTGATCAAGATACAACCTGACACTGACCTGCAAATTGCAAAAAACGTAAGAAAATTTGAATTTCGCGGTCTACCACTGCGCATTCACCTTAATACACAATCATGATTCTTATAAGCGTCTAGAGGCTACCTGGGTGATTGGTAATGTCGTGCCTTACTTGCAATGGGTGATACTAGAGCTAATTTGAAGCATATTTGAACCGACAACTTGGGTCCAAAATGAGTTGTTTTGGAGATATCGAGCTTGTTTTTTTTTTGTTTCTCGTGTCTTGATCTAATTGTGAAAAATCTACTCCGCTTTGAACCTTAAACTTTTCTGATGGCCTATAGGTAAACGAATGAATCCTTCGAAAATCAATTCATCCAAAAAGTATCCAGTACCTTTATAAATAAAATATTTTTTTTTAATTTTTTGTTTCTCGTGTCTCGACATAATTGCGAAAATCTACTCCACTTTGGACCTTAAGCTTTTCTGATGGCCTATAAACGAATGAATCCTTCGAAAATCAATTCATGAAAAAAGTATCCAGTACCCTTTTTTTTTTTTTTTTTTTGGGTGGGAAATCATCAAATAACTTCTCCCGCTCTGGGCGGAGCGAGAGGGCGTGTCAGACTTTTACTGACTAAAACCCACCCGTGTTCCTTCAGTTGCCTGTGCCAGGGGCCACGGTATCTCTTTCGAACAACCCACGACCCCGGCAGGCTTCGGTCCTGGTTGACCCCGTCAGTTAGTGCTGACATCTCTTTGAGGCGCGCGTGGAACACGACGCGCCGTCGACCCGGGCCTGGTCCTTACCGGACGGCGAGCTGCCCATTGCTCGCCGTCCGCAAGCCCGCGCCTACGGTGGCCGGGAATCGGCTATTGATTCCCGACGCCCAGGGCGTCTCCTGCGGCGACTAGGGGCGCGAGGGCGCCAAGATTGCCTCTCCCTCACGAGTATCCAGTACCTTTAGAAATTAAACGTTGTCAACTTTATGTTACTTATAATTATTTTTTAAACTTGGTTTTTTTCGTGCCAGGTTATTTCATAATAAATCTAAGGCATTTGACGTATACTACGATGCACCGTTTTTAATACATTAGAGAAAAGTGGGTACTTTGTGCCACTCTCCCCCACTCCGGTCTACCTTCTAAACGTCAGGACTTTTAGTATGTATACTAAGCAACCAGAACAAGGTTCTGAAGGAATCGTTTAGTTCTTTATTCACTAAACTATTACAATTTACAGAAAAAACTTCTCATCTTGATAGCTTTCCCATTTTGGGTTCAAAATTAGCTATTTCATCACCCATTTCAAGGAATGCACCCAATTACAAGTCACTCTGTATATCAACCAACCAAGCTCTACAAAAATGTTTGAAAAGTAACGTCCGAATACCAATCAGACTTTTATCCCTTATTCCAACGATCCCCTAAATTTCTCATGTAGGTACCTACTTACCGAAGAATAACGTATTACTACTCACTTGAATCAGTATTCACCCCACGCTCAATATAAAGCACGTAAAAAGAAGCAGTAAATAAAGGCCTTATTCACGAAAATGAGGGATGAACGCAGTAAAAAAAAACAGGAGTACTTATTCTGTTTTCACTTCGAACCTCTCTCAAGTGACCGCACACAATCGAAATCTCCAATTCATTTGTTTTTAATTTAAATCATCAATCAACAATTTTATTGACATCTCGACATTATAAAAAAAATTGTAAATCCGTCTAGCCTTTTCCCAACTATGTTGAGGTCGGCTTTCAGCTTAACCGGGTTCAACTGAATACCAATATTTTACATGGAGCCATGATCCACTGCCATAAAAGTACTGTGGTATTAAAAAAAATTTTTTTTTTTTCTAAAATATCCCCAACTATTCCCCTGTTTTATTTGATCCGCGATTTTTTGCCTACCCTGTATATGTAAATCTACTACTAGAAATTACACTTCGCAATCTTAATTCTACAGATAACACAAATACGTCCTTCAATTGTTTAGCTGCCACCATAAATCGCTCCTATTTAAGATCAAAGAGATTTAGTAGGACATGTGAAAAACAAACCTCGAACACAAACCCTCTGCTAGTTTTATCAATAAACCAAGAGTTATCTAGCAAAAGGCGTAGAGAACGGTTACGTCACAAAAATGGCGGCAGAAGCTGGCATTCCCAGAGGGATGGCCGACGATATGTGAAGTTGGATCCGTATTTTTGTATTACAAAAGGATGATATTGTTGTAATGTGTTTGGATAAAAATGACAGATATAAGTATTTTGGAAGAAATATGATGACAAATCATGCGAAAAATCTCTGATAAAAGATATGTACACAATAATTTCCGTTCCTACATCAGAATTTGATGAGAAAAAAAAAGGTGTAGGCTTGTAAGTTGCGGCTTTTCGTCCATAATTTTATGTAACACCAAAATAAATCGACTTAGAAATGTTCGTCTTTAAGACGAACTTCTTGTATGCCTCTACATAAAGAAGTTGGTCTTGAAATGAAAAACAGAAATCCCTCTTACATCATAATTACCTCATAAACGTCTATGAGGTTACAGCGGTCAAATATAAAATGCAGCTACGCTCCACCACTGACTGTCTGGCCAGCTGCCATTTTCCCTCCAACGCGCTACTAATGTATCAAATTAAAAAAAAACCTTTCTCTTTGTTTAAAAGCTCCTTTGTTCTACTACAAAGGGTATTTATTAGCTTTCACAAGAAAATCATTTTAATAGCTAAGTAGCCTTACTTAGTAGGTACCTACTGCTCCATTATTAATTATTATTTTATGCCATTAATACTACATTATTTCAAAACTTTAACTCACATTCTTCATCATCTCCCTAGCCTTTTACCAACTATGTTAGGGTTGGCTTCCAGTCCAACCGGATGCAGCCGAGTACCAGTATTTTACATGGAGCGACTACCTATCTGACCTCCACAACCCAGTGACTGAGTAATACGATAGTCAATACCCCTTGGTAAGACTAGTTGTCAGACTTTCGGGCTTCTGACGACCCGTAACGACTGTCAATGATCCACGAATGACAGCCGGGACCTACAGCTTAACGTACTTTCCGAGGCACGGAGGGATCTTGGTATGTAAAGATGGTCATCCATCCACGGACCAACCGCAGCAAGCGTACCTTAACCTGATCGATCGACCCGTGCGGCTATTATCTTCTCCATAAGAAAGTACCGTTTGGAAGGGGCGCCTAGAATCAATTTTATTTTCTTGTAAATATTGACGTTCAAAAGTGCCTTTCAATGGCCGGCTTGCAATAAATGATTTGACTTTGATTATTATATTTCGAGACGTTAGCTTAAACTCAGTACTCGAAATTACCCTTTATGTTTAGAATGTTCAATTCTCAAAATGTCCAACGGCTTCAAAATTTCCATTTTCCATAAACTGCTCTGAAGACCATGACTGTGTCATTTACATAATAGGTATTATGATATAGGGTACACCCCAAGCGAGATTTATGCACTCTAAGGGCAAATTACACTAATGAAACTGAAGGCGATAAACACATCTAAACCCGGTTTAAGAGTTGTCAGTGTCAATAGTCCATCACAATGATAACACTGATAGCTCTTAAACGCGGTTTAGGTGCTACTAGAATAGATTAGATTTAGATACTAAGGACGAATTTCACTAATAAAACTGAAGTTTTACAGGTGAAATTCGTCCTTAGTAAAGCTTACCAATGTATGAATCACCGGGTTTGATAACTCATTTAACAGATTTTCATTATTCATAATCAAACGGACAAAATTTATACAAAATAAAAATAATAACCCTCGTCATATGGACAAATTGTCTCATTTTTTTTCCAGGAATATGACTAGAATATTCGAAAATAAATTGATTCACTCATATATACCCGTGTTATCGCTTTTCTACAAGAAACCTGATTTATAGCTATATTGTACTAAAAAGGGATGAAACTAAATTACATTCATACATCATATTGTCATATATTTACGTGATCCCTAAAGAATACGCGATGTCTGCTATTTCTAGAACTTTTATAAGAGAATGAAGAAAGAAAAATTGTTTATTCTGCACAAATCAGTCGTACATAACAAAAAAAAAAAAAAAAAAACAAATTATTCACACTAACATAACGGGTCCATCAGTATCGGGCCCTATCAGAATACCAGCGCTGCGGTATTTATTTTTTAAATATCACAGCATTATGCTGAGATAGGAGCCTTTTTGGCCTCGCACAGGTCTTGTTTTGGTTTATTTTTTTTCTGGTTGTTTTAGTGTATTAAATGCTCCTTTTTAACTTTTTGTATTTCCTGTTTGTCCCCAATTTTTTTTTCTTCTCTTTCTTTACGAATACAGAGTAGCCAAAAGCCTCGTATTCAGAACCTTAAAAGTTTGACAATGTGGTCCATTGCTTGAAGTCAGTCATGAAGTCAGCGAAATTCACAATTTAATTAACTACACCAAGACCAAAAACAACACACGTTGTGTAGGTAAGGGCCAAAGCACACACGCTACTTTTTGCATCGGCGATCGGCGATTCAGCTGCTTTTTAGAAGCTAAATGCAGCAACCAAGCATTCCACACCGCACACTTAAAAACGCCAAACGCGGCGATTCAGTCGCTTTTCGGAAGCTCGATACAGCGGCTGAACGCTACACTCCGCACACATTCGGATGCCGGTCGCAGTGATTTTGGCATTTGCGCCAGCATCGAAGCAGTCGCTAAAATGCGCGATTCCGATACCACGTCCGAACGCAGAGAGTCGCCAAAACGCGATGCAGCATCGGAGCAGTCGCTAAAACGCGCGATTCCGATACCGCGTCCGAACGCAGAGAGTCGCCAAAACACGATGCAGCATCGATACAGCCGCAAAATCGCCGATCGCCGATGCAAAAAGTAGCGTGTGTGCTTTGGCTCTATAATTAATAAGACCTACATTAATAATTCCTTAAAAAAATTTGTGGATTATCTATTCGGGAAATTCAACATCTACTTAAAATTCAGGCAGCCTTAATTTTGGAATTACTTAGCTGCTTACTGCCTAAGTACTGGCCAAAAATAACAAAATTTCTTCGTTATTTTAGTGAGTATTTCGGGACGATCAAACAACATTTACATGAAATACAACGGACCTTTTTAACGAATTTTACTGTGACCTAATTTTAGCGCGTGGGTAGATCGTTTAAGTAAAGCAAATCCCAAAAAACTAAGACTGGAATAGTAGTCGAAAATCGCAGAACGGATAAAATGTCTAAAAATGCCACATCACTAACCTCAAACCACCATCTTCCATTAAACTATCTCAAGAAAAATCACCTTCAATATCCCATTACATTCCCCCAATAGGTGCCGCTATTGGGGGCTCCCTAAAGGTCACATTTCTTGGGAGCGATTCGATAAAATATCGAATCTTTCAAATTCTATTTCTCATCTATCGAGGCGATGTTCGCAAACGGGCATCGTTTAGACGACAAGAATATTATTATGATTCTACGGCATTTTTTTCCTTTAAATGATTTTATTTCTGTAACTGTGTTTGTACAAACACTTCTACATGTCAATCATATTTTTAAATAAAAACTAGATGAGGTCTGCGTTTCCTATCTGACTACCCTGAGAACAAAAGGCCGAAACAAACTCAGAGGTCACAGTCTCTTTATAAGTCCTTTTGATTGAGACGTGGAATGCAACAAAGGAGTTTTTGGCTGAAAATAATTTAGTGTGATGTTTTGAATGGATATAATGACTAATTTATGTGATAGTTATTTCGTATTAGGTGAGGTTTGTCAAAAGACCGATGGCCTGTGGAGCAAACGAGTCCTGGAGTAGAGACCGCGTTTTGGCAAGCGTAGTGTGGGACGCGCCCCAGCTAGATGGACCGAAGACTTTAAAAAGGATCCGGACCCATGTGAATCACGGGGACTACGGTCCCGTGCTCCAACTGATGATCAGTACAGTCAAGTAATTAAGGAAAATACATAATTTAATAATATACTACTCTGTCAAAAAAGTTTACTCAATCTGCCTAGCTTTTTTCAACTATGATGGAGTCGGCTTCCAGTCTGCATCCAGTAAGACTGGAAGGCGACCCCAAAATAGTTGGAAAAGGGCTAATCAGATAATGAGATGGATTTGCAATTATTCGACTACGCTACGTTTAGAACAGATAACTCGTAAGCCTTCAAATAAATTACCGAACGCACTTCATTTACCTTTTCCACCCCATAAGAGGAGATCACCATCAATATACAAACAAATGACGTCACAGATGCGTGAACTCAGTCGTCATAATTCTGACGTGTCATTTAGAGAAAGCCATTACGTCTGAGATACATGGCTTTCGCTTTCTGCAACGCCCCGCAATTTTGATACATCGCTTTTTAGATGTCATTTGCTGAATATGGCATTATTTCTAACTGAAATATTATGTTTTGCAGAATTAAATACTTTCACGCATATTTTCCACAAATGGCTGACATATAGTGTTATTCAGCCCTGTTTTGTAAGTAAGCGCACTAGTAACTTACCGAATGTAGGTGGGGGTACGTCTTTGTATAAATGATTTCATCACCACTGCTTTCAAAACCGTGAAGAAAAACATCGTGAGGATTAACCGGCAAGGACAGACATGTCCAAGAACCAAAAAATCGAAGAGATGTGACATCTACAACCCGCACTGGGCCTGCGTGGTAGATTACAGCCCACTTACGAAAGAAGAAGGCCAAGCAGTGGGAACATTATATCTGATTTTGCCCTAATACACAGATCAAAATGTAAACTGTCACTGTTTGTTTTCAATACTAAATCAAATTTAAAAAATCTAATCAAACCTTAGAATGATCTAAAGATAAGTAAAACCACGCCTTTTACCAATGACTGGAAGCACTTACTCGAATTTGGCAAAGGAGGAAGAAACCAATAGTAACGCAATAAAATATAAATACAGAACATCCCGAACATGTTTTAACTGTTTCAAGGAAACAGTAGCCTCAAGAGAACCAAAGAACCATACATAACACACCCTTCTTACTCACCTTCCATAAAGGTAAGCATAAACTTGGTAAGCATGTGCCCACATAAATCGCCAGAGTACCTAAAATGAGGAGAAACGTATTTCACACCAATAAATATCAAAGGTTCCTCAACTCTAGTTTGAAGTCCTTATAAAAGAACTTTCTTGGACGCCAACCAAGTACCTCTTTGTGAAGTTTATTAGTTAACTAGCTTCTGCCCGCGACTTCGTCCGCGTGAAATTCGTACTTTCCTCTAAAAGTTTCGAAAATGAATGTTGGTATGATCTTTATAATTAACTTAAATAAATAAGTATTCGGGCCAATTTTTAAGTTTATAGAACAAAGGAATCAGATTTTTCAAAGAAACTATCCCCGCTTTTCACCCCCACAGGGGTAGAATTTTGAAAAATCGTTTAATATGTGTTCATAACTTGACTCAAAGTTTATTTATACCAATTTTCGAGCTAATCAAGCCACGCAGTAAAATCCTCCCCTTTAAAATTAACTACCTCTTTTCATACAGTTAGGGGTAGATTTTCGAAAAACCCTGATACATGTTATTAATTATTTTTAGTCCTTAGTATAAATACTGAGTTCCAAGTTAATCGGACAGGGCGTTAAAATTCTTCCATACTTATTTTAACACCCCCCCATTACCTCTTTAGGGGGTATTTTAGAAAAACGAAAAATTCCAAATTTCATAATTTACTTAGATAAGTATTCGTGCCAAGTTTCAAGGTTATTAACTCAATAAATAAGATTTTTCATACAAACAAAATCCCCCCTTTTCACCCTCTTAAAGGTTGAATTTCCAAAAACCCCTTCTTATTCGATACCTACTCTGCACGAAGAACACAACCTCCAAAACTCATGTCCCTAGGACCAGCAGTTTAGACTGTGCGTTGATATTTCAGTCAGTTCGTTCATCCTCCTTTGGGGGAGAAATTATCAAAAACGCTGAGACACGTATAAATTAATTTTCAATCGTTAGCCTAAATACAAAATTTGAAGACCCTAACTTTTAAACTGAAGGACTTTCATACACAACTTTATCCCCCTTTTTAACCCTTTGGGGTTGGAATTATCAAAAACGCTGAGACACGTATAAATTAATTTTTAGTCGTCAGCCTAAACATAAAATTTGAAGATCCTAACTTTAAAACTGACGGACTTTCATAAAAACTTTCATCCCCTATTTAACTCCCTTAGGGGTTGAATTTAAAAAATCCTTCCTAATTCCTTGTCTACATTATAAAGGGAACCATTGTGTAAAATTTCAAAATAAATACCTATAACTACCTACTTTAATTAATAAAAGTACCTACGCTTAATAATTTTTAATTTGAACGAATATTTAAACACTACCAAAACAACTCATACCTATTTTACAAAATAACAACAAAAGAAATTCAAATAAACAATTTAAAGACTAAAAGTCGCGCTGATAAGCACGGTTTCTCAATATCAATTATTGTCTGTCAATAAGGTCGAACGCTCTGAACGCATCAACAGCCAAATATTGAATGAAGCTCGCTCTGACGCTCTCGGACCTCCCGCCTTCGAGCGCGGCAACCGTTACACAAATATAATCCTTATAGCATGATTCAGACGTGTGACGGCGCGATGGCTTATTTCATGTATAAGTTTGGTGTTTCTATACCGATTTCTATGATTCTTTTTTTATTGAATAGGTAATAATGTTAACTTTTTTAAATTAGGGATGAGTGAGAGTATTATAAACGTAAGAGTAAACATATATAATCAGAATGCTCCGAACTGCTAAGCTATCAGGAGTTACACGTGTTATTGTGAGTCAACCATAAAAGATAGACATATGCTGTTGCGGGATATTTTTTAGACAATTTTATGTAGAATATTTCCGTCATACATGATTTCTATGTAACTTTAACCATTAAGGCTGCACACGCGACGGAAGCTTAAAAAATGGAGTAACTTCTCCCGTTTTCCCAACATTTCCCTTCACTACTCTGCTCCTATTGATTGTAGCGTGATGAAAAGTATACTATAACCTGCCCAGGAGTATGAAGAATAATTGTACCAAGTTTCGTTAAAATCCGTCCAGTAGTTTTTGTTTCTATAAGGAACATACAGACCGACAGACAGACAGACAGACAGACAGACAGACAGACAGACAAAAATTTTACTGATTGCATTTTTGGCATCAGTATCGATCACTAATCACCCCCTGATAGTTATTTAGAAAATATATTTCATGTACAGAATTGACCTCTCTACAGATTTATTATAAGTATAGATTGCTTATAAAAACTCTTTGCCAAGTTTCAAAAATCATTGAACAAAGGTATAATCGAATTATTATTATTGTAATAAAGTTCTATGTAAACCTATGTAAACCTTTTGCCTTCTATTGTTGTTGCCATGTTATTGAGCTTTCTGTCCTTGAATGAGGTCAACGGGTTGTCCTTTGTTAAATACACAAGGTTCATGACGAGTATGTTCTTCTTACATTATGATGAAACTAGCGCCCCGCGGTTTCACCCGCATAAGTTTCGATCCCGTGGGTATATCGGGATAAAAAGTATCCTATGTGTTAGTCCTGGTTATAAACTCTATGTTTTCCCAATTTTATCCAAATGCGTTCTGTAGATTTTGCGTGAAAGAGTAACAAACATCCATCCATCCATCCTCACAAACTTTCGCGTTTATTGTATAACATGTAATGATAGCATGAACAATATGATATAAAAAAAAGACGGGTTGCACTCCGGGAGTGCCGGCAGAAGTGAAAACTTGAATATTAACGTTGAAATAAATCAATTATTAAATGAATTAATTAACTCATTTTTTTTCACTATTTCCGCGTCCCTTTTTTCATTAATAAATGTACTTTGTTCAATTTCCATATTTTAAACACTTTATAATTATACACGAATGTTACGAATACACAGCAGTGTCCACGTCCACTTCCACTTCGACTTCGACTTCGACTTCGACTTCGACTTCGACTTCGACTTCGACTTCGACTTCGACTTCGACTTCGACTTCGACTTCGACTTCGACTTCGACTTCGACTTCGACTTCGACTTCGACTTCGACTTCGACTTCGACTTCGACTTCGACTTCGACTTCGACTTCGACTTCGACTTCGACTTCGACTTCGACTTCGACTTCGACTTCGACTTCGACTTCGACTTCGACTTCGACTTCGACTTCGACTTCGACTTCGACTTCGACTTCGACTTCGACTTCGACTTCGACTTCGACTTCGACTTCGACTTCGACTTCGACTTCGACTTCGACTTCGACTTCGACTTCGACTTCGACTTCGACTTCGACTTCGACTTCGACTTTGACTTTGACTTTGACTTTGACTTTGACTTTGACTTTGACTTCGACTTCGACTTCGACTTTGACTTCGACTTTGACTTCGACTTCGACTTCGACTTCGACTTCGACTTCGACTTCGACTTTGACTTTGACTTTGACTTTGACTTTGACTTTGACTTCGACTTCGACTTCGACTTTGACTTCGACTTTGACTTCGACTTCGACTCCGACTTCGACTCCGACTTTGACTTCGACTTCGACTTTGACTTCGACTTTGACTTTGACAGAGAGGCGGGGGGGGGGGGAATCTCTCCTGACGGTCATGTGTCCTGACGCGAGTTTAACATTTTTTACCCATTACAAAAAGTGTTCAACGCCGCTAAAGAAGTTTTCACTTCAAAAAAATTATGGATGGAAATATAGTAAATTTCTTTTTTATACCTACGTGTACTTATTAAAAATATATTGAAAAATTGAAATTGCCAGCCACTTTGTAAAACATACATGCCAAAGTAGATATTTTGTTTAGCCACATTCACCTACATTTAAGTTGATTTGTTACATTTAAATGCAAAGTCCAATCTCTGTCCTACTGCAAATCTAATTTAATCATCTCTATTGTCTTCAATGATTAGTAAGTTGAGTTCGTACCACCTCTAGTCACACACAAGCAAACATGAAGCCTACTATAATATGTATAGAGTTGAGATCTATTCAGCACATTGTGTACATAGTGAGTCTCAGGCGTGTGCAGATTTGTGCAAAGCTACGTACGGAATTGTATACAAATTCCGGGATGTAATACATTGCTGGGTGTGTACTGAATTATATAGAAGTGTAAGCTTTCAGTGCTTTTAGAAGGATCAGTGGAAAGTGCTGTACTTGCAATTGTTTAAATGGTGGTCTAATCTGTGTACGGTGTATTCTAGTACTGCTGGTGCTGAAACAAGATAGTAGGGTAAAATAAAAATACATACGCTCAGTCTATTCTCAGCTTTAACAGCAATCATAATCCAACATCTATTTAATTTACAAACCGATTCCCTACACACACACACACCCTCTCACACACAGATATGTCAAACTTATAACACCCCGTCGTTTTTGCGTCGGGGGTTAAAAATACGTATTATTGAAGCTAACTCAAAAACTAACCAAGCAAAGTTAATAAAATTTATATGGGACCACCCTATCCATAGAAATGTAAAAATTATTTCATATATCTATGACCCTATCCATTAATTTTTTTTTTTTTTTTTTAAATCGATTTACAATTGCCGGAGATATCGCGTAACAAACTTTAAAAAAAAAACAACAACATACAGTCGAATTGAGAACCTCCTTCTTTTTGAAGTCGGTTAAAAAGTACAAGTTGGGGGAATATATGCGTAACATCCACGCAAAACTGCCATCGCTTAGCATAGCTACGACCCTATGCAAGACAGAGCCCCAGCGCTGGTTTTCAGCGACAGCCGGCGTTAACGTCATGACGTCAAACGGAGCAGCATACTATATGATTTGCAGTCACGAGCCAACTCTCAAAACCTGATGACAATTTTACTTTAGAACAGACGACCTTCTTATTGAACGTAATAAAATTTTATAAACACTGTAATGTTGAGGAAAGGTATAAATATAAGTTAACGTATTGTTCACTTCTCAAATCGTCTTCATTAAGGGGATTATAGGACGTAAACGCAAAAAACGCAAGTTGTATAATGCCATGATCGACTACAGTAAACAAAATCAGAAAAATATATAATATTCTTCAGAAATGCTGCTATGTAGATAGTGTGTTGAAAACATATAATACAACTAATATGATACTATGAAAAAAAATCATGAAGATAGATCCAAAAACTTTCTTTTTACAATAAAAACCATACTAATATACACACAACCATTCCGATTTATTGTCAGATTATTCTATGAGCAAAATACTAAACCACTAGTGTTTTAATTTTTGAATCCAAACAATAGTTTTTTTTTAAATAGATAATTGTTTCATATTATGCAATAAATTACCAGCGATGTGTAATCGCGCTTCTCTTTCTTTTCTATGCAGTCCGACAGTGACCGCGCTTTAGGTCATGTTGTCCCTTTAAAGCCTCATCAAGTCTGTTACCACTTGCGTTAGCCGTAATGACGTTCCCACTCAAATGTGCACATAATTACTTAGCTGAATCCCCCATATTCCCTTACATCGTCGTCTCATGGATGGTACAGACGCCAGCACATCAACCTACTACAATCTGTCAAATTTCTTTAATAGATTTTCAACTTTATCACTAAAGCATAAGGTTCAAAGTTGATTGGGAAAATCTGACAGTTTCGGGTAGGTTGATGTGCTGGCGTCTGTACATAGCCACTGCCCAACCGTGTCGCAGACTGCATTATGCATTCGCAAATATTCCCTCAAACTCAAGCCATCGACATTTGCATATGTCCTCAAACATGGTAAGTAGAAAGTTGGATCCTGTAACTTTGGTTGTAAGGGAGCTTAATCGCTTTTCAAACATTACAAGTTTGTGAAATCCGGGTTCGAGTCACTTAGTGTCTTTGCGATTTGTATCAGCATCGTAAATTCATTAAGTAATTAATTGCTTGTTCATGTTCAGTCAACAAAAGAGACAAGTATGCAGAATCGTCGGATATAGTTGAAGTTTAGTAAGAAACCAATAGATGTTGTCGACTGAAAAATTTGATAAATGAGCTGTTTGTTTTCTATTAATTTAATTAAATTTTATTCGAGAACATCAATCGGTTTCTTACTAAACTTCAACTATATCCGACGATACTGCATACTTATCCCTTTTGTTGACTGTACCTTCATACATATATAATTATATATCCTACCTGAACATCAACCTATACTAATAATAATGCTGAAAATTTTGTTGGTTTCATAGAACGCGCTAATCTCTGGAGGAACCAGTCGGATTTGAAAAAAAATTTTTTTGTTGCATCAGTTAGCCCAATTCTTGAGGAAGACAATTTAAAATTACACTATGACCCTAAGGAACCGAGCAAAAGAAACAAAACAGAAAGAATTCTAAGCGGAACCGAAGTAATAGCGCGAGTAGGTGATGCGATGCGACGCGACGGAATAGGGGCACACCCCGGACACTCCATACAACGCTCGCAAAATAATTACCTACTACTACTACATTAAAAAATGACGTTTGTATACGTATGAATGTGTGCGTGAGGTACTGGTGTTTGCGAGCGCTCTTGTTAAAAAAACCGGCCAAGTGCGAGTCGGACTCGCCCATGAAGGGTTCCGTAGCAGCAAGTAACATAATATAAAAGTTCTTGTAGTTCGTTGTAACTTTGTGAAAGGTAAATTGCGGTTTTCGATTTATGACGTATTAAAAAAAAACTACTTACTAGATCTCGTTTAAACCAATTTTCGGTGGAAGTTTACATGGTAATGTACATTATATATATTTTTTTAATTTTATCATTCTCTTATTTTAGAAGTTAGAGGGGGGGGGACACACATTTTACCACTTTGGAAGTGTCTCTCGCGCAAACTATTCAGTTCAGAAAAAAATGATATTAGAAACCTCAATATAATTTTTGAAGACCTATCCATAGATACCCCACACGTACAGGTTTGATGAAAAAAAATTTTGGAGTTTCAGTTGTAAGTATGGGGAACCCCAAAATTTATTGTTTTTTTTCTATTTTTGTGTGAAAATCTTACTGCGGTTCACAGAATACATCTACTTACCAAGTTTCAACAGTATAGTTCTTATAGTTTCGGAAAAAAGTGGCTGTGGCATACGGACGGACGGACAGACAGACAGACAGACAGACAGACATGACGAATCCATAAGGGTTCCGTTTTTTGCCATTTGGCTACGGAACCCTAAAAACTGCGACGAATACGCCGAAGTGCGGGGTGAGGTGCGGTAACTGATGTTAGTGCGGGGAAGGGAGTGGCCTTTCTGTACGTAGTACTTTAAGTATTCTGTGATAGGGGTCTAGAAATCTCCTCGCGGACGAAGTCGCGGGCAGAAGCGAGTTTTTTTGTTAATATTTATACTAAAAAACATAGAATCTCACAAACAAGTATCTGCCTCCAAGCGCAATACTGAGCCTGACGTCCTAGATTCGATTCCCAGGTCGTACAAACTATTATTGGGTTTTTCCATCAAGAATTTCTCAGTTGTTGCTAGTTTGTGGCGATGGTTCGTATTACACGGGACGTAACCGGTTAAGCTCCGCACGTAACCTTTGTAGTACGATACAACACAAAATCAATTGTCTCATTAGCGAAGCTCAATGAGTTAAATATAACTGGCAAAATGTGGTATAGACTCACACCTGCCTAACCCTTTGGAGATTACAGGCGTGATGTTATGTTATTTAAGGTACCAGCAACGGAGTCCAAGCTACCAACAGTCGGGAGAGAAACCTACCATTGTTTACTGTTCTTTTCGTATGTAGATGACATACCAAAAGTTCCTCTCATGTCATCTTTAGCAGTACGTCAGCGCCATTAAACTCATGTTATGGTCATGCGTCATGGGTAGCTCACCGTCCGATCAGGAGCAGGCCCGTGCCGGACGGCGCGTACGTGTTCCACGCGCGCCTCAAAGAGATGTCAGCAAAAACGAAGGGGCCTGCCAGAGCCAAAGCCTGCGGGGGGTGCGGGATTGTCCAAAAGGGTTACCGCTACACCGGAACATCTTTATGTTCCGGTGTAGCGGTAACCCTTAAGGCTAAGGAAGGAACACGGGTGGGTTTTAGTCAGTAAGAGTCTGACACTCCCTTCTGACTCCTCCCGCTCTGGGTGGACCCAGAGCGGGAGGAGTCATTTGATGATTTCCCAAACTCAAGAAAAAAAAAGTTGTACTTAAGTATCAAACACATAAAATGTAACTACATATTATTATATCGTCACCATGTTTGATGCAAGAAATCTGTATCCACGATGTTTGCGAGCAAACTGTCTTCCACGCATATCGTGTCTGGTGAACAAGCAAGGTGAATTTATCCGGTACCAGACTTAAGATACTTTGCGGAAAACCTCAAGCGGCGAAAATATAATAACCTTATCGGAAATTATATTTTCGAGCCGTTTGGGGTTGAAACCCTCGAGCCATGGGGTCTGAGTGCTCATGGTCTTTTTAAAGAAATTTCAAAACGGCTGGTTGACACTTCCCGTGACCCAAGGGCTGGCTTTTACCTTGGCCAAAGGCTAAGCATTGCCATACAACGTGGCAATGCCGCCAGTCTCTTGGGTACATTACCAGTCGACAGCGATGCGGATGAATTTTTCGACGCTATATTTTAGTTTTTGTATAGTTTTAGTTAGGTTTTAATTTTGTTAATTAATTAAGGTAAATGGTTAAACAATAGATACTTTGTTTCAACAAAAAATACATCACATTCTCTAAATATTCAGGGGCTAAAATAATATTGACAACTGTTCCACCGAACCGCACTTATCGAAATCTTGTTGTGCGGTTAGTGGAAATGATTAGGTGCGGTTCGGTCGACTGCCGTTGAAATCAGTGCTCAGAGTGGAATATCTCATTAAGAGGAAATGCGGTCGGAGAAACTTGAAAAAGCCTAAGTAAAAAGACGAAATTCGAGGTTTGCCTCTCGCTTCTTTCCTCCTCCAATATTGGACCAATTTAAAAGATATTTCATATACTGAATAAGAAGGTTATATACTGTGTCTCTATGTTTTTCTTTTTTCGTTAATAGTTGTCAAATTTGTACGCTAGGCCTCTGTTGACAATGGCAATTTTGAGCATTTTTTGAGGGTTCTAGTGCTTATAAAAATAATGTATCATCAAAAAGGAAAACATTGGGACAAGTAGTCAATATCTATTATTCTGTAAAAAAATCATTGCTTTATGGTCATTAACCAGAAAGAAAACAGGCGAAAGCGTTTCTACGGAGAAAAGACTACCCGCATTTCCTCTTAAAACGGCCACCAAAACCAGAGGGATAAAGTGTGATTGCTTTTTAGGGTTCCGTAGCCAAATGGCAAAAAACGGAACCCTTATGGATTCGTCATGTCTGTCTGTCTGTCTGTCCGTCCGTCCGTATGTCACAGCCACTTTTTTCCGAAACTATAAGAACTATACTGTTGAAACTTGGTAAGTAGATGTATTCTGTGAACCGCAGTAAGATTTTCACACAAAAATAGAAAAAAAACAATAAATTTTGGGGTTCCCCATATTTACAACTGAAACTCCAAAAATTTTTTTTCATCAAACCTGTACGTGTGGGGTATCTATGGATAGGTCTTCAAAAATGATATTGAGGTTTCTAATATCATTTTTTTCTGAACTGAATAGTTTGCGCGAGAGACACTTCCAAAGTGGTAAAATGTGTGTCCCCCCCCCCTCTAACTTCTAAAATAAGAGAATGATAAAATTAAAAAAATATATATAATGTATATTACCATGTAAACTTCCACCGAAAATTGGTTTGAACGAGATCTAGTAAGTAGTTTTTTTTTAATACGTCATAAATCGAAAACCGCAATTTACCTTTCACAAAGTTACAACGAACTACAAGAACTTTTATATTATGTTACTTGCTGCTACGGAACCCTTCATGGGCGAGTCCGACTCGCACTTGGCCGGTTTTTGTTTTTTATATAGCTAAAAACTTATAGGGTACTTAATTGAAAAAGAAACAATATTACCTTTCATTGTAATCAATTCAAAATCCGTCACAATTCTATAAACGTCTGCTCGACAATCCATTACTCCTCCCTATAAGAATAGAGCTGCACTATCAATAATACCAGAGGATTTAAAAATTGCATTAGCGCCAGCAATGTCCGCCTATCTTTTAACCCAGTTTTAAAACTAGGATCTTATCTTACGTCTTGTTAAACTTCCAGTGTAAAAGAATGATTGATTTTCCAACAGTTCCACTATTCGCATTCATGTTGGAATTTCATCGGCAATTTCTGATGCAGTGTCTTCTTTCTATCTGTCTTGTGTGTGTCTTTGTCGTGTGTTCTTTCCAGTGTTACAATTATGATTTTTACCTCTAGCGGCAAACCATTGGGTAGTAATTGGTCGCAGTGACCATTGAGGGCTGTATATGCCCTGAGGTTGCTGGTTTTTAATTTTAGCTGGCTGGCAATAATAGAATTTAACTATAGTCGGCTAAAACAGCTAATTAAACCAGTCGGCTGCGACATATATACACCTTTTAGAAACTACTTGAACACTAACTTCTAAAGGCCCGCTTGCATCACACAAATCACTAAATGCGTTTAGTGTAAAACGTCTTTCTGTCTCCGTCATCTTCAAACGATTAATGCCATTTGTACGCAAACGTTTTTCTTGCCGTGAAAATCTATAGTTTATTCGCCGTGTGTAGGCACCGTCATCAGTGTTGTATGGATGACTATGGAAGCTTGTTGACGGACACGTTTGTTCTACACCGCGGTTTATACGCCGTACCATAATGAAACCGTGCCGTGTAAAAAGGGCCTGTCAGAAACAGAAAACCTTCAGTCAAATCAAACCTTATCACGTCAGTTATTTTAATTGGTTGACCGCAAAGCCGCTTTCACCAATCAATTAATTAAGTTAACAAAGGATTTGATAGCAGATTAAATTAAAATAGGCGCCTAGGAATCGAATTTAAATAAAATTCATTGAAAAATGGAAAATGCTTTAGGATGCTGAGTGAAAAGAGACGTAAAATTTTAATCTATAAATTTATACCTATAGATTAAAATTTTACCTTACCTTATTTTTTTTATAGATTATCATAAATGTTAGTATCATTATTGATACTAACATTTATATTACGATCTGGATTTGTGTTAGTTTATAAGTTTTGTGCCCAAGCTGGAGGCCTTTATTTATTAAGGCATACACAGGATAGTCCGCGCGGTATAGCGGTTAAAAGCACCCGACAACCCCCTAGGTTGACTTGCAAGACGCCTACACAAAAAAACCTGGATGTGTGCTGAAAGCCTTCATTTATTACGCAGGATAGTCCGCGCGGTATAGCGGTTAAATGCACCGGACAACCCCCTAGGTTGACTTGCGAGACGCCTACACAAAAAAAATCTGGATTTTTGCCTGGTTGACGTCAATAGGGTCGCCCCCTAATACATTGGACTTAAACATATCTAGTGAAATGAGGGCGCGCTAGGTATCTACACCACACATACACACTTACACCAGCACATACATTCATACATTATTATATACATGGTACATATACCAGCTCTGCCTAACCTTACGGGACAACAGGCGTGATGTTACGTACATAAAGCTTACGCGATCTCGATTGGTAAGTACCATTAGATCCTCTGCTAAACCCTCAAAGGACATTTCCTTGAAGGTAAATACTCCTACTTATACCTACTCGTATTATGAGATATCTATGCATAATTAATGAGACATCCTGCAATTCCGAATTCCACGGCGTCCTTGAAACCTAAACTAAATTGGAAAACATACACAAAATTACCAATTCAAATTACAATAGTGACTATTAATCATTCACACACAGTAAAACTATAAACACGCAAATTCAACCCTAACTTGATTAAAACAAGGCGCAAATTACACCTACCTATCAAGACAGGACAACCCTTTCAACACCCAAAATTAGGTAACATTTTACGCGAAACCTTTTGTACCGATAGATTTGCATTGGATATTTGTCAAATACCTGGTGTAGTTTCCCTTAAAATCCAACAGTAAAGCTGTTCTGTATACAAAAAAGAGGACAAGGGCACTGAAACCCTGAAATCCCTAAGGACATCCCTGAAAAAATCCTTCAGCTCTACAAATTCAAGTCTGCAAACCACCAGAGAATTACATAACGTGATTTAGGTAGTTTAATAATGAAAACAGTTGGTTTTGCGAAACTGGGTCATCCCTGATTAGACGATTGTTAATTTGGTAACGTTTGAATAAGCAATGACTTTTGTTTTGGATACAGCTGATTGTGTTGTGGGTAAATAATTCGCAGCTGTATAAATAAATCGAGAAGAAAAATCTTGCAGCATCGAATGAATAGATATTCAGTTAGGTACGCACGCGATTGCAGCGAGAAAAGATACGTCAAAACGCTTATCAGTAACCAAAACTGCAGATATTGATTACCACGTGGTCTTATACTATATCTAGAGGAATTCAGTCAATTTTCACGGCCGACATAGTTTAATAAAGTCAAACCATGCTGCGTTACTTTCATTTTCACTTACATCGAATGTTCCTATGACGTTGCACATGCCCGAAAGCTGTAACGCTTGCATAACGCACAATCGAAAATCGTCCTTAAGGAAGTGCAGTTTGCGCTTGAAATTCCTGAAAAGCTTACCTGATCTCAATTCGAAAGGCATGATCAAGCGTGAAAATCGCCCCTCCCGTGCAGCTGCCCCGGTCACAGACTCGTCCCACCACCCCTCAACATTGCACGCCAACTAATGCATCGCAAACACTCACACACTCTCAACACACGTGGAACACCACTAGTTTCGTTGTGAACAGCACAACAACGTAGTTTAGTCGTCAAAGGTGTATATCATTACGCACGGTAGATTCCCGTTTCGTGAAAAAACGTTTTTCGGACGGCTGACGCGACGCGGCGAACGCGGCAAGCGCGAGGTCACTTCTGCCGCCTTACCGCGGCGCGCGCCGACAGCACCCCCCGTTGCCATGACTACGGTCCCGGGCGATATCTGCCCCGGTCCTCTTTTGTGAACAAAAACAAAAATAGCAAATTAATTGCGTAATCGTGTGCCGTGAACATTTTTGCTAAGGTTAATTAGTACATCAAAGGGGTGCAAGTTAAATATGGAAGCTGGCGATCACCCATGACGAGGTACGTTCTCGGTTTTATTTTCGCGTCACCTTTTAGGGCGTTCAACAAAATTTGCTTTGACTTTTATGAAAACGTATTCTGAAATTCATTATTTTCTGTATATCTATTATTTTTGTTTAAATAACATTAGACGTAATTGATTGCTTTCACCACTTTGGAAGCCTTTTTTCTCTCTCAATAAAATTTATTGAGATGACTTACTGAAAAATTATGTAATTGGGACGGAGAAGGGACATTTCGCATTGCTCAAGCCCCAATTGGAATGCAACCAATATTTATTTATTTGCCAGATATAGAATGGGTTGCAAAAACGATTTTTCCGATGGCTTTCAATGCATTTTCAGAGCTACCTATGGATTGATTGGAGTACAACCCTGGATTTCATGAACAACTGATCTTTTACAAAAAAATACTGTGATTCTTTATTTGCTAGACCAAAATGACAGCTGCGATTTTTGTGAAATTGTCAACATGACAAAAACAGTACAATTTTCGTAATTTTAATAACGTTCACAGGCTGATCTCAGTCAAAAATACCTCTAATTTCCCTACACTTTTGACATGTTTTTGACATTGATTGTCGCTAAGATGAGATTGCGACTAGGTTTTGAACGTTTTTAATTACAGGAATTGGTCTTCAAATCGATCGCAGCTGTCATTTGAGTCTAGCACATAAAAATTAAATTTAGACAAGTTTATTTATTTTATTTTATTACGACCTTGCATTGAATTCGTTTTGTTTGCTGAAAAGTACGTAAAACATTTTTTACGATTTTCGCTGAAATAAAAGCCTGTAAAGCTCCTTGCCTTTTATGTATGAACACGGTTATGCATGAAACTTTTGGGATCCGGATCAACTTGATACGATAATAACATTTTGTTATAAAATATGTAGGTAGTACAAGTAACCTTACTTTGTAGTCCGATTAGTAATAAGGGAGTTATTTGTTCCGTTTTATGACATGAATGGACTGCTAGCTTTTAAAAAAGATTTATTTATTACGAGGTTTATTATAGATTAGATATTTTATTTTTAGGTATACGGGGGTTTGACCACATTGTGTACATGTCGCCCTCAAGGAAGCCTTTGTAATGCCGGGGCCACACCAACGAGAAACGCCGATAATTATCGCGATGACGGGCATTAATCGTAAGTGCAGCTACAACTTATCGCGATAATTATCGGCATTACCCGTTGGTGTGGCCCCGGCATTACATGCCAAACTTAACGTCTACGCTAAATCCTTTAACTAATTTAAATAATATTCTGACCGCTAGATAACAGTTGCATTTTTTTTATTTGGTTTGCCATATCATTTATACTGTAGTTTCATCGTTTATCTCATAGATAATGCCTATGCGGACACTGTACCAAGCCTTAAGTACAAATACAAAATACAAAAAAGTTTATTGCAGAAACTCGTACAACTTTTCCAGTAAATCTTACCTAAGGACCTCCTTTTAAGTAAAAGATGTACCTGTGTTAGGGAAACCCGGCTCTTCAATGACAAATTACAAAATGGTAAAAGTGGTGTAGATAGCAAAAAAAAAAAAAAAAAATTAAATTTATTATAATTAAAATTGATTAAAATTAAAAGTACTTAATTAAAATTAAAATTTATTAAAATTAAAATAAATAAAAATTTTATTTTAATTAAGTATTATTACACATAACATAACATCACGCCCGTAATCCTCGAAGGGTTAGGCAGAGGAGTACCTGTAGTACACCCACATTTCGCCAATTATGTTTAGTCCCATGTAATAGGGGGCGCGACTATTGCCATCAACCAGCCACAAATCCAGACTCCAGGTTGCATCTGAGAAATTCCTCAAAAAAAAAAAAAAAAAATTTAAAACTATGTAAGTATTATTAGTCCCACTCATCATCTGCCTAGCCTTTTCCCAACTACGTTGGGGTCGGCCTCCAGTCTCACCGGATGCAGCTGAGCACCAGTATTTTACATGAAGCGACTGCCTATCTGACCTCCACAACCCAGTTACTGGGTAAAAGGATACCCATTTTAAAGACTGGTTGTCAGACTTTCGGGCTTCTGACGACCCGTAACGACTATCAAAGATCCACGAATGTCAGCCGGGACCAACGGCTTAACATGCTTTCCGAGGCACGGAGGGGTCTTGGTATATAAAGATGGTCACCCATCCATGGACCAACCGCGGCAAGCGTAGCTTAACTTGATCGATCGACCCGTGCGGCTGTTATTACTTAGCCACAAGCTCCCTCTATTATTAGTCCAACTATAAATACAAAAGTAAATCTAAAAGCACTTCAGACTGAGAATCATAAATTCAATGACATTACTTTTCTTCACATTTAGCGCTATCTCATAGAAAGCATATTTCACTGTAATATTTCCATAAAAACGGATTCCGAGATATTCAAGCTTCGGGCCAAATGAATCGACCCTAAGCGTACAATAGAAAATGGACTGTATGGCTTTAAGACGACCCTAAAATATCTCCGGTCGATTTCGTTCTTAATAGTCCGTCCAAATACCTACGCCAAAGCCTTCAACGTTATAATATTCTGTTTTATTAGATACCACTAGGCTTCAGACTGTTTGCTTAGAGAGAATTGCTTCTATGTGAGTGAAAGGGTAGGTACTTAGGTAGATAGAGGAATAAAAATTGTAGGCATTCTTTATCGTCTAATGTAGCCAGTAGTAAAAACAAATATTATAGATTTTTTATAACCGACAAACAATTTCTACGCTACGGGGTCTAAAAATGGACCTACTTATGCAAGACGGAACCAATCCACACACATGCCAAAATCGAGATAAGTATACATAAAGCTTTCAAAATGCATCTTCTTTCGAACCTATAAAGATCAAAATGGTCTGTCAAATTGTCAGATCATTTGATCATCATTTTATTTTTGCATAAGTAGGTCCAAATCATGTGCGGAATTTATAGTTACAGTTTTCGCGTCAATGTCCCTACCACCCTGTATCTTATTTGATGATCGATTCGAATAATTTAACAATATACAAAAAGTTTTTTTAGGAATCGCACCTAGGATCTATAAATAAAATCCCTACACAAATTAAAAAAATAAAGCGTTTACTGAAAATATTATGTGAAAAAACTGAACAAATACCTAACTGACACATTATAATTACCTTTTTTTATAATTTATTACGTATTAATTTGACAATTTATTCTAGAATTTATTATTAATATATTTTATTGGAATGCTTTTTATTGTTTTTATTTTTTATTATTGTGTGGACAATTTGCTTCAGGATTATTTAATAATGTGTAATAATTGTTTGATAATTTATTATAATCAGCATGTGTGTACCAACATAATATTTGTACGCCGATGACGGCTAGACATGGTGTTCTTTAATAATTACAACATCTGTACCTAACCTACCTATGTTCAACAATTAAAAAATATTTGTATTTAAAGAGAGGGTAGACAAAATAGATTTGTCTGAACATTAAAATTTTTGGCATGTCATTCCGCAGGCACCCCTCGGCAGCGTATTTTATTTATGCTCTGTTCGATGAAAATGGATCAGAGAAAGTAACTGTGGATGCCAATTTGTAATGCCACTTACAAATTACGTTCCTTGATTTGATTGTTTTAATACTGAACCGGTCAAGCACCGCGCGTCGCCTGTAGGCGACGAAACAATAGAAAATCAACTGTGTCTCATTAGCGGAGCTCGACAGATTAAACCCGAAACTCTAATTTGCATCACCTTAAAAATATTTTTCGTAAACATTTTTCAATTACAATTTAATAAAGAATATAATTAAGTTGGAAAACTGGTGAAATATAAAGTTGAAAACTTTGTAATATAGATGAATGTGTTACTGTACTGTGTAATGTACAGACGCCAGCACATCAAGCTACTGCTATCTGTCAAATTTCTTTAATAGAGTTTACTTTATCGCTAAAGCATAAGGTTCAAAGTTGATTGGAAAAATTTGACAGTTTCGGGTAGCTTGATGTGCTGGCGTCTGTACCTTCAGAGAGTGATTGTGTAAGAATTTAACCTGAACAGGGTTTGTTTAAATTTTCATCAGACACTTTTGGAACAAACTATAGATCGTCTCACTTCGGTGCGGCGCGTGAAAAGTATTCCAATATAAAAGAGATTCTTTCGTTTTAAAATACTCGTATTATATTTTTTACGACCCGCTAAATGCTAATTACAGCGTCTATTTTCTAAATGCCCTAATAATAACCCCTTTAAAAACAAAGCTGTCACATCGTCCTCCAGATACACATCTGGCCAAAAATACCAGCAACCTACCTCACCTTTTATAATGCATTTAATGAAGATAACATTAGGGTGTTAGGCTGCGGTTCCACTGAGGCGGAGTGGAGCCACAGAATACTTAATAGTACTACGTACAGAACGGACACTCTCTTCCCCGCACTCATATCAGATACCGCACCTCACCCCGCACTTCGAGGTATTCGTCGCCGACGCTTTAGCAAGGGCGCTCGCAATCGTAAGAACCACAACGCTGGCTGTATTGCTGACACGAACACACAATTTTACGATTTAAAAGTTTTATTTGAGTTTTAATTACGATGGTTGAATATTGTGATGCTTTTCCGACTTTGTATTTACATAAACTGTTTGTAAGATTTCGCATTTTTAATACCATGCGATTTAATAACCGATTATTTAGAGATAAGTCATTTAAACGAAAATATTTTAGTGTTTTTATTTAATTACGAACCCGACTATATAAAAAAACAATTGAACTACAATGTCACTTCATAATAATGCACACGTTCGGGCAGCGCCGCGCCGTGCGTCGTCGTTCGGATGCAAATCGCTTTTTGCGCCATTTTTTACGCTACGCACGACAGCCAATCCTACTAGAGTTTACGCACACATTTGCACGTATACAAACGTCATTTATTTATGTAGTAGTAATAGGTAATTATTTTGTAAGCGTTGTATGGAGTGTCTGGGGTGTGGTAGAGCGGTGCGGAGCGGGGCTGAGCTGTAAAGTGGGGAAGAGATGTGGATTTCAAGCCATGTGATTAGTGAATCGCGGCACAGCTCGTCTCCGCTCCGCCTCAGTGGAACCGCACCCTTAGTCTGCTATTGTTACCTCTTTAGTGGAACGCTGTATACTGTGTGTGATAACTAGAGCCTCACGGGACACGTATGTGCGAAATAGGACAGTGAAACGCGAAAATACGTGCGAAATGTTGGTAAATGAACATTTAAGAATTAATGTGGTGAGGATTATTTTCTCTGTTTCTTTTATTGTCTTGCCAAAAGAAAAAAGGATTAACTTTATGAATCTTTGTAATGTCTTGCTTGGTTGATACTATATAGGTAGTACTTAGCTAGTAGAAGCACGAAATTATACTATTTTGAGGCAAAATCTGCCTTTTCTCAACTGCGTCTGTTTTTCCGAGCGCATACAACCCGAATCTCTTTAAAGTGAGAGTGAATAGGCTTCTTCTGGGTAAGCTCGCTCCATCGTCGACTTTTTCTCTGTCACCTTTGACCTAGGCTAGAGTCAAGAGCAAACCCATTTCAAATAAAAAAAAAAAAAATGTTGGGGTCGGCTTCAAGACTGACCCGATGCAGTTGAATACCAGTATGTTACATGGAGCGACTGCCTATCTGATCTCCATAACCCAGTTACGGGGAAACACCACACCTACCACTTGGTCAGAGGGGTTGTCAGACTTTCGACCGTGTAACGACATGGAGGGGTCTCGGTATGTAAAGATAGCCACCCATCCACGGACCGACCGTGTCAAGCATTTTTGGCGTTGGATCCCGCAAAACATTATTATGTATTTCTGTTGGATCCCGAATTTAAAAAATGCAAGATAATTACGTTTTATTGTCGTTGAATCCCGAAAAGTATTTCCGTTGGATCCCGAATGCTTAAAAAAATCTGAATGCGGGTACTTTCAACAAAAAAATTGATTATAATAAAATGAGGGGTTCACTAATGTTCCACCAAAACTCCATTGAAAAATTTTTAGTTTACAACCAACGTTTCGTATACTATTTATTTCACAAACAACTCATTTTCTATATAATCTAGTCGTTTCTGGCACTCGCCGGCCGCTCCCGCGGCACCGCTCGCTTCGCTCACTCGGCTCGTGCGTAGGGGTCACAGTTTTAACCTAACGTAACCTAACAATTTTTTTTAAAATAATTAACCTAGTCTAGTGTTTGATAAAGGTAAATCACTTGTAGCGGTATCTACAACGCCACATGCGAACAACGACCCACCACCACCACCACACTCCACTTTCCGCTTCCACTTTTCTTCTGAAATGTATACATGTTGTTATAACATGGGATTCAACGGAAATAGCAAACGGGATCCATCGTTAATACCTAAAAAATGGGATTCAAAAGTGGGATCCAACGAAAATAAACGTTATGATCTAGGTATGTACCTACAGACGGAAATTATCACTGGATAATTTCCACAAATAATATACTTACCCCCTTATTTATAATCCTATTTTATCTCTATTTTAGCTAAAATAGGTTTATAGAACGTTTGTCTTTATCTGTCACGTTGTCATTTCTGTGTGTAAGAAAGAGACAAACCCCATTTTAACTAAAATAGGTTTGATAAGTTTTATGAATAAGGGGGTTAATTTATAATATTTCCAACATTTGTTTGTTATATAAGATATTTTGGTATAACCGAAACATTTGCTCTCGGTAGCCAAACAGTTCTAAACACCGCTGCAACATACATGCAACGTCACGTATTCCAAGTTTCCCAAGGCCTTCCTGATCCTTATAATCCCAGTTCAATTCTTTCATCCGATTCCATTCAGCAAATCGGTACGCAATCCCAATATATATTCTAACTCGCTAACAAACTTCGGGAAGCAATTCCCGATTCCTTTCAGAGTTAATCAGGAGCACAGCACCACTATATCCAGTAGATACGCATCACAATCAACTTTAATATTAATATAGAAATCTTTGTCTTGTAAACAAGGTTGTGAAGTCTTCTGGTGGAGTCATTTTCTGCGGAACTCCGAAATTACTTAGAAAGTTTTCAACTTTATTAATTACACAGTAGACACTTTCTCCACACAGTTAGGGGTTTACATTGTTAATATGTAGATAATATATAATGTACTTTTTGGGGGAAACCATAAGGGTAGCTTGCGAAATACATTTTTTTTACGTTTTTTGCAATTTGTAGGACAGCGTCGGGATGTATGTTGAACAAAATATGATCGACTATCTGCGCCCCGCGGTTTCACCCGCAGAACTTCGATCCCATGGGAATATCGGGATAAAATATAGCCTATATGTTAATCCTATCATGTCAGCTACCTCCATACAAAATTTTATCAAAATTGGTCCAGCCGTTTGAGCGTGAAGAAGTAACAAACATATAAACACACCCCACACACACACACACTCACAAACTTTCGCCTTTATAATATTAGTGGGAATATGAATCCTCTAAGTTCATAAAAGTAGTCCTATTGCTACCTACTTACCAATAATATAATTATTTATGTAAATTGGTCCAGCCGTTTGAGTGCGAAGAAGTAACAAAGATATAAAAACACCCCACACACACACACACACTCACAAACTTTCGCCTTTATAATATTAGTGGGAATATGAATCCTCTAAGTTCATAAAAGTAGTCCTATTGCTACCTACTTACCAATAATATAATTATGTATGTTATTGTTATTAACTTTTTATGCGAATGTAATTATTCAGTTTTCATGTATAATTTTATTTTTATTTTAGTTTCTACAATTTAGATTTTTAACTTTGAGTAGAATAATAGCTATGTACTCGTACATTATGTATCAAACAATAATTTTTGCTGCCTGACAGGGTTTACAACAGCTCTTAGCTCTAAGCCTTTTGTTAACATCTTGTTTTACCTTGTGGAACGCAAATAAATATGAATTTGAATGACTACTTCATGTAATACCTTTTGGAATGGGCGACTAGAATCGATTCTATTTTAAGATAATTTTTGAAGTTCAAAAGTGCCTTTTATGTGCCTATTTGAAATTGCTTTGACTTTGACTTTTTGACATGAAATATCAGTAATAAAGTCATATACAGGGTAGATTTTTGAGATGGGGCAGTAAGGGCAGCTACCGTAAGCGTTGTAGTTACAAGAATCCTTGTTGTTGATGTTTTCCTTTGGCAACAACGGTTAAGGTCGGCCCTTACTACCCCATCACAAAACTCCACCTTGTATATTAAGAAGCGCGGTCTTTGTGAGACTGCATAGAAAAGAAAGAGAAGCGCGATGACACAACTTTGGTAATTTATTGCAAATATGAAGCAATTATCTATTTACAAAAACTATTTAATAAAAAATAATCCATCACTCAATGCAGTTTGGCATTAGAAATTAAATGGTATATTTTTAATTATAATTAAAATTGTTAATGAAGAGATAAACTGCTTTTAAAGACAATTAAGAGGTGTATTTGAACATTTTTTTGATGCATTAATGAATATATTTAATTATGATTTGAGTTCCATCACTGTATTAAAATAAGACTTGAAAATATCATATTTTTTTTTTGTTAAAATTCTTTACGGTTTAAGAGATACACTGCTTTAATAAACCAACTTTTTTACTGTTTTCTGAAACCTCCCCCTTAACTAGAGCAACCCCCTTAATAAAAGATGTGTAAGAGTTTTGGGATCATATTATTCTGTTCTGAATAAACAATTTAACGTATTTCCATTTTGATTAAAACTCTCTCGATCTCTCGTGAATAAAGCCGTTCTGCCATTCTTTTAGGAATCGTTTGCATTAATTTATATATCCCGCTTCGCACATAGAGATTGGTTTGTTTTATTTAAGTATAATATTAATCTGTCGAGCTCCGCTAATGAGACACAATTGATTTTCTATTGTTTCGTCGCCAATAGACGACGCGCGGTGCTTGACCGGTTTAAGTAAGCATAAGCATAATCAACCTATTATGTTCCTACTTCTGGGACACAGCAGGGTAATTGCGTAACATACTCGTACTAACAGTAGCAATAGCTTTTATTTTGACAGTTCAACAACATTAATTGCGTTATTTACGTTGTTGAGCAGACATTTGAACATGAAGCCACGGATTAGCAATATCCTTCAAAATTATTCAAATTGTGATTGATCGTCTTTTACGCAATTAGGGCTCAGGCCTTCTCTCATATGTATGATACATATCCTAAATTTTGTAAATACTAACCCCCTTATTCATAATCCTATTTTATCTCTATTTTAGCTAAAATAGGTTTATAGAACGTTTGTCTTTATCTGTCACGTTGTCATTTCTGTGTGTAAGAAAGAGACAAACCCCATTTTAACTAAAATAGGTTTGATAAGTTTTATGAATAAGGGGGTAAATATATTATTTGCTAGTTAAACTTGTATACCTAACGATAGTACGATGTATTACTTTGAAAAATCATCGTGTTTCAAAAATTCGCAAAGAATGTGTGCAATTTATGGAAAGAGTGATGGGGTTATGGAGAAATGTCTTGACGCTGCGTGAGCGTGCGTGATCCATTGCCACTCGTTCGATGTCCACCGCGCACAGCATGGATGAAAAGCAGCAGATGAAATGATTTTTACTCCGTTGGTGTAATTTCCGTATAGCGTTCCAGTGTGAGGATAAATAAATAAATAAATAGTGCCACGAAACCATCCGATTGACGAGTATTAAATACTCCAACACCTCTGAATCATTTTGAAGGATATAGCTAATCAATTGCTTCATATGTTCGAAAAAATTCTCTGCTCAACAACGTAACTAACGCAATGAATGTTGTTAATCTATCAAGCTCCGCTAATGAGACACAATTGATTTTCTATTGTTTCGTCGCCGATCGGCGAACCGCGCCGCTTGACCGGTTAAACTATCCAAATGAATTGCCATTGCTACTGCTAGTGTATTTATTAAGTGACTGTCACATTGACATTTCCCCAAAGTGACGGGTGTACGGATCTCGTAATAAAATCTATTGCGGTAGACGTCAAGACGTGTCAGGTATCGGAAACATGCGCAGCGTTTAAGAAGGGTTTCAGATTTATGACACATTCAATGGCGGACAATGTTTAAGTTCCTATGGAACTGCTAAGCGGACAAGTGGATGTAATTCTCTACAGATGACAGGTGCCCGCAGTAATTTTGACGGTTGGTGTGTTTCGTAGAAGATCGAGATTTCTAAGTGTGATGCGCTGTCTTCTAGATAGAACGCATGCTTCTGGCAAAATTAATGAATATATCATGTGTACTGAGCCACTTTTTCGAAGGCAGTAGGTACAAGCTGCGAAAACCAACACGTTATTAACTAGTATAAACAAAACACTATTTTCTTGCCAATACTTTTTAATCGCACAACTGTACTCTTTCAGAATCTAACAACGACTGGCTTTGCACTACATTTTACCATTTAAAACGACATTTGCTCCACCCAGAAACAACGATACCTAATATCATAACCGTTATTTCTAAGTGTTGACAAAGTAGAATAATACATTTAGTTGCCATCATGAAAATACATTGTTGGTGAATCACAGAGGTGTTATAAATAAAATAGCGGAATGCCGGTATCGAATAGCTGGCTATCGGCATACATTTTAAAAGTTTGTTACAATGATAATAGTTTGTACTTTGACAGTGTTGCCACAGTGGATTAATGCGGTATTAAAATGAAACATGTTTTTAAAATTAAATCAATGAAATCTCGACACTAGTTTCGTCGTGCACGGGCCGCCATTGAACCTACTAGTGCTGAACATTCTAGCTACTTTCCCCAAGAACGACGGGTGTATGGAGCCGTCAAGACGTGACAGTTAAAATTCCGTAGGGTTTAAGAAGGATTTCAGATTTATGATATAATAAATAAATTTATGACGTAGCGAGGCGCCACGTGACACGCCGAAAAAAGTGTTGTGGGACATCTGAGACGATGTCAGGGGGGGGGGGGTACGGAGCGAGAGTACATGGGAAGCCGTTGCCTCCTTCTGCGAAGCAGTAATGCTCGCGAAGGAGGAGGCAGAGCGCGTGAGGAAGAGGCAATCTTTGCTCCCTCGCACCGCAGGAGACGCCCTGGGCGTCGGGAATCGATAGCCGATTCCCGGCCACCGTAGGCGCGGGCTTGCAGACGGCGAGCAATGGGCAGCTCGCCGTCCGTTAAGGACCAGGCCCGGGTCGACGGCGCGTTGTGTTCCACGCGTGCCGCAAAGAGATGTCAGCCCTAACTGACGGGGTCCGCTAGGGCCGATGCCTGCCGGGGTCGCGGGTTATTCGAAAGAGATACCGTGGCCCCTGGCACAGGCAACTGAAGCAACACGGGTGGGTTTTAGTCAGTAAAAGTCTGACACGCTTTCCCGCTCCGCCCCGAGCGAGAGAAGATATTTGATAATTGCCACCCAAAAAAAAAACGGGGGGGGGGGATATTGTGAGTGGATAAATTTGCCGTCTGATGTGTTTTATATAAAACCGATATTTCTAAATGCGATGCTCTGCCTTCTAAATTGATAACGCACGCTTATAATGATAGGCCGCTCAATATTGATGAGAATTTCATACGCGTTTCATTTATCTACCTAAGATGGGATTTAAAAACTTAATTAACAAAAATAACAAGATTAAAAACTAACTTAACTAAAACTATACAAAAACTAAAATATAGCGTCGAAAAATTCATCCGCATCGCTGTCGACTGGTAATGTACCCAAGAAACTGGCGGCATTGCCACGTTGTATGGCAATGCTTAGCCTTTGGCCAAGGTAAAAGCCAGCCCTTGGGTCACGGGAAGTGTCAACCAGCCGTTTTGAAATTTCTGTAAAAAGACCATGAGCACTCGGACCCCACGGCCCGAGGGTTTCAACCCCAAACGGCTCGAAAATATAATTTCCGATAAGGTTATTATATTTTCGCCGCTTGAGGTTTTCCGCAGCCGCAGCAGCAGCGCCAGCACAGCATGCCGATCCAGGAAGGTGGGATGGCGCAAGAGTATCGACACAAGTTGCGTCCCACACTAAAGGCCTACCCACCTTCCAAGGAAATAGAGACATACCGTCCGGTCTCTTGCCGTCGTCGCGTACCAAGCCATTGGGTTCTAATACAGCTGGAACGCCGACGGTAACAAGAGCTCGTCGGATGATGTCATTAATGTTCGCGTGGCGCGCTAAGCGACCCGCACTTCGGCTGCAAGACAGGCCGTGGTGTTCGAGGCTATTGACATCTTCGCCACAGTGACAGCGATGAGGGGAACAGCAAGGAGTGCCTAGTCGCAGGGAAGCAGCGAGGCGAAAAGTAGTGTCGTCGAACAAAGTGCCTATGTTCGACGAAGGTAGTGCATGAAGCCAAAGTCCCGACTCCCATCTACCCACAGCCAGCAGGCGCGCACGTTCCGCAGAAGTAGCAGACGAGTCAAGTAAATTGTTCTGTACTACTCTGCAGAGCGGCTCATCCCACCGTCTCTGGGAAGATGGATTGTCAGGTGGATCTGTATTCGGGCAAGCGAGTCTCCAGCCGAAAGACGTCCACTGCTGGACATAGGCCTCCCCCAAACACCTCCACTTCGACCGGTTTTGTGCTTCTCACATCCAACGAGTTCCTGCGGCCTTCACAAGATCGTCGGTCCACCTTGTGGGAGGTCTTCCAACGCTACGCCTTCCTACGCTACATACATACATACATACGGGTCGAATACAGAACCTCCTTTTTTAAAGTCGGTTAAAAATGGGCCAGCTCAAACAACTACTATAGTTGAATCCTAGGTTACACGCAAGTCACGCAACGTAACATTTGGTCCTGTATACACATAAGTCAGTATATATGTTAAACCACAGACTATAAAGAATGATCCGAACACGACCTCCAGCTAGACGCACAGGCTACGAACACACTATGTAATTGAGCGCACACTATCGATCTAGTCTCTCACTTGTCTGGGGTCGTCAGTATTCAAAAAACGTTCGCCCGACGCGCAGCGTTTCGGCCGGAGCCACAGAAAGCCTACATTAAACGAACTGTATCGGTGATTACTAATGGCTGAAATGGTGGTTCTACAGTGTGTGGAGATTATGATAAATGATTTTATTTCTAGAAGTAGGTTTGTTCAAACACTTTTAAACTAGATGAGGTCGGCATTTCCTATCTGACTACTCTGAGAAGAAAGGCCGAAACAAACTCAGAGGTCACAGTTTAAAGTCCAGTCATACTCTTGGTTAGATCATGTGAAGACCATGTAGGTTGAAGTCTAAAAAAAAAGGCTACAAACGTGGCCACTATTATCCGTTTTAGTGATTAAAATAAAACTAAACAATGTAAAACTACCGTTTGTGATAGTATTAACGTATAATCTTGTGGAGCACAACTTAACGTGCTTATTTTCTGCATTTTCATTCTAAAATAAAAGAAATAAAAAAAAACGATGAGGGCGCCACTGTGCTATCGGCGCCGCGGATTTTGACGGGCACACAGAATGACCTTGGTTTCCTAACCAAGGTCATTCTGTGTGTTAGGGCATAGGACACTCTTTAACGCAGTAGTACCTACATTCCCGTGGGCTTATTTCTGACTTCGCGAAGCGTCGAGCAAAAGCTAGTAAGTACCAAGTTAAAAACCTTGAACATAATATTTAAGAGGTATAAAATACTGGTCTGAGTAATTCTACGAAAGACTACAAAGAGAGACAAGTATGGTAAGATACTATGAAAGCTGAATTATAGTTAGCTTAGTTAGGTATTTCTTTCACATAAAATTTATTTTCTTGGAAATATTGTAACGAACAACTAATTGTTAAACATAACAACATTATACCTACTCACCGTAATATTTTGTTTGTACATATTATTTTTACTGTAACGAAGCAAGAGTTTGGACGAATAAAATGCTGGAATACTTAACACAATGGTATGCTTATTTTTGAACATTCTGCTTTCATGTTCTTCCTCGTATTGAGTTTTAAGAAAAGTATTTTCCAAGAGTAAATGTCACAATTATCGCACCTCCGATACAACTCGAAAAAGTCGAATTTTGAGTTAGCGAATACAGAAATACTGCTTGCAAAAAATATATAAATATATAAAAACATACGTATTTTTTGCTAGAGCAGTGGTGGCCAAGTGGTAACGGCCGCGACTTACGAGTTGTAGGTCGTAGGTTCGAACCCAGACAGGCGCTTTACTTTGTGTAGATTATTTCACCACCACTGCTCTCAAAACGGTGAAGGAAAACATCGTGAGGAAACCGGCATGTCCTAGAACCAAAAATTCGAAGACATGTGACATCTGCCAACCCGCACTGGGCCCGCGTGGTGGATTACGGCCCACTCCCTCTCATCGAGAGGAGGCCTGTGTCCCAGCAGTGGAAACATTATAGGCTGATTATGATATTTTTTGTAAGCTTTTCAAGGACCTACGTATAATTTTGATCACAAAATAATAATAGTGTAAGAATAAAGACTGATTATCCGTGAGTTTATTTTCGCTTTTCTGAAAATCCAGGTTTTTCGAGTTGTAACCCTATTTTATCGGAGGTGCGTTTTTTCGTTTACAATTTTAGTCAAAATACTATCAAGTACTTAATTATTGGAAGTTGTATACAATATTGAATAACTATTTATCTAAACGCAAATGTAAAACTAATCGAATTAATTATAGAGCACTAGCTGTGCCCCGCGGTTTTACCCGCATAAGTCTAGATCCCGTGGGAATATCGGGATAAAAAGTACCCTATGTCCTTTTCCGGGACTCAAGCTATCTCTATACCAAATTTCATCAAAATTGGTCCAGCCGTTTGAGCGTGAAGAAGTAACAAACATATAAACACACACACACACACACACTCACAAACTTTCGCCTTTATAATATTAGTGTGATAGTGTGATTTCCTAATATCAACTTACCTACATAATAATCATTGCATGATACCGTAGTACTATGATAGGTACGTCATTCCTGGCGGATACCTATTTGGTGTTGCCATTACCTACTTACCAAATACTTAATCAGACAAAGAATAATATTTTATCTTCAATTAAGAATTTTAAACGTAAATAGCACAGGTGCTATTTACGTGGGTGGTAGATCCAAAGGAAATAAAGATCAATGTAGGCACTGATCTTCATTTCCTTTGGATCTACCATCTTTGTTAACATGTTTATAATGATACCTTTCCAAACGTTCTGATGATCAAAAAACCTTATGGAATTTTCTCCAATATTCAAAACAGCAAAAACGGTAAGGTCGAAAAATCTGATATTCTCACTGACTTCATAACTATGATGTAGGAAACTTTAATGTAAGCATAAAAGCACTGAAAAATGACAGGCTTTTGCCTACCATTTTCCGGTAAGCAAAAGCGTTCGAAATATTTTTGCTCTAACAATTTTTGTAGGCGCCCACAGTATTTTATAAGGTTCACTAATGTTTCACCAAAACTCCATTGACAAATTTTTAGTTTACAACCAACGTTTCGTATACTATTTATTTCACAAACAACTCATTCCGCAAATGTTTTATTTTATAAACACTCGCTTTGCAAACATTTATTTGGCAAATGCTTCTCTTTACAAATGTTACGGATGATATTTAATCATTTATACATTTTTCATTTCATATTTAGATTCTTTTGGAAAAATAACGTTTCTTCAAAATATCATTTTATAATACACTAGCGACTGCATTAAGAACTGCATTAAAATCCGTTGCGTAGTTTAAAAGATCTAAGCTTACAGACAGGGGAATGACTTTGTTTTATGCTATGTAAAGATTTTCTAAACCAGTCGCAAAGTGATCATGACGGTATTCTCCATTTGGGTCAAAATATTTTCAGGCTAGTATTTTTTTCTATATAATCTAGTCGTTTCTGGCACTCGCCGGCCGCTACCGCGGCACCGCTCGCTTCGCTCGCTCGGCTCGTGCGTAGGGGGTCACAGTTTTAACCTAACCTAACCGAACCATTGTTTTTTTTAATAATTAACTAAATTAACTAGTTCGGTTCCGGGTAGCCTACTAAAAATAATCTCTTTTTTATCTTCTATTAGCGCAAGTCGTTTCTGGCACCCATATTTTTTGTAAAAGTATTTTTTTTTACAAAATCTAGTCGTTTCTGGCACTCGCCGGCCGCTGCCGCGGCACAGCTCGCTTCGCTCGCTCGGCTCGTGCGTAGGGGGTCACAGTTTTAACCTAACCTAACCGAACCATTTTTTTTTAAATAATTAACCTAATCTAACTAGTTCGGTTCCGGATAGCCCACTAAAAATAATCTCTTTTTTTCTATTAGCGCAAGTCGATGAAAGAATGAGTTCCAATTTTAGGAAATTGCGTAATGATAAGTCAATATGTAAAACGTTTTTATTCCAAACGTTGTTTTATGAAATAAAATGATTAAAAAATGAATTGCTTGTTAAATAACACGTTATTAAACAAAAGTTTATCTAGTGATTATTTTGTAAAGTGAATTATTTGGCAAACTTGTTGTTGTATAATGATGAAATGACAAATCATGTTTTTGCCAATCGTTGTTTGTCAAGTAAAAATTTGTAAATTAATTTTTGGTGAACTGACAGGGCACCATTTTATAATCCCTCGTTTTTACATTTTTTAAAAGAGGAGTAAAATAGCTGTGTAGTGAAAACTATTAAGCACTTATTTTACTTCGGAACAAGTTTAAATCGATGGAAGTCGCTAGTCGCTACGCAAACGATTTTTCTGTTTTTCAATCCAATCTCATTTATCTAGCTTCGAAGTACAAACTGTGCGATACACCTGGTACAGAAAAGAATCACAACATCTATTTAATTCCCCCACATTTCTAATTCATGTTCTCCATCCAAAGTATGTTTACAGTTTAGCTTATCTAAAGGATAGACGGACAAACTTTTAGAAATCATTCGGACCACCAAAATATGGACGAAGGTAAAAAAATATGTAAGAAAAACGCATTAGATACTTACAAGAAAAATAATCAGCTAACGAAAATACACTAATGTGCCGGCAATTTATTATTTTAGGTCAAAATAAAATCACTTTTATCACTGTTTTTTTTTTGTTTGGATATCTTTGGTTAGACGTACTGAGCGCTGTGTTAAAATTTGTCCATCTGTTTTAATGGAACCCTATATAGTGTGTGTGGGTATATAATTACATACAGTATTTATTTTTGAATCGATACGCCTGTCTTCCAAAATTCACCTCATATCCTGCCCAAGAAAGTTGTAAAGCACGAACAAAGCGCAACTTTCAATCAAACTACAAAAACCTGGTTTCTCAAGACCTCAAGCCTTACTACAAGATCGTCTTCAAACAAAATAATGCGGAAACACACCGCGGGATACCGGATGGCGGATTTCTTTGCTCCTTTGCGACGTATTGTCCGGGCGCACAAAGAGTCAAAGATACTCATTATAAGTATAACAATACACAAGTATTTGTTTCTGTTCTGTAATTTATTTGAGACGTCCAGAGAGATAAGAGGTAACGATCATTATCGTATTTTGTCGCTTCTAGAGTAATCTGGAGTGCTGGCGATGGCGACAACTCATATTTGGTTTTACTTGTTATCTGGTTTATATTTAAATAATAAAATACATAATAATAAATAATAAAATTGATTGTAATCATAAGTTTACAAAAAGTGTACATATGGTTCAGTAGTATATATTAATTTAGGCCTATGGTATGACAAATATGTGA
The DNA here is from genome assembly GCA_947508005.1 of Amphipoea lucens. Lineage (NCBI taxonomy): Eukaryota > Metazoa > Arthropoda > Insecta > Lepidoptera > Noctuidae > Amphipoea > Amphipoea lucens. Next base: position 12,950,641 of record OX382374.1, read on the forward strand.
TAACAGTCAGAAATAGAACTCTGAAGGTAATGTAGTGCGTTGCCTGATCTAGGTTTATTTAAACTTGTGTTTCAAGCCATCTCTCTATAAAAGTACTTGTTAAATAGGACAGTCAATGCAATTTACTTGATCTTTGTCGATATTGAACATACTACTAGTATATTTTTCTTTGGGGTACATAATATAATCTTGGATTACGAGAGGACCCGCAGTCCGGTCACTCAAATGATCGTCTATGTGACTAGCAGGCAGGAACGCTGACACCCAGGATACAGAACATGTCCTAATTTGGGTGATAGGTGTTCCACAAAATCGAGCATATTTCTAACCTAATAACTAAAAGGATCTAAGTTATTTAAGTACCTAATGCATTTTAACCCTTTTTTTCTCCGTATGTATGAAAATCCTAACTACTTATCCTTACATTAATCAAATGCGAAAGTGAATTTTTTTGTTTATTACGCTTTCACGCCAAAATGGCTGAAAGGATTTAGATAAAATTTGGCATATGAGTAGAACATGACCTGGGGAAGGACACAGGTAATATTTCATCCTGGATCGCAGACGAAGTCACGAGCAACAGCGAGTAAATTATAAAATTACTAACAGCGCCCCGCGGTTTCACCCGCATAAGTTTCGATCCCATAGAAATATCGGAATAAAAACTATCTTATGTCCTGTCCCGGGACTCAAACTATCTCTATACCAAATTTCATCTAAATCGGTTCAGCGGTTTAAGCGTGAAGAGGTAACAGACAGACACACTTTCGCATTTATAATATTACCTATAGTATGGATAGGTATGGATGAGAATCTAAGTCCCAATCCCGATTAGACGAGGTGAAAGTCTTTTTCTGTTGGCAATGCACGCAATACCTATGTCTATTAAAATACTGATGTTCTGTGCACTGTCGCGTGGAGTATCTTAATGCCCTTCCGTCTTTCCGTAACCTACGCATCCGCTCACGACGAGCGGCCATTATGGCGCACTGTGGGCTGAAATTCGGCTTTCATAGACATTTTCATTTGATTTCTTAAGTGGTGATTTTTTTAGTTGGATATGCTTTAGTAGACTAAGTATTTACTTAAAAATATAAGAAATATTAAATATCAGCGCAAACAGCTAACATAGAATAAAAAGTTAAAAAAAATGTATGGAGTTGACATTAAAATCGGTGATAACTCAGCCATTTCACAATTGCCCATAATTTCCTCGTATGTGATTTTTCTATGATTTATTTAGGATTTTTTGGCATACTACTTAACCCTGGGAAAGCTGCGCGATTTTTTTAAAAAAAGAAACAAATTTTTTGTTTTTTTTTGTACTATATTTCGAGCCTATGTCAAAGCTAAACATAATGCGAAGTAAATAAACTATTACCAGATTCCTAATTTACTTACAAATTAGAGAATGAACTCAGGATAGAAAAAAAGGAAAATTTTCATACAAATTATAATATATTTTACAATTAAAAGATTATAAACAAAAAAAGGCAAGATTACAATATAATATGTAAAAGGAAATCAAATAATAAAGGACTTAAATTACTATACTTATTCCGAGTCATTATCACTACAGTCTGATTCAGAGTCGGATTCAGGATCCAAATGAGGCACATTGCAGAACTCGATTTCATGGTCCAATTCTTGAAGATTCAGCAGACCCCATACTTCGTCAATGCATGATTTCCTCTTCTTTGCATCCATAGTGGGCCTTGTTGCTGAAATAAGTGGATCTGAAGAAAGAAGAAGTAAATTGAAAATGTCCTCGTTCGAACACACTCTGCTCTTTTTACGGGAATGGTGTTCTCTATATCTTCTGAAATCTTTATTGCGAGCCTCCGATGCCTCTTCAGATAGGCTCCCAATTGGTACAATTGCGTTATGAGCAATAATCTCTGCTCCATGAATAAGTATCTTGTGTACAGTAACTGGCATATTGTACCAACCATATAATGCTACGAACCTCTCAGCAGTTTGCGATGTACACTGATTGAACTTTTCCAGATTAATGTGTTCACCTGCCTGCCTGCCTGCCTGGCCTGTAAAATTACGGCGAATCTGCGGATCAATTCTTCATCCAGCCCCGTTATGTTAGCAGTTTTCTCCGGGAATTCAAAAAACCTTCTGGCTGTGTTGCCGTCGTTGGTGGTTCCATAGATCATGATCATGTTTCACCACATCAATAAGCAGATTAACCGTTTTTGAATCGCCTCCTGCCTTTGCTTCATCACATCTTGGTCCGCACCTCTAGCAGAGGTTTTCTTGAAGACCACTCTGTATGAGATATGCAAGAGGTACTGCTGCTGCATCATATTAATGCGCGTTTGTAGTGACGAAAGTCCAAGTTCCTTCATATCATCTGGTATTGACTTGTCTTTAACTTCTGTCAAGTCGTTCATCTGAGAAGGTTTTGTTAAACAAAGATAGCATGTTACTGAAGATTTTGCTTCTGAAAGGTACATACATATCTTACCATCAACCATTGTTAACATAAACTTGTGGTCAACTGTATTGCTATCGCATACAGACGGTGTAAGATTTGATATTTTGTTTTTTATTCTCCTTTCTTCTTTTTTACCACTGCATTTCATTTCATTTTCATTTCATTTACTTATTCATAAAACAATTTACATTGTGTTGAATATTTTATACACATGCAATTTAAATATAAATACAAAGCACTAAGTATAAATGATTAATTAACAATCCAAGTAAAATTCAAAAATACCAAACTGTTTTAAAAATTATTTCACGCAGATTTCTATATGATGTCAGTTTTTAATGTAATGTCAAAAGTTTTAAATATAATGTCAAATGAACTGCTTCACATTCTTTAACAAATGTGAATTGCACTGGACGACAAAATGCTGCCGAGCAAGGCTTTGGATTCTCCCACACCGTCCCCCCTTCACAGATCATCTTTTATGGTGCCAATGACGTCATGAATATAGTAGAGTCATCATAGCCGGAATCCATCTTCTGCTTGTATGTGCTCTGACTTGATGCACCATCAAAACCCCACTTGGAGATCAACTGCTATTGTTTGTTTTGTATATTTTCCGGCAAAGTTCTCAAAATCCTTATCGCTGTTAAATCTACAAGAGCTTGCAGTGTTATTCTAACAGAAGAGTCTGTAACTGTTATATATTTTTTTGGTTCAGGTGGACAACACTCGTGTTTTTCTTTCTGAATTCTTTAACAGGAAGGGTACATATTCTTTTGACCTTCTCGGATAGCTGACTCTCTCAATGTGATATACTGCCACTTTGATAGGTGAAGTGATATTAGTAAGCCAAGTGCCTTCTGGGATGTTAACATCGTCATCTCTTTGTCGGATGGTTTTTCGGTGAGGTCTTGAAATTTTTCAACAGCCTCTGGGTGATTTCCTTTTACAAATTATATTGTAATGTGTCTTTTTTTTTTGTTTATAATCTTTTAATTGTAAAATATATTATAATTTGTATGAAAATTTTCCTTTTTTTTTCTATCCTGATTTCATTCTCTGATTTGTAAGTAAATTAGTAATCTGGTAATAGTTTATTTACTTCGCATTATGTTTAGCGTTGACATAGGCTCGAAATATAGTACAAAAAAAAAACAAAAAAACTGTTTCTTTTTTTAAAAAAATCGCGCAGCTTTCCCAGGGTTAAGTAGTATGCCAAAAAATCTTAAATAAATCATAGAAAAATCACCTACGAGGAAATTATGGGCAATTGTGAAATGGCTGAGTTATCACCGATTTTAATGTCGACTCCATACATTTTTTTTTACTTTTTATTCTATGTTAGCTGTTTGCGCTTATATTTAATATTTCTTATATTCTTAAGTATATACTTAGTCTACTAAAGCACATCCAACCAAAAAAAACACCACTTAAGAAATCAAATGAAAATGTCTATGAAAGCCGAATTTCAGCCCACAGTGTGGCGCTAATTTATTTCCTCATAGCTGCAGTGCTCATTACAGCGGGCTATAAGCCTTTGTTACTGGTTGAGTTGTAGACGCTGACGAGCTGATAAATTATTATTAACAGGTGGCTATAAACTAAGCCTTTTCGCACCGATTTCCTTTTTGCTAAGTCAAAGACGACATGTATCATACAGGGTCGCAGGGACATGTACCTACTTTGTTAGGGTAATGACTCAAATTGCCTACGTGCGTGTCAATCGTGACGTGAGTCATTTTGTGACTCACTCGCGTAAATTCTGGATTTTAAATTAAGCGAATTAGGTGATAATTGTGATATTGTTGCCATATTATTCCACGAAACTGAAAGTAACCCAGACAACAAACTCTTTGAGGCGCGCGTGGTACACGTACGCGCCGTCCGGCAAGGGCCTGGTCCTGATCGGACGGTGAGCTACCCATTACTCTCCGTCCGCAGGCCCACGATCGAGGGCCTGGAGCCAACTCGCAGATGCCCGTTAGACTCTATACCTAAGAAAAGGAAATGAATTGGCCATCCTGTATATCATCCAATTCATAACACGATATCGTAGTAATCTTATTAGTTTTCTCCAGGGATATCCTTTGCCTTCCTCCTCTGGGAATCATTAAAATTGGTCCATCTTCACTAATGGGTTTAGCTAAATGTCGTTAACTCGGTCTGGCAAGGAATGGACGTTGATATTATCTTAGATCCATATTAACTGAATTCTAATGACAGAGAGAGAGCTAGAGCTATCTAGAGCTTTCGATAGTTTATTAAATTGAAATCATAACAAACGTGTCACCGCACTACGAGGGTCATTATCCATTATCTGTACTGTGTCTGTGCACCTAGTACACGCACATCACGCCGCCGCGCGCCAGTGCAGCGCCGTGATGTCGAAATAAAAAAATATTAAGCATTTTCAACGTTAATGCTTTTGAGCTGAAATTTTGTACAGATATTGTAGACCAGATACACTCTTCAACCCGTTTGTATTGATATACCCTTTCCGTAACACCCTGTATAGGACTAATTTCTGCCCGCGACATCGTTCGCGTAAAATACCTTTAGACACTCGGAAATACTGCAACTTCCCAGTAGTGAAAGATTTTTTGGAAACGTATCTGTAGTTCCGAAGATTACTCCCTACATACAAACTCTCAAATTTTACCTCTTTAAATTATTAGTAGGTATAGAAGTATATATTTATGCAATACGTTACGGAGCATTAGAACATTACAACATTAGCGTAACTAGTCCAGTTATAAATAAACGTCAAAGAATAATGGGGTGTGCACCAGACAATATCGCAAACTGGACATAAAATAATAGCCTGTGGGACGTCCATAAATTACCATTTCACTGGAGTACCCAGTTTTGTCTCAATACTACTTAACACTTGAATTGAATAACTTTCTTTGTTGTTGTAATGGTGCTATTTGTGAATAGGCGGTGTTTTTTATGGCTCTTGTAGTAGTCTGGCTTGAAAGACCGTCGATTTTTTTTTGACCTCAACCTAAAATCATGTCAAAAAGCGAGGAAGGAAAATGTGAGAAAAAAGGAGAATGGGCGTTATTATATGAGGTGCGTCCCAACCCTTGTAACAAGTTGCGACTAGTATAAACATGTTCATTTAGGCTTTTTTATGAATAATAATCCAAGTTGTTATTACAATTGCGTGCAGGTCAAAAGTAATCGGGCTTCAAGTGAAAAAAAGGTTTTTGTATTAAATAATGCTTTAGGTAATAGGTAATACAGGCTGGTGTCCGCAACTTCACGTCAATGCGCGTATTTTGCGTACTAAATAATGATTTAATCATAATATCAATCAATACTTTTTTATATTTTGTGTTACATATCCACATAATTATTACATTTATAATAATTTTACATTAATCACAGGCAGTAACAGTTACTTTTAGTCAGTTATTAATAAACGCACATTTGAAAATACATAAACAAAAAAAATGATACAATTATCACTGAATAATTCCCTTATGTAGGAGTATGCCTCAAACAAATGCACATTGTACACATATTGGTACTTGTGGTATAATAATAGATTAATTAAGTAGTCTATATATTCTATCGAAAATAAAAAATTAAAACCTAACTTAACATAAGAGTCAAAAAATTCATCCGCATCGCTGACCCGGAACAACTACCTGTAGGCAATACAAATATTTGTTCCGTGCAGGAATCGAACTCGCGACACGCAGCGCAGTAGTCGATCACTCAGCCACTCCGCCTACCGTGTCATCATTTAAAATATAAAAGTATGGAAGTATGTCTCCCCAGTTACATTAAGAAACCGATTGATTCGTTGTTTCGTTGCGACGGCGACGTGAAAAAAGCACAAACATAGTTCAGAAGCAAACAAGCACAAAACAGACCTGTTCTATTCTCATATGCTCTGAAATATATATTTAGCAAAACGCGGTCTTGCTTCTAATATAGTTCTTGAAACTACATGTCGCACTCGCTGTCGAGTCAAAAACCGAGCACAGGTGACACACAAATGTTCCATAATTCGTAATCGTAACAAACCAATCAAAAAACAATATCAAGTCCACAAAGTAAGCCGAAGTCGATAGTTGCAAACGTAGAAACACCAGAGGTCTTTTAGGAATGCGTAAGTCGTCAGTAAATAAACAGAGGAGCAACAATTTAAAATACGGTAGTACAGCACAGCTATAAAAAACTGAAAGTATAAGTGCATATATACCACTAGATAAATAATGGCATCTAGAAGCACCATAAATGAATGAAATTACGAATCGCTGACACAACTGACTTTTATTTTGACATGTAAAAAAGAGTAAAAAACTATAAATATAAAAAAGATAAAAATCTTAATAAAATAAAACTCATAAATATATATACTTATTACAAAAAGTTGCAACAACCATGCAACAACCGACAACCATCTCTTTCCAACATATAGCCTGTCTTTTAAAATATTTTTCGCTGCTCCTGCGCTTACAATAAAGAAAAACAATAGCAGTGCGCGGCGCAGGGTAGTAGAGGGGGTGCTGGGGGTGTTGGGTCAGAGTAGGAGTAGGTAGTTATAAATAGTTTTAGTCCTTTTGTCATTAAAAGACTAATTAATTAGGTTGTATTTAATATTTTATAAAATAAATGAAACTACTATAACACTTTCCCTGCACGAGATACAGAGTTATGCCCATACAAAAAAAAATAACACTCACTGAGATCTTCCATGTGATATAGGTAGAAACATGTTACAACACTTGGGACGAAACCGCCCATTCTTCTTTGATGAATCTGATGATCAACCCAAAAATATAGAAAGGCCAATTAAACGCTGGATGCTGTGTATTAAAGATAATATTATATAATCAATAATGTTCCCACAGCTGGGACCCAGGCCTACTCTCTGTAAGAGGGAGTGGGCCCTAATCCACCACGCGGGCTTAGTGCGGGTTTTGGGGTTGGCAGATGTCATTACCTATGTCTTAAAAATTTTGATTCTAGGACATGCCGGTTTTCTCACGATGTTTTCCTTCGCCGTTTTGAAAGCAGACTTATTTATTTTATTTTATTTTATTAGTAGGTATTTCGCACAAGATGATACTCATCATCATCTACCTAGCCTTTTCCCAACTATGTTGGGGTCGGCTTCCAGTCTAACCAGATGCAGCTGAGTACCTACCAGTATTTTACATGGAGCGACTGCTTATCTGACCTGCATAACCCAGTTACTGGGTAATACGAAACCCCTTGGTAAGACTGGTTGTCACTGTTGTCAGACTTACGGGTTTCTGACGACCCGTAACGACTATCAAAGATCCACGAATGACAGCCGGAACCAACGTGCTTTCCGATTCAATTCACGGAGGGTTATTGGTATCTAAAGATGGTCACCCATCCACGGATTAACCGCGGCAAGCGTGGCTTAACCTGATCGATCGACCCGTGCGGCTATTATTACTTAGCCATAAGCCCCTCACACAAGATGATATTATGATATCAAAATTGAGGCAGTAAATGGTTGATTAGGTAAAGGTATGGAGACGACATCGACAGCTGATAAAGAAGTTTAGAAAAAGGAAGCGTGTTGGGGATAGAGGATGATGATTAAGAAGCAGCAAGGCAATACACTGGTGGAACAAAGACATTACCACGACCAGCAATACTTGCAAGAAGAGGCACGATTTTTCTCCCTTTTTTGACAGGTGGTAACAACATTCTTGACACATCTTGTCACCAAAACTTTATGAGTTACTAGCTGCGCCCCGCGGTTTCACCCGCGTAAATGTCGATCCCGTGGGAATATCGGGATAAAAACTATCCTATGTCCTTTTCCGGGACTCAAACTATCTCTATACCAAATTTCATCTAAATCGGTTCAGTGGTTTAGGCGTGAAGAGGTAACAAACATATAAACACACACACACACACTCACAAACTTTCGCCTTTATAATATTAGTGTGAAGTGTGATAGTGTGATTATATCTTTCACAACCCGTTACTTTCGTACATTTTTTATTAGCTCTTATTTCTAGTTTGTCCCTGAACACAAACATGGGGCCTTAAATCTTTAGTCGCCATCTTCACTTACGTCCCTTGAGCCAAACCCGTTCTTGTCTTACAGATAGAGGATTTATGTGTAGGATCTAAATATAATGTTTCAAATAAGTGTATTCTTGACTATGTGTGCGTCAAACCACCGCCGTATGATCTGCTTTCGTGTCTCTGAGATTAGACTAGCAACCTAATTACGCAACTTTCAATCACAATCTCAATGATTTTGAAAGATATTGCTAATCCATTGCTTCATATGTGCGAAAAATGTATCTGCTCAACAACGTAAATAACGCAATGAATGTTGTTGAACTGGCTGAATGAAAGCCTTTTCGTTAGCTAGTGTGTAACGCAATTACCCCGTAGGTCAAGACGATTGGTATGTATTAGGATTCTCAGTTATACGGTCTGCAATCCCCGGTTTATTTTCCTAGTGTGGTGAAGAAAGCCCGTGATGAGCTAGGAATGCTTTGGAGCCTATAATAATAATTATCATTATCGATAAAGAAGATGTTGTTTTGTTCAATTCCTGAGACCGCCATTAAACATAAATATTACACAACAGCACCCTAATATTGCGTAACACATTATCAATCACAATCTGAATAATGTTGAAGGATATTGCTAATCCATCACACTATCACACTAATATTATAAAGGCGAAAGTTTGTGAGTGTGTGTGTGTGTGTGTGTTTATATGTTTGTTACTTCTTCACGCTCAAACGGCTGGACCAATTTTCATGAAATTTGGTATAGAGATAGCTTGAGTCGCGGAAAAGGACATAGGATAGTTTTTATCCCGATATTCCCACGGGATCGAGACTTATGCGGGTAAAACCGCGGGGCGCAGCTAGTTGCTTCATATGTTGGAAAAATTTGTCTGCTGAACACACTGACGTTGTACGTCAGTGGCTGAACAACGTAAATAACGCAATGAATGTTGTTGAACTGTCAAAATGAAATCCATTGATACTGTTAGTGTGATAAATATAATTACTATTTGCGCCCCGCGGTTTCACCCGCATAAGTGTCGATCCCTTGGGAGTATCGGGATAAAAACTAGTCTATGTCCTTCCCCGGGACTCAAATTATCTCTATACCAAATTTCATCGAAATCGGTTCAATGGTTTATACGTGAAAAGGTAACATACAGACAGACAGGCAGACAGACAGTTACTTTCGAATATATAATATTAGGTACCTAGTATGGATATGGATTATTTATAACCCTGCCAAGATCTTGTTAACTTCCATAAATAAAAACCGAATTGAAATATAGGTACCTCACAGAGACAGAAAACACAAAATTTTCAAATTCTAAGGTGAGTCTACACACAACGCGGTTAATGCACATAAAACAGACAGACATTATAATAGTGTATATCTACTTTATCTGCGCTTGTCACTCACGGCCGTAGCTAGGGGGGGGGCATTATGGGGCAATGCCCTACCTTGAAATCACAATGCCCTACCTTAAAAAAGTTAAATTAAAAATTAAAAAAACCCCTAACTCAAACAAAAACCTCTAAAAACTAAAATAATAATATATATTGGCCCTTTAAGTTTAATATAAGTTGCAGGAAATATTTTGATCCAAGCGTCCTCACGTCGAGGGACGGCTTATGAAAATTGGAAGTTAACAGCAGTTATGTTTTCTACAATAGCTACATCCATTATTGCGACCCCCGACATGAGGACGCTTGGATCAAAATATTTCCTGCAACTTATATTAAACTTAAAGGGCCAATATATACTTATTATTATTTTAGTTTTTAGAGGTTTTTGAGTCGGGGGTTTTTTAAATTTTTAATTTAACTTTTATTTCTTGCTTTTTAATATTATATTACTAGTAAACATGCTATACGATCGACACGTGACTCGCCGAAATCTGTGCAGCTGTACGTATTTTTTTACCACAGTGAAGCTAGTTAGTTACTCGTGGTCGTTGGAGTTCATTCCATACTAACGTATTCCTCTGTGAATTCGCCATTTGTGGTGGCGGCCATCTTGGTTTTGAAATTTATCATAGTGTTTAGTATTCTACTTGTCAAGCTCTTTCATTTGATACCCATATTGAGGGAGTTGTGAAAAAATATGTAATCCGCCATTTTGTGGCGGCGGCCATCTTGGACCGATTTTCATCAAACATAGCTAAGAACACTCGCGACTAATTCACCTTTCAAACAAAAGAAACAAAATCAAAATCGGTTCATTCGTTCGGGAGCTACGATGACAGACACACACACACAGACGTCAAACTTAAAACTATTATTATTATAACACCCCGTCGTTTTTGCGTCGGGGGTTAAAAATACCAAAAACTAAGATAAATAGTTTGAGATAAAAAAAAATTGTAGCGATAGGTATAGGATAGGATAGCACTGCAGTGTGCGAATCTGGGTTTTCAACTTTAACTGCAATAAATAGCCCTCAAAGGCTGTCAATGGGTCACGTGAGAATGGCTGGTATGGTATTTATGGCCTTTGAAAAAAAAAGAACAAAATGAGTTGATCTGAACGAAGTTCATCGCATTTTTAATAACATGGTGAATCGTAGTTTTAAATATTTTTTATTATTATGTTTTCTTTTGAATTTATATATCTCGGTCCCGGTCCTTTGGAAGGCGTATGACGGGCCGAAGCCAACTCGCAGAGGCCCCTTAGGAAATTTTAATGAAATGTGGCACAATTATTATAATAAGTTTTCAGAAACAATATGATCTAAATGGTATTTTTGGTCGTATCTATTTACTCGTATCACCCCATCCAACAATTAATTATTACCTCACTCTCACTCAGACGTGGATCTCTACATCCAAATCTGGAAGTTCAACCATCTTGTTCGCTTGTTCTTCATCATTGAGGATTTAATAGTTCTTAGATCCATGCTCATGCTGTCACAGAAATTATTTGTCTACGAATAGCTATTGAATGTACATCACTGACCTAGAGGTCAATGATATACTTGGTGATTGATTTAGGAGCCTGTGCTTCGAGGGCAGATCAATTATGATAATTTTTTTACTTTCGCCCTACCTGTAACCATTGCTGCCCTACCTCAAATTCGACTCTAGCTACAGCCCTGTTGTCACTAAATATCCTTAAGTATACGAATACATTTTCAGTTCGTGAATAGTTTACGTGAAGATTAAAGCACTTTGCGAATGTTACAATTACTATTTGGCCTGTAATTCTTCGAGTTGGGCCTTGAAATACGCGTACCTATACTGTGTATGCCTAGCCTTTTTCTAACTACGTTGCGGTCGGCTTCCAGTCTAACCGGATGCAACAATATACCAGTATTTTACATGGAGTGACTGCCTATCTTACCTCCACAACCCAGATACTCGGTAACACGATACCCAATGGTATGACTGGTTGTCAGACTTTGGGCTTCTCGCTACCATTAACGACTGTCAAATATCTACAACTAATGACACCCGTACCCGGGACAAGTGGGTTAGTGTACGTCTGTAGCTACTGTGTATGGTACGAAATGAAGATTAAGACAAACGTCATCATCATAGGTCACTTTTAGGGTTCCGTAGCCAAATGGCAAAAAACGGAACCCTTATGGATTCGTCATGTCTGTCTGTCTGTCTGCCCGTCAGCATGTCACAGCCACTTTTTTCCGAAACTATACTGTTGAAACTTGGTAAGTAGATGAATTCTGTGAACCGCATTAATATTTTCACACAAAAATAGATTAAAAAAAACCATAAACTCACACCCTTTCTAGCGTTATCATCTTTTACACAGTCCATTCACCGTTTCTTTGGTCTTTCCTTACTTTTATTATATATAGCCCTCCAAATTTATACACAAAAACTTTCCTTCTCAGATTGCGCTTATTTATAATCGTGTCCCAGTTGTCTCGATTATATGTTTTTATACCTAAGATTTGATACAAAATGTGTCATAACACTATCGACAGACCACTGAGATTTTTGTAAATTAGTGGAACTAGTAATATAATTCTTCTCCTGTAATATAATTCCCAATATTGGCATTAAAAATGCGAAAGTAAGTTTGTTTGTTACCTATTTACGCCTAAACCACTGAACCGGTTATCCTGAAAATTTGCATATACGTTGTCAGGAGTACAGAAACGGACATAGGGTACCTTTCATCCCGAAAAAAGGCTGTTCCCGGGGAAAAAAAACCAATAACGCTATTATGATAATAGATGGCGCCACGTGTATATTATTTGTGTGTGACTGCTACAACGTGGCTTTTCCTTCGTTCTGTACCTTAGAACTGGCGTCATAAGATAACATGTGGGCACATGGGATAACACATTGAATAATCACTATCTGTGATGAGCTTCTTCACGAACTCATTCTCTTCAAACCTCCTGAGCACTTACTGAGCCACCTCATTGAGCTTACCCTGTAAATCCTTTCATCATGTGTACTCGGAATGAAAAATACGTAATAGGTAATCATTAATTTGCTTTGTAGGTCTTCCTTCTTCTACTTTCCTCCGGCGTTTCATAATTATTTAAATCTTCTACGTCGTTTTGGAAATCCAATAAAAATTTGTCGAAATCCATATTTATCCGATAATCGATATTATGAACAAAATTACCTCGGAGCACAATGATCCTATTGAATCGATCAGCTGATTCAAATAAGCTTTATTAAAACTTGTACGAAGAAGTGCCTAATAATTTGGAAAGGCAACAGTTGTTTTTTAACTACAGCGTCTTGTTCAAATCGTGCAGGCGTTCACCCACCCCCAGATCTGTTGACGCAGAATGTCCGTGACTACCGCCCGACCAACGCCAATCGTTTCCATATTTGGTAAATAATTAGTACTCAATTGGTACTAATTAGTACTCGAACAAAAAAATTGGTACCTTAGTAGTTTTCGAGAAAATCGACTTTGAAGGTGGTCCGGCGGTAGTCACACTCCGTTCAGCAGGACCACCATGAGCGCCGAAAAAGGGGGCATGCTACAGCTATTCTAAGTATACAAATAATTGGTACACTTATATGTGATTCAGTTCGTAAAAAAAAAAAAAAAACAAAACTGAAACATTTGTATTTACCGAGAAATCAACGATGATAACTTTTGCACAATCGTTCAGCAGGACCACGACTTTGAATGTTGATTCTAAGTTTGAGAAGCTTGTCGCTTCCCTGAAACCTACATAGAAAATTAGTACCCTGCAAGATAAAATTAGTACTAGTAGTAAAGCTACTGGAGCTTACGAAATATACCATGCCATTGGTGGGGTGGCGGTAGTCACGGTGCTAAATTTTCATTTCAAGATTTCCCTATTAAAAACTCTGTGATTTCTTCCCAAATTTATACACAAATTAGTACTCCTAAAGAAGTTATAGCGACCAAAAAATCAGATTCCTATGTGTTGTATTTTAGAAATTAGCTTTCATTATCTACTTTTCCATACTAACAAACCTCTGAAATGAATGGCGAGTTATTTCGCAGTAAGCAACAATGTCTGCTACGTCATTTGTAAACGTCATGCAGTCATGAATGGACTAAGCAGGATCTTATGCGTAACGTTTACGGAAAACCACAATTTGTAATGATACGGCTTTACGAGTAGTATGACAGAATTTCATTCATCAAACTAAAATCATTATTGATTATCTGCGTAGCCTTTTCCCAGCTATGTTGGGGTCGGCTGCCAGTCTAACCTGATGCAGCTGATTACCAGTATTTTACATGGAGCGACTGCCGCAGGTCAGATACCTCCACAACCCAGTAACTGGGTAACACGCTATACCCCTTGGTAAGACTGGTTGGAAGACTTATGGGCTTCTGACTACCCGTAACGACTGTCAAAGATCTACGAATGACAGCCGAAATCAGGGGCCTTGCCGAGGCACGCAGGGATCTCGATATGTACACGTAAAGTCCGATTCAAACTTTATGGTAGCTCAGTACACGAGGTGAGTCGCTACGTAACAACAAATTCACGTGTCAGCGGGGGTGAGGGGTGAGGTACTGCGCAGCGAGTAGCGCACTTCAGAGCCGCCATAAAGTTTGACGCATACTATACCTACGAATATAATTGCCCTTGACATTGTTTTTTTGTTTTCCGTACCTAATATGAATGAATGAATTGCACCGATCCCAGCGTGGTTAAACCAGACTCGATTAATCGAATGAACCCCAAGATTCGCACTAGCTCCTGTAGCCTTATTTGCATGGTGCTACAGCGACCATTGCATATCAAGGAATAGACCGGGGGGCGCGGTAATGGTAGGGAAGACGTGCCCGAGGGATAGGTAAGGATTTAAGAGCCTACCGGATATGCATCCTAGAGTAAGCATTGGATTAGTGGAAAGACGGGTAATTATATCTATGGATGGGCATCTTTTAACGACCTTGCCGTCAGGCTGGTTCAGGCTTTTTTATTTTCCCACCACTTCGGATATAAGTATTTTGTTTTTCGAGATATCGCCAAGCGATTAGTCGACTCTGCACGTGACCAGAGGGCTGGCCTATTTCTTGGCCAAAGAATCAGCATTGCCATACAACGTGGCAGTGCTGCCAGCAAACTCAAACTCAAAACTCAAACTCAAAGCATTTATTTCAATTAAACCATTACAGGCACTTTTGAATTGTCAAAATTAAGTAGTCGGTCAGTTAGTCAGAAAGTTGAAGCTAGTTGCCCATTCCAAAGCGTAGATCTCTATGGAGAAGAACGGGCAAGAAACTCCATGGACACTCTTTTTAAATCAAGATATTACAAAATCCTTGGTACTTACATTATTCGAGTTGCTTCTATATGTGAGAACAATGTAAAAAAAAACACATAAATGAAGAAACAATACAAGAAATAAGATTAAAAATAAGCCTTGGCAGTTAAGAGATGACCAGTCTCAACCGACGGCGCCCGTTCATGAACAGCCTTTTAGGCATTGTTCCTGTTGACAGCGATTCGGACGAATTCTTTGGTGCCCTATGATTATTTTGTTTATTTTTTCATATAATTGTACTTATTATTATTATAGTTTATAATATGTTAGCTTATATTATGTAAATATCTATACAAATAAAACCACTTCGGAAACGTAACGTAACGTACTTACCGATTTTATAAATGGAATTTCCAAATCCAGATCCCGTGATACAACACATCATGACCTACATGTATTGTTTTTATTGTGATGACTTCTTTGGGTAAGTACCCAATAAAAGGACAAAATTATTTTAGAGAGCTCACCCAAATGGGTAGGTACTTACGTGTAGATTCTTGTAATTGCTTGTTGTTTTTGATCGTCGTCGCCGTCGTCGGTACAATATTTACAACGTTTTCATAGGACAATGTTCCTTCGAATGTGAACTTCATAGTTGGTTTTCGTTTGGCAATCACCGAGTATACGTAAGCACTACTATGATCAAATGATGTTTGTTTCTGTAAGAAGATTTTACATGTCAATTTTTCGGTAATTTTTTTTAAACTAGGTGTCGCCGGCGTTTCCTAGCAGAATAATCCCTGTGAAGCCTAACATTATATTCTACACATAGACTAAGTTACGTATGATGACTATTTCTTGTGACGCACGCTCCTCGCTCCATCCATGAGCGAACATAGAATCCTCCAGCCCCCGCTAACTTTCTGGCCCCACTTCTGCCACCACGATGTAAATCTCTTTGGGAGTTTCTGTTAATTTGTGCGCAGTATGCGCCACCTATTGTGTATTATGTAAAATTATAGTTTATACATAATATACCTACACGTAGAAATGTAGATAAACTTCCAATAAACAAACATTTAGAATTAAGGTTTTTATTAACCTACATTAGGTACACCTTCTAGCTTCGGTATCATACTTAAGTACCTCATAATCTGCCTAGCCTTTTCCCAACTATGTTGGGGTCGGCTTCCAGTCTAACCGCTAACTGGATGCAGCTGAATACTGGTATTTTACATGGAGCGACTGCCTATCTGACCTCCACAACCCAATTACTAGCAGGTAGGTACAAAGATACCCCTTGGTAAGACTGATTGTCAGACTTTCGGGCTTCTGTCAATGACAGCCGGGACCAACGACTTACCGTGCTTTCCGATGCACGGAGAGGTCTTGATATGTAAAGATGGTCACCTATCCATGGACCAACCGTGGCAAGCGTAGCTTAACCTGATCAATCGACCCGTGCGGCTGTTATTACTTATTAGCCACAAGCCTCATTCTTAAGTAGTAACTACCTCTATTTCGTTTAAATAGTCTTAAAGATGTCTTCACGATCGCCGATTTGTGCTCGTTTGATGGCATTAGGCTCGGCCCTTATGGCTGAAATATGGGTGAGTTATGGGTAAACCTCAGCTTAGCCCTCCGAGGATTACAGGCGTGATGTTAAGTGCTGTTCGATAACGTAACGTAAGACAATTTCTTACCAACCTCCCCCCTACGTAAGAAAAATAAGATTTGAATGAAACCTCCCTTGAATCTTACGTAAGACCAGTACCTATCTACCAAAATTGCAAAGAAAAGTAACAAAAATGTATAAAATATAATTTTTGCTTGCTTTTGTGATCTTATGTTAGAATGCCATGTCATGTCGGACTACCATAGCTGTCGAAGAAGCATGTCGTCGAAGTCGCATCGTTTCCTACTTAGTTACCTAAGTCATGTCGAAGAAACGCTTTATCGGAGTACAGTAGTGTCGGTCTTAAGGTATTTCGAACTAAAGTATTGTCGAAATGAAGACGTGTCGGTGTTCCGTAGTATCGATTTAAAATCTTGTCGTATTAAATTTTGTCGAAGTTCAGTTGGTAAGTCATAATCTAGACCCCTCCCACCTCCATATGTAACAAAAAATAAGACTTGTTCAGGCCTCCTCCTCCCAAAAATCGTCTTACGTAAACGTTATGTTATCTAAGTATAATCATCATCATCATCATCATTTCAGCCGAAAGACGTCCACTGCTGGACATAGGCCTCCCCCAAGCACCTCCACTTCGACCGGTTTTGTGCTTCTCGCATCCAACGAGTTCCTGCGGCCTTCACAAGGTCGTCGGTCCACCTTGTGGGAGGCCTTCCAACGCTACGCCTTCCGGTACGCGGTCGCCACTCCAGAACCTTTCGGCCCCATCGGCCATCTGTTCTGCGAGCAATGTGCCCTGCCCACTGCCACTTAAGTTTGGCAATTCTTCGGGCTATGTCGGTTACCTTGGTTCTCCTGCGGATCTCTTCATTTCTGATTCGATCCCGCAGGGAAACTCCAAGCATAGCCCTCTCCATTGCCCTTTGGGGGACTTTCAGCCTTCTAATAAGGCCCATTGTGAGCGACCACGTTTCAGTGCCATATGTCATCACTGGCAACACGCACTGGTCAAAGACTTTCGTCTTGAGACACTGCGGTATGTGGGACGAGAAGATATTGCGAAGCTTCCCGAACGCTGCCCAGCCGAGTCGGATTCGACGATTGACCTCTTTCTCGAAGTTGGACCTACCTAACTGGACAGTTTGTCCTAGGTAAATATACTCGTCCACGACTTCGAGTGTAGCGTCTCCGATCTTCATGAGAGTGGGTGTTACATGGGCATTTGACATGACCTTCGTTTTGTCCATGTTCATTTTCAGACCCACTCTTTCAGAGGCTCTACTGAGGTCATCGAGCATTGTACTGAGGTCCTCCATAGTCTCAGTCATGACTACTATATCGTCGGCAAACCGAAGGTGAGTTATGTACTCGCCATTGATATTAATGCCAGCTCCTTTCCAGTCCAGAACCTTGAAGACATCCTCCAGAGTAGCGGTGAACAGTTTCGGAGAGATAACGTCTCCCTGTCTCACACCTCGCTGCAGAAGGATAGGTTTCGAGGTCTGGTCCTGGAGTCGGACTGACATAGTGGCGTTTTCGTACAGACACTTCAGCACCTCGATGTACCGATAGTCGATCTGGCACCGTTGAAGAGACTGCAGTACAGCCCATGTCTCGATCGAATCAAAGGCTTTCTCGTAGTCCACAAACGCTAAGCAGAGAGGCAGGTTATACTCTTCGGTCTTCTGTATAACCTGTCGCAGCGTATGTATGTGGTCTGCGGTGCTAAAGCCTTTACGGAATCCGGCTTGTTCGGGAGGCTGGAAGTCGTCAAACCTGCGCGCGAGACGGTTCGTGATGACTCTCGAAAACAGCTTGTAGACATGGCTCAGAAGTAAGATGGGCCTATAATTCTTAAGAAGGGCATTGTCACCCTTCTTAAAGAAAAGTATCACCACACCTCTGTTCCATGCCTGTGGTGTTTTATCCTCGAGTATGACGGAATCAAACAGCCTCTGAAGGGCCTTAAGAACGGGTTTTCCGCCGGCCTTCAGGAGCTCGGCCGTAATTCCGTCATCACCCGGTGCCTTGTTGTTTTTAAGCTGCTTCAGAGCCATCCTAATCTCGTACAGGCTGACGTCCGGGATGTCTTCGGTATAGTGTCGGGTCAATCTAGCTCTTGGGTCGTTTGCCAGACTCGTAACGGGGTTGCTTGTTGACGTGTATAACTGTCCATAGAACCTCTCGATCTCTCTCAACAGCTCAGGTTTGGCGGATACGATCCTGTCATCATCAGTCTTCAGTTTCATAAGCTGGCTCTGCCCAATAGACAGATCTCTAGCAAAAACCTTGAAGCCTCTATTTTGCTCTATCGCTTCCTCAATACGGTCTGTATTGAAGCGGCGAAGTATAATATGACCTTAGAATAGAATAGAATAGAATACTCTTTATTATGTAGGTACACCATATAAATTACAGACATTAAATATAGAAACTTTACAATGAGTGACACAATGGGCGGTCTTATCGCTAAGAGCGATCTTTTAAAGACAACCTTTGTATGGATACCTTTACGCCTATGATAATATGTTACGTATTAGGTAATAAAGTGATAGGAGACCGAATACAGAGTCAGATTAAATTAGCTAGCGAAATACTCCATAATAATTTATTTATCCATTTATTTCAGGCATCAAGGCCCATAGAATAATACTTGTGCCGTCCCATAGGGCTATGAGAGTGAGGGCAGAGAGAGCGCACCCTGTGTCTGCGCACACACAGACTAGTTTCCGTTGAGATTGACCGCCATGATGCCGCCATGGCCGAAATACGAAGAAAAGTGAAATAAATACCGGTGTTTTAATTTCCTTGACGATTTGAGTATACCTACTTACTACCTACACATAGTACCTCCTCCTACTTACCAAGGACTCATTCAAGTATAGGCAATGGCGCCGATTCCCTTGCTCACAAACTAAACTAAATTTAAGTTCAGTGCGTCTTATTCTCTCTATTTCATTAAGAAAAGGACAGAACATAAATATTAGTTTAGTCCTGTCAAATTAGTCAGCGCCTGGCATAAATTGACGTATTTTTAGTAGCCAATTTTTTAATCACGTCTAAACTTGTCTATGGAGTATCTTGATTTGACAGGACTATACTAATATTTATGATGCACTGAACTTAGATTTAGTTTAGTTTGTGAACAAGGGAATCGGCGCCAATATCTGTACTTATAATTATTTTGATTTGTATGTGTGACCCTGTGGTCAAATTAAATTAGCTAACGAAACTCTGCAGAGGTGATGTAAACACGATAAAATAAATAAAAACAAAAAAGAGTATTTCGGCCATGGCGGTCAATCTCAACGGAGACTACTTAGTCTGTGTGTGCGCAGCTCTGCCCTCACTCAGTCACTCTCATTGACCGATGGGACGGCACAAGTGCAGTTATATGGAGTAGGTATTTACTAAATTGATAAATGGTAAGTAGGAAGTAAGTACCTACCTAGTTACCACTACACTGAAACCAACGCATAGGTAATCTGCGATAACGGTCCTCAGGCCTTTTTGGTTCAGAAAAAAAATGAATGAATGAATTCCTTGCGTAGGTTCATGATAGATCACCATTACACAATATACGGCACACCCAACAATTTCAATCGAGTGAATTATGAAGGGAAAATTCTAAGAAATTCTCGCCTGACCTCCCGTCAAGGAATTCTGGAATTTGTGAATGAAGGGTGCGAAACCAAGATGGCCGACGGCGACGGGCAGGTAAATACTTTTACAATAGTACGAATTTCATAGCATCGCGCAATGAGTTTTTTTTTTAATATCGCATCTTTGTTATTCAGTGATCCGAATATTTTGCCGGCAAAAAGAAAATAATGATGTGCTTGTATTTGCGTCTAAGCTATGAGGTCGATAGCGAAACCAAATTTTGAATTTGGAGAATAGAGAAACGAAATTAAGAATTTGGAGAAAAAGTAAAGAAAAAGGAGGATATACCTTTGTCTATGAAAGAGAGACTTAATTTCCTCTAATTGAATATTATGATAATTTGATTTGAGAAAATAATGTATAGGTATCATGAAAGATATCATGTAGTGTATATGTATTCAGCTTACTGTATTTTACTAATTTGCTTTGATGTTTCCTCTGGGTGTTAATTCCATACCATAGAACAAATTGTTTATAATTAAATACTAAACATCTGGTTAGGTATGTGGGGGTGTAATTACCGAAACCAGACGCATAACAACACATAATTAGCCTATAACGTTCCCACTGCTGGGACACAGGCCTCCTCTCTGTGAGAGGGAGTGGGCCGCAATCCACCACGCGGGCCCAGTGCGGGTTGGTGGAACCAGACGCATGTTTTGTTTAAATTAATACCTAGCTTGGTAGGCTTTATTACTAATTAGGTACTGAGCTTGTTACCACAACACAAATCATTTCAAATGAAAGAGTTATTGTTAAATCAAAAGAAGGTAGGCTACCTACTTACTGTAAATCTACATTTCAATGGGAAATCATCAAATAACGTTTTATGAAAGTATATTTCATATTGAGCAGTGTTTTTTAATGTAATTACCTATCTACTTATTAAACTCGATGTAACCTAAAATGTTAACCTGTTAGTGTACCTACTCTAGTAGTCGCTACAAGTGTGAAATGCCATTCACCCGTAAGCCTAATTGTCTATTTCAATTTACATAATTCGCGACCACGAAGCGGTACAGTAATTCGGGTAGCCTTGACAAGTTCATTTACTTACAGCACCGGCCGACCGATGACAGTATTAATGAGATAATTTTACCATTTGTCTCTATAAGGGGTGAAGTTTTATAGCAGCACCCACGGAACTCATAATAGCGAGATAAAGTGGAAAACTTTAACGATTAAGTACTACGTTTTAATGGCGAATAGGTACTCTCTTACTTTAGACATGTTTCTCTAGTTAGAACGATGTAAAAAAAATATGAAGTGTTAAAGGTGCACACAGAAAAAAGGAGGTAGGTATCAGCTGCTGGCACGATCTTGCACCCGGTGCATGTCGTAAGACTTGAATATGTAATGCAAAACAGACTCCCTTATTCATAAAGCTTACTGCAAACTCCATAATTCTAGATAATTGATTTTACATGTACCACTATTATAATAGGCCAACGTTTTTGTTGGCATTATACATACCTATCTACATATTTAATTGACTAAGTCCACGCGTAAATGAAACGGCAGCCGAAGGGCTTTAATTGTGTAGATATTGTAAATAGCTAATCAAAACACATAATAAAACATAATTTATTTCACAAAACAAAGTCTTCAGTTTGATTAATAGTCTACCCAATCAGATAAACGAATAAAATTAGATATTTATTATGAATTTGAAATTAATAAACCCTATCTACCTACATTATAACCATAGTTTGATACTTTACTCAGTAGCTCCATAAAAGTCAGTACACATTAGAGGACCAATAATTGCGTTTCAAGTAGAAAAACCCGAGGGTTGCCTTTTTTTGTGAAACAATTTTGAGTGGGTGTAGGAGCTCTTTGTTTACACACTTGAAAGATAAGAGCCATTTTCTAAGAAAGACGATTCGTTTGTGATTGAAGTGGTATTCTGTGTTGATTTGTGACTTGCGGATAGAAAAATACTTTTACTTTCTTTTATTATATGTATTTTGTTTTACGAGATAACCTTTTCCGTTTAAGGGGTGAGTTAAAGTTCAAAAGGTGATATATTTTTGTTACTTACTTCATACTTTATCCATAAATACTAATGTTCCCCTTTATAAATAAATGAGCAGGGGTATATAGTTAAGGTACGGTATTTCTATAACAAGATGGTCTACTATAAATAATATCAGTAACGAAGTGACAAAAACCGATAGCAAAGCACTCTTTAGTACCTATTCCTGAACAATGAAGACAAGAGAAATGTAAGAGAGGTTTCCGTAAATGAACAAGGCCCAACCACTTGCAGGAAAAACACAAAAAGAAACTTCAAAAACTTCGCTCAATTCATAGAGGTTTTATGCATCATACCACACAGCTGTTTTTGTTTTTCAACCCCACTTGTCTGGGTACACGTGCTACCGACTTTTTTTTATAGAGCCGTCACTCCTTAATGAACCGTATGCTCGGAAACGGCCGCCAGGACGCCCTAGCCAGGATATCCTGTTTAAAAAATAAAAGAGCTACCCTCACACCTTTGCAATAGCATATGAGAATAAAATAAAAGACGACTTTGACGATTAACACCAAGGAGTAAGGTTGAAAATGGAATTAAGCCCTCTAAAGGGTTTAAATACCGAGCAAAACGTCTGCGTATGAGTGTGTGTGTGAGCAGCCGCTCCCAAATTGCCATCGCTTTGTGCTAACTATGCGTTTTGAAGTTATACTTGAACTTTTATTTTTCATTTGGTAGCGAGAAGCTATAATTTTTAATGAGAAGTTATTTCCTTTTGCTGGCCCCTAATGTATTTTGCATGCATTTTTGTTTGATGTTCTACACTCCACAATTTTCTAATGCGCTAAATGAAATTTATTTAGTTTTGCTTTGCCCTAATAGGTATACTAAACATGCAATAAATTAACTATAGAATAAATAGGTACCTACAATATAGTGATTAACATTTTTAAGTCGGTTTTCAAGTCTTTATAAACAAACAAGTAAAAATCTAAATTATCTGCAAAATATTCTTATTGGGAATATTTTGCGTAATAAAATAAAACAAAGAATCCATTTTGAACTTTACGTGATTGATTTTTTGTACAAAACGGAACAACCCCGACGTAATGTTCTCAAATCTAATCTCATACATCTCCCGAGACAATCTTCCCAAACACAGTCTACTCCACCTTATCCGTATTAAGCTTTCGTCTGTCTAGTCAATGACGCTCTCCCGCTCGCACACTCATTCTTGCTAATATTCCCTTCTCTGTCACCTCGAGTCGAGAAAACGTTTGCCTTCGGTTTTCGTTCGTTCATCAGTCAGTTTGCGCCGGCAGCCGAAGGAGGGAGTGTCGTATTGCGCATGCGTTATAACCTCGACGATTGTCAAAATTCGAACGAACGTAAATAAACAAGTGAAAATTAATTTGTGCCAAAACTGTACGTTATTTTATTAAGATATTTACACAGACTTATTATTGAGAAAGTGACATTTTGTTGTGAGATATTGTGCAACGAATTTGCGAGTGAGTATTCTTTTTGTTTTTTTTCGCATGCCCGTTTGGAGCCGGCAACCGGCACTGATTTTATCCAGTAGGAATTGTATAAATTCTTACTGTTGATTAGGATCTCCAACAGTGAAGTAGGTACTGCACAGAAGATAATCGTGGGATGTTATTGTTTCATTACTTTTGTCTTTATTGGGGCCGCGTAGCGAGAAAAGATGCGGCACTGCCGCTGTTTGAATTTCGAAAAAGATCTCAAGTTAACTAAAATTGACTGTGTATAGATTAAGTACGTTCTTAGTAGATATATAATAGGTAAATAGATAAAGATTAGAGATATCCCTACGCAGTAGGTTCCTCCAACAAAGCTAATTTAGTCATCGATACTAACATGCAGTAGGCGCCTACCGGTTCAAAGTTAGTTCGCAATCGCCACATTTTCGCCTAATTCCGTTTTAATTAATTTAAGTGTGTAATTAACTCGTGTTTAATATAAACCTACTTATTAACTTTCTAATTTGTGTACTTGACGCCTCTTCATTTGTTTTCTATTTCCTCTGCGAGTAATTAATAAATACAGCCTGTGACGTTCCACAAAGGTCATTGAACTATCTCATAAATGAATAGGTACATTACGAGTTCCATCAAATGAATGGTAATGTAAGTAGGTACAAATGCATGCAGATTTTATTTTATTATCAGTAAGTGGTGGGAATTTTATTGCTCCGATACCCTGGCTGGCGATAAACAGAGAATATTTGAACCTTCCAAATTTAAATCCAGGGCCTCCTCGAAATTTCAATTTCGATTTAATGGTTTTACGATTAGCCAGCTGCATCCATACGCATCATCGGGATTTTATTACAACAATACTCATACAATTGAATAACATACCTAACCTACCTACTAGGTAAGGGCTCGTGGCTAAAAATAATAACAGCTGCACGGGTCGATCGAAGGTTAAGCTACTCTTGCCTAGGTCGGTCTGTGGATGGGTGACCATTTACTACATATATCGAGACCCCTCCGTGCCTCGGAAAGCACGCCCGGCTGTCATTTTTATATCTATCTTTGACAGGACATTTCGTTATTGGAAGTCAGAAGCCCGAAAGTCTGACAACCAGTCTTCTTACCAAGAAGTATCGTATTACCCGTCGGGGTCGTGAAGGTCAGATAGGTAGTCGCTCCATGTAAAATACTGGTATCCAGCTGCATCTGGTTACACTGGAAGCTGACTCCAACATAGTTCTAAGGGAAAAGGCTAGTCACATTTAAAGACCTAGTTGATTAGGTACTAACCTGCGTAACTGAGTATGTAGGTATGTACAGACGCCAGCACATCAAGCTACCCGAAACTGTCAAATTTTCCTAATCAACATGGAACCTTATGCTTCGGCGATAAAGTTGAAAGTCTATTAAAGAAATTTGACAGATTGTAGTAGCTTGATGTACTGGCGTCTGTACCTACCACAGATATAGATACACCTAGATAACGCATGCACGTACTTCGAGTGCCAAAAATCGCACCAGTTTACGATCGAAAATCATAAGCCGCCACTTTCGCGCTCAGTCCTGCGTACTGCTGGCTGGGTGAGCGTGAGCGAGAGAGCGCGAGCTTGTGACGTCATAGTAGGTAGTCAAAAAGTGGCACGCTTAGTTTTCATACAGTTCGTGATACTTGGGTTATCTAGGTATATCTATATCTGTGGTACCAACGTTGTATTTTTGATTGACACCTAATTACCTACCTACGTGATTCACAGGACTTGTATGTAGTCACGTCCATCTTCTGCTAATCTTTGCTGATTCAATCACGTGCAAGAAGGAAATAACACGAAATAACTAAGTGTGACTATGCACGGTTCACCTAACGCTTACCGGTGTAAAAATTAGCCTCATGGGCACCTAGTAACTGAATAACTGAGTCATTGCATGTACCTAAAGATTTATTTGAAAATTAATGACCGTATCGCTGAGGTGCTAAATGCTGCCGTGTGTAAAGGCCTTTGAAATAATACCATCCTGTTATTGTCCCACTGCCGGGTTGGTCCGTGCCACGGCTGGTCCTTGGATGGGTGACCAGTGACCAATGACCATCTTTACATACCAAGACCCCTCTGTGCCTCGGAAAGCACGTTAAGCCGTTGGCTGTCATTCTTTTAACAGAAATTCATTTTAAGAAATTCACATCAATTTTAATTTTGTCAGAAGCTCGAAATTCTGACAACCAGGGTATCGTATTACCCAGCAAGGGGGTTGTGGAGGTCAGGATAGGCAGTTGCTCCATGTAAAAAACTGGTATTCATCTGCATTCGGTCAGACTGGAAGCCGACTCCAACATAGTTAGAAAAAGGCAAGGCAGATTGGTTTTGCAGGGTAAAGGCCTCTTCTCAAACAGAGAAGGCATTGATCACCAATTCACCACGCTTGCTCAAGACGGGTTGGTGATTTCAGTCTTATATTAACTACCTACAAATCCAGGTTTCCTCACGACGTTTTTTGCTTCACAGGTGTCAGTATGTCCAAGATAAACTATAGAAAGTACATATTAACTGAAATAGTCACATTGGTATTGGTACTTACTACCAACCCGCACTGGGCCCGCGTGGTGGATTACGGCCCACTCCCTCTCACTGAGCATTATTGTGAATCATTGCAATTTTACGAACTGACAATGACAACAAGAACATAACGTTAAACTATTTTTAAAAACGTTCTTCATGTCCCAAGAATCTGACTAACCAACTTTTACTAGGAAGCAAATCTACGAACCGATCAAAACCGATCAATGTTTATGACAGTCATCGCAAAATCTCTTGCGATTCTTTCTTCTTTCGCCCGTAGTTAATGTGTCGTGTCTTGCGTCGTTACGCGGGATATGACAATGAAACTGTTAAGGAAGATTCTGTAAAAATATTACCGTGACAATTTGGTGAAGTGAGCTGTCATGACAGTACTTTAATCTGTCAAGCTCCGCTAATGAGACACAATTGATTTTCTATTGTTTCGTCGCCAATGGGCGACGCGCGCCGCTTGACCGGTTAAGGCGACTACACGACCTAAAGCGCGGTCACTGTCGGACTGCATAGAAAAGAAAGAGAAGCGCGATGACACAACCGTGGTAATTTATTGCAAATATGAAGCAATTATCTATTTACAAAAACTCTCAAACACCAAACAAATAAAAACCGTATACTAAAATTTGGGGAATTAAATTGTCTTTTAGATGGTGAAAGTTTTATGAAAATACACCCGATAGTGTTTGCGTGATTATCGTTTTTATGTCCGCGGTAGACATTACTTTACAAATTAATTACACTATGTTAAAAAAATATAATTGCAAATATTCACATATCAAATTACGAAGCAAATGGTCTAGTATAACATTTATTTTTTTCAAAGAAATCAGTCCGGTCGATTAGACGTGATGTTGAATTTAAAATCATTAGAAGTCGTATATCTGCGCCTTAAGCTCACTTCATCTAGAGTTTTGACTGACTAACACTGCGTCAGAAGACGTCACGACACGACACAAGTTGACACAACACAGTAATGTGAATCCAGCTTTAGTTGCGTAGGTAATAATTTTAGGTAGGTTCGTAGGAAGTGATAGGTTTAATTATAGTAGATAAAATAAAACCTAATTTTCTTCCAACCTAATCCAAAGAGGTCTTCATTACAGCTAAGCAAACAGCCCTACTCATTCCTATTCTAGACTTCTAGGTAGGCAGTACGTATTTGTTCCGTCTCGGCTCATTACTGAGATCACATTGGTTTATTGAACCGCTGCCAAAGATAGAACACAGCTGATGAGTTAACTATTTATTTGTTTTATATCGTAGGCAGATACCTTCTTATTATTTACATAGTGAGGTAGAAATAGGTACGCGTAATGAGTCTGTCTCCAAAACCAGCATGTCTTAGAACCAAAAATTTAAAGTCGTGTCACATCTCTAACCCGTACTGGGTCCACGTGGAAGATTATAGCACCACTCCCTCTGGTAGAGAGGAGACCTGTGTCCCAACAGTGGGAACATTATAGGCTGATGATGTGTGTGTCATGTAATGTCTGTCTCATCATCTGCCTAGCCCTTTCCCAACTATGTTAGGGTCGTCTTAAATGTCATCTTAGTTAACCCCCTTACTAATAAACGTTGTATAGCGTCTGTATAGTTACACAACGCTTTGTCTTCTTCTTTCGAAAGTCAAATTACTGACGACTGAAAGAGAGAAATCGGTGTGTAACTATTCATCTGATATAATACGTTTCTTAGTAAGGGGGTAAATGTTAGTTTCTTTTTCGAGTTACTTTTGTTTTTGTCGTAAAAGCTGGCTCGTAATAAATAAGAAAAGCTCTTTCCTTCTGTAGCCAAGTTTCGAATGAAATTGGGCCCGTAAAAACTTAATGAAACTCTGGCAGCGTTCTAATTAGGATCTTACGTTTACAAAACAGTTCGTTTGTGCCTATTGGTACAGACGCCAGCACATCAAGCTACTACAATCTGTCAAAATTCTTTAAAAGATTTTCAACTTTATCGCTAAATCGTAAGGTTCAATGTTGATTGGAAAAATATTACAGTTTCGGATAGCTTGATGTGCTAGCGTCTGTACATTGAACATGGGAGATAAATGTAACTGGCGAAATAGATTTATTACCGTTGGATCCCGTTTTTGAATCCCATTTTAATATTTTTGGCGTTGGATCCCGCAAAACATTATTATGTATTTCCGTTGGATCCCGAATTTAACAAATGCAAGATAATTACGTTTTATTGTCGTTGAATCCCGAAAAGTATTTCCGTTGGATCCCGAATGCTTAAAAAAATATGAATGCGGGTACTTTCAACAACAAAATTGTTTATAATAAAATGAGGGGTTCACTAATGTTTCACCAAAACTCCATTGACAAATTTTTAGTTTACAACCAACGTTTCGTATACTATTTATTTCACAAACAACTCATTTTCTATATAATCTAGTCGTTTCTGGCACTCGCCGGCCGCTGCCGCGGCACCGCTCGCTTCGCTCGCTCGGCTCGTGCGTAGGGGTCACAGTTTTAACCTAACCTAACCTAGCATTGTTTTTTTTTTTAATAATTAACCTAATCTAACTAGTTCGGTTCCGGGTAACCCACTAAAAATAATTTCTTTTTAGTGTTTGATAAAGGTAAATCACTTTTCTTCTGAAATGTACACATGTTGTTATAATATGGGATTCAACGGAAATAGCAAACGGGATCCATCGGTAATACCTAAAAAACGGGATCAAAAAACGGGATCCAACGGTAATAAACGGCGAAATATGGGTGTACTACATGTACAGCTCTGCTTAACCCTGCGGGAAATATACAGGCATGATGTTAGTAGTATGGATTGGAAAATGTACCACACATAACAATGTGTGTAATCACACTAATATTATAAAGGCGAAAGTTTGTGAGTGTGTGTGTGTGTGTGTGTGTTTATATGTTTGTTACTTCTTCACGCCTAAACCACTGAACCGATTTAGATGAAATTTGGTATAGAGATACTTTGAGTCCCGGAAAAGGACATAGGATAGTCTTTATCCCGATATTCCCACGGGATCGACATTTACGCGGGTAAAACCGCGGGGCGCAGCTAGTCACACTAATATTATAAAGGCGAAAGTTTGTGAGTGTGTGTGTGTGTGTGTGTGTTTATGTTTGTTACTTCTTCACGCTCAAACGGCTGGTCCGATTAAGATGGAATTTTGGTATAGAGATAGCT
This sequence comes from Amphipoea lucens, assembly GCA_947508005.1. Taxonomy (NCBI): domain Eukaryota; kingdom Metazoa; phylum Arthropoda; class Insecta; order Lepidoptera; family Noctuidae; genus Amphipoea; species Amphipoea lucens. The sequence continues at coordinate 12,980,298 of OX382374.1, forward strand.
TGAGTCTCGGGAAAGGACATAGGATACTTTTTATCCCGATATTCCTACGGGATCGAGACTTATGCGGGTGAAACCGCGGGGCGCAGCTAGTATTATAAATGCGAAAGTGTGTCTGTTACCTCTTCACGCTTAAACCGCTGAACCGATTTAGAGGAAATTTGGTATAGAGATAGTTTGAGTCCCGGGAAAGGGCATAGGATAGTTTTTATCCCGATATTCCCACGACAAACTTATGCAGGTGAAACCGCGGGGCGCTGCTAGTTAACAATAATATCTGTAATTAGTTTTTATTTTTATTAAAATATGTTTCATAACATTGTGTCTCGTGGTAACAATAGGTAATATTGCCAAAGTAAATATTCCACCACAAAATTAATTTCGCAACGCAACATCCTTCCTTATGAGGTAAAAACTGACCGTAGGGTGACCACGCGGTATGGTATAATTAAAGTTTGCGCCTAACAAAACTGTTAAAAAGCAGGTAAACGAGGCTCGGTACTCGAAGAGCCATCCAGATAAGCTAAACAGGAACTTCCTGTATGCTAGAGTGTCCATACCTACTAATTATGCGGGACTGTCTAGTGTGACTTTTTATTACGATGTGAAGAATAAAAATTATGTTCGGTCCTATCTTGTTTTGCTTTCGGTATTTTTATGGTTAAAGGACTCCGAAAATTATGGCGTTTTATTTTTAATGTCACTTTTGTAATGAGTCTGTTGCAAATAAATCATAATTAATTATGTAGTTATAATTTTTTTATTTGAAATGGGCTTGCTCTTGACTCTAGCCCAGGTCAAAGGTGACAGAGACAAAGTCGACGATGGAGCGAGTTTACCCAGATGAAGCCTGTTCACTCTCACTTTGAAGAGATTCGGGTTGTATGCGCTCGTTATTAATGTTATTAAAATGTGTTTGAAATACATACTTATTTAAACAAATACGTAACTGCGGGCTGTTCTGTGCTATCAATCCGCTTCGCGGGCAGCAACCTGTATGCTAATTTTGAACGCGGATTTCCTGTCATTGAATTTTGACCTCTGCCCATACACTTAACATAGATAGACTGCAGTTTTCCTACTATTATGCATGTATAATAATGTAAATTTGTAAGTTATTGCCTGCGTTTGACATTCCGTTCATCCGTGAATACCCAAATGGAAATATAGCTGTTTGTCATGTCTTATCGTCGACTGCTTCAATTTGCCGCACCCTAATTGCGTAACACACTATCAATCGGAATCTAAACCATTTTGAAGCAAATTGCTAATCCATTGCTTTATAAGTTCGAAAAATTTGTCTGTTCAACACGTAAATGACGCAATGAATGTTGTTGAACTGTCAAAATGAAACCGATTCCGATTGATAATGTGTTACGCAATTGCCCCGCCGATCATTGATAGACTGCAGTTTTCCTACTATTATGCAAGTTAATATACAGGGTGACATTAAATTCATGGGCATCCTTTTAAGGGGTCATTGTACTCATCATTATGAACAACTTTTACTATGGGACTAAACCTAAAATCGCGAAAAAAAACATCAGCTGTTCCTTGTATTTGTGTTCACATAACTCGTCAAAATGTAGGAAAGAGCTGATTTTTTTTTCGCGATTTCAGGTTAAGTCCATAGTAAAAGTTGTTCATAATGATGATTTGATTACAATGACGCCCTCAGGATGTCCATGAATTCAATTTCACCCTGTAGAGGAAACAAGTAGGTTATTGCTCGCGTTTGTCATTCCGTTTATCCGTGATAGACCCCTATGGAAATATAGACGTTTGACATGGTCTTATCGTCGACTGTTTCAATTTGCCGATTCACTTCACGCGACTGCCTTTACGACTTATAAAGACGGCGGTGGCATGACGCGTGACAGTCAGAATGTCTAGCCAAATTAGCCTAAGGAGGATATTTTTATTTTCGAGTTTGAATACATTTTATTTTATGACCAGTGTTAGAACGTGAGAACTGTTTTTCACATTAATTTAAATTTAAAAAAAAAGCAGGTATTACTTATTTGTTAAATAAAAACTCACGGTTTTCCTTAAACATTTAAATCGACGTTGGTTAAATGGGATAAAAATAGAGACTGTGTGTTAATAGTATCACATGGCTTGGATATCCTTATTAATATAAATAAACAATGAACTGCCATTTATTTAGTAGTTTTGTAGTTTCTGCCTACCCCATGGGACGAAGGCGTTAGTATATAATGTAAGTATGTAAAATTTACCGAACTTCTAGTTTGGTAAATTATCTAGTGTCGCTTAACCACACCCCGGACACTCCATACAACCCTCGCAAAATAATTACCTATTACTACTACATAAACAAATGACGTTTGTATACGTGCAAATGTGTGTGTGTGAAATCTAGTAGGGTTGGCTGTCGTGCGTAGCGTAAAAAATGGCGCAGAAAGCGATTTGTGTCGGGGAACCGAACGACGACGGCGCTGCCCGAACGTGTGCATTATTATGAAGTGACCGTGTAGTTCAATTGTTTATTTATTATTATTTTTTTTATTGATTTATTTATTGAGGCATATTGCCTAGTGCTTCATATTTATTATCTTCGAAAAATTTGTCTGCTCGACAACGTAAATGACGCAATGAATGTTGATGAACTGTCGAAATGAAAGCCATCGCTACTGTCTACATGTGCATGTCTACTGCATGACTATTAAAAATGCGAAATCTTACAAACAGTTTATGTAAATACGAATTCGGAAAAGCATCACAATATCCAACCATCGTGATTAAAACTCAAAAAAAAACTTATAAATCGCAAAATTGTGTGTTCGACTGTTCGTGTCAGCAGTACAGCGCTGCGGTTCGCGAGCGCCCTTTCTAAAGAGTCGGCGACGAATACCTCGAAGTGTGGGGTGAGGTGCGGTATCTGATATGAGCGCGGGGAAGGAAGTGTCCTTTCTGTACGTAGTACTATTAAGTATTATGTGGCTTAACGTCCAAGTTCAGTTAGTATGCATCGGCGTTCCAGCGCCGATCCTCATAATTACTCAACTCAATAAAATTACCAAATACAGTTATAGGACAGAACCTACCTTCTGGCCGGACTAATCCCAACTTAGCGGGTCAAGCTGGTGTTTATAGCGTAGTGGCGTTGACTCGAGTCTCGGCCTCGACCCTGCGTCTCTCAAACGCAGTATTTTTAGTTTTCATTGCATACCTAACAAAACGTGAGTCGTGACTCAGTAGGCATTTGTTTTTATTGTGTGCGGAAAATTTACGTGTTAACGGCCTAGAGATAAGTGTAGTTGGTGATTAGGACTATGATATATATCGTGCGTAATAAAAGGTTGGAATTTCTTGTTGTAAAGTGGGTATGCTCTAGCTGGACTATGGACTGGACAGAAATATCGTCAGAAATTATGGTCAGTGGGTCGTCTTAGGGGCGGATGTTCTAAGGTCCGGCGTTTCTAAATTTGCCAGACATGTAAACAACAATGGCCGCTCGAAGTTGAATAAAATCGATATACAAGAACATTTATTTTAAGTACCTACTTAATGTTTGTTTTCGTCTAGTTAGCTCGGAGATTCTCCGGTCTAACTAGACGAAAACAAATAAATGTTCTTGTACATATGTATATCGATTTTATTCAATTTCGAGAGGCCATTGTTGTTTACATCTTTGGCAAATTTAGAAACGCCGGACTTTAGATACTTACGAGTACGTTGTTGTCATTGATAAAATACAATATTCACTATTCATTTTAAATTCTCTTGTTTAGAGATTGCAGTTTTTATGAACCACCTTGGGGGTAATTGCGTAACAGTAGCGATGGCTTTCATTTCGACAGTTCATCAACATTCATTGCGTCATTTACGTTGTCGAGCAGACAAATTTTTCGAAGATAATAAATATGAAGCACTAGGCAATATGCCTCAATATGATTCAGATTGTGTTTGAAAGTGTGTTATGCAATTAGGGAGCAATTCTCTAAAACAGAAACAATTGTTGGGAAAAGAGGGGACATGAAGATTATTTACTCCTTCTTTCTTTCTATTAAGAGGACCTAAAGCGCGGTCACTGTCGGACTGCATAGAAAAAAAAAAGAGAAGCGCGATGACACATCACGCTGGTAATTTATTGCAAAATATGAAGCAATTACTTATCTATTTACAAAAAATCTATTATTTTGGACTAAAAAATGAGTGATTTAGAAAAATGCTTGTGGAATAATCTGACAAAAAAATGAGAATGATTGTATGTGTATTGGTATGGTTTTTATTGTAACAAGAAAATTTTTAGAGGTATCTTCATATTTTTTTCTATCGTATCAAATTAGTAGTATTATGTTTTCAACACACTATCTACCTAGCATTATATCCTGAAGAATATCATATATTTTCCTGATTTTGTTTACTGTAGTTGATCATATAATTTTAATGCTTATAAAACTTGCGTTTTTTGCGTTTAGGTCCTGTAATCCCCTTATTAAAGAAAACAACCCTGTATAAACGTAAGCCCGTAACACATACAAAATATTACAAGAACAGACATCTTATTAAACAACCAAGTATTCGCATAACATAAAGACCCGAGTCGTACTGTTTTCATTTTGTACTTAAAAACGTATTTCCGCTGTAAGACGGCGGATCAAAGAACTCGAGTGCAAACAGAAAACATTCTCGTATCGTTTGTAAGTCGTATGTATGTCATTTGTATCGACTGCGACGGCCCTTAGTTCCTTGCTTGTTTATTGGTAGTAAGTATGTCTTGAACGAAATAAGTTCGCTTGATTTTATTTAGAGCACTATTAAGCTAAAAAGTTGTGTTAATTGATCATTATAATATGCGGCGGGAGAAATCATAATTGATGAGATTTTTACCAACCAACGGGGTAATCGCGCTTTCATTTTGACAGTTCAACAACATTCATTGCGCTATCTACGTTGTTGAGCAGACAAATTTTTCTTACATTTGAAGCAATTGGTTATCAAAATCTTCTGATTGTGATTGATACTTAGGGGCTGTCTCCACGAGCGAGAGAATCGCGGCGATATTATCGTCGTGCCACGTATTTATATACACTCTCTTAGAACGTGTCTCTACACGGCGATATCATCGCGGCGAAAATCTGATGGCACGGCGAGACTATCGCCGCGATTCTCTTGCCCGTGGAGACGGCCCTTTAGTGTTTTACACAATTAGGGTTCACTATTAGTAGGTAGGTCCATATCTATTTTTATGACAAATATGGGCCAATTTCAAGTAATATATTGGTTTGCATATAGCTGGCATATCTATTTGTCAAACTTTTAAGTGGACAGTCCTTATCGAGAGCGAACCGAACGTTGCCGCGACGGAGTGACCCTTTCTTCGGTTGACCCTTTCAACATAAATTTGATAAACACATGATTTACTGTATTTCCTCGTTCATTTCACAATCAATAACCTGGAGGTGTCTTCTCATTTTATCGCCCGGAAATGTCCACATCCGGAAGTCTATGATAAACAGATCGATAATCGATACGGAGACCAAACTTCTAATACATATTATGAATGTGAGTATACATACTACTTATACATAGTACGTATGACCTATGAATGTTAGTATTTCTATAGTAAAGATAAAAATAAGCAATACGAGTAGGTACTTTCAGCCTGATTGTTCCACTGTGCTGGGGAAATTAAAGTACAGACGCCAGCAAGCTACTACAATCCGTCAAATTTCTTTAATAGATTTTCAACTTTATCGCTAAAAGCATAAGGTTCAAAGTTGATTGGGAAAGTTTCGGGTAGCTTGATGTGCTGGCGTATGCGTCTTTCAATCATCATCATAATCATTCTCCTACCCTTATCCCAATTTATTTGGGGTCGGCGCAACATGTCTTTTTCTTCCTTAAGTCTCTATTAGTCGTCATTCATCTCGGTAGTCACCCCCTTTCTAACCAGATCATCATTCACACAGTCCATCCATCGTTTCTTTGGTCTTCCCCTACTCTTATAGCCATATACTGTGTCTTACAATATAAAAAAAAACTGAATTCTGCGAAAGATTGAGTTATTTTCCTAAGATTATACATATATGTATACAGTTATCTTCCATACAGATAAATGCTCCTCCTGTAAATAAATTGTAGATTGTGCTGTTACGACACCCACAGGAAGTGATGAGAACATAAATATTAATTATAGGCACTAAGAACTTACAAATGCATTATGCTCTATCATTGATCTGTGAACCAATTACGAATGGGCGTTGTCCCTGTTCGACTTCGAACCCATAAATTTTATTTCTTAGAAGAACGGCTATATTAACTGTTATTATTTTTCAGTAACTGCACATACGGGAAGATATTTTATTAATAATATGTGTACGTATAAGACCTGAGCTTTAATATACTGGATTATTCGGTGTGTTCTGCTGGCTTACGCAGTGGCGTGCATTGGTTTTCAGAATAGGTAGGCACTAGGCCAGGTCACTAATCTACTCAGAAAAAAAGTGAGATCAAAAGTGTGGTTATTTGAGTAGGCATGCCTACTTAAGGGTGATAAATTGCGAAGGTCGAACGTTATGGTATTACGCGTGAGACGTACGTATTTTTAATTTTGTCGTATTAACTTGAACGAGTAAAGACCAGTGACAATGTGCGAATAGTACGGGAGCCGAGTAGGCCGTCCGACGACTGCCTACTGCCGCGCGTGTTTGTATGAAGATATTGTTTTTTGTTAGGTATGATAATTTAGCGAGTTTCTTAATTGTGGGGCACACACATTAAAATATAATTGGCAGGCTTATATTGATGTATCGAGGTAGGCACTGCTTGTTTGCCTATATGCAATGCACGCCACTGGGCTTACGTATAGTGGTTATTACTTAGGTGGCAATAAAGATTAGAAGCAATTTAGTTGTAATTATTATTGGACTTAGGACTTCTTGTTATAGGTATAATATTGGCTACATTCACTTGTTTTGCAGTTATGTTATAGGAGATTAGTAGATATATTTTTTATCATCTCACGTCAGTGAACAGTGTCACATAGAAGAATTTATATTAATCAAGTTTATTGTCTTGTTAAATATCTGCCTACCCAACCATGCAGTATAATCGCGAAGACCTACATGCAGTGCTTGTGCCTTAAAAATACATCGAATTTATAATGTTCAGGGCTCAGGTTACACAAAAAAAACCAAGACTCGATACACACATACATCAACTTCCTTATTTAACTTTTTTAAACAAAAAGTGTAAACCTACTCCACAGTCACTAAATACGGCTTAAAAAAAGAAATAAACAGGTTTATTTTTAAATTAACCCCAGCGTAGCGGTCAGCTGCCCGAGCGCAAGGGTTGCCTTCTGACAGCACCGTTTCCGCTGTTAAAACTAACTAAATTGTAATTTAAAAGTTCTTAAAATAACTGAAAACTTACAAAACAAAATCAACTTTTAAAGTCATCTGCATAAGGTTTAAAATTGTTTCATTTGATTGCAGCTTGGTCCGTCTAGTATTTAGCTAGTAGGTCGGTCGGAAACATTAATTTTATTAGCTTGAGTCATCATACCTATCAAAATTAAGTGGTTTTTGTATTGATACGACCATATTTGGACAGTATTCGGTTAAGTCGCAACGCGAACGGTCTCCTGTTTTTATGGTTATTAAATATGGTTACCCTAATCCTAATGAATTGATTTGCTGTGTCTGGCGGACTTTGTAAAAAATATGATTTTATTAAAGCAGAAATTGTTATACTGACACATGATAATTATTTTTAAAACGCTTCCTTTTTTGCGGATAAGGAGTAGTAGGCTAGGTATAACTTTTTTGGACGTTATTTTTTAGCGATATTCATATTTATTTGAGATGATGATGTGTGTTACTTTTTATTCTTTCATTATGAGTCCCTACTTATGTAAAATAATTTACAAGAATTTGAATGCACCTCACATGGTCATCCAAAAGGTAGGTACTTAAGTAATTATAAATTAAAATTATGGTAAGCGCCATTTTCCAAGGACCTTAACAATGAGTATAGAATGTTAATGATATTATTTCCATATTCATTTTTATCGTCTCACATATTAATAAGACAACTAATCTAATAATAAATTGACATGAATATTGAACGAAGTTAATTTTAACGCTCTCTAAAGATCACAGCACACATATCTACTCGGAAAGGGATCGTCACCGTATCGCCTTATGACCGTAAGCCCCCGTACAAACGGGCGATTTTTTGTCGCGCACTGAATATTCAATGCATTGCTTAGCGCCGACAGTTTGGAAATCCAGCAGTGTGTTTTTTTTGACGCGCCGGGATCTACTCTGTTGGATTCTATATGCTAGGCTCAAAACGACCACCCTCTTTTTCCTGCCCATAACCCAATTTGTTTGGGGTCGGCGCAACACGTTTTTTCTTCCTGACGCGAAGACAAACGGGCGATTTTTTGTAGCGCACTGAATATTCAATGCACTGCTTAGCGCCGAGAGTTTGGAAACCTAGCAGTGTGTTTTTTTTGACGCGCTGGGATCTACTCTGTTGGATTCTATATGCTAGGCTCAAAACGACTGTCCTCATTTTCCTGCCCATGACCCAATTTATTTGGGGTCGGCGCAACATACTTTAATCTTCCATACGCGATACGTCCTTATTAGTCGTCATCTCAACATCAGTCCAGGCTAAACACCAAGAGTTGAAAGTCCAGTACGCCATAAAAAACCGTTGGGTTAAAAAATCGCTCGTGCGTACCCGGGCTTAAGCCTTGTTTGAAGCTTTGAACAAGCCATTAGCTAAAAATAGCAACAGCTGTTCTATTGTGTTCCAAATCTTCCCAAAGTTTGTCATTTCTTTGTCCTTGGATACTTTGACGCATTCTGATTCAGAAGTTTGTTATTTACATACTTGATCCGGGAACAATACATAAAATACGTCCAAGCCCGCATTGTCTGTGTTTTCTTGCTGTTTGCGTTAATGGAGTATTTAACACTTTGTCCTATGTTCAAAACGATAGCTTAGTGGATTTTGAACGTTCCGTCAAACTTGTTCTTTGATCCGCCGCCGTGGTCCGCGGCCGTAGTTACAAGCCGGTATGCACGGGCGCGTTTTCCCGCGGCGATTTGTTTTCGCGCACGGGCTTTTCAACGCACTTATGCCCGGGCCACACCAATGAGAAATGCCGATTATTATCGCGATGACTTCGATAATTGTAGTGCAGCCAATGAGACACAACTTATCGCGATAATTATCAGCGTTTCCCGTTCAGTGTGGCCCCGGAGTTAGCGCCGAGTGTTAAAAATCCAATAACGTTTGTTTTTTTGACGCGCTGTGGGATGCGCTATGTTGGATTCTCAATGCTCGGATCCAACATCAGGAGTTGTAAATTGCGCGATTAAATCCCGCCACGATATTTTTACGTCCGTGCGTTTGCTAATGGGCGTTTCCTACTCCGTATCACCTTTGGAAAGGACATATTAAGATTAGTTAGGGCCCCGACCTAAAGGCCTATTCAAACCAAAGCGGTATTCGCTGGCGCTGTGGGTAGAGGACCGCGCGGGTTTCGCTCAGGTATTTAGTATCAAGTTCCGCAGCTAGAGCGGAATAATTGGTGCCACAGTACCTACCTACCGCATGGGTCTGGTATTGTTTACCTTCTTCTACAAAACCTTCTTTACTTTCCTGAGAGAAACTCAAACTCGGTATTCTATCCACAAGGATAGCGGAATCCGCTTTGGTGTGAACAGTAATATCCCAGTCGGTTTTCTCTACTGCAGACGGTAGCGAATACCGCTTAGGTTTGAATAGGCCTTAAGAATTAATGACACCGCGATTTGACAGTTGTCCCTACTCCCGATATTTTTTACTTCTCCGAAAAAGCTAATTATTCGGGAGTAGGGTCACGTCAACTACTTTCGGCCGGGCTCGTGTTTTCGTTGACGGACTTAGAGAGTAGCAGCTCCCCCCTCTGACTCGAGAACGAATCGATTACATAACCTACGTATTAAGTTATTGTTTTATTAAAGTTATGATTATTATGACACATTCGTCATTCATGACACGGCTATGCAATTTCAAAACCTAGCAACTGAGATTAAAAAAAAATCTATTTAAAACTTACCTACTAGATTATCTAGCAAGTCAAATATGCAAAAACGGCGATTTAAAAAAAAAAATGTCAGTTGCTAGGTTTTGAAATTGCACAGCCGACCAGTTTTGGCATACCTACTGGAGGTAGAAAACTTTTTTACAAAAAAAACAACCGACTTCAAAAAAAAAAAAACACTACAAAGTGAAAAATAGCTTTGATTTCGGAAGTCGGTGTCGTTGGTTCCGCATTTTCGTTTTTTGACGCCGATTTCCGAAATTAAAGTTATTTTTCACTTTGTAGTGTTTTTCTTTGAAGTCGGTTGTTTTTTTTTGTAGAAAAGTTTTTATTTTTCACTTTTTAGTTGTACCTACCCCACACAAATTCAATTAACACTAGTGCATTGAAGAATTGAAGACACGACTCGAAGAATCATCAAAATTCCCATAGAAATGCCGGAGATGCAGTACATTTATGCATATAACTTCGTACATAACAATAATTACCTAATGTATTATATACTAAAACCTTCCTGAAAGTATGTAGATCACACTAATGAAAGAATTATCAAAATCGGTTCAGCAGTTTTTGAGATAATCGCGGACATACAAACATACATACATACGGGTCGAATACAGAACCTCCTTTTTTAAAGTCGGTCAAAAACCTATCTATCTATTTTGGGTTTTAACGTCCCAATAATCTACATAATTATATCAGTAGCGATTTGTGTGATTGTATTATTATACTAGCAGTTATAATTCTGTAACACATGGCATGTGAAACACGAAGTAGATCAAACATTGTATTTCCCATACATATTTGGTAACGTGGGAGTGGCGAGGTGCTAATGATAACAAGGATGAGGTTCGTACTGCGTCTGACCCTTTTACTACGCCCAAAGTTATGAATGGAGTTGAAGGTTTGAGCGACCTGCTTTGAGAATGTTTGGAGGACGCCGGAATTTTGAATGAGCTTGACGTTGAATGGTGTGCGTATTTTTGGAGATGTACGTGTATGTGTATATTACACTTTTATTCTATGTTCATTTTGCAATGATCTTGTAATCTTAATTTGTGGAAACCATACTTTGTTAATCTATCATGCGCTGCAAAATTTTTACGTACCTACCCTAATAAAATATTATTATTAAAACGACAACTGTGAGTGCTAATTGTACATTATTTACCTAGATATTAAATCAATAAATAAAAAGTTGATAATCAAATATTACAAGTTTATTATACTAACTTCTTAAATTAACTAGCAAACTATGTAAATAATATAAAAAGTAACAATATCTATACATCTATACAAATAAATAAAATTGAAGTGTCTGTTTGTAATATTAAAATAACCGCTTTTTACTAAATGCATAATTGCATAAGTATACATATGGATGTTACACGATACATATATACCAAAATAACATTTTTTACAATTTTTGTCTGTCTGTTTGTTCAGGCTAATTTCTGAAATGGCTGGACCGATTTTGACGGGACTTTCACTGGCAGATAGCTGATGTAAGGAGTCACTTAGGCTACTTTTATTTTAGAAAAAAAAGGGTCCCACAAAAAAAATCCACGCCGACGAAGTCGCAGGTAACAGCTAGTAATATAGGTATAAACTTGTATTTTGTACTGCAATTTCAGTTGAACTAAATGGAATAATCCTCAATATTACTACCTATATGGAAAAAAAATAGTTTTAGATATCGCGACCTCCTTAATTTAGTAGCTTACAGTAGTCAAAAAACATTTCCTTCAAACTTCGACGTGTCATTTTAAATTAGATGAGCGAAATTATTCAAAAAGCATCCTTTAAAATTCGGAGACTCAAATTCTTCAGCCTTATAAACGTTTCTATTACAAATTCCACTGTAAACATAAATAGAAATAGTTATAACGTCAGCTTTCACTATAAAACATTTTAGTTTTATTGTATTTTCAAGTACCTACCTAACTATCTAAAGACAAAAGCAGTGGCTATAAAACATAGCAATGAAAACTACCTGAAAGGTATCTTTTCATTAAGTTTCACTATAAAAGTGATGAGTACCTAAGTACTCATTACTTTTATAGCGATGCTTACGAAATGCTTATAAAACAATAGGTACCTATTGTTTATACGCTTTCAGACAAGGATTGATTAGCAACTATATTCTATCGATTTCGTGAGAAACATCGGAACTGGGAATATTATGAGGTTACCTAAACTGTTCCCACCTTAAGTAATTAATAAAAAATAAATAAATTATCCCCTTTTGTCCTGCTGGCAAAGGCCTCCCTTTCCTTTTTTTTCCACTCAACTCGATTCTGCGCCAATATGGACCAATCCCGCCTATAGGCGTAAACTCGCCCCGTCATCTACGTCTAGGTCTACCGCGATACCGTTGGACGTTTTCAAGTCATGTAGTCTAGCCCACAATGCATCCGACATGCGGCAAACGTGTCCTCCTATAATTAATTACGCCATCCTTATTTATACACTCTTAAAATATTTATAATAGGCTTTTGCTGAATTAGTTCAAAAGCACTAACTCCACAATCAATTCTTAATCCTCTGCCTTTATTAATTTTGTCTGATCTCGGAGTCTTGGCTTAACAAAATGGTAATAGAAGTCCTGCTCTCCCTATAGTCCCTATAAGGCATTGGCACGTTTCCTCCTAGACACTTCCGAGTTTTGTATTTAACTTAGAACACTGCCAGACCTTTTGTGGAGAACCAGTTAACATAATACCTATAGGTATCATGCACATAAATTATAAAGTTAATACCGTACCAGACCAGACGAGGTCAAAACGGTGAAATTGCAACCGCTCTCCCTCCGTTAAGTGTAGCTCCCTAAATTGGAAGCTTAGAAAAAGCCAGACGTTAATGTCAGAAATGAGGGGTTTAGAGAGTCCTTTGAACGTTTCGGGACCTCGGGTATTTATTTCAGTAAACGCTGACACGAGCCCCTAATATTACGTAGGACGTAGGTAACTGGTACGTGTGCTCAGGTTTTTCTGGCCAGCACGTCAGTTTTTGTAATTAGGGTTCGAAAATTAAATGCTGCTCTTATAATGAGGTTTATACTTACAGCTTTTTATTTTTAATATTTCGCCTTAATAGCTTTTTGTTTTTTATCTTTTCTTGTTGCCTGCCATTCACTTTAGATTCTTCATTTGTTTTTTTTTTTAAGTCTCGCTATAGGTAATCCTCATCTTCATGCTAAAATATGGCCGTATTTCAGAATCTGAAAAGTTCCTTAAACCGCTCAGTGACTTAAATCTTAGATTTTGTAATTGTAATTAACTACTCAGTATTCTTATAATCTGTGGGTAGACATTAAAGTAAAAGGAGAGGCTTCTAATTACTTTACGGGAGATAAATCTCTTGGGATTAAAATCCGGTGAGATTTATTTCAAAATATTCTTAATTATTTCCTGAGGAAGTATAAATAATAGGGTAAGTATACCCATGGACTATCATTTCGGCATCTTTGAAGAGTTTATTGAGGAAACTGATCATTAAGGTAGGTGTCGTCTTAATAACCTGTCACCGCTTGTTGCAAAGTTTAAGTCGAAATTCCAACACGTTTTTAGTGTAAGCTGCATTCATTGACAACATTTATATCTGGCTTATCTGGTAAAAAAACTTGTGACCATAATGGGCCATCATAACTGGTAGATCTTTTTAAATGATTAAAAGTGAGAACAAGCTTTTCTATTCGAAATTGTCTTTGGCCGCCAAGGTTCGACCAAAATTACGATCGAAAAATTCTTTGTAATTGCTCAAGATTGGGAGAAGGGGTGGCCCAGTGGTAACAGCCGCGACTTACGAGTTCGTAGGTTCGAAACCAGAACCCAGAGTTCGGTGCTTAACTCTGGGTTCTGGGAACCTTGTGTAAATTGTATGGAAAACGTCGTGAGGAAACCGGCATGTCCTAGAACCAAAAAATTATAAGACATGTGACATCTACCAACCCGGACGGGCCCACGTGGTGGATGGATAACGGCATACTCCCTCTCACCGAGAGGAGGCCTGTGTCCCAGCAGTGGGAACATTATAGGGCTGATTATGTTCAAGATTGGAAATACTAGAGAGAGAGAAGAAGAATTTTTCAAATTAGTTGCAGAACTTAGCGCGTTCAAACAAAAAGAACAAACTCTCTTTAGCTTTATTATTAGTAAGTATTATCTATGGTTATTTCAATAAATAAAATCGTGAAAACCTTGCGCTTACATGCAAATGGTTTCCAATAGGCCATCGTTTGATGGGTAGGTAGTAGTTTTCGAGATAACTAACGTTTCGGGAATCACAGACGATTCAGTTATTATTTTAATAAGTACAGAAACTTCATTCATTCACTTCTCGGCACATTCACATTTTAGCAAAGCAAGCATCTGTTGACTTGGCCATACCGCCATACATCACTCGTCGAGAACTTCGAACGCAATTCATAAATTGAGTTCTAATGTGCCTTCATTACTGTCAGTGACTCATACATAAATGTTTATTTCATAACATCTTGTCTGTAACATGTCGTGACTTGTTGAGACATGTCATGAACTTGACTTATCTTAAACATTTGCCCCTCTATTAGATTGTATGGATTGTTGTAATTACTCTAATTAACCGTTGACAAAAGTGTGAAGTGATATTGATGGTGCTAGATGATGAAGCGTGTGAATATGGGATGTAAAGTTGTTAGTAAATTGTGTCGTTGTTAATAGTTTTAATTCAAGGGATAGAGTTACAACATTACGTCGACCGTAGGTTCAATTGAAGTAAGGGACAAAATACGATTTCTCAGGAGAGGCCGACAAATTTTTTTTTCGGACGTTATTATGGGGCTGATTCGAAATTTGGATTCAAAAATCATTAGGGTTAGGGACATTTTTCTTAAGCTAGAATTTTTTCATATTCACCATTCGATAGAGCGAAAAATTCTGAATAAAACTGTATACTCAACTCATTTTGTGTATTTTGTCCCTTACCTCAATTTGAACCTACGGTCGACGATTAATTGATGGAGTTTTTACACACTGACAAGGGACAAAATAAGAGGACAGTAAGAAACATGATAAGGGACATGGATTTGATCTGTTAAAGCAAACGTTTGCGAAGTCCTGATTGGGTATCGTGGGCAAAATTTTTGATTAGAATGAAGCTGCCGATGGCTTGACTTGACCCGATAAACTGAGATTTATAGAATTTCGCATGAACTTTGGCAAGCTTTCAACTGTGGAAATAAAGATGGACCTAACCTTATACCAAGGAATCAGTTAAGTACATTGTGGCATACATCGACGCGCAACTTATTACTATGAATTCAGGACATAATTCTGGACCCCTCAGCAATAAAATATTTCGTCGGTTATAATTTAAAAAAAAAAGTTAGCTGTTCTATACTTGGTGCCGATTCTCTTGTTCACAAACTAAACTAAATTTAAGTTCAGTGCATATTTTTCTTTCGATTTCATTTATACAAGGACAAAAGATAAAAATAATTTAGTTTAATCCTGGCAAATTAATCAGCGCCCGACACTACTCCATACAAGTTTAGACATGATTAAAAACTTGCTCCTACTAAAATAATGTCAATTTACGTCCGGCGCTGATTGATTTGACAGGACTAAACTAAAATTTATCTTCTGTCCTTTTCTTAATGAAATAGAAAGAAAAATATGCACTGAACTTAAATTTTGTTTAGTTTATGAACAACAGAATCGGCACCATTGCCGCCCTCTATATTGTTATTTTAGTTTATCTTAGACATCATCTATGGACATTAAACGACCCAATTACCCAGCTCTGAAAAACCGCTCGCGAGTTAAGATAAGCACTTGTCACATTCTGTAACTTAATAGTTCCCATAAAGCCATGGAAATATTACTTACATTGATTTAAAGTCAGAAGTCGTTGACAGCTAAGAATCTCGTTTCTTTAATGTATCCAGTTTCGGAATTATTCGAACCAATTACTTGTTTTGTACGTGTTTAATCTTTTTCCGAGGAAGTCACTGATTAACAGGTTTTTTATCTTTATGAGTGGTCGCCTCTGAATCACTTTACTTACTGAACTTGAAAGAAACTAATTTGGACTCTTGTTTGTTTTTAGATTCTGGGTCTATTGCTACAAGTGTACTGCCCATAATGGTTTGGTGTATTTATTTTCTTGGAATAAACGAATAAATTAAACTTTCTTCTTAGATAATGTGAGGCCTTGAACTTGTTTGTGTCACGAACGAAACGTCAAATGGCGCGGAAAATTATTTTGTTATTTGGAAACTTATTTTCTTTTACAAATCGATCATAACAACTTGCGAGTTTTAATGTAATCATTACTGTTGTTGTTTTCGTCTATTTCAATGTTTTGGGTTCCTTAGTGAACTGCTGATTCATTACAAATCCGAGCAATAATCAGCGCAGTCCCCGTTACACTGCAAGACGTGTAGGTACCTACAAACTGCAAATAGTGTGAAATCAGAGAATCTATTAATCACCCTAAGTTCGAACCAAGGCTTTAGCACGTTTTCTCAAACATATGTACATAATTTAGAATTAGATTTATCACCTGTGAAAGGAAGGGAATCGCGTGGAAGCCCACTCGTTAGTAATATTCTAAACGTGCGTAATTCTCTGAGAACTAGTACACCATCTGCTATGTTAGACATAAACTACAGACTCAATTCCAATCACCATGTAGATTGACATCGATTTACCACGCAAGGGCGATAGACCACGAAATTCTCCTTTTCTTTAGCATACACAAAACTTAATTCATCACTGACTCATCCCGGAATTAGATTTTGGGATGTCAAACATTTTCAGGGTTCAACAGAATGTGTCGTTATACTGTCTGTATTTGTAAATATCAATTACAAAATAAAATCATTTTCGTTTAGTCTACAAACGACCGTTAAATTTTGCGTGATTGACACTGCGTAACCGTTTCATTCTTTAGCCAGACTTGAATTCTTATTGAAATGAATATTAAACGTATCGAACTATAATTTGCTGCATCCGTATATCCAACGGTTTCTTTTTTCGACACACCTGATAATTTTAAGATCGAGTAAACGGCTTCATGTTCATAAAGAATGAATAAAAAATATGGATTGCTTACACGTAATGACCGCTTACCGAGTCTTCAACGGATATCCTTTACATATATGTTCAAGTGTTTTAGAGAAAACAAAAAGGCTGCCCATGCTAATATCAGCTACCGTTTACGCGTTTCTTTTTACGTCTTATGCCCCAAAGGTGTTTGCGTGCCGAAAATTGTTTGAGGAAATATTAAGAGAAGAGTAAGATTTTCAATAATAATGAGGCGATTTGTTATGTAAATTGAGCCTCGGCGCTTATTTTCGTTTTAAAGCGGTGGATTGAAGGAATTAAGGTGAATGGTTTGGAGTTTTGGAGTGTGCTGTCGAAATTTAAAATCGGAGGTGTGCATGCATGAGCTCCCAAAACGCAGGAAGCAAAAGAAGTGTGGATAGTTACCGGTGTCGTTTCCTCTTTCTTGCTAGGTTTCCTTTTGGGAATGTGAAGTACTTCAACTTTACTTAAAAAAGGGCAACCGAAATTGAATCTATGAATATATTAAAAAACTTTTATTACAGCCATATTTTAGTCGATACCCGAAGCCTACTTAGCAACGAAACACATTTCAACTTCAGAACTTATTGAAACAAACTTACGACATCAATATTCAAACAAAACAGGCCTCGTTATTAAAGGCATCAGAATTTGAAGCCTCTTTTTTTACTCTCAATGACTACCTTGGGAGCTCAGCCTCTGGCGGGTTAACCGCTGGTCAAATCACCGTTGATGATGAATGATTACTGAGATTTCATTTAATGATGGACTCGGACACCGGCTTCCAACTGACAGCATAAAAAGACAGCCTCAAATTGTCCGAACAGTTTTTTATAAACTTTGTACTTTGTAATGAAATGTGTAATCTTTCTTTGTAGAAGATGATGGATGGTCCTATTACAATATATTGAAGGTACGCTTTAGTTTTGATCGGTTCAATTTAGTCAATAGATGCTACTAGATTGATTGATTTTTGGGGTCTAGTGGACACAATGCAATTTTGTATTAAATATTTCATATTTTTGCCTTTATGTACGTTTGGCATATATGTATCATGTTTTGATCACAACATCTTGTGTAACTTACATCTTTCGTATTTTCTTTGATATTAATCAAATTCACAGAACAACCTCGATCACTTTATCCGTTTTTGTGAAACGGCTCATTTCTGTACCTAATCCAGACTCAAACCATATTTCACTGAACACAAAAACCCGTTCCAGCCGAAATCCTTTAATAAGTTATTCAGTAACTTGATCTCCTACGTAAACCTGATTGTGTACTATATCAAATTCATATTCAAGGCAAGTCGTAGGTAATCCTAAACTCGTACTAAGGCAGAAAACTGATTATAGATTCCTTCCTTCTCTCCTAAGGTAAGCCTTATGCAAATAAAATTATATCAGGAGGTGTATTCGGAATATGGTAGCCAGTATTAAGGTTGGTTTTCAGGATCAATTTTTACTAAGCAGTCTTGTCAGGTATTAACTGAACTTGGAAGTAAATGAGAATCTTGCAAGTTATAATCAATCTTGGTTTGGGTACGTTTTACATCGTGTTTTGTAAGTACTGTGTATGGATACAGAATAACTAATAGTAGTACCTCTGGATCTTATATTATATGTATCTTACAATGCCAACAGAGACAGTCGCTGCACTACTCTTAGGAGGAGATTATCAAATATTTGATGATTAATATAAAAAAAATTACTTTTCAAGCACATCATATAATTTAACCAATATACTATCCTTTTATAAACACATCGTTTAAATTATGTAAATACACCATACTTATGTTAATACATCTCTTCTCGATCATCAAGGTGGACGTGAACATGATCCCGACATATGTATGTGATTAGGACACTCGATTGTTCAATACCGATTTGTATTGTTCCATCATATTTTGATTATGCATGACTGATAAAAAAAAACAATACGGTTCATCTTTGTATGATGAAATGTTTTTTCTTTGTTTGTTTGTTAATACTTTTTGATTAGTGGGTCATAGTTATTGGATTTGTACACCGGATGTTGGATCAAGGTGCGTTTGGAAGGACACTGACCGCAGTTGTATGTCCTTGGAAAAGGTCGCGTACGCATGTATTTAGATTCTGTAGAATGTGCAAGAATGACATATTCATTATAAGTAGGTGCTTCTCATTCTCACGGTAACTAGAAATAGGTTGTTGGTCCATGCTTATTAGATTTTTATTTAGATTTCAGTCGGCTAGACTTGTCTTAATTGCCGCTTTGTCTGCATTGTCCATGCGTTTATTTACTTTGTATTGTTTAAAAAGTCTCTGCAAGCAGATTATTATTTTTTGCTAGGCGAACTGTTAATTTCATCGGCAGGATGTAGTTGTCTCAGCGTGCCCCATTATTTAACAATGCCTAAATGATAGGAGCATTTCGTACCGAGATGTTTCTAACCGTTTGGAAATGTGTCGGTATAAAATGACAAAGTTCCCTTGTTTCAAATATAACTAACTAAACAATGTTAAATAGGACTATAAAACTAATAGCGCTCACTGAGCTCTTAAAATCCATAATTTATAAATTCAAAAAGTATTAAATCACATTTCGAGTTAGGAACGCGGCCGTGGGCGAATGAATGGTGCGCAGGAGTTTGTTGACTGATCTGTCACAGGACAAGTTATGATGTAACATTATGTTGGGAACAAGACGGGTTATGTGTGGCATTTCTACTAAACCGTCTATTTCTTGTTTGGCTGCAGATTTATTGCAATGCAGCTGTTAAAGTTATGTCATTTTGCGAAATACATAGTTTTATGTCTTCCAGGTATTGCGTAAAAACAACGTCTGTAACCTTAAATGTAAGAAACAAGC
This sequence comes from Amphipoea lucens, assembly GCA_947508005.1. Classification (NCBI taxonomy): domain Eukaryota; kingdom Metazoa; phylum Arthropoda; class Insecta; order Lepidoptera; family Noctuidae; genus Amphipoea; species Amphipoea lucens. The sequence goes on from OX382374.1 coordinate 13,000,281, forward strand.
TCTTGTTTAGCATTGTCTTAATTTTGGAGCGAAAACTATAATCCCCTTAATAGGCATTGCTTGACTCATTTCTTAGCCTATTTCTATAAAAGGTTGCATGCAATGTCAACAAGCCGAACAAAATTATAATTCTGATATCTAATTTGGTGGGTAACTCTTAAGACGAATAAAACAACTGACTTATTAGCTGTCAAAGAGATTCGCAAACCGAAGTGAACGAGGGCGATACTCAAAAAACTTATCCAAATTCAAAAATCCGCTGCCATTGTACCTATAGTCGCCATTCACTGGTTCTCATCAAAAACTGGCAACACCACAGACAGGTGTGTTCCCGTCGTGCCCCTTTTTTTTTCAACGTCCGTTCCCGTACGAAACTCTTTGAACAAAGACGTTACTACTCTACGAAACAACAATGGAACTGATATCTTATTCTTCGAAGTTTAAAGTTGAAATTACTCTGAAGCTTACGTTGAAGCTGTACAAGAGTTACAATGAATGGATCGTTTCCCTTACAATGTGGTGCAACGGTTAAAATTTCGTGGTTAACGGAAAATCAGATTTAAGTGAACGAAGTAAGATTTAAATTAAGTTCAGTAAGATAAGAGTATCGTGTTGCCTCCATAATTGTGTTGTTTTCAATTTATTTTGGGATTCTTCAAATCAGGGCCCTTATTTTGGTTATTGTTATTCAAGGGGTTAATCAAATTCGTATGAAATGCCCCTGTTAGGCTACCATTATTATTTTTAAATGCCGGGTCGTCAACCTCAACATTTTCAATAAAAAATAGGACAATAGAAGTTGGTGAAAAATAGACTTCAGCTGAGACGCTTTCGTCTCAATACGGTCGAAGAGCTACGAATCTAGAATACTCTGCAAGCAATAGAAAGCGTGTCATCTCAAACCACTGTATGCAATAGTGTGAATAATAACAGTAACAAAAGAACTGAGATTATTTACAGCACAGCGATCTCAAGATTTCTAACGATACATGTTTTTCACGGCGAAATCCGTTAACGATATCAATTTCTATGCTTCACACACGGTAATTAATTACTATCTTCCGCGTGATTGGAAAATTCTCACCATTCAAGGTAAAAGCCGCTTTGTTAGAACTAGTACTTAACATATTAATATTATCTTGATACAAACAGATACATAGAGAAAATAATTGTGTAACTCCTCCACACAATACATTTCCAATACCTTTTTGCATTTTTAATATCAGCTAAACTTTAGTTTGAACAAACATAGGTTTAGCAAATTTTAACCCTGGTATTTTATATATTTTGGTCTTATTAATTTTGGATAAGATGAAACCTTTAATGATGCCTCGCATGTGAAAGTTAATTAGGCTAAATTTCTTAAGAAAATTTCTAATTATGAACTGTTGAGGCAATCGCCTACCGAAGACAAGCTACTTCATTAACTACTGGAAAGATGAGATTCACGATCAAGTTTTCGAAATATTCATCGCTTCTAATTGTTGAGCTCCAACTTTAGTATCAAATACAAATTGCGGAGAGCATTGAATTATGAAACTATCATCGACGTGGGATGAGCATTCGGCATTTGCATTAGTTATGCGAACAAAAAAAGAAAGGATATGAAGCCTCGTGGCCGATAAAGATGAATATCGCATGACTCAAATAAAACCAGTCATCGATTCGCGAAAATAAAAAGTAACTGCCTTAAGATAATAAAAAATAACTGATGTTGTGACTGACACCCACTGGGATTGTAGACGGACGGGAATGTATAAGTCTTCTGCACTTCCTATTATAAAATGTATAAACAACCTCGCAACCAATTCAATGTTTATGATCTCGTCAAGAGATTGACGATCTCTACCTACTTATTCGCCTCTCTACATCTATATTTTCTGTATCTAGGCAGATAATTAGTTATCCTCCGTCTCAGACATATTATAGAAGCTAAGAGCAAAAAGTCACGATTTTTTTGTGCGTCTGACTGTTTAAAATTAAGTGTAATTTCGTCTAAGATAGATGACCAATTATATTCAAATGATAATGAATGCTTTTGACGTACATTTTAATTGAAACTGCATAGAAAAATACGGTACGCAAGATTTTTTGATTTTATTTGAGGGTTATCTCAAGTTTCGACGGACATTCCACTAACGCGAAGGAGTCTGAGGAAGAATTTTAGATTTACAAATAAGTGTGTTCCGTAATCACAATTTGGCCCGCTTCGAGGAAATTCCCTTTAGGTTCAAAGAAATATCGCACCGTTATAAATCATGCCTTTGGATGTGCCCGGTACCTCTCGATGGTGCTACTTCCGCTGTTATTGTACTTGAAAGGGTTAAGTGTGTTTGTTATAAAATATAACCGTGATTGTCATCTGAAGTGGTTTGTTACCTCATTATTAATGGCTGGCCTCAATAGTACCCTCTTCACACAATACGAGTTTCTATATGTTCATATATAGCATAATCACCAGGGAATGCAATCTCGTTCTCGCGAGATCTCGTCCATATTTACCGAGATTAATCTCGGTCAAAAATCGGACGAGATCTCGCGAGTTTAACGAGATTGCACAGGAGCATAGGTAAATACATGTGTTTGCCGTAGCAGAAAGAGCATTCTCTTCAGCTGGTTATTTGGCCTGCAAAATTAGAAGCCGTCTGTCAGACGCCTCTTTAAACATTTTATGCTTTTTGCGAAGCTATTTTCAAAATTTTGACGATTGAACTTTATTTTCTTAAATACCTAAAATAGAACTTTGATTATTTAATTAATGGAAACTGGTAGAAATAAATTATTATTAAATATTACATCGAAATTATTTCCCTGTTAGAAATCCCATTATTGTGACAATTTTTATGTAATAAAAAGATAAACAAATTCACCAATCTCGCTAGATCTCATAATTAGCAAGGTCTCGCGAGATTGCATTCCCTAATAATCGCCTATAATGCTCCCACTGCTGGGACACAGGCCTCTTCTCTATGAGAGGAAGTGGGCCGTAAACAGATATTCAACTGTTGAAATTACAATGTCTTTAAACTCGACGCGAGTTTTAATTAGTAATTGAAATAAAAGATTAAAATTATAAAACATTTATCTTGATTGAGCTCTGCTTTTCTATGATGTGTAAAACTAGAGATGGTAGTAAAAATATTAAGTATTAGTCTTTGTTCTATATTCTCATCGCCTTTAAATATAATTTGCAGGTTTTTCCAAAGGTATTATAATTTATTCAAGAACCTCGTACAGCTCATAACTTTTTATACTTCTCACTGTTGCTGTGAATACGAATTGTTATTCTACAAAATAAACATCCCGAACCATTTGAAACGAAGAAAAATCTGTACAGCATTCAGTCTCACCTGCCTATTAAACCCTTTGAATAATTTCTGTGATGCGCTAAACGATTTACGATAGCGTAGCATGCCGAATTGAAAACAAGGCCGTCTTGGAAGACTGGCGTGCTCTGAATAGTATTAATTACGGAATCATTGTGGCCATTTTGCTACGGAACCTCCGTGCCGGCCGTTAACGGTGTCGGCGTGAACGAAGAGACGGATTAGAAGCATGCGCCAGAGCAGCTGCCGCACGCACGGACTACTTACTTCGTAAAATCGATCAATAAAACCTCTTTTTACAATTGAAGTGTCATCGCCTTCGGAACACGGCTCTTGACAATGTGCTCGTGACCATTGCTTAGCAAATTAATCTTTTGCGCATTCGGAAGTCAGTGTTAGGAATAGTTTTTTGTTGAAGAAACTTATACGTGCATTGGGAATTAGTTTTGATGATTGTTGCTTTAGATAGAATTCGTTGGAATTTAGCCCAGTTTTTGCTGATGTTTTCGAAAGATCGGTTATTAACATAGGCAACGACTGAACAGGCGTCTTTATTCTTCATTTTCTTCATCTTTTCAATGAACGTGAAACAATTTAAATAGTGCAATAGTCTAGTATCTACAATAGATTGCTTAACAATATCTGACTTCAAAGTTTCTAAGCCTAGCAGGTTTGTAATCTTAGATAGTTACAGTTTAAATTAATCTTTTTCATTACCTAGATAGTATAGTGGAACTTTCATTCTGAACTCTTTAACCGTAATATTCCAACTTTCTCGACAATCCCTCATGTTTTAAATTCCTGTTACTCGGACAAAAGTATGGCGTTCATGTTTTTGTCTGCGCCAGTTTGCTTATGCTCAGTGGCCGGTGGAATGTTCACGGTCCGTGGCTTCTTTCGAAACAGTCTTGGGAGTGCTAGTGCAAATGTTTTTATATGGATATGGTTAAATGGATTTGTGCCGGCGTCGACGTGTTTGATCGTCAGATCGTCTGATTCCGATCAAATTTTGCTTACAGCCTTTTTTAGATCCGCACCTTTTTTCTAACAAATGTTTGTTGAAGAAAGTGGAGCACCTGTTTGGGTGTTTACTTTTTTCATACAAATTGAGAACGAAAGTGTGAATGTGATTAGCATGTGTGCATGAAATGAGTCAAGATGGATACTTTTAGGATTTCCGGTTCGAATTACTGTGTTTACTTTGGTCTATCTGTCTGTATAGTAATTTTCATCGCGATTCTATTAATCTGTTTTCGATTGGAAAGAGTTCGCGATCCTATATCAGCATCTTTTTCTGTTGATCCTATCTTCAGGAATGTCAGGTCGTGATAGTGCAGGTGTAGGGGCGTTGCTCCCTTCACGGTGCTCGTGCTCACTTCGGGGGCATTCGGTCGCACCCGTGACTCTCGAATTAAGAATGAGCTTGCGATTGGTTGTCATTATCGACGATTCATTCAATGTAATTTGGGAGTTTTATTCAAGTTTTTGAATGAAACGTGTGTTTATAAATCGCCTGTAGGTAGTAGAGGCCCGAGTAGAGGAGAGTACTACCGTCATTCATATTTATGTTCCTACTACGTACATTTATATTATATGTATTATTTCCGGATTGAATAGGGACCATCAATAGGCATAGTCGTAACTCTAAACTCTATTACCCTCGTTAGTAAACCGTCAGTCTTAAGTGCAGTTTAGCATAATTTTATTCATCAATTATGTATGATATGCCAGAATCTCTAAGCCGACTTGCAAGTGCTTTAACGATTTAATTGAAAATGAAGTGGCTCAGAATTCACGATCAAAGTTGAACCTTAACGTAATGCTTTTGAAGGCTAATCTATCGCAATTTCTATTGTTCGTCGTTTTCTCACCGTCTCATTATTCTCGTGTATAATTACGCTTCTGTTACTTGAGCTTTACAGCGAATTCCCATTGTATCCTAAGTTTCCGCGGTGTCAGCGGCAGAAATCATGTAATTTAGTACTTATCGTCCAGTTCTGGTGATTCATTAGAAGCTTTGTCATATTCCAACAATGTATATAAAGGTCTGATTACTTCTCAATCAAACCAATGGTATGTTGTATTGTAATGCCAGGTTGAGAAACATTGCAGAATTTGCAGACCTTTGGGGCTTCGTCGTTTCAGTCAGAACCTTCCCAATATAGTTGCTGATTTTTTTCAAATGATAATATAATCGATTCCAGTCCATGATAGGTATTTTTAGATCTAAATCTGACCCCAGAATCTATGTTGTATTGCCTGATATTTACTCAAACAGCTTTAAATTGCTTGAACTTCTAAAAACCCTTTTCACAGCACCTTTTCATAGTTTGACATTATCAACTAGGTCGTGTCTATTCAATAATATAGGTACTAATAGATCACTATAATATTCCAGACGTCTATTCCAGTGACTTCGCAACAAATTTCAAGCTTTCTGAGATTAGTTTTGTTTATTTGAAATGATGTTGACAAATAACTTTGAACAGAAATAGTCTTCTGTAGTTTATTTTCATATTTTAAGCATATTTACAGACGTTTATTGTTGGTAAAAGATATTTTGAGACAATTCGTAGTTGCTATTTAGTAAGAAACTATATGAATTACAATATGAATTTCTCCGAAATTGAGAAGCTCAAATTAGACTTGGTACATATAATATTCTTGGGTTTAAAATATTACTTTAAAGCTTCTGCTGCCACTTAGGATCCAACTTGGACGTAAACAACTTTATATAAACACGATATTTTAATATGCATTTCAAACGTCTCAAGGGAATTCTTCCAGATACAAAGTTTTCAGTATCCGTCTTTGAAGTTCCCATATGCGAGGCTCTCATTACCTATGCTCGGCTCTGTAATATCTCATACTTATGCATCTCAGCTGCGTTAGTCCCAACTTTATGCTAGATTGGTTCCCTTCCTTTGTTGCAAGAATTTCTCATAGGTGAAATGCAAAACTCTACACTTCGTTTATTTTCTTTTATCTGGGAGTATATCTTTGCTCATGTTTCTAGTTAAGTTTCTGCGTTATTTTGAGACTTAGTAGAGAATTTCGCTTGTTAAACTGTTCTGTTTACCTTTGTCTCTCAGTGCGAACTGTTATCGTAATTTAGGGTAGTGATAATATAACAAACAGGACCGTTAATCACCGCAAAGTTGATCTAAAGCACGATTCCCAGTACTACTTCAGATAACTTAATCCTCGTCGGTAATCAAACGGAAATTAGTTAAGAACTTTCGGGCTTGTCGTAGCTTAACTTCAACTTTAAGGTACCTATTCATATTTCTCAACACATTTTGCACGACCTTCAATCCATACTTAATATCACACTATCACACTAATATTATAAAGGCGAAAGTTTGTGAGTGTGTGTGTGGGGGTGTGTGTGTGTTTGTTTATAGGTATGTTTGTTACTTCTTCACGCTCAAACGGCTAGACAGATTTCGATGAAATTTGGTATAGAGATAGTTTGAGTCCCGGGAAAGGACATAGGATAGTTTTTATCCCGATATTCCTACGGGATCGACATTTACGCGGGTAAAACCGCGGGTCGCAGCTAGTAATATTATAAACGCGAAAGTGTGTCTGTCTGTTGACGCTTAAACTGCTGAACCGATTTAGATAAAATTTGGTATAGAGATAGTTTGATTCCCGGGAAAGGACATAGGATACTTTTTATCTCGATATTCCCACGGGATCGACACTTAGGTGGGTGAAACCGCGGGGCGCTGCTAGTATTGAATACGTCAGCCTCATCCTGTGCCCCTGATAGGTATATTCTAATTGTCTTGTCACAAAAAAAGCAAACAATAATCAACATCTTTGTCTACTCTATACTACTAAATGGTAGTTTACGAGTCTGTATAACCATAGCCAATTTACAATCGGTTTGTGACTATTAAATAAATCTGCAGCTCGAATTAAAAATTAGCTCCGTTTATCATATCCGTGAGAGCGTGTTTTTTTTATCATTTTTTTCAATATTGATATTGATTGCATTTGAAGTAACGGTGTGTTGTTTGTTCTCTCACGGGTTTCTCGAATTTGGGAACAAAAGGTGTTTATTTTACCACTAGAATCTAGACACACATTGAGATGGGCAATAAAGTCTATTAGATATAGTTTTACGAACTGTCTTTCGAAGATTTGATGATGCCTGAAGAAAACAAGCAACCGCAGGAATCAAAATCATGATACTATAATCACCATTCAGCCTAAAGATGTCCTTTGCTGGATATTAGCCATCCCTAAGCACGCACGATTGGTCTTGCGCTTCTGGCATCCATCCAATCCAACGACGACTAATTACCACAGATTCAATTACCTAAAAGTTCTTATACATACATAAACACGTAAACATATTAAAGGGCTCTAGTGCCATTTGAAACCCACGCAACATTAATCAAGAAAGCTTACCGTCATCCCGAGGGAACCAGCGTGAAGCGCAAATTGATTGGTTATTCATTTGCGGAAGATATGTCGCAAATGTTGGTATTCCTGTATTTATCAAGGTATAACATACCTTGAGCTCATCTCGTTGTGTTTTAGAAAAAGTAAGTACAAGTGTACCAAAATTACCGGAAGCGTATTGTGACTTTTGTGCTAAACTATCTCTTTCTATATATCTTGCTCCATTCATCATCATCTCTGTTTCCACGTTAGCTGGATAGGTCTCTTACAATTCCACTAGACAGTCTCCATCTTTAATCGTCATCCATGTCCGTCCAAGAAATCTTTATTCAAGTCAGGTTGTCCATAAGTTGGCAGCAATTGCACATTGTGTTACAAAAGTACAACAACAGGTGCATTATCGCCAATAGTGCATTCATCAAATCATGACGTCAAAGTGACCCTACGCAAGCGAAATTCGTAAGACCATTTGCTGGTAATTACAAGTTTCCAACATAGGATTTCTTCAGAACAGTAAGTAGCAATTCAAATGCTGTATCTTGCGTCGTTAGTACATTTCGCGTGTCAGTGCAGATGACAAGAACGTTACTGCATTACACTTCTTGCTACGAAACACACAGGATAACATTAAAGTTGTAGTTTCCCAAGTACCAAAATCTAGTCACAATTCCAACTAATTCAAGGCTACTATATTTCATACTATACAATTTCTGTATACCGAACTAATTTCCTGCGGTAACTGCAAACGATTTTAGCAAAGCCATTACGGTAGCAATTTACGTTGTATTGCACTATTACGGACGATATACCACTTTCTATCATCTCTGTAATGTTCATTGTACATCGATTATCTATATGCGTTAGAAGTTAGGGTTATTGGCACAGGATGAGTGACAGAAAAATCATTGTTCGCAATTTGCTAAGAAGTTTAACATTAGAAACCCCATCTTCATACATGCTTGTACGGTGATCTTTTCCTTGCTTAGTTGCTTCCAGTAACTGGGTTGGTTACGCTTGAGTTGTAAATAAAACATTTTGATGTGCCTGAACTTATTTATTTCGAATTTCTGTATCATCTGCTTCGTGGATATTCGATATTCTGCTTCGTATTCCCTTGCCAATCGTTCTTTATGTAGGGCCATTTTCGTTTTCCCCCGATGCACGAAGGCTTAGTTTTGGGGCCAATCTAGTGGAATTAGGTGATTAACACTTTGTTTCTTTGTTCATTTAGGTATTTTTGGCTTATAGTGTAATCTTCGCCTTTTTAACCGACTTCAAAAAAGGAGGTTCTGTATTCGACCCGTATGTATGTATGTTTGTATTTCCGCGATTTTCTCAAAAACTAATTAACCGATTTTGATAATTCTTACATGCTTTCAGGAAGGCTTTAGTATATAATACATTAGGTGATTATTCTTGCCTACGAAGTTATATATGCATAAATGTACTGCATCTCCGGCATTTCTCTGCGAATTTTAATGATTTTTCTAGTCGGTGTCATCAATTCTTCAATGCACTAGTGTTATCTGAATTTGTGTGGGGTAGATACAACAAAAAAATGAAATTTTTTTTTTTACAAAAAAACTACCGACTTCAAAAAAAAAACACTATAAAGTGATAAATAACTTTAATTTCGGAAGTCGGTGTCAAAAAATGAAAATGCGGAACCAACGACACCGACATCCGAAATTAAAGTTATTTATCACTTTATAGTGTTTTTTTTTAAGTCGGCTGTTTTTAAGATGGGTGCTTTTCTATTGTTTCATTTATAGTTTGTTACATATCTACATGGTGTAGTTTCTTTTTGTGTTTTTTCAAGGTACCTACTGCTTGATTTAGAAGTTTTGCCATCACAAAGGTGTAGTAATAAAATAAGTTGCGTATACATATCTAAGCATACAACTTCAAGAGTTTTAAATGGCATCAATCCCGCAAATACCTTGAGCCGAGATAATATCTTTGAGAATGAGTCATTTATCAACATTATTACTCTTTGTTGCAATAGTATAGGCTGCTATAAAAATATTGACGTCACTCTCATTTTCATTTCTGGAAAGAAAAGTGTCTACTCGACAATTATTGCGCAAACAACTAGGCTTTTAATTCTTGCTTCCATCAACATGATAATGTAGAGAGAATTCATTATAAGTATTGACTCGTAAGCAAACAGCTCCAGAATTTTTAGTAGCAGATTTTAGGAAATGCTTGGGAATCGTTATAGGTGCTGACCCTCATAATCAAGATCACATAACTATAGAAATATTGATATTAGAAATGCTGTCCTTATTATTTCTTCCTTATTAATGTCCAGTCTCTCCCCGCACCTATTATTTTAACCTCCACAACACAACACACGTCCACATGTAATTAATACTTGCTATCGATTTCACATCACGTTCATAAAGCTTCGCATTCACAAGACGGATCGCGTATGTAGTCTTAATATCGAATATCACAGACTGTTTTTATCTTACAAAAACACCGATATGTTTTCACAAGTCCCCATCGTTTATTTTCTTTGTGTTACCAACGTAAACACTCTGTGGTTGGACTAGTTATTTGGCCGTCCGCGTTTTTGTTTCGTTAATCGTTTCTTGTTCGTTTTTCTTGTTGTTATTTTTATAGATAATAATGGGAGTTGATTCTAGATCTTCTTGCATTTCGTACAGGTTTAGTATAATGTCACCTATGATGATATCGGAAGAAATAGCTTGGTATTTATTGTTTTGGGTATTTCCAACAGAGCAAGATTTTTTTTAGGATTTGATATATTTTATTTAAGGCTAGCTTTTCTTTTATTTTGTAGCGGTATCTACAACGCCACATGCGAACAACGCGTCATACTGACGTCACGCAAAATCCTGCATCGCGCAAGCAGAGTTTACCTCGCAACTAGCATATATACAACAGCCCGACATGAATCATTGGGCAGTTGCCCGCCAGACACAACACCCGTCTGGTTGGAGGATCCTCCCTTTTCTATGGAGGTTGAGTGAACTTTACACCCTGTTCCTCATACCTCTATACTGGTGACCCCGAACATGAACGTCAGCGCAGCCTTCGTGCACCTACTTCAGCGTGACGTCATCATCACTCCCGCAAGCTTTAGAGCGGCGGGTCACCCAGCCAGCCAGCACTTACGGCTTCAACGGGTATCCTGACCACCAGCATGCAGCGACCGCGCATACCTGATCATCACCCTCAGCCTCATCAGCAACCTCGGCACAGCACACTGCACTTTCGGCCGGTCTACAAGCAGAGCCCTCAATAAGCCTCTCCTGGTCGACGCCAGCAGTCAGCCTCAACCCGGCGCTGTACTACATCCGACGCACTGGAGCATAACGCAGCGCCACCCCGACTCACTGGAGACATCTTCGCAGACAGTTCCGACTCACCGTGAACTATGCGGCAACCGGTTCCGACTCACTGGAACCTCAGCTGGCCTGGCAAGCATCGCAAGATACAAGACTCAGCCCACTATCGACCTCCGATCTCCGGGGGGGAGTGATGTAGCGGTATCTACAACGCCACATGCGAACAACGCGTCATACTGACGTCACGCAAAATCCTGCATCGCGCAAGCAGAGTTTACCTCGCAACTAGCATATATACAACAGCCCGACATGAATCATTGGGCAGTTGCCCGCCAGACACAACACCCGTCTGGTCGGAGGATCCTCCCTTTTCTATAGAGTATGAGTGAACTTTACACCCTGTTCCTCATACCTCTATAATTTGTTTAAAAATCTCGGTCAGTATTCCAACCTAAGACATTGATTTTTGAGCTATTGTTTGAAACTCGTTTTCTTTCAATACGCTTATAGACTATACAGGGTGTCCCGGGAAGTATGGATCAAATCGAATAGGGACGTGGGCAAGGTCATTTCCAAACGTTTTAGCAAAAGAAAAAATACTAAAAAAAAATATAAAAAAAAAGAGAAGAAAGATCGAATTCGTGAAGTATATTTTATGATTATTTTCTTTGAACACTAAGCGAAGTGATTGAAAAAAAAAATTAAAATCGGTCATAACTTTTGAATCGTAAAAAAAATTCACTGACATTCTCAGGGTTAAAAAGTTTGGAAATGACCTTGCCCACGCCCCAATTCGATTTGATCCATACTTCCAGGGACACCCTGTATAGTATTTTGTATTCGTAGTTAGTTTTATCTCTATATTCAGGTTGATATGACTGCCCATTTCGACTTCATAAATACTTCTATAATGGATTCTATCCACAGGGGGAGAACCCTCGCCTTACAACCTACTATGACATCATAACTTGATGTCAATTGTATGTAATAACTTAATAACGATTATATACAGCCTGTGAACTTGAATAATAATGCATTGTAACTGGAATAAGCCGTTAGGTTGGCAATTAAGTAACATTACAACACAATGCTTTGGGATCAAAAACTTTAGAAGACAATGACGCTAGTCGGACTAAAATGTTCACACAACATAACTAATATTTAAAGATGTAAAAATGATTACAATTTGCGCAGTTTGTTAAATTATTACAACGAACATTCATATTTTTTGCATGTAAGCATTAAAAAGCAAAAAAGTGCATTCCGTTCCTGAGCGTTTAGGCTTCTTATGAGAAAAATTCTTCGCTGCAGCTCCGATTTGGCAGCTTGCCAGATCTACGAAGTGTAGGAGTGGAGATAGGGTCGTTTCTTGGTATTTAGGACCACCGATTAGTAATTCTGTATTGTCATTAGCAAACGGGCGGTGCAGGAAAGAATAACTACCTATATAACCTGCCAGAATTACAGGCAATTTTGGTAACGACTTAATGGTAGAAAACAGGAAGAAATACTTACTACAATATAATGGTATCCATGTTGGTAACTTTGTAGCTAACGTTGTAGACAAAATAGAGTTGTCGTGTATTTCTTGAGTCAAAGACATTGCATAGGGATGATGTATTTGCAACTTATTAGCATTTCCATGTCTTAGAACAAAATGAGATAACATTGTTTCAACTCGGAGTTGTTTAGAAAAAAAAAAGCATTTAGTATAAGTAGTACGAGTATAGTCGTGATGACTCAGACGTACCACAAGGTGGACCGAAGTCCTGGTCAAGGTTGCAGAAATCCGATGGATGCAAGAAGCACAGAATCGGTCGATGTGGCGATGCTTTGGGGGAGGCCTATGTCTAGTCCAGTCCAGTGGACGTCTTTCGGCTGAAATGATGATGATGTCCTGTCATGGTTTAGACCTAGCCTCTCATGCACGAAGTTGTGGGTTCAAATCCGGGCAAGTATGAATGTGACTTTTTCAATTCATATGTACTTTTCTTAGATATAACTGACGTAGATGAAGGAAAAAATCGTGAACCTGGATTTAAAGTTAATACTAAATTGCCAATTCGTCTTGAGCAAACGTGGTGATCAAAGTTCATGCCTTCTTTGTACGAAAAGAGGCCTTTGCCCAGGACATTATAATAGGCTGGTATGATTATTATTATTAAATATTATATGTACCAGCACTAGATTAATAAAAAAAACACATTATACGAACGAAGCAAGTTAATATAAAGCTTATAAAAATATGAGGCACCAAGCAACGTTTTCAGTCAGACGAATGTCAAGGAAAGTCGTTCTGTGTTTTTTTCATGTGCACAATAATTAATTATCCAGACACATAATTCGTTGTGACAACGCAAAACAAATTCTAGAAAGCCCTGGATTTATTAAAGGACATAACATTGTATGAGATAGAATAATACAGAGAACAAATAGAAACTAATAACACGAACCCTTTTAACGAAATAAGCTAGTTAAACAGTTCTTCGCTGTTCTAGAAATTCTGTTTTCTATTTGAATAACTTTTGCCTTCGTGCAAACGGGTTTTCATTCTATTGAAAGTGGGAGGAAGGACAATGAAAATAATCCCCAAGTAAGTCATATCAGGTTGTAAATAACCACTGCTGAATATGGGGTTCCCAGTGACCGCTTCTTCTTCACCTCTAGTGCAAACAGTCACTAATTATTAGTAGGTAAACTGTGTTGAGAAGATAATCCTATCGGCAATGTTGGTATCGGGGTTGTAATGCTGCAGTAAATGGTACTTCCATACCATAAAATGCGTGTACAGCCGCGCGTGGCTAACAGTTTTGAGTATAAATGTGTACGGCTCTCCGTATAGGACCAAACAAACAATGGATGGACTGTGTGGACGATGATATGGCAAGAAAGGTGACAACTAATAGAGAATAATATATGGAAGAAAAAGACATGTTGCGCCGACCCTATACAAATTAGAATTAGGGCAAGAGAACTGAACTTTGAACTGATGAACTTTGTTTGGCAGGCGGATTGCTGCTGATTGCAGTACTATAGAGGTATGAGGAACAGGGTGTAAAGTTCACACATACTCCATAGGAAAGGGAGGATCTTCCGACCCGACGGGTGTTGTGTCTGGCGGATAACTGCCCGATGATTCATGTCGGGTATAGATGGGCAATCTACCGGATTTAAACCCGGTGCTTTTGGTAAACACCCGTAAACTCCCAGAAAATTGGGTGTTTACCAAAAAAACCGGGTTTAAACCTGGTGAATTGCCCATCTATAATGTCGGGCCGTTGTATCTATGCTAGTTGTGCGGTAAACTCTGCTTGCGAGATGCAGGATTTTGCGTGACGTTAGTATGACGCGTTGTTCGCATGTGGCGTTGTAGATACCGCTACAGTACCTTTGTTGCTATAGCCGATAACAGCAAGTAGTCAGACTCAACCTTTTCTAAAATCACTTCATAATAATTTCATACTCAGTATTTAACCCTCGTTGTACATTAAAAGCAACGCTACAAAGATAGGCAAAAACATTACCGCTATTAATCTCCCCGGCGACCGTTTGCCGTTTGCATAAAATGCAAGCCACGGCTGGCTGGGCATAACGTAAATTGTGTTTTGCGTCAAGAAAAAGTATACGTCTTTTTACGCTTAGTTTTAATAGGGTCCGAAGGATAAAAAAAAGACGGGTTGCACTCCGGGAGTGCCGGCAGAAGTGAAAACTTGAATATTAACGTTGAAATAAATCAATTATGAATTGAATTAATATAACTAATTTTTTTTCACTATTTCTGCGTCACTTTTTCATTAATCGATGCACTTTGTTCAATTTCCATATTTTAAACACTTTATATACACGAATTTTACGAATACACAGCAGTGTGGCTACTACACAGACGGTCGAGCCATCAGCTGTCCATCCATCCATCCACATCCACGTCCACCATCACCGTCACCGTCACCGTCCCCGTCACCGTCCCCATCACCGTCACCGTCACCGACATCGTCACCGTCACTGTCACCGTCACCGTCACCGACACCGTCACCGTCACCGTCACCGTCACCGTCACCGACACCGTCACCGACACCGTCACCGTCACCGTCACCGTCACCGTCACCGTTACCGACACCGTCACCGTCACCGTCACCGTAACCGTCACCGTCACCGTCACCGTCACCGTCACCGTCACCGTCACCGTCACCGTCACCGTCAACGTCACTGTCACCGTCACCGACACCGTCACCGACACCGTCACCGTCACCGTCAACGTCACTGTCACCGTCACCGACACCGTCACCGTCACCGACACCGTCACCGTCACCGACACCGTCACCGTCACCGTCACCGTCACCGACACCGTCACCGTCACCGTCACCGTCACCGACACCGTCACCGTCCGTCCGTCCGTCCGTCCGTCCGTCCGTCCGTCCGTCCGTCCATCCATCCATCCATCCATTATCGTGTCTCACTTGGTTCACTTCGGTTGGCGCCGCCGCCGTAGAAACAGGGGGGGGGGGGGGAATCTCGGTGTATTCCCGTTCGTCCCATCGACTTCGTCCCCTTAAGGAGCCCTTAGAAAACAAACACGAAATTCGGAAAGCATTTATTGTAGATATTTAAAACAATACAACATTTCTACACACAGAGATATTATTATATATGTCTTGTAGCTTAATTGGTAATGGTATGTTATCATTTTAAATGCTTAATCCCGTTCGTCGCACGACGGGGACGAAGTCGGTGGGACGAACGGGAATACACCGAAATCTCTCCTGACGGTCACGTGTCCTGACGCGAGTTTAACATTTTTTCCCCATACAAAAAGTGTGCAACGCCAACGCCGCTAAAGAAGTTTTCACTTCAAAAACCCTTTATGAGCCAAAAATATATTAGGTCCTTACATATGAAATTGGCGTTTTTCGTACTGGCCACTTTAATCACGAATTTCTCCTCTTTGGTAAGGAATTCCAAATTCAAATTTGTACAGCTATTTACTCATGTATTTGTGCTTCGATGACCGTCATTCATTTGTTTTTTTTCTTCTGTTTTTTCTGTTTGCGTCACTCATTTTACAAAATGGAAAATTTAAAATATCGCATTATTTACGAGTACGAGTTCCGCCGTGGCACTAGTGCTGCGGAAACGACTCGAAGGGTGAATGATGTGTATGGCGGTCATGTTGCAAAAGAAAACACAGTTCGTTTTTGGTTCCAACGTTTTCGTTCTGGAAATTTCGACCTGCAGAACAAGCCCCGTGGACGGCCTGAGACCCAAGTTGATAATGGAGAATTGAAGGCTATTGTGGAAGCGGACCCATCGCAAACCACGTCCGAGTTAGCTGCAGGCTTCGATGTTAGTGATAAAACTGTTTTAATTCACTTGAAGCAAATTGGGAAGATTAAAAAGCTTGAAAGGTGGGTACCTCACGAATTGACTGAAGCAAACCGGCAAACGCGCGTCGACTGCTGCGTTACATTACTTGAATTGGAATGTCTTAGACATCCTCCGTACTCCCCGGACCTTGCTCCAACAGATTACCATTTTTTTCGCAATTTGGATAACTTTTTGCAAGGGAAAAAATTCAACTCCGATGGGGCAGTCCAAATCGCCTTCAAAGATTTTATTGATTCCCGTCCGACTGGTTTTTTTAGTAAAGGGACCAATAAACTACCTATAAGATGGCAAAAGTGCATTGAAAACAATGGTTCATACTTTGATTAATTAAATATATTATATTAAAAAATATTCGACTTTTTGTTCCTTCCATACAAAACGCCAATTTCATATGTAAGGACCTAATATTTAGCTTTACAATTTGTAGATAGTCCGCCATCGCGGCAGGCCAAGAAGAAGATGGCGGGACGAGCTTGACTCCTACCGTAGGGACTCGCAAAAGACAGAATTGTGTGGAAAAGGGAGAGGGAGGCCTTTGCCCTGCAGTGGGACAATACAGGCTAGTTAGATAGATTTCTAGATAGACCAGAGCTAGAATGTAAATAAATCTCTTTTCGTGTTGTGTTGTGTAACCGCGTTGTCCTTCTTAAACTACCTACCTAACGGATTTTCATGTGGTTTTCACCATCATTTAGACAATATATTCCGGAAGGTTTACGTGTACAATACATTTATATTAAATTTACACATATTAAAGAAACTCGAAGTTTTATATACACATTCCCGTTATTTCTTTCGACACCTCCTCATTTACTATTTATACAAAGAAATAGTAGGTAAGGTAATCCAATTACTGTATGGAGTAAACCGTTTGTTTATCATAGAATTTGTTCTCATTTACCTTTGAATTATTAATATTGCGTCTACAAATATGCTAATGGCATCTTTGTCTCATAATAAGATCATATATATGACGCCGCGCATTCTCCCTTTTTGCAACAAAAATATACCCGATTATGTGCTCGGACCTAGGGAGGGCGGTGAGAGGCTTGTTGTGGCTAAGTAATAACAGCCGCACGGGTCGATCGATCAGGTTAAGCTAAAGTTATCACACTAATATTATAAAGGCGAAATTTTGTGAGTGTGTGTTTATGTGTTTGTTACTTCTTCACGCTGAAACGGCTGGACCAATTTTGGTAAAATTTTGTATAGAGGATGCTGACACCTTGGATTAACATATAGGCTACTTTTTATCCCGATATTCCCACGGGATCGACATTTACGCGGGTAAAACCGTGGGGCGCAGCTAGTTTTTCCATAAACTCATATTTGTTTACATTTTTGGAAAATAAATCGCCAATGCATATTACATAAACTCACGCTTTCTTACCATCAGAGTAGGCAGAAACCTGCTACGATCCTTACATATTCCTTTTGCTTCCTTTACGTTCATACATTTGGTCATACACGCACTCTGGTTGCGAGTAGGACTACGCATCTGACCTTCAAGGTTTCAAGTGAATAGTCGCAAGATTCCACACAAACCTAAATTGAAACTGAACGAGGACCATATTTGAATCAGTGATTGAAGAATGTTGTTATTTGATCAAATTAAGGTGGTGCTGCCCACGCCATCCATATTTTCCCATATTTTGACTGGAGAAATAACGGACTACTTATCCTGTTTAATACCGGGAAATACTTTTTATAACATTAGAGTTTTCTCATTAACCTTCCTTTAAAAGACAACAAACAACAAAGGAAATATTTTTTTTTAAATTAAGAAGAAAAGCAATACAAAAATTATTTTGTGACAAAAACGAAAGTAAAATTAATTCTACCTTGAAAGGTCAAGGCTAATTTCGTTTCGAATTTTCATTGACTTTGTCATTTTAGGGAAAAAAAACTTATTTTGCCTACAATCTCCTCAGGTCTCCGAGGCCCTACCTAATGGCCTTTAAAACTCTGTTGTTTTATCTTGAGAGCGGCATCCATTAAAAATAAGACTCTGAAACTTTTGGCTGATCATCTCGAGTAATAAAAGTTAGATGAAGGAAAAGTTAAAATCCCAAATATTTTCACCATGATCATTGAGCTGATTACTAATTGTTATTTTGTAATAATTAGCATTTGTTCAAGAATATTGGTGTCTGTGTTTTCATAAAGTCTTTAACTCGTCTTTCGCTATATTAAATCTATTTAACGAGTCTTGTGGCAGTTGTGGCCTTTTAGTTGCCACTATTCACACGAATTGTTGCCGACAATCCGTTTGAAATAAAAGTTAAACTCCCAAATATTTTCACCATGATCACCCATCGAGCTGATTAGTGTTTTCATGAATAAAGTCTTTAACTCGTCTTTCGCTATATTAAATCTATTTAACGAGTCTTGTGGCAGTTGTGGCCTTTTAGTTGCCAATATTCACACGAATTGTTGCCGACAATCCGTTTGAAATTACAATCTGTGCTAGTTACAGTTACAGTACGCAGTCAATTTATGCTCGGCAATCTGCTAGCCATTTACATTCCCCAATATTGATTATACACTGTACTATCCAGATTCTCTGTTCTGTTTGTCCAACCGTGATTCAATGATTGCTTAATATAAACAACCTTATGCTATAATGCTTTGATTATTATCTGCTTTGTACGTTGAGTTAGTACCTATAATGTCTCAGATTTATTTATTCCTTATTTATAGATATTACTGGGCTTGTGGCTAAGTAATAACAGCCGCACAGGTCGATTGATCGGGTTAAGCTTCGCATGCCGCGGTTGGTCCGTGGATGGGTGACCATCTTTACGTACCAAGACCCCTCCGTGCCTCGGAAAGCACGTTAAGCCGTTGGTCAGAAGCCCGAAAGTCTGACAACCAGTCTTACCAAGGGGGTATCGTATTACCCAATAACTGGGTTGTGGAGGTCAGATAGGCAGTCGCTCCATGTAAAATACTGGTATTCAGCTGCATCCGATTAGACTGGAAGCCGACCCTAAGTTAGTTGGGAAAAGGCTAGGCAGATGATATATAGATATTACTTGTGCTTTTGTCTCATCAGTAACATGCTAAAGACAGTGTTGAAGCTTGACATCATTAAAATGTTACTGCAAAAGGCTTGTACTTTTAGCCTGCCAAGCCTTGACCAATGAAACACGATCAAATATAATAATAATAATAATACTCCACAACTATCACACAACGCCATCTAGTCCCAAGCTAAGCAGAGCTTGTGTTATGGGTACTAGACAACTGATAAACATACTTATATATTTCTAAATACATACATATTATAGATAAATTACACCCAGACACAGAACAAATGATCGTGCTCATCACACAAACATTTGTCCTGGGTGGGAATCGAACCCACGACCTCCGGCATAGCAGTCAGGGTCACTAACCACTAGACCATCAGGCCTGTCCTGAATATATATCTATTGTTACGTCACTCCAGGGCCTGTGCAGGTATAGATCACATGATCTTCATTGTGAAGAAGGACCATAAGACTAGATTAAGTAAAGGAGGTTGAAAGCACAGCCAATGTGTCTTTACAAACACTTAAACCATTCGACCATGGACACAACAGTAAACAATGCATTAGATATATCTTTTTTATTATACATCGGATTCTTCCAGGAAATACCTATTAGCAGCAAGTTTTTCTCTATTAAACCGGAACTAATGCATGCGTTTGTTATCGTTAATCAGAAGGTTATTAGCTCAGATAAATGCTAATTACACGGATGCTAATAATTGAACTAATTAAGTACACGCTTGTATCGTTCATTATAACAAGATTAATGTGGTACACTTTGTGTTGGTGGCTTTTGTTTGCTTTGGGGCCAATCATTTATATTTCGAGCTCAGTCCTAACTATGTATATAGATAGTAAATAAGCTTTCTTAAACTTTGACTCCAAGGACCGAAAATATTACATTCACCACAAAAACATGGTCCTTCGTTAGATAACATGGGGCTATACAAAAATTTGAAAGGCCCAGGAAGCGTTGCTTAGATTTTTACATGCCTCACCTTTCAAGATCTGAAACAAGGAAGTAATTCTCTCGGTAAAACCAAGTTAATGACATGAAGAAAAGAGATAAAATTCAGCATTCTTGTTACCGAAAGCTGCACGTCTCTTTTTATATGTTCTCGACTCTGGCCTAACAAGTAACATGAATGAACAGTAACAAGTTAGTTCAGATTATAAATCTAACGATAGGGATATCACTGCTCCAATTACGACGGAAAAAGTGGTAGAAATAGATTTCTAGATATCGTTAAGTCCTCTTTCAAGCTTTACCATGAATGAATCTACAAGTTTTTTAATAAAAATAGTGGCTTAGCCACTGAGTTTCTTATCAAAGCCACAAATAGTAACGGAAATGGGTATCGACGATAAATGAAAGTCAGTAATCTGGATGTCTGCATTAAATTGAATTAATGTTGGTTTTTTATTACATAGTAAACATACATTAGATGTTACGGTCATAGTCCTTAATGGGATTGGTAGGTACAAGTGTACTTGCTGATATCTTGTTTTGCAATGATGTAGATATTTTGTTCAATGAAAAAGGGGCTGTTGCGAAAATGCAAATTCGAAATTTTAATAGTAGTATTTGAGAAATTAGAAATGTTTACTAGATGGTACTTAGCAGGTGACCATTTTGTCACCCAGGAACTCATAACTAAACTATCCTGCCAGTTCTCAGACTTTTACCAACCCCAATAAAATTTCGCAGCAGTCTGGGATGACATAAATCAGCGAAATACTCTAGAGGGCGTCGTAACGTTCGCCGAGGGAACAATTCACAACTTATGTCAGTAATATCGGGGCAATTTTTTACTTTAATGTCAATAGTCATTTCATGATAGCCGGAAGACATCCACCGCTGTCCGTAGGAACATTTTTATAGTAATCTGTTTTAACAAAAGACCAATTTTTACCTCACATAACCAAAAATGTCTCCCCAATGTTATGTAAGAAAAATTAAATAAATTCCAGTAGATACAACCTACTTTATACCAGCACAAAACAATGCTGATATTAAAAATACTTCACGTTCTGTTCAACAACGGCTTTTCATCTGCACGACACTGCCAGGACAAGTTGGAACAATAAATTCCTGCTCACATGTGGAAGTGCAACAAAATGGTTCATTGCCGGCACACGCTACAACTCTTGCTTGTTATAAACTACGGACCTTTGAGTATGAATGAAATGAGCTACATAAAGGATTGACGTAGTTTCTGGAAACACTGGAACATTAGCAGTGTCTAATTTTCTGCGTTCTGAGTAGTTGTATGGTTTTTTCATTTTCTGATTAAACAGGCAAGGATTGTTTTGCTTGTGTCAGCCAATGGCTATTAAATCCTCATGTACTCGTATTTACATAATTGTTTTTTTTCTTTCATAATCTTCTGTGCATCATGCACGTCATTTCTTTTCTCGTAAAGCTGGTCTGGTTCATGCTCTAAGCTCTTCAAAGTCAGACCTTTTGATACATTATACAGGAACTTTTTTCTATCGTATCCATTATGTGAACGGGCAAGTTTCTCAGGATTAGCTCCACAGCTTTATTCTGGTCTTCAATGTGTGAGTAGTGTGAATCGCGATTTTTTGCCCATATTTTGAGATCACTGATTTCAATGCAGTATTCCGTTGATGGGTATAAAGTTACCTGATTTTATTGTAAAAACTGGCGCCGCTTGGTTGGAGATATTTTAAGTATCGTGGCTTTTTTACTTACATTTCCATTAACCTCTTACATTGCCAGACAAACGAAATATACATAGGTGTACACCAGCATATATGGCGTTTAATACAAAGATAAGAATATATTACCTATCTTTTCCTGTCTGTAATATTCTTTTATGCTCATTTTACATGCAAAAAAGCATTGGCGCTATAAAGAACCGGTTCAACGATTAAAAGTTCCGGTGAATTTCCTGTATTCACATGCAATATTATAATAACAGTAACTGAGATTCCAATAATTCTCAAGAGGTCAGTATTGTAATATTGAAATTCTCTCACCAAAATGCCTGAGATTGTTGATCTCTAATTAGAATTGAATTCCCGGATATGCAATGCAGGATTCGGATACGAGAATGATCAATGAATTCCTAAAATAAACAATACCAATCGATATGTGAATGAACTTGTTCAGTCTTCAAACAAAGATTCTCCTTCTTCCTTTCAAACAGGATGCATCTAAGTAGATTAGATAAAAGTATTAAACTGGCTTCTTGTGCTGCGGTTTCTTAAGTATTACTTGATATTACCAACGAAAATGTCGCTCCATTTGTTTATAACGACTATGGACAAAGCGGTTTCGACTTCCTCTCAATAAGTGGATAATGATCTGTTATCTCGTTTTGCTCGAACACCGCAATTGGTAGTTTTTGTAGCTGGTTGCTTTTCCGTTCTCTTTCATAGTTGGCAAGAAAAATAGAAAATTAGATTTTTATAACTGGTATTCCAGTTTTTGCTTGATGGGGTATAGCCGTGTTATCATTGGTGTTGTGGAACTGATTGATGTTGGTAAGAGGATTGATAGTTCTGATTCGAACATTGTTATAAAAAACTAGATCATGTCTATTTCTAGAGTTATTGCTTCCTTAATTATAGATTTATTGCTGTCTTATAATGATCGTGTGATTCGATCAAGTCTATTGAGTTATCTCTATAATAATATATGATATAATTACATTAAGCCAATGACTCGTATTATGATAAAATCTCGAAGGCGTCGAGACATTTAAATCTAAAAGTTCGTTGACCGATGATTGTTTGAATATTTCAATTGCGTTCAGTGTCGCCTCTTCATAATGGAGACATTTTTGCACCAGCCTTTTTATTACATTTCGTAGGAAAATGGATTGGCTTTCTTAAGAAACTTTCTACACTACTTCAATTGGGGTTTTTGACTAAGTTTTTATTATTTTTAACATTTTTATATTTTTTTAGGGTGACTTGTGTTCTTCGCATTATTTTCATGCTTTCCAAAATTATTCAAGTTCGTGACCCATTAAGGAAAAAAGATCAACGAGCCAAAAGATTTTCAAACCAAAGATTTTCTGAATAAATTTTTGCCTAACAACAGTACCATTTCGGTCTGCTGTAATGAGATTCTAAACACCTACCCCTATTTAATTTCTTTTTCAGTCATTACTAATTCTAGTTAGTTTTCTTGTGTTTTCTATCTTGTCAAAAAAGGCCTAACAACGAGTTCCTTGTAAGTACCTAAAGGCGCCAACCTAAATAAATTTGGAGGTTTCTGGCATAATTTGGCCATTGTTAGGACTTCTAAGTGTTTAATTATTATGTCTTTAGGAATGGGTGGTCCTCAAACAACGTTGACCTCGTCCAGTCGGCTTTTATTATCAAGTCTTTAATCCGGAAGATTTGGAGACAACGTGACGGTGTTCCTATTAAGAATTTCTTAGTAAATGAGGAGTCCCGGAGCTTCCAGTCACGTTTGCAATTAACGTTAGCTAGGTTTGCGGATGACATTAATTTGTAAATAGATGCATGCGGTGCTATGTAAGGATAAATAACCTTGTTAGTTACATTATTATTTAAATTGTGGTCTTTTGCTTTGTTTTTGTGTTTGTTTCTAAACGGATGAGCTTTAAAACAAGGCTTTTAAAATCTACAATATCAACAATTGATGGCAAAATAATTTACTGTTGTCCTATAGCGTCAAATCTGTGAAACCCTTTCCTTTGTCTCTGTCACAAGGCGTATCATACTTTGCTCCGAATCGTTTTAAGTAACGACGAGTATCAGGCACTTTGCGCTGATTATATCAAGGCTCCTTATTATCTCAATTTGGGATACGTCATACGAACATTGTGTGTTCCCATTATTTATTCACAGATTTGCCCGTAAGCGTTTCGGGACACCTCGGGTAACAGATGGCACATCCGAGTTTTTTGCTTCAAGTGGATTTCTCACGATATTATTTTTTCGTAAATTTTTTGCGGCCATATTTTTTTTGCGTGGAAGTAGTTTTGTATTTTGATTGTATCGTTAATTAGAGCCAATAAAAGGGCTTTTATTGGTCTTGTCACCTTTACTTTTCTCCATATTTGAATATATCGAAAGATTTGCATTTAAGTACATAGTTTGTCTATTTTGAATCCCAAATCTTATTATTAAGTTTCATAGCTTTGTATTTTGATTGTATAGTTAATTAGAGTCAAATGGGCTTTTATTGGTCTTTTAACCATTACTTTTGTTCATATCTGAATATATCAAGAGATGCATTGCATTTAGATCTTTTGCCTATTTTGACTCCCAAATCATATTATTAACTATCAATGCGTGAACGCAAATGGAATTACCTAATCCGGTTTCAAAATACTTGACCTTGGCCCCTACTCTTTGCATAATGACTAAACTGATTACAATGTCGCCGTTTCATTAATATATTCCTTAATTAATTGACGAATTTGCATAGAAATGGTTTTTATCATTGTTTTTTTACTAAGCCCTATGTTATTGGCCTCGTTATCTTTTATTTATTGTTCTATTAGATCTTTCTTTTTTGTCTTTTGCAGTAGGATAACCTGTTTTTGTTCGTGTGTTGGTAGGTGTAACGCCCGTTTGAGAAAGATGTGCTTTTGTTTCAAATAGAAACAAGCCTGGAAGTTTCTAGCTCTTGAAGAGATCTGCCAACAGTGAAGACATCTTGATTCCTTGTTTTTCGAGACATCGCCAAGCGGTTGGTCGACTTCTCACTTGACCAGAGGGTTGGCCTATTTGGCTAGAGAATCAGTGTTCAATCAGCATTGCCATTCAACGTGGCAATGGTGCCAGCCTTTTGAGAAGTTTTCCTGTTGACAGCGACGAATTTTTTGATGCCCTGTGATTGTTTCTCCTGCCTTTTTTATATGTACACTCATATAATAATTATTTTAAGACTGTATTAGCTTTTAAATTAAGTCCTAAGCTCTCACCTTAAAACATTTGCTAATATCTAAATCTAAACACTACTCCCACATTGCTCGGTTTCTTTGGTCCTGAGTTCTACGACCGCTTAAAACTGAATCGTTTACATAATTACCTACATTTCTTTAGACACGTACACAATTCTTTGACACTAAACTTTTCCATCGGCATTTTTAATGGATTAAGTACTTAATTCATTTCTTCAAAGATGTATTTGAGTCTAATAATTAAGCCTTATTGTTAATTATATCATTTCTAAAGTCGCACAAGACAGATGCTAAGAATTTGTATCTGCTTATGTAACAGCGACCTACGCACATTTTTGGGTCGAAGTTTTAATCCAAGAACAAACACTTGCTCAACTCCGGACTTTCTTCAAACTTTTATCCTTCATTAACACGAAATGCAACTTCGGCTATAAATCGAATTACCTTCATTAACACAAGTAAACGCTTCACTAAGCCCACTGATCGTGCTTCCAAATTACTCAAACCGTAAAATCGATTACTGAAAAAACTAACTATTTTTGGTGTCGATCAAATCTAGACCGAGAGCTGGAAAAAAATGGGCAAAAATCTAATAATCTAGGTGTTTGTGGATAGCACCGAATAGGGCAATTTTTTTATTAATAAACCGATTTTATGGGACCGTTGACTCATTCGGCGGCGCCAAACTGTGACTAGTGGATATGGTAATAAGATGAATAACACTACTATTTGTCCACGACGACTCTTCAAAACACCGGAACGAGTTATGACGTCCACATCGTTATCTGGGCTTGTTTTTGTTACGTCAGTGGTAGTGGTTGTTACACCGGAAATCGTACCTGTTTATTGGCCGCATCCTTGTTACGACATCTTTGTTTTTTTTTCTGTTTCGTTATATATTGCTCTCTGTTTATTTTTTTTATTTAACTCTGCATTGTCTGTGTTATTGAATGTAGTAGTAATGTCATTGTTATCTTCTTGTTTCAGATTTTACAAAGTGATGAACCAACGACATTGAAACAAAAATGCATCTCCAAATATTCGTAGCTTTAAGCGCTATTTTACTCTGTGATGCTAAGCTGCCAAGGTTCAAGCCGCACGCACAGCCTAATGAGCTACCAGCGAACCCCTCACACTCACAAGCTTTAGGACAGCTACAAGCTCAATCGAAAACAGAAAAGACAAGTCGAATAATTGACCAATATCGAGTGCGGCATCGGAGAGAGATATTCGATTCAAAATCGTATGAATCGAGTTTGACATGGGCTCATTCAGAGAGACTGGACCAGAATGGTGATGTGATCCTCCGGTGGGTGAATACCGACTCGAGTATAACGTTCAGGTTGGAGGCGAAGACTCGTGGTTACGTCGGTTTGGGTTTCAATTCTGCAAGGAACATGAGAGGAGCGGATTTGGTGGTCGCTTGGGTGGATGACAGGAATGGCAACGCGCAAGTTTTGGTAAGTTTTATCAAGATTATAAACAGCTGTTCCCTCATTCTCACGGTACGGGGTGGTCGTGTTTGTAAAACATGGAAATTATATTGAGGTAGCGTGTGAA
This sequence comes from Amphipoea lucens, assembly GCA_947508005.1. Lineage (NCBI taxonomy): Eukaryota > Metazoa > Arthropoda > Insecta > Lepidoptera > Noctuidae > Amphipoea > Amphipoea lucens. The sequence goes on from OX382374.1 coordinate 13,027,217, forward strand.
TTAATTAAATCGGAAGAATTTGATGACGACTTAAGATGTGACATTTTGTGCTCGGAAATTAATGACTTGTAATATTATTATGCGATGGAGATTTCACTTGATAAGGTTTTTGTAAGTGGTTAGAAAAACCAATTTCATTTACAGCCTACACTTTATTAATGTACATATTGTATTTTACAAAAATAGCAACATCCGTGAAATCAAAATATTTGAAAATGTAGATACAAGTTTCTCTTCTCCATAGGAATCTAATACGCTTTGGAATGGGCACTAGCTTCATCTTTCGAACTGACCGACCCCTTGACACCTCAAAGGTGCCTGTATTTAGTTTATTTGGAATAAATGCTTTGAGTTTTGAGGTGCCAAATAATAGTGTAATTTCCAATTTAATCACATTATCACATCACACTAATATTATAAAGGCGAAAGTTTGTGAGTGTATGTGTTTATATGTTTGTTACTTCTTCACGCTCAAGCGGTTGGACCAATATTGATAAAATTTTGTATGGAGGTAGCTGACACCTTGGATTAACATACCTATAGGCTACTTTTTATCCCGATATTCCCACGGGATCGACATTTACGCGGGTGAAACCGCGGGACGCAGCTCGTTACCAATAAATCAATAATCTTTCCTGTCAGGCGCTAATCGATATTTACTTCTAATTAATATCCACCCACGCATTAAACTATTCTCTAAAACAATCTCGAAGTAATTTTAATTGGTATATAACTTGATTATGTTATTCAATTTTACACAACCGAATTTAGTAAACATCAATTTTCTTTGCTTTACTTGTTGGGAATATAAAATGTTTATTAATTAGTTAGCACATATTTCATTTTCTTGAAGCTATGTTTTGAACTTTGTAGGTATACATGACCCAGTTTGATTAATGCTGTGCGTAATTTATTTATGCGTCTGAAATGTTTGCAAATGCTAAAGGTTTTTTAAATTTTATTTCATACTAGTTCTGCCCATGACTTCGTCTGCGTGAAATTTCTTGTTTCCCCAACCCACCCCGTCGCATCGCATCGCACTCTTAGGTATCTACTTCGTTTTCGCTCAGCGTACTTTCTGACTTTTTTTTTTGTTTTTGGTTAATTCGTAAGGGTCCTAGAATATAATAGAATACTCTCTACTATGTAGGTACACCATTTATAAATCTAAATTCATCAATCCTAGTGTGATGTTACGTAGCCTTCCTCATGAATTGGGCTATCAAATGCAAAAATATTTTTTTTCAAATTCTACTGGTAGTCCCAGAGATTAGCACGTTCAAACAAACAAACTCCTTAGCTTTATTATTAGTATAAATTCGATTAGATAGATAATTTAACTTTAAATGAAGTTGTCTATTAATACTTATTAATAGTTTTTACAAACTTTGTATTAAGTATTTAAGCTATATACGAGTATATGCGTTCTGTTTTAAAACTAGTAGAAGTTTTATATATTAGTTTTAGCTTAGAAACGAGTTTAGATGTAATATTGGAAGCTGGCCCAAACTCAAAATAGTTTCAGTCTAACTTGGCCATACATATTTGTTATAGTCATATGTTTTCAGGCATATATGTTCGAATAAATCGAACTATTACCTACTATTACTTTTACAAGTGGATGGAAATCAGAGTGAGGATGTCTCCAGTTATTACTATCGTCATTAAAAGAAAGACAGAAAGAAAAATATTTTATTTGGGACACACAGGAAATCAAATAGTAAAAAAGGAACATTTAGAACTAACAAAGTTACCTAAGTCATTGCTGTAATCCCTAGTCGCCTGCTTTTGAATTCCATCTTTTCAGCGGGTAAGCATAAAAAACAAATATACTTTACTAGCTTCTGCCCGCGACTTCGTTCGCGTGAAATTTCACCCTCCCCCATTCACCCTCTTAGGGTGGAATCTCGAGAAACCCTTCCTTAGTGGATACCTACTCTTCACAAAGAACACACCAAGAACAACTCTAGGACCAGCGGTTTAGGCTGTGCGTTGATATATCAGTCAGTTAGGACTTTCAATTTTATACTATACCTATAGATAATATTAGTTTAAAATCTAAACTAATATTATCTACTATGATCTAAACTTTAGATCATAGTTTCTCAACCTTATTTTGTCCATTTTGAGAATATATTTTTTTCGGGAGCCCCTAATTTTTTTTTACTTGTCATCTGTCGCTAATCTGAAACAGCTATTGGTACGATTATATATAATATATAGTAAGATAGCATATATAATTTACTCTGGGTCTTCTAACTGCCCCCCCCCCTGAAAGTAATTTAAACGCCCACGTGGGGGCGTTGTCGCCCACGCTAAGAACCTATGGTTTAGATTATGCCAGTAAACTATGCTGATACTAGTAAATGATAAATGATTTTATTTTTATAAGTAGGTTTGTACAAACACTTCTACACGTCAATCATATTTTTTAAAATTTGATGAGGTCGGCGTTTCCTATCCGACTACTCTGAGAAGAAAGGCCGAAACAAACTCAGAGGTCACAGTCTCTTTTAAAGACCAGACATAATCTTGGTCACATCATGTGAAGACCATGTAGATTGGTGTCTGAGATGGTCTTTTGAGGAAAAAACCACACAGATTGAGTGGACCTATCCAGTCAGTGCACACATTTGTCAGTAATCATGCACCTCAACTTAAAACGTAGGCCATCTTCTAGATAACTGGACTATCCAGTCCTTCGTCAGCAATAGCTGTCATTACTTTTACGTTACGACAACTTTACTCAATATGTTAAGTACTAAGGTACTTAATTTGCTGTATCACTGATATTTTGTCTTACGTAACTGTATGGCGGTTGCATGCTGCAGGGAAAACGTTTTACTCTGATTTCCATTTTACGTTTAACGGTGTATTGAACGATTTTCAAGCGTTTGTGGCATCGTAATGTCGCGGTTAAAAGAAAGCAAACGGCTTGTGATCGTAATTTATCTTTTTAATATCTGCACGCAAATAAAAGAGGAAATGCGGGTGGTCGTTTCTCCATAGAAACACTCTCGCCTATTTTCTTTCTGGTTAATGACCATGAAGCAATGATTTTTACAGAGTAATAAATGTTAACTACCTACTTGTATGTTCCTATGTTTTCCTTTTTATCCGACTAGATGATACATTATTTCTATAAGCACTAGAACCCTCAAAAATTCCGATTTAAACCGCTGTCAACAGAGGCCTAGTGTACGACAATTATTCATGAAAAAAACATAGGGACACAGTATATATCCTGCTTATAAAGTTTATGAAATATCTTTTAAATTAATTGGAGGAGGAAATAGGCGAGAGCCAAACCTCGAATTATGTCTTTTGACTTAGGCATTTTCAAAAGTATCTCCGACCGCATTTCCTCCTAAAGTTTAGGAATTGGGGTTGAATCGGTGAATGGCGTCGAGTATAAAGCCTGAAGTGCTCACTTAAGTATGAGTTTGGTTTCCTCATCTTTCTAAAAACGGTGACACGACACATATTTATGTTGCTTTTGCGTATATATTTTCTAATAGAATAGAAAATATTTATTGTAAAAACAAAAAAGATTAAAAAAATATAACGATTACCTACTATAAAAACTCGCACAAAACCCATAAGAATTACCACAACGTTACACGAAACCAAAACGCAAACTAGAAACGTTTTTCTGTAGAAACAATGGTTTGCGGTTTTCGATAGACGTGTCAACGTCCTGACTACCGAACCGTGACGGCTTCCATCTCCTCACTCCGACCGACCAAACGTGAGATGACTCGCTAATCTAATAGCCACGAATTCCTAAGGGGCTGCTGAAAATTTGAGTTTTGTAACCAGATAAATCATGGCAAAAAATTCGTGTTTATTTTTATTCGATTTATATAGGTCGTTCCAGCTTATAACCTTCGATTATGTTCCAAACAAAAGTAGTCAATTAACTTAGCATATCGCAGACCACTGCTTGACATACGCCTCACCCAGGCTACGCCAGAACGCCTGACCTCTGCCTTCCGCATCCAGTCAGTCCTAGCCACCTTCTTAAGGTCTTCGGTCCATCTATGTATCTGGGGGGCGTCCCACACTACGCTTGCCGATACACGTACAAAAGTACTAAATATGTATACAATATCAAAGATTTTTTTTGATGTGCTGTGTTTTTACCTTGCCCCACCAAGCTGTCCCACCAGTGGGACAAAGTGGAATGTTCACAATGTTGACGTTCCTGTGTTCCTAATTGACATTGCTTTGTGGGACAAAAATGTCTAATCCGTCTTTTTACCATTTTTAAAATTCTATAAATCATGGGACGTAACATGTGTGATCAGAATATTAAATACCTGCAACAGTACCCTCAACCCAAAGGACCCTCAGGTTAATATTTGCAAATACTGTAGATATATAGACTTTAATGTTTTTAGAATTTTTTTAAACTGTATAAAATACTCGCCTCTCGGAGTGAGTACTAGGTAGTATCCTTTGTCACGGTCAAAGTCGATATTATGATCCTTAACTCAAAATTGAACGTGAACGTTTACGTTACGTTAAAGCTTTTAAGCCGGTTCGTAGTCAGTTAACGTTATTATCCCTGGAAATCAGATTTGCGGTTGGATTTGAATAATTAATGCGATACTTATTTAGTATAGAAATTGAGATTGATATCACGAGTTAGAAAATTGGTTTTGATGTTTGAAATATTAATTTGGTACTTAATTAGTAACTGATAAAGGTTGTACCGTTAACGTAAATATAAACGTTTTCGTTTCAAATTGCACTTAAGACTAATATTTAAATTTGCTTTTATTGTTTCTTTCTTTATATTACATGACATGTCAAGACCACCTACTTCAGGCAGTGGTCAGGGGTGGCCTTAATTGTCCGTTGACAATTATTATTCCATCACCAACAAAAACAATTGATGTTTCCACATACTTACTACAACCAACAGTCTTCCGCAGTATACCTACTACCATAAGGACCATTGTTCTTTGTATACGGAGGAACAATTGTTTCCCTCTTTACCTTTGTTTCTAAAAGGAGCATTTATATGGAATATCTGTATTAATTACATAAATGTAAGCTTTGTTGTCTCGCGTATTATGCCTATTGTTTTGACTTGTGATGTTGTCTTTTGATATTATTATTCGTATCGTAAATTATTTTGTTTACCGCATTGGGTGTGACTGAGAATTTGGTCTTGAAAGATGTCTTTAATTAACATTTTGTAGGAGTTTGTCATCGGGATGATAACTGATGATGTTGGGTTTTCTTATTTGCATATCAATTGTGTTATTAACATTTTGAATATTTGTAGTCTTGTACACACGGTGACACATCAAGCTATACCGGGTGTCCCTGGAAGTAAGGATCAAATCGAATAGGGGCGTGGGCAAGGTCATTTCCAAACTTTTTAACCCTGAGAATGTCAGTGAATTTTTTTACGGTTCAAAAGTTATGACCGATTTTAATTTTTTTTTCAATCACTTCGCTTAGAGTTCAAAGAAATTAATCATAAAAAATACTATCAGGGCTATCTAAAAAAAAAAAAATTAATAGCCCTGATAGTTTTCACGAATTCGATCTTTCTTCACTTTTTTTTAAGTTTTTTTTTTTGTTAAAACGTTTGGAAATGAACTTGCCCACGTCCCTATTCGATTTGATCCATACTTCCAGGGACACCCTGTATATTACCAGTTTTAGCTGACCTCGCATTGTATAGGTTTTTCGTACAATCAGAAGTCAGCTTATGGTTATGTATAGCTTGATTTGTAGCCATACGTACAATCATAATAAAGATGTTTTCGTTCGTTTGAAGTAAATATCGTTACAGATATAATTATTAATTATTTACGCACTCGCCTTGTTACGAAACGCAAAGATCGTTAAAAGAACACGAGATTTTTTTTTTCTTTCTTATTACGAAGATCATTAAAATGAAAAATGCTAACATTTCCCTCGGACACCGTTATCTTATCAAAGAAGAATTACCGTGGAATTTTCCTAATTTTCAAAAAAATACTGCTGTTTAATATGCACATTTTTATCAGGGGTTCGTTTTAAGCCACACAGGCCTCCCCTGGGGTTGGGGTTATGTTACAAATGGTTAACCACTCCTGCGTTCAACTCCCAGCTTAGTTAGCCCCGGTACATTCAAATACAGAGGTATTCAGTAAATTAAAAAATAAACTGGCACTCCGGGAGTGCCGACTGAAGTGAAAACAAAACACAAACATAATACTTTGCCATCACTCACTGACATATCGGAAATACATTAAAACCGAGTACATCCCGAGGTCAGCCGAACAAGTGGTGTCGATTACGGTAACAGTGGCGTGAGTTCAATAGTTTTTTCCCATCTCAAAAATGCCCAACGCGCCTAGAGAAGTTTTCACTTCAAAAAAGGTGTCGGCTTATTCCTTAGGCTATTAGTCAGCGTGAAACGAAGAGAATTGTTCGCCATGTGGAGTATGGCTATAAGAATAGGTGAAGACCAAAGAAATGATGGATAGACTGTGTGACATGGCTAAAAAGGGAGTGACTATCGAGATGAAAATTCGTAGAAATTAAAGGAAGAATAGGACATATTTAATAAATTTGGATAAGGACAAGAGAATGATGAAGTTTATTATACGCTACACGTATAAGGTTGTCAGCACTTAAAACTATAAGATTCAGTGTTGAAGAAGAACGTTGGAAGAAGTCTCTTAAACATTTGTGAAGAGCAATTTTTTTCGCTGTCTCGCAAGAAATGCCTTCACAGTTCTCAATGATAAAAATACACTTCTAAAAGTTTTTGTCTTACGCAAAGGAATCCTGTGATCACTCGTTTACTAGGAATCACGCTGAATATTCAACGTGTGTCAGGTGATAAAACATTGAATATCTTGATTCAAACGTCCCAAGTCACATAAACAACTTAAAATATTCCCTAGTTTTCCAATCAAACGAAACTATAGATACTCACAAGATACTCATGTGGTACTTATTGTCATTCTTAATGCATTCTTTTCGATTACTTTACTACGCACGATCTGCCATCAAAGTGAATTAAAAACAACTAAACGAAAAAAAGGGTAAAATTAGTATTCCATAAAAGCGTCCAAATTTATCGTAATTTTGAGAATTCCATGCTAAATTGATTTCGTGCGCGAATGTACACAAGGATACTGTCGCACGCATCACAGATTAGCTGTTTTAAACGAAGTACAGTCACGTACAGTGACTCACCTGATTCATATGAGCGTATAATAAGGTAGCCCGTTGTTTCCTGAAATGGTTGATAATGATCTAAGCTAGGCGTTAAGTGCACTGTTGGCATATCAGCCTTTGGGGTGCATTAGAATAAACTTCAGGAGTTACCAAGCGGAATATCAGCGCTGAAGTTTTTTTTTTTAATTATCGCAGCATTATGCTGAGGTAGAGACTTTATGGCCTAGCACAGGTGTCTTCTTTTTAGCAATTCGATTTTTCTTTTTCTTAAATCTACGTCCTGTGCACCCTGACCAGGCAGTCCCTCTGATTGGCTGTAATACTTTTACAAAGGCATTAGCTATATTGGCATGGGTTCTAGCTGTGTCGAAAAACAATATTTAATGTTTCGTAAGCGAAACATTTACTAAGGTAAAGATGTAATTACTACTCCTTCATTGAAAAGGAAGAATCTTCCGATTTTGCCTGGTGAGAAGCTTTACCTGGGGTTGTCAACCACAGCTCTTTCGACTGCGGTCACTGCGTCTTCAAGGTTCATAATTTATCAATGCGACGTAGTGTCACGTTGATTTTTGAGAATAAATAAACATGACAGCGTCTGTTCGATGCTGATTATCTGACCAAACAGCCATGTCTATAAAATATCTTAAGTTCGATTTGGCCAAGATAAACTTTGTTTAAGAGTGTATTTATAAATTCAAGTCGTCGTAGAATTCAAAATCTTTTCAAATACGGTCTTCAGGGCTGCTTAGGTAAGTTTAAGTCATTTCACTAAATCTTAAGTATGTCCATGTCAAAGTCAAAGCATTTATTTCAAATAAGAACATAAAAGGCTCTTTTGAACGTCAAAATTTATAATAAAATAGAATTAAGAGAGAAGTGGTGGCCCAGTGACACACATAAATATTGAATTAAAATTCGGATTTTTTTGTAAATACCATTTTGTGATGATCATTAAATTAATTTGTATTTTTGAAGCCCATCGGTTTTATAAAAATGTCTGTTCATTTGACACTACCTATAGACTATTGTGCATTTGCATTTACCTAATCTGTAAGATTAGACAATAATAATTTAAAATATGTATTACTCAATATGCTTGTATTAGGTATTAGGCTTATAAAAGTGCCTCACGGAAAAACTATCACACTTAAAAATGCCCCCCATTGCGCTACACCCAACATCTGAAAATTACACCAGAATATTCCCTTCCTTATAAGTACAAGCATTCTCTTAACACAGACGCCAAAACAGCCCATTTCAGTTAATCAGTACCAATATAAATCGTTTAACTTAAACCCACTTGCACCCAAAAAAATGTTAAGTACCAATTTGAGGTCCAGAAATGGGTCCTAATTGAATCAAAGACTTATAATTGGTGAATCAGTTTATTTTGCACAATTATCCCGTCAAATGTGATATTTTTAAGTGATGCAGTGACAAGCTTACTTGTGTTTTAATTAGTGAATCACCGGGATTTCCACAATCTTTGTTATTATTGTGCAATTGTGCAAAGGTCACTTAATTGTTAAAAGATTAGAAGAACGGAGTTAATAAACTTACCGCTTTACATATTTAGTTTTTTCTCAAAAAAGTGTTTGTGACAGAATGGAATTCGAAAATAAAAACATTCCTTAAAAAAAAAAAAAAAAAAACTATGTGTAGGTATTTGTTTCTAAACACATCCCGATGATTAGAAGAGTCATCACATGTCCTAACAACGGCGTCATCGTCCTACGCCATTTAAAAAGTACAAAAAGTTGACAAAATGCGTGACAAAACATCCCACGGGAACGTCTTACAGGTATTAAAAGTTCCCTATATGTTATTTCAGGTTAAAAACAAATCCGTTTTTGCGCCAATCCGGAACATACATCCATACAAACGGGCAAAAATTCTGAAAAATACACACATCAAAAGTGTCTAGAGATCAACATATATTTTTGCAATAACTTTTCTCCTGATTGATATTAATTAAAATTTTCTTTAAGGATTCATCAAATAAAGTGTTTTCGTTTGTCACAGTAACGATAAACCAAGTCACCTTTGCATTAATAAAGAAATTTGCCATTTTCCTAATAAAGGGGTTTTTGACATTTGAACCACTAACACAAAAGTTCGAAAAAAAGACTGAAATAACAGTTTTCTTTAAAATTTTATTGGGTAACTTAAACAATTAATAATCCGTGTTTCTACCGCGAACACTAACAACACAAGAACATCGGTTTGGCATACTCAAAATGAGTTCATCCAAATCACGCTGTGGAATGGCCGCCCATGTTCGTTGCAACAACAAAAAAAGGTCTTCTTGCGACTGGATACCCTCCATATTCGGCAGAGCTCTTCTCTGTAGCATATCCCATGCATGCTCAATCGGGTTCAAGTCTGGCGACTGAGCAGGCCAGGGCAGGACATTGATGTTAGCTGCGGCGAGTGTCTGTCTTACAACTCTTGCGGTGTGCGGTCGTGCATTATCATGCATTAACTGAAATAAGGGACCGATTTGCACTTGTAGAGGAACGATGACGTCTGATACAATCGTCTCAGCATAAATTTGAGCGTTGAGGTTGCCTCTGATCCAAATCAACTCAGTTCTTCCGCCGATCCAAATACCCGCCCATACCATGATGGTTCCACCACTATAAGGATGGACTTCCTGGCAGGATTTTAATCGCTGTTGGCGTCCAGGGGTTCTCCAGTGTCGTATACGTCTTGTATCCGGTCTCATACCAAAACGAGACTCATCAGAAAAGCACACGAAACGCCATTGTTCTTCTGCCCAATTTCTGTGTTCAAGAGCCCATTGATATCGAATCCTACGATTGTGCATTGCTATAGGTGGTACCCGTAGCGGTCTTCGGGAATGAAGGTTCACTTCATGCAAGCGGTTTCTGACTGTTTGGTCGCTAATTAAGTTCCCTGAAGAGTGATGAAGCCTCACGGCTAACATCATGGCGGTTATTGTTGGAGCTCTTCGAGTTAAGATTTGAATATATCGGTCTTGTCTCCGTGTGGTGCAGCGATACCGTCCTCCATGGCGCTCAGCCACGGTACCAGTGCTTCGGTAACGTGTCCAAAGTCGACTGATAACACTCTGACTTGTATTCAGAGCTAAAGCCACAGTACGTTGCCGGGAACCAGCTTCTATCATTCATTCATTTCATTTATTCATAAAACAATTTACATTGTGTTGAATATTTTATACACATGCAATTTAAATATAAATACAAAGCACTAAGTATAAATGATTAATTAACAATCCAAGTAAAATTCAAAAATACCAAACTGTTTTAAAAATTATTTCACGCAGATTTCTATATGATGTCAGTTTTCAATGTAATGTCAAAAGTTTTAAATATAATGTCAAAGATTCAAGAATATTTTATGTATAGATTAATCATTTATTATTGTGTGACATTAGTTCCGATATATTATACAGACATTTTTCTAATAAAAAGGCTTTTAATTTTGTTTTAAACAGGTGGGTATTATAAATCAGGATCTTTAGCTCAGGAGGCAACCCATTAAAAATCTCTACCGCTTGGTACTTCGAACAATGCTCTACTATATTAATTTTTGGTGCTATTTGTTGTTTAAAATTTTTTCTTCGCGTGCTCTCTCTAATCTCACGTTCTTCTTGCGATTCAAATTCATGTAAATACTTAGCAAAACGACTTAAAAGAACCAATATATATAAGCTAGGTACTGTTAATATTCCCAATTTTTTAAAATAATCCCTGCATGAGACCCGTTGCGAAATTCTGACTATTGTCCTTATGGCTCGTTTCTGTAAAATGAACGCTCTCTGCCAGTTATAACTATAACTATTTCCCCAGAGAACGATGCTATACCTTATCCTAGACTCAACCAGCGCATAATATATAGCCTTTAACTGTTCTAAGTTCAACACATCCCTAAGGCTCCGGAGTGCGTAACATGCTGACGATATGGATGAGTCTATACCAGCAAGCTCCGGTTTCCAATTTAAAAGCGAATCTATATTAATCCCTAAGAATTTAACCTTGTCCACTAATTTAATCTTGTCTCCATTCATTTGTATATCTAAGTTGTCATTATGGCGAGTTGTAGTCCTAAATAATATGAGGTTAGTTTTTCCTGTATTTAGCAATAAGTTGTTTGCTGTAAACCATTCGCAAATTTTTCCTATAATTAGATTTGTATTTAATGTCAATTTTTCTATGTCTTTTGCCCCAATTATTATGTTTGTGTCATCTGCGAAAACAACAAGTTTGTCATTCGGGTGAGTTTTATTCATAAAGTTGAGTAAGTCATTTGTAAAAATAATATATAGTATAGGTCCTAAAATTGAGCCTTGAGGCACACCACGTATTACATATGACATTTTTGACTTGTATATCACTTCGTGGTTATTCTCGTCTATGCTTTTAATTTCTACATACATCCGTCTATTTTGTAAGTATGATGTCATAAGTTGTAATGTCTTGCCTCTTATACCATAATGTTCGAGTTTAGTAAGTAGTAGTTTATGATCTATTGTGTCAAAAGCGGAACTGAGGTCAACAAATAATCCTGCTACTTTCATTTTTTCGTTTAGTTTATTAACTATGTCATTTATTAAAGTATTTATTGCATCCGAGGTACCAACGCCTTTCTGATAGCCAAATTGTCTTTGATTGATAATTTTGTTAATACCTAAATGTACCATCAGTCTAGCTTTAATGATCTTTTCAAAGATTTTTGATAAGGTGGGTAATAAGGATATAGGGCGATAATTTTTTGGATCGGTCTTAGAGCCCTTTTTGTGTATCGGAATCACCTTGGCCAATTTCAACTGATCTGGGAAGATTGACTCTTCGATGCATTTATTGAAGAAAGTAGAAAGAGGAGAAGCTAATATCTCTATATTCCCCTTTATAATCGAAATCGGTACGTCGTCGAAGCCGCAAGAATGTTTATTAGCCATTTTACTAACCAACTTTGTAATTTCAATTGGTGTAGTTGGCTTGAAAGTTATATCATTTTCTACTCTTTTCGTCGTATCCATCAGAAAAGACACTGCTCCATCTTTATCTCTATTTGCTATTGATGATGATGATTTGAGTATGAAACTGTCGGTAAATATATTTGCAATATCCTGAGGATCAGTGATTACTTTATTGTCTACATTTAAGATAAGATTTATACGTTGCTTGTTTTTCTTCTTTTTAGTATGTTCGTTTACTATTTTCCAAGTTTCTTTCACTATATTTTTTGCGCTGTTTAAATAACGTGATATAGCTTGCTTTTTGGCTTGCTTAATAACCCTTCTATGAATCCTAACGTAGTTGACTTTATAATTTTTGATGCTGTCATTATTTAATGTTCCAGAGCACAGGACTCTTTTCATTTGACTTGATACTTTAATACCTTTTGTAATCCACCTTATTGTTTTGTTATTTTTAGCCTTTATTTTAATTGATTTTTTGGGATAAACATCTTGGAATATTTTATTAAAATAGCTTAAAAACTGATTTATCCCCATAATAGTCCAAGCTTTGTTAGTAATAATTCTTTTGAAAACGGAATTGTTCTTCTCATTAAATAATCTTTTCATTATTGTGGTGTACTCTAAGCTTTTTGATTTTTTATTGATCTCCTCAAGAGCTAAGTAACAGAAAAGTCCACCATGACCATCAGCTAAGCCATTATGATCCACATAACACTGTTCTATGTAGTCACTATCAAGATTTGTGATTATGTTATCTAAACACGACTGAGAGTTATTTCGGATAAAGGTCGGAGTTCTCACAAGATATCTAAAATTATAACATGTCAATATACTTAAAAACTCAGAAGATTTTTTGTTTTCAACAAGTACGTCAACATTGAAGTCCCCACATATAATACAGTTTTTGTCAATAAAATGTTCTAAAAATTTTTCTAAGCTAGAAATGAAGCTGTCGAAGTTTTTATCATAGGGGCTTCGATAACAACAACAAATGTATAACCTTGTTGCAACATCTTTTGCACAACATATCTCGAAACTTTCGGCTCTATAAAACTTACTGATTGACTCAATGTTTTCGCATTCTTTCAATTTATGTGCCAAAATAAGACTACCTCCTCTTTTCTTTTTCGTCCTTGTGTTACATGCGACTAAATTATAATTTGACATAGTAAATACATTGGCCGATTCGTCATTTAAGAAATGTTCTGATATACATAAATAGTCCACGAAGTTACCTGATGTTTCAATATATAATTCAAGTTCAGTTTTTTTATTGCTTATTCCACATACATTTTGATGAAAAATCCTTAAGCAACTAGTATCTTTACTTACATTATCCGGCATTACCTTTTTATTCTCGAAAAAAAAAATCATGATCATTTATAATTGCGAGTGAACTCTTTCTTTGTGAGGACGAATTTACAAACACTCCAGATTTAGGTGTTTCACTCTCTTTGAGTACCAAATAAGGAGTAGTTTGTGTAGAAACATTTTTAAACATCCGTTTTGCCTTTTGATCTATAAGAACATTATGAACATAATTTTGATAGTTGATCCTGTATTGTAATCGCAGAATTTCCCTATAAATTAATTTGCATGCAGTTTGCTTATTAAGTAAAGGCCTTTTATTATAGTAATAATCATTGTCATCTAGTGTAATAAAATTCGAGTTTTCACAATTATTGCATACAAGTTTTAAGGTACGATTTACATTTGATACATTTAAATATTTATTTTTATAAATCTTACTGACAAGGACGTTTGTGTTTTGTATATTTTGCAAAGTGTAATGCAGGAAACTTAATATATTTAATGGATTTTTGTCGCTAATACCTCCAATTATTAAAACAAAGTCAGACTTTGTGAAGTCCTTACACATAGTAGCACATGTACTTAATATGTAACTAAGTGGTGCATTTGGTTTGATTACCGACGTTACACTAAAACTGTTACCCACTAAGTTTTGAAGTATATCTCTAATTTCATATCCCGTGTGATCCGCGAAGATAGCAATTTTATGCTTTGGTGCCAGTACTTGCAAAGGTTGTTTACAGGATCTATTCTCTGTCAGTTTTTCTACGCTTCCATTTGCGCCCATGTTTTGTTTAGGGGTTGACAGTGACATGTTCTTGCTTGTTCCCTGTATTTCCCTGTCCGTCGATGTGTGTATACCGCCATTTTCTTGTTCCTCCGCGTTAGATGTATACGAGTTTTGGATAGAACTTACTTGTAGTTCTTTGTAACTGTTTGTAGGTGACAAGCTCCCTGCCCCTGTGACTGAAGACTTAATTAGATTGCTTTTTATTGGCGACTCATGAATAAGTGCTTCCGACTTACTACCATTTCGATTCATTGACGTTATGGCATACGTAGTAAACTCTCTAGAACTGGTTCTGGGTAATCCTGTTTTCATAGTTATTGTCCTAAGTCGACGTTGATATTGAGGCGAATAAAACCTTATTGGTGTTGCCGCTGTATGTGAAGAAGTAGAATCCAGTAATCCTACTGATTTAAAAATCTTTATTTTGCTTTCATACTTTCTAATTTTGTCCTTTAGTGAAATATTTTCTAAGTTTAGATTATCTATTTCTGAGTTGGCAGATTGTAGTTCTAATTTAAGTTTGTTAATTTCTTGATTCTTTGCGACGACGATATCCATATTTCCAGAGTTATTATTATCGTTGGGTAAGCTTTGATATGACATATCCATGTCAAATTCAAACTCGCTTACGTTTAAGTTACGTTGCATTTGTGTTCTTTTCGTGACGTATATATTATCATCCTCCATGTTTTAACTTTATAATATTATTTACAAAAAGTCAAACGAATACCCAGTTTCGAACCCGCGACTAACAGCTCCTCAGTCCGAACGGTTCTTAAAGCGCCAAGCGTGTTAATTACTTTCTTAACCAAATAGTACCGCACCTTCCACATGCAGACATCTGTATATCTGTTTTATCGACTGTCAGTTTCGGTGTTTTTAGACTAGATGTCGCTATTTGCTGTTACGTTTGGCACTGGTATATTTGAATCAAATTTTTTCGTAACGGTTCGTAAAATGTATTTATATGAAGAACAAACTCACAATTTCCTCAGAGTCACTTGGCTTAATTGGTAACAGCACGTAATTCATTTGAGTATTTTAGAAAAGCACAATCATTGTTTATTATTTCGTAATAGTGTGTCATTGAGAAATGTAAACACTGTGATCACTCCTCTATACAAATAACTTGATAGCTTGATACTTCCACTAAGTTTCCAGTGGATAACACTGTCACTGAATGTTTATTGTATTACTATTTAGTTGAATGGAATAGATGATCTCAAAAACTTATCTCACTATTTTTAAACAATCAAAAACTGAACGTATTAAGTAGGATTGAGCAAGGAGTTACAAGGCTAATCATTCCCACGGCTCTGAGCATTTCTTCCCTGCTTAAATGACGTCGCCGCTCCATAATAACGTTGGTTTTAATCAGTAGTAGGGAAACAGTAGCACTAATAATGTCTTCAATGCGTTGTATGTTTTTATAGGGAAAATATTGACAGCTGATTTTCATCTTTTACTCGAATTTGATTCACAGTTCCTGATTCAAATTATGAAATGCACCAAAAAGGATCCATATAAATTTATAAAATCATAAATTTATTACAAAGCCACATCTCAATCTCAAGAAATCCGCATAAAAATGCTTGATCCCTAGACACTTTTGATGTGTGTATATTTCGGCGTTAGACTTGTTCCCACACCTCGTAGCAATCACTTTTTTAAATATCTAATCATGTACAGTATGCTATACCTACCTACAGACTTTCTATTTTCTAATAAAAATCTTCTCAAGTCGAAAAGTCTTAACAAAAAGTTACCTAATAAACTCAAACTCAAAGCATTTATTTCAATTAAACCATTTACAGGCACTTTTGAATTGTCAAGAAGTCAGTCAGTCAGAAAAAATGAAGCTAGTTGCCCATTCCAAAGCGTAGGTACCTATGGAGAAGAACGGGCAAGAAACTCCATGGACACTCTTTTGAATCAAAATAATGTGGTTACAAAGTCTTGGTTACATCATTCATGTTAAAAATTATACATGTGAGAACGATGCAGAACGTTAAAAGCGTCCATAATGAAAAGATGAGAAAAAACAACAATTCAAATAATAAATTTAAAAAAAGCCATGGCTGCAAAGAGATGACCAGTCCCTACTGGCGGCGCCCGTTCACGAACATGACGCATGCATCAGCACCATTCAGCTCAACCATTTTGAAGGGAGCTAAATGATCCAACACATGCGCCACCATCAGCGAGACATAAGTAGTCTATTTTGTGTATGCAAGTCCTATGGAGGCCCTTCCTGCTTTCAAACCTTTATTTATGTCAAGTACGGTCTAAGCATTACCTTATTGAGGATCCATAAAACAGGAAGTGTATCCAATTGGTAATCGAAACCCTTATACCCGATGATCTATTTAATTTCCCTAAAACCCTCCGGGTGTAATCATGAGCCATCAGCCATCCAATTATTGGGTTACCGAAATTCCTTTAATGCCATTCGTCATAGAAATGAGATTTATTACTCTGTTCCAATATAAGGGGCTTGTTTTATGGCGGTGTTAAGGATAGGGTTGGCAAGCGAGTGATATTTTTTTTTTCTTTAATTAATTTGGTATGCGGTCTTGTGGTTTTCGGAATTATCGTTTTCAAGTGTAACCAATCACAAGTTCGTAATACTTATAGGGATATAACTTTTTATAAGTTTATTTATGTAGGTACTTAACATAAAGGCGCGTCTCCACTAGGGCGGCGCGGCTTCAAAACCTCGCGAGGCTTTTGCTATTGTTTGCAACGCGTCCCCATTAAAGGATCTCAAGAGGCCCGGTCGCGCGGGTCGGCCTCACGGAGTCGCGGGACCTAGTGGGGACGCGGCTTTACATCATCATCCAGTTCATAAAAATTGCAGAAAAACTCGACATAATTTTTTGACGTGAAAACGTCTTTGAAAAAGCTTCCATAGTGGAAGGCAAGTCAAAAAAACCAATGATAACAAAATCGGGGGAAACAGTTTGGTGTTGGAGCTTCATTCTATCATCTCCATCCTAAATTCAATTACACTATTGGATAGCTAAAGGATCAAAGAATTAACAATTGCCATTAAAATAAAGTTAATATTTATTTAACTTGAAATAACATCAAACTAGAATCATTCATTTGAATAGACCTTACGTCTTTTGGGACACGGGACCTTACGCAAGATGAAACTAGTTCTTGAACATAGAAAATCTCGTTTCAACTTTGCTGATACGCGTCCCTACCTATACGTACAGCTATTACAGTGTCACGTAAACGTCAAACCCATACATAATAAACTCACGCTTTCTTCCCATCGGGGTAAGCAGAAACTACAGAACGCCACTTGCTACGATGCTTACCCCCATCTCCTGCTCCTCCTTTCTTCTCCCTTTCCTTACTCCTTTTGCGTCTTTTACGTTCATACATCATCCAATGTATTCTGTAAGAATCTCAGTGTGAAAACTTAGGTAAAGTGAGATGCCAAACCCTAGCGTCCGTCAAGTGGAATGACAGCTCACTCTAAGGTCACAAGTTTTCACAGAATAGACCGGCTGGTCATAGTGTAGCGGTATCTACAACGCCACATGCGAACAACGCGTCATACTGACGTCACGCAAATCCTGCATCTCGCAAGCAGAGTTTACCGCGCAACTAGCATAGATGCAACGGCCCGACATGAATCATTGGGCAGTTGCCCGCCAGACACAACACCCGTCTGGTCGGAGGATCCTCCCTTTTCTATAGGGTATGAGTGAACTTTACACCCTGTTCCTCATACCTCTATAATAGGTACACACACGCCGGTTGCGAGTACTACGCACCTGACTTTCCTGAAGAACATCACCAATAAGGTCATTGTTTTGTCCTTTTTGTGGCTAATAATAGCCGCACGGGTCGATCGATCAGGTTAAGCCACGCTTGCCGCGGTTGGTTCGTGGATGGGTGACCATCTTCACATACCAAGACCCCTCCGTGCCTCGGAAAGTATGTTAAGCCTTTGGTCCCGGCTGCCATTCGTGGATCTTTGACAGTCGTTACAGGTCGTCAGTAGCCCGAAAGTCTGACAACCAGTCTTACCAAAGTTAATTTATTTATTTATTTTATTTTTATTATTTTTTAATCAATCGTATTACCCAGTAACTACGCTGTGGAGGTCTGATAGGCAGTCGCTCCATGTAAAATACTGGTATTCAGCTGCATCCGGTTAGACTGGAAGCCGACCCCAATATAGTTGGGAAAAAGGCTAGGCAGACGAGAGCGAAAGCCAATCACATAATTATTAATTTACGTAGGTAGGTACAGTCAACAAAAGAGATAAGTATGCAGGATCGTCGGATATAGTTAAAGTTTAGTAAGAAACCGATGATGATGTCGACTGAAATTTAATTTGTTAATTGAGCTGTTTGTTTTCTATTAATAAAATTAAATTTTATTCGAGAACATCCATCGCTTTCTTACTAAACTTCAACTATATCCGACGATCCTGCATACCTATCTCTTTTGTTGACTGTACATAGGCCACAGAGGTCAGACTGTAGTACCCAATCCGATGAAGGCAACCCTAATACTAAGAAAGTACAGTCTCTTTATTCACAGTGATTGGAAAGGTTAAGTTTTTTTAACAAAAGAAAATACATTTGGGAAATCAGTAGGCAGGTAGGTAGATAGGTAATGAAAACGTAAAGAATTCAAAGACAAACCTTGGAAGCACTATACTTACTTAATAATGAATGTTCTTTAGTTAGCTTAAAAGAAAAGTCGGTGACTTTGTTTTTTACTTTTTATACAGTTTCTTTTGGATGGCATTTTAAGTAATAAGATTCTTTTCCAATGGAAAGTACGAAAGTAAAGTTGACATTTTATTAACACTGTCTGCAAAGGTTTTAATATTCTTTTGCGAAAGTAGGTAGGCACCTACTTTTTTCTCTCTCAGGTACTAAACTGTCTCTAATTCCAAATCCATGCTTTCAACGCAGATGTGTGCTTTTATAATTCCTAACGTGACGATATTATCGTGGGACGTCCACGTCCAAAAAATATATGGAAATACTAGCTAGCTTCTGCCCGCGACTTATGGTTCCCCCGACCCACCCTGTCGCATCGCATCGCCTACCCGTACTGTTACTTCGTTTTCGTTTATCGTTCTTTCTGACTTTGTTTTCTTTTTGATCGGCTCCTAAGGGTCGTAGTGCAATGTTAAACAGCCTACCATCCTCAAGAATTGGGCTAACAAATGCAAAAAAAAATTTTCAATTCGGACCGGTAGTTCCAGAGATTGGCGTGCTAAAACAAACTTATCAGCTTTATTATTAGTACAGATGTGCACGTTATACTTAACGTTATCGTGAACGGAAATTTAAAAGCTTCTTCACATATTTCCATACATTTTACTTCCCTGCGTCATCGTGAAGCCGTGGACGTCCACGATAATATCGTCACGTTAGACATTATACAGGAAGATTTTTTTATCACCATCCAAATTTTTACAGGATGTTCTACCCATGAATATGAACAACTTTCACTATGGGACCAACTCTGAAATCACGAAAAAAGAATCAGCTGTTTAATACATTTTGGTCAAGTAGGTATTGAACTTTTGTATTAAACAGCTGATTTTTTTTTTCGTGATTTCAGAGTTGGTCCCATATTGAAAGTTGTTCATATTCATGGGTATAACATCCTGTAAAAATTTGGATGGTGATAAAAAAATATCCCTGTATATTTCCATACATTTTACTTCACTGCGTTATCGTGATGCCGTGGTCGTCCACGATAATATCGTAACGTTGGGCATTATAAAAACGCTCATTACAGTAAAGGCTTCCGCAGATAGGTGCGATCCGACAGTCCGACGCGATTTTAGTAGAACAATTTCCATGAAACATTTATGGAAATTGTTGTACTGGAGTCGCGTCGCGCCTGTCTGTCGAGCCCTAATACAAAGTGTAACTTTAGATATTTTAATACTAATATGTCGTTCAAAAACATAATTATTCCGACATCGTTCTTGCAAAAAACTCTTAGAAGGCAAGACTCGCAAAATATGTCATTTTCATAAACAAATTAGTTTCAAAGGAACCTGAACTCCTACGTGATATTCCAGTTATTTCGTCACAAGTATGACGTCAGTTGGCAGGTTGCATAACTACCCTCCCAAGTTTTATTAAAGGCAGGCTCGAGTGCACTTCAGAATATACTCGTAGTTTTGAATATGAAGTCAAAGGATATGTCTGCCTCAATTTCCCGTGTATTCCATACTACCTATACAGGGTTATTGGAAAAACACCAATAACCTCTTCAGAGGTCTTTGTACTCATCATTATGAACAACTTTGGCTATGGGACCAAACCTGAAATCGCGATAAAAAAATCAGCTGTTCCCTACATATGTTCGCATAACTCGTCAAAATGTAGGTAACAGCTGATTTTTTTTTTGCGATTTCAGGTTTGGTCCCATAGTAAAAGTTGTTCATAATGATGAGTACAATGACCTCTTAAGAGGTTGATGGTGTTTTTCTAATAACCCTGTATACGAGACTCTGTCCGTTTTCACTTACGGGTATCGTATCTGGTGGGCAACTGCCCGACGAACGATTGATGTCGGGACGTTGAATATAATTATGCTAGTTGTTGCACGGTAAACTCTGCTTGCGCGATGCAGGACTTTGCGTGACGTCAGTATGATGCGCAGTTCGCATGTGGCGTTTATAAATGCTGCTACAGATCTCTCTCGAATACTACATTCGTCTTATATCAAATGTTATGTAATTCTCATCAGTGTTAATACAATAACCTTATTATTTCTGTTTGAACATAATATTCGTGTTATTCACACTCCGATTGCTTCTGTCTGCAAACGTTTTGTTTTCGATATGTTATCCAATCATGTAAGTTATATCTGCAGGCACGCGATTAAATGTTGTACCTACAATGGTATCTATTAATAAGAGGTGCGTAATATGTATTATTCATTACTAGCTTTTGCCCGCGTGGAGATCAGAAATTATCCCACAGGGCCATTCTTATTAAAAAGTATCCTTTGTCTTAATCCAGGTTATAAACTACTTATCTGTGTGCCAAATTTCATCCGAATCCGTTCAGAAGTTTTTGCGTGATTGAGTAACAAACATCCAAGCATACAATCTTTCATATTCATAATATTAGTAGGATCGATGTATAGACATATACATATCTACTTATGGTTGTAGTTATGGGTGTTTCGCATCCAGGCTGAGATCAAGGATCAAGGAATTGTAATGCGCTGATTCCAGCTCGGACGTCAGTTTTAATATCGCTAATATCTCTCTTAGTATACTTACAAGTTAATTTGTAGTTCAACACAAGGAGGTAGGTACAGTTTTTTTGTTTTCGGAACTACGTAGTTCCTACTAGAAGTACCTTAAATTGGAATTGCTTATGCCAAAAGACTGATAAAACATACCAACCAATAGTGACAGCATTTGTGAATACAGCTATTAGGTATACACCCTTTACGACACGTCAGCACTGCTTGATCACCAATAAAACGAACCTGACACACCATCAAATATAAATAACCCCACACATGTACCACCCCAAAACTATACGACGTCCCTAAGGTGACCCAAACACCAAACTGTCATTTGAAGGTCTTCATCACCCAGGTCACGTCCGCTTCGGTCGAGATACTTAAAATTCCCTTACTGATGCAGCATTCTAAATGAAGGCATGTTACACCTTCAAATACTTTGAATATAGATGTCACACATGTTTGTATGTGTTTAGAATATGTTATGGACACTAATTGTTCGAGAATTTCTTCTGTTTTTATGGTGATTTTGGTTTTAAGAGTCAGGGTGCGTGTTAATGTGTCTGTTATTTGTTGGAAGTGAATAATGCAGTTGGTTTAAATGCATCGTGTTTATTAGAGGTCCGTTTTATCTCATCAGTGTCTTAAAATTCAGCTTTGACAGACTTAAGTCACTTTGTCAGTCTTTAGGTGCAATCCTTCATTACTTTCTTAGGGCCAAAGCACACACGCTACTTTAAGCATCGGCGATCGGCGATTTTGCAGCTGTATCAATGCTGCATTGCGTTTTGACGACTCTCTGCGTTCGGACGCTGTATCGGAATCGCGCGTTTTAGCGACTGCTCAGATGCTGGATCGACGCTACATCGCGACTTCCTGCGTTCGGACGCAGTATCGGAATCGCGCGTTTCAGCGACTGCTCCGATGCTGGCGCAGATGCCAAATCGCTGCGACCGGCATCCAAATGTGTGCGGAGTGTAGCGTTCAGCCGCTGTGTCGAGCTTCCGAAAAGCGACTGTATCGCCGCGTTTGGCGTTTTAAGTGTGCGGTGTGGAATGCTTGGTCGCTGCATTTAGCTTCTAAAAAGCAGCTAAATCGCCGATCGCCGATGCTAAAAGTAGCGTGTGCTTTGGCCCCAATTGCTGCAACATTGGCTGTGGCATTGGGTATATATTATGAATAATTTCCTGATGCTTGATCTTACCTACGCCATATATACGAATAGTTTCTGCCCGCCTTCGTCCGCGAGAAATTTCGGTCCCGAACCACCACGTCGCATTCTATCGCCTCATTACTTTTGTTTTTTTGCTCGGCTCTTAAGGGCCGTAGGCTTCGTAGGCGTGAAGTTAATAGCCTTAACCTTCCTCAAGATATATTTTTTCAAATCACCCTAATTGCGCAACACACTATCAATCTATTAATTGGTTTAATTGAAATAAATGCTTTGAGTTTGAGTTGAGTTTGAGTTTGAATCGGAATTAGAATCATTTTGAAGCAAATTGCTAATACATTGCTACATAAGTTCGAAAAATTTGTCTGCTCATCCCGTAAATAACGCAGTGAATGTTGTTGAACTGTCAAAATGAAACCGATTCCGATTGATAATGTGTTACGCAATAGCCCTGCCGACTGGTACCTTGTTCTAGAGATTAGCGTGTTCAAACAAACAAACTCTTCAGCTTTATTATTAGTAGTATAGATTATGGTTATCTTTAATAGGGACTGTATTCGGAATATATTGTCTTTCATTATTTGCTTATCTGCTTTCCATTAAGATCTAAGGCATGTATCTTATTTCCTCTCCTGTTACACGTTCATATGTCCATTTCCTGTTACTATCCCAAAAATCTTTTCGCTTTCATAAAAGCAAACTATTTTATGTTATGCAAGAAAGATTTAGTTAACGGAGTATATTTTTCTTAACATTTCCTTTATTAATTTCAACATGTATGTCTCAGTTATCTACATTCGATAAAATAACATTAATTCTAATACTTACATCATCATTATCTTTTAATGCAATTTAGTTATCTATGGGTAATCATAAATCTATATTTTGTACTAGCTGCGCCCCGCGGTTTCACCCGCATAAGTATCGATCCCGTGGGAATATCGGGATAAAAAGTAGCCTATATGTTAATCCAGGGTGTCAGATACCATCATACAAAATTTTATCAAAATTGGTCCAGCCGTTTGAGCGTGAAGAAGTAACAAACATATAAACACACACACACACACATACTCACAAACTTTCGCCTTTATAATATTAGTGTGAAGTGTCATATCAAACAGGGGAGAAATTTTGGGTTCCTTTCGTAGCGCATCTTTTTCAGTAGCAGAGTTACCTACTTCGTACAGCAAAGTAGGTACCATTAACTATTATCCCTTTTGCCTTAAACCCGAGCCAAAATGTCAAGAAGGTTTCCTTTGCATTACGGTAACCTAGTTTCTATCTTTGGAATGGATTCTCTTGTATGAGGAAATGGGATTAAGCAAACTTGCTTCTTAAGGATCTTGTAAACTTAATTGGGCTGAAATAAAGTCACTCTCGACTCTCAAGCATACAGTATTTACGCAATTTATATGTTTTCTACGAGGTAGACACTATAATATGACTATAGAATATGACACTAAATTTATCTTCGTATATCTTATGACGTTCCCAGTTTCTTTACCCGTAGACTGAGAGAGGGGCCCGTGGCTAAATAATAACAGCCGCACAGGGCGATCGATCAGGTTAAGCTACACTTGCCGCGGTTGGTCTGCGGATGGGTGACCATCTTTACAAACCGAGACCCCTCCGTGCCTTGGACAGCACGTTAAGCCGTTGGTCCCGGCTGTCATTCGTGGCTCTTTGACAGTCGTTACGTGTAATCAGAAGCCCGAAAGTCTGACAACCAGTCTTACCAAGTGGTATCGCATTACCTACCCAGTAACTGGGTTGTGGAGGTCAGATAGGCAGTCGCTCCATGTAAAATACTGGTATTTCAGCTGCATCCGGTTAGACTGGAAGCCGACCCCAACATAGTTCGGAAAAGGCTAGGCTGATGATGTTTAGTCACTATAGCGGTTTATTAGTCGATTCCCACGAATTTAATCGCCCGAAACGAGCGAATAGTCACTTTTAAATAACATCATTTTTTCTATAGGCGACTCGGGTGACGATTCGCCAGACTCGGGCGAGTAAATTCGTGCGAATATACCATCAGCCACTATAGCTAGTCAAGGATTGGCAAAACCCATAGTCGGCTCATCACTACTACCTATTTAGTTAGTTTGAAAAAAAAAACACTTTTTTAATTTCGATGTTAGGATTTATTTGATAGTTTCAAAACACTTCTATCCAATAGTATTGGTAGAGTTTTAATTTAATGTCGTATATTCGTCCCCACATTGTATAAGTAACTGGTTTTTTATAATGTGTTGTATCTATTAAAAATCACTCTGAACAAATCTACAATCAAAATTAACTAACTTCTCATTAAAAACCAATGAACCGAACCCACCTAAAATCAAAACAAATTAAATTAATGTAAACTACCCAACTAGCCAACACTTAATGTAAAATACTTAGGCAACATTTCTCTTATAATTCAAGGCGTTACGATAATTATCAAAACAGTATTTAAACATGTAGATGAAGAAAGTTTTAACGAAATAGTCCCATAATCTTTTGAAAACGATCAGTGTGTGCTCACCTTTATCTTTTAAGCTTCCATCTTTAAGTGATAATTAAGTCGATAGACATAACTTAAGTATAGAAATGTTCTTTATTAAAAGTGTTTTTTAGTAAACTAATTTAAGCTGTAAGCTTCACACTTTCTAAGAAGTTAATTACTAATTAGGTAAATTGTACTGTAAATGTAACTGTGAAATGTCTGATCATTCTGATCACAAGGGCTTTTATGTTCACACTTCCACTCCCACGATGCGCTTGCGCTCAGGTTAGAGATGATTATTGATTCGTTGACACTTATTTAAGGCTATGAAATAATACAGGGTGAAATTAAATTCATGGGCATCCTTTTAAGGGGTCATTGTTTTCATCATTATGAATAACTTTTACTATGGGACTAAACCTAAAATCGCGAAGAAAAATCAGCTGTTCCTTGCATTTATGTTCACATAACTCGTCAAAATGTAGGGAACAGCTGATTTCTTTCGCGATTTCAGGTTTGGTCCCATAGTAAAAGTTGTTCATAATGATGATTACAATGACCCCTTAAAAGGATACCCATGATTTCAATTTCATCCTGTATATTCATTTACTTATACAAATAAATAAAATTGAAGTGTCTGTTGTAATTTCAAAATAACAGCTTTTTACTAAATGCATATGAAAGTATATACGGTAGGTACAGAATACAAAAAAAAAAAATTAAATGTCTCTTAGTTCTTCGTTTTAACATATCCCATCCCATGGCACTCAGAAATAATGAAGCTTTTCATTAGTCAAAGAATTTTCGGATACTGATCCAATCCAATTACGAAAATTCTGAAGATGATGATGATGTCAAAAACTCTGTGAATGTGTGCGTGAAGACAAGTAGCGTCAGCACACGACACAAACACACACACATACTTCCGACTTCCCCATTGTCTTGGACGGTACTGACATCTTCTGCAGTCCTGCACTTACACACACTGTCACAGCGTGTTTGTACATTTGGTTACAACAAGTAAAGAGGTACTTTCTCGTTTCGTGGGATAAAAATACTGTAACATAGTCTATCTAAAATACTGTAACAGCCTATCTAAAAATACTGTCACATGGTCTATCTAAAAATACTGTAACAGTCTATCTAAAAATACTGTAACATAGTCTTATGTAAAAATACTGTAACAGTCTATCTAAAATACTGTAACAGTCTATCTAAAAATACTGTAACATAGTCTATCTAAAATACTGTAACAGTCTATCTAAAAATACTGTAACGGTCTATCTATAAATACTGTAACAGTCTATCTAAAAATACTGTAACAGTCTATCTAAAAATACTGTAACATAGTCTATCTAAAAATACTGTAACATAGTCTATTTAAAAATACTGTAACATAGTCTATCTAAAAATACTGTAACATAGTCTATCTAAAAATACTGTAACA
Organism: Amphipoea lucens; assembly: GCA_947508005.1. NCBI lineage: Eukaryota > Metazoa > Arthropoda > Insecta > Lepidoptera > Noctuidae > Amphipoea > Amphipoea lucens. Next base: position 13,053,835 of record OX382374.1, read on the forward strand.
TAGTCTATCTAAAAATACTGTAACATAGTCTATCTTAAAATACTGTAACATAGTCTATATAAAATACTGTAACAGTCTATCTAAAAATACTGTAACATAGTCTATCTAAAATACTGTAACAGTCTATCTAAAAATACTGTAACATAGTCTATCTAAAAATACTGTAACATAGTCACCTTGCTTTGTCTTGCATGTTTTGCTTTTACGCTAACAGTAGCCACTGTCATCTCATTTAAATTCAATTTCAGTGCTGTTACGAGTATCACAATCTAGGGTTACTTTCGACAAACTCTCTGGCAAAACTAAGATAATCAAAACTTAGACGATCAAACCGCACTACAGATTTGTGTTGTCCCTCAGGCTTTTTCTCTAACACACGAACTCCCTCACTTTGCTTTATTTCTATAGTAATTAATCCCGTGTAACTCACGCAACATATTCAATTAACCTTCGGCATACCTACAGGGTGTTACAGAAAGGGTATATCAATACAAACGGGTTGAAGAGTGTATCTGGTCTAGAATCATAAATTTCAGCTCAAAAGCATTAACTTTGAAAATGCCTAATATTTTTTTATTTCGACATCACGGCGCTGCACTGGCGCGCGGCGGCGTGATGTGCGTGTACTATGCGCTCAGACACACAACAGATAATGGATAATGACCCTCGTAGTGCGGTGACACGTTTTTTTATGATTTCTATTTAATATACTATCGAAATAAAAAAATATTAAGCATTTTCAAAGTTACTGCTTTTGAGCTGAAATTTTGTACAGAGATTCTAGACCAGATACACTCTTCAACCCGTTTGTATTGATATACCCTTTCCGTAACACTCTGTATAAGGTGGAGTTATTTTAACCCCAAAACTTTTAATGCCACTTGGCTGATTTTACGGAAAGGTTCTGTGATTTAAGGTTTTTTTTTTAATAATAAATGTTAATTTGACACATTTTTGTGTTTTATTCATTAGTTTAGTAATGTTCTAAACAAAAAAAAAAACATTTAAACTTGTTTCGCTTGATGCGCATTCAAAGTAGATACCGATGTCTCTGGGGTTACTTTAACCCCACATTGTATAGGTGTGGAGATTTTTTTACCTTGCATGCCGAAGGTTAATATCCCATAAATGTTAACTAACTACAATTTGAATGATAAAATAAGCAAAGATGAGCAAAACATTTAATGTCAACCAAGTCCCACTCTACTGTAGCTTTAGGTACCTATGTCTATGAATATTCTAGAAATCTCTGTAACCTGTCTATTGCTTATTAACTGCCTGACATTTAGAATCTATAAATGATTGGATAAATGACCAAAGGCTTTGAACGCAATGAGTAATGTTAATATAATCGGTGTCGAGTATTATATTCAATGCAGGTACGCGTTTTCTCAATATTCATTGCTTTAAAGCACTTGTTAGTGATTAAGCATGAGATCAGCTTTATCACGAAGACATCACTAAAGCAATTAGATAAAGATGAAGATGAGAATCGTGACACAGATCAGACCCTAATTGCGTAACACACTATCAATCGGTATCTGAATCATTTTGAAGCAAATTGCTAATCCATTGCTTCATAAGTTCGAAAAATTTGTCTGCTCAACGCGAAAATAACGCAATGAATGTTGTTGAACTGTCAAAATTAAACCGATTCCGATTGATAATGTGGTACGCAATTGCCCCGCTGGAAAGTACATGAAAGGGAAGATAGCTTAAGGTCAGCTGTGAAAAAGCTACAGATTGAATGAGGAATCTCCTAATATGATTTATGGCAATAGGCGGTATTATCGCTTGAAGCGACAAGACCGCCCCATTGTGTCACCCTATGTAATATTTCTACTTTTATATCTGTCATTTGTATGGTGTACATAATAAAGAGTATTCTATTCTATCATTGGCAGTAGTAGCAAAATTTCCTTAATCGTAAACTGAACTTGGACTAGCAAACGTAACTCCAATATACATTAAATTGAAAACTACAGAAGGCTAATACTCGTAAAATAGCTATTTGAAATGATTACTACTGGTAATGATGCAAAATGTTAGAACCTTGTGATCGAACTGGCAGAAGTAAATCTACCATTCACTTCTAGTACCCTAAACACTAAATCCTTTTACGACAACAGCGCAATTACTTTTGAAACATAAGTTATGGGCACACATGCAGGCGCAAGGTGCAAGCGTACACCTGCACGTAATGTTTACGCACGAGAGAGGAATTAATGCTGCTTTTAAGAATACTAAGTTGCTGTGCAATAATAGCCTTAGTAATGTGAACTTTGGACCTAAATGTTTTATGTCAGACGGGTTGCCTGTTATGGAGTTATGTCATGATGTATGGGGGCAAAGAGATAAAATAGTTGAACAAGAAAATATAACAACGTATCTACATGGTTCGGAATTCCCATCTCTACTTATCGAAGAGAAATGGCAGATGCTATTTATTTTACAGTTTCAGAAAATTGGTATTACCCTGAATTCCAGAAGGTTTTAGCAAAAATAACCATTGAAACTTGTATTAAGAGCGCAAAGTTGTTTCCAATCTTGCTGGCTATCGAAGATAAGACCTGGTACAGCCTGTTTTGCTGTCGAGCCAAGATCAGTTGTGAAAGATAAAAGATTGCCAACCTTTCCAACCGTATAATACACCCTTTTGTCGCTAGCAGGTATATAGAATTTCCAAACCGATGAATAAACATAGAAATCAAAACAGTTACAGGTACTGCGAATTCTTCCCACAAAGATCTAATCGAAACCAGTCATAGATGCAATTCTATCGTATTGCGCAAAACACGGCACGCCAAAATCGCATTCCAACCAGGTAGCTAGTTAGCTCATTGATGCACTATTTAACTCCTATTACTTATAAGCGAAAAGCGAGAATCGAGTGGCGTATCGTTTTACAATGAGATTTGCAAATGTTCAATTCTACGTTGACATTTTAAATAAGGTTGTCATGTGAATTTTAAACAGGGATGTGGGATTAATTGAATAGATAATACCTACATGCCAAAACACTAAAGTTTATCATGTCTCTCAGAAACTGTTTTATTTACGCTCTGGCTCTGCAACGCCTTAAAGCCTTGGATATAAGTTCTCAAAAGATTTCATTGGTACAGACGCCAGCACATCAAGCTACTAAAATCTTTCAAATTTCTGTAATAGATTTTAAACTTTATGTCTAAAACATAAGGTTCAAGGTTGATTGGGAAAATTTGACAGTTTCGGGTAGCTTGTTGTGCTGGGCTGCTGGCGTCTGTACATTCAGATTTTTATTTTTGTAACGCCCCGACTTACGAATTATAGGTCGTCGTCGGTTCGAACCCAGCCAGGTGCTTTACTTTGTCTCAATATTTTCATTACCACTGCTCTCAAAACGGTGAAGGTAAACATCGTGAAGAAACCGGCATGTCCTAGAACCAAAAATTCGAAGACATGTGACATCTATCAACCCGCACTGGGCCTGCGTGGTAGATTATAGCCCACTCCCTCTCGATGTGAGGAGGCCTGTATCTCAGCAGTGGAAACATTATAGGCTGCTTATCCAGATTTTGCAGCGAAAAGAATGCATATTAAAAAGTGAGGAAAGTTCTATACAGAAGTAGATATCTACCGAACCATACTTTATTGATGATGACCTTCATAAAGGTCAGGTGCGTTATGTAAACCAAGTACTTACATGGATGTCGTGATGCAGTGGTCTTACATATCGTAAGAACGCTTCAATTCCGGTGCATTGTCTGCTATAGAAAAATGACGTCTGGATGTCGTGATGCAGTGGTCTTACATATCGTAAGAACGCTTCAATTCCCGTGCATTGTCTGCTATAGAAAAATAACGTCTGGATGTCGTGATGCAGTGGTCTTACATATCGTAAGAACGCTTCAATTCCGTTGTATTGTCTGCTATGGAAAAATAACGTCTGTCACTTAACTTTATGAATCATAGATGTCAAAAAAAAGAAATGTCGTTTACTCACAACAGCTGAATCTAAGTGAATGATTACAAGTTATACAGATAACTGGCAGCCCTGTGCTGCTCCTATTGTATTTCGATTCTCATGCGCGAACATCAGGTCGATTCTCAAAACTTATTCTTTTGTGTGAACGTAGAAAGAATTTTAATGCTTCCGTTTGAACTTGGTTTACAATCTCACAATAGAACATCACTTTATTGCGTAATGCCGACCCATTTGATAGTCGACAATCATTTTCTTGGCTCATTTAAGTTTCTGTCCATGTAACTTAGTGCTGTCGTGTTATTCGTATTTGCATAGTAGGACTCAATGTGTTGTCACATGTCACATTTACTGTTCGGTAAAAGCACGATTCGAGGAAGCGCGGTGTTTGTTATGCTTTACAAAGAACAGCTATTATAATAAAAATGTTAGCGCTTGAGCCACGTTTATTGTTGTGCTAGCTCAGTCGGTACCCACTGAACACATATACAATTTCAGTAAAATGTAAAACAGCAAAGTCTGCATTAAATGCAACCCTATTTGAATATCATCTGACGAAAACTGGTTACGCAAATGCCTTAGGCAGTAGGTTACAAACTATTACAGACCGACTGCACCTGCGCTAAAAACCACCTTTACACGAATTCCCTAATCGTATTATTACTTCTCTGACCAAGTAATAAGTAAAAGCGACAATCCAACGGCGCATTATAAAAATCTCTACAATTAAACACGTTATATGTATGTACGTTTAGCGGACCGTGGGAACGTGCGCCGGAGTCGAATCGACGAATCCATGCAAAATCCTGTTTCGCTCCAACATTCACTACCTGTTGTAAAATAGAATAGCGAGGTTTATGTGATGCTTTTATAGCTATTAAAGTTTTATTTTTCTGGTGTAAGTACTTTCTACTGGGTATGTTATGTGCTTTGGATGTTGTGGGGTACTTCACCTAGTCGAGGGAATGGGATTTTTGAATGAGCATTCCAGTGTGCAAGTTGGCCCAACGTCCTTGGTCCAATAAGATGTTGTCAAGTCTTTTTCTCTAAATTTTAGAAGTTTGTCTAAGTTTCTCATAGCTTGCTGTGTAGTGTTCAGCGTTGTATTTCGGAAATGTGAAATTTCTTTTAATTTTTGACATTTAAAACTCGTCCTTGGTAAAATGGTAGTGTGCTTTTCTGAGTTTTAATAGTCCCTCTGCAAAATCCTTTTTAGATAATCGTGCATTCAACAAATGTGTCATGGGTTCTCGGTTAGAATTCTGAACTCGTGAACTATCGGATGACTCAGTGCACAATGCAACTGTATTGCATAGCTTTACATGAATATTAGTAGGTGTTGTTGCGTCATGACAACTTACTTTGGCTGTATTGAACCTGTTTCGAGCAATCCCAAGTGGTGTTGACATAAATTGCATTGGTACAAAGCATTAAGTTTGAACTGTTGACATAAATTGCATTGGTACAAAGCATTATTAGTATTCAGATGTACAGACGCCAGCACATCAAGCTCCCCGAAACTGTCAAATTTTCCCAATCAACTTTGAACCTTATGCTTTAGCGATAAAGTTGAAAATTTATTAAATAAATTTGACAGATTGTAGCTTGTTGTGCTGGCGTCTGTACAAGGTGCCCAGGGAGCTTATGCTTCTGGTTTTGACAGTCAAAACCGCTTTGGCAAACCAGCTATTCAGAATAACATGCTTGTAAGTGGGTTTGAATCGCAATTCATAGCGAATAATGATTCAGTCCTAATGTATCCGATACTTTTGTGGTAAAAAAAACGGAACGCACGCTAAGCCGTTGGTCCTGCGCCTGATCTCTCTCCGGTCGTGTCAGATTGCATGTCGTCCCATCGGACTATGAGAGTGAGGGAAGAGAGAGTCCATCTGTGTCTCTGCACGTAATTGTCCACTATAATAACACCCGCGCTTGAAGGCTAGTCTGCTGTAATTGGTCGCCATGGCCGAAAATCGGTCTAGACTGTAGGACAATTATTATTGGTATACTTTTGGGGTAGCATTGTTCTTGTCTGAAGTTCTTAACTTTGATACATAAGTATAATCAGCCTATAATTTTCCCACTGCTGGGACACAGGCCTCCTCTTTTTAAGAGGGAGTGGGCCATAATCCATCATGCGGGCCCAGTGCGTTGCAATCGGTTGAACCTTTATGCAAATAGTTTTGTTTCGTAATATGGTCATGAACCTACTCATATAAAAGTTATGCTCCTGGAACGTCACTTTGAACCTAAAACAAAACATTCGATACTTTTTGTACCGAATAATTTAAAACATTCCTTGCAGGTGAAGTCGCAAACCCAGCTAGTTATTTACAAGAATACGAAGTGTCAACAACAGCTTTATGCCCATACATAAAGCTTAAAACTACCTCCACCATTTCAGCAAGACTTTGCACATTACGACACGGAATATTTAAACGTGTTTTATTACTATAGTTCACGCCATTACTTATTCTATAGTCCTTGCATTAAGAGCTAAGATTCTAGGCTCACAAATATATATGCGATCCTTCGCCTAGTATGCGAAATACCCAAATATTCTGCGAATCGAATTGCGTATTTGTTTCGGAATGTCTCTGGCTTTATGGTCATTAGAGACTACGAATACAGATTATTTTAGTCCCTACATTCCATAGTTGTTTACTGACTTCTAACTTACATTTGGATTATTAACTCTGGCTGGCTTTTCTTCTCACCATGACATGAGCTATATTTAAGCTCGGCACGACACTTGGAAGCCGAAGAATTTGCTTTATAATTTGAATTCGAGGAGATTTGTAGCAATTGTAGACAACGTACTTATCTAAGTATTTTAAAAACGGCACTAACATGATTTATTCTAAAGTTAAATGCTAGATATCAATTTGGCGTCCTATTTCGGAAGACGCATGGGTGGACCATCTACAGAAGCTTGCGGGGAAGACCTGGATGAACGTCGCATGGACCAGGGAAGCATGGCATAAAAGAAGGAGGCTTATACTCAGTATAGTGGGTGAAACAGGGCTGCCAATAGGTAATGATGATTGTGATGAGATATTGAACAAAAAAAGGTTGAGAAATCTTGTTTAACCATAGCAAATGTCCTTACTGCATCAAATCCATAGAATCAAGCTTCACAAGTGAGCAGTGGTGGCCTAGTGGTAACAACAGCCGCGACTTACGAGTAGGTTCGAACCCAGACAGGCGCTTTACTTTGTGTAAATTATTTCATCACCACTGCTCTCAAAACGGTGAAAGAAAACATCGTGAGGAATTCGGCATGTCCTAGCACCAAAAATTCGAAGACATGTGACATCTGCCAACCCGCACTGGGCCCGCGTGGTGGATTACGGCCCACTCCCTCTCACAGAGAGGAGGCCTGTGTCCCAGCAGTGGGAACATTATAGGTATTATACAAGCTTCCACAAAAGGTCAAACCGATCGTTCAAAATGAGAAAAAAGGAAGGATAAATTCCTGACATTTGGCATTTGTAACGTTCCCCTATCATTACCGACGAAGCCAGGTGCTCGAACATCAGGCATGGCACGTGCACACGACATCTGCCGAGCAAAAAAAGAATTTATAATAGTATATTATATTCACTTACCTTTATACCCTGAGACATCTGTTTTCTATCGTATATGCAATAGAAAGGATGTGTCGTGAGATTAGGGATGCGGCTTTGAACGTCGCCAGCTGATTCAGCCGGGGTTGTTTTTTTTTTTTATTACGAATGACTAATGAGTTGCTAAAGTCGTTGCGATCAGCTGTGTTTATAAACAGCATTTTTATATCAGTTTGCAGCCGTTTTGTTAATTAAAATAATTACGACAGAGAAAAGGTGGCAACTTTTATTAGCACAACGTTTTGTAAATTATCTTGATTCTTGCGTCGTGAATTTTAAGCGATTTTGTATCAATATTTCGATAACACTTTTAGGGTTCCCTTTTATATAGTTCGAAAACATCGCATATAATATGCATGCAAGCAAACTCGTGCTACCTACATAAAAAAAAGGCCATCAAATCTCGCATGCGCTGCTGTTATTAATAGACTCTAACAAATTGCGATCCCACCTTTGGAGCTTTGCTTCCATAGAGAAAAAATGACTATTTTTGAAAATAGATTTTTGGGTCACATAAAAAAAAAACAGGACAGATGTTTCTTATTTTGCGGTGGAGAGTAGCAAAGGTGTGGGGTATTACACTGCCTTCTGTCGTTTATGGTCAATTTGGATCTGTGTGTGTCCATAGATGGAATACTTTTATTGTCTTTGGTGTACGAATGGTGCAACGGACTCGCCATTGTGAGTACTATGGGTAATACTGACCGTTGTGTCATTATCATCATGTTCCCACTGCTAGGACACAGGCCTTCTCTCTGTGAGAAGGAGTGGGCCGTAATCCACCACGCGGGCCCAGTGCGGGTTGGTAGATGTCACATGTCTTCGAATTTTTGGATCTAGGACATGCCGGTTTCCTCACGATGTTTTCCGTCACCGTTTTAAGAGCAGTGGTGATGAAATAATTTACACAAAGTAAAGTGCCTGTCTGGGTTCGAACCTATGACCTACATACAACTCGTAAGTCGTGTCCGTTACCGCTGGGCCACTACTGCTGTTTTTTTAAATCAGTTTTAGAAATCTTTGATGCCATCTAACAACTTGGCTTTAAACTTTAAGTACAAGAATAGATAGGTTTATACCCTAGTAACCCCCTAGTGAGTAGTCTCTAGGAGGCAAAGGGTTCGTTCGAGGGCTTGGTCTATGAAAGGCCCCGGTCTAACAAAGGCCTCACGTACATACAATAATTATGCAACCTAGCTATAACTTTTTGTAAAACTAAGTGAGGCTTGTAACAGAATAACTTTTTTGCTGCCAGCTTTAAAAAGTTTGTCATTACAGGTTTTATTACGCGCTAACAAAAGTAGTTTAAGCTAGCTAAACTAAGTTTTATGTAAAAAGTTAAAGTAATTTGACTCCTGTTTAATGGACGACTTTTACCCAAAATGGTTCTATTATTTATTTAATTATACTCGAAAAGCTAATAAGGGCAATAAAAATCTAAATGCGTATACTTAACTCCTTTTTAGGGTTCCGTAGTCAACTAGGAACCCTTATAGTTTCGCCATGTCTGTCTGTCCGTCCGTCCGTCCGTCCGTCCGTCTGTCCGTCCTCGCTTAATCTCTGTGACCGTTAGCACTAGAAAGCTGACATTTGGTACCAATATGTATATCAATCACGCCGACAAAGTGGTAAAATAAAAATTGGAAAAAAATGTTTAATTAGGGTAGCCCCCCTATATGTAAAGTGGGAAGTGATTTTTTTTTTAATTTCAACCCTAACGTGTGATATATTGTTGGAAAGGTATTTAAAAATGAATATGGGTTTACTAAAATCATTTTTTGATAATGTCAATAATTTCGGAAATAATCGCTCCAAAAGTAAAAAACAATGTGTCCCCCCCCCTCTAACTTTTGAACCATAAGTTTAGAAAATATGAAAAAAATCTGAAAAGTAGAACTTTATAAGGACTTTCTAGGAAAATTATTTTGAACTTGATAGAAACAACAGTTTTTGTACAAAAAAGACAAAAGTTGTACAAAATCATTTCTGGACTAAGTTTGTAGTATAATCGTATATGCAAGCATTTTTTTTTTAACTTCGTTTACATATTTTATTATCCTGAACGTATCTTTTTTCAAACAAAAAAAGAATTATTAAAATCGGTTCTCGCAATCCAAAATTACCACCGAAAACTTCTGGCACATCTATGTACTAATTAGTAACCCAATTCCCCGAGAGATGGCGCTGTAGGTACTTATTACATTAGGTCGGGTATTATCGAATTGTACGTGGGAACACTTATTGTGACGGACGGGAAACTACGGAACCCTACACTGAGCGTGGCCCGACACGCTCTTGGCCGGTTTTTCGTCTTAATTGCGAGCCATAAAACTCCTCAAGATCACGATTTTATGTAATAAAAAAATGGGCGGATTTTGAGCTTTTAAAAAAGACTCACCGAATTTCTTGTTTCCTGTTCCAATTTAAAAATTATATAAGCTAGAAGAAGTACTGAATGAGATATTCAAACTTTGATACCAATTTGATCATTCTTCCACTGATTTTAATTCGGATATTATAAATATTCCGTTTGTGTGTATTTCCGTTTAATTAGTATATCATGTCTATAGATTCTCTAGCATGATGCCTATCGCTGGGAGAGCACAAGACTTTTTCAATCTTTACACCTACGTAATATGTATGATTTTTCATGAATACAATAAACGCTTTTCGCCTTGATACCGGAGGAAATGCACGTAACTCATATGTACCCTGTAATCTTTTTCCACTGGACTTCCAGGCATAGCTTTTAAGCCCCTTCTTAATACTGTAACTTTTAGTTTACCACTTTCAAGGACGCTATACGGCTATAATCGTCATACGTAACAATAAAACTACTTTTTATTTTTCCATATCCTGCAATAGTCCTACACCAACCGGGAGTTATCCTTGGGTGCACTTGCATAGCTTACAGGGATAATCGTCGATTGGTGCGGCATTTCTTTAAAATTTCCTAAGGGGCCTCTGCGAGTTGGCTTCGGACCCTCGTACGCCTTCCAAAGGACCGGGACCCCATGGTCCCGAGATATATAAATTCAAAAACTACTGTCGTTTCGCGTTTAGCTGTTAACCTCTTTAAAAGGCATCTCATCGAACTCCATCATTAACAATAATTTATTTTTGTTCCAGGATTGTTACGGCTCCGAATACGAAGACCGTGCTATAGCAGACGATGTGAAGAACTACGAGCTGATATCTGGATATCAGAACGACACACACACTACTGTAGAGTTCAGAAGACAGCTGGATACATGTGATAAACAGGACTTCGTTATTGGGGTAAGTAGAAATGATTAAACCTGCAAATACTTTTGCTCAATTTTTGTATGGAAGGTCTTGAGGTGCTTCTTTGGCCATACGGCCATAGCACACGGATTCTAGAATGGAAAATAAAAAATCCTTGTTTCGTAGCATTTCTAGTCAGCTGGATCATTATACAAATCTTCAGCCACATTTTTTGTAACGTTGTTTATAAGAGTGGATTTTGAAACATGGCAATGGCATAGCATAGAAAACTACATTTTGGAATGGGCGACTAGAATCAATTCTATTTTAAGATAATTTTTGACGTTCAAAAGTGCCTTTTATGTGAAATAAATGCTTTGACTTTGACTTTGACATAATCAGCCTATAATGTTCCCACTGCTGGGACACAGGCCTGTCTTCGAGAAGGGGCTGTAATCTACCACGCAGGCTCAGTGCGGGTTGGTAGATGTCACGTCTTCGAATTTTCGGTTCATGCCGGTTTCCTCACGATGTTTTTCTTCACCGTTTTGCGAGAGTCGGCTAGATCAGGATGCAAATCTTCAGCCACATCTTTTTAACATTTTTCATAAAAGTGGATTTTGAAAAGTCTTCAACGTCTACACAACAGAATGTTGTACAGTGGCGTGCATTGCATATAGGCATTTAAGCAGTGCCTACCTCGATATATCAACATAAGCCTGTCAATTGCATTTTAGTGTGCGTGCCCCACAATTAAAAAACTCACTAAATTATAATACTTACCTAACAAAAAACAAAATCTTCATACAAACACGCGCGGCAGTAGGCAGTCGCCGGACGGCCTATTCGGCTCCCGTACTATTCGCACATTGTCCTTGGTCTTTACTCGTTCAAGCTAATACGACAAAATTAAAAATACGTACGTCTCACGCGTAATACTATGACGTCCGACCTTCGCAATTTATCACCCTTAAGTAGGCATGCCTACTCAAATAACCACACTTTTGACCTCACTTTTTTTCTGATTAGTGACCGCGTTTGCCTAGACTAGACCAGCCTAGAGCCTACCTATTCTGAAAACCAATGCACGCCACTGATGTTGTATAAGGTGTAAGTAACTTAAATGTAGTTAGGAAAACCTGGTATCAAATATTTATGCAGATTTGGTATCGCAACTTTCATCATTTTGTATTTGTTAGTGCAAAAGTTCGTGGGTCTTAAATACGCCTCGTGTAAGAAATATTTTTTTTTACAAAAAAAAAAAAAAATGGTACGGGACGCTATAAAGGACTTCATAAAACTGCAATAGCTACAAAGGGGTTTGAAGGTTTTGGCCCTAAAATCAGCCGCCATTTTGATTTTTTTTCAGAATCGCGGTGCACAACAAAAGTTATATATTTAGATAGAAGACACTTATACGAACAAAAAATGTTACATAACATAATATCCTAAAGCGTCAGGTTTCGGAGTTATTCACCGAAATATAAGTCGAAAACAACAAGGATTTTTTTGTTTTTTTCCCTCCAGGTAAGCATATTGAACTGTTGAGGTAATAGAAACGTTATGAAACCTTTATGGAGAAGAAACAAATGAAGAATAGACATTTTTTAAATAAATAATTAAACACGGCAATTTATAGTTCGTTTTATAATCCCAGAGACTAATCTGACAAGTGTAAAGTCAAACTTCTATACTAAAAAAAAACGAAAACACAATAGACTTAAATGTCAGATTAGTCTCTGGGATTAAAAAACGAACTATAAATAGCCGTTTTTAATTATTTGTTTAAAAAATGTCTATTCATCATTTGTCTCTTCTCCATAAAGGTTTCATAACGTTTCTATTACCCCAATAGTTCAATATGTTTTCCTGGAGGGAAAAAAAACAAAAAAATCCTTGTTGTTTTCGACTTATATTTCGGTGAATAACTCCGAAACCTGACGCTTTAGGATATTATGTTAATTACATTTTTTGTTTGTATTAGTGTCCTCTATCTAAATATATAACTTTTGTTGTACACCGCGATTCTGAAAAAAAATCAAAATGGCGGCCGACCTTAGGGCCACCCTCCATACAAAAATCTTCTAACCCCTTTACACTATTCTTCACAGGATGAAACAACACAAATCCTCTGGGCGTTAGGACCAGACGGGTCTGACGGACAGCTACCAAAACACGTGAAGAGTGGAGCCAGGCCGTTGAGACTCCTCCAGCCTGTGTCCAAGCCTGAATCCATACCGCTCAACCATTGGGATGTGAGGCTGACTAATGTGAGTATGAAAAAAGAATTTTGAAAATCCGTCGACAATTGGCGGAGTATTCGATGAACAAACATACAAAAAAAAAAAGACGGGTTGCACTCCGGGAGTGCCGGCAGAAGTGAAAACTTGAATATTAACGTTGAAATAAATCAATTATTGAATTAATATAACTCATTTTTTTCACTATTTCTGCGTCCCTTTTTTCATTAATAGATGCACTTTGTTGAATTTCCATATTTTAAACACTTTATATACACGAATGTTAAGTACGAATACACAGCAGTGTGTCCACGTCCACTTCCACTTCCACTTCGACTTCCACTTCCACTTCGACTTCCACTTCGACTTCGACTTCCACTTCGACTTCCACTTCGACTTCCACTTCGAATTCAACTTCGACTTCCACTTCGACTTCCACTTCGAATTCCACTTCGAATTCCACTTCGACTTCCACTTCGACTTCCACATCGACTTCTACTTCGACTTCCACGCCGACTTCCACTTCGACTTCCATTTCGACTTCCACTTCGACTTCCACTTCGACTTCCACTTCGACTTCCACTTCCACTTTGACTTCGACTTCCATTTCCACTTCCACTTTGACTTCCACTTCCATCCATCCATCCATCCATTGTGTGTCAATAAACTTTGTTCACTTCGGTTTGCGCCGCCGTAGAAAGAGGGGGGGGGCAATGATTTCAAAAGGAGTAATATTATATGTCAATGGGGGGGGGGGAAATCTCTCCTGACGGTCACGTGTCCTGACGCGAGTTTAACATTTTTTACCCATTACAAAAAGTGTTCAACGCCGCTAAAGAAGTTTTCACTTCAAAAAAACATACAAACATCCGAACTCATCTCCGAGTACCTCCTCCTTTTTGTGAAGTCGGTAAAAAAATACTTCGTTTCTTCTTGTCTTTTTAGTTAACCCTGTTAATCAGTCATGCCTATGTGTGTCTGATACCCTCATAGATATCAGTGGTTAGGAGGGTCGGTTGAACAACTGAATCAAACGGGCGTAAAGAGCCGAGGTGTAGACTTGTGTTAAAAAACTGGAACTCAAATAAGAGCAAAGGTAAGGTAACAAAAAAAACCGAGTGTGGTTATGACCACACGACTGAAGTGAAACTTCAAACGTATTTGGCTATGAGAGGAAGAGAGAAAGAAATTGTGTGCGCGCACTGCTTTCTCTTGCTTATTTCCCCACTCAACTCCCGTTCGCCTCGCCCGATCACACTTTTCGTAACGCTTACGTCACGCGTTCGCCAGCTTACTCCCCAAGTCAAGCGTGCGTAAAGAAGTTTCCATTCAAAAATTGGATATATCTGTGACCCATCTAGACCCATCTAGGAAAATAAAAGCATTACTACAATAAGCATTGCCATAATATGAAGAAATTCCATTCGATGTATAGGACTATCGTTGCAATGGCTTTTCGGCGAAACGGACGCTCGTGAAATGTATCCATGAGAATAGGTGGCAGATGGAAACAACTGCTCATTCCAAAGTTCCTTTTTATTAATGCCAATTATAACATACAAACATACATATCATATTGCTAACTTAAATTACTTAGTTACTAGAATATTAATGCTTTGAGGACATCCTTACATTCGAACTAATGGCTATTCGAAATTGTGGTACATCGATGCTATGGAATTTCGGCAATTCGGACGTTCGATTTGATGATTTCGGGGAATTAACCATCGGGCATATGACATTCGAAACCAAGCAGTAAATTCTTATTTAACAGACATGCATTACACATGTAGAAAACCTACCTTTATTGCACAACGTAGATAAGTGCACACGGAGACACATGAAGCTATACCTTTCCAGTTTTAGTTGACCTCGCATCATATAGGTTTTTCGTACAATCAGAAGTCAGCTTAAATACTGGTTATGTATAGCTTGATGTGTAGCCGTACGTACCTACAACAAAATAAAAACATAATACTCATAACATTATCCATTTTTCCATCCAGCTCACAATCCCCTACGTAATGGCAACACTATTCTGGTGCAAGATCTTCAAAGCTCCTGACCTACCGAAAAAACACCACATTGTAGGCTACGAGCCGCTTATTGACAGCCGACCAATCAGGAACAACGTACCGGTTCAAGACCCGAACAGCATGTCGCCAGTACATCACATGGTGCTGTACGAATGTGCTGAAGATGATGATAAGCATCTGTGGAATGGGTGGGCAGAAGGCGACGGGTATTTTGGACCTAATAGGCCGAGTGCTTGGGCGACTTGTGCTACTCCTCTTGCGGCTTGGGCGATTGGGTCTCAAGGTAAGAGGCACAGTTTGGTTTTTATTGTGAAAATACAGGCCGACCGCTTAACTGAGACGTTATCTGAGGTAGCTGCGCGGTGCGGGATGGGTGATAGTTGTCACAAGTTGACGAATCACTAAGCTCTCGCATCACGTCACCACACCCCTCCCGCACCGCGCTGCTACCTCAGACAACGTCTCAGTTAAGCGGTCGGCCTTTATCATTATTGAATAAATCATTAACTGAAATTATTATACACAACAATTTTAACCACGCGTCAGATATTTTTGTTTCATCGCAAGTTCGTAATTAACACCTTGTCTACTTCAAAATCTTGAACAATAATGAGCCTTAAAATCTTCATAAACATCTAATTAGCAAGTTAATTAATTATCCTAATAATTTCAGGTGAATTCCTTCCTGAAAATGTCGGAATACCTCTGGGCGAGAGAGGCGGGGTTTCGTACTACATGCTGGAAGTTCATTATGATAACCAGGAGCTGCATAATGGTGAGTTTGAGCTTTGTATCACACTAATATTATAAAAGCGAAAGTTTGTGAGTGTGTGTGTGTGTGTGTTTATATTTGTTACTTCTTCACGCTCAAACGGCTGGACCAATTTTAATAAAATTTTGTATGGAGGGAGCTGACACCCTGGATTAACATATAAGCTACTTTTATCCCGATATTTCCACGGGATCGACATTTACGGGGGTGAAATCGCGGAGCGCAGCTAGTTACCTAATTTAATAAAGAAGACACACACACACACATACGTAAAGGCACGCCTTCGACCCATGGGGGTAGACAGAACCAATAGAACGCCACCTGCTACGATCATTATATAGGTACTTCTGTTCCTTTGTTTTCAGCACTCTCGTCTAACTAGCTTTGAAATTTGTTGCATATAATTTGAGTCTTATGATGACACATCAATAGATCTCAAATTGCATTTATCGAAGTCCAACAGCACACGCCACGCGCCCGCCTCATGCCTACCCCGCGCTCACCCTGCACACGCGCTGCGCCCAACCCAGGTGCCACATCTCACGTTGTGACATCTGAAGCCATTATTAGGTCCAGTGAACGAAGTAGTCCAGAGCGCGGGTGTAAAGCGGGCGCGTGGCGTGTGCGGGTCCTGTGCGCGGTCGGCGGGGGTTATCTGAACACGCCCTAACATCTGATCATACATGCACACCGGTTGCGAATACTACGCACCTGTCCATTCTGAAGAACATCACCAATAAGGGCTCCAACACATAAACACGATACGACGTCGCGTCGTGCTACGACGAATATCGATACCTTTGGGTAGAAAGGTCGTATAAACCATTTTGGCCAAATTGAGTTATATATACCATTTTTCTCAGAATTTTTTTCTCTATCGATCTGTATATACGAAATGCAGAAATTCGCACAAAAATGGTTAACACGACCCAGAAATTTTCGGTCATAGCCTCTTAAAAAAGGTAAATTTTCAATGTAAAAGCCGAATGTTTTTTTTTTTGTAGTTTTGTTATGATGTAATGACCATAATTTATATTAACTCAGGGCGTAAAAATAGTCGTTAATTGTAAATGGTTTATACGCCCTAACGTGTTAAATGCATTACCTAAACATAGTTTAAATTCGACATCGTAAATCCAAAGGCAGTTCGCGACGTTGGTGTATAAACCATGTTCATTGCAAGAAGCACTTTACGACCGACACACAAGGCTCGCATTTGGCGCGCAGCGACAAGCAGAAGAGCGAGCGGGATAGACAGATACCGGCGCATTTGTTTACTCGATACCTTTGGGTAGAAAGGTCATATAAACCAAAACCCGACTTTTCAGGAGAGCAGAAAAACTATTTTTTTTTTACATAAAAATTCATAACTTTTTTGTTTTTGAAGTTATAAAAAAATGATCTATGAGAAAGGTTCTTACAATTTGCAAATGAAAAAAGTTAAATCATCAAAACCTATCTATCTTCTTTAGTTTTAAAGTTAGCTTGGATTTACGCCTAAGAAAAAATCAATTCTTGGTTAATACACCCCATGAAAATGTACTTTAAAAAAACTGTATAAGTCGTATATCCATTTTTGGTAAGCTTATGGTCACATTTACTGTCGTAAAAACCCATATATGTAGTTTTTTTTTGGATTAAAAACCATTTATAATCATAGATCAATTGAATTCTGACTAATAAACAATCCTGTTACCCTAGGAATTAGTAGGAACTCAATTATTATTATTCTAATACCCAATAACGGTCGATACAAATAAAATAAAACTACCTGAAATACGAAATCAACATTTATTAAGTATTACAATACCTTGTAATGAACATTTACTATTATTTCAATAATGGTACAACATACCTAACAGGTTTAACATTTTTAAATTGAAAAAAATATTTATAACAACTTAAACTGAAAAGTGAAATAAAAAAATCTACTTAATCATAAAAAAACAAAAATTATTCTATTAAAAATTAACTTCTTCTAAATTAAAGTAATCAGGCATTTTAGTCATTTATAAAATTATGACTTGATCGTTTTTTTAATTTTTGTACATATTTAGATGTACTTAATTCAATAAATTATTGAATAATTTATTGAATAATAATTAATAATTAATTATAATAATAATTAATAATTATTTATAATTAATAATTTATTTATTCAGTAATTTATTGAATTGCAACTAAATAATAAAAATAATAAGAAAACAATCAAGCACTAAACGTAACTAACTTATGTACAGTCGAGTTCATTAATATATTGGCAGTGACAATGTTTCAAAATATTGTAAGCATTAAAATGATCATATAGTTCTATACAAACTTAGACAGCAATAAAATGTTTTCATATAAACTGTTCATAAGTATGTTACGGTAGTGCAGTCAAAAATATCTGACTACTCTTCGGAACATAAATATCTAAATACTCTAGTGTTCAATATATTTGTTGCAACCTAGGATTCATAAATATCTATACAGCTTTGAATATTCAACTAAATGGCCTTTACCATAAAATTTATTTTTGCTTGCCGGAGCAGAAGTTCGAGTAATAATGCAATATTGCCGTTGAAGGATGTCATAACTGACAACTTCAAGTTGATTTTGTTTCAAGATCTTTTTCATAGAAAAATAATTGCATAGATATTTGTGAACCTAACTTTGCGCTAAATAATATGAACAAGGGATTGCGCACAATTTTTAGAGTCTTTATCTGTAGTAATATTATTGATTTAATGTAGTCACATATTTATGATGTCACAGATTGTTTACAATTTATTGTACGGCGAAGCTGTTTAGAGTTTTATGAAACTTACCATTGCCTATATATTTTTGATTCATGAACATGCTCAGATATTAAAGAACTCGACTGTACTAAAAAGTAACTTATTTATGATATTAATTTGTACCGATTCATAATTAGTTTAAAATTATTTATGAATTGTTACTATAAATTATTTTGATTATTATTATAAATTATTTTAAAACGAATTATGAATTGAGAAACACATTTTCAAAAAATAAAGGGGTTTGAAGGTTTTGGCCCTAAAATCAGCCGCCATTTTGATTTTTTTTCAGAATCGCGGTGCTCAACAAAAGTTATATATTTAGATAGAGGACACTTATACAAACAAAAAATGTAATTAACATAATATCCTAAAGCGTCAGGTTTCGGAGTTATACACCTAAATATAAGTCGAAAACTACTAAGATTTTTTTGTTTTTTTTCCTTCCAGGTAAGCATATTGAACTATTGAGGTAATAGAAACGTTATAACACCTTTATGGAGAAGAAACAAATGAAGAATAGACATTTTTTAAATAAATAATTAAGCACGGCAATTTATAGTTCGTTTTTTTAATCCCAGAGACTAATCTGACAAGTGTAATGTCAAACTTATATACTAAAAAAACGAAAACATAAAAGACTAAAATGTCAGATTAGTCTCTGGGATTAAAAAAAGGATCAATAAATTGCCGTGTTTAATTATTTATTAAAAAAATATCTATTCTTCATTTGTTTCTTCTCCATAAAGGTTTTATAACGTTTCTATTACCTTAATAGTTCAATATGGTTACCTGTAGGGGAAAAAAACAAAAAAATCCTTGTTGTTTTCGACTTATATTTCGGTGAATAACTCCGAAACCTGACGCTTTAGGATATTATGTTACATACCATTTTTTGTTTGTATAAGTGTCCTCTATCTAAATATATAACTTTTGTTGTGCACCGCGATTCTGAAAAAAAATCAAAATGGCGGCCGACCTCAGGGCCACCCTCCATACAAAAATCTTCTAACCCCTTTAGGTGACAAAGAATACAATCATTTAACATAGTCTTGTTTTTTTACTAACCATGGTACCACCATGATTATTTAAACTTACCCCATGGAAATGTGGCTGACTCTCTTACGCTAACCGACGAAGAAGACGAGGAAGAGCTAATTGAATAATACAATTATTATTATAACAGAATAATAACTTTTCCAATTTACGTAATTCCAAATTCCGTTCGTTAGCAAAATATTATTTAGTAAAAAAACAAGACTATGCTACTAAATTTAGGTGACAAAGAATACAATCATTTAACATATTAAATGATTGTATTCTTTGTCACCTAAATTTATTTTAATTCAATAATTTATTGAATTAAGTACATCTAAATATGTACAAAAATTAAAAAAACGATCAAGTCATAATTTTATAAATGACTAAAATGCCTGATTACTTTAATTTAGAAGAAGTTAATTTTTAATAGAATAATTTTTGTTTTTTTATGATTAAGTAGATTTTTTTATTTCACTTTTCAGTTTAAGTTGTTATAAATATTTTTTTCAATTTAAAAATGTTAAACCTGTTAGGTATGTTGTACCATTATTGAAATAATAGTAAATGTTCATTAGAAGGTATTGTAATACTTAATAAATGTTGATTTCGTATTTCAGGTAGTTTTATTTTATTTGTATCGACCGTTATTGGGTATTAGAATAATAATAATTGAGTTCCTACTAATTCCTAGGGTAACAGGATTGTTTATTAGTCAGAATTCAATTGATCTATGATTATAAATGGTTTTTAATCCAAAAAAAACTACATATATGGGTTTTTACGACAGTAAATGTGACCATAAGCTTACCAAAAATGGATATACGACTTATACAGTTTTTTTAAAGTACATTTTCATGGGGTGTATTAACCAAGAATTGATTTTTTCTTAGGCGTAAATCCAAGCTAACTTTAAAACTAAAGAAGATAGATAGGTTTTGATGATTTAACTTTTTTCATTTGCAAATTGTAAGAACCTTTCTCATAGATCATTTTTTTATAACTTCAAAAACAAAAAAGTTATGAATTTTTATGTAAAAAAAAAATAGTTTTTCTGCTCTCCTGAAAAGTCGGGTTTTGGTTTATACGACCTTTCTACCCAAAGGTATCGATATGATGGTATATGATTGTAGTAACTTTTCATTTAAACGTTAAAACGATGCCGCGTCGTAGCACGGCGTGACGTCGTATCGTGTTTATGTGTTGGAGCCTTCAGGTCACTATATTATGTATGTTTTTCTTGGGCGTCTCCTAGCGTTTCCGTTCACATCTGCTTATGGGATTCTGATTGTAATGAATCTGCTATTTCGTCAATAACGAGAAAAACAGTTGATGAAAAAATAGCTTTTACAAATTATTTTTGTCACGTTTTAAATATTAATTTATTTTAATTAATCAGTGTTGCGGTGAAGCACCAATGATTTTGTCAAATATTTTTGTCTTTTGGTTTGAAAAGGTCTGTTATTTCTCATTTAATTTTTGTTTTTGTCTATCCTGCATTCCACTAAGAAACACCATCTTTATTCCGCAGTCCTCGACAGTTCAGGCATCCGAGTTCACTACACATCTTCACTCAGGCAACACGACGCAGCTCTCGTTGGCGCCGGCATTTTAATATCAGCGTTGCACGTGATTCCGCCTAAACAGAAGCAGTACAGAACCGTTGGAATCTGCAGCACTGAGTGTACTCAGGAGGTTGGTAACAAAATTTATATTCCATTGATAGTGTGTTACGCAATTACCCCAAAGGTGTTTGTAAAACCATTCATAGTTTAACCATTGTGGAGTAGGTACAGACGCCAGCACATCACGCTACCCGAAACTGTCAAATTTTACCAATCAACCTTGAACCTTATATGCTTTCAAGATAAAGTTGAAAATGTATTAAACAAATTTGACAGATTGTAGTAGCTTGATGTGCTGGCGTGTGTACCTAAAAGCCAAATATTCAATGAACACAGGAATCGAATATTTAAGTTATGAGAAGGAACAGACAACAGTTACTCTATTTTATATTAATTTTATCCTTTGCGTCTGCTGATCACGATCTCTTCCAGAAAACGAACATAAACGACATTTTTGTTTACAGACATTACCAGAAGACGGTGTCAATATAGTATCAGTCCTTCTACACGCCCATGGAACAGCGAGAAAGATTTCCCTAAAACATATCAGAGGCACACAGGAACTACCCAGAATATCAGAGGTAACTAAAAATATCTTTTGGAAAAAGTTTTGCAAAATATTATAACTAAGTTGAAAGCCATCTATTATCTAAATTGTACACTATTTCAAACAACTGCTAGCGTTCCCTCTTTACGAAAACGATACTAGATGGCGTTGTATTCCTAATGTAACAGCTTGACATAATAGTTTTTCTCAACGGCAATAGATGCCGCTATAATTTATTTTTGGTAACTTTTTTCAGGAAAACTTCTACGATTCGCATTATCAACAGTCCCGTATTGTACCCCGAGGAAGGAAATTCATGAGAGGAGATACTCTGATCACAGAATGTACCTATGACAGTACTTCAAAAGATAAGCCTATTTTGGGAGGTTATTCCGCTAATCAGGTAAAACACTAGCTTTTATTTGTTTGTGAACTATTACAATGCTTTTCTTGAATGTGAATGATACTTTTACCACACCCCGGACACTCCATACAATGCTCGCAAAATAATTACCTACTACTACTACATTAAAAAATGACGTTTGTATACGTATGAATGTGTGCGTGAGGTACTTGTGTTTGCGAGCGCTCTTGTCAAAGAACTGCGACGAATACGCCGAAGTGCGGGGTGAGGTGCGGTAACTGATGTTAGTGCGGGGAAGGGAGTGGCCTTTCTGTACGTAGTACTTTAAGTATTCTGTGCTTTTACTGTACTCATGGTTTTACTGAAGTAGCTATATAGTAGATAGGTATGTAGTGGCATCTACACTGCCAAATGTGAACTACGCATCACACTGACGTCATGTTTGTAAATATGTGAGCACCATGTATCTATCAGATAATTAATTTATATGTCATGGTTTCGTTTTTAATTCTTTTACCTATTGTGGTATAGTAATTTTATTTTAGGTGCATCGTCCTCACATATTATTATATTTATAATGAATGTACCTATGCCAAATATTGTAAAACATTTTAAAAGAGTAACGGTGGAGTTTTTGCCCATTCTTCTGCATACGAAAACTACCTTTTGGAAGGGGCGACTAGAATCAATTCTATTGTATTAATGTGATTTTTGACGTTCAAAAGTGCCTTTTATGTGCCTATTTGAAATAAATGCTTTGACTTTGACTTTGTCACGCAAAATTCTGCATCGCGCAAGCAAAGTTTACCGCGCAACTAGCATAGTTATATACAACAGCCCGAAATGAATAATAGGGCAATTCTGTTGCCCACCAGATACGACACCCGTCGAACTTTACACCCTCGTCCTCACACCTCTCTCGATATGGTTGTTTTTTGAGCCGTGTCAAATATTCAGGTACTAAAAAATCTTTTTTTTTTTCAGGAAATGTGCCTATCATTCATCCTGTACTACCCGAGAACTGAACTCGCTGGCTGCTTCTCCATGACGCCCGTGAAAGAGTTCTTCGAAACGTTTGGGGTCAAGGAGTTCTATGGGTTGAACTTCATGCAAGTTGAGAATATCTTCCTATCATCTGGGTTAGTACCTACATACATACATAATCAGCCTATAATGTTCCCACTGCTGGGACACAGCACAGGCCTCCTCTCAGTGAGAGGGTGGTAGTGGGCCGTAATCCACCACGCGATCCCAGTGCGGGTTGGCAGATGTCACATGTCTTCGAATTTTTGGTTCTAGGACATGCCGGTTTCCTCACGATGTTGCCCTTCACCTGGGTTAGCTTATATTTTTTATTTCGAAGAGAGATTTTATCAGCATAGCTATTCATAACCACACGACAGGCTATCGTATCGAAAATGACACATTTCGATAACCTGATTTGACTTGCCCCGACAGTAAACAGCTGTCGGAAGAATAGCGGGCGTCTATTTGATTTAAACTGACTAAATTTCCGGGTTTTGGACTTGTGAACAGCGCTTAGAGGACTCCTACGAAAACATTGATTTATGTTCGATACGGTACGGAAGCGTATCGAGTGGTTTTGAATAGCTATGCAGCTCAGCATATCAAAATAATGAATGATTTGGGTACTCAAGCGTCTAGGGCACCCTCTATTGAATACAATTTTGTAGGATGTATCGGTTCTTGCTTTTAGAATATACAAAATTCAACCCTTTATAAAGCCCAAGTAATTTATTTATCCAGGTGATATTTATTTAAATGCATTGTGGTTGGTGGAGGAGCTCGTGGCTAAATAATAACAGCCGCACGGGTCGATATAAGGTTAACCTACGTTTGTCGTGGTCGGTTCGCAGATGGGTGACCATCTATTACATATCAAGACCCCTCCGGGCTTTTAGTAGTAGATCTTTACAGTCGTTACGGATAGTCAGAAGCCTGAAGGTCTGACAACCAGTCTTACTAAGGGGTATCGTGTTACCCAATAACTGGGTTGTGGAGGTCAGATAGGCAGTCGCTCCATGTAAAATACTGGTATTCAGCTGCATCCGATCAGACTGAAAGCCGACCCCAACATAGTTGGAAAAAAAACTAGGTAGATGATGTTCATCATTCGTGCATCATTCAGTTACCACTAAAGAAAATATAGACGCTTTGACACTTGACAGGTGCCCGGACCTGACCTCTCAGTGCTGCCACCTAGTGAACGTCGTTTCAGAAAACTTTAATTTGTTAACCACCTGCCTATCTATACTTACAAGTCTCTACAACATATTTCAGGACCGGGGAGAATCTGCCACCTCTTGAAGCATCCTCGTCACTGTCAGATCTTGAAGCTCAGAAGCGCATGATGAACGAAACTGGGGGGGAGCAAGGCGTGCAGGGCGATGACCAAGGAGTTGGCTTGATGAGTAAGTATCATATACCTACTACACGAACACAGTCGAAGGTTCCATCGGCTCAAAATCAAAAGTCATTTATTCAAACTAGGCTGAGAATCAGCACTTTTCTAACGTCAAATTTTCAAAAGACAGTCCCCCAAAACGCCCGCCCTTCGCCACTTCCTAGTGCTTTCGCTGGGGAGAAGAAGTGGCGGAACAAACTCCCCAGCAGCACAGCTGTCTGTTCAGTTAGATCTTTAGCAGAGGCAAAAAAATTCGAATTAAATGTGCCTGATCCATTATAACATTTAAAACGTGTTTTCGTAAACAAACGTAAAAAAAATTGTAAATTTGAACATACAAAAAGAAACCATAATAACGGGTAGAACAAGTCACTATCGGCTTCATTATTTTAGATCCTTCAGCTTCTTAAAAACATTTCTCATTTTTCAGAGGAGCTTGTAATCTGGGAGCCTCCAGAATTCCGCAACAAATCGTTCATGGCTCACCTGAACGAGATGCCGTGGGCCGAGCCGCTGTTGACTGAACAGATAGAGAAGACTTTGTACAAAGGCATGCACATGACCTTCTGTAAGAAAAGGGATGATACTTATGCAGTGGTGAGTAGCTTATTAACTTTTACTTGTTTTTGAAGTGAAACTTCTTTACGCACGCTTGACTTGGGGAGTAAGCTGGCGAACGCGTTACGAAAAGTGTGATCGGGCGAGGCGAACGGGAGTTGAGTGGGGGATATAAGCAAGAGAAAGCAGTGCACGCGCTCATTTTCTCTCTCTTCCTCTCATAGCCAAATACGTTTGAAGTTTCACTTCAGTCGTGTGGTCATAAGCACACTCGGTTTTTTTTACTGACTGTTTTAAAATGATAATCAATAACTGCTACATAACCGTACTAAGCAGTAAGATTTGATTTCAATGGTTACTTCCATAATGTAAAGGGGCTTGTGGCTAAGAAATAATAGCCGCACGGGTCGATCGATCAGGTTAAGCTGCACTTGCCGCGGTTGGTCCGTGGATGGGTGACAATCTTTACGTACCAAGACCCCTGCCGTGTCTCGGAAAGCACGTTAAGCTGTTGGTACCGGTTGTCATTCGTGGATCTTTGACAGTCGTTACGGGTCGTCAGAACCCCGAAATTCTGACACCCAATCTTACCAAGGGGTATCGTATTACCCAGTACCTGGGTTGTGGGGATCAAATAGGCAGTCGCTCCATGTAAAATACTGGTATTCAGCTGCATACAGTTAGACTGGACGCTGACCCCAACATAGTTGGGAAAAGGCTAGGCAGATTGATTTTTACTTATTACGTAAAATAATAATATGAATACCTACTTAATAATAATTATTTCTCCTCTCTCTACAGCCAATGCAGATCCAAAGCTACCCGAATTACACAGAGCTGGTATCAAACGAAACTGCCGAAAAGTCCTGCCATTACAAAAGCGTTAGGTTGCCATCAGTAACCAAAACCGCTGGTTCAGCAACCGGTACATTCAGCTGGGCAACCTTGGTCGTATTATGCACAATGTTGGTGGTTACACGGTAATACTGTACATGTTTTAAAAGAGGGTAGAGATGTGTGAGGATTTTTTTTGGAAATATTTATAAGCTGCAGTAATCTCATTCTGAATAATTTTTTTTGAAGGATATTACTAATCTATTGCTTCATATGATCGAAGAATTTGTTCGCTCATCAACATAAATAACGCAATGAATATTGTTGAACTGTCAAAATGTGAGCCTTTGCTGCTGTTAATGTGTTACGCAAACTTCGCTGGTCAAACTGCAAGTCCCACGAGGGATCACCACCATTCTCCTGCCCTGGGGCCGTATTACGAAGTAGTAATGCCATCATGATTCCAGTGCGAAAAAGGGACGGTGCTATCTGTCATGTATAGCTCCGTCTCTCTCTTATACTGGTATCATGATGGCATTAAGCCGTCATAATACGGCCCCGTATCCCGATTTACTTGGGGGTCAGCGCAACATGTGTTTTTCTTCCATACTGCTCTATTAGTCGTCATCTCAGTAGTCACCCCCTTTCTTTCTAACCAGATCATCATTTACACAGTCCATGCATTGTTCTTTGGTCTTCCCCTACTCTTATAGCCATCAGTGGCGAAGGGTGTATTTATGACAAAGCCAAGCCGGAGCAAAAAAATAATTTTCGAAGGGAAGCCGGTGGGAATCGTGTTGTATGGTACCTTCGCCACTGATAGCCATCAACATTAGTTTTAAAAACTTTCCTCACGACATTTTCCTTATTCTTCCTTAACACATGCCCATACCATGACAACCGAAGGATGCGAGATGAAACTCATTAGCGCCGATTGTGTCAACTGACATGTATGCAGGAGCCGAATTATGACGTATTAATGCCGCCATTTTTCCAGTGTGAGAGAGAGACGGAGCTATAGATGGCAGATAGCACCATCTCTTTTCTACAATGGATTCCATTGATGGCTTTAATACTTTATAATACGGCCCCTGGTATTCAAACTGAGGTCAATGATTATAGTCTAGTGAATTCCGAATCATTGAAACAATCGACGCGCGGTCGTGTTTCGCGTCCCGCTCGGGATTCGTTTAAAAGTTTGAACAGTACTTAACAGTTTTGAGGTTGAAATCTCCACTTTTTCTTTTGTAATGCAAACCTTTTATTTTTTTTGTTTTTGCTTTCTAAAATGCTCAAATATCTACGTGTTCTTCTTTTATTAGTGTTTTGTTTTGACATTCTCGGATTTTTTTTTCAGTCTGTGTTTTCATATTACTTACTAGCTGCGCCCCGCGGTTTCACCCGCATAAGTTTCGATCCCATGGGAATATCGGGATAAAAAGTATCCTATGTCCTTTCCCGGGACTCAAACTATCTCTATACCAAATTTCATCCAAATCGGTTCAGCGGTTTAAGCGTGAAGAGGTGACAGGGGAACAGACAGACCGACACACTTTCGCATTTATAATATTAGTATGGATTTCTAGATCTTCAAAGTGTTTTCCTATAATAATTCGTAAGATTGGTAATAATGTAAGTGCCTTAAAACTTCACATTGTGCCTTTACGCCAACATTTTGAACCATTTTAATATGGATTTAATGGCGTAGTTGAAAATAAATGTTTTGTTGGTTGTCAACCGAATATTAAGGGAAATCATAATATTTCTCATAAAGTATATTTTTACCCAATTACTGGAAACGAAGGGTTTTAAAAAAAGTTTAATTGTCTATGTATGGAGGTCCGATGTTAGCTCTTAGACTACTGAGCAGCCTTTTGACAAAAACGAGCTTTGGTTTCGATAATGTTTTTTTGTGGCAACTTTATTTTTATTTAAAGCCATTCGCTCGAGTTTTTCTCACACATCTGTACCCGGAATCAGTCTGAGCCAATGATTTCGTTGTTTTTCGTTTTTTTTTTTTATTTTTACTTTTAAAATGTTTTCGACCGACAAATAAAATAGTGTTATTCAGCCAAATTATGTATCATAATTTGCGAATATTTGTACAGTTATTTTTATGTATGTATCATTAGGGCGTTGAACTGTTTAACGGTTTTATTTTATAATAACTTAAGTACTTTGAGTGGATGTTTTTTTTTGTGATTATTGTACTTATGAGTGTTTCTCGAGTATGTACCCAAACGGTATAATTATTTTTTTATTGATAATATTACGAAACTTTCTGTTGTGTCCAGTGAAGTCATTCAAGTGATGGTTTTTTTTTTTAACCTTTTTAAATTAGAGGTATTTATTACAATTCCAATGTTTAACAACTGGTTTGGAATGGATCAAAAGTTATTTGGATTTTTTAAATAAAAAAAAACAATGTAGAAACGAAATTAAAGTCGGACCTAAAACTATTTTGTTAGGTACTTACAATTAATATTGTAATTTTTTTTATTTAACCAATGTAAACAAAATTAAAGTCAGACCCAAGTAGGTACTATTTTTGTTAAGTACTTGGTTTGACTTTTCATATAATTTCGATTGCAATTATGTCATTGTTACAATATGGCCTATGATTTATAGCCGGTCCGAAGTTAGCGCAGAAGGCTGCGCAATAACATCTTTTAGGAACCAAATGGTGACATGAGGCAAGTGTGAGTGAGTGAACATGCACGACAGTTCAGAGAGCCTATGTTCAGACACAGGTCAGGTTCAGACACAGGTCAGGTTCAGTCACAGGTCAGTTTCAGACACAGGCCAGGTCCAGACACAGCCATGATTCATCGGCCGTATTGTACACCTTTTAGAGCTCCAATGTTATTACTCAAACTGAGGAAATCTGAAGTTAATACCCGAAAAAAATCCAGTTTACTGGATGTGCTATCGAGTTATGGCTCGCCTATATCATTTACATAATAATTATGTATATTCCTATTATGTTCACGAATGTAGCTTAATTAATAAAAATATAGGCATTTGTTGGAGTCAATGTACCGTTTTGAATGAATCTTTGATCCAAAACAGTTTATACTGCTGTAAAATGTGCTTGTTTTGTATAATTATGATTTCTAAGTTATGTTTCACTTTGATTTACCATGATAAATTAATTAAAGCTGTTGATTCAGCGGTTACTTATTCCAAAAACTTATTTAAAAAAAAAACTTACGTACGGGGGACCTCAGGAACGAAGTTTCTTAAGTGATACTCGCATGCACACACACTCGTAATACAGGGTTTATTTTCAAAGACCAGCCAAATTTAAGGATGTGGTACAGACCATCAAACTGAACAAGTTTCTACATGGGACCAATATCGTAATCGCGAAAAATCTATCAACTGTCCCATAGAAAACTTCAATACCTCTACTTGACCTAAGGCGGATCACACACTACGACGCACCACGCGACGGGGCGCAGATAACGCGCCCCCGCGCGTGATTTTTTACATACAAATTTAACAAAAACGCGCTTCCGCGCGTGGAATTTGGCTCCATTTCCCGCACCCTGCCGCGTAATGCGGTGCAGTGGGTGGAGCGCCTAAACGTATGGGACGTCTGAATTTTTATTCGCGATTACGATCTTGGTCCCACGGAGAAAGTTGTTCAGTTTGATGGTTTGTACCACACCCTTACATTTGGTTGGTCTTTGAAGACTAACCCTGTATAATAGAAAGAGAAAAAGAGAGAGAGAGAGAGACAACGTCCCATGGAGGGGGCACAACCCTTTTCCTTCGTGACGAATTCTACCAGCCAATTCCTATCGCAAGCCGCGTTAAGGAATTTCGTTCCAAATAATTTTCTTTCCGTTTATAATTGATTGGCAACTCTTATTTAATTAATTCCTGTATTTGGTTAAGCTTTTTGAAACTTAGGTAACATTTAGGGCTGTGCTTTCTTAGCTTCGTAGTGCCTTGATGTCTATACAGTCAAAGCCTTCAAATAGCCTTCAAGAGTAGAACGTAAGCCACGTCACAAGTGTGACGTCATTATTTTATACAAAGTGAAATTAGGCAACAACATAAAAAAATATCATTCGATATTTTAATTATAATATTTTTGTACAATAATTTATACTTTTATAAAAATATTTTTTTGAAACAACGTCTTCATACGAAGGTAAGGTTTTCGAGTCAAATAAAATGAACAATTGATTGCATTTTACTATTATTTTTATTTATATTCACTCTAATGAGGATTTAGTTGTAAGAATACGCTTAGTAATTAAGTTTTATTTATTTAAAAAAGTCAATAAAAATGTTTCATTAAATTAAATATTGGTTTTTCTTACGTACCTACTTAAATAACTTAAAAGAATTTATGTCCGTGGGTAATATTCTGGATATTTTTGTGTCGTTTGGAAACTAGCCCCAGAATTTGAATTGGAATTAACATTAGAAGTCTGATGTACATTAGAATTGGGATTACCAGTGGGATACACATTAGTACTGGGATAAGCATTGTTATTAAAATTACCAGTAGAACCAATATTATTACTGGGTTGACTTGGAGCAGTAGTAGGACCGAACCTATTAAAAATTCCAGTTGATTGTGTGCCAATAAACCCAGAAGTCGGTGTTGAAAATCTGTTGTTCGCTTGCCCAAAATTAGTGTTCTGGGGTATAGGATCCACGAAGGCATTGGGCCTCTGTGGGTAGGTCTGTGGATCCTTCCTTTGTTTCTCATATGATTGCCAGTTGATAAACCAGAAGGGTTGCTTGTCTATGGGCATTTTGCTGAGCCGATCGATGAGGTCCCGGTCGCCATTTGCTTCAATTGGTAGTCTTTCTGGTATGCCTTCGCCGAAACTGTGAATAAAAGAATAAAATGTTGTAGAAAAGCACTACCTACCAATATACTGTAACCCTTTGACCGCTTGTGTCGCATTTATGCAACACATATTTCCGTGCCCCTACCGCTCGTGTCGTATTTCTGCGACAGAGAACATGGTGTACGTTACCCCAGCAAGAAAGTGTCTCCTAGAGTTATAGGAGTAGAACGTATAATGTGTGCCCTATCTGCTGTAAATGTGCCCCAACATAAAAAATGTGTGCCCCCTGTCGTTTTGGGAAAAAACGGAAAAAACGATTCTTGCTGGGGTAACGTTTTTCTAGCAGGAAAATTCTAAACGAATGATCGGAGAGAGAAAAATTGTGCATGGCCAGAGAGCTTATATGTGTGCCAAAATGTGCCCCCAAAAATAAAATCTGTGCCCCTTCAGGTTTTCGAGATATTGCATTTCCTGCTGGAGTAACGTTTTGATGAATCGTATATCTCTACAACCATTGCATGTGCCCCTGTAGAATAAACATACACGAGTAGCTCTTAATGTGTGCCCCTTTGTGCCCCAATTAGATTTAAGAAAATATTTATAGTTTTCAAGTTATCGCGGTTTTATGAAAACCCGAAAAAACATCGCAACGCCTAAATTAGACAAGGCACAAGTTCGCTGAAAACTGTATTCGGTCCTTCTTGACGCTAATAATAACCATACAAAGTTTCAAAACTGTTCATGCATGCGTTTTTGAATAATCTCGCTAAAAGTCAAAACGATGGTGTCATAACTTTGACGGCAAAATACAAGGAACCGGCTCAATCCCAGATGTGTAGGTGTAAACCAAAATCATGTGCCTTTAGTCAGAAATATATGGTGAAAATATTCAGCTTGGAATGTTTCGCATTAAGTAAATATAAACAAAAAACCAAAATATGTAAGCAACGGCTGGTTATCCGACCAAATTTGAATGACTACTAAAAAGCGACGGATTCATACATATCGATGACCTTCTTTACTTTACTCACCAACCGCTTCACACGTGTTGTGCCTGAGTACACTGACGTAGAAAAGTAATAAGTAATAAAATAAAGTTGTTATTGGATTATATTCAACTAGCTGTTTCTATGACCTTACACATGATTAAGTACATTATAAATAGTAGCCTAAGTGCTATTCCAAGGTAAGCTATCTTTCGATTCAAAATTTCATTAAATACATCCAGTAATTTATGTGTGAACGAAAGAAATACATCCAGATATTTGCCAGGTCTTTGACCCAAAATTTGATTGGTCCCAATGTTTAAAAAAAAATGAAATGTGTGATGAATACCTACTACTAAAAAGAGGTAGCTCTTTTTTGTATATAAATAAAAAGCCCGTACTTGTCTTTATATATATATATATATATTTATTGATAAGCCGTAGGTTAGATAAATTAACAGTAAGTTTTTCATCATTAAGGGGGATGCTCCAACCAGCCCGCAAAATTCAAAATTTCTTGCGTTTTTTGCAATTTGCAGGCCAGTGCTAGGTTGTATGTTGATTAAAATATTATTCGCGGCTGTAAGACGTATGTAGTTACAGAATTATAATCATCAAAATCACCAATACAACCCTACAAGTTCATAAAGGCGTAGGAACAAAAAAAACAGAAAAAATTTGAATTTTGCGGGCTGGTTGGAGCATTCACCTTACTTAATAGAAGATTCCCTTTTTTCGCCTCCCCACACCGCTGCATATATCTCTGGCCCCGCGGCATCCGCTGACGTCGTGTCGCAAGGAGTCGCTTTGTCTAGCTTAGAGAAAGTGAGACAGCTAGTACGCGTACGGTGTTAGTGTGACAGAGACAGTTACGTGTAACGTCGCTCTATTATGAATAATAGGTACGAAGTGTTTATTGACTGGGAAGTGCGTTTGGATTTTTTCTTGGTATTGGTAAACAGTTGCAGTTATGTTATGACGCCAAGGACACTGTTACCAACTGTTACGTTGAGTCACGCAGTTGCACTGATACTGTTTGTTTACTTTTTTTTTAAGTTGGTTGAAAGTGGCGTATTAAGCATTTTATAACAATTATGTGGTAGTAGGGGTGTTGAATTTTATGGCACGATCTGCGGTGGTAAGTATTTAATGGCATTGTTTTGACTTATTTAAAAATACTTGTACACTTATCAAGTACTTGGATTTTTTTCATTACTTTATATACCTACTTATTTATTTTTTAACAAAAAATGTTCTAAATCATGTTTGTTTTGTTTTCATCTGAAAGGATATACATACTTTCCGATTGGTCCAATAGAAATTTCATCAAAATCGATTCAGTAATTTGTTTTCTTTTTTGTTTAATACGTATTTAATTCTCTTCTTGTGCTAGGTTGATGAAATATAACTTCTAGTTACAATGTAAAAAAATAATTCATGACAAGAATTCATGTCCCCAAAACTAAGACTCGACCACAATCCGTCAACACTCAACATGTCACAGTCACAGGGCTGTATCTTTTTAGCCGAAATAGCTAAATACTTGATTAGATTTTTACAGAATGTTCTATGGCAGCTATAACAACAATAATATAAACACCAAGCAGGGAGGAGTGGCATTTTGCCTATTGGCAAGTTGCATAAACTTCTAACTAGATGATGTAAGTAATAGTTTTGTTGATCTATAGAATATAATGTATCTAAAAAAGTTCTGGCGGACCGATCAGGCGGAATATATCTATTTATTCAGGGCTAAATTTTATCACAACTGTATTTTCAACTTAATTGCTAGAGTACTTCTGGAAAAAATTGAGCACAAAATTTTATATCCACGGATATATACAAACTTACATCCTATAAAAATAGTGTAAATTTAATAGATTCAGGAAACTTTAAAACGTAAAGATAATATCAAAATTTCAATTTCGAGTTTTGGGCCAATTAAAATTTAATATTTTTTTTACACAATATTATACTTATACTTAATACCGATCTGTGATTTTTTGTGATGCGAATTTACTAATTATATGTTAGACTTAGATGAAAAACTGATCTGTGATTAAAATAACAATGACTACACAATGTGCAAATAATTTCTAATATTTATAGGTAGGAACTTTGATCTGTGATTTGATGCAATAATTACTTAAAGAATTAAAATTAAGGGAATAAAAATAATAATTTCCACATCAACAAGCTGTTTCATTTATTATAATCACAAGGTGCATTTAATATATTTTTTAATTAGCCCCCAAAACTTTTGAACGCGACTGTACGGACAACAGCTTAGGTATAATACGTCCAATAAAGAAGGTCATCGATATGTATGAATCCGTCGCTTTTTAGTAGTCATTCAAATTTCGTCGGATAACCAGCCGTTGCTTACATATTTTGGTTTTTTGTTTATATTTACTTAATGCGAAACATTTCAAGCTGAATATTTTCACCATATATTTCTGATTAAAGGCACATGATTTTGGTTTACACCTACACATCTGGGATTGAGCCGGTTCCTTGTATTTTGCCGTCAAAGTTATGACACCATCGTTTTGACTTTTAGCGAGATTATTCAAAAACGCATGCATGAACAGTTTTGAAACTTTGTATGGTTATTATTAGCGTCAAGAAGGACCGAATACAGTTTTCAGCGAACTTGTGCCTTGTCTAATTTAGGCGCTGCGATGTTTTTTCGGGTTTTCATAAAACCGCGATAACTTGAAAACTATAAATATTTTCTTAAATCTAATTGGGGCACAAAGGGGCACACATTAAGAGCTACTCGTGTATGTTTATTCTACAGGTGCACATGCAATGGTTGTAGAGATATACGATTCATCAAAACGTTACTCCAGCAGGAAATGCAATATCTCGAAAACCTGAAGGGGCACAGATTTTATTTTTGGGGGCACATTTTGGCACACATATAAGCTCTCTGGCCATGCACAATTTTTCTCTCTCCGATCATTCGTTTAGAATTTTCCTGCTAGAAAAACGTTACCCCAGCAAGAATCGTTTTTTCCGTTTTTTTCCAAAACGACAGGGGGCACACATTTTTTATGTTGGGGCACATTTACAGCAGATAGGGCACACATTATACGTTCTACTTCTATAACTCTAGGAGACACTTTCTTGCTGGGGTAACGTACACGAGAACATGCATGATTTTTTCAACTAAAACCATTATTAAATAGAGAAAAAAACTTTTTGACTATTTTTTAATCGATACAACGATTTCTCCTCCTTATTTATTGTAGTTATTATTTTATCTTGATTTTATCGATTTGTAGCCGCGCGCTAGGGGCACGGCAATTGATATTTAGCCAAGCGCTTAAAGGGGTTAAATGAAGAGTTTGTTTCGGTGTTTTTTTGGAGAGTAGTCAGATAAGAGACACCGGCCATATCAAGTTTTTGACTCAAGCCCTTTATATTATTATGAACAGTGGCCAAAATCCACAAGGGGGGTTGGTAGACGTCTCAATGTTTTCGAAATGTTTTTAATACGAAATGCCTGTTTACAACCTCCGATGAACACAGAGGGGTCTTATAGCCGTCCTCCGACGAACCAACGCTTTAACCTTTTAACCGCCTACGTCGGATTAATCCGACAAATATTTTCGTGCCCATTCCGCCAGAGTCGTATATATACGACCAAATAACACACCTCGTTTAATCTGTATTATTATTATATCATCACAGCTCGTTTCATCGGTATTTATTTCTCGTTTTTTTTTTTTTTTTTTCTCGGGCGCTGGGGGCACGACAACTGATATAAAGTCGGGCGGTTAAAAGGTTAATCAATCAATCAAATCGTAGTCCACTGCTGGACATACACGACTCCCATGCTTCGCCACCAACACCCTGTCCTCCGCCTTTCACAACCAGTCTGTCCCAGCCACGTACCAGCCTCCTTTCCATCCCTACCAGAGACGACGCCTGGATCTAAATATTACCTACAACTTATATGAAACTTAAAGGGCTAATACACTATTTTTTTAAGCTTTAAAAGTTTTTGTTTGTGTCGGGGGGGCTTTTAATTTTTTATCACTGTTTCTTGAGTGGCATTTCAGCCACACACTGTAATATAGCGAAGAGTTAAAAACTTTTTGCCTTTTTAAATATGCTTCTAATGTACCTATAGAAAAAGCCATTTGGTTGTTCCTTAAATAGATTTTAGGTATATTATAATGAATGTAATGATACCTAGAGGTTTTATAAGCTTTGTCTTTTTGTACCTACTATACCTGCCAACGCCAGTTGAATGACGTGACATTAAATAAGAAATAGGTACCTATGATTAATAAGAAATAAGTTTTATAAGGTCCGGCCGCGCTAAATTTGCCAAATATATAAACAACAATGGCCGCTCGAAATTGAATAAAATAGATAAGAATAATAGAAAAGAAAGAAGAATAGAAAAATAGAATAGGTATTCAATAAAATATTAATATTACCGGTTTCCAAGAGGATCTGGTGTCGTGGTGGTTCTGTTTGGCGTGTCAGGGAACCCAATGGGTCTTGTGCCCGCGAAGGACCCGCGTTGACCCGCCACGATTGATGACGTCACCAAAACTAGGGCTGATATCTGGAAATTTTGATACATAGGTGCAGTGGGTTAATTGGTTTTGTATTTATCAATATTCGTTTTTAGTACTTATAATTTATTTGATTGATAAATAATTATACTAACAACGAATACTGATTTTTATTGATCAAAATGGTTCTCCTTCTTTCCTGTCTCAACTGCATATGTATGAAAGCCGTATCACCATCTCCAAAAAAAAAATGGAATCACGTTGCTGACAGAGTTAAGTTGAAGTGTCAGTGAGCTAGCTATATCTTTCGAAGCTAGCTATATCTATTTCAAGTTAAACAAATATCAACTTTATTTCAATGTTGGTTAAGTTGATTTCAGAGTGACTAGCACTATTGAAAAAGTTATAAAAATGTTTGAAGTTGTAGCGTAAACTGAACGTTATTCTGTAGGAATTAAAGTTAATTTTCCATAAACTCCTAAAAGTTTACATTTTTGGCAAATAAATTGTGAATGCAGATTACCAACTTATGGCCATTGGAGCAGACGAGTCTAAGAGTGGTGACCACCGACCACGGATTAGCAAGCATAGTGGGGGACGCGTCCGAGACCCTAAAAAGTCGGCAGAGCCAAACTGGAACGCGAAAAACTGTATTTTGTAATGCAGGTTGGTAAGGCCTTTGTCAGGCTTTTACCAGCAGTGCACCGAGATAGGCTACATTGAAGATCGACGAATAAAAACATTTGACACCAGCAGTTCTGAACATGGTAGGTAAAAATAATACACTGGTTCGGTTTGCAAGACCAATGTTAGCAATAGACGTCGTTCGATTTGAATGATCCAAGCTCGTCTTTTAGGACACCCGGACGAAAATAATGCTACGGCTGTCGCGATATCGCAAACTACACTTCTGCGCTCTCTTTTGTGCAGCGAGACAACGAGCGGTACGGCTACGGACGAAAATAGGAACCTGCTTACTACCTACTTGTATTTGTTTCAATGTCTTGTAGATGTTAACTAAATAATAAATAAATAAATAATTTATTTCACCAAAAGCCATCACGTTACAATATCCAAAGACTAAGAGCATATAAGGTAAGCCTTATATGCTCTTAGTCTTTGGATATTGTAAAATGATTGTGACATAGTTATATTATAAGTAATATAACTATGTCACAATCATTTTACTCTCACTCCTAAACTAGATGTAGGAGCTGCAGGTGTGGTGGTGCTGGTGTGGGGCTGTCTTCAGTGATTCTTCGTTACAAACAAAGCCATATTATACTAAATCGGAACGTTTCAACAAAAAAAAAAAAAAACAACAACAAATGGTGTAAAAGAAAACAGGATAATATAATTTATGTAAAGGAAACAAATAAAAAACGTTTACTTAACTGTTTGGTGTGGTGAATTAAAGTAGGGTCTGAGTGTATGTGTGTAGTGAGTAAGTGCAGGATGTGTGTGACATTCACCCTACACCTACTCACTACATACACCCTGTATGTAGTGAGTAGGTGTAGGGTGAGTGTAGGGAGAAAGAATGGGGGTTATCTCCAAACACTAAGTTATGATAACACTGAGGATCGTCTGTTGGGTAATTCCCAATGATAATGAACTATATAAATCTAAATCTATCCATAAACGGATGTGTACTGGGTGTAGCCAGTGCTCATCCGTTTATGGTTAGATTAGATAGGGCAAAATGTACTAATTTTAGCGTTTCGTTATCAGCAGAGTTTCGCTACTTCTTGAAAACATATACCGCAAAACGGGGCTACTTTGACTTCCAGGGTTACTTTGACAGGCGTTGGAACTACTTTAATAGAGCGCCAAAATCGGTTTTCACGTGTGCTCAGCAAGTGTGCGTGACCTCGAGTAATATTGCGCGAGGCGCGGGGTGTGGGGAACGCGTCATAGCGTTGTGATCGTCCTTGTCAAAGTAACCCTGGAAGTCAAAGTAGCCCCGTTTTACTGTACCTATTAGCTTACGTATGCAGGACGTGACTTTGACTATGTGAGGTGCCAGTTAAGATGCTGATCAATGAGTACTCCTAGATACCTTATACACAAAGACATTAAAATTATATGTACAACTTACACAAATGGATTTGGCGAACTGCCAGTTTAAATGCACGAGCGTCTCACACATATTTATACAGGATGAAATTGAATTCATGGGACGAGTCAAAGGAGTCATTGTAATCATCATTATGAACAACTTTTACTATGGGACCAAACCTGAAATCGCGAAAAAAAAATCAGCTCTTCCCTACATTTTGATGAGTTGTGTGAACAAGGAACAGCTGATTTTTTTTCGCGATTTTAGTTTTAGTCCCATAGTAAATGTTGTTCATAATGATGAGTACAATGACCCCTTAAAAGGATGCCCATGAACTTGATTTCACCCTGTATAAGGAAAATAATAATGGTTCCGAAAAACAAATTAATCTCCAGCAATCTGTGGCCGACTAAAAAAAATGGATCTTCGAATAACAAAACTAAACTTTCAAATAAAATACTGAACCTCCGACAAAATTACTATGTTACCGACAAAAATAATAATTAAATATAATATACGCGGGGCAACGTCGACTTAGGATGCAAGAGTGAGTGAAGGGCACCCCGAGGTTCGGTTTGGTTAGGTTACTTTAAACCCTTTACACAGAAATAAGAGCCCCGCCAAGCGGTGCTCCGTCGACATAGGATGCAAGGGCGAGCGAATGAGAATACAAATACCTTTACCTAGGTATACATTAAAACGTAATTTAAGCTGGTAGAAAAGTATTATAGCAATCAACAGTCATGTTTATTTTTCAAAGATTTCAGTATCTCATTCGGTCGTTTCGTCATTTTTATTTGGTCAAAAGTAGTCCGAAAGTTAGTAGTTTAGGCAGTAGACTTAATATTTTGAGTAAGGACAATTCTTATTTTTTTGTCGAAGCTTTTATTACTATGTTTTATATAAACAGTGCTTATCTCAACCGGTTGACCTTAGCAAATACTAACTACTTACGTCATTAAGACAACTAACATACTTTAATAGGTTTATTAATAAGAACCGTTTTTGAGTATAGGTATAATAGCTTAGACTAGACTTTCGTCAAGATCAAGTTTTGCAGGTTTTGGTCCATGTCACGAATTCTTGGATTTATTGTAGGTATGAATGTGATGATACAAATACCTATAAAAACATAGCTGTAAAAAAATGTAGGATTGTAGGTATTATTTTGTGACAAATTATCATCTCACCTACAGTAAAATTCATCCAATAAAAGCAATGCTTAGTTTGCTAATCATTCCATCTTGCTTATCTATGACTAACATCAGCAATTAATGTTCTTTAGTCGTAACTCGTAACGTTTTTCTAATCTTTAATTAAACATCTAACTTTATGAATGACAACCTATTTTAAAAATCCATTGTTAACATTGTAGCGACACTAGCGAGGCGATTTGCTGATTCGCATTTTTGATATCGTAAAGAGACGTCAGAGCCAGGCTCGCCAGTCGCTTACTTACCTCCGCCCAGCCACGTCCTATTTATTGTAATAATAATATAATATAACCGTGTAATTGTGAACATTTATTAAACTTCCATAGTATTCAGTATAAACCAAAGCATATCATTTCTGGACCCTAATAACACGCACAACAAGTGGTGACCCCGAACGTTTGAGGAAATAGTTTAGTGTTTTGTTTTTTGCGACGTAAGCGACTCAGTGGCGGCGTGGCAAGGGCGTGTTAAGAAACTGCGTGTGTGCAAGTAACGGTGAATAGACTCTAACTTGGTCAAGATGACTTCAACGACACCCGGAGTGGCAGCGGTATCGGTGCAGACAAGGATACCAGATTTTTGGACAGATTTGCCCAAATCATGGTTCTGTCAGTTCGAGGCTATATTGGCACCACAAAAGCTGGGAGACGCGCAGTTGTTCGACATAGCAATCGCCAGGTTGACCCAAGACACAGTGCGGCAAGTTACCGATATAATCGAAGCCCCGCCAGAGTCAGGCAAGTACGCAGCATTGAAAAAACGTTTATTGGCGATTTATGAAGAGAGTGCGGACAAGCAATTCCAGAGGCTAATGGGAGAGACGGACCTGGGAACACAGAAACCATCGCAGCTATGTAGAGCGATGGCGGCCCTAGCTAAGAATTGCAACGTGACAGACGAGCCACTAAAAAGGTTGTGGCTGAACCGATTACCCCCGGGCGTGCGGGCGGTCCTGGCAGTGACCAGAGACACGAAGCTTGAGGACCTTGCAGCAACGGCAGACAGAGTCATGGAGAACATAGGTACCGGTGAGGTTGCGTCAATATCACCGAGCACATCGGAGGTGACAGGCGACACGAAAACGGAGTTGGTGAAGCAGCTCAGCGCATTAACGGTGGAAATGAAGGAGTTACGCGGAGAAATAGATGACATAAGGAAACGAGACGGAAATTCATTACAAGATCAGAGGGGGCGGCGTTGGCAGCCGAGGGGCTACAGGCCCAGAAGTCAGTCGAGACCGCGACGCACACCTAGTTCCTCGGATTGGCTATGCAGACACCATTTTCGTTACCGGGAAAACGCGCGAACGTGCGAGTCACCGTGCAATTGGTCCAGGAAGCAGCAGGGCGCGGGAAACTAGAGGCGGTGCAGTCATCATCGGTGGGAGATTGTACCGCGGGAAACCACCGGCTCTGCGTGCGAGATTTAAGAAGCGGAATTGTATATCTAGTGGACACAGGAGCTAACGTATCAGTGATACCAGTGGGAAGAGTGAGAGCCACCAAGGTTAAACGTGAGTGTTCGTATAAGCTGTTCGCGGCGAATAACACTGAAATAAAAACTTATGGGGTAACTAACATAGAGCTTAACTTAGGTTTAAGAAGGAGTTTTAAATGGACATTCATTATTTGTGATGTAAAACAACCTATATTAGGGGCAGATTTCCTAGAGGCGCACCAACTTATAGTAGATTTACATAAAAAGCGGTTGATTGACGGTTGTACTAAAATAAGTAGGGAAGCATCCGTCGTAAAGTATACGGAACCGTCGGTTTCAAGCATACAGTTAGATAACCCATACCGAGAAATACTAAAAGAATTCCCGGGCATAACAAAACCAGTATCTTACACAGAGCCATCTAGTCACAATGTTTACCACCATATAGAGACAACAGGCCCACCAGTTTTCACGCGCGCTAGGCCATTACCACCGCATAGATATAAATTAGTACAGGAGGAGTTTAAGTTAATGCAAGAGTTAGGTATTTGCAGACCATCCAGCAGTCCTTGGGCGAGCGCTCTACACGTCGTGCCAAAGAAGGACGGACAGATCAGACCCTGTGGTGACTATCGTGCACTCAACGCGATCACGAAGCCAGACAGGTACCCCATACCAAGACTGCAGGATTTCACATATGGTTTAGCAGGTAAGACAATTTTCGGAAAAATAGACATAAACAGGGCCTACCATAATATTAGTGTAGCACCGCAAGATATCGAAAAGACGGCAATCATTACTCCGTTCGGGCTATTCGAATTTCCGCGAATGACGTTTGGTTTGCGAAACGCAGCGCAAACGTTCCAAAGATTTATGAATAACACAGTGTTGCAAAACATAGAATATCTCAAGGACGGCCAAGAAAGCTCATATTTATTCAATTATATCGATGACCTTGTCATAGCTAGCACCAACGAACGACTTTTCAAAAAACACTTAAAACTAATTTTCAGTAGGTTCGAGCAGTACGGAATAACAATCAATTTAGCGAAATGTGATTTAGGAAAAACCGAAATAGAATTTTTAGGCTACAGCGTAAATAGGGACGGAATTAAGCCACTACAGAATAAGGTTGAGGCTATACAAAATTATCCGCGGCCGGAAACGATCGAACAATTGCGACGGTTTCTGGGTATGGTAAATTTTTATAGGTCACATTTAAAAGGGGCGGCCGAAAGCCAGGCGGAGTTAAATAAATATTTGCACGGAGCCAAAAAGAAGGACAAGTCGAAAATAGAGTGGACCGATACAGCATTGGCTGCGTTTGAGCAGTGTAAGGCAAGCCTAAAAAGCGCCATTACACTAGCATACCCGGGCGAATCAGGCAAATTAGCATTAATGTGTGATGCATCGAACACTTGCGTGGGCGCGGTGTTACAACAAGAAACAAACGGAAAGTGGAAACCGCTAGGATATTTTTCAAAACGGCTATCAGCGGCACAACAAAAATACAGCACATACGATCGCGAGCTAACAGCAGTTTATTTGGCAATTGTTCATTTCAGGAACATGGTAGAAGGTCGGGAATTAACCATCTATACCGATCATAGGCCTTTAACATACGCGTTTACTAAAATAGGTACGGATCGAGAAACATCCATGCGCACACGGCAGTTATTGTACATCAGCGAATTCACGAGCGACATACAATACGTCACCGGCGCCAAGAATGCGGTTGCTGACGCGCTATCACGGGTAGAGTCCATAGTTTGTAACACAAACATCGATTACGACGAAATCGCGCGAGCACAGGAAACAGACCCTCAAATGTCGCACATGTTAGCAAATTCGCGAGGCAACATTGTTCTAGAACAGATTCAATCACCATTATGTAAAGGAAAAATCTATTGTAATATAATAAAAAACCAGGTAAGGCCATACATCCCATTACAGTTTAGAAAAACAGTTTTCGACAAAATCCATAACATAAGCCATCCAGGTGTTAGGGCCACGCGAAGGATGATCACAACACGTTATTTTTGGCCGGACATGAATAAGGACATCGCCACATGGGCGAGAGCGTGTATTCAATGTCAGAAAGCAAAGGTACACAGACACACAGTTTCAAAATTAGGTACATTTCCGATAACAGAACGATTCGAACACATACACGTTGACATAGTAGGGCCACTACCGACTACACAAGAAGGTTATCGATACTGCGTCACCATCATAGACAGATTTACACGGTGGCCGGAGGCATTTCCAGTCTCAGACATTACTGCAGACACGGTAGCTAAGGCGGTCTATGAAGGATGGATATGTAGATTTGGGTGTCCAAAAACTTTAACCAGCGATCAAGGTAGACAGTTCGAGAGCGAGATTTTCAGCAGTTTGATGAATATGTTAGGTATAAAGAAATTACGTACGACAGCATACCACCCACAGGGGAATGGTATGGTAGAAAGAATGCATCGCTCACTTAAGGCAGCAATAAAGGCTAGGCTATTAGAAAATAGATCATGGGTTGACGAATTACCTACGGTATTGTTGGGACTTCGTGCAGTCTGCAAAAGCGATCAAAATGTAAGTTCAGCAGAATTGGTTTTAGGACACACGTTGCGTTTACCTGGCGACTTTTATCACGAGGCAGAAAAAACGCAAATTGGACTTTTACCGACATTTGTAAGCAAGCTTAGGAATATTATAAACAACATGCGGCCACAGTCACGAGCGGATAGCGGTTCGCGAAAAACATTCGTTCATAAGGATTTGAGCACCTGTACACATGTATTTATTAGGAACGACATGGTAAGAAAGCCATTGACACCGCCGTATAGTGGCCCACACCAAGTTATTAGCAGAAACGAAAAGACATTTGACATACAAATAGGCGATCGTCAATCAACCGTGTCCATCGACAGATTAAAACCAGCGTATATTATTAACGAAGATACGATACCAGAAAGTTTAGGAAATAATAGCAACAGTGAGGCATTACCGAAACAGCAGGTTGAGCAAAACTCGCTACCGCCTATGGCTATGACCACGCGCTCGGGCCGAGTGGTCAAGAAGCCCGTGCGATTTTTGCTCAACTAGCAAAATTAGTTTAAGTATCTATATCGCAACTGTAAGAACACCTTGTACAATTCACTAAATACAGTAGTCCATACAAGCAAAGAGCATACAGAATTATAGACATGTGTCAATCACAACATAAGGAATATATATCAATAGCCCAAGCCCAGGTAGCAGCTGGACAACAATTAGAACACAAACTGAATTATTTTGGAATAATACTAATCATTATCGCGGTAACATTGGGAATTATGCTATGTTACGCTATAAAAAGGGGCTGCATGGGCCAACTGAAAGGATGGCTGAGACAGGAGGTGACGTCACTGACTGGGGCAGCGGCAATGCCCAGAAACACGGGTAATCCGGCAACCGTTGCAGGTTACGCGTAAATAGTGTGCGAAAAGTGAATTGTGCAAGAATCATCTAGGTTATTTTGTGGGTTATTCAGTAAGTGTTCGGTGACGTAACAAGCGAACAATGTATTTGTTATTGTAAACTATTTACGGTTGCATCAGTGCTGGTATCGTTTCATAGTAAAGCTTATGTGGCTACCTATTGTGATTATTCGTATTTATTAGACTGGCGCTGTCATAACGGAAGCTGCCGGCCCCTAGTGGTGTTTATTAAATATTGCAGAGCGGACGTTATGACAGCTACCCTTAAATATTTTGATGTTTATATATATCTTATAAAGACGGCCCAGACAACTGGAGACCGCAAATGTATCAGGATTTTGCGTATTTAAAGATTAAGATAGCGTGTAAGGAATATTACGCGACATATTGAATTGTGTAAGCGATGTCGT
Source organism: Amphipoea lucens (assembly GCA_947508005.1). Taxonomy (NCBI): domain Eukaryota; kingdom Metazoa; phylum Arthropoda; class Insecta; order Lepidoptera; family Noctuidae; genus Amphipoea; species Amphipoea lucens. The sequence continues at coordinate 13,098,788 of OX382374.1, forward strand.
ACAAGTAAAAACCAGTGTATATGAAAAATTTGTATTTAAGTTAATAAAATTTTTGGAGAAAGGGGGGGTGTGATGTAGCGACACTAGCGAGGCGATTTGCTGATTCGCATTTTTGATATCGTAAAGAGACGTCAGAGCCAGGCTCGCCAGTCGCTTACTTACCTCCGCCCAGCCACGTCCTATTTATTGTAATAATAATATAATATAACCGTGTAATTGTGAACATTTATTAAACTTCCATAGTATTCAGTATAAACCAAAGCATATCATTTCTGGACCCTAATAACACGCACAACAACATGACTAACACATCTTAAGAAACTAATTAAAAAAATAAACACTGGCTTGAAAACACACTTTAAAAATCATTCGAATTTCAAATCATTATTATTTTGAAACAAACTTACCAGCATCTTCATTCTTGTGAATATAATTTTCGTTTTAAAATTCAAAAAACGAGCGCTCTGGTCCACGGTTAAAAAGCGACTGGTTATACCGTCAATTTGAATACAAAAAAAAAACAAAAACTTGGTTGAGGAAAACTCAGGCTGCCTATACGAGCACCCGTGGTATGTTCACACCGGTTTGTTGTTATACAAATTACTAGTGTTTATGTTCATTTGATTTAATTTACCGTTCCAACGATACGTTTACCCACTTTTTGCGTGTTTATTTGGGTGCTCCTGCGCACTTTCGTGTCTACATTTACGTATGTTATTTTTTTTATATGTCTGGCCTACTGTCATGATTACTTTTTGTTCATTTTGAGATAAACAAGAATGCCAATTGCATCCTACCTACTTAGCGATTAAAATAAAATTCAAAGCCATAATATTTTTTTCTAAACCAGCACCCTGATACAATCACAATCTGAATCATTTTGAAGGATATTGCTAATCCATTGCTTCATATGTGCGAACAATTTGTCTGCTCAACAACGTAAATAACGCAATGAATGTTGTTGAAATGTCAAAATGAAAGCCATTCCTATTGTAAGTGAGTTACGCAATTACCCCGCTGTTCTATGATTTTGATGTTGAATAGGTACCTAACTATTCAATTTATGGACATTTAATGCCATGGTAATATTTTGTATGTCATCATCTGCCTAGCCTTTTCCCAACTATGTTGGGGTCGGCTTCCAGTCTAACCGGATGCAGCTGAATACCAGTATTTTACGTGGAGCGACTGCCTATTTGACCTCCACAACCCAGTTACTGGGTAATACGATACCCCAATAGTAAGACTGGTTGTCAGATTTTCGGGCTTCTGACGACCCGTAACGACTGTCAAAGATCCACGAATGACAGCCTAATATTTTGTCTGTGTCCGCCATAATTAATAAAGTGAATTTTAATAATTATATGCATGGCAAAATCTACAAAAAATACCACTGTTTACTTTATTATACTGTGGATATACTCTGTCTATGGTAACGGGTCACGTTGAGCTAGAAAACATCTCACTGTGGAGTGCGAATCACGTCTGACCTCTGATAACTGTAAAAGTGTAAACTACTTCCGTTTTGACATTGAATTTTAAAATCCGAAAAGAACGGAATAGTAGATTGTACAACTAAGGCATAAAAGAAGCTATTTTACCCCGAGACGTTTATATCCACGCGAGCCGCAGGCGAGGGTGGATAGTTAAGTCGAGGGGTAAAATGGCTCGTTTATGCCTGAGTTGTACACTCTGCTTTTCACTTCGATTGCGAGAAAATGAAACAGGCATAAAGTATACAGTACATAATTAATCAAAAATGTTGCAAAGCATAGCTAATTCTCGCCACCACAGATAATACCGCCACGAAACTTTTTAAAAGTTTTTTTTTTTATTTCAACATTTGTCATTTGACTTGGGTACTTCATACTGCCAAGTAATAAAAGCGTTTCTTTGCGTTTTTAAATAATAAATGACAACTATTTTACCTGATTTTATTAAATTAACGATAGAAAACACGGAAGAGGTATAAAATAAAGAAAATGAAATAAATCACGGCTTTAATCTGCGAAGTTTTATTGTGCGTGTGGCTGTTGGGCCTGATTACCTTAGTCTCAGAAAAAAAAAATTACTTTATGCACTAGAACATAAAAAGCGATTTTATGTCGCCTAAGCACAACATAAAGACGAACTTTTAGAGCATGAGAAGTGAAAAATTATTTAAAATTCCAGAGAACATTGTTTTCGACCAGTCTGATAATGTTGGTCAAACATTCGCAAAAAAGAAAATCAATAAGTAAAAACTTGTTGATTGGGTGTTGACGCAAATCGCAAACGTGTTCTTAAGACCATGGATCGGCAAGCGGAGTAAGGCCCGTTGTATGCACACGTTTTTCTTGCAATGACTGCCCCGTTGGTCTTTTATTTATTCACTAGCAGCGCCCCGCGGTTTCACCCGCATAAGTTTTCCGTAGGAATATCGGGATAAAAACTATCTTATGTCCTTTCCCGGGACTCAAACTATCTCTATAGCAAATTTCATCTAAATCGTTTCAGCGGTTAAGCGTGAAGAGGTAACAGACAGACACAGTTTCGCATTTATAATATTAGTATGGATTTCCTTCAAAATTATTCAAATTGTTATTGATAGTGTGTTACGTAATTAGGGTGCAGCCTATCGCACGGTTTTTACGACAATTGACAAAACATGGAGATTTCTTTGTTATAACTATCTAAGTTTAATTTTAAATGTTTTATACACATAAACGTTCTGGAATTAATTCTCTAAATGATGTTGAAACTGCATCAAAATCTGTTGCGTAGTTTAAAAGAACAATGTGACCACACAGACATACACGAAAAGTGACTACAATTTATAAAAAATTGGAAAATCCAAAGTGTACGATTCATAATGATGATTCAAATTGATCGTTATAAAAATCCATAGATACCTATACCTAGGTATTGTATTAGATAGTTTTTTATTAATTATAATTAAACTACTTCGAATAAAAGAGTCATTTTCAATAGGGTTCCACCTATGGGTGAAACGAATTAATTAAAAAAAATGACTCAACTCATTGATTTTTTCGCAAGCGACAATTTTTTCAGTTTTGACTTGATTGACGGGAATTTTATTAGAAAGATTTTGATGTTTTTATCGTTTCTACTGCATCAAATCAATTTTTGAAAAGTACAGAATTAATCTCCATTAAATTATCTATACAATGGTATTTAATTAAGTAGGTTCTGTGTACAAGCAGGAGTATAACAGGCGAGGGCGGCTATAGCCCGAGTAGGAATTGATGACTTTCACCCGTGTTAAACACTCTACTTTTCATTTCGAATATAAGGAAAGTAAAAAGTTGTAGTTTTTCTGAAATATTTATTGATAACAATCACATGCAAAGTTTTTGAATTTCGGTACAGCTTACAGGGTTAGTATCCCGCCAAATAATACTATTTTCTTTTTTTATTTTAAATATGGAACACACCGCGTCATCGCCGTGGGCTGTTCCGCTTAATAGTTTTTTTTTTAATTCACACTGGCGGTTTATACACTCACAAGACTGCAGCATTTTTCTTAATTTATGTAAAAAATTTCGTAGCTGACTACAGTTCTATTTTTAAAATACATTCCCACCCTAAAGAGGGAAGTAATTACTATGAGTCTTTCCCGCCCTGTGGTGGGAAGCAGCGTCTTCTACCCGCTATTTGGATCAAACAAACACTACTTTCCGAGTATGAGAAATGAAAACAATGTTTCGATCGTAAAGCACCCTCTAATGCTTCACATTATGAGTCGTGCAATATCGTCGCTAATCTAAATAACTGACGTATCTGACATTTTGTACTAAGCTGACCTAACTATAGTAATTTGATACTTACATTTTCCAAGTCGAATCTGATATGATCATGTATTCCGAACCAAATAAAAACAAAGGTCTCACGAAGTGACGTATCTGTTAAAATATTTATTATTAAAACAATATTAACACGATAACAATAGTATAGTAATACTGTGTTGTAAAATAAGCTTCGAATCGGTTACGTCACATAGATTAGCGACGAAATATGCAGATACTGAATGGGTAGGTATGTACTCGTAGATCAAAAAGTTCGTGGAATACGAGACTAGAGCTTAATGTAAGCCTACCCGGAACATAGTTTGTCCTGCAACAATTTCCTGTTTTACTAAAGGGTAATCCGTTTATGTACTAGGAGATTCCTGCTACGCAGGAGTGTATAAATTCGTCACTATGTAAATACTTAAGACGCTTTGTACATTTACCTTAGTGACACCTTTAAGGCACTGCCCAAACGTAGGATACCGTAAAAAGTTCAGTTTATTGTCCTACAGTTAGGCGTATTGATATATTAAAAGCCAGAAGAAAATTGAGTGTATTGTCAAATGTTCAAAGAAAAGACTTATTCAAAAATATTTCTTAAAAATAAATTAGTACCATGATCAAAACAATCGTAAAACAGAACTCATTTCTTTTTGTCGCAATATTCTTGTAACTTTGAGCGTAAACTATCTTATTTTATGTAAAGAGAATTCAATAAATTAAAGAAAATAATTCCTCAAAATGATTCCACTGACCCGTGCCTTTATTCTTTAATTTCAAAGTACTATTGTTTTAGGGGTTATTCGATTCAACTAACATTAATGCATCGCTGTTTTGAACCTTATTTGTTCCCGCGATGTGCTGTTGTCGATTACCTAAAAATTTTCCTTACTGCGCTATAATTGATCAATCTTAATCCAAGTGGTTTTCCTTCGATGACTCGACGACCTAGTCACTCAAATTCTCGTAAATCGTAATGCTTACCTTTGTACTTATGCGTATTGTTGAAGATGTAATGTAGGTACCTATGCATTTTCCTCTCGGTGCAAAAAGGCATTGAAAGAGCTTAAGCTCAAGGTGGAAAATTCTTACGCTTGTGGCGATTCTGCCAAGTACTTACTTGGTGGTAGTGATCTGCCATGCAACTTTTTGAACTTTCATGTTCAGGCAAAAGCGTCAGGGTACCCCGCGAAATTCAAATTGCTCGTAGCCCGGAATGTTACCATTTTATAAATATTATGTTTATATATACATTTAGAACTAGGTATGTATATTTTTCTCAAACATGCTTGGAAATTTGAGCATTATTTTGACAACCTTCTTCGAGATTTATCGAAATTGCTGTACTGGCCAAATACATGCGAGCAGCGGCCGGCAAAAGTTGTATGAAAATCCATATCTTTCGTTTTTTGCGGCCAAATAAATTACATAGTAAACTCATATCAGTCATGTTATTTAAAAATTGAACGATCTTTTACTCCGAAACATGGCAACCAAGGAGGTAACTTATCAAATGTTTTATTTAAATGTCGAACTGGCTTGCAAATAGAAAGCGGTTTATTGACAAAAAAGCCAGTCCTTTATAAGAAGATTTCAAAATTTAAGTCTTCGCAATACGTGTCGCTTATACATCTATAATACAAGGAAAATTGTAGAGATTATTTATTATATTTCCAAATACGCAAATTAAGATAACATAGATGCTAACATGTTTTACCTGTTATCCTCTGTTGGTAATAAATTAAGGCTATTTTACTCGAAAGCCTTCGATGAATCTGTTTTGGCATCTACATTGACACATGCGAACTGCGCATCATACTGACGTCACACAAATTCCTGCATCGCGCAAGTAGAGTTTACCGCGACACTAGCATATCGTTCCGACATTAAACGTCGGACGATTAAAGACCAGACACCTTTTCTATGGAGGATGAGTGAACTTTATACCCTGTTCCTCATATACCTCTATACTATAAATCCAAGACAGGATTACGATGTTGTAAGTTGATTCCCTACGGGGTAATTGGTTAACATACTAACAGTAGCAATGGCTTTCGTTTTGACAGTTCAACAATATTCATTGCGGTATTTACGTAGGTAGTTGAGCGTCATGTTCGTGAACGGGCGCCGTCGGTTGAGACTGGTCATCTCTTAACTGCCAAGGCTTATTTTTAATCTTATATTTTGAATTGTTTCTTTATTTGTGTTTTTTTTACATTGTTCTCACATATAGAAGCAATAAGAATAATGTACCAGGATTTTGTAATATCTTGATTTAAAAGAGTGTCCATGGATTTTCTTGCCCGTTCTTCTCCATAGGTACCTACGCTTTGGAATGGGCAACTAGCTTTATCTTTTTGACTGACCGACCCCTTGACAATTCAAAAGTCCCTGTAATTGTTTTAATTGAAATAAATGCTTTGAGTTTGAGCAGACAATGTTTTCGAACATATGAAGCAATGGATTAGCAATATCCTTCAAAGTCATTCAGATTGTGATTAATAGTGTGTTATGCAATTAGGGTGTCGATCGATAATGTACCTTCCACTTAAATGTGTTTGTTTCATTGGGTTTGAACCTCGGTTCGGGCAGTGTCATTGGGTTTTCCCTTCTAGAAATTCTAGGAAGTACCTAGCAATTACTCGCTATTACTTAGTGTTGAACCAACTAAAATAGCAATAGGTTCGCTTTATTACATTATTTACTAGCTTCTGCCCGCGACTTCGTCCGCGTGAAAATTCTTGTTTCCCGACCCACCCTGTCACATCGCATCGCCTTTTTTTTTTTTTTGGGGGTGGGAAATCATCAAATAACTTTTCCCGCTCTGGGCGGAGCGAGAGGGCGTGTCAGACTTTTACGGACTAAAATCCACCCGTGTTCCTTCAGTTGCCTGTGCCAGGGGCCACGGCATCTCTTTCGAACAACCCGCGACCCCGGCAGGCTTCGGTCCTGGTAGACTCCGTCAGTTAGTGCTGACATCTCTTTGAGGCGCGCGTGGAACACAACGCGCCGTCGACCCGGCCTGTACCGGACGGCGAGCTGCATCGCATCGCCTGCGCGCACTATTACTTAGTTTTCGCTTAGCGTTCGTTTTTACTTTTTGTTTGGCTTTAAAGGGTCTTAGCGTGATGTTTAGCCTTTTAACCTTCCTGAAGAATTAGGCTATCAAATGCAAAGACATTTTTTCAAATCCGAAGGTAGTTTCAGAGATAAACGCGTTTAAATAAACAAACTCCTCAGCTTTACTGTTAGTATAGATTATAAATATTATAATTATTAAAACTGGCGAAATCTGTATGAATTGTATACTTCTGCATGCCACTCGAGGAAAATTGGCGTGATGATAATATGCCATATGTTACCTAAACGTCCTTGTGTAAGAGCTATGTACTGTGGTCATCTATCTGTTTGCCAAGAATGGCAATTATGGCAAAATTCCAAACCGGCTGTTACGTAGCTGAGCTTAAGGAACCTCATCTTGAGAAATGGCTGTGTGAAGACGCCAGCACATCAAGCTACCCGAAACTGTCAACCCAATCAACCTTGAACCTTATGCTTTAGCGATAAAGTTGAAAATCTAATATTAAAGAAATCTGACAGATTGTAATAGTTTGATGTGCTGACGTCTGTACTTGCCTATATTTTTATTTTTATAAACTATGAAAATATAAATACTGGGCTTTTCGGGCATAGGCTTTTAGTATAAACTTTAATAAACCTACGGTACGAAACTTTTTTGTTTACCTGTCAAGCACCGCGCGTCGCCTATTGGTGACGAAACAATAGAAAATCAATTGTGTCTCATAAGCGGAGCTTGACAGATTAACAGATTATTGAGCATGATGATCTTGCCATTTCGTTGCAAACTTCTTAAGGCTGTTTAAAAAATATCACTTTTATCAGATTTTCATATAATTTTAATACTGTCAGGAACCAGATGATCAAAACACAGTTTACCATCTTTTACATGGTCAGGCTGTCGGGTAGCCGGCGATACAGTAATGTACAGACGCCAGCTCATCCAGCTACCCGAAACTGTCAAATTTTCCCAGTCAACTTTGAACCTTATACTTTAGCGATAAAGTTGAAAAACTATTAAAGAAATGTGACAAATTGTAGTAGCTTGATGTGCTGGCGTCTGCACATAGACATTGCACAAGCTTAATATGGAAGTTTTTAAAACTATTGGTATTTCACCCGATTAATCATACATTTGATACAAGAGGGTCTAGACAAAGTGACACTATGGCTGGTTTCACAGCTGTCCGGGAGACCCGTAAGGGCCGACCGTACACGGGAGACCCGTACGAGTAGTACCCGCAGTGCTCCGAAACGATGATTCAGTACGATACGGTTGCTAGCAGGAGACAGATGCGCTGTACGGGCTCAACCCAGAGCGGGTCGTGTACGGATCAAGCCGCGTCGCTGTGAAACGATGTTCTAGCGCCTAACATGTGCTCCCGCTCCGGGCGCCCGTACTGACAGCCCGTACGGGTCTCCCGGATAGCTGTGAAGCCAGCCTATCAGCGATACATGAGGCTGACATAAGCTACCGAAAAATGTATGCCAATCCTGTTTAAAAGTGATCTTCACTTGTCTAAGCCCTCAGAGGGACAATTCTCGTAATAACGTTCACAGTCTGATCTCAGTCTCAATCTGTCAAAAATACCTTTGATTTCCCTACATTTTCGACCAGTTTTTGACATTGATGGTCGCTGAGATGAGATTGCGACTAGATTTTTGAACGTTTTTAATCACGGGAATTGGCCTTCTGGTATCCGTCACCCTGGACGTGTGAAAAGGGCCATAAGCACATTTCAGCTTCTAACACCATTGTCAAAACATTTGAAGATCGCGTAAGCCATATCTTTTGCATCAAAACCAGTAATACTAGTACACTTCTGAAGAAGTTCCTCTGCGTCATTCTTCTCAACTCCTATTAAAGTTAGTATGGCCATTGCAGCATCTGAGTTTAATTTGCCATCGGGTTCCAAAATGCCTGCTTTATGAAAGAAGCAACGGGTTACTTTCTCCATGGCTGCTTTTTCTTTGTTTCGTTCGCCGGAAAATATTTCTGTGACGTCTTCTACGTTTATTTCGTATTCTCCTTCATTGATGCATTCTGTGACGTATTGATTAATTTTTTGTGTTAGTTTCAATATGTCTGTTACTTCTGCCACCTGCGAGAAGGAAATAAGATTCAATATTATCTTAATCAAATTATTTTTATGTTACATAATTAAACATCTTCTAGCGTTGTCGAGTCAAGAATATGATTAATAGCTAATCCGAATCGGCATGTTTATTTGTTATGGGCTTTGATACTCAGTCTACTTTCAATAAATGACTTTTGATTTTGATTTTAAGCCTCCCCAATATTTGAACCAATTGATTAGGGAGGCCTGTATCCAGCAAAGGTCGTCTTTTGGCTGAAATGATGATGAAGTAGGGTGTATCCCCCGGGATATTTGTCTAAAATTGCGCAGAGAACCTTTCTTGCAAAGAGTTTTCAATAACCAAACTTAAACTAATTTATTCTTCGTTGTTGCAACTAGAATATCTACTCTTTTTCTTTTACACTTTTAGTTTTTATAAGAATGAGGTACATTTTTGAGTCATCATCAACGAACGTCATTGGCAGCCATATTCCTTCCACTAGGTACTGAGTATAAGCCTCCTTCCTTTTATGCCATGTGTCCCTGGTCTGTGCAAGTTATTATCATAGCTTTTGCCTGCGACAACGTCCGCGTGAAATTTCGTGTACCCCAGACAAACCCTGTCGCATTGCATCATTGCCCGCGCTTTTACTTCATTTTCGATTAGCATTATTTTGCTCTGCTCTTAAGAGCCCTAGCGTGATGTTAAATAGCCTATAGCCTTCCTCAAGAACTGGACTATCAAATGCAAAAAGATTTTTTCAAATTTTCAAACGAGGAGGAGTCGGATTTGAACAAAATCTTTTTAATTTTTTTGATTAGCGTGTTCAAATTAACTGTTCAGCTTTATTATTACTTTTAGTACTCACATAAGCGTTTATTCCACTTGCTGCAAACACAACACATAGCAATAGTAATAGTTTCATTGTATTCTACTATGGTATTAATCGTACAAACTAAAGGTATGACGAATTTAACTGAGAAAGTATTATACGATCAGCTGATATTTATACTTCCTTTAGCAAAACCAATTTGTAGATTTGTAACACCGTAGCATATGGCATGTCTTTATAGCTTAGTGTTTATAGACTATGAAAATAACTCTTCTGTTTATAACAACGATGTATAGCCTGTATTTTCTTGTGCTGTGCCCGAATTATATCTTTTTCATCACCATCATCATAATTCTTCTGCTCTTATCCCAATTTATTTGGCGTAACATCTTCTTCTTCCTTACTTCTCTATTAGTCATCATCTTGGTAGTCACCCCCTTTCTAGCTATACCATCTTTCCCATCTTTCACACAGTCCATCCATCATTCCTTTGATCTTCCCCTACTCTTATCCACATTCATAGTCAAAACTTCTTTCATGACATTTTGCCCGGATATTTTTTTATGGAATCAAAATGGTACCTAATCAAGAAAGGGTAAATCTACTTTATTTCGTCGCGGAAGCACAGAATATATAATAGTACTACGTCGGAAGCATCACAATAGCATCAAATAAGTAACAACTGCCTTAAGTAACAACTGCCTTAGATACTACTCAGAATTTGGAAGAACGATTCCTGCGAGGATTTTTTAAGGAAATGAGAAATATCATTGCATAATGTTGTTATTAAAAATTCTGCTTGTCATAATGCTCAAGGCGTTAATACACAGGAAAATGCGTCGCCAAAAATGGATTTTTAATTGAGGAAGATAAATTGTAATGAATTAGTGAATCAATATTTAATCGCCTTGGTTTTAAGAAATAACTAACTTGAATCGGTGATGACTCCACAGAACACATTACAAGACAAGATAATTTTATCCCTTATGAATATGTGTGGTTCTTTCCTCAAAAGGCCATTTCAGACACCAATCTACGTGGTCTTCACATGATCTGACCAAGATTTTGTCTGGACTTTAAAAGAGTTTTTTTCGACCTCTGAGTTTGTTTCGGCCTTTCTTCTCAGAATAGTCAGATAGGAAACGCCGACCTCAATTAGTAAAAAAATATGATTGACGTGCAAAAGTATTTGTACAAACCTACTTACAGAAATACATCATTTATCATTTAGGTATGCCCAAAATATACGAGGCTATTTTTTTAACTCTAGGATAACAAGCTAGAACTTCTGTATACTATTCTATCCTGGTATTATTTCCGGATCGGGTAAAGTGTTATTGAGTTTTTCCATTAGGAATTTCTTAGTAACAGCCCGGAGTTGGGAAGTTGGCGGTGCGGTACCCCCGTGCTTCGGAAAGCGCCTTAAGCCGTTGGTCCTGCGCCTGGTCTCAGAACGTCAGAAAGAACGGTAAGCGAAAACGAAGTAAACTACTTAAAGTACTACGTACAGAAAGGACACTCCCTTCCCCGCACTAACATCAGTTACCGCACCTCACCCCGCAATTCGGCGTATTCGTCGCAGTTCTTTAACAAGAGCGCTCGCAAACACAAGTACCTCACGCACACATTCATACGTATAAAAACGTAATTTTTAATTTTATAGTAGTAGGAGTAGGTAATTATTTTGCGAGGGTTGTATGGAGTGTCCGGGGTGTGGTAATAGCGCGGACAGGCGATGCGATGCGATGAGGTGGGTTGTGGGAGCAAGAAATTTCACGCGGACGAAGTCGCGGGCAGAAGCTAGTCAGGAATAAAACAAACAGACAAACTTCCCAGCGTATGTTGATATCGAATACGACGTGTTTGCCTTTCAAGCAAGCGTAGTATTTAATATATCAACCATAATCCATGCTTATTACCACAAGCGCTACAAAATCTTCCTTTATCTAAGAGATTAGAAACTTACATTAAAATGAACATAATCTTGTCATGAAAACTGTATATTGTTCTTTTTAACTTATCGTGTCCATTTGCTATGACAAGTGTATTTGATTTTATAAATTTGATTTTATTTCCAAGGCTTTGTGAATATGTACCTAAATAGTCAACGCAATTAAATAGGTAGATAAAAAGGCACTTTGCTACGTGAACATTTACAATGAAATAGAATTGATTCTAGTCGCCCGCGAGCCCATTCGAAAAGGTAGTTTTCGTATGGAGAAGAATAGGCAAGAAACTCCACGGTCCATTTTACAATATTTTTTTCAATCATTTTATAATTATATGTAAAGACGATGCACCTAGAATAAAATTACTGCACCACATTTCAATTTTCAATTTTGTGTTTTTTTTTTTATTAACATTAGGTTAAGACTTTTACTAACAACATAAGGATTTTAATCTGCAATAATTTTTTTATTATTATAAATTATAAAATTAAAAATATTTTTTTTCACTGGACAAAGATTTCCTCCCAATATCGTTAATGTTTTTCCTCCTTTTTCACAATAACTTCTTCAAAATTGATGTCTTCTGCAAAACCATGATGGAAATAAATTGCAGAAGTAAACCTTATATTATTCTTCATAACGTTCTATTTCGTTTTATTTTGTAAGTGAGACACCCAATACATCAAGTCTCTGATGGTGAATAGAAAATTACTTTCGCAAGGACGTCCGGTCCAAAATTTTCCTATTCGACATCACACAAAATACATACAATTGCGCCTGTTTGTGTCATTCAAGCTTTGTAAGTTTAACAGAAGAAGAAGACCTTAGTTACTTATATGTATTTGCCAATTTCAAACCTTCATAGTTTATGAGAGGAGCCTGTGCATTTCCAACTCGTTTTTTGACATAGAAATCATGAGCAGGGGATTATTTCATGGTAAGTTACTATTATTATTTCATGGTAAGTTATTGGTTAGTTTACTGATACTTTTTAGTCTGTAGTCATCTGCAATCCTAGAGTGCGTTTCAACAAATAGTTCCTATGTTATAATGTTGGCTCCCCTGTCCTCCGCTAGGGGTATATGTGTTTTGTGCCCATGTCTGTCAAGATAGTAGATATAGGAAGACGATTCTGCGGTTTTTTTTAAAGATTTATAAGGTGTACGTGTTAGAATCATGCCCAAAACATTAAGGAGTGGTGAAGAATAAGAAGTGGTATACATTGTTGCCAACATAACGGCATACGAACTATTTGTTGAAACGCACTCTAGAAGCATTGCATTTTGTAGACGCGAAATGTCTTATATATAACATAGCATAATCCTATAATATTCCCACTGGACACAGGCCTCCTCTCGGTGACAGTGAGTGGTCTGTAATCTACCACACGGGCCTAGTGCGGGTTGGTAGATGTCACATGTCTTCGAATTTTTGGTTCTAGAAAATACCGGATTCCTCATTATGTTTTCCTTGACCGTTTTAAGAGCTGTGGTTATGAAATAAATTACACAAAGTAAAGCGCCTGTGGCGTGTGTGTGTGCAGTGCAGCAGACGAGTCCTGGAGTGGAGACCGCGTATCGGCAAGCGTAGTGTGGGACACCCCCAGCTAGATGGACGGACGACCTAAAGAAGGTGGCTGTGACAGACAGGATACGGAAAGCGGAGGACAGGGTGTTGTGGCGCAGCCTGGGAGTGGCTTATGTCCAGCAGTGGACTGCAATAGGCTGACTTGATTGATTGAAAGCGCCTGTCTGGGTTCAGTCAAACCTACGACCTACAACTCGTAAGTCCTGGTCGTTACCACTGGGCCACCACTTTTCTAATGTCTTATGTGTCTGTTGGATATTGATAACCGCATGTTAAAACTCTCAACGTCATATCTTAATTCTTTAAACACAAGAAAACAATATTATTTTCAAGTAACAGTTTCAGGACTTATGGAGTGCAGAAATATTAGCCAAATGCTGTTCCACAGTTTATCGCCGCGGTTGACGTTTGAACGTTACGAGCGTTCGTAAGTTTAGTGACTAATGGTTTCCAAGCACGAAAACGATTGCTTAGAAATAGGTTATGTACTTGTACAATTTATTTTTCCAATAAAATTTTAGTTCGCTTTCCTATTGTGCTGGAAGTATGCCATGAAATGCACGCGGAATGAGTTTGCGTTTTGTTTTTCGTGTGCACGTGGTTGGAATTGACGTAGTTTTAAACATACTCTTTTGATTTTTAAGATAGCTATCTTATAATCTTATCTTATTCTTTCTTTGAGGGGCCCGTGGCTAAATAATAACATCCGCACAGGTCGATCGATCAGGTTAAGCTACGCTGTTGGTCTGTGGATGGGTGACCATCTTTACATACCGAGACCCCTCCATGCCTCGGAAAGCACGTTAAGCCGTTGGTCCCGGCTGTCATTCGTGGATCTTTGACAGTCGTTATGGGTAGTCAGAAGCCCCAAAGTCTGACAAACAGTCTTACCATGGGTAATACGATAGTATTACCCAGTAACTGGGTTGTGGAGGTCAGATCGGCAGTCGCTCCATGTAAAATACTGGTATTCAGATGCATCCGGTAAGACTGGAAGCCGACCCCAACATAGTTGGGAAAAGGCTAGGCAGATGATCTTATCTTATTCTTTATCTACGCTAAGAAATAAAAATACTGTAGATATTAATTCCAGTTGCCATTCCTTTGAAGAACTGTATGGTCTATAAATATGAAAGAAGAAAATACAAGGAAAGCATCCCCAATGTTTACGTCGCGGTTTTCTGTAGAGTTCCTCAAAATTCTTTGAAAGTCTTGAAATAAACAAAGTAAAGAACGTCTGGCTATAACGCTGATTACCAGGAATCCACACAGACTGATAAAGTGATGACGTATACAATTTTATTTATGATGCATTAATGTTGACGTACTTCAACAAAATCAGTTTCTCGGAATCTCGCGTGTTTATGCTTGTAGACCACAAAATGCTGCCATCATTGCTGTGACGAATCTAAATGCTAAGCATGACCTTCGACCTTCAAGTTTACCATAATATTGAACTTGCAATCATGACCTTGGGATCCTAGAAAAAACAACACCAACATTTTAAAGAATTTTATTTGCACGAATAATTTCTCTGGAAGGTAAATATTTCATTTGGTACTGACGAAATACTGCTTTACTTAAAATACATCTTTTAATAGACTATACAAAAATAACCGTAATTTGACGTTGATTTCTTCGTTATGACAGTAAAATTAAAGTGGAATACAATAATAATATACTGTGTATAATTTTGTATGAGAAAATTGATTTCGCTCCGGAATCATCTAAGTTTTCTTTGCAACACTTTGTTCCAATTTCGACAACTTTTGGGTAAAAGTCCGTCCAGAACTCGAAAGCTTTGTAATTAACTGTAGCTGGGGTACTCATTGTAAAATTGGCTCTGTCAATGATCAAATATCCGGGCCTCTCTAACTCGTAAGATTGCCAATCTATAATTACTCCAGAATTTGTAGGGTTTGAATACCAGGCAAAATTCGACCACATCCTCATAATTATTTCTGAGATGCTTTTATCTCTATAGTCCCATTTGCTTAGGTCTTCAGGCAATGCTAAATAGGGCATCCCAAAAGTGTATATCAAGTCGAAATTGTGAGGGACGCCTATCCATTCAGGGAGACCTTCATTAGCTATGTCTGAGAACGGTTTCAGATCGAATCTGTAAAGAAATACTGGAGCGTGCGGACAAATATGTCTGGCCAGCTGATACGTAGTAGCGCCATGTGTTTTATCAGTGTAAAAATCCACGAACAGTTTTCTCAAAACTGTTTCATTTGTAGTATGAGGGATGGGCTTATAGAAGAATGCGACAGCATCTTGAATATGATGTTGATTAGTGAAACACGAGCTGTTGTCAACAGTAATATCAGATAGGATGATTTCTTCTCTCATAGAATCGAATTCCCTTTGACTGATACCAGAATCTCCACTTTCATCTTTTTCTAGTAAGAGGCCATCTTCCATATTGGTATATCCTGCTAACAGAGGTACTGGTGAGAAAATCTCGTCTTTGAACAACTTGGCGGGAAGTTCTGGTAAAAATGGGCTGGTTATATTGCTAAAGCCACCGTCTACAATAGGTTTCCATTCAGCTACAGGTCCAGCTAAATCTAAGAGTGCTTGATCGGGTACTCTTCTAAGACAATCAAGTAATTGGTATGTTGGTTTTCGGAAGCAGCTGAAGGCAACTGCAACTTTGTCGACAGTCACGATTTCTTTTCTGGCTATGTTTACTGATTCCGATGACAGAGCGTTTCCACTCATTGCTATAGCCTTTTGGAAGAGTCCGGCGGAGTATGAGGATATAAGATGGAGGGTGACGCTGACTGCCCCAGCATCGTGGCCAACGATGCACACGTTTTCAGGGTCTCCTCCGAAGCTCTCAATGTTATTCTTCACCCAGTTCAAAGATGCCACCTGGTCGAGGAGACCGAAGTTGCCTGAAGCTTCGTTGTCGAGTGTTGAGAAGAATCCGAAGATGTTCAGCCGGTAGGCTACTGACACGAATATTACCTGGAAATTGAAAATGAAAGCTATTATAGGATCGAAAAATATTTGGTTAATTTGCTATTTCTGACTTGAGTTTATTATTTCTATTGATTGAAAGACATTGAAATTCACTACTTTATGTGTACTTAATAGGAGATATATTATGAATTTTAACTTACTTAATTTATTTAAGGCTAAATTATTGTTCGAATTGGGTAATAGACGTTGTAACTATGAAAATTACTTTCGGATTTATGTTCAAGTCACCTATTTTCACACCAATCTTTGCAACAATTTCACACAAGCCTCGAACTTCTTCAACTAGGTCAGTCTCAATTAAAGTTGTAATAAAATAATATATTACGGGAAAAGTATCATTACCCTTTGTTTTAGCACCAGTTGGAACGGATTGACACTATTAGGGCTGCCTCGCACGAAGTCACCTCCGTGAAACCAGACGAGGACTGGGTAGCCTTCCACTTTCAAATCTGAGAACGAAAGATTTTTTTTTAAATACTCGTATAGATACGAAAAGAAAATGCTTGTCCACAATAGGAAAGGGTTGTCGGTTTTTGTTTCTAAAAAGGTAGACAGAGCAACTTCATGTTATAACTGTACACAATTTCAGTGAAAATATCGCCTATATTAAGCGATGCCCGCTGTTTAGGTAAATGTTTCATGTTGATACAAAATTGACGCGAAGCAAAGTAGCTACGAAAGTAAATAAAATTAATTGAACTAAGATTCAACCGTGGTTGATGGGGCAAGAAGTTGCTTTAGAAGCCCAAAAATACTTAGAAACGGCTGAAATGACACAATATTGATATTTCAATCAAACTTGACACACTGAACTAACGGAAATTTTGAACAAGCAAAAACAAAAACACTTTAGCAGGAACTTCGAGAAACAATTTCCTCTATCCTTCCAAAGAACAATAAATGGCTGAATTCAAGAACTAATAAACAACAAAGCTTCTAAGAATTCTTGGTTTACTGTTATTCGGGTCAACAAGGAGATTAAGGTTAGGTCAACTTGGCAGGAGGTCTTACGGTGGCCGATTGGCACGGCAAACTTGCATTAATGGCTACTTTACCTACTTACTGCTCATAATGACTGCCTACCCACTAATTTGTTAGTAAGGGTGTTAAAGTTGTTTGCTGCAAAGGTTGTTAAAAGTTAATGTCGGGTTGCTATTGACTTATAGAGGTATGAGGAACAGGGTGTAAAGTTCACTCAACCTCCATAGAAAAGGGAGGATCCACCGACCAGACGGGTGTTGTGTCTGGCGGGCAACTGCCCAATGAGTCATGTCGGGCTGTTGTATATATGCTAGTTGCGTGGTAAACTCTGCTTGCGCGATGCAGGACTTGCGTGACGTCAGTGTGACGCGTTGTTCGCATGTGGCGTTGTAGATACCGCTACAGACTTTAGAACATCCAATTGCCAGTATTGCCATCATCAGCCAGTTAGTGTTTTCTGCTGTAAAATGTTCCCTCGAATTATCCTTCAAATCATATTTTCGTACACCAGCCTTGGATAACCGTACACAGGCTGGCAGGGACATTGACGCCCATGGTACGGAGCGAGAGTGCATGGGAAGCCGACTCCTCCTTCTGCGTAGCAGTATTGCTTACGAAGGAGGAGGCGGAAAGCGTAAGAGAAAGGCAATCTTTGTGCCCTCACGCACCTAGTCGCCGCAGGAGACGCCCTAGGCGTCGAGAATAGAAAGCCGATTCCCGGTCACCGTAGGCGCGGGCTAGCGGACGACGAGCAATGGCTAGCTCGCCGTCAGGTAAGGACTAGGCCCCGATCGACCGCGACGGCGCGTTGTGTTCCACGCGCGCCTCAAAGAGATGTCAGTACTAACTGATGGGGTCCGCTAGGGCCAATGCCTGCCAGTGTCGTAGGTTGTTCTAAAGAGTTACCGTGGCCCCCGGCACAGGCAACTGAAGGATCCCGGGTGGGTTTTAGTCAGTAAAAGTCTGAGTCAGCTCCGCCCAGAGCGGGAGAAGTTATTTGATGATATCCCACTCAAAAAAAAAGGGACATCGGCGCACAACCTGTTACCATAAATTCAATACATGATTCTGCATTGTTTCGTCGATTAGAAAAAAAATTAGCTCTGCCATACATTTTGACCGCTTAGGTATTGAAACAGCAGATTTTTATTTTGATAATCGACGAAAACTTTCTGCGCTAGGGGTCTAGACTCATGTGCTAAATTCTTGGTTTAGTTTGAACGTCAATGTCCCGGCTACCCCGTATATTGTAGCTACAAATGTTTGTGCATTGGTGCCACATCTTTAATGACTACATCCACCAACATTTGTGACCTATAAACCATAAAGCTTGCATTGCAATGATTCATTGCTAATCGCGCGCCTTATGACAACGTGAGTAATAGGTCACTCCAACCATAAACAATAAATTTATTACTACAAAGTCACATTAAAACTTTTAATTAACTTACCGATAAAACTATACACGGTTATACCTAGAAATAGTAATTTTTTCTAATGAAATTATGATTTATATCGGGAAATGAAAGAAAAAGCAGTCAAGTGCGAGTCGTACAAGCACATGAAGGGTCTGTACCACTGTTCAATATTTAACATTAAATATAAAAAAAATACTTTAGTAAAAAAAACACGATTCTAGTAAGGGGAACCCCTGATTTTTTTTACTTTTGTTTAATTATCTGTTGATATAGCGGTCATAGTAGTACACAGTCTGTGAACATTTCTATCTATTACAGTTTAAAAGATACTGCCCTGCAACAGACGGACGGGACGGTCGGGAGAACAGTGGCAGTGAAGCCTGTATTAGGAACCCTTGGCTCCTTTGGGTACGGACTCCTAAAAATGTGTTACATGAGCAAAGAAAGTTGTGTCAGAGAGAATTATAGTTTTTAATGACGCATACTTAGGGTTAAAGATCCATAACGTGTGCTATGTTAATAGCATATTGCATGCACACTTGCAATTTTTATGGTATTTTTTCTTTAAGTGAATAATAATAATAAATACGTGGAATGTATAGTGGTCGTTGCTAATATAACTGTAGGCTATTAAAGTAAATATACTTGTAAGAATGGGTGGAGTATTATGGCAGTATAATGCACAGTTTTGACTTGATTCGTCGTAACATTTGTTTGAAGGGTTGGTACGTAGCTTTCGTAAGCTATACAACGCGTACATACATACACTCACGCGTTTCTTCTATATAAGGTGTAAAAAAATTAACTGCAAAAACTTTAAGAGGTGCTTTAGACCATCGAACTGAACAACTTTCACTATGGGACCAACTCTGAAATCACGAAAAAAAAAATGAGCTGTTTCATACATTTTGGCCGAGTAGGTATTGAACTTTCGTATGAAACAGCTGATTTTTTTTTCGTGATTTCGGAGTTGGTCCCATAGTGAAAGTTTTTCAGTTCGATGGTCTAAAGCACCTCTTAAAGTTCTTGCAGTTAATTTTTTTACACCTTATATAAGGTGTAAAAAAATTATAAGGTCTACTAGCTGCGCCCCGCGGTTTCACCCACGTAAATGTCGATCTCGTGGGAATATCGGGATAAAAAGAAGCCTATATGTTAATCCAGGGTGTCAGCTACATCCATACAAAATTTTATCAAAATTGGTCCAGTCGTTTGAGCGTGAAGAAGTGACCAACAGATAAACACACACACACTCACAAACTTTCGCCTTTATAATATTAGCGTGATAGTGTGATTCAAACTTATGTTTCAAATTAATATTATTTCAAGTTAAACAAATATCAACTTTATTTTAATGCCAATTAAGTTGATTTCAGAGTGACTAGCACTATTGAAAAAGTTATAAAAATTCTTGAAGTTGTAGCGTAAACTGAACTTTATTGTGTAGGATTTAAAGTTATTTTTCAATAAACTCATAATATTTGTTTACATTTTTGGCAAATAAATCACGAATGCAAATAGTAGGTAGGTAGTTCGTTTTTTAATCTCCGAGACTAATCTGACAGTTAAGTCTTTTGTGTTTGCGTTTTTTTTAGTATAGTATATAGAAGTTTGACATTACACCTGTCAAATTAGTCTCTGGGATTAAAAAACGAACTATAGGTGCATAATGGAAAGTTTTTGCTTTGTATTCATTTAATAAAGAATATACACACACACGTATTTAAACTCATGTCTTCTTTTAATGGAGATAGACAGAAACTACAGATCGCCACGATCCTTACCTGCATACCACTTGTCTGATGTCAGTCACAATCTGTCAAAAATACCACATTCCAATATTTTCCTAGATTTTGGACAAGTTTTTGGTATTGTTTGTCGCTGAGATGAGATTGCGATTAGATTTTGAACTTTCGAGAGACGAGACCAATTCACGTAATTAAATTACAGGAATTGGTCTTCTGGTAATACACGCACTCCAGTTGCGAGTACTACGCACTTGACCTTTCTGAAGAACATCTATAAATCTTCTATACATACAAATAAATAAAATTGGAGTGTCTCTCTGTAATATTAAAATAAACGCTTTTTGCTAAATGCATATGGATGTATATGTTACCGGCCAAACTCGATTTCAGGACAAACTAGTTTAGCCTAGGCTAAACTAGTTCTTCCTATACGCGATAGGGGGTGCCCTTCGCTCGCCCTTGGATCTTATGTCGACGGAGCCCCGCTTCGCGGGGCCCCTATTTCTGTGTAAAGGGTTTAAAGTAACCTAATCAAACCGAACCTCGGGGTGCCCTTCGCTCGCCGTTGCATCCTATGTCGACGGAACTAGTTTAGCCTAGGCTAAACTAGTTTGTCCTGAAATCGGGTTTGGCCGGTAACATATACACGGTGTATATGTCGCAGCCAACTGGTTTAATTAGTTGTTTAGTTAACCGCCTAGACTTTTAATTGAACGGCGGCTGTTCAACTAACGGCCTGAAAAATATTCAATTATATAGTTTAGGTTGGAACTGTAACCAATTACGCGAGAGCAGAATTGGTAGCAGTAACTAAGCCAGGGCACCCCTACCAAATGGGTTAGGTTAGGTTAGCTGTGATCAATTGCGTGCGAGCCGAGATAGCGAAGCGAGGCGAGCACTACTTCCAAAAGCCAGGCGGTTAACTGAACGGCTAATTTAACCAGTTGGCTGCGACATATGCACCAAAATAACATGTATTTTACAATTTTTGTCTGTTTGTATGGGCTAATCTCTGAAACGGCTAGACCGATTTTGACGGGAATTTCATTGGCAGATAGCTGATGTAATAAGGAGTAACTTAGGCTCCTTATATTTTAGACAAAAAACTGAATAATAACTTTTTGTTAAATTCCACGACGAAGGCGCGGGTAACAGCTAGTCACTAATAAGGTCACTATATATATGTTCTGGGTCCGTATTGGCTCCAACTAAAATTCTTTACCCGAAATTGTTCTTCCTAACGATTTGTAATCCGAATGATCACTCTTCCTAAAATTTTTCATCCTAAAGTTTTCATTCATACTATTTGTAGTGCTACCGGCGATGTTCATAACACTCATGTTTCCGAAAATTGTAATTAATAATATCATTAATGTAAATATTTTAAACTCCTACTGTTTTTTATCATAACGGTTTTATCCCTAAACATAACTACCATAATATTTTCATGGTCTGGGAGATTATACGGGTTATAATTACAAAACCTCTAATATTTACAAGATATAACAACTGAACCTATAATTTTGAAGTGAAAACTTCTTTAGCGGCGTTGAACACTTTTTGTAATGGGTAAAAAATGTTAAACTCGCGTCAGGGCATCGCGTCAGGACACGTGACCGTCAGGAGAGATTTCCCCCCCCCCCATCTCTTTCTACGGCGGCGCCAACCGAATTGAACCAAGTGAGACACGACAAAGATGGCCGAAGAAAATGACATTTGACGTACAAATGTTTGAAAAGTCAGTTTCACAGAGTACTTTTTGGTTTCCATGACGACCATGACGTTGTCGCGTCAAAACTGTTGAAACTGTAGACAATAAATTAGTTTTTCATACGTAATAATGTCTATGGACACAAATATTCGGTTCGTAGACAGATATTCTCGTATGCCGATTTAATGTGTGTGTGTGTTGTTTAACATTTAGAAGTTGTAGGACATTCTAGTTATAGAACGTTTATGAAGCGTTTATGAATACAAAATTTTATCGAATGTTTTAAAGGCCTATTGAGCATTTTAACTAATGAATGGTTTAAACCTTCAATAGGCTTTTTTTATGAATAAGACCGAAAGTGTTTAAAATATGGAAATTGAACAAAGTGCATCTATTAATGAAAAAAGTGACGCAGAAATATTGAAAAAAAATGAGTAATATTAATTAAATTAATAATTGATTTATTTCAACGTTAATATTCAAGTTTTCACTTCTGCCGGCACTCCCGGAGTGCAACCCGTCTTTTTTTATTTGATATAATGATCAGTTAATATACTAAACGGTTGATATAATTTTAATGTTCTATAAGAATAATTTCTATAAGAATAACAGACAATTAATATAAAATCGTTTGATATACCACTCAATAGACATAAAACCTATTTAGTCTAATATGATAAACACTTTTTTTTTTCATCCTATGTCATCGTATGTCGACGGAGCCCCGCTTCGCGGGGTCCCTATTTCTGTGTAAAGGGTTTAAAGTAACCTAACCAAACCAAACCTGGGGGTGCCCTTCGCTCGCTTTTGCACCCTATGTTGACGATCTAAACAAAAAAGATATGACTGAATAATAGTGTAAAAGATGGTTATGTTGAGAAAATATAGGAAAACAAATAAAAGTATAATAGATGTTTATTGCTACTGACATTATGAAGTTGAATGATTCGGAATTATGAACATTAGAGACAGAGTAGTTAGGAATTGTGATTGTTAGGATGAAAAATGTTAGGAAGAACATTTTCGGATTTCCAATTATCGGAGTTGAAAATTTAGGTGAACTTTGGCGCACCCATATGTTCTTCTAGGTTCCCGGCGTTCCTACTTACGTCTGCCTTGTACCAAGGGTTTTCAAGCAATATTCATATAAGAACCACCATAACATAAAGTTCACAATACACTACAGATAGCGCCATCCACGAAGACGCGGCCCACTCTTCTTCCTAATCGCTTACAGTACAAGTGTGCAACATTCCGCTAGTGTTTTAGTTTTGTCGATACACAGTAATTACTTATTAGTGGGTAATTAGTGTGTATCTAAAGACTAAAACACTAGCGGAATTAACTAGCGATAACAACTAAGTAGCGATTAGTAAGAAGAGTGGGGCGCGTCTTCGTGGATGCTTGATGTTTGGTGGTGGCTTGGTGGATGATACAAGAGTTCTTGTTTTAAGGACCAATTTCGCCAATCGTGTTTAAGTTATATGTAATTTACAAAATAATTTCAAATTATGAAACAAATGGAGAAAATCAATCACGAAGCAAAATAATCAAAGGAAATTAATTAGAGTTGAAGCCGGCTTTCAAAAGCCAGGCTTCAGATTAAAATATGCAGAAGCAATTAATATAGGAAATTGAAATACTACCGTCTTACTCCGTGGTCTTACTTTATCTTAGAATTTAACGAAGACTACGTCTGACGATGACGGCAATAGGTATTTGGATGAGAAACGACATTTTACCAGTTTTCTAGATCTACGTTGGTGGTTGTGCGCTTTTATAAAATTTCATTCGATTTATTTTAATTTCATTTAAGCAATTTGATTTCTCTATGTTCATCTACATTTAAATTAGATTTATACGCGCCAAACAATCAATGAACAAAGATCACTAAATTAAAATCTCCAGCGATAAACATAACATTCCAAACAAAAAATGCGTTCTTCGCACGGCTACGATATTAATTTGGTTGTTTGGCGTCGACTCAAAGTTACTTAGGTATACTTACATTAGTTTAAGAACTTATTTATTAAGGTTAAATAAAAAATATTTATTATTTTTTGCTTTTCAGTTTTTTCGGAGGTTTAATTTTCTTGTTAAAAAGTTTTTGTCGTATTATCTTGAATGAGTAAAGACCAATGACAATGTGCGAATAGTACGGGAGCCGAGTAGGCCGTCCGGTGACTACCTACTGCCGCGCGTGTTTGTAGGAAGATTTGGTTTTTTGTTAGGTATGATAATTTTGTGAGTTTCTTAATTGTGGGGCACACACACTAAAATGTAATTGACAGGCTTATGTTGATATATTGAGACAGGCACTGCTTATATGCCTATATGCAATGCACGCCACTGAATCTGGATGAGGCTGACACAGGAGCGTGGCGACTGGCACAAGAAAAGAGAGGTCTATGTCCAGCAGTGGGTGCATCCGAGCTGTGGATGATGATGATAATTTCTAACATCACGTCATATTATCAAAAAGGGATCCCTTCTTTTCGCATAATGTTCTTTTTCCTAATGTAAGTACTTTGGTTTTAATATTTTGGTATCTATAATTTGTTTTGCCATAATACTTTGCCATATTTTTGTTTGGCATACAGTTTATGTTGGCATAATTATCTTGAAGGTTAATTTGTTTTGGCATAAATTTAATTCGCATAATACTAAACGACGTCAGGGGCACCCCGAGGTTCGGTGAAATATGAAGCAATTATCTATTTACGAAAAACTATTGTTTGGGCTAAAAATTAAAACACTAGAGTTATAGTATGTTGCTTGTAGAATAATCTGACAAAAAGTCATAATAATTGTACGTATATTAGCACAGGTTTTTATTGTAAAAAGAAAGTTTTTAGAGGTATCTTCATGGTTTTTTTCTATCGTACCAAATAAGTTGTATTATGTTTTCAACACACTATCTACCTAGCATATATCCTGAAGAATATCATATAATTTTTTGATTTTGTTTACTGTAGTCGATCATATACTTTTATTGTTTCTAAAACTTGCGTTTTTTGCGTTTAGGTCCTGTAAGCCCCTTAAGCCCTGCAGACAGAAATAGGAGCCCCGCGCAGATCAACCATCATCAGAGAGATCATCGGTGCGGATTTATCCACGCCGATGGTGTCAACTAACTTATATGAGGTGTTCAAACTTGTTCGAATAGTCGCGTGACACTAATCATAGAAACAATCGACGCGCGCAGTCGCAATTCGCCTTAAGCTGAGTATAGACTCTAGTCTATACTCAACTTACGCTACGGTGAATGTTCGATGTTCTGTTACAAGTATATGCTCTACCATTTTAAATTTTATCGAGCAAAGGCACGACCGGTACCTGTATGTAGGTACAGACGCCAGCACATCAAGCTACCCGAAAATGTAAAATTTTTTCAATCAACTTTTAACCTAAAAATAATAGCAATAAAGTTGAGAATCTATTAAAGAAATTTGACAGATTGTAGTAACTTGAGGTGCTGGTGTCTGTACATTTCAATAATGATCGCAAGGTAGAAAGACATGTTACAGGTAAATACTCACTCACCGTGAGCATTACGTCGAAGACAGCGTCGAGCATTCGCATAAACGTCACGTTGCATGGGAATGCTTGTGGAAACTGAGCTTTTGCCTGTATTGTACCATTCGTAAGAACGTTACATTACATGGAAATGTTCAAGAAAACGTTCTAGTGCACACTCACCTTTAGGCTAAGCGCGCACCACGAACTATAATCATTGCGGAAAATAATCGCTTATACAATACCAATATACTAAAGTCCGCGCACTGCGGTAAATGATCGCTTGAAAAATTGTAATAAGTAGTGATCGCGATTTTATTTCGCATGACCATAAAAAAAAATCGCATCGCAGTGCGTATTTAGTCTTAGTGCCGCCAGAACTTTATGCCTGGTTTAAGATACAATAAACAAAACAACAACCAACCATTTCTCAGCTTTTAATAAATAACCAGCTATTTTTCAAACATGACAGGACAATTTTGCATTTACTTGTGTTAATTTTATACCGTTGCTGTTATGTTAGTCATTTGTTTCTGAAGGTTATAATTTATGAACCTTCTGTAATAATGTTTTAAGAGTCCCTTTTTCATATAGCACAATTCTTTTTGTTAAATTAAATGGACGAAAAAAACAAAACACTACCCAGTTTTAGTGTGGTCGATATATATTCTTTGCCACGGCGACGGATTTCGATTAGGTATTCTTTTTTTTAGAACCAGATATTTGTGGGACCAATCCTAAGGTAATACCTACCTTATAGGTAGGAGTGGTCCTATATAAATCTAGGGTCCAGAATTTTTTTAGGTTGCTTCAATAATAGGTTAGATTTGTTCCTTAAGCATTTTTCCTTAAGAGATTTGTTCTTATGGAACAGGTCTAACTTAGAAAGATGTATTAATGACTCTAATGATTATAAGTCTGTAAATACGTGCATGTTATAGTCGCGAATCATAAATTTTGATCAAGATATGATTCGCGACTATAACATGTACGTATTTCAGGTTGCAGGTCACTGACCTGCAAATTGCAAAAATCGTAAGAAAAATTGAATTTCGCGGGCTACAACTGCGCATTCACCTTAAGGAAATTTTTGGCGAAATACAAAGCTTGCCAAGATCGTAAAAGGGAACGAAAATAAATATCTTATGTCGGTATAAACATATAACATGGTTGGCAAAAAAGGGAGGTAGGTAATAATATAATCAATCAGGGTAGGGTAAAACAAAACATTTTATATTGAATGTGATTTATTTCTGTTCCGTCTTAGTTGATTTTCTCTCTGCCAAAGTAACTGAATAAGGGCGGGTTGTTTCACGTCTACTTGACGCACGCGTATACGTCAAAAATGGCGCTAATTATCTTCAAACCAAAAAAAGCGTTGTTACAGTTCGACACAACTTAGATGTAGCATCGGCAAAATTCGTAAAACCGATCACATCCGAACTAAGTGCGCCTTCAAAATCACCAATCTTTAGGAAAAATTGATAAATTTTTCCTAAAGTAATAAAGATTTACGAATACGAATTACGAACGTTTTACGAATTTTGCCGATGCTACATCTAAGTTGTGTCGAACTGTACCAATTACAATTACTGCAAAATCAGGGCCTTGCCGTACGTCAAATAATAACGAGTACGTATTATTCGACGTACTTATGCTACGATAGCCAACCATTTGAAACAACCGACCCTTAGAGCGGTTCTGCACTACATCCGATCCGAATCCGAGAAATGTCGGTCCGAAGTGAACGTAGTCCTATTTGTGTGAGGGGTTGCGCACTAGATCCGAACTCTATCCGTCTGAATTTAAAAAATTCACAATTCGTATTGAACTCAGATCCTTAATTCGGATTCGGATCGGATGTAGTGCAGAACCGCTCTTAGTGTCTACTGCCGTCTCAATAATAAAGAAAAAAAAAATTAAAAGAGAGAGGGGTTCAATTGAAAAGAGTACGGTCTATACTTAGATGTGTTTGGTCATGTTGAGAGGCTGAATGAAAGGCGACTAACAAAAGGTAAGAACCCAGAAGCAGACGCCTTAGAAGGACATAATATAGTGACCTTATTGGTGACGTTTCCTAAAAAGGTTAGGTGCGTAGTTCTCGACAGCGAAAAGGAGTAGATGTATAAGGATCCGATCATCATATTTTAACCTTTTGACCGCCCGACTTCATATCAGATGTCATGCCCCCAGCGCACGAAGAAAAAAAAAAGACGGGTTGCACTCCGTGAGTGCCGGCAGAAGTGAAAACTTGAATATTAACGTTGAAATAAATCAATTATTAATTGAATTAATATAACTCATTTTTTTCACTATTTCTGCGTCACTTTTTTCATTAATAGATGCACTTTGTTCAATTTCCATATTTTAAACACTTTATATAGGTACACGAATTTTACGAATACACAGCAGTGTGGCTACTACACAGACGGTCGAGCCATCAGCTGTCCATCCATCCATCCATCCATATTCACATCCACATCCACATCCACATCCACATCCATATCCACATCCACATCCACATCCATATCCACATCCATCCATCCATCCATCCATCCATCCATCCATCCGCCGCCGTAGAAAGAGAGGGGGATACTTAGTAGTTAGGAGTAGTAGTACTCCATCCGTCTTACCTGACGGTCACGTGTCCTGACGCGATGTCCTGGCGCGAGTTTAAAATTTTTTACAAAAAAGTGTGCAACGCCGCTAAAGAAGTTTTCACTTCAAAAACGAATAATAAATACCTGATAGACTACAGCGTAATTAAATAAAAAAGCAGATTAAACGTGCTGTGGTATTTGATCGTAAATATACGACTCTGGCAAAATGGACACGAACATATTTGTCGGATTAATCCGGCGTAAGCGACTCGTTGGATGCGAGAAGCATAAAACCGGTCGAAGTGGAGGTGCCTGGTGAGGCCTATGTCCAGCAGTGGACGTCTTTCGGCTGAAATGATTATGATGATGATGAATCGGTTAAAAGGTTGATCAATATACAACCTGACACTGACCTGCAAACACTGAATTTCACGGACTACCTTAGCGCATCCCGTGGTGAAGCAGCTTTAGTTATAAAGCGCCTGAGAAATGTGCTTTTCAATCTCTCAAACAGTTACATAGTTGCTCTTTGCATATAAAAGGCTGTTGCTGTTAGTCCTTATCGACACTAACGGGTCATGAACAGCCTTTTTCTGATAACCACACGCAAGTAAATCCACTATTGAAAACAATACATTTTTAACTCAGACGTATGAGCAGAAGGCCAAATCCCGTAATTAACAACGTTCAAAATCTATTCGCAGTCTCATCTCGGCGACAAACAAATGTCAAAAACTTGTCAAAATGTTGGGAAATTAGAGGTATTTTTGACAGATTGAGACTGTGATCAGAATATGAACGTCCTTAAAATTAAGAGAATTGCCCCTCAGATGTAGGTATGAACGTAAACGGTAAAAGGAGTATGTAAGGATCGTTCCAGGTGGCGTTTTTTAGTTTCTGCCTATGGGGGTATCCATGCGAAAAAGTCGTGAGTTTATGTATGATAACGACTATTAGAATTTAACTGATGGAATTTTAAAGAGACTTCGAAATTGAAAATAGTCATTTTATGAATTTAGTTATTTACATAATATAAGCTGACATATTATCTATACATATAATAAAATCGTAGGAAAGTCAAAACGGTACATTGAATATTTTTTTAAAAGAATACTTGGGGCGTGATCTACAATCAATATCGAAGCCAAAAATATAGTTTTTAGAATTTTTGTCTGTTTGTCTGTATGTATGTCCGGGATAAACTCAAAAAGTACTGCATGGATTTACTTCAAATTTTGCATGAATATTACTAAGAGGTCGGGTCAACATATAGGCTACATATTATCACGCTATCACCTATGGGGGAGGAGCTGTGAATCTTTATTTTTCTTACGCATTCTGTGTCAGCGTGTAATCTAACGACGCATATTTGAATGTTGTTTTTCAGTAAGCCATGCTATTATCTAGCTTTACACTATAAAAACTATGCCATTTAAGTAACTTGGGCAGAAAAAACATAGTTTAATGAATTTTAGTAGTATAAAGAAAATTTTGAAGCAGCGCCATCTATGAGATTTCATAAAAATCAAATCAAGTTACATGTTGACACTTTTTGGAAATTAATAATTTAAATTTGATCATGTTGGCGAGGTTAGTAGTTAGTTATTCTTAAAATTCATAGATGGCAATGTTCATTTTCTTCATAAAAGTTGTATCGTATAGTTCGTTTTGACAAATTCAAGTTCCAACAAAACCCTTAAAATCTTGAGCAGAGTTGAGGACGACAATTAAAAAAAAATGCGGTGTTAAGTATTATAAAAAAGTTACGTTTCTACTGGAGACGAATTCGGAGTAACTGATGAACGCGTGCTGAACACCTGTCTCAGTTCACTTCAAGATGTGGTCATTTCTATCGGCGGCAATCCACTGATCGAATGTGGGTTACCAGCTCCCCAATCATCACCGCATCAAGACAGTATAAATCGGGAGTATAACGCTGAGACAAATTACGATCCGGGCGAAATGACCATGTCGCTTTGTTCTCTTCAGAGCAAAAACAAATTTATGACACCGTCCTTGAAAGCGTTGGGAAAAAACCAGGGTCAAATGTTTTTCTTGGAATGCGTCTGGTGGAACAGGAAAAACATTTGTTACCACTTGCATACTTGCAGAGGTCAGCAGGCAAGGCAAAATTGCTATTGCTGTAGCGTCGTCGGGAATCGCTGCCACACTGCTTCCGAGTGGCAAGACAGCACATGCCATGTTTAAAATTCCTATCGATTTAGAGAGCGCCGAAACGCCTGTTTGTGGTGTGTCACGTAACAGCGATAAGGGACACGTGCTCAAGGATTGCTTTCTGATCGTATGGGATGAGTGTACGATGGCCAATAGGAAGGCAGTTGAGGCCGTAGACGGAACCCTGCAGGACATCCGCAGGAACGAACATTTGATGCGTCGTATCACAGCTGTTCTGTTCAGTGGCGATTTCCGGCAAACGCTTCCCGTGGTGACACGGGGATCGAGGGCTGACGAGGTGAATGCTTCGTTGAAACTATCTTCGTTGTGGTCACGAGTTCGTACGCTGCGCTTGACCATTAATATGAGAGCTCGGCTCGGCGGCAATGCACGTGCTCAAGAATTCTCCAATGTCCTGCTAAATCTTGGCGAAGGCACTCTACCAGAAGAGAGAGGTGGACAGGTGGTGCTTCCAGAGTCTCTCGATAGAGTGGTATCCAGCTTAGAAGAACTCATTTGCTGTGTGTACGGGGACATCAGTCGTATACTGCACCTGCAGAATTCTTGGGTGTGTGAGCGGGCCATTTTGACGTCCAAAAATGATCAGGCTGCAGCAATTAACGAATGCATTCTCTCGGAAATTGAGGGGAATGAAGTGGTCTACACCTCGACAAACACTGTTGTCGAGCAAGATGACGCCACACATTATCCCGTGGAATTTCTGAACTCCCTGTCAGCAAGTGGACTTCCAGCGCATACCATCAAGCTGAAGGTCGGTGTCCCGATTATGCTTCTTCGGAACCTATCTCCTCTGAAGTTGTGTAACGGGACCCACCCTAAAGTCATCTCGTTCTACAGACACACCATTGAGGCGGAAATTCTTACGGGTTGTGGCGTTGGCGAGGCAGTATTTATACCACGCATTCCCCTCATACCTCATATCTTCCCGTTCCAGTTCAAGCGCGTACAGTTCCCCGTGAGTGTTTGCTTCGCGATAACCATCAATAGAGGCAGACACTGAGGGCAGCGGGTGTCGACCTCAGGACGAGTTGCTTCTCACACGGACAACTGTACGTCGCTTGCTCCCGCGTCACCAGTCCTGACTCTCTTTACATTTTGGCTCCTGGCAGCATAACTACCAACGTTGTTTATAGGGAAGTGTTTTAAGGTATGATGCCTTTGTACGTATTTTTACTCTTTTGTGTCCTGGAATGTATTCCTGCATTGTTTTCTCTATTTCCTTCAGTCACATCTTATGACTGAACTCAGCAGGACTCCTATATAACTCTCTTCACTTGCTTCGCTTGCAAAAAAAACTTATATTTTAATGCTATTTTAAAAGTTGTTTACTTATAATGCTATAGCGACACTGGCATCTTAGGTATTTTTGGTGCTGTAGAGCCTTCAGGCAGACGACGTCGCAGGCAGCAGCTAGTAAACTATAATAATATTATGTACAATTATACAAAAAAGTAAACAAAATAATCATAGGGCATCAAAGAATTCGTCCGCATCGCTGTCAACAGGAACAGTGCCCAAAAGGCTGGCAGCATTGCCACGTTGTATGGCAATGCTCATTCTTTGGCCAAGAAATAGGCCAGCCCTCTGGTCACGTGAATAGTCGACTAACCACTTGGATATATCTCGAAAAACCAAATGGGCACTCGGACCCCATGGCCCTAGTTTTTCAACCCCAAACGGCTCGAACATATAACTCCCAATCGGGTTGCAATATTTTCGCCGTTTTAGACGTTTCCGTCATTGTAAAAGTGTTATTTTTAACCAGTTTACAAAATAAACTTCATTCATAAAACGCTAAGAATAAGAAATTATTCTCGTGAATGAAAAGAATACTATTTCCACCATTTCCTACAACAGTCAGACGTCAACTATTTTTAGATTTCTTCGTAGAACAATTTTAAGGACAGTATAACGTATCAAGTTACAAAGTCTATTAATAAATTCTATCGATCGACAAGTCGAAAGTCCTAGTCATACCGACACACAGTGGAACGAATGTATGGGAGCGGTTGGACGTAGACATGTCCGAAAAAAAAGAGTAAAATTATGCCAAACTAATGATGCCATCTTATTCGATTACTTAATGCCTTCATAACTTGTGGTGATGAATTTCTTCATAACTCCCATATTTCGGGAGTAATTTGAGAAAATGTGAAATTTTACTATGAAAATGAGTGTATCGAGCTCTCTCCCTCCTGATTCCGGGCTTGTTTCAAGTAGCGGTCTCTAATATCATAATGCTTATACTAAGAGCTATATTTAATACTAAGACACATAGTGCGCCAAATGTGCACTTTCTGGGATAAAGAGTGATGTTTATTTTATAACACAATTTTTTTATTTTTTGTTTATTTTGTTGATTAAAACCGTTTTTCTAAAGGTTTACCTTATTACAATAACATTTCTGAGCAGCCAATTAGAGAAGATATAAGCTAATTAGGATATATAATTAGGGACTTAAGGTTTACATATAAAACTGATGCACTAATGATTACTGATAAGAACATTGCTATTATTTAATTACTAAATGGCTCTTAATACACTAATTTAGCATGCATCATTTACTAATTATCACAATAACTAATTACCTTGCAATATTTAACAAAGGATACCTGGGATACCTGGATTTTATATAAATAGGTCACTATTAGTAACTTTAAAATCAGTGTTGATTTACACCTCGTTGTATCCAAGCTAATCTCGCAATGTATTTTCCAAATTTTAATACAAATCTTGATATTCACGTTGCTTTATGCGCACGCGCACATAAAGATTTACGCGACTTTAACTATTTGTTCAGTGTTTTAAAAGATAACAGTTGTGTTCAGTTATGTGAAAGTGCTGAAACAAGTTTAAAAGACTGGTGTCGTCGATTTTGCTACCGCATTTATGCAAAATGGACACAGTCTGGAAGAAGCACAGATAAGTTTCGGAAGAAACATGAGATTTGGCTACAGGCTGCAATTCAATGGCCGGAATTACAGAATGAAAATATGGAACCTTCTACAGAAAATATAAGTGACGTCATCGAGCCCATAATTTCTCCTGCTAAATCTGATGCTTCAACTTGTACACATCCTAGTCCTCGTAAATCTTTTGAGGACCTTAGTAACCGGCAAAAAAGAAGACGCACTGAAGATAGTCTTTCATGCAGCAGTAGCAGCGCTGAAATTATGTTTTCGGCCGAAAGGGCGCTTCAAAAGGCAGGACAAAGCGATACAGCTTATGTTATGAAATACTTGACGGAGAATCCAGAAGAGGCCTCAAAAATCAAAGCCTTCATTGAAGGTAAATCAATTCAGGTACGGGAAATATCCCCTTTGAAGGCATTGGCTCTTTATGTATCGATGAACTTATCGAAATGGCGCTATAACACTCTTCGGGATTTCAACACTCAAGAAGGAGCTCTTCAATACCCGAGTTACTACATGTTGGTTAAAGAAAAAATTAAGTGCTATCCGGCCAAAGAAGATCTCACAGTTACAGAGAGCTCTGCAAAAATCAAATTACAAGCCTTGATGGATTTAACCTCAAGAAGACTTATTAGGTCGTTAGAAACCCCTGTTGATCCCAATCAACAGCTCGTATTGACCAGCAAATGGGGTTTTGACGGATCATCTAGCCAAAGCATTTATCATCAAAGGACGAGTGAAGATGAGCAAATCGATCTTGCTAGTAATTTTATGATTAGTCTTGTACCACTGCGGCTCGTCTCAAAAGGTGTAACAATTTGGGAAAACGAGCGACCATCTTCCACTTCATTTTGCCGGCCAATATTGTTTAAGTTTATAAAGGAAACCAAAGAAAATGTGCAGAGAGAGATGGCTGAAATCGAAGCAGAGATTGAAGCCTTAACTCCATCCACCATCACTGATGGAATTAGTGTCAAACACCAACTGCTGTTGACAATGATTGATGGTAAAATTCATTCCATTATATCCAATACAGCAGCTTCAGTGTGTGACATATGCAAGGCTTGTCCTAAAGAAATGAATAATTTAGAGTTAATCAAAGATAAACACGCAAACGAGGACATGTATAAATATGGCTTAAGCACCCTTCACGCTTGGATTCGCTCAATGGAATGCTTATTACACATTTCCTACAAATTAGACATAAAATCATGGCAAGTAAGGGGTGATATAGCAAAAAGGCAAGTTGATGACAGGAAGAAAAGAGTTCAAGAGGCTGTAAGAAGAGAAACGGGCTTACTTCTCGATGTTGTGAAACAAGGCAGTGGATCCACCAACAATGGCAACTCGGCAAGGAGATTTTTTGAAAACTACACTAAATCTGCTGAACTGACCGGAATAGATGCTATGCTTTTAAGAAAAATCTGTGTGATCTTGCAGTGTATTTCATCAGGAGAGAAGATCAACGTAACTAAATTCCGAGAGTTCTGCTTTGATACTGCTAAGCTTTACGTGGAGTTATACCCATGGTATTATATGCCTTCTTCACTTCATAAAATTTTAATGCATGGGCCAGACATAGTTCAGAACATGTCAATTGTGCCCATTGGTTTTCTATCCGAAGAGGCATCTGAGGCTAGAAATAAAGATTTTAGAAAATATAGAGAGGGGCATTCTCGAAAGCATAGCAGTATCTCATGCAATGAAGATATTATGCACAATCTTTTACTGTCTTCTGATCCACTTGTTACAAGTATCCGTCCAAAAGGAAATAAGTTTGTAAAAAAATCTTCTTTTAAGGAATTTTATGAGCTTACGGATTCTGAGAAAAGTGATATCGAATTTGTTAACATAAATGATTTAGCGGACATCGATTCTGAATTTGAATTAATTGATGATGATGATGATGACGAAGATAATTAAATGATGTTATTGTTTTAAAATGTGTAACTTAGTAAATTAGAGCTTACATCTTAATTATTTATTGTACTTTTAATGAAACTAGGTAATTTATTATCAACTTACTTAAAAGTCATACTCTCATCAGTTCTTGTGAATATTTTTGTTAATATATATTTCTGTATATATATAATATATTTATAGACCTCTTAATAAGTCTGTCTGCGGTTTAAAGTAAATACAAATGGGGAAAAAACGTTTTTTTTTTTTAAATTTTCATTTCCTTTTATCCCAGAAAGTGCACATTTGGCGCACTATGTGTCTTAGTATTAAATATAGCTCTTAGTAATAGCATTACGATATTAGAGACCGCTACTTGAAACAAGCCCGGAATCAGGAGGGAGAGAGCTCGATACACTCATTTTCATAGTAAAATTTCACATTTTCTCAAATTACTCCCGAAATATGGGAGTTATGAAGAAATTCATCACCACAAGTTATGAAGGCATTAAGTAATCGAATAAGATGGCATCATTAGTTTGGCATAATTTTACTCTTTTTTTTCGGACATGTCTACGTCCAACCGCTCCCATACATTCGTTCCACTGTGCGACAGCGCGCAAACATATGTCTTTTCTCATGATCCGCCAAGTGTGGGTAAATATTTGATTCAAGTCGGAAGGCGGTTATTGGTGTAAACTATTTATAATTTCTTACGTTTTAGAAGAGGCACGTGGCTTAATGATAACAGCCCCATGAGTCGATTGCAGGGTTAAGCTATGCTTGTTGCGGTCGGTTCATGGATGGGTGACCATCTACATATCAAGAGTCCTCTGTGCCTCGGAAAGATACGACATTCGTAGATATTTGTCAGTCGTTACGGATAGTCAGAAGCCCAAATGTTTGACGACTAGTCTTTCCAAGAGGTATTCTGCTACCCAGTAACTGGGTTAAGAAGGTCAGATGGGCTGTCGTTCCATATGAAATACTGGTATTCAGCTGCATCCGGTTAGGCTGGAAACCGACCCCAACATAGTTGGTAAAAGGTTAGGCTGATTGATTATACGTACCTTCCTACATTAGAAAAATGGGATTAAATATAATGATCACCAAAAAATATACAAAGTGTAAAAAAATTAACCTTAAAAACTTTAAGAGGTGCTTTGGACCATCGAACTGAACAATTTTCACTATGGGACCAACTCCGAAATCACGAAAAACAAATCAGCTGTTTCATACAAAAGTTCAATACCTACTCGGCCAAAATGTATGAAACAGCTCATTTTTTTTTCGTGATTTCAGAGTTGGTCCCATAGTGAAAGTTGTTCAGTTCGATGGTCTAAAGCACCTCTTAAAGTTTTTAAGGTTAATTTTTTTTACACCTTATATATTGAACACCAAAAAACGAAGTCTAAAATTACAATAGTTCTACCTGGGTACCCCAAGGTTAGGTTTGGGTAGGTTACTTTAAACGCTTTACACAGAAATAGGAGCCCGTCGACATAGGATACAAGAGCGAGCAAATGAGAATACAAATACCTTACCTAGGTATTTTACAATAAAATGGAGTTTAAATTTTTGTGATCATTTACTATTTTTGGCAGTAAAAAGTGTTTTTTTTTAATGTTATTTTTTACTTTATTTGGTGATAAGTTAAACATAAGCCTTAGAAAATTCATAAAGGCGATTTCCCACTAAAGACTCCATTGAAATTAAAAAAAAGATAAAAAAGTATGAAAATTATGTTAGGTGCTACTCGTTTTATACGTTGGATAATTTTGATGTATCAGCTTGCAGTAATATACTGTTCAAAGGCGGAAAAGTAATAAATCCAACGTATTTTATTTTCCTCATGTTATATCCATCACTCTTTTTTTTATTTTTCTATTTTCCTCATAACTCAAAATGTTTTCAATCAACCTCAACCTCAATCCCATATATTTCATCTTTGACTTTGAAAGCATTGGAGTGTTCTTGTGCTAGCAAATATTGAGGAAAATCTTTCATTTTACTCAAAAAACAGACAAGTATATTGCCACCGCTGTACGCACGGCTACTACACATCAAGCTATACAGGAAGATTTTTTTATCACCATCCAAATTTTTACAGGGTGTTCTACCCATGAATATGAACAACTTTCACTATGGGACCAACTCTGAAATCACGAAAAAGAAAATCAGCTGTTTCATACAACAATTCAATACCTACTTGACCAAAATGTATGTAGCGTCAGCTTATACTGGTACGTACAATCAGAAGTCATTCAGATTGTACGAAAAATCTATTGATACAGACGCCAGCATTTCAGGCTACTACAATCTGTCAAGTTTCTTTAATAGATTTTCAACTTTATCGCTAAAGTATAAGGTTCAAAGTCGATTGGGAAAATTTGACAGTTTCGGGTAGCTTGATGTGCTGGCGACTGTACAATTCCAGGTCATCTAAAACTGGAAATGACGAACTTGATGTGTTGCCGTGTGTAACTTTAGACTTTAAGGCGCTTACAGGACCTAAACGCAAAAAAACGGTAGTTTTCGAAACAATAAAAGTATATGATCGCCTACAGTAAACAAAATCAGAAAAATATATGATATTCTTCAGGATATATGCTAGATAGATAGTGTTTTGAAAACACAATACAACTAATTTGGTACGATAGAAAAAAATCATGAACATACCTCTAAAAAACTTTCTTTTTACAATAAAAACCATACTAATATACATACAATCATTCTGATTTTTTGTCAGATTATTCTACAAGTAACATACTAAAATGATAGTGTTTTATTTTTTTATTTAAAACAATAGTTTTTTTGTAAATCGAATATTCATAGTTCCGAACATAAAAAGTGCGCATGTGTGCGTGAACGCCCGTGTAGCGACACTGCCGGCCGAGGCCTGATGCTATACGGACGTGTCGCTCTTTTCGCCGCACTATTTCCGTCAAAATTGTTATGTTTTTGTTAAGTTTTATTTGTAAATTCATTGTTTATTATTATTTGCATTATCTTCTTTCCGTAAATATTTTTATTTCGTGTAAATATAAAATACTTTTAAGTTTGTTATGTATGGGTGCAAGGCGCGCGCCATCTATTGTACGGCGAGTCCCAACTCCCGGGCGTTTCACTTGTGTCTACCGGCAGTGGTCCGCGTAACCTAACAAAGTTAAAATAGGGTAATAATTTGTAAATAAATGGGAAATATAGTGAAACATTCCGTTAGGAGGACTACAAAACGTTCATATAAAACAAAAGCCGAACATAATATGAACGAAAGTAAAAAGTATGAGCATTTTATTTTTAACTGAATATTTTTATTTTTGCAATAAAACTATGAATTTTGGAAACATCTAAGAAAGTGCAGTCGGTATTTTCGACTTCACGTACAACTGTCACAGTGACGTATGTGGACGACGTGTAGATTTGTATTCGAGAGTCCCCGGGTTCGATTCCCAAGATTACGAAATCGTACTTTCTTTTTAAATTTTATTTAAATGTATTTTGAATTTTTAGATAGATAGTGTTTTGAAAACATAATACAACTAATTTGGTACGATAGAAAAAAATCATGAAGATACCTCTAAAAACTCTTTTTACAATAGAAACCATACTAATATACATACAATCATTCTGATTTTTTGTCAGATCATTCTACAAGCAACATACTAAAATAATAGTGTTTTATTTTTTTAGTTCAAACAATAGTTTTATTGTAAATAGCATAATATTCATAGTTCCGAACATAATAAGTGCGCATGTGTACGTAAACGGTAAACCCCCGTGCGTGTAGCAATAATGCCGGCCGAGGCCTGATACTATACGGACGCGTCGCTCTTTTCGCCGCATTATTTATTTGTACCTACATACATTCATTGTTTATTATTACTATTTGCATATCTTCTTTCTGTAAATATTTTTATTTCATGTAAATATAAAATACTTTTAAGTTAAAATAGCGTAATAATTTGCTATCAATTATATCATTTGTAAATATGGGAAATAAAGTGAAACATTCCCTTAGGAGGACTACAAAACGTTCATATAAAACAAACGCCGAACATATGAACGAAATTAAAAAGTAAGAGCATTTTATTATTACTGAATATTTTTTTTCGCTATGAATTTTGGTAGTTTAAGAAAATGCACTTATTACGCATAAGCTCAGTTTTTTCGACGAGATACGCAATCGTTACATTGGCTTATGTAGACGACGCGCAGGTTCGTGTTCAAGGGTCCCCGGGTTCGATTCCCAGTGATACGAAATCGATTTAATTTTATTTAAATGTATTTTGAATTTTTAAATATATTTTTATAAATAACTAAAAAAACGTCTACAATGTAATTATCTTTCACAGGAGAAAGAAAGTCGAAAATATCAACACGGAAGTTACTTCTAATGCGTAAGTACCTACACGTTTTCTATGCCATTGTAACAATAAAAAAACCTAAATTTATTAACAGACCGCGACTTATTGATAATATGCATAAAGAAATCACAGATTCATCCGAAAATTGCGATGAAAATTATCACAAGCAAGAGTTTAATTTTTATTGATTGTGTTTATAATAAATAGAAATCATAATAATTATGTATGAATGTTAGGTACGAGTACCTAATCCTTGAGGCCGTTTACACATCATGCCGAAGCTGCAGCGGCATCGCCGCCGCCGCGGCGCCGCTGCATCAGTCACCCTTGGATTTGTATGAACACACGGCGCCGCCGCGCCGCCGCGCCGCCGGCGGTGCGGCGCGGCGACGAGTTTTGATAAGATCTATCAAAACTCGCCGCCGCACAGTGGTCTGAAAATCGAGCTCCATACTCATAGAAACTTAAAGTACGGAAATAAAAAAACAAAAATTGTAATGGGTCTAGTATACCTCCCTTTACGTAATATTAACGTATGGATGGTATCAGTCGCTCCACGCGTGAGAAAAAAAGTTTTTTGTTTTTTTTTGTATGGGAGAAAACACTAACCCCCTTATTCATAATCCTATTTTATCTCTATTTTAGCTAAAATAGGTTTATAGAACGTTTGTCTTTATCTGTCACGTTGTCATTTCTGTGTGTAAGAAAGAGACAAACCCCATTTTAACTAAAATAGGTTTGATAAGTTTTATGAATAAGGGGGTTAATGTACATTTTTTTGAAATGAATGGA
This sequence comes from Amphipoea lucens, assembly GCA_947508005.1. Taxonomy (NCBI): domain Eukaryota; kingdom Metazoa; phylum Arthropoda; class Insecta; order Lepidoptera; family Noctuidae; genus Amphipoea; species Amphipoea lucens. The sequence goes on from OX382374.1 coordinate 13,139,229, forward strand.
ACTGATAGGCTGGAGCTCACACGAGCTATTGTACCATACACGGCCATCAAGATGACATACAATTCATGGACCGTTGGGCGCCGCTTTGCACGTAGCAAATTTTTGAAATTTTGTGTTTTCGATATGTGATTTTTCAAATCTTTGACGTGAATAAATGAACTTGCCGATCGATTTACTTATACTATCGTTACTTTTAGCCTGCTTATGACCTTTATGATGACAACAATTAAAAATTATGTTGATTATAAGTACCTATACGTTTTTTTTTAATTTCATTCCAAGAACTACTTAACTCATTTAATCACCGTTGTAGTGTATCTATTAAATAGATATGTAAACACTGTCTCATTCACACAAGCGGGGTAGCTGCTGTCAGTTATGTTATGTCATCTGTCAGTTACGAGGAATGGCGGGAAACAGACAAAGTGAAGCAGGCTATATACGATGGCGCTTGGTGTGGTAGTGAGCCAGTGAAGTGATATGTTTAACATAAGTACGGAATCAACAGGATTCTACAACCGTGATTATGGTTGAGTTATAATTAGATACTGCTTCAATCTGAGCCTCAATCAGAGCCTGTTCTTCCACGATGTTCAACTTGTTTTCGTTTGAAAACTTAAAATAAATTGGTCAGCAGAACATTGTGGAAGATGGCTTTGGATTCTCCCATACCTTTTCTTCGCCACAAACTAAGCGCAGAGGCACAAAAGAACACATAAACATACTGGAATCGTCTTCGTCTGCCATAGTTTGCTTATACAAACTTTGCCCTGAAGCACCATCAAAGCCATACTTGCATATAATTGTTAACTCTTTGCCATCCAGCGAAGGTTCCACACGTAGGAATTTTCCAAGCTTTGCACAGTTTTATCCAAAATTTAGCTTTACTTTTACCTCTCCTTCCGTGATGTACAATGGTAACTTTTGGAGGGCAGCAGTCCTTCTTCGCCTCAAGGATGGCAGTATAAGAAGGACACAGTGGTACTCCTTCTTCTTTTGCACAAGATCTTAATGTTATATACTGCCACTTCGAAAGCTTCAATGAGGTCAAAATAAATAAAGCTTTATCAGCGGAATATATAGGCACAGTTTCCTTGGGCTTTAACAATTTATTTATCCTTGTAGCCTCTTTGCTCCGAGACTAGTTTAACGATATCTGCTATATTCTTGTCATGTGCTTTCAAACCGGTTGCATGAGCAAGGCTTTCAGTGCTATACGTTAGGAGGTCTTCCGCTCTCCTTCTCTTCTGTAGCGGGCTTAGCTCTTTAAATGGTTTTCTCGGCCTCACAACTGATGTTGATGTTCCAACACTGCACGTCTCCGGTGTGTAGGATGTTGATGCACCCTCATTTAAAACAAAGTCAGAACTGGAACGGGTTTGCTGCTCTACTGACACTAAATAAGGGGTCATCTTTCCTTTCATGATCTCAGGCCATTTTATGTTCTCTTGCAGCCATGTCTCATACTTTGTTATGTATGTACGTCTCGTGAGATTACACGAGATCCATTTGTTCCTCAACGAACAAACATAAGTCTGACAGAATTGTTTCAATACCCTCTTTTCATTTTCTGACAAATCAATAGTATTCTCAAAAACTTCAAATAAAACATTGGGCTGTGAAAAACAATTGTTGTTTGACACAAACATGACAATGTCCAAATTGGTATCACAACCTTCCATCACAGCACAATAAAAAAAATAACGTAATAAGTTAGCGCGCACAAGTACTGAGAGCTACTGATAAAAGTAAGCTCAAACGTCCTGTTTTTATACAACTACCCTCATTATCGTTCGCTATTCTTTAATTAGGTTTTACAGACTTTAATATTACAGACAATAGAATTTTATTGTGACTAGGGCCCATTTGGCCCTGCTAGAGCTGGTTGATGCTCATGTCATTAGTATATAATTATAACTCAACCATAATCACGGTGATTAAATGAGTTAGTTCTTGGAATGAAATAAAAAAAAACGTATATAATCAATATAATTTTTAATTGTTGTCATCACAAAGGTCATAAGCAGGCTACAACTAACGATAGTATAAGTAAATCGATCGGCAAGTTAATTTAACCTCGTCAAAGATTTGAAAAATCACGTATCGAAAATTCAAAATTTCAAAAATTTGCTACGTGCAAAGCGGCGCCGAACGGTGCATGAATTGTATGTCATCTTGATGGCCGTGTATCGTACAATAGCTCGTGCGAGCTCCAGCCTATCAGTTCCATTCAGTTTCAAAAAAATGTACATTAACCCCCTTATTCATAATCCTATTTTATCTCTATTTTAGCTAAAATAGGTTTATAGAACGTTTGTCTTTATCTGTCACGTTGACATTTCTGTGTGTAAGAAAGAGACAAACCCCATTTTAACTAAAATAGGTTTGATAAGTTTTATGAATAAGGGGGCTAGTGTTTTCTCCCATACAAAAAAAATAAAAAACTTTTTTTTCTCACGCGTGGAGCGACTGATACCATCCATACGTTAATATTACGTAAAGGGAGGTATACTAGACCCATTACAATTTTTGTTTTTTTATTTCCGAACTTTAAGTTTCTATGAGTATGGAGCTCGATTTTCAGACCACTGTGCGCCGCCCGCGGTGCCATACTATTATATTCTGTGGCGATGCCGCTGTATTGGTTTCTCTTGGATTTGTATGAGCCCTTGCGGCGCGCCGCCGCGGCGCCGTGTGTTCATACAAATCCAAGGGTGACTGATGCAGCGACGGCGGTGCCGCTGCAGCTGCGGCATAATGTGTAAACGGCCTCAAAGATTAGGTACCTAACATTCATATATACTTAACTATGATTCCTTTTTATTATAAACAAAATCAATTTTAAATCTAATTTCTTGCTTTTGATCATTTTCATCGCAATTTTCAGATGAATCTGTTACCTATTTCATTATGCCCATTATCAATAAGTCGCGGTCGGTTAATAAAAACATTAGGTCAGAATTTTTTTTATTTTTGTAATAGCTTAGATAACGTGTAGGTACTTGCGCATTAGAAATACCTAACTTCCGTGTTGATATTTTCGACTTTCTTTTTCCTGCAGACTTTTTTTAGTTATTTATAAAAATATTTAATAGATATATTTAAAAATTCAAAATGACATTTAAATAGAAAATTCGATTTCGTAACCTTGGGAATCGAACCCGGGGACTCTCGAATACAAATCTACACGTCGTCCACATACGCCACTGTGACAGTTGTACGTGAAGTCGAAAATACTTAGCTTATTCAAATGACTGCACTTTCTTAGATGTTTCCAAAATTCATAGTTTTAGAAAAAAACACTGCAAAGTGATAACTTTTATTTCGGAAGTCGGTGTCGCTGGTTCCGCATTTTCGTTTTTTGACACCGACTTCCGAAATTATAGTTATTTATCACGCTGTAGTGCTTTTTTTGAAGTCGGTTGTTTTTTTTTCTTTCTAATTGTACCTACTTACCTCACAAAAATTCAATTAACACTAGTGCATTGAAGAATCATCAAAATTCGCATAGAAATGCCGGAGATGCAGTACATTTATGCATATTAACTTCGGACATACTACATAAGAATAATTACCTAATGTATTATATACTAAAACCTTCCTGGAAGTATGTAGGTAGATCACATTAGTGAAAGAATGATCAAAATTGGTTCATCAGTTTTTTAGAAAATCTACAAATATATATACAAACATACACACATACATACATTACATAGGTACATACATACGGGTCGAATACACAACCTCCTTTTTTGAAGTCGGTTAAAAATGTTTTAAATTTCATTGAATCAGTTTTATTTCAAAATCACCCACATCCTTAAGTTTTTCAAGTCACACTCAAAACGAATAAAATTTATTATGTTGTCACACATAACTACATAATTTGTTTGTTAGATCTTTAACTTATTTGCACATCGTTTCCGCGCCATCTATTAGAATACTAGGGCGTAATCTCACAAAACCGTTACTTCTAAATCTCATGTATGCTTTATGTCATAATTGTGATGGGCGTCGTCGTTAGATGGCGTTTGCGTCGATTCTGCATATGTGTGCATGCGTTTTTCAAGGACACTTAGGTCTAGTAAGCCTCTTAAGACAGAGTATAATGTACTTGCTAAAGCTTTGGTCTCCTAGAAACGCGGTTCCGTCATATTATAACGCTCGTCATAGAAATCTGTCATTTAAACAAATATTTGACATAATGTCAAACCCCGCAGACAAAGATTTAAATCACTAGATTTGCTCTCACCGTGCTTAGGGTCGGTTGTTTCAGACGGTTGGTTAACGTAACATACGTACGTCAAATAATAATGAGTACCTACGTAATCGTTATTATTTGACGTAGTCAAGGTCATAATTTTGTGAAACAACGCTTTTTTTGGTTAGACGATAGTTAGCGCCATTTTTGACGTATACGAGTGCGTCAAGTGGACGTGAAACAACCCGCCCTTAGTCACGCGAAAAAGTCTCCATACTGGGTGCTCTCTGTAACAGTAAGCTCTCACTTTATTAAATAGCGTTTTCATGACAATCAAGTCAAGCGTCATTGTGTGTCAGAGGTTTCAAAACAAAACGCGACTATCTTTTGACGCGGTAGGGCAAATCTAACGATTTAAATCTTGGTCGCTGTCATCATTATCATGATAGCCGTCACTACGGCCGTTAAATGCGGCCACTGCTCTTCTAGGAAGCAGTAGTTTTAGTCTAAGTTACTGTTGTATAGTCAAGGAAATTAATTGCTTATCAAATTGACACACTGCGTCAGTTTGACATGTTAAAGCCATGTCATACAACTGTCAAACAAACATGGCAGTAGTGAATTTAATTTACGGACAATATAAACGGGTCATTTGATAAAAAAAAAATAATTTCTATGAATTTAGTTTCTTCTCCAGAGGCACTTTCTGTGAACCGAGGTATCTGGAAACAGTGGTTTCTATGAACAAAGTTTCCGGCAAGAAGTGCTAACTATGAACAGACATTTCTGTCAACAGTGCGTCCTATGGACCGAGATATCTACGAACAATGTTTTCTATCAACAAAGTTTTCGGCGAAACGTGCTGTCTAGGAATAGAGATTTCTATTAGCCATGCTTTCTGTGTGTAGTCGTATCGTACAAGCGTGTTTCTATCTTACGTTCCACACTCTTGACACTAAGGACTCACGATGAAGGAAGCATCGTGAAGAAACGTGGGTTTGTCGTTCTTTGAACTATTTCAACTAAGACACGTGTATTTTATGCTGACCAAGATTATGTCTGGACTTTAAAAGAGACTTTGGCTAGTACTATTTGTTTTAGTAGTAGTAGTAGTTTCTGTCAAGCTCCGCTAATGAGACTCAATTGATTTTTTTTATTTGCTTAATGGGCGCGCTCTTGACCCCGATCACGCCTGATGGAAAGCGATAGATGAGGTCTATGATGGAACGAGCGTGCCCAGAAGATGCCTGTTCACTCTTGATTTGAAGGCAGACGGGTTAAGGCGACTACACGACCTAAAGCGCGGTCACTGTCGGACTGCATAGAAAAGAAAGAGAAGCGCGATGACACAACCGTGGTAATTTATTGCAAATATGAAGCAATTATCTATTTACAAAAACTCTCAAACACCAAACAAATAAAAACCGTATACTAAAATTCGGGGAATTAAATTGTCTTTTAGATGGTGAAAGTTTTATGAAAATACACCCGATAGTGTTTGCGCGATTATCGTTTTTATGTCCGCGGTAGACATTACTTTACAAATTAATTACACTATGTTAAAAAAATATAATTGCAAATATTCACATATCAAATTACGAAGCAAATGGTCTAGTATAACATTTATTTTTTTCAAAGAAATCAGTCCGGTCGATTAGACGTGATGTTGAATTTAAAATCATTAGAAGTCGTATATCTGCGCCTTAAATGTGTTTTCTATTGTTTCGTCGTTAATAGGCGACGCGTGGTGCTTGACCGGAGAAATATATCCCCTTTTTCTTTTCCTGTCTTCTTTGTGTTTTTGTAACTTGAATATTGTGTATCCTTAACCTAATCTGTGGAAACGTCATAGATTGTACATTAAACCCACTTCCAATTATTTTGTAATCTTAGATGTAAGTAATATGTATTTTCTTCCCTAACGAGAAAACAAACAATAAATAGACTCGTCAGTTTGTTTCGCCATTTCTTCTCAAGGGTAGTCAGATAGGAAATGTCGACTCCATTTAGCTTATTTTTAGGGTTTCGTATCTTAAAAGGAAAACAACGGAACCCTTATAGGATCACTCGTGTGTCTGTCTGTCACAGCCAATTTGCTCCAAATGTACTGGGCTGATTAGGTTGAAATTTGGTACACATATAAATATCTGTAACGCAAACACGAATGTGTAACGTAAATAAATGAGTTTTGATATGGGGCTCACTTTTGGGGGCAAACTCAAAAGTTTTGCAAACTTTATCGTGTGACATATCAATTGAAAGGGTTGTGAGGGTCTTAAATATATTTTTTGTATAATTTTAAATAAACAGTCTTAAAGTTATTTAAGAAAATATATGAAAATTGATCATTTCACCCCCTTATCTCCGAAACTACTGAGCCTAAAATAAAAATAAAAAATACAAAAATTAGTTCTTTGCCTACAGATTACAGAAAAACCTATAAGAGGTCTATGGTCTTAAAAAAAAACATGGTAAATCTTTCAATATTGAGCGTACAACTTACAATTGCAGTTGGAATGTATGGGAGAACATATTTTTCAACTAAAATGTTAAATTTGTTTTTGGGATAAATTCATCCCATCTATGGAACCCTTTATTGTGCGTGGTCCGACACGCATTTGGTAGATCTTTTTTTTATACATGGTGTAGTTGAATAAAATTGATTTACAGAATAAACAATTTCGTTTCATTTCTTTCTATTCTTGGCTAGCGATCTGTTAAGCAATGATTAATTGAATATGCATAAAGTTTTCTTTAGCTGCCATATCAGCATAGCATAAATTACAGAACAAATATTTTCTTTCTTTTTAGGGTTCCGTAGTCAACTAGGAACCCTTATAGTTTCGCCATGTCTGTCTGTCCGTCCGTCCGTCCGTCCGTCCGTCTGTCCGTCCTCGCTTAATCTCTGTGACCGTTAGCACTAGAAAGCTGAAATTTGGTACCAATATGTATATCAATCACGCCGACAAAGTGGTAAAATAAAAATTGGAAAAAAATGTTTTATTAGGGTAGCCCCCCTATATGTAAAGTGGGAAGTGATTTTTTTTTTAATTTCAACCCTAACGTGTGATATATTGTTGGAAAGGTATTTAAAAATGAATATGGGTTTACTGAAATCATTTTTTGATAATGTCAATAATTTCGGAAATAATCGCTCCAAAAGTAAAAAACAATGTGTCCCCCCCCCTCTAACTTTTGAACCATAAGTTTAGAAAATATGAAAAAAATCTGAAAAGTAGAACTTTATAAGGACTTTCTAGGAAAATTATTTTGGACTTGATAGAAACAACAGTTTTTGTACAAAAAAGACAAAAGTTGTACAAAATCATTTCTGGACTAAGTTTGTAGTATAATCGTATATGCAAGCATTTTTTTTTTAACTTCGTTTACATATTTTATTATCCTGAACGTATCTTTTTTCAAACAAAAAAAGAATGATTAAAATTGGTTCTCGCAATCCAAAATTACCACCGAAAACTTCTGGCACGTCTATGTACTAATTAGTAACACAATTCCCCGAGAGATGGCGCTGTAGGTACTTATTACATTGGGTCGGGTATTATCGAATTGTACGTGGGAACACTTATTGTGACGGACGGGAAACTACGGAACCCTACACTGAGCGTGGCCCGACACGCTCTTGGCCGGTTTTTTCCATTTAAAAATAAAGTCTTGGAGTCACGTAACTTACATTGCTAAGCTCAAATAATCAGCTGCTACAATAATTGTTTGCTTTCCATTGCATGGTATATAGCGTGTCCATTTTATTTTGACACTCGTGATGCATGTTTGGCCTACAATGTAGTGTAAAGCTTGCCTACACGATATGAAATTATAAATAAGTACTTGGAAGAATAGTGGTGAGGGGAGAGCAGTGGTGGCCCAGTGGTAATGGTAACGGCCCCGACTTACGAGTCGTAGATCATGGGTTCAAACCCAGACAGGCGCTTTACTTTGTGTAAATAATTTCATCACCACTGCTCTCACAACGGTGAAGGAAAACATCTTTAGGAAACCGGCATGTCCTAGAATCAAAAGTTCGAAGACATGGTACATCTACCAACCCGCACTGGGCCCGCGTGGTAGATCCCACTACCTCGAAGAAGGCTTGTGTCCCAGCAGTGGGAACGTCATAGGATGATTATGTAAAACGAGCTGCGCCCCGCGGTTTCACCCGCGTAAATGTCGATCCCGTAGGAATATCGGGATAAAAAGTAGCCTATATGTTAGTCCAGGGTGTCGGCTACCTCCATACAAAATTTTATCAAAATTGGTCCAGCTGTTTGAGCGTGAAGAAATAACAAACATATAAACACACACACTCACAAACTTCCGCCTTTATAATACGAGTATTAGTGTGATTACTTGGAATAATCTTGATTAATCACTAGCACTTCCCCCGCGACTTCGTTCGCGTGAATTTCGTATTTTCTTCTACAAATTCCACCTCTATAAAATGAAAATTTATTGTTTGTTTGAACGCGCTAATCTGTGGAACTACCACTTGGATAAGACAAAATTATGTTTGCATTTGATAGCCTAATTCTTGAGGAAGGCTAACGTGAATAGACTAACTTTAACATCACGCTAGGACCTTTAGGAGCCGAACAAAAAGAAAAAAAAGTCATCAAAGATATATGAAATATCTTCGGTGACAAGTTACAACCGCAAAAATAACTTTATTTTTCATCGTTTTTTCGAAAAATACAATGAAAAACTAACTTTTTGGCGGCCGGTAAAATTAATACTGTCTAGTGTGTGTTGGTATTGATTTCTTAGTTAAGTACTTCTTTGAAATCCCAGAAGATTTACTTACAATATTTTTTTAGGAGCTTAAGCATATCACAAAACCAGACAACATAGTAAAAAAGCGCTTACATTTAGAGGCAAGAACAAAACGTACCTAATAACAACAGTATTGTGGTAAGCAGCATTTGAAGTTCGAGAAAAATGCCTATTTAAGTAAAAATCAATGTAGGTACTAAGAATTAATTCTGCTAATAATTTCAAGACAGGTATGTAAAGCCTATAAAAGGTTGAAAATTCAGCCGCTTACATTGTTTTATATGTCTGAGTGGCAAGTATCAAGATACGATGGTCGTAGTCGTACTAACAAGAAATGTCTGAACCATGAAGGCATGTTGCTGTAAAATTTCTTTGTAACTGGCTCTAATACAATCGAGTTAAAATGAAGGTAATTTTGTTTAATGACTGAAACAGAGTTGTTCAGAAGGGCTTGTTAGTTAAGTGGTATAGTTGGACTAAGAATGGCTGGACTGGTTGATTTTACTGGGTCATTGTAAGAATATACAGTAAAACGGGGCTACTTTGAACAGGTTTTGGAGGTTTTTGGATTGTAACTTTTTTTTTACGGTTCGAATTTCACTTTTTTTTACGCCAGCAGAACAATGTGTCCTTTGGTTATCAGATCTATGGCAAATTTAAAACCTACCACCCCCCTAACTCCCTACTTTTTTTAATTTAATCAATGTCAAAGTAACCCCAGAAGTGGGGTTTCTTTGACAGGGCATTGAAATGCAACTGACGTCAAAGATAGTAAAAAGCATGGGTTACTTTTACATCATTTTGACCAAAAAAACTATTATTTTATTGAAAACTACATGGATTTAAATGAAAACAAATATTTTTACAATTAAGTTATTCTTTATTAACGCAAGTATCACAATATTTGTGCCGAAGGTACTGTTAATGCCACTTAATCAGTCTCTTAAGTAATAATTAATATAATTGAGATCAATTTAAACAAGATAGGTAACAATCAACTTTGGCAATATTATAGGCAAGAAACAATTAGTTAGAGTCGTCCTCACACACCACACATTCGTATGACGGCCCTTATTGCACATCCCACACACCCAGTTTTTACAGGTAATGCAGCATATCCAGTCAACAGAATGGCGGTAGAACCTATAGGTACCCCGGTATATAGGTACCCCGCGCTTTGCGCAATATTACTCGAGGTCACGCACACTTGCTGAGCACACGTGAATACCGATTTTGGCGCTCTGTCAAAGTAGCCCCAAAATCTGTCAAAGTAACCCTGGAAGTCAAAGTAGCCCCGTTTTACGGTACAGGGTCAAAACAAATTAGCTGCGTTCCACCCAGAGCGGGAGGAGTCATTTGACGATTTACTACATTAAAAAAAGGGTATCATATTACCCAGTAACTGGGTTGTGGAGGTCAGAATTACAGTCGCTCCATGTAAAATCCTGGTATTCAGCTGCATTCGGTTAGACTGGAAGCCGACCCCAACATGTTTGAGACAAGGCTAGCCAAACCATAATGGACTAAAAATGGCAGCATTGGTTTATTGGGTGATTGTAGGACTAGATTTGAAAGGCAATATCGCTAATCACACTAATATCATAAAGGCGAAAGTTTGTGAGTGTGTTTGTTACTTCTTCACGCACAAACGGCTGGACATATTTGGATGAAATTTGGTACACATATAGTTTATAACCAGTATTAACATCTATACATATAATAAAATCGTAGGATAGTCAAAACGGTACATTGAATATTTTTTTAAAAGAATACTTGGGGCGTGATCTACAATCGATATCGAAGCCAAAAATATAGTTTTTAGAATTTTTGTCTGTTTGTCTGTTTGTCTGTATGTCCGGGATAAACTCAAAAAGTACTGCATGGATTTACTTCAAATTTTGCATGAATATTACTAAGAGGTCGGGCCAACATATAGGCTACATATTATCACGCTATCACCTATGGGGGAGGAGCTGTGAATATTTATTTTTCTTACGCATTCTGTGACAGCGTGTAATCTAACGACGCATATTTAAATGTTGTTTTTCAGTAAGCCATGCTATTATCTAGCTTTACACTATAAAAACTACGCCATTTAAGTAACTTGGGCAGAAAAAACATAGTTTAATGAATTTTAGTAGTATAAAGAAAATTTTGAAGCAGCGCCATCTATGAGTTTTCATAAAAATCAAATCAAGTTACATGTTGACACTTTTTGGAAATTAATAATTTAAATTTGATCATGTTGGCGAGGTTAGTAGTTAGTTATTCTTAAAATTCATAGATGGCAATGTGCATTTTCTTCATAAAAGTTGTATCGTATAGTTCGTTTTGACAAATTCAAGTTCCAACAAAACCCTTAAAATGTTGAGCAGAGTTGAGGACGACAATAAAAAAAAATGCGGTGTTAAGTATTACAAAAAAGTTATGTTTCTACTGGAGACGAAGTCGGAGTAACTGATGAACGCGTGCTGAACACCTGTCTCAGTTCACTTCAAGATGTGGTCATTTCTATCGGCGGCAATCCACTGATCGAATATGGGTTACCAGCTCCCCAATGATCACCGCATCAAGACCGTGTAAATCGGGAGTATAACGCTGAGACAAATTACGATCCGGGCGAAATGACCATGTCGCTTTGTTCTCTTCAGAGCAAAAACAAATTTATGACACCGTCCTTGAAAGCGTTGGGAAAAAACCAGGGTCAAATGTTTTTCTTGGAATGCGTCTGGTGGAACAGGAAAAACATTTGTTACCACTTGCATACTTGCAGAGGTCAGCAGGCAAGGCAAAATTGCTATTGCTGTAGCGTCGTCGGGAATCGCTGCCACACTGCCTCCGAGTGGCAAGACAGCACATGCCATGTTTAAAATTCCTATCGATTTAGAGAGCGCCGAAACGCCTGTTTGTGGTATGTCACGTAACAGCGATAAGGGACACGTGCTCAAGGATTGCTCTTTGATCGTATGGGATGAGTGTACGATGGCCAATAGGAAGGCAGTTGAGGCCGTGGACGGAATCTTGCAAGACATCCGCAGGAACGAACATTTGATGCGTCGTATCACAGCTGTTCTGTTCAGTGGCGATTTCCGGCAAACGCTTCCCGTGGTGACACGGGGATCGAGGGCTGACGAGGTGAATGCTTCGTTGAAACTATCTTCGTTGTGGTCACGAGTTCGTACGCTGCGCTTGACCATTAATATGAGAGCTCGGCTCGGCGGCAATGCACGTGCTCAAGAATTCTCCAATGTCCTTCTAAATCTTGGCGAAGGCACTCTACCAGAAGAGAGAGGTGGACAGGTGGTGCTTCCAGAGTCTCTCGGTAGAGTGGTATCCAGCTTAGAAGAACTCATTTGCTGTGTGTACGGGGACATCAGTCGTATACTGCACCTGCAGAATTCTTGGGTGTGTGAGCGGGCCATTTTGACGTCCAAAAATGATCAGGCTGCAGCAATTAACGAATGCATTCTCTCGGAAATTGAGGAGAATGAAGTGGTCTACACCTCGATAAACACTGTTGTCGAGCAAGATGACGCCACACATTATCCCGTGGAATTTCTGAACTCCCTGTCAGCAAGTGGACTTCCAGCGCATACCATCAAGCTGAAGGTCGGTGTCCCGATTATGCTTCTTCGGAACCTATCTCCTCTGAAGTTGTGTAACGGGACCCACCCTAAAGTCATTTCGCTCTACAGACACACCATTGAGGCGGAAATTCTTACGGGTTGTGGCGTTGGCGAGGCAGTATTTATACCACGCATTCCCCTCATACCTCATATCTTCCCGTTCCAGTTCAAGCGCGTACAGTTCCCCGTGAGTGTTTGCTTCGCGATAACCATCAATAGAGGCAGACACTGAGGGCAGCGGGTGTCGACCTCAGGACGAGTTGCTTCTCACACGGACAACTGTACGTCGCTTGCTCCCGCGTCACCAGTCCTGACTCTCTTTACATTTTGGCTCCTGGCAGCATAACTACCAACGTTGTTTATAGGGAACTGTTTTAAGGTATGATGCCTTTGTACGTATTTTTACTCTTTTGTGTCCTGGAATGTATTCCTGCATTGTTTTCTCTATTTCCTTCAGTCACATCCCCCACACCACACTGAACTCAGCAGGACTCCCATATAACTCTTCGCTTGCTTCGCTTGCAAAAAAAACTTATATTTTAATGCTATTTTAAAAGTTGTTTACTTATAATGCTATAGCGACACTGGCATCTTAGGTATTTTTGGTGCTGTAGAGCCTTCAGGCAGACGACGTCGCGGGCAGCAGCTAGTATAGAATATTTTAGCTCAATATTCCCACGGGATCAAAACTAACGCGGCTGAAACCGCGGGGCGCTGCTAGTATTCGATAATTTAAGGTTAGTACATATTGGGTATTTGGATCGAAGAAAATGTCGTGTCGTGTGTCATTCACATTTTCTTCAAATGTGAATGGTTTTAAGAGTAGGGGACGACAAAAGAAACTATGGTTGAACCGTGTGAGGGCTGAGGAGGCTAGAGGCGGAGACTATATCCCGAAGTACAGAGATAAGAATGGAAGAAAAAGACATGTTGCGCCGACCCTAAGGGTGTCCCCACATTTATCGACGCGGAATCGGCTTAAGCCGAGTGCATATCACCAAACTACTCGACTTATTGCCGAGCTAATAGGCAAACGGCTCGTTTCGCCGTCGATCGGCGTCGCGCCGCGTCGTCCGAGCCGAGCCGATGCGAATGGTATTAGTAACACCCTTATTACGTAGACATAAAGGCTTTTTTGACCGGCGTTAGCCTATTCCGCGTCGATAAATGTGTGAAGACCTTTAAATAAATTAAAATAAGGGCTAGAGAATAATGACTGGGTATTTGAAGGTGGCTGGGGTCGACTGGATGCGGAAGGCGGAGGACAGGGTGCTGTGGCGCAGTCTGGGAGAGGCCTATGTCCAGCAGTGGACTGCGATAGGCTGAGTTGATTTGGTGTTTGAGTATTGTCCTTCATTAGTTCTTAGTGTTTTTGTATCTCATATCTGCCTATATAAATAACAGTACGCATGCGTGTTGTTATATTATTATAGGTACTGCTTAAGTTAAACATTTCTATTAAATTAAAGCTATATTTATTCTTCTTAGTACCGTTAAACGGGGTGAATAGGGATGCAGGGGTGAATCGGGACAAAACATTAAAAGGGATTTTAACATTAACATAATATAGTTTGTGGCCAAAAAGGACCCTAATGTGTTTACTGTAATTTAATTAACGATTACGTGCCCTTATTGACAACAAACTATATTATTTCAACGTTAAAATCCATTTTTAAGTTCCGTCCCGGTTCACCCCTGCATCCCTATTCACCCCGTTTGTAGGTACTATAACATAGGTTTTTAGAACATGCCTGATCGGTCGCGAGAGATCGAGACAGCAACAATTATGAACAGTCCAGACATATTGCTAGTTGCTACCACAGATAATATAATACTCTACGTACTGCTACGTTCTGATATCACACGTGTTGATACTTTTAGCTTTAATAAAATTGGAAGTTATAGGTCAGGCACATATAACTTCCAATTCGATTTTTTGTTTGATTTTCTTATTAATATCACAGACATTTGATCCCAAAATCCAGTTCAATTTTGAGTGTAGACCTTTATAAACGCAATATCACAGGTTTAATGAAAAGGTCGAGTTCGTAGAATATTTTCAGACCGTCATTACAAAAGGCTTAACTGATTTTATGAGAGGTTAACGACAAATTCATACATAATTTATTTTTGGCGGTTTAAAGTAAGGGTTATTTTTACGAGAGATCACTACGAATATCCTGGGCAGCCATGCGAATCAGCGCTCAATTTTGACAATATTTTTATAATCTCAGGATTAAAAAAAAATCCGTTGGATGCGGGAAGCATAGAACCGGTCGAAGTGGCGGTGATTGGTTGAGCCCTATGTCCTCGGCTGATATAAATATGAAAAAAAAGATAGATTTTGTTTAAAATTGTAACAAACCATTACAAAACTTGGTTATCCAATGACGGCTCCAATCAAAGGTCAAAGTAGACATTTCTAAGAGGAGCTTATAAATTTTTTGGACGATTGCTGTCATGTTGCAGTAATTTGTTGTGGCACTGGCAGACAGAAGGGTTCCTGCTCCACTATCCACAACTTTTCGACAGGCTGTCGTGTCGAAAATGGCACATTTTTAATTACTGATTTGATTAGAACCCGATAGCAAATAGACACATAGGTACTAAATACACGGTGGTTACTATATTTCTTTATATTTTTACTTTTGGTCACAGTTCTAACTTAACCTAAGCCTAAACTGCGAGAAAAGGGCAGAAAATTAAAAAGAGGCTCATTTATTTTAAAAAAAGTGAGCATCATTAAAAGCGCAAAAGTTTTTAGAGGTTTATTCATTTAAAAAAGCGTACCTACACACATCATTAGAAGGTCAGTAAGTTTTATAAGTAGTATTAGTTTTATGTTCAATATTTTTTTAGTTTATTACCCTTTAATTTGTAACAAAGGGAAAACATACCTGTATAATGAAAGTTCCTTTTAATATTTTGATACATTACCTATACAGTGAAATATGCGTGTTTTAATTACGTCACAGAATAAATTAAGACATTCGGTGGTAAAGGTATTCTAATTGCGGCACAAGGCTGTCAAATTTGTAACTTGTATATTTTTTATTTGAATATTCCACGCATAAATTATTTCGTATTTTCGTACGAAATACGAGTGTCATACGTTTTTGATTTATTTTTGCCTTATGTAGGGTAAGTGACTACAAAAAACACAAAAATAGGTAGGTACTTACTGTGTTATGTTTTACCGGAATATGTTTTTTCTGTATGTTTTTGTCTGCATTAAGTATGTTTCTTTTTTTATTACATTCGCTAGGTAGGCCGCGAAATTCCAATTGTTTTACGTTGTTTGGTATTTGCAGGTCATAGGTTGTATGTTGATTACTGTAGAGATTATAGAATATTTGGTGCCTTTATGAATAGGTACTTTGAAAAGTAGATAGCAGAAATACGAGACAAACATTGATTTATAAAAATAATAGAAAAGTAAATAGGCATCAGATTTGGCTGATAAGCCAAGGGAAAAGGAAAAAAAAAACGTAGAACCAACTTCTAAGAATAATAATTATTGAAATTATGACAAACGATGGTTCATAATCAACCTATAATGTTCCCACTACTGGGACACGGGCCTCCTCTCTGTGAGAGGGAGTGGGCTGTAATCTACCACGCGGGCCCACTGAGGGTTGGTAGATGTCATCGAATTTTTGGTTCTAGGACAGGCCTCCTCAGAATGTTTTCCTTTACCGTTTTGAGAGCAGTGGTGATGAAATAATTTATACAAAGTAAAGTGCCTGGCTGGGTCCTAACCCGCGACCTACAACTCGTAAGTTGCAGCTGTTACCACTGGGGCAAAGTATTATAAATTAGTTCACATGAGGCATTTTCAATTATACCATACATACTGTTTTACAAATAGTTGTTTCGACGCCGAACATAAAGTTCTACAAGTTATTTTGTTTCCTACTCCTGCTATTTTCTCTACTAATTATTTTCATTGCAGTTTCCAAGATAATTAAATTAGTTCTCCGGGACAGAACACGAAGAGAGTCATCCCTATTTATTTTCTCACTAATGTAGGTCTTGGTATACAAGAGAGAGCAGTTAATTAAATCAAAGATTTTGTTTCTCCAAAGGTTTAGGCCGGTTGTTCAAGACGCCCTTTAAAACTAAGGGGTGATGCACACTTGTTCGGGGTAGCACATTGTCATTTTATGTGTATTAGGCAATTACCCCGCTCGTTTAAAGGTGACTCAAACTCAAAGCATTTACTAAACCATGAACAGGCACTTTTGAATTGTCAAAATTAAATAGTCGGTCATTTGGTCAGAAAGTTGAAGCTGGTACTACTAGAGCTTTTACTTGTAACAGAACATCGAGCATTCGCCGTTTTTAAATTTTATCGAACCGCACTTTGGACACGACCCTCGATGTTTTGTTACAACCTGATTTTAAAAAAAACCAACGAGCGTATTGGTGTAACATTTTATCGAGCAAAGACACGAGCGGTACCTGTAGATCCGACATTTCAAGAATGAATGCAAGGTAGAAAGATTACTGGAATGTTACAGGTAAATGCTCACTCGCCATGAGCATTACGTCGAACCCAGCGTCGTGCGTTCGCAGAAACGTTACATGGAAACGCTTTTGGAAACTGAGCTTTTGCCTGTATTGTACCATTCGTAGGAACGTTACATTACATGGAAACGCTCGAGAAAATGCTCAAAAAAATGCTCTTCTGTATACTTATACTCACCTGAGGTCCCGTAATTAAAATCACAGTGAGACTCTTAGGAACCGATCAAAAAGAAAATAAAGTCAGAAAGAACGCCGAGGAAAAACGAAGTAATAGCGCGGGCAAGCGATGCGATGCGACGCGTTGGGGCAGGCGAACAGGAAATTTTACGCGGACAAAG
Source organism: Amphipoea lucens (assembly GCA_947508005.1). Classification (NCBI taxonomy): domain Eukaryota; kingdom Metazoa; phylum Arthropoda; class Insecta; order Lepidoptera; family Noctuidae; genus Amphipoea; species Amphipoea lucens. The sequence goes on from OX382374.1 coordinate 13,156,703, forward strand.
TCGTGGGCACAGCTAGTTATAATAATATATTTAGATGCCTACCTAAATGTTTCCTTTCAATTTTGGCGCTATGGAAAAATTTAATTTTGCCTTTCGTGGATCATAATTTGATAATGATTGTAGTGTTGTAATAATAATATATTCAATTAAAACTGAAATGGAAAATTGCTTACAAACTACAAAAGAACATTACGAGGTTAGGAGTTACGAGGAATAGTAATGAAAATACGGTATATTGTGAATTCAAATAAAAATCTTTATTAATTGTTAAAAAAGTTTTTATATTTCTTTTAAAAGCGATATTAAGTATGTACCTTCTACTTAGGTTTTTTTTAGAAACCTGCCAAAATTAATTTGGACATCGTAATGAAAGTAATAAAATTTTTGTTTCAAGAAGTTACAATGAAGACTAATGTTTTGGGCTATTTCAAAAATAAAACCACTTAACTACTTAATTAAGTGGTATTAAAAAAATAATTTAAGTTTCTTATTTGCTTAATCTTACCGGCCTAATCTTCCTCGTAATTGTGGTTTGTAACAAAAGTAGATAATTTCCACCCTGTTGAAGGGTGGCATTAAGTTTTGTTTGTTACTTTGTTATCATTTACCAGTGTCGCAACGCATTACGCAATTGTGTCTGGTGGCGTCTTGTTTGTGCGGAATAGACTATTTTTCTTTCTTTTTTTTATTTTAGAACTCACTGGTTGGGAAAAGGCTAGACAGATTGTGTTTTTTTTTTTTCCACAACTATCACACAACGCCATCTAGTCCCAAGCTAAGCAGAGCTTGTGTTATGGGTACTAGACAACTGATAAAAATACTTATATATTTCTAAATACATACATATTATAGACTAGCTGTGCCCGCGACTTCGTTCGCGTGGATGTCGGAACTTAACAATATATTTTGTGTGCATCGGTATCCTGCGAGGATACCGATTCAAATCTTTATTTTTTATTTATGCTAGTGCTTCTCTATTAATAACATTAGTTATGGAACCATCTGGAGCGTACACAAAAAGGTTATTGGGGTTGTTTACGCGTGAAAGAGCTACCTACGTATAGGCCTATACCTACGACCATGGGAAAAGCATCCAATACTTAGGTCCACCCCCGCAACGGATAATGTCTGGCCCTGAGCTTTATTAATCGTCATGGCATAACAAAGACTGACTGGGAATTGCACTCGTTTGAAAGAGAAAGGAAAGTTGTTAGAAATAATAGGTAATATTTCAGCTTCGATAATGTTTTGCTGCAGATTTGTGACTTTGAACCGAGTGCCGTTACAAAGTTTGGGAGGACATAAATAGATAGATTACATACATAGATTTTTCGCGGGTAGGTGTAAAAAACGATAGACGTATCTCTGTTCTTTAATTTTTATTTAAAATAGAAATACAAAAAAAATCGCCTAAATTTATAGCAAGTATAAGTGTATAAGCTCCATTACACAAGTACTTACGTTTGTGGCACATTTATGTGACCCAAGCATAAAATTGCACCGCCTGCCAGCTCATCATCTGTAAAGTCACTTCACAATAAATTTATTTAATCTTCTGGATCACTATGTCCCAATTTGCCGAGGTGTTGTCAGCACAAAAGTGCCTTGAAGAGACATTCACACGGAAGATGGAAGCACTAGAAGCCCAAATCCAGTGCGCAGGACCTGCCAAAGACACAGTGGCAAGGGTGGCTGAGGAGTTCCGGACATTTAGGGAGCTTGTTTTCAATATGCTTGGCTTGCTCCGGTCTCAGATTAGTGAGTGTGCTAAGCATCTTGACGGATTGGAGACAAGACATAGGAGGAAAGCACTGATATTCCAAGGTGTTGCTGAAGTTGAACATGAAGACAGCACCGCAGTCATCCTGGATGTTATCTCCAATAAGCTTGCTCTCAAGAACTTTGCCGTATCCTCCATAAAGGTCTGCCACAGACTTGGTGCAGCCAATACTGAACATCACAGGCCCATATTGGTAAGATTCTCCAGCTATGATGACAAATCAATGGTGTGGAAAGCCAAGACACGCTTGAAAGGCACATCCATATCAGTCAAGGAGTTCTTGACGAAGGTCCGGCAGTCCATCTTTGGAAAAGCGCGTCTACACTTCGGAATGCGGTCGTGTTGGACACAAGACGGTGTTATATTTCTGAAGGCCTTTGACGGAAGTAAACACAAAGTTTCCTCAATGGATGAGCTGAGTCCTCTTCTTGTGAAGTTTCCGAAGGTGCAAGGTCCAAAGGCCCAAGGCACAGGAGATGGCCTGCAAGACAGAACGGGTCAATAATGGTATCATGTTTTATACTCACTAAATATTGATTTGCATGCAATTGTTATAATGGAATTACTTACCGTTTCTTTGTTTATGTATTGAGTTGTTCTTGTAATATCAGTTTTGTTATTTCCCCATAATCTGTTGTGAAATTAATTTGGCTAATTTAGAGAATAATTTACCCTCAACCTTTTCAATAACCTTATCAATTTTATTTTGTTCGTAAACTCAAACGTCAATCATGTTGTGCTGTCATTTATGCCAAAGTATAGTCCACACACTATATATGACAAGAAGGCAAGCTTGCTCGAAGTTTGACGTGTCCTTGATCGGATACGTCCATAATTTTATGTAGGCCATAAAATGATTACCATAATATCTTTGTGTGTATACTTAGTTTTTCTCGTGTAATTTTTTTTTTTTTCTATTTTGTTTTTCGCATGACAGTTATTATGTTTTGTTTTAGGTTTTGCTATTTGCTTTTTCTCATAAAGGTTTATTAATGTTAAGAATAAGATGATGTGAGCTGGCGGGTGGTGCAGGGATGCTTTCGTCGCGCCAGTAATTCGTGTAGTGTTTTTAGCGTTATATATAATTATATATAAGATATTTAGTATATTTACTTATATTTATGACTTCTGATAACGAATCTTTTTATTCTGCTAACGATTCTAGTGCATCTTCCAGCGATGGAAGCTTTTGTTCTATTACAGACACCTTAGGTGTTCTTTTACGCCAAAATTTTAGCCAACATGCTGGCCGGCTGTTTAACGTATGCCACCTTAATGCTCAGAGTATTCCTAGTCACTTCAACGAACTTTACGACACTTTTACCGACAATAACGTTCACGCCGTCCTGATTTCCGAGACTTGGCTCAAACCTAACCTGCTTTCAACCACTTACCCACTCCCCGGTTTCGTTCTTATTCGGAATGACCGGATCGGCAAGAGGGGGGGTGGTGTAGCCATCTACCTTCGTGGTGATTTCCCTTTTAAAGTTCTAGCTTCTTCTTCTCCTAATGAATCCGCAGAGTTTCTTTTCCTCGAGGTTTGTGTCAAAGGAGCTAAAACCGTCCTTGGTGTCGTCTATTGTCCCCCTTCCCTTGATTACTTCACCGAATTCGAATCGGTTCTTGAATCTTTGGGTTCGGAGTATGCACATCACATTGTTATGGGGGATTTTAACACCAACCTCCTTGCCCACAACTCCCCTCGGTCCCGTAAACTCCTGCACCTCATCGAGTCAGCCAGTCTGCATGTATTGCCTCTCCAACCCACTCATCATAATATAGCAGGTGATGATACTTGGCTTGACTTGATCCTCACCTCTAATCCTTCCCTAGTTTCCTCACATGGTCAACATGTTGCTCCTGGCTTTTCCCGTCACGACCTTATTTTCTTATGCTATATCCTTAAACCCCCTAAACCTAAACCCACGTTCCAGTACAGGCGTGCCTTTGCACGTATGAATTGCGAGAGGCTTCAACAAGACGCATCTAATATTGACTGGTCACCCCTGGAAGCAGCTGCTTCGGTTGACGAAAAAGTGAGTATTTTCAATGATGTTGTGGTCAAGCTATATGACGCCCATGCTCCTGTCAAAAAAATTAAGTTGAAGCGTCCACCTGCTCCTTGGATGAACAGGGGAGTTCGGATGGCAATGCGTCGGAGGGACCGCGCGTTTCGGAAATTTAAAAAGGATCGATAGGAGGACAATTGGACCTTCTTTAAGGCTGCTAGAAATCGGTGTAACCAGATGATACGAAACGCTAAACGCCGCCACATCCTAAGTAATATCACTACATGTTCTCCTGCCGATATTTGGAAGTTTCTTGGAACTTTAGGAATCGGCAAATCGCGAAATTCAGACCTTCCTAGTACAATTGGTTTGGACGATCTAAATCGCCATTTCTCTACCGTTCCAGCTCTAGATAGTCTAACCAAAAGTCAAACACTTCAATACCTTGCTGGTCTGACGCGTCCTAACATTAACCCCTTTGTCTTCACCCCAATCGACCCGGGAGAGATCAAAAAGATTATCCTATCCATTAAATCCAAAGCCGTGGGTTGCGATAACATCAGCCGCCATATGATCGTGACGGCTCTTGATCAATTCCTCCCTGCAATCTCCCATATCATAAACTTTTCCCTTTACACCGGTGTTTTCCCCTCCCTATGGCGTAAAGCCCTTGTCCGGCCCCTGCCTAAGATATCCAATCCCTCTCTTCCTAGTCACTTTCGTCCAATTTCCATCCTTCCCTTTCTATCTAAGGTGCTCGAGGCTATTGTTCACAAACAATTCTCCCACTTTATCCACCACAACTCCCTCATCAGTCCATTTCAATCCGGCTTCAGGCCCGGGCACAGTACCGTTACAGCTCTCCTTAAAGTGACTGACGATATAAGGCGGGGAATGGAAGACACTAAAGTCACAGTCTTAGTGTTAATTGACTTTTCCAATGCTTTTAATACCGTCAGTCACGAAGTCCTTTTATCTATCCTTTCCTATCTTATGGTCTCTCCGGAGGTTCTGGAATGGTTTTCTTCTTATCTTCGGGGACGTCAGCAGTCTGTTTATGCTGGAGACTCTTCGTCGAGTTGGTGTGATCTTGCAGCTGGCGTTCCTCAAGGCGGTATATTATCTCCTCTTTTATTCTCCATTTTTATTAACTTCATTACCACCGAGCTTCGGACTGCGTATCATCTTTATGCTGACGACTTGCAGCTTTATTGCCAGGCAGGTGTTGACAACATATCAGATGCAATTGATGAGCTAAACCGGGATTTAGATGTCGTTAAAGACTGGTCTAATCGATTCGGGGTGGCGGTTAACCCCACCAAGTGTCAGGCTATCTTAGTAGGCAGCCCCTACAGCACGAGGAAGCTGAATGGCTTAACTGTGCCACCTGTGATCTTCGACAACTCAGTCATCCCGTTTAGCTCTGATGTGAAGAATCTTGGTCTGCATGTCGACACTTGTCTTGACTGGCGAAAGCAGGTCACGACTGTTAGTCAGAAAGTCACCGGAACGTTGCGGTCGCTCTATCGATTGAAAAACCTTCTCCCTTCACACATAAAGGCAATGCTTGTACAGTCCCTAATATTTCCCATAATTGACTATGGTGATGTGTGTTACTATGACCTGAATGCAGATCTCCTCAATAAACTTGACCGTCTTCTCAATAACTGCATTCGATTCGTTTTCAATCTTCGTAAATATGACCATGTTTCCGAGCACCGGCGGCTTTTAAAATGGTTACCCATTCGCCAGCGCAGAGAGTTGAGGGCGCTGACTACGTTGTTCTCTATTCTTGACAATCCCACTGCCCCTTCTTACATGACTTCTCAAATTCAATACTTATGCTCTGCCCATACTAAAAATCTTCGTTCAACCAACAATCGCCTTCTACGATGTCCTTCTCACCGTTCTGGTTTCATTCATTCTTCTTTCTTTGTCCAGGCGGTCTTTCTATGGAATGCGCTCCCTCTGAACATCAGGACGGCAACCAGTCGGTTATCTTTTAAAGTGAAGGCACGTGAACATATTCGGCAGAAGTTGGCCGTAACATCCCAGCGCTGATTTGCTGGATTCGTTTTCTCCTCTACCGATCATTTTCCCCCTGAGAGTTCATCTGGTTTATATGTATGTATGTATGTATCTGTGTATATATTGTATTTTATATTCATTTCCTAGCTAGTTCTCCTATATGTTGCACCTGCCATGTTTTGTCTCTGCATCACCCTAAGGTTGACTGGTAGAAAATGCCTCAGGCATTAAGTCCGCCTTTGTACAGTATTATTTTTTTTACTTGTGCATAAAGTTTTAATAAATAAATAAATAAATAAATAAATTTCTGAGGAGAATTATTGGAACACCGATTTTTAAAACTATTTTGTGGGCGGGAAGTCCGGGTGTGTTGCGGGAATCCAAAAATTCTACCGGGTAGTGCGTGGCGTCATCTTCTTTCATAACTGTATTTATAGAGTATTCTCTACTATTCCCGGACACATGCATCAATATTTTTAAATTAATTGCCGCAGCTTGGTCATTGCGGGGAGTCAAAATAGCTCGCTGACATAGCCAAGAACCGGCTTGATTTCCCATATTTTTGGAATCTTCGTACACAGAAGAAATTAGCTCTTGTTGTGATGTACCGCAAGAACAGAGATTAGCGACCAAATTAACTTTTCCATCTTCTTGTACGGGGTATGTGCCATCGCCTATTTGTAACAATAAATTGGAAAACTCCTGTGCATTTTCGCAGCCTCCTAACTGTGCACGCATATTTACGCTCAGGTGTGTAGATGATATATTGCGCCATAAAACAGAACTCTTCAGACAGGCAGCAATTTCATCGGCTCTCGTTCCTCGGGGTACTATCGGGAGTGTCTGCCGAAAATCACCGCAGAACAGTACCGTAATGCCTCCCATCGGCCGGTCATATTGCCTTATGTCCTGCAAAGTTCTATTCACTGCTTCTACAGCTTTGCGGTTTGCCATTGTGCACTCATCCCAAATAATTAAAACACAATCGCGTAAAACCTTTGCTTTATCGCTACTTCGTGATATGTTGCAAACCGGGCTTTCCGTACGGTCCAAGTCGATAGGAATTTTAAATGTTGTGTGTGCCGTTTTTCCTCCAGGCAATAATGTGGCTGCTATCCCTGAAGAGGCGACAGCAAGGGCAATTTTACTTTGGTTCCTTATTCGAGCCAAAATAACTTTGGTTAGGAAAGTTTTCCCTGTGCCGCCCGGTGCGTCTAAAAACAGGATTTCACCCGAGGCGTTATCTACACTGCAGCATACCCTATCAAACGTCTGGCGCTGTTCCTCTGTCAAATTTGCGCAGTCATTTTGTAAAATTTCTTCGAGTTCCACGGGATTGTAACCAATTTCTGATCCCATCGACTACCGGTGTGGGCAAACCATAACAATGCCATCTATCGAAGTGCTATTAATATTCAATACTGCACGTAGTTGATCTCCAGATGTAGTCCATATTATAATTTTTAAATTTACATTTTTTAGGTGTGAACTGATTACGATGAAACAAAAAACTCAATGTTACTTCAATTTATATAATTATTAACGCAAATATATATAAACGTGAAGTTGTGAGACCAAGTGCACATTAACACACGTTAACTAATTTTACTTCTGGAACACTTTAAATGCAAAAATCTTTTGATAGACTGAACTGATTGCAATGAAACAAAAACTAAATGTTACTTCAAGTTACGCTAAATCGTTGTGTATAAAAGTTATCTACATTGATTTCGTACATTTTACGTGATGCTCGGATAACTAAACATACAAACAGACAAACAGACAAAAATTCTAAAAATGCTGGAAATGGGTTCTATTGGTTGTCCTTTAACACCCTGGCTATATTTTTTTTATTTTTTTTTAATGTACAAAAACTTCTTTTCTACAGTTTTATTATATGTATAGATAAATTACACCCAGACACAGAACAAATGATCGTGTTCATCACACAAACATTTGTCCTGGGTGGGAATCGAACCCACGACCTCCGGCATAGCAGTCAGGGTCACTAACCACAAGACCATCAGGCCTGTCAATTGACTGATTGACTTTAGAACTAAGGTATATTAATATTTTGTCGTAGTATAATGGTTTGATTACTTTTTTTACCACTACTAAAACTTTATACTCTTATTAATTTGCTAATTTCTAATCAACTGTATGTGATGGCGTGATGGATCTGTTAGTCCCCTTTGAAATGGTTGAGCTGAATGTTACTGATTCATATGTCATGTTCGTGAACAGGCGTCGTCAGTGAGGACTGGTCGTCTCTTAGCTACCACGGCTTATTTTATTTTTTTACTATATGGACGCTTTTAACGTGCACATGTTTCTACATCGTTCTCACACATCTATAATTATTTCAACTTGCATGATGTAACAAAAATAATTTGTTTAACAATATTTTGATTTAAAAGATTATCCATGGGAGATTTTTGCCCGTTCTTCTTTGTAGGAATGTACTACGCTTTGGAATGGGCAACTAGCATCATCTTTCTAGCTGAAGGATTCCTTGACATTCAAAAGTGCCTGTAGTTAGTTTAATTGGAATAAATGGTTTGAGTTTGAACCGTTAAGAGCCAAAAAAAAAATAAGCACCTTAAAATACAGTAACCATAGAATTGAGTACCTATTACAAGAAGTAAATTACCCAATAATAACTTTCTTTACTGACAACCTTATTTGATTTACAGCCGGAAAATATAGAATAAATCGCACTCCAACCTATTGTAGGGCAGAATGCCGCCTACGCCTACCACACGTGGCTTCGAACGAACCCTTATCAGATTGTAGGGGGAACTGGCGGACCCCCAAACTGGGTTAATGAAGGACTTTTTATGCCTTTTTTTTTCGTAAATAACGTTTTCAGATGTAAGCGGGTCATATACGACATTGTTAGTAGTCACCCATAAATTAATGTTGCACATACCTAAAAAATGACTTTGGAAAATGGAAAATGTGGAGTGCGTTTAGGTATTCTTTTGAATAGATGAACACCAGAAACAGATTTATAAACCTGACGACCGGAATCGAACCTATAGGACCTTAATACTTAGCTGGAGTGATTGCGACCTAGTGGTCGACCTAACGGTGGGCAGACCAAGGATGATAAAATAAATGTACAAAGTAAAGCGCATGCCTGTATTTTTGTACCCATTGATTAGGACAAGGAAATTCGTATAATAATGTGCACATGTTAAAGATATACTGGCGTATGTTTGCAGACTCAAAACGAGCTTCATTACATCTCTCGTGAGTCTTTATATTTGTTTCATTCCACGTTTAGGTTAGGGTTTACTCTACACCAACAGACAAATTACATAGGAATTAATGTTCATTTGCTCCTTTCATTTCATTTTCCGATCATTTTCTAAGCAAGTAAGAGATGCTGATTGTAAGATAAATTAACAAAAAGTGAAGGTAAGTGTGATCTTGTCAAGTTGTGACATTAATTTATCTGTTAAAAGTTAGTATGGAAATTATCGCAGTCAGTATCAATAAAATCTTAACTAATATTAAAAAGAGATAAGATTTGATTTTTTGTATGTTTGTAAAGCTTTCACGCTAAAACAGCTGAACGGATTTGGATAAAATTTGGCACATGGGAAGAACATGATCTGGATTAGGACATACTTTTTGTCCAGATATTCTCACAGGATCGAGACTTTTGCGGGCGAAGCAGCGGGGCAGCTATCTTATCTATACTTATAATAAATCTGTAGAGGTCAATTCTGTACATGAAATATATTTTCAAAATAACTATCAGGGGGTGATTAGTGATCGATACTGATGCCAAAAATCCAATCAGTAAAATTTTTGTCTGTCTGTCTGTCTGTCTGTCTGTCTGTCTGTATGTTCCTTATAGAAACAAAAACTACTGGACGGATTTTAACGAAACTTGGTACAATTATTCTTCATACTCCTGGGCAGGTTATAGTATACTTTTCATCACGCTACAATCAATAGGAGCAGAGTAGTGAAGGGAAATGTTGGGAAAACGGGAGAAGTTACTCCATTTTTTAAGCTTCCGTCGCGTGTGCAGCCTTAATGGTTAAAGTTATATAGAAATCATGTATGACGGAAATATTTTACATAAAATTGTCTAAAAAATATCCCGCAACAGCATATGTCTATCTTTTATGGTTGACTCACAATAACACGTGTAACTCCTGATAGTTTAGCAGTTCGGAGCATTCTGATTATATTTGTTTACTCTTACGTTTATAATACTCTCACTCATCCCTAATTTAAAAAAGTTAACATTATTACCTATTCAATAAAAAAAGAATCATAGAAATCGGTATAGAAACACCAAACTTATACATGAAATAAGCCATCGCGCCGTCCCACGTGAAGACTGAAGGGTCCGTTCACACAGACCGGCTCGGAGAGCATCGGCGCACATTTTTCTTTTCACACAGACCGGATCGTATACGCTTGGAGTTGGTCGGAGCGGAGCCGCCAACTATTTCACATAGACCGGCTGGAAGCTATCTGAAAGCGGATGCGCTCGGAGCCGGTCGGATGCGCTCGCAGCCGGTCGGATGCACTTCAGCCGGTCGGATGCGCTCGGAGCCGCTCGGATGCACTCGCAGCCGGTCGGATGCACTCGGAGCCGGGTGGATACACTGCAAATGGCGGTCGGCGTGGGGCGGCGTGCACGCAATCAGAGCCGATTAGCTGCGCGAGCGAGAAAGAGCACGCAATCGGAGCCGATCGGCTGCGCGAGCGAGAAAGAGCACGCAATCGGAGCCGATCTGCTGCGCGAGCGAGAAAGAGTACGCAATCGGAGCCGATCGGCTGCGCGAGCGAGAAAGAGCATGCAATCGGAGCCGAACAGCTGCGCGAACGAGAAAAAGTACGCGATCGGACCTGGTCAGCTCCTCTTATTATTTCACACCAAGCGCGTTCAAGCATTTAATGACAAAAGCAGTGCACATGCAAAAATAAACCTTACTACAAATACTAAAAACTCTGTTTTCAACGTAATAAGAATCGAGAGCCGGTCTGTGTGAACGGACCCGAATCATGCTATAAGGATTATTTTTGTGTAACGGTTGCCGCGCTCGACACGGGTCGCGGCGGCGGTAGGGTATAAAAAGGCGGGAGGTCCGAGAGCGAGCTTCATTCAATATTTGGCTGTTGATGCGTTCAGAGCGTTCGACCTTATTGACAGACAATAATTGAAATTGAGAAACCGTGCTTATCAGCGCGACTTTTAGTCTTTAAATAGTTTATTTGAATTTCTTTTGTTGTTATTTTGTAAAATAGGTATGAGTTGTTTTGGTAGTGTTTAAATATTCGTTCAAATTAAAAATTATTAAGCGTAGGTACTTTTATTAATTAAAGTAGTTATAAGTATTTATTTTTAAGTGAAGTAGGTATAGGTAGATAGTATTGCACAGGCGTTTCAGCTTTATTTTCATTTCTTTTTTGTTGTGAGTTGTATATATTTCTGGTTATAATTCTATAAGAATATTTATTTTTAGTTTAAATAGTCACTTAGATTTTAAGTGTAAGGTAGCTAAAGTTAGGACCACGTATTAGTTGTTTTGGTAGTGTTTAAATATTCGTTCAAATTACAAATTATTAAGCGTAGGTACTTTTATTAACTAAAGTAGTTATAGGTATTTATTTTGAAATTTTACACAATGGTTCCCTTTATAATGTAGACAAGGAATTAGGAAGGATTTTTTTAAATTCAACCCCTAAGGGAGTTAAATAGGGGATGAAAGTTTGTATGAAAGCCCGTCAGTTTTAAAGTTAGGATCTTCAAATTTTGTGTTTAGGCTGACGACAAAAAATTAATTTATACGTGTCTCAGCGTTTTTGATAATTCCAACCCCAAAGGGTTAAAAAGGGGGATGAAGTTGTGTATGAAAGTCCGTCAGTTTAAAAGTTAGGGTCTTCCAATTTTGTATTTAGGCTAACGATTGAAAATTAATTTATACGTGTCTCAGCGTTTTTGATAATTTCTCCCCCAAAGGGGGATGAACGAACTGACTGAAATATCAACGCACAGTCTAAACCGCTGGTCCTAGGGACATGAGTTTTGGAGGTTGTGTTCTTTGTGCAGAGTAGGAATCGAATAAGAAGGGGTTTTTTGGAAATTCAACCTTTAAGGGGGTGAAAAGGGGGGATTTTGTTTGTATGAAAAATCTTATTTATTGAGTTAATAACCTTGAAACTTGGCACGAATACTTATCTAAGTAAATTATGAAGTTTGGAATTTTTTGTTTTTCTAAAATACCACCTAAAGAGGTAATGTCGAGGTGTTAAAATTTGTATGGAAGAATTTTAACGCCCTGTCCGATTAACTTGAAACTCAGTATTTATACTAAGGACTAAAAATTATTAATAACGTGTATCAGGGTTTTTCGAAAATCTACCCCTAACTGTATGAAAAGAGGTAGTTAATTTTAAAGGTGAGGATTTTAGTGCGTGGCTTGATTAGCTCGAAAATTGGTATAAATAAACTTTGAGTCAAGTTATGAACACATCATAAACGATTTTTCAAAATTCTACCCCTGTGGGGGTGAAAAGCGGGGATAGTTTCTTTGAAAAATCTGATTCCTTTGTTCTATAAACTTAAAAATTGGCCCGAATACTTATTTATTTAAGTTAATTATAAAGATCATACCAACATACATTTTCGAAACTTTTAGAGGAATTGTACGAATTTCACGCGGACGAAGTCGCGGGCAGAAGCTAGTATCAATAATATTTCTATTCTAATTCAACAATGCTTGTAGAAGCAGGTTGAAATCGATCTAATTCTATAGAAGTGGCAACGTCTACTAAGAATACGGATGTATTTCATTATAGAATATGATAATTATAGACGAATAGACGATGGGCTATTCATAGCTTTTACATTATCGATAGGCTTTTTAGCAGTGACAATTTCAGTCACAATGTTATTTAATAATAAATTAACCCCCTTACTAATAAACGTATTATATCAGATGAATAGTTACACACCGATTTCTCTCTTTCAGCCGTCAGTAATTTGACTTTCGAAAGAAGAAGACAAAGCGTTGTGTAACTATACAGACGCTATACAACGTTTATTATTAAGGGGTAAGACTATGTTTATTCTACTTGACGCCTTTCTACCAGAAACTACAGAACGACACGTGCTATAATAGCTTTCGATCCATATAATATATTTGTATTATATTTTAATATATTTTCGTTTGTTTTGTCCACTTTAACCCTAAAATAATCATTTTAATATTTACAGCATATGCATTTAGCTTCCGTTTCACTTAAATGCCTCCTGTTATGCAGAGAAAAATGGAGTATATTATAATGATTAGTGGTTCACTGCGTGTTTATCATTTTAGTCCAAGTTTTTTCATGATGCTTTTCTGCACCGTGAGTAAAGGATTCAAAAATAATTTACAATTTACACAAAATTCTACTCAGTTTGCGACTTTTCAGGAGAAATTACCAATATGTCTTTTTTGTTCCTCGTCGAGTACCAAGAAACGGGTCAATAAACCTTCAAGCCACGGTGACATTTTGAAGCTACACTTCGAATATATCGCGACAAAATAAATGAAGTAGCTTAGTCTTGCCGACGCCAAGGATATTTCAAATAAGCAAAGCTGAAGAAACCGTTTCCTAGCGAGAAAATCGTCTCAGGGACATTCGTATCGCGAGAACGCAAACGTCGAAATGATCGATGAAATATAATTTGTCACAGCTTATCCCCTTGTCTTAAGCGGGGACTGAAAACGGGAATTTGTCGAGTGAACGTTTTATTTTTATTGAGTGCAACACTGGAATTTTAATGGGAGGTTAAATTTTCGAAATTCAAAATTATGTGGAATTAGAGGAAGAATGACATCTCTATTTTCAATTTAAATGAGACGTTAATTATATCTATTAAACTAGAATAATGGACAAGGTTACAGTTAAAATAATATTTCTAAATACCTAATGAAAATGTTGTGAAATGAAAACAAATGGGTAGCCGAAACATACGAAATACCTTGGCAATGGAGTTGCATACCTTTTAAATTTTGGCTCAAACATTCATGAAATTCATGCAATTCACGATAAGTAAACTTAGCCCGGAAGGCAAATATTGTATTCAAATGTTAGGAATGGTACAGTTTGTACAAGATTAATAGTAGGACCTACTTACCATCGGGCACATACACGTTCAGAAAGAGACAATCCTCGGAATACTCCCTTTTCTTCTTATCCTCCATTTGAGATTCCAGCAACTTCATAAACAAATCATCATGTTTCTTCAAAGGGTTCTGCACATCCTCTTTTTTTGGGTCACTTTGCATACAGTCTGGGGCATATGTCGTCGCATTCTTCACTCCTTCCCACTGAGGCAAATCCGTATACTCAGGGGGCAAAAACCTTCTGAACTCAATTGGCGGCTGAGCGTACGGTATTCCGACGTAGGCCGCTATTCTTCTCGTTCGAAATCTCGTAATATACATTCCCGAAATCGTTCCTTGATTCGCTAAAGTTATTTGGCGCGGTTCCCTCGCCGATAAAACCAATGTCATTTGCAGTATCAACACTAATAAACGAATCATTTTTTCGATATTTTATTTAGAACAATTTATTTTACAGTACCTGGCAGCACAGAATATTTGAATTTGGATTGCATTTTATTTTTAAAAATAAAACCGATGTTCGAATTCATTAATAAAATGGACGTTCATTTCGATATTTGAATTTTTTAATAATTGACGGTTATTTTTGTCACGTTTCTGTTTAGTTTTGATTAGCTTCGTTTAGTTTCGTTTCGATTTTATTACTGGTGGTGTATAACCGGTATCGGTGGGTGTTCGTGCTCGAAGGTGGTGCGTTACTGTTTCTCGTGCAGACTTCGGCTCGTAAACAGTGGGGTTGTCCGTCGTTATAGCGACGAAGGAACTGCTATTGTGAACTTTGTTTGTTTTAGAATTGGCGTTTAGAGTATTTGTTTTTGAATGGCTGCTTTTAAGTGGGCAACTTTATCTTTGGAATACCACAAATCTGGTATTTAAACATCAGTCTCTTGATGTTCGAGTTATTTAGAAACCTATGTTAAATATTATATAAGAAAAGGAATTCAGTTCTTTATTTTATATTTATTTCTAAGTGCAAACATCTATAATTACATTTTAGTCTCTAACAAGTCGTTTGAATCTGTGGATGTCATCAATCAAACGTCAAACGTAATAAGCCCGAGATCTCTATACTCAAAATAAGAGATCTCTGAAATTCAACGGTAGAATAGTGCCCGAACCTTCTAGAAACACAAACTTTCTTTCATTTCAGTCACTGCCATGTCTAAATATTTCTTATGCCGACAAATACCTGGCGGTAAGCTTGCGACGCGACGGATCGCGTGACGACCAAAGGCAGGAGTCATTGCATTTGGCCACCGTCGACTTGTTTTCGCCTCATCTCCCCCTATGTGGGTCATTGCGACTTAAATATTGATCGATATTTTGTATTTGTGTTATGTTTTATGTGTTCTGTATGTATTTTTATGCATTGCTTTGGTGAAGTTAAAAGGGAAATATTATACAAGCCCTAAAGTCTCACAAGCAGTCTTACCAGGGGCATCGTGTTTATACAGTTACGGGATTGTGGAAGTCAGATAGTTAGGTCCATGTAAAATATGTATATTCAGGTGCAACCGGTTAGACTGGAATCCAACCCCAATATAGTTGGGAAAAAGCTAGGCAGATGATGATATAAAGTTCTCTCTGTTTCGAAACATGGAAACATAATTATGAAGTCAGTCTGAGAGAGTTGAGTTATGACTAGGCTATAACAGTTGCCTGCTGAAGGATCCTAGTGCCCTGCAAAGCTTGAATATAAGTCTTTATAACTGTCCAGAGTGAGGCACACGTAATGCCGTTAATTTCTTCTTCCACAAATCCGCACTGGACCCGCGTGGACCCTCTTACAGACAGTTAGGAGGCTTGTGCCCCAGTGGCAAGAACGTATGGCTGAATTAATGTTTATATTATATTCTTTAATCATCAGCATCATCTAATCATTGAACACAAAACGGTGAAGGAAAACATCGTGAGGAAACCGACATGTCCTAGAACCAAAAATTCGAAAACATGTGACATCTACCAACCCGCACTGGGCCCGCGTGGTGGATTATGGCCCACTCCCTCTCACAGAGAGGAGGCCTGTGTCCCAGCAGTGAGTAAGTTATAGGCTGATTATGATTGCGATGTTCCAATCATTGTGTATTGGATTTACTTTCTAGATTACCATTGTTTAGAATTAACACAAATTATTAAGAATACTTTTTACTTTAAACCTTGTGTTAATTTATTGTTCACAAAAACCTATCTTTTCAACATCATGGCAGGCGAAATTATTCATTTCAAATTAAAACCGTTAAAATTGCCACTCAATCATATTTTTAAATTACTTTTACGTCAACAAGGACTGATATTTTTTGTATGGCATATCGGCACCCAATTAAATGGTCATAATTTGTTTTTTTTTAAAGACGAAGTGAAATGACGTTATGATTGATGTAGCGGATTGAGTGTCAATTGTCAATGCTGTTGATGGCAGCATATGAAATGGTAATATTAAATTAAATATTCTACTTTTTGAATTTTATATTTTCAAGTTATGGAAAAGGATTCCCGAAGAGCCAACATTCTTGTGAGCTTGTCAGCTGTGGGAACCTGGTTTAATGATTAGACTCGTAGTTATTAATACGGGAAGGCCAAACAAACGATGGATGGTCAGTGTGAAAGGTGATATGGGTAAAAAGGATGTGACTACCCGAGAGAGAGAATTATGGAAGAAGATGACATGCTGCACCGACTCCAAATAAATTGGGATAGAGGCTAAGGAATGGGATTTTTGGGATGCATGAAGAAGCCTCCTCGTGTAGCGCAGTTTGATCCGCCAGTCACTCAAGTGAACCGAGCGCTCGGCGCATCCCGGACAGTCACACTCAACACCTTATTTGAATGGCCAATTCTTCCCTTGCGGTGGTAGAGCTAACGCCCGCCTGGTTTGCGACTACCCTCCCACCGGAGTCCGGTGTCTAGCAGCCTGCTGTGTTTCGTAGATGCGTGGGAGTTCCAGTGCCTTAGGCATCTTCTGGGCACACTCGTTCCATCATAGACCTCATCCATCGCTTTCCATCAGGCGTGATCGAGGTTAAGAGCGGGCCCATTCAGCAATAAAATAAAGAAGAAATAATAATGGATTTTACATTTTATAAGCGAGTATGTTTACAAAATACTGTCGTCGGAATTGCTTGTCTTTTTACTGCTAAGTTGTACTTAAGGATTTTTTAAAGACTACGCAACAATATGATCATTTTTAAGTGGGTCCAGTTGACCAAAGACTCTTACTTAAGTGCATTCAGAAAGAAACAGATAATAAAGCAAATGGGTAACAGTGTTCAGTTGTTGCTCATTTCATTTTCTCTTTGCGTTTTTTACCCTAACCAAATAAATAGCTGTCGCAGTAGTTTTTGCCGTTTACTACACAACACATTTTAATAAAGTAGGTATGTACCTAAATAAATTATATACTCCAACTGAATCGATCATTCCAAAATGTCTATTTTTCACAAACTAAAAATGCAAATCGCCAGTTGAAAATAAAAATTAAATAAAGCTAAATATAAAGCGGCTGTGTATGGAAAACAAACAAAAATAGAGTTTGAAACGTGTGATGCTATAGTGGTCCCATTTGCATCTAAACTCGAATTTGCATAGATCACAATCGCGCGAGTCCCACATGGCTGTAGGGTCGCTAAACATTGTGGATTTATCGGATATTCCATTTTCAGGTCATCCTGTATAATTTAAAAAGATAGGTATGAAGTAAAATACTTTCCATCATGTCTTTGGCTTTTGCTTGTTCATGTCTCTTGTTCAATTTTTTTTTTGTTTCAGCATGTCCTTTAAATGAATAGGTCATGCCTTGGTACAAAGCAATCAGTAAAGTCGGTAATAGGGTAGACAGCCCAGCCCGTCTTGGTCGGAATAAAAATCAAACACATTGAACCCCTATCTCGGCCATCTCTCAATGGAGCATGGAGTAACCTTCCACCCTGTTCTCGCATACCTCCAAAGGCTTCATTAAAAGCGATCTAGTTCAGTGTTTATTTTCCTCTAGCACAAGTATCAAAGCTTAGCAGTATTCACCTCTTAGATTTCGACTCGTTGTTAATACAATGCAGTGCTCCAAAGTCCCAGTCCCAATTAGAGACACCGCAAATACCAGAGAGAGATTACTACCACATGTTCGAGCACTTATACTACTATTAGTTTAAATTATAAATATTCGTACGAACACATGAAGTTAGGGTTGCCAAGAATGTAGCATTAATTGGACATTCCACTTAGTGATAACTGGTGTTATGAGGAACAGCCGAAATTTTTATTTTTAGTGTATTTATTATACTTAAACGAAGTTAAGCTGGCTGAACGCCGACTATGCGACGTTATAAATTACTAGCTGCGCCCCGCGGTTTCACCCGCATAATTTTCGATCCCGTGGAAATATCGGGATAAAAACTATCCTCTTCCTCGGGATGCAATCTATCTCTCTGCCGAATTTTATCGAAATCTGTTCAGCGGTTTAGGCGTGAAAAGGTAACATACAGACAGACAGACAGAGTTACTTTCGAATTTATAATATTAAGTATGGATGATCAGATAATTAAATCAATCACAGCCTTTTTAGGGTTCCGTAGTCAACAAGGTAACGTTATAATTTCGCCAAGTCCGTCCGTGTTTCTGTCCTCAGCTTAGCTCAGAGATTCTTAGTCTCGAAAGCTGTAATTTGGCATGTGTATACAATATTAATCCCGCCGACAAAGAAAAAAAAAATTAGGGTACCTTCCCTACACGTAAAGTGGAGATGGTTTTTTCATGGCTGGTCAAAAATATTGCATATGTGTGAAAACTATTTATCGTTTCAGAGATCCGTTTGCGAAATATTAAGCTTTAAAGTGCTAATGTTTATTAGAGTCAAGTGTCCCCACCAGCTGAATGGTTGTTTTTGAATATGTGACAACATTCACGGCAAGGAAGACTATCACAGCTAAGTGAGATTTACAAGTTAACGAGTAATACTCGACCAACTTACATTTGCAGTTGGAATGTATGGGAGAACATAGTTTTCAACTACAATATTAAGTTTGTTAACATTGTTAGTAACGGGGGTTCCGTTCCGTTCATTGTGCGTGACAAATGACTTATTTCATGTCCATGGCTCCCATTTCACTTGTCACCGCACTTGACGGTTTTTAACCCGTTACCTTTCAAAAGTTTTTAAATTAATCATGCTTTCCTCTTTATACTGGATGCAGAGGAAAGCATGATTAATTTGAAAACTTTATAGAACCCTCGTGTAGGTAAAAATATGTACTTTACGACGCCTACTATGACCTGCATTCTGACTGACCCGTTGGTCTCGTGGTCGCAAGCGCGACTTCTGAGCGTGGGGTCCTAGGTTCGATTCCCAGTTCGGCTAAAGTCCTGCCGGGGGTGCGGGATTGTCCGAAAGGGTTACCGCTACCCCGGAACATAAAGGGCTAAGGAAGGAACACGGAAGGGTTTTAGTCAGTAAGAGTCTGACACTCCCTTCCGCTCCACCCAGAGCGGGAGGGGTCATTTGATGATTTCCCATACATAAAAAAAAAGGTCGGCTAAAGTGTTACTGGGTTTTTGCATTAGGAATTTCTTAGTAAGAGTCCAGAGTTTGGAAGTGGGCGGTGTGATACCCCAATGCCTCGGAAAGCACGTTAAGCCGTTGGTGAGCCCCTGATCTCTTTCTAACCTAAAGCACAATGTTTTACGTGTAAATTCAAATTCAAATGTTTTTTTTTATTGCTCAATGGACCCACTCTTGACCTCGATCACGCCTGATAGAAAGCGATGGATGAGGTCTATGGTGGAACGAGCGTGCTCAGAAGATGCCTAAGGCACTGGAACTCCCACGCATCGACGAAATACAGCAGACGTCGGACTCCGGTAGGAGGGTGGTCGCAAATTAGGCAGGCATTAGCCTACCGCCAGCGAAGAGTTGGCCAGTCAAATAAGGTGTTGGGTGTGACTGTTCAAGATGCGCCGATCGCTCGGTTCAGTTGAATAACTGGCGGAACAAACTGCGCTACACGAGGAAGCTTCTTCATGCATCCCAACTGATGATCCCGACTGATGATATAAAGAATGCGTACATGTCAGATCGTGAAGGGTAATTTTACACAATTTTTATACCAGACAGTAACATGGTCATCCTACTGACAACGCACGGCGCGGCAAGAAGGGCGTGCTTTCAATATTGTTCAATTTTACTGCGAGCGGTCACGTGACCTGTGCTCGTACGTAGAACATGGGTTCGCGACATTGTACCCGCGATTACTTCAGTATTTTTATACGAGGACTATGCTGAAACATGGGGAAAATACGTATTGTTGAACAAAACATTTGTCCCAGCGATAAGCGGATTGCAATCTCGAATTTTCATTTCGCAGCTGGTTGATGTGATTTTTAAACCAGGGTCGCCTATGCAAATGAAAAGCCGTTGGTTATACGCCTGTGTAACAAACCAACCAATCAATCACCCAACCAACCAACCAACCTGCAACCTAAAGTGGTATATATTGACACCTATCCGACCGATAGCCATTATGCTTTTTGGCTAGGTCTTCAACCTGCCCGTTATAATATACGTTGCCGAAACGTGGGCACTGAAAATCGGGCTGGTCCACAAATTTAAGGTCCCTCAGCGCGCTATGGAACGGGCTATGTTCGGAGATTCTTTGAAGAATAAAATCAGAAACGAAGTTATTCGGAAAAGAACCGGAGTTTCCGACATAGCTTGCACAGTAAACAAGTTGAAGTGGCAGTGGGCTGGCCATGTTTGTCTAAGGATCGATGGCCATTGGAGCAGATGAACCCTGGAGTGGAGACCGCGGATCGGCAAGCGTAGAGTGGGAGGCCCCCCAGCTAGATGGACAGACGACCTCAAAAAGGAGGCTAAGACGCGGAAGGCGGAGGACAGGGTGTGATGGCGTAGCATGGGAGAGGCCTATAATGTCCAACAATGGACTGTGATAGGCTGAATTGATAGATTGATGGGAATCAATCCCTATTAATACCACTTACATTGGTTTTTAGTTAGAAATAATTATGAAAATGATATAAAATGAAATATGAAGATGATGATGAATGATATGAAAATCTGATGGCTAATGGGTTGGTAGAGGTAATTTTATATCTATTTTTAAGAAATCAAAAATGAATAAAAATAATTGCTTTTATATAAAAAGATAGAGAAAAAGTTTATTTGGACACCGTTCGTGAAACACAAAATACTAAATTAATAAAATAAAAAATAATGTTTCAGACAACAATAGTGTGTGCCTCACGGCTGCGCCCATAGAAATGTAAAAAAAACAGGCTGCGCCAAAAAGGTTCATTTCAGCATCAATGCCAGACAGATGGTGTCTGACGCTGGTTCTCTAATAAACCTTTAGGGAAAAGTGACGGGGAGTACACTCAGTTTCAACATACCTATAAATAAATAAATAAACTAGTAATCACGTACATATACAAATACAAATAAGAAAAAAAAACAAAACAACAAAATCTCAGCAAAACCTGTTTTTCTCGATCAATCTAGATGAGATATCAGTTATCTGTTCGCGACGATACAAATCATAGCCGAGCTACCTACTAATTTATGTATTTGGTAACAGAGAAAGGACCGAAGTACTTATTGATAACCTACAGTTAAATCAAAATTAGTAATTTTTCCTAAAACGATGTTTCATTGTGTTTTAATCACATCACTAGTAGAGATAGTGTGGCAACATTTTTCAACGAAATCACAGTAAGAAATATAGTTTTACTATTAAAAAGCCCCACCATAGTAGATTCTCTTCAAAGTGAGAGTGAACAGGCTTCTTTTGAGTAAGCTCACTCCATCGTCGACTTTGCTTCTGTCACCTCTGCCCTAGACTAGAGTCAAGGGCAAATCCATATCAAAAAAATAAATAAAAAAAAGGTTGGTCTCTTCCAAAGTCTCTGAGCTGAAAAAGAAAACATCAGCTTCGTCCTTCAAAGTATAGGCAGGCTCAGTTTACTGCAACCTATTATAATCAGAATTTAAATCATAAGCCCCGGAATTATATCCAAATAAAACTGCTTGGATGTACTCCAATAACGAAATAATTTACTTGGCACTGCCATAGAATAATATAATGTTCAGAAACGAAACTCCCACTTACACGGTGTCTTGCCTCTGCCCTACAATAAAATTGAAGCCACACAAAACTTGCATCGTCTAAACACTTGCAACTTTTATTGATACTCCACCTTATGGTATGCCACAGATAATTAAATCAGGCTTAAAGTTCGGGTTCTTAGGTTAGTTTCGGGGCGCAACAAACGTTCAACACTAGCTAGTCAATCACGTGAGTCAGGATTTAATCGTCGTACGCCACTCACAGGCGCCCGCCGCATCCACGAATGCCCCTAGTAAGCACCCTGAATATACAGCCAGAGGAAATCGTGGCAATCCATAATGGATTGCCACGATTTCCAATGCCTGATTTCGAGCTTCGCGCCTGATGGTCGATAAAATTTACAATCTTTTTGGATTGTGCAAGCTCATAGTGAGAAAAAAACCTATAGTCTGTTTTAAAAGTATCTAATGAAAATTTTAACAAATGGATCAGAAAACGTACCTGGATGCCAATTTGTTGTGCCACTTACAACCCTAAGACGACCCACTGACCCAAATGGAGTACTTTGATTTGATTTTTTGTATACTTTAAACTTAATTCTAACTTTAAATCACCTTCGAGAGATGTTTCATTTGACAATTGAGATTAAAACTAACCCCAGCTTTCAAATGAAAAATATTGTCAATTTTCATTGAAACTTTTTAAATTACGATTTAATTATGTTACCCAAACAATAATTGGTGGAAAAAGTGGTGAGGGTGACGAGTAGTGATATGCCTACAGATGAATGGCATGTCTTACTAAATCGCTTTAGAGCGGTTTCGCTCTACATTCGATCCGAATCCGAATTAAGTAATATAATTAATAATAATTTATTTATTTATTCAGACAAAATTATAATTGTTAGTAACAAAAATTATCTTACAAACTATGTTAGTTATTACAATAAGGTAGGTAGGTATAAAAACACCAAGGTGTGTAGTCATGAAGACTGTCGCTCGGGTTAGGATAGATTGCACTCTATCTGACCAGAATCCGAACGAAAGCCCTCATGACTGCCGAGTCATACTTATTATTAGAGAATTAAAGATCCAACTTAAATCCGAATTGTAAACATTCTAAATTCGGACGGATAGAGTTCGGATCTAGTGCGCAACCCCTCATACAAATAGGACAACGGTCACTTAGGACATCTCTCGGATTCGGATCGGACGTAGTGGAAAACCGCTTTTAGTGAGTGATAACCAAAGATCGGAATAGGCTGAGTATATTTACCTAAACTTCGGAGAACAGAGACAGAAAGTGGAGACTTCCTTACGACGACATTTTTTTTCTCGGAATTCGGAAAAAATCTTAAATAAGTTGAAAATAAGCTTTATTTAAGTTGCGTAAAGGCTATTTTTAACTAAACATGCAATTACCAAATTTTCGGGTTTTTCAGGTAAAATCCCGAAACTCTCTCGTCTCTCGTCTAGCTTTAATTAACGTATTCCAATTATATGTAATGTATGATACAACGGTTAGTTTAAGGCTCGTAAATATAATTCGAATACATGAATTAAAGTTTTATTTCGGGATTTTACGTGAAAATCCCGAGCATTTGGTAATTGCAAGTTTAGTTAAAAATAACCTTTACCCATCTTAAATAAAGCTTATTTTCAACTTATTTAAGATTATTCCCGAATTCCGCAAAAAAAAAATGTCGTCGTAAGGAAGTCTCCACTTTCTGTTTCTGTTCTCCGAAGTTTAGGTAAATATACTCAGCCTATTCCGATCACTGGTGATAACGTAAGAATTTAATTCGAACAGGGTTTGTTTACAATTTTATCAGGCACTTTTGGAACATACATTACAAGAGTTTCTGTTCTATTCGATTTACTTATTCTTTGCCAATACTCTTACCTGCAATCACATAGCCCGCATAACCTCCCCCTATTATTATCACCGATTACAGTGCCGTTTTGAAACAAAACCGCTTCGGCTATGGCCGAAATGACCTTGTGTTCTGACAGCTTGAGTATTATATTAGTATTGATTAAAATATTTTAAGTGTTGGCAATTCCACGCGATCGCGTATCGTAGTAAAGTTGAACGTAATAGCTCGGTTTTACGATACGGTTTTAGGAAAAACCGGATGTCCATGACTGTTTCAAGTGCCTTAATTATCATGGTTTAAGTATATGGTTTTGGAGAAATTTATGTTCAAAGAGGACTTTGACAGTTAAGCTGATTGATTGAAAAGTATAGTCGTTAGGAAGCGGAATCTGTTTGAAAAATGACTTAAGGTTTCAGGATTCCAAAGTAAACAATTTTTTTACGTGGACGTGAAAAAGTATAAAATAAGCAAGTGTTTAATATCGCATTTTGGAATTTGGACATTTTATACAAACCCTCCTTTGTATTACAAGAAAATGGCGTCGATATCTTAAAATTGTTATGAATCTAAAATATTCAAAGCTTTAAATAATTATGCTAAAAGTTCGAGAGCATAACTTTTTAACCGACTTCAAAAAAAGGAGGAGGTTATCAATTCGACTGTATTTTTTTTTTTTTTTTTTTTTTTTTTTTTATGTTTGTTACCTCATAACTTGCGACTGGGTGAACCGATTTTCATGATTCTTTTTTTATTTGAAAGCTGGTGCTTCCCGTGTGGTCCCATTGTCACCATTTCAATATCTGATGATGAGATCTTAGAGAAATCGAGGGCAACCCTCAAATTTTATAGGCTCACTTATTGTTTTTCGCATGTTTTATGAAGTATCTTGTGTATTTGCGTATGGTTGTCACCATCTCAGGTAGCTGGGCTGATGATGGAAGGTACAACTCCTTAACAGTAAGAAGTTACTCGAACAGGAAAGGACTGTTTTAGTAAATTGTTTTGATGTTTGATAGGGCATTTGCCACATTTGGTCTCATGATCATCAAGTCATGATCTGATGCTGCAGTCAGGATAGTCTGCAGAGTACCTAACTCCTCGACAACTAAATGCCGTAATTACAGACACAATTATAAAGCCATTGTGTCTCGCGTGGATCTACGTTCCGGCATACGAAAGGTTAAGCTCATTGAAAAGGGCTCGATGTGTGGATAAACGCACTGTTAATGAGGAACACCGAAGTACATAAAGACCTGATGCTGAAGCCAGGAGCATCAGAAAAAGTACCAACCTTGAAATTACAGCACCGTAGTCGTGTTTGGGCTCATTTTAAACAGGACTAAATGTTAAGTTCAATGTTGTTCAATGTGTTCAATGTTGACATAAGTCTGGCCTGATGCTGCAGAAAGGATTATCAGCATCTAGTCTAAAAGCATCAGGTCAAGATTTGATGATGGGATCCTGGAGAAATCGAAGGAACTCTTCAAATATTATAGGCACACCTATAGCGATTTGGGTATTTTTTATAGTAACTCGTGCATTTGCTCTCGGAAAGCACTATTTGGTGAAGTGGAACTGATGATGAAGACCACAGATGGCCATCGGAAGTACTCAATAATATCTAAGTATTTCACGGGTTGCGATTCGATTACTTTAATATGGTTGCTAAGCAATTTATGCTCGTCACAATGTGAATGGTGATATGGAGCTGATGGTGGACCTGGAGAACTCCTCAACAATTAACTTCCCTGCATCGGGAAAAGCAATATTTTGTTTGTAAAAGGCGATAATCACTAGGCTATTGTAACTTAGATAAATTATAAGCAGACCCACTAAAAAACGTGAAATAAAAACTTTTTAAGAAAAAAAAAACCGACTTCCAAAAAAACACTACAAAGTGAAAAATAACTTTATTTCGGAAGTCGGTGGCAAAAAACTATAATACAGATCCAAAGACACCGACTTCCGAAATAAAGTTATTTTTCACTTTGTAGTGTTTTTTTGGAAGTCGGTTTTTTTTTTCTTAAAAAGTTTTTTTACTTTTAACATTAAACGGTCAAAACACATCGAATTAAAATGATCAAATACTTTTCTGACATTTACTTAGTACAATAAGTTTTATGTGTAAGTATAGAAAAAGTCTTCAAGTTTTTTAAATTGTATTTCAACTTGATAACTCCACGCGTTCCTGAGAAAAAGGGTCTTAACTGCCGGACAGACGGACAACGAAGTGATCTTATACGGGTTCCGTTTTTCCTTTTGAGGTACGGAACCCTAAAAAGTACTGTACAAAGATGGACTTAATGCCTGAGGCATTTTATACCAGTCAACCACACATTGCCACCACCCCACTACCACCACTATAGTTCCACTACATAATCCTTTGGCGAAAACAGGTGTTATGTAGTGCCTATGTTATGTTATCGGATATTCTATCTAAGCCACATCTCCTTCGTAGCACTATACTCTTATCCGTGTTGATCGCATCAAGTACGCTTCTGAGATTGCTTCAATTTCGTCAACCCATCTAAAGTCTATTCAAATTGATGTTATTTCAAGTTAAACAAATATCAACTTTATTATAATGGCAACTATGTTAATTTCAGAGTGAGTAGCACTATTGAAAAAGTTATAAATATGTTTGAAGTTGTAGCGTAAACTGCACTTTATTGTGTAGGAATTAAAGATGTTTTTCCATAAACTCATATTTGTTTACATTTTTGGCAAATAAGGCGCGAATGCAGATTATCGGTATGTTTGTCTATCACGCATTGTTTCTTCACCTATACATAATCAGCCTATAATGTTCCCACTGCTGGGGAACCACTCTGTGAGAGGGAGTAGGCCATAATGTTTGTCTTCACCGCTTTGAGAGCAGTGGTGATGACATAATTTACACAAAGTAAAGTGCCTGCCTGGGTTCGAACTCACGACCTACTCATAAGTCGGGCCGATATCACTATGCCACGACTGCTCCCCACCTATAATAATAGTTAATACCTCCTTTCCAGGAGGCCTATTATTACCAATGCGAAAGGCTTTCACACAGATAGATTGCTTTATAATTGTTGCTACGTAACGGCATTTTGCAAACGTAATTTAAGCAAATCAGCCAGCATTTACATTGAAACCATATCGTCTATTTTTTTCGTTGTATTTTTAAATCATGCTAAATCTAACCTTCGTTTTAGGGCAGCAACTGACCGGTAGCCTGCTACGTTAGGAATGGTTCAAGGGTAAATTTTGTTATTCATGAGCCTCAATTGGAGTTTATCTGATTGACTGAAACGTATACTTTCAGTCGAACGCTCGTTATGGCCCGCGGCCTGTGGCAGAAAAAAAATATGTAGTGGCAGACTTTATAGGATTTTTTTTAAAAACCCGTCTTGAGCAAGCGTGGTGATCGACTCGGCCTTTGTCTGTATGAGACCTTTGTTCTGCAGTGGAAACTGTCCCTGCCTATTATTTAATTTATAGGCTGGTATTATTACTGTTATTTATGAGGATAGCAAATGCCAAACTTCTTAGAAAAATTAAGAAGATGGCTCAGTGGTACCAGCCGCGACTTATGAGTTGTAGCTGGCAGGATGTAGGTTAGAATCGACCATCGACAGGCGTTTTACTTTGTGTAAATTATTTCATCAGCACTGCTTTAAAAATGGTGAAGGAAAACATTGCGAGGACATCGGAATGTCTTGAAACCAAAAATTTGAAGACATGTGACATCGTACCATACCCGCACTGGGCCCGCGTGGTGGCTTACGGCCCACTCCCTCTCACCGAGAGGAGGCCTGTGACCCAGGTGTGGCAACATTATAGACTGATTATTTTATTTATCTACTTATATGTACCGTTACAGGATATAACCCAATGCGGTAAATGTGCTTATCCTAACTTAAATGACTAAAATCTATAACTTATTATAATAATGCATTCCTTGTGAATTCACTTAGAGAACAACGGAATAAGTCCGCTCGCTATGACCCTAATGTGTTTACTGTAATTTAATTAAACATTACGTGCCCTTATTGACAACAAACTGTATTATTTCAACGTTAAAATCCATTTTAATGTTTCGTCCCGATTCACCCCTGCATCCCTATTCACCCCGTTTGAGTTAATTTATAATTAGAAAGAAAATAAAAAAAATATTTGCACTAAATAATTAATACTAATGCATATGCACTCAGAACCAGCAAACACTGAAAATAAAAATAACATTTAGTTGGTTACTGACATAATCTTTAAGAGCCTATACTACCTCAGCTAAAATTCACTTTTTATCTCGCTCATACGATACTGCTCGCGGACTGAGTGAGAGCGAGACAGAGTGCGGTGCTGGGCGGCAGGCAGCGCCAATAGTTTAAGTATTTGCTTTTTACGGTGAAAATAATGGTAAGTAATTATAAAAAAATAAATAACGTAAGACCTGCTTTAAAGCAAGTTCAGTTAGTATGCAAAGTTTCGTGATCTAATTTGAAGTATTTTTTGAATACTAGCGGTTTATTGTTCGGGTTAGAGGTAACTTTGGATTTTTTTTCTATCGAGAAAATTTTATGGAATCGTGTTTTCGTCTAACATAGGACTTAGCATTAATCCTCAACTTTACCATATATTTATTTCAAAATTAATGGTGCAGTATTTTCGACATAACGGAGGATCACGCTAAGCCATTTGAGGTAGTATAGGCTCTTAAGGAAACTTCCTACATATTATTCTTCTCTACATATTACTCTGTCGCAGAATCATGCTGAGATAGGAGCCTTTTGACCTCGTGTAGGAATTTCGATTTCATTTTTCTTTTTGTTACGTTTTTAGGGTTCCGTAGTCAACTAGGAACCCTTATAGTTTCGCCATGTCTGTCTGTCCGTCCGTCCGTCCGTCCGTCCGTCTGTCCGTCCTCGCTTAATCTCTGTGACCGTTAGCACTAGAAAGCTGAAATTTGGTACCAATATGTATATCAATCACGCCGACAAAGTGGTAAAATAAAAATTGGAAAAAAATGTTTTATTAGGGTAGCCCCCCTATATGTAAAGTGGGAAGTGATTTTTTTTTTAATTTCAACCCTAACGTGTGATATATTGTTGGAAAGGTATTTAAAAATGAATAGGGGTTTACTAAAATCATTTTTTGATAATGTCAATAATTTCGGAAATAATCGCTCCAAAAGTAAAAAACAATGTGTCCCCCCCCCTCTAACTTTTGAACCATAAGTTTAGAAAATATGAAAAAAATCTGAATAGTAGAACTTTATAAGGACTTTCTAGGAAAATTATTTTGAACTTGATAGAAACAACAGTTTTTGTACAAAAAAGACAAAAAGTTGTACAAAATCATTTCTGGACTAAGTTCGTAGTATAATCGTATATGCAAGCATTTTTTTTTGACTTCGTTTACATATTTTATTATCCTGAACGTATCTTTTTTCAAACAAAAAAAGAATTATTAAAATCGGTTCTCGCAATCCAAAATTACCACCGAAAACTTCTGGCACGTCTATGTATTAATTAGTAACCCAATTCCCCGAGAGATGGCGCTGTAGGTACTTATTACATTGGGTCGGGTATTATCGAATTGTACGTGGGAACACTTATTGTGACGGACGGGAAACTACGGAACCCTACACTGAGCGTGGCCCGACACGCTCTTGGCCGGTTTTTTTATATAATTTGGTTTTTTATTTTTGACTGTGTTTAGTTTAGTTTGTGATCTTCCTGTACGAGTCGCAAAAAATACTTTTTCTTTTTTTCTTTCTTCTCGTTTCTTTTGTCATTTAACAATAAACGAATAGCTCCAGTAGACCCGAAACCTTTTCAGCCCGTCAAAAGTTCATTTCACGGGTTTTCAGCGTTTTGAATAAAAATACAATGTACCAAATAAAAGATTATCCGTTATCACGCAATGCAAACACGCACCGAGCTCACTTTCTTATAAATTGCGTACGTAAACATATATATACATACATGCTAATTTTTATAGTTTACAGTTGGTACTTTCTTTTCGTTAGGGTAATGAACTTATAACCTTTATTTGTTTGGCATTTGACCAAATATGAACAATAATATTCAGCTGGTTAACGTTGACTGGGAAACAAATGCCGGCTGGATTCCCTGCTACGAAGAAATATTTTGTAGGTTTTTTACAAGAGGCATTTACCTATAGGGCTCAGTCGCAGAACGTCCACTTCGCAAAATGTCTACCGGACGCAAAACTTCCATTTCTCCAATGATCCGTTTTTTCCAAAGATTCAATCCTTCGTATCAGTACCTACAAAATTGGTCAAGTGCGAGTCGAGATGTTTTGCGAAAACATTTTGCGAAAGAGACATTCTGAGAAATTAGTAGCAAGATTCAATAGTAAATCTTGGCACCCTTATTTTCATCAAGTTGCTAGTGAAAAGTTTAAATTTAAAGTCCCTGTTTTAAATGCATAATAACGTTCCATAGTAACCTTCAAAGTACTTAAGCTATAAATAACTAATTGAGATTCTCGTAATTGAGCAACCAGGGAACCTAAGTTGTCAAGTTACTTGATAGTGTTAACATGAGTGGGTTCCTTGTAAATACTAAAGTTATAGTTTCTTAGTAAGTTGTGGAGTTGGAAATGTCGTTCCTATTCCTAGACTGCTACTAACAAATACAACATAATTTAGATGGAAACGGAAACTACCTGCATCTAAACTAATATTATGAAGAGGTAAAATTGTTTGTAAGAGGTAATTCTCTAAACATACATCTAGGGTATAATAAATGTTGACTTGACTTTGTATCTTCCTAGCCAATGGGAAAAAAGCGTGAGTTTATGTATGTGTGGCGCCATCTACATCGCCACATGCGAACTACGCGTCAGACTGACACCACGCAAAATCCTGCATCGCGCAAGCAGAATTTACCGCGCAAGTAGCATATATACAACATCCCGACATCAATTGTCGGGCAGTTGCCCACCAAGTTGCCAGTTGACAGTTATTGTTGACATTTATTTCATACAAAAACTGTCAAACGTCAATTTATTCCTCGAACAAAAGTAATCTGGCGATGGAAAAATCAGCCCTTAAAAATATAAAGTGGAAAGGTCTGCGTACGTATTTCTCCCTGCTTAAAAAAGCTCTTTAAATAATCTGTCCCAATTTCCCCTTGTAAACAGTTATCTTCTTACAAACCAACCTTTTTTAAGTCCACCGGATGTAATTTGCGTTAAGCTAGAACCTTAATAAAGACGCAAAAAGTTCTATGCCGCGGTTTACTTTTAAAATAGCATAATTTACTCCTTTTACCTTTGAACTACCCCTTCCCCTCTCTCTCTCTCCTCTTTTACTTTTGAAGTATAAATAAATATAAACTCCTTGCTCATAAGGCATATTACGCACTGATGGATAGATTGCTACGATTTTACTTCGTCCGTGTGGATCATCATCTGCCTAGCCTTTTTCCAACTATGTTGAGGTCGGCTTCCAGTCTAACCGGATGCAGCTGAATACCAGTATTTTACATGGAGCGATTGCCTATCTGACCTCCACAACCCAGTTACTGGATAATACGATACTCCTTGGTAAGACTTGTTGTCAGACTTTCGGGCTACTGACGACTCGTAACGACTGTCAAAGATCTACGAATGACAGCCGGGACCAACGGTTTAACATGCTTTCCGAGGCACGGAGGGTTTCGGTATGTAATGATGGTCACCCATCCACGGACCAACCGCGGCAAGCGTAGCTTAACCTGATCGATCGACCCGTGCGGCTGTTATTACTTAGCCACAAGCCCCTCTAAGAATTTGTCCTGTGGATAAGAATAAAATTAATAGGTACCTATATTATCTTGTGCTAAAAATATCATGATCATTAGTTACAGTTATCCATAACTATATATTTGGAATCTGAAGCATGTGGCGGACCATTTTAATAATTTAGTTGGACATAATGATATTTATTTCTGTAACTAGCTGCGCCCCGCGGTTTCAACCGCATAAGTTTCGATCCCGTGGGAATATCGAGATACAAAAGTAGCCTATATGTTAATCCAGGATGTCAGCAACCTCCATGGCAGTTTCCAGTTTAGTTTTATTTTGGTTCAGAAAGTAGGACACTAGATGAAGACAGCTCGACTCGAAAGCTCAACAGATGTCCCTCAACCTGAGGCCCGGATGCTGGCGAGACAAATATTTGTTTGGTCCTCTCAGGTGTTTGTTTCGAGGTCGGAACTTCGGATGTATGACTAACGTAACATTACTCATGATTCACAGAATTGGACGACCTAGGCCGCGTTCCCACTTTGTCGTGACGACAGATAATCGTGTGGTTTTCAGATATCGTGGCTTATACAATATTAGTAAACACACCTTCCAATATATAAATAAAAGGATAATAAACATATTATTGAGAATCCTTAAAACGGTCTTTCCTTTGGTGTTCCTCCATTAACCCTAACATGTATATTTAAAGGGAGGTGTTTACATATAAGACGACACGATTAACTGTCGTTCACGACTTTTTGAAGTGAAAACTTCTTTAGCGGCGTTGAACACTTTTTGTAATGGGTAAAAAATGTTAAACTCGCGTCAGGGCCTCGCGTCAGGACACGTGACCGTCAGGAGAGATTCCCCCCCCCCCATCTCTTTCTACGGCGGCGCCAACCGAAGTGAACCAAGTGAGACAGTGAGACACGATAATGGATGGATGGATGGATGGTGATGGTGATGGTGATGGCGATGGCGATGGTGATGGTGATGGCGATGGCGATGGCGATGTTGATGTTGATGGTGATGGCGATGGTGATGGCGATGGTGATGGCGATGGCGATGGTGATGTGATGTGATGTGATGGTGATGGTGGACGCGGACGTGGATGGTGACAGCTGATGGCTCGACCGTCTGTGTAGTGGCCACACTGCTGTGTATTCGTAAAATTCGTGTATATAAAGTGTTTCAAAAAATGGAAATTGAACAAAGTGCATCTATTAATGAAAAAAGTGACGCAGAAATAGTGAAAAAAAATGAGATATTAATTCAATTGATAATTGATTTATTTCAACGTTAATATTCAAGTTTTCACTTCTGCCGGCACTCCCGGAGTGCAACCCGTCTTTTTTTTTTGCAGTGACGACAGATTGTCAAGTCAATGGAAACGGCTAGTACGACAGTTGTAAAATGATAAAAAAAATTGACGACAAACAGTCGTTATAATGGGAACAGCTAGAGACCATAGTCGTCCGACGATAAATTAACCATTACGACATAGTGGGAACGCGCCCTAAGGACTAACATCGGGTAAGTAAAGGTAAATAATTACCTACACCCACATTTTGCCATTTATGTAAGTACTAGCTGCGCCCCGCGGTTTTACCCGCATACGGCTGGATTCCATGGGAATATCGGGATAAAAGTATTCTTTGTCCTAATTGAGGTCATGGTCTACCCATATGTCAAATTTCATCCAGATCTGTTTAGCCGTTTTAGCGTAACAAACAAACATACAAAAAATTAAATCTTTTCTCTTTATAATATTAGTTTAGATTCATTTAGATAAGTACCTTAGATAAATGGCCATGAAATAGAGGGCAAGCCTATTATACAGGGGGAAATTTTAATCACCGTTTTCCTCTTAAGGGGTCATTGTACTCATCATTATGAACAACTTTTACTATGGGAACAAAAACGCAATCGCGAAAAATAAATCTGGTGTTCCCTAAATTTTGACGAATTGTGCCAACATAAATGTAGGGAACAGCTGATTTTTTTTTTCACGATTTCAGGTATGGTCCCATAGTAAAAGTTGTTCATAATGATGAGTACAATGACCTCTTAAGAGGAAAACGGTGATTAAAATTTCACCCTATATACCGGGCATAAATTCAGACTCCGGGCTGCTACAGTGAAAATCCTAACTTTCTTAAAATATTAACGATCGCCGTCAAACCATTAGTAATTCATTACAATGTAACTCTTATCTCGGTAAGACAAGGTACCTATAAATTATTATGATTGAAACCGAGAGTTTTATCGAACTCACGGCAATCATTCTAATTTATACTTCGCTAGCTGCGCCCCGCGGTTTCACCCGCATAAATGTCGATCCTGTGGGAATATCGGGATAAAAACTATTCTATGTCCTTCCCCGGGATGCAATCCATCTCTCTGCCAAATTTTATCGAAATCCATTCAGTGGTTTAGGCGTGAAAAGGTAACATACAGACAGACAGACAGAGTTACTTTCGAATTTATAATATTAGTATGGATTACCATGAGATAAAAGTTATATTACAATGACTTAATGGTTTTACGTCATTCTTTAACCGTGAATGAGGTCCATAAGTCACCAGACCAAACGATGGCCCATTTGTTGGAGTGTCCAATAATGAAACACCTGCACATTTGTGGACGTACAGAACACCACTGAAACTGTGATCAACGTGGCCACCTACAGAGTCAAAGTATTCTTGTCAATTAGAAAAAAGGTGGGAATCAGTGTCGGAGAGCAGTGGTGGCTCAGTGGTAACGGCCACGACTCGAGTTGTATAAATTATTATTTGTGTAAATTATTTCATCATCACCGCTCTCAAAATGGTGAAGGAAAAAATCGTGAGGAAACCGGCATGTCCAAGAACAAAAAATTTGAAGACCTGTGACATCTACCAACACGCACTGTGCCAGCGTGGTGGATTACGGCCCACTCTCACAGAGAGGAGGCCTGTGCCCCAGCAGTGGGAACTTTATAGGCTGATTAAATGCTCGTGGCAAAATAATGACAGCAACAGTTCCGTGGATGGGTGACCATCCATTACATAACGAAACCTCTCCTTGCTTCGGAAAGCACGTTAAAGGTGAACGCACACTTATCCGAGCCGAACGCATCTAACGAAACGAATTTTAGAATTCTGTATAAAATATTAAATCTTATGAAACCTCGCACACTTGCCCGCGTCGAATCGTCCGAAGTGCAAGTGTGCGAAGTTACATAAAGGGCTAAGGAAGGAACACGGGTGAGTTTTAGTCAGTAAGAGTCTGACACTCCCTTCCACTCCGCTTAGAGCGGCAGGAGTCATTTGATGATTTCCCATCCACAAAAAAAAGGGATATTGCTAATCCATTGCTTCATATGTTCAAAAAATTTGTTCAACAACGTAAATGACGCAATGAATGTTGTTGAACTGTCAAAATGAAAAGCCTTTGCTGCTGATATTAGTGTGTTACGCAATTACCCCGCTGGTTAGACTGAAAGCCGACTCCAACGTAATTGGGAAAAAGCTAGGCAGATACAAAGTATCTAGAAAACCTCAATGAAGGTATACCTATCAATAACATTCCATTATCCTTCAAGGATAATAGATGTTAGTGAATTATATTCCATTCAGTCAGAAAAGTAATTTAAAAGCAGCTTTGGGAAACATTATTC
Source organism: Amphipoea lucens (assembly GCA_947508005.1). Classification (NCBI taxonomy): domain Eukaryota; kingdom Metazoa; phylum Arthropoda; class Insecta; order Lepidoptera; family Noctuidae; genus Amphipoea; species Amphipoea lucens. The sequence goes on from OX382374.1 coordinate 13,191,998, forward strand.
TCAATTTAGCCCTTTCATATTTTCGTTGAGGCACTTTAGGGTTATTTTCAGGACAGGATCAAGATTAACGTGTTTTTACACCAGAGAAATGTAGAATAAAGTGGTTTCTTAGAAACCTGGTTACCTTTTTTTACATATTTTTTTCATGTTGCTAATAGACCGGGCATACCGGACCGGGTATTGTCTGAATTTAGTAAGTGAATATTCCAGAAATTCAGAACTTCCTGTCAGCCTGCTGCCAGATTGGTTCTGAATCATTCGTCCTGCCGCTGGGCAAAGGCGAGGCCGTCTGTACCTAATATTATTTTTGTAATATATTAACTTAATATATTGCAGATATTATATTACAGACGGCCTCCTGGCTTTGTCCAGCAGCAGGACGACATTACCGGCTAAATATATTACAAACTCCGCCTAAAATACAACACCTCTGCCTAATCCTTCGACCTTCGACCCTCCCGAAAACAGGTGTGATGTTGTTTTGTTTTTTGTTTAGCCTGTACTGTCCCACTGCTGGGCAAAGCCCCTAAGTCCTTGCAATAACGCTTTTCCACCGCGAACCAGCCCTCGCGGTACGCATCCAGGTCACCTCTCAACCGCTTTCTGGGCCGACCAGCATAGCTATTCACAAACACTCGATACGCTTCCGTATCATATCGAACATTACCTAATCATTGTTATCGTAGGAGTCTTCTAAGCGCTGTTCACAAGTCCAAAACCCGAAAATTTTGTCAGTTTAAATCAAATAGACGCCCGCTATTCTTCCAACAGCTATTTGCGGTTGAGGGCAAGTCAAATCAGGTTATCGAAATGTCAGGTTTTCGATACGATAGCCTGCCGTATGGTTGTGAATCAGGGCTCTGGGCGGCGGTTTTATATCATATTGTTATAATATTACGAACTATAAAATATCTTATTGAAGACATTTTCATCAAATACTTTCCGGAAACTCAATTCATAGGAAATTGAAAATTGATATTGTTTGCGCGTCTATGAAAAAACCCCTTACGTGGACATTAGAGTTGTGCTTTGTGGCTCGAACAGCCTTAGCATAACTGCATGATTTGAATGATTCATAGAAATTGAATTTAGAAGATAAATCCGCCATCTTGTCAGCTTAGTGTCTTGTTAGCAAACGACACTACCAATTCCTAAGCGCCCTCATTTATAATAAACTGAACCAGATTTTGAATATACATTCTCTTAACACATTTCATTGTAAATCTAAAATTAAAGAATATCTTTTAACTCTTGATTACAGTAAAACAAAAGACCTATTAATCTGTCAAGCTCCGCTAATGAGACACAATTGATTTTCTATTGTTTGGTCACCGATCTGTGTCCCGCGGTCCTTGAGCGGTTAAAATCGCAATATACATGACCAACACACCCCCATACCCTCACACACACACCCTATACACACCCCCACACCCACACACACTTACACACGCACTCACCACACCTTTTTCACACTAGATATAAGCACATAATTGCTCCCCTAAATAATGCGTAGGTACTACTTACTTACCTGTAATCTGTATAATGGACGGATGGATGACCCCTGTAACACAGGTTCCACCTAGCATGGGGGTTATTGATCAAATCTCTGTGTACTTGTGTAAGTCCTACGCTATAAATGCTCAAAAATGTAAAAAAAAAAGCTTGGAGAAAGGTATTGATATTAATGGGTTTTCACGTTGTAATAAAAAGTGTTGCTTTAATACTTTCAGCTTTTACCTAATTACTTTTTTCTTAAATGTTTATTGGCTTAAACTGAATTCGATAACGACGTGCGGATGTTTCTTTATGATTTGAAAAATATTGTGCTCTTGGTTTATACTTAGCTCTGGCTATTAACGAAACCATTATTGTGGTTCATTAACTCATAGTCTTCTTCTTTTTAAATCGAGGATACAACAATCGTCTAGTCAACTAGATTAGGGTAGCCTGCGAAATTATTTTTTTTTTTACGTTTTTTGTAATTTGCAGATCCATTGTCATGTAGAAATATGATTCGCGAGTGTAACAAATATGATTTACAGAATTATAATCATTAAAATCTATACTAATATTATAAAGAGGTAAAATTTGTAAGTTTGTAAGTTTGTATGTAGGGGGTAATCTCTGGAACTACCAGTCGGATTTGAAAAATTCTTCTTGCATTTGATAGCCCAATTCTTGAGGACGGCTATAGGCTATGTAACATCACGCTATGACCCTTAGGAGCCGAGCAAAACGAAAAAAAAGTCAAAAAGAACGTTAAGTGATAGCGCGGGCGGGTGATGCGATACGACGGGGTGGCTCGGGGGAAACAAGAAGTTTCACGCGAACGAAGTCGCGGGCTGAAGCTAGTCATCAATAAAACCCTCTAAGTTCATAATAATCCTATTGAATGACTGTTAGGGACCTAACTAAGGACTAATTAAAAGCAGTGGACTGTAATTTAAAAGATATAATACAAAGATAGGTACAACAATGTTAGTGAACGTATGGAGTGCGCGCGCGTGCCGTCGTCGGAGATCGGTAGCGAAGTCTCGACCGCCCGCGCGGCGCGCCCCGCACGCCGCACCTCTCGCCGCCGCCCGCGCCTTCCGTTGTCTCACGGCAGCAGCCGAAGATTGCCGGAGGCGCCCGAACATCCTCCCCGGGTTGAAGTATTCAAGTGAGAGGAAGTGGGCAGACGTTGTTGTAAGCCCGCACCACCGTCCCTCTCTTCGTCTTCAGCTCCACGACCCGTGTGGTCCCGTCGCAGCCAGGGAAGACCTTGATGACGCGCCCCAGTGGCCACACCAAGGGCGGTTGGCCTTTTTCTTTGATGAGAACCAGTGCTCCCACTGAAAGTTGGCCTGTTGACGCTGTCCATTTAGTTTTTTGCTGGAGCAGAGAAACATATTCTAAATTAAATCGGTTCCAAAAATGTTGCTTAATATGCTCCACTCTTTGGTAGCGCTCCAGTCGCCCGATGTTGAAGTCAGTAACCTGTGGATGCGGAACAGATATTAGTGGTCGCCCAATTATGAAATGTCCAGGAGTAAGAACGGAAAAATCTAGAGGATCAGTGGAAAGAGGGGTAAGAGGACGGGAATTTAAGACGGCCTCTATTTGAGTCAAGCACGTGGCCATCTCCTCGTACGTGAATTGCGTTAACCCTAAAAGTCTCTTTAGGTGATGTTTGGTAGATTTGACGGCGGCTTCAGCAATGCCGTTGAAGTGGGGGGAGTATGGAGGCGCAAAAGAAAATTTGATGCCTTGTTGAGCTACTTCAGACGTGAGATTCGAGTCTTGTAAAAACTTACGTAGCTCATTGCAAGTACCTATAAAGTTTGTCCCATTATCCGACAAGATGCTTTCGGGTTTGCCACGACGAGCCACGAAACGGTTCAAAGCAGCCATGTAGGCTTCTTTCGTAAGGTCTGTAACAAGCTCGATGTGAATAGCCTTAACGGCAAGGCAAACAAAAATACACAGGTACGCCTTTATAAGCCTACACCCTCGCCCTTTGCGGTCAGCTATCAGCACTGGCCCAGCATAATCCACACTACAATTTAAAAATGGGTGTTCCAAATGTGTCCTTGAAGAGGGCAGCTGACCCATTGTAGGTTGCACAGTTTGACACTTGTATTTGAAACATTTGATGCATTTTTTAACAATACACTTGGAAAGATTTCTACCGCCAAGAGGCCAATACATTTGGCGTATATTTGCCAAGAGCAGCTGAGGGCCAGCGTGTAAGCATTGAAGATGATATTTATGAAATATTATTTTAGTTATATGGTGCTTACCACATAATAATATCGGGTGCTTAACATTATAATCATAAGGTGAGTTGTCAAGTCTCCCTCCTACTCGTATGAGACCATTCGAATCTGTGAAAGGACTCAAAGATATAAGCCTATTTTTTTTTTGGTAAAGACTTTCCTGATTGCAGTAAATTATATTCATTAGGAAACATATCCATTTGAGCGTGACGTAAAATAAAATTTGTGGAATTTGTAAGTTCTTCACAGGAAAGGGAACCAAGGAATTTGTTATGTTTATGTTTTAAATTGTAAATAAATCTTAGTATATAAGCGACGACTCTATGTAAGTGATTATAATTGGAATGTTTGTGAAAAAGTGATTGAATGAATAAATGATGATCATTATTATGTGACAAACGATTTGAAGTTAAATTGTATGATTGATGATGGGATGAGTGATCGGTGAAATGTGATGACACAACTTCAGGTAGATCTTGTTTCAAGTTCTCATTGGGCATTTTTGGCCAATATGTTTCATCATTTAACAAAAACTGAGGACCTGACCACCATAAGGAACACTCGCTGATAAGGTCAGCCTTCAGCCCGCGAGAAACAAGATCCGCCGGATTTTCCTTCGACGGCACGTAGTTCCACGTGTGCCCTGTAGTGCATTCTTGTATTTCATTAATGCGATTACGGACAAAAGGTTTTAATGAATTAGGCGTCATGGAAAGCCAACTTAACACTATTGTCGAATCGCACCAAAAGTAACATTTACTAACGGGTTTGGTGAAGGAATTCAGTACATTAACACACAGTCTTGCTCCTAATAAAGCCCCACATAACTCAAGTCTAGGGATGGTCGTTGGCTTGATTGGTGCAACGCGATTTTTAGAGACCAATAGCTGTACTCTTACCAACCCATCCTTCGTACTAGACTTTATATAAATACATGCACCGTAGGCCTTTTCGGATGCGTCTGTAAACACATGAATCTCATTAATAGTAGAGTTGTCACATGAAACCCACCGGGGTATTTTAAGGGTATTTAAACATGGTAGACTATTCACAAACATTAACCAGGAGGTATGTATATTGTCTGGTACTTGCTCGTCCCAGTCACACTTAGCCGTCCATAGACTTTGGATGATAATTTTAGCCTCGATAATGCAAGGACCTACCAGACCTAATGGGTCAAATATTTGGCTAATCACAGATAAAATGTGACGCTTTGTGATTGGTTTGCTGGTATCAACCGATATTGAGAACTCGAGAGAATCAGATTTACATAGCCAATATAGGCCTAACGTTTTAGATGACACATTTCTATCCTCAGACAGGTTCAACCTACCAGATTGTCCTGAAACACCAGCTATCTCCGTTAAAATATCTAAACTATTAGATTGCCACTTTCTCAAATGAAAGTTAGCTGACGCTAAAATGGATGCAACTTCTTTGCCCATCTGGACCACCTCGGAAACCGAGTCACCACCACTCAGATAATCGTCGACGTAAAAATCTCGTTCAATGGACGATTTTACAATGTCGTTAGAGGCGGTTGTTGCTAGACTGACTAAGCACTTAGTAGCTAAATAAGGGGCGGAAGCTGTACCATAAGTAACAGTATTAAGACTGTACGTTTGAAGTGGTAGCTTAGGGTCAGCACGAAAGATTATTTGTTGTAAGTTGCGTTGTGATGGTGTTACCTGAATGGCCCTATACATTTTCTCTATGTCACCAGAAATAACAAACTTGTGCTGACGGAAACGCAGCAATATAGAAAAGAGGTCATCTTGGACAGTGGGCCCCACCATTTGGATGTCATTAAACGACACTCCAGAAGTAGTCGCTGCTGATGCATCGAAGACTACCCTGAGCTTAGTTGTGGTGCTGGACTCTCGGATGACTCCATGATGTGGCAAAAAATACTCAATTTTGTTACCTGAATGAGGTTTCCTTGTTGGGTTATTCACAGTCATATGCCCTAAGCTCACGTACTCCTCGATGAATGCAACATATCTTTCCTTAAAGGTAGGATCACGTTGGAAACGACGTTCCAAAGATAAAAATCGACGTTTAGCCATTTCGTAAGACTCGCCTAACTCACTGGGATCATTTTTAAGAGGCATTGTAACTATGAAATGCCCGTTTTGATCACGCACAGTGTTTTCACGAAAACTTTCTTCGCAAGCTCGTTCTTCTTGTGACAAAGAATGTTCTGAAGAAACGGAATCGAGCTCCCAAAACTTATTTAGGCTGTTATTTAAATCGTTCATGGACATATTACAGAAATGAGAATATGTATTTTTGGATGGATGTTTTGGAAGAGCCACAGAGCCTGATACTATCCATCCAAGCTTTGTCTCATGTAACTTGGGCTGATTTTTGCCTAAATTAATAGATGCATTGCCTAAAATATTCCAAAATATTTCAGCACCAACCAGTATGTCAATCTCTGATGGAACGTTAAATGACGGATCGGCCAAATTTAAATCTACTGGTATGGGAATGCTACTTATGTCGACTAATGTAGAGGGCAGTAATTTGGTAATTGTAGGCAATATGAAGCAATTTATGTCTGTCTTATAGCTGCCGCTGCACGATTCAATGGTTAGTTTGCAAGACTGTGTACTTAATGTAGTATGACTGTTTATACCTGTCACCGTGGAACTCGTGCTACGTCGAGGAAGTCCTAGCTGATCACAAAGTTTCTGCGTAATAAAATTAGCTGTGCTACCGTTATCGAGCAGGATCCTGGCGTCGCTCCTGATGCCTCGGTGGTTCACCACTCTCACCAACGCTGTGGACAGTAAAATATGAGAAGTAGTATGTTGAGACCGAGCGTCACTCGACAAGGAGATATTTTCTGAGGTGCCACTGCGTGGAGCGGCATCTCCAGAAACATCAGTGGGCAATGCTACACTATTGGGCATAGGATCTTGGACATTAGTAGACTGTTCCACATGTAAGAGGGTATTATGTCTACCTTTACAATATTTACAACGAGCTAATCTACATCGTTTTGTTAAATGACTACTACGCAGACAGTTAAAACAAACTTTAAATTCTTTAACTTTTAGTATACGTTGTTCTACGTTTAATTTTCGGAACCCTTCACAAGTGTATAATAGATGATTTTGATTACATAAGGGACATTTTGTTTTATATTTTTGATTTGAATTATCGGCTTGATTAGTTGCTACTATTAATGATTTATGTTTGTTTGCTACTTGATTGTTATGAGTGTTAGTATTACTTTCTGTGATTTTATTATGTTCTAATGTCTCCAATAAATCAGCTTTTTTACTAATAAAAGTACAAAATTGAGAAACTGTTGGTTTTGTTGGGATGGTATTACGATGAGCTTCCCATTCCCTGCTGGTGATAGGATCTAGTTTAATTGCCATCATATAAATGATCAACGTATCCCAACTGTCCGTGGGCTCGTTCATTGTATTAAGAGCCCTGATATTTTTATTAATTAGATCAATTAAACGACGCAAAGAAGTGGATGATTCCTGTGTAATACAATCTACATTAAACAAGGCCTTTACATGAGTATCTACTAAAAGCCTACTGTTATCAAAGCGGTCGCATAGTAACTTCCACGCCATTTGATAATTATCACCTTTAAAATCAATATTTTTTATTATTTCTAAAGCATCGCCTTTAAGCGACGCACGGAGGTAGTGGAACTTACTAATGGCATCTATGCAACTACTGTTATGGATTAGTGACAAATATGTATCTCTATACTCAAGCCAGTACTGATAACCACCATCAAAATTAGGCAAATCAATTTTAGGTAAGCGTATAAAGTTACGTTGTTGGAACGATTCACCTGAGTGTTTGTTCACCGAGCCTGTTACAGAGCCGCCATCATCGCTCTCGCTGTTGGCAAGCAGGCCTTGCGCCTGCGCTGCGAGTGCGTGGTAACGGTCCTCGAACTTTGCTCTCTCTGCATACGCCTCGTCAGGATCATCCGAAAGCACCTCGATGTCCACCTGTAAACTGTCGAATTTGTCGTATGTAGCCTCAAATTTTTTAAAACGGCTCTCCAACTCTAAGCGTTGAATGTCGGAAATGTCTTTGCAACTTTGAAGCACATTCATGTAATTGGTGAAATGTGTAAGCATTGCCTTAATGGCACTTCGCTTTCTCAACAATAAGTCTAAAGAGGCCATAGCGTAATCTAGTAAGAAAAGCAATAGGTAATATTAACACTAATTGATTATGCGTAGCAACGTTTCATAAAGAAGTGGGCAATTAAGTTTGAACAAAACACATAAAAAATGTGAATGACTAGCCGCGTGACCTTGATGAATGTCACGGGGACCGCTCAGCTGTTACAGTTATACACGCACACAGCTGATCATGCACTCAATTAACGGTAAATAGCCTGGGGATTTAGCAGCGCACAAGCGTAAGCAGTGCATAAGAGTGAAAGAGATAACTATGTATAATGTTACACGTATTGACTCAAATATGAACGTGAAAAACGGGAAATAATTTGAATTTAACGGAAGAAAAACACTTAAAATTTGTTTGAAAAGGATAAAGAAGGAACAAATTGGAACGAACTCACCCAATACCGAACCTTTATCCACAAGAAACCTGGCCAAAATCCTTCCAAGCGATGACTCGGCGTAAATCATATAATCCAATCGAAGTAATAAGCGCCGACGACGTCGTTATCAAGACTTGAGGAAATAAAGTGTAGTCCAGTTCTTGTTCTTCTTATGTTCAATCGACTTCGGTAGAAAAAACCGTTGCTCCGGTGACGCAGCGAATTCAAATTTTCTAGGAGTCCAAAGTTCACCAACGTCGAGTCGTGATGCCAGTAGCCGACCAAATTGGTTTTACCAAAACGCGACTATAAGGAGCTCGAAGGACCATATGTTAGGGACCTAACTAAGGACTAATTAAAAGCAGTGGACTGTAATTTAAAAGATATAATACAAAGATAGGTACAACAATGTTAGTGAACGTATGGAGTGCGCGCGCGTGCCGTCGTCGGAGATCGGTAGCGAAGTCTCGACCGCCCGCGCGGCGCGCCCCGCACGCCGCACCTCTCGCCGCCGCCCGCGCCTTCCGTTGTCTCACGGCAGCAGCCGAAGATTGCCGGAGGCGCCCGAACAATGACTATTTCATAAAATATGAATCAATAGGATTATTATGAACATAAAGGGTTGTGTTTTGATGGTTTTAATTATTATTATTTTGTAAATACACACTTGTTACGCTCGCAAATCATATTTTGTTTAACATACAATCTGTTACTGTCCTGCAAAATGCAAAAAACTTAAGAAAAATTTAATTTCGCGGGCTACCTATCGCATCCCCCTTAATTCTCAAAGGCTAGATCAGTGCTTTTATTTTATTTATTTACTAGCTGCCCGGCGCGACTTCGTTTGCGTAGTGTCCTACTCCTACCCTTCTCCTACCTTACTCGTACGCTACCCCTTCCCGACTCCTACCCTACTCCTACCGTACCCCTACCCTACACGATCGATAGTAGTAATTAAAATAAAATAAAAAATAGTTTACGTCCTATTCTTAGACCTATTGAATATACACACAAAATTTCATAAGAATCGGTCAAGCCGTTTCAGAGGAGTTTTGTTACAAACACTGGACACGAGAATTTTATCGCTGCTGTGGCTGCGTGGAGCCACACGCATCACGCGGCGCGCGGCGCGTCGTCGGCGTGTTTTTTTTTTTTCTACTGACATTTTTAATTCGTAATATCTTTTGAATGGAACGTCCGATTTCAATAATTCAAAAAGTAATCAACAGGTATTGATACAGTCTTGAATACAAAATAATTTATTTGGATAAGAATTAAAACAAAGGTATGGATAACATGGTCTGATTTTGATCGGCATTTCTATCAACTTTTAAAATGTAAAAAAGTAGTTATAGTGACATAACTACAATAGTTGGACATATGGTCTCGCGAAGTTTTTTGTAGATATTGATATGTCCTATAATATTGTTGAACATTTTTTTGTTCATCATCAATACTTTCCGCAGCGCATGCAATGAAAGACATTTTATGGCTATTTTTTTTGCACCTTGGGTTGGTTTTAGTAGAATTTCTAAGGATCCCTAATTTTTTCTAATAATAAATATAGCCTATGTTACGCACAAAAAAACGTAAGGCGGACATAATTACATAGGTATTTTGTACGAGTCAACTTCAATTCCATCTCAGTTATCATTCTTCTCAAATGGAGGATTTAACGAAAACATTTTCCATATCTACAGCAAAAAAGTTTTTATGAATCTACATATTCCGTCTAGACATCTGAACAAACAATTGAATAATAGGGGCTACTAAACGTTTAAAATTGTATACAAGCGTAAACATATTATACATCCCTCAGGCTTCTGCAGACAACCGCGACGCTACAGCGCGACGGCCGGCGACGCGACTTTATTAGAACAATTTCTAAGAAAACTTCATAGAGGTTATTTTACCAGAATCGTGTCGCACCGTCGCACTCGCGTCGCGCGTCGCGTTGCGTCTTTCTGCGGGCCTCCAAAGAGGCTACAGAGGCTCTAGCACGAAAGTGCGAAGTAAACGTTCATTTAAACGACAATTAAATCTAAAATACAATTATCCTATTATAATAGATTACCTGACCCGTCTTTTTTCCGGGTCTTTTTAATTTTTTAAATTCTTGTTCATTTATTTTTTTGGTTGTTTCGTAATTTTATTAGTTTTAAGTGCTCCTTTTTTACTGTTTGTATTTCCTGTAGGTATACATAAATATTTCTCTCTCCTTCTTTTCTATAGCGAGGGTAATTAATCATCCATAGATTTAAATAGTCTTCAAATTAAATAAATATTATGTGCGAAACTAGTATTTTTAATTTGTCTGAATACGACACTTGTCATACAATTCAAACTACCTAATGGAAAATGAGTACCTACCTCGTTGGTCTAATAGTTGCAAGCGCTAGTATTAGAGATTCTAGACCAGATACACTCTTCAACCCGTTTGTATTGATATACCCTTTCCGTAACACCCTGTATGGTTAAACAGTCGCTGATCCGCTGATCACTACTTAACTTTAAGCAACGTTTATGAATAAAGGGGAAGAAATGTAGAATATATAATTTAAGTAAGTAGCGGGTATACTTACTTACTCGTAAAAAATTCACTCCGCACATAACACTTATTTGTCACAACACCAATCTATTTCGTCTGCTCGACGCCGGTATGTCACTGCAGGGATTCAGCAGAATATCAGCTTTACAGGTAGGTACATTTGCCTGACACATGCTGAGGTGGACTCCCATTTTGTGCAATCTTGAAATGCACACTGCACTGCACTTTATTCGTTATATTAATTCAAACTGTTCATAATCTCAGTTTATTTCTTTTAGTATGTTTTAATTTTTGAAGTGAAAACTTCTTTAGCGGCGTTGAACACTTTTTGTAATGGGTAAAAAATGTTAAACTCGCGTCAGGGCATCGCGTCAGGACACGTGACCGTCAGGAGAGATTCCCCCCCCCCCCATCTCTTTCTACGGCGGCGTCAACCGAAGTGAACCAAGTGAGACACGACAAAGATGGCCGAAGAAAATGACATTTGACGTACAAATGTTTGAAAAGTCAGTTTCGTAAACAATAGTACTTCGAGGAGCCGCAGTTGTATTTAATTTATTTTGCACTTCTGTTTAACCAATTTAGTTTATTATTATATACCTACCTACAATACAAAATAGAAGCGACGAAAAATATAACGAAGCACATTATAGCAACAAGAAATACTGTGGGACATTGCTGCTTTTGTGTGAAAACAATGCTTCCGTGTCGACCACGGAAGTTTACACCCTGCAGGGAGATGTCCAGTAGGGTGTGGCTGTGAAGCTATGTTGCAAAACATGCTCCACGTCCTATCCTGCCCTATTTGTCCTACCCAAAGTGGTCATACCTACATGCAGTCAAAGTGACCTCTGCGCTGCCACCGACGACAACGTGGAAGTGGCAATATTTTGAGCCAACAAGATCTAAAGTAGTCGTGCCCGCGACACGAAGAAGAAAAAGAGAAGAAATTTAGCGAGTAGTTCATTAATAAAAAGCTTGTATACAAATATCAGTTTATTTTTATAATACTTGTACGCACCGGGACTTACAGCTTAGTACGGCTGTTATTCCAAATGCATACAGTGTGGCTAAGTTTGTAACAATTGAGCCTGATATCTATGGTTACCTCACCCTACTGATTATAAACCTACAGCAACTACTTCACACCCTAGTTATCCTAACACCCTAACCTATCATACAAACCTACGGGAGACCTACGGGAACAGACAGAATTTGAGTAGGAATAGGGGTTTGTGTACGTCGTGCAATGTACACAGGAAATAGTTTTGTCATTGCCGGTCCCACAGACTCATAGAACTGGTGATGGCTAAAGGTGTCTTGGCCATAGTGAGAGGAATTATGGAAGATGAATCAAACTCTACTCCAGCTTGATGACTAATTTATTCATTTACTAATTACTAATTTATGTGGAACGAATGTATGTCGCTCTTGATGCTGACGCTGGCGTATGTAACTCTTGCCTGTTCAATACTCTTAACTCTAATTTGGCTTCTAAAACTTGTGCAAGCAGAACAACATTTTTAAAATGTTTGCTTTTCATTTGCCATCAGTGCCATCTCTTCTGTAGGCCGTTTCATTTTCTGCTATTCGTAGTGAAGCACCATCCTTACTAGTCCTATTGACCTGAAATACAAAACTAATGTTATAAATTCTTTCTCTTCATTATTTTATTTATACTGATTTAATTAATCAGTAGCGGCATCAAAATAACAGTCATTATTATTCTTATGGCGGGTTTTTTTTTTTTGTTACAATGAGTTTTGTACAGGCAAACGAAGTTCTTCGTAAAATTGTAAATTGGATAGGCACCTAATTCGTAAATCATGCCAGGCTGCCCCTGTTTAGCGTTAGTGCTTGTGTCAGTGTTTTTATTTTCTATTATGGAGACCTCTCCCTGACCAATTCTTCCAAAAAATCTAAGGATTAGAAGCAAAAGCAAGCATAAGTATAAGAAATTGAGAATGTTTACAAAACATAACTTACTTTGAACACATTTTAGCTGTAACAGTAGGTACACACCTTATCCTCCTCCAACCAATATTCAATTCTTTGCCCTTTATTGCAACTAGTCTCCGGTCTTAATTTCATTTATTTTAAATACAAAAAAAAATATTCAAAAGCTTTTTAGTTTGACACATACAATATCAAATTCATTCATTGACATATTCATATTGTTTCCATGACGACCATGACGTTGTCGCGTCAAAACTGTTGAAACTGTAAATTAGTTTTTCATACGTAATACAAAGACATGTGACATCTACCAATCCGCACTGGGCCCGCGTGGTGGATTACGGCCCACTCCCTCTCACAGAGAGGAGGCCTGTGTCCCAGCAGTGGGAACATTATAGGCTGATGATGATGATACGTAATAATGTCTATGGACACAAATATTCGTTTCGTAGACAGATATTCTCGTATGCCGATTTAATGTGTTGGCCAATTTGTTGGATGACTTCATTATAATGGCAACATTTAGAAGTTGTAGTAGTTATAGAACGTTTATGAAGCGTTTATGAATACAAAATTTTATCGAATGTTTTAAAGGCCTATTGAGCATTTTAACTAATGAATGGTTTAAACCTTCAATAGACTTTTTTTATGAATAAGACCGTAAGTGTTTAAAATATGGAAATTGAACAAAGTGCATCTATTAATGAAAAAAGTGACGCAGAAATAGTGAAAAAAAATGAGTAATATTAATTAAATTAATAATTGATTAATTTCAACGTTAATATTCAAGTTTTCACTTCTGCCGGCACTCCCGGAGTGCAACCCGTCTTTTTTTTTTATGCTTGCACCTTGTTTTTACATATTATTCATGTAATTTATTAGCATTTAATTGTGCTTTTGTGTGTCGTGCTATGTCTTTTGTATGCACTGAATAAATGGTTTGTTTATCTATTTATAAAATGTGAGTTTAGATATTGTAGACACGCCTCTGCCTAACCTAACCTTAAATAAAAGGTTCATTTATATAAGTATTTTTGTTTCATTCCCGGCACTCCAATTCTCCAAAGCGTCATTCCAATATTATTTTGTTTGGTTTATTAGCTTAGGAGGCTAGTAGTGCCATCTGTTACATAGTAAAATAACTAAGAAGTTACGCTTGAAAGAAACTAGGTGGCGCTAGCATGCTTATAAACAACTTAAAGTTTAGTTTTGATATAGTATTTTTATATCACGAAGCGACGCGCACTTTACTTGTGATTACCAAGTTTTCATCGATATACATACAAGAACATTTATTTTAAGTAATGTTTGTTTTTGTCTAGTTAGCTCGGAGAACAAACATTACTTTCTAATAAATGTTCTTGTTTATCGGTTTTATTCAATTTCTAGCGGCCATTGTTGTTTACATCTTTGGCAAATTTAGAAACGCCGGATCTTATGTGTGTGTAAGCGCAGGAGCTCTCGGTGTCCGAGAAAATGGCAGTCGGAAGTAGGTGTGTTATATGACAACGCTATTGGTCTTCACCATTGATATATAAAAACCCAAGATGCACAGTCAACGTCTCAAAACCGTCCCCATAAAATAAGCGCAACATTCTAAATTGTGCGCTTATTTCAAATAGTCTTGCGTCGCTCGCGTCTAGGTGCACTCGTTAAAAATGCCGAAGTGTTCTCTGACAAATTGTAGAAATATTACGTCAAAAAGGCTAAAAAAGGATGGGATATCATATTTTCGGGAAGTAAAAGAGTTTATTGATTAGTTTTTGTTGTTTTTATGACTGAATATAGGAAGTAAATATGAGATTTTGATTTATTTTTTCTAAAAACTTCATTCAACGATCAAAGTATAATACGGCAAATTTCAATAGCCCCTTTTTCAGTGTAAGAACGATGCATTTTAGCCTCCTTCTTATTTTAGTCGCATAATAAAAATTACCCTGTTCTTGTTCAATGGAGTCGATTTTTTTTTTGTTCTGTTTATTTTTTTAATTAATAAGTTTATGTACTTTTGAACTTTTTTGTATTTCGTTTTTGACGAATATGTTAAAGTTATAAATAATTTAATATAGGAGAAAAGGTAGTCAATTTGACTTTTTTTTTTAATGTTCGTAAATTAATGTGTTTCGTGCCGTTGATTTTAAGTTATTTTGCGTTTAAACTTATAAAAAAATCTGTTTTAATAATTTAATACCCTCAATTACTTAAAATAAACGATTTTAACAGTTAATATTTGTTTTATTGATATACCCATGTCCTACCCAAAAACATATTTACGCTCAAATAAAAGTATAATAATGTGTTTATAACACAATTTAACAAACTCTTAAAATACTAAATAAATTTCTTATGAAAAAAAAAAAATATAAAAATGTTCGTCTCCACTCAATGCCTTGTCCTACCGACCACCGTCAGTCGTAAAATTTTATTGCTTTTCGAACACTGCGTTGTAAAAACAACTTTATACAATTTGCGTAAGGTTGATTTTGTAAAAATATATGCGTACAGCATAACTATAACTACGTAGGTATAATTGGTGACAGTTTCGAGCGTTACTTTTATTCGAGACTGTGCATCTTGGGTTTTTTATATATCAATGGTCTTCACGCATACATTCACAGCGTGATTGTAGACTTGGTTACCACAAGTAAAGCCCGTGTCGCTTCGTGAGATAAAAATACTACATATATCAAAACTAAACTTCACGGTTGCGTTGAATGAAATGGTGTGAAGTATTTTTTACAGGATAAAGGATACCTTCGAACGGATACGGTCGATCTTAGTTGTAAGTGGCGACGATATAAGGATATGCAGCAGTATCAAGTTGTTCCATGATACCTACAAAAACAAAATACAAAGCCTTTACAAGAAAAGATGTACAGACGCCAGCACATCAAGCTACCCCAACTGTCAAATGTTCCCAATCAACCTTGAACCTAATACTTTAGCAATAAAGTTGAAAATCTATTAAAGAGACAGATTGTAGTAGCTTTATGTGCTGGTGTCACACACCAGCACAGAAAGAGCACAGAAAGAAACCCCTTTGCCCCTTTGCTGCTTTTCTTTTTTTGGTTTCTTTGTGTCTGTGCTGTGTGTTGCTGTGTTGACTGTATTTCGATACTTTTGTTTTCGACATGACCGCACTTCGAAATTAATGTAGGTTATGTCTCTGTAAAAACCCAAATATTGGGAAATCTTAGGATTTACCAGGACTGTAGGACCAATATGAGCTGATAAATGAAATGTAGAAAAGTTTTCTGCTTTAGTACAAAATTAGACGATTTTTCGGGTTTTTGGCACATGCTAGGTTTTACGAAAGCGAGTTTAGAACCGAGTTGTCTAGACTCGGTTCTAAACTCGCTTTATTTGCTTATGCACTTTGATGTCATAAGTCAAATGAATTTTAATAAAAGTCCGAAATGAACGGTCACAGTTCGGACCTTTATCTTGAAGCCGTGGTAAATCTTAAGATTGACTGAAGTTCGAGCTTTTGCAGTACCATTCATTTTGTTTTACGTAAAGGCACAGAATACTTAAAGTACTACGTACAGAAAGGCCACTCCCTTCCCCGCACTAACATCAGGTACCGCACCTCACCCCGCACTTCGGCGTATTCGTCGCAGTTCTTTAACAAGAGCGCTCGCAAACACAAGTACCTCAC
This sequence comes from Amphipoea lucens, assembly GCA_947508005.1. Taxonomy (NCBI): domain Eukaryota; kingdom Metazoa; phylum Arthropoda; class Insecta; order Lepidoptera; family Noctuidae; genus Amphipoea; species Amphipoea lucens. The sequence goes on from OX382374.1 coordinate 13,208,467, forward strand.
GCACACATTCATACGTATACAAACGTTATTTTTTAATGTAGTAGTAGTAGGTAATTATTTTGCGAGCGTTGTATGGAGTGTCCGGGGTGTGGTAAAGGATAATTACAAATTTCAGTTGAATTTTACAATTCTTGGAAAGTCCAATTATTATACAGGACTGATGGAAACGATATCGGTAGGATGGAGTGAAAACCATAATAAATTAAAATCGTAAATATTAACGAGAGCATATGATTTCGCTTTTACTCTCGTGGAGTGCGGATAAATCACACTAATATTATAAATGCGAAAGTCTGTGGGTTTGTATGTTTGTTACTTCTTCACGCACAAACGGCGGAACGGATTTGGATGAAATTTGGCACACAGATAGTTTATAACCAGGTTATCACATAGGATACTTTTTATCCTGATATTCAAACTCAAAGCATTTATTTCAATTAAACCATGTACAGGCACTTTTGAATTGCCCCGCGGGATCGACACTTAAGGTTATAGCACACGTATCAAATCGAAAAGGGATCGGCACCTAACGTAAGCACGTAACCAAAGCGGATCAGAAGCTCCGATACGTCGAATCGGCTACGGCTAGGCGACGCCGCGCTTACGGCTCGCCGACCCTAGCGGTTGATGGTGCAGCAGGCAGGCCGGAAGGGTGAGAGGGGCAAGGCTGCACGAAGAGACGTAAGCTCGGGTACGGAGAGACGTAAGCGCGGGGACAACCAGCCGTAAGCGCGGGGACGAAGAGCGTAACGCACCGCACCGCGGTTTGTGAGCTTGTCCCGAGGCGAGGCGATTACATAACGATTCCAATTAGTGTGCGTTGCAGTAGGGAGTTTCATACAAAGAATACTGAACGGCGCGAATTGTTACGGTGCCGATCCCTTTCCTGTTTGATACGTGTGCGACCGACCGACCTTTATACGGGTGAAACAGCGGGGCGCAGCTAGTACATATTAATTGCGTAACACACTATCAATCACAATCAGAATAATTTTGAAAGATATTACTAATCCATTGCTTCATATATTATGGAAACTCACAAATTATACCTCTTTAAAATAACAAATAGTGAAGATTACAAGTACACATTGACTTCAAGCATAACATGAGAAAAAATACGTGACGTATAAAAATACAGTCTTTTCTTTTCTCTGTTTGAAACAGGGTAAAGTTAAAATACTTTTCCCTGTTATAAGCGCCAAGAACAGTTTTAAAGTTGAATATACTTGGGGTGACTAAATGTACACGAAAAGAGCTAATATTTCGTCGGCGTCCGTCTTACTGGAAGCGAGAATGATCTTTATTTTCAAAGAATGACGAAGCGTTATGTGAATTATCCTTTGTCAGAAAAATACCTATAGATATTGCTTAGATTTTTTTTTGTATAGAGAAAATGGTTTGGAAGTTAGAGAGATAATTCTAGAGAGAATTTAATAAGGGGCCGGCGGAGCATGCGTAGTTCATACAAACGTAATACCAAAATTATTTGTAAATCAAACATATTTTTAATGTAGTGTGTATTTATTCCGATTGGATTACAGAATAACTAGGTTCCCAAATATATATTTTGAATGGACACTGATTTAAAGACGAGTTATGAGAAAAATAAGTTTTCTGTAGTAATTTAAAATTCCTCAATTATCTCATCTTTATATCAGAGTCCTTTCATTTGAGTGTCTTTATTAAATAATGCTTAGAAATACATTTGGGTTATCTGAGCGTCAAAATAAACTCATGATTTGTCTCATCTCATGAGTTCTAAATATATTTTATTAGTTGACCCGGCGAACTTTGTACCGCCTCAGAATTAAATAATGTGACAAAGTTCAATAGACACGTGACGTCATCTATTATGATAATAACGTTATTATTGTTTTCCTCGGGAACAGAACTTTTTTCGGGATGAAAGGTACCCTATGTCCGTTTCTGTACACCTGATAATGAATATGCAAAATTTCAGGATGATCGGTTCAGTGGTTTAGGCGTGAAAAGGTAACAAACAAACTTATTTTCGCATTTATGATATTACTAGCTGCGCCCCGCGGTTTCACCCGCATAATTCTCGATCCCGTGGGAATATCGGGATAAAAAGTATCCTATGTCCTTTTCCGGGACTCAAACTATCTCTATACCAAATTTCATCTAAATCGGTTCTGCGGTTTGAGCGTGAAGAAGTAACAAACATATAAACACACACACACACACACACTCACAAACTTTCGCCTTTATAATATTAGTGTGATTAGTGTGACTAGCTGCGCCCCGCGGTTTCACCCGCATAAGTTTCGATCCCGTGGGAATATCGCGATAAAAACTATCCTATGTCCTTTTCCGGGACTTAAACTATCTCTATACCAAATTTCATCTAAATCGGTTCAGTGGTTTAGGCGTGAAGAGGTAACAAACATATAAACACACACACACACACTCACAAACTTTCGCCTTTATAATATTTGTGTGATTATAGTTAGGATTGGGTCGAAAAACTATTCCTTCTCTGACAATCATTTAAAAATATATTTATCGTGAATAAGTGATAACCGCTAAAAGCTAACTTCGAGACCGCAGCACAAATGTGCGAACGCGAGCCAGCACCCAAAGTCCAACTAAGTTTAAAGATAGAGAAGAAAATTTTCTGCTCGTTTTAATGTCTACTTAACTCAACCCGGGGGTTAAAACTTAATGTTAGTTGTCATGACTTTGAAAACTTTGTATTAGGTGAAATACCTAAATAATTATTATGAGTTAAGTTTTTCGAGATTTGACTATGATAAACAGCTTAGACCCATCAAACGGGTCGACGCGTCCGGCGTTGACCCCTTTGATGCGTATACTCGCAGGCAAACTTGGCAAGGTTTTGGCGTATTGGGAATAATTTAGCGCATGTACACTTAGTGCAACAAGAAAATGGTTACTTTTATTGTTTGTCATTATACTATGTTTATTGCCATAGATTATTTTTAAACATGTCTGTTTACAAGAAAGCTAAAGAAAGGAAAAACATGTCTAACGACTCTTGCCAAGTTACGTACCGGGGACTGTATAGTCCGCGCGGAACTAGTTGGCCGCTGAGGTGGGGACAGGGGTGAGGCGGCAGTTCGCAACGATCGTACTGAGTAATGCGCCCCCGCCCCTTCGTCCCACCGCTCACATACCTAAGGCACGGCCAACTAGTTCCGCGCGGACTATAGTTAATAGCGCCTTTGCACAACTTGCGAATCCCATAAGGAACATACTGCCATCGACGCACAACCATGGATTCAGTAGGTACGTGATTTAAGACTCAAGCAAAGAAATTTTTCGCCGGTTAGAAAAACGTATTAGACAAAAAATAAGTTAAAAAACTAACTAACTACTAACTACCCATGGTCGCATGCCGCTGTACTAACACACAAAGCTATGGTAGCATGCGACCACGGGAAGTTACTTTCTTGTTTCATCCTTTTCAGTTGTCGGGTTTTAGTTTTTTAACTTATTTTTATTTAACTATTTTGGGCCTTATTTCAGAAATATTTATGTTTTTGAAATGTACTAATTAAGCCCTTTCATTTGATTCCCAACACGGCATGACTATAAAAAAATAAATATTTTAGGTCATGACTTTATGTCCGCTAGAGGGCGCTATATTCAATTTATTGTGACGTCACATAGCCTATAACCAGCAGACTATCAAGACGCTTCCAACAATACGTCATTTGTCTAATTATGACAAGCAGTTTAGAAGTTATGATGGAACAGATGAACATACATACATACCGGTCAAAATCATAATCTTCCTTTTTGCTTTGCCGTAGTCGGGTAAAAATGTAACATAAATTACGGACTGCTACAAAAAATAATAAGTACCTACAATAACTATCTGACTCTATATGTAGACCAAACTTTGAACCTAATATTCAAGTTACCCGTCAAAAGTTGAATATAAATCATATTGCCCATATTCTTGCAAAACTTGAATGCAGAATTTGGCAAGTCAGCCAAGATATACCGCAAAATATATGGCATTGGCGAGAATTTATACTGCGTGCATGCATCCTACTTGTAATAATAATAAAAATACTATACAACCAAAGTCCAAATACCTACTCGATTTTATTTATTTTCAATAGAAAAAGTACAATGAACCATAATAGTCCAAGTTTTTACCAAAAACAGCCGAACCGGAGGTGACATCTGTCATGTCACCTCCGGTAAAACCAAAACCAAAGAAATAGTACAAGAATGTTGACACGATCAGCCGCAAGACGCGCACGCCTACCACCTCCGGACTCTTCGCTCAGCTCCGCCTCGCCGCCCGTGCCGCCGGTACCCAGCGCCACTGTAAGCGCTGTGACGAGGCCGGCCGCGGCAGTTGCGTCGAGCTCGAGCGACGAGTATTTCTCTCCGCCCACGACGCCACCACCTGTTCGTCGACGGGGAGGACGCCGGCCGCCGGACGGCTTAGGACCTCGAGGCCCATCGGCCTCTGATAGGGTCCCAGCTCCCGGCGGAAGTGTGCAGCGCATGAGATGGACACGATCCATCAATGAAAACGTCATGCGCTCATACTATGGGGCTACAGAGGGGGGAAACAATCTGACCGCGTATCGTGTTCGGATGCTCTCTCTTTTTCAGGTGCTTGAACCAGCTGTCAACGTTTCGGTACAACGACTATCGGATCAGGTGCGGGTCATCCAACGTAATCATATGTTGGATGACACTATACTTGATCGCCTGCGAAATGAAATACAGAGTAGCCATGTCATCGCTCCCCAGTCGCAGACTGCTGTAATACTACCGCAGTATAATACAAGTTTTGCTGACGAGGGGAGTAATGATCGGGCTACAAACGTAAGTACCCAGTGCAATGAGGAATTGAGGAGTGCTTTGGAGGATGCGATTCAGGAATATCGCTTCATGTCGCCCAAACTTAGGCCACGCTTGCCTCGTTTGCCCATGCATAACAAAAATAGGGCGCTGGTGGCGGTTCTGGATTCGCAGTTGTCAAAATATTTTGATACCTGCGAAGACCTCACCGATACTCATTCGATTCTGTACTGCGCGGCTGTAGCGGCATGTCGTGTAGCTCACGTTAAATTTACCAATGACTCTAGAGCTACACGGCCGAAACCAGCCGTACCAGCTTGGCAGTGCAGAATTGAACGTCGTATTGGTGGGGCCAGAACGCTCATCGGCAAACTAATCTGCTTCAGGGAGGGCAATACTCGCCCTAGAGTGATGCGCTTTGTGAGGCGGGCATTCTTGGGGACTGATATCAGCCCTCAAGACTATATGTCCTGTGTCACAGAGCGCATCGACTTCCTGAAGCAGAAAGTGTATGCATGGGCGAACCGTATCCGTCGGTATAAGCGGCGAGTAGAGCGATACACTCAGAATCGCACCTTCCAGAGTGATGAAAGGTGGGTTTATAGGGGTTGGGAACGACCGGACCAAGGTGTGGCTGACACGCAACTGCCAGATGATGATGCCATGTGTTCCTTCTGGCGCAGTATCTGGTCGGTGCCTGTCAGTCACACCGAAGGTGATTGGGCTCGAGAGGTCGAGCGAGCCTGCGATCCAATACCAGAAATGGGGCCTATAACCATCTGCCCCCAAGATGTAGCTCGTGCAGTCCGTCCACTGCCCAACTGGAAGTCTCCAGGGCCGGACGGGCTGCAGAACTTTTGGATAAAATGGTTTTCAAGGTCGCACGCTCGCTTGGCATCTCAGTTCCAGGTCGCTTTGGAATCTGGTTCGCTACCCCAGTTCCTAACGACAGGAATTACCCACCTGCTCCATAAATCAGGTAGCACCGCGGAACCCAAGAATTATAGGCCGATCACGTGTTTACCGACGGTTTATAAAGTTCTTACATCCATTTTGAGAGCTAAAATTAACAAACATATAGACACCAACGCCATCATGTCTACCTCTCAGAATGGATGTAGGAATGGATCCCGCGGTACTAAGGAGCTACTCCTCATTGATATGGCCATCAGCCAACAGGTTCGTCGCTTCCGAAAGGATCTGTCGACATGTTGGATAGATTATAAGAAGGCCTATGACTCGGTGCCACATACATGGCTCATGAGGGTGTTGGAATTGTATAAAGTAGATACAACTCTGCGCACCTTCCTGATGTCGTGTATGGGGCAATGGAGGACGGTCCTTCGCTATCCAGGATGTCGAAATATTCAGAGGAATAGCGAACCGATAAGGATCGAGCGAGGCATATTTCAGGGTGATAGTTTGAGTCCGCTTTGGTTCTGCTTAGCCTTGAATCCTCTTAGCACACTGCTGGAGGATTCAGGTCTAGGCTATCGGTTGAGGAGAGGTGGTCAGATTATATCGCACCTCCTCTACATGGATGACCTAAAACTCTTTGCCCCCAACAATTTGCAACTGATGGAGCTACTGAAAGTAACTCAAACTTTCAGTAACGCTATTAGGATGGAATTTGGTGTGGACAAATGTGCGGTCATGCATGTAAAACGAGGGGAGATTGTGGAATCCGTGGGAACTCAACTCTCGGATTCCACAAACCTTAGAGCCCTCTCCGCATCCGAAACCTATAAGTATTTGGGTATGTCGGAAGCGTTAGGCATCAATGTTACTGACATGAAGCAATCGTTAAAGGAGCGCTTCTTTGGCCGCCTGAAAAAAGTGCTTAATAGTCTTCTATCAGGCGGAAACAAGGTGCGTGCCTTCAACGGTTGGGTCATGCCGGTTTTGATGTACTCTTTTGGCATACTCAAATGGACTCAAACCGAACTCGACGCCCTGGATAGGAGGGTCCGTACGCTGCTGACTGCAAATCGAATGCATCACCCACGGTCATCGGTAATGAGGTTGTATATCCCGCGAAAGTGTGGAGGTCGAGGGTTTTTAAACGCTAAGACCCTCCACAATCGCGAGATATGCAATCTCAGGGAATACTTCCAAGAAACCGACGTGGGGATGCATCGAGATGTAGTCATAGTGGACAAGGGCCTCACCCCGCTCTCCTTGGCTAAAGAGAACTGGCGCAAACCAGTAGTGCTTGACACTAATGATCGCATGGAGGTATGGCAGAGTAAGGAGCTTCACGGACGCTTTCTTCGGGCCCTTCATGGACCCGATGTAGACCTACTAGCGTCCGTAGCCTGGCTACGTTGCGGTGATCTCTTTGGAGAAACCGAAGGTTTTGTTTGTGCAATTATGGACGAAGTTATGATGACAAACAACTACCGGAGATATATTGTGAAAGACGGCACGGTTGACATCTGTCGGGCATGCCACCGGCCGGGAGAATCAATCAGGCATATTATCTCCGGGTGTTCTCGTCTAGCTAACGGAGAATACTTGCATAGACACAACCTTGTAGCCAGGATAATCCATCAGCAGCTTGCTTTGAAATACAACCTTGTAGAATCGGAGGTGCCGTACTATAGGTATGTGCCCGACCCAGTTCTCGAAAATGGTAATATCACATTGTACTGGGATCGATCCATCATCACTGACAGGACTATTGTTGCCAATAAGCCTGATATAGTGGTGGTGGATCGATCAGAGCGGCGCGCAATGATTGTTGACATAACTGTCCCGCATGATGAGAACCTCGTGAAAGCTGAGAAAGATAAACAAATTAAGTATCTTGACTTGGCTCGCGAGGTTGTCGACATGTGGGATGTGGACTCAGCGATCATTGTGCCGATAGTCGTTACAGCCAATGGTTTGATAGCCAAGAGCCTCGACCAACACCTAAGGAGGCTCTCGTTGGGCAGCTGGATCAAGGGCTTGATTCAGAAAGCGGTACTTCTGGACACGGCTCGCATTGTCAGGAGGTTCCTCTCTCTGGAGCCCTGACCGCCGGTAGCTTGGACCCTGTTCCCGATACCGGTGGGCTACTATTTTTTATATTTTTAAATGTTTTTATATATTTTTTATACTAATATTTAAAAATATAATTTATATGTATATAGTGAAATAAAGGATAAAAATAAAAAATAATAAAACAAACATGTAGACACCAACTCCATCATGTCTACCTCTCAGAATGGATGTAGGAATGGGTCCCGCGGTACTAAGGAGCTACTCCTCATTGATATGGCCAGTAGCCAACAGGTTCGTCGCTTCCGAAAGGATCTGTCGACATGTTGGATAGATTATAAGAAGGCCTATGACTCGGTGCCACATACATGGCTCATGAGGGTGTTGGAGTTGTATAGTAGATACAACTCTGCGCACCTTCCTGATGTCGTGTATGGGGCAATGGAGGACGGTCCTTCGCTATCCAACATGTCGAAATATTCAGAGGAATAGCGAACCGATAAAGATCGAGCGAGGCATATTTCAGGGTGATAGTTTGAGCCCGCTTTGGTTCTGCTTAGCCTTCAATCCTCTAAGCACACTGCTGGAGGATTCAGGTCTAGGCTATCGGCTGAGGAGAGGTGGTCAGGTTATATCCCACCTCCTTTACATGGATGACCTAAAACTCTTTGCCCCCAACAATTTGTAACTGATGGAGCTACTGAAAGTAACTCAAACTTTCAGTAACGCCATTAGGATGGAATTTGGTGTGGACAAATGTGCGGTCATGCATGTAAAACGAGGGGAGATTGTGGAATCCGTGGGAACTCAACTCTCGGATTCCAGAAACCTTAGAGCCCTCTCCGCATCCGAAACCTATAAGTATTTGGGTAAGTATTTGGTTTGTCGGAAGCGTTAGGCATCAATGTTACTGACATGAAGCAATCGTTGAAGGAGCGCTTCTTTGGCCGCCTGAAAAAAGTACTTAATAGTCTTCTATCAGGCGGAAACAAGGTGCGCGCCTTCAACGGTTGGGTCATGCCGGTTTTGATGTACTCTTTTGGCATACTCAAATGGACTCAAACCGAACTCGACGCCCTGGATAGGAGGGTCCGTACACTGTTGACTGCAAATCGAATGCATCACCCACGGTCATCGGTAATGAGGTTGTATATCCCGCGAAAGTGTGGAGGTCGAGGGTTTTTAAACGCTAAGACCCTCCACAATCGCGAGATATGCAATCTCAGGGAATACTTCCAAGAAACCGACGTGGGGATGCATCGAGATGTAGTCATAGTGGACAAGGGCCTCACCCCGCTCTCCTTGGCTAAAGTGAACTGGCGCAAACCAGTAGTGCTTGACACTAATGATCGCATGGAGGTATGGCAGAGTAAGGAGCTTCACGGACGCTTTTTCCGGGCCCTGCATGGACCCGATGTAGACCTACTAGCGTCCGTAGCCTGGCTACGTTGCGGTGATCTCTTTGGAGAAACCGAAGGTTTTGTCTGTGCAATTATGGACGAAGTTGTGATGACGAACAATTACCGGAGATTTATTGTGAAAGACGGCACGGTTGACATCTGTCGGGCATGCCACCGGCCGGGAGAATCAATCAGGCATATTATCTCCGGGTGTTCTCGTCTAGCTAACGGAGAGTACTTGCATAGACACAACCTTGTAGCCAGGATAATCCATCAGCAACTTGCTCTGAAATACAGCCTTGTGGAATCTGAGGTGCCGTACTACAGGTATGTGCCCGACCCAGTTCTCGAAAATGGAAATATCACATTGTACTGGGATCGATCCATCATCACTGACAGGACTATTGTTACCAATAAGCCTGATATAGTGGTGATGGATCGATTAGAACGGCGCGCAATGATTGTTGACATAACCGTCCCGCATGATGAGAACCTCGTGAAAGCCGAGAAAGATAAACAAATAAAGTATCTTGACTTGGCTCGCGAGGTTGTCGACATGTGGGATGTTGACTCAGCAATCATTGTGCCGATAGTCGTCACAGCGAATGGATTGATTGCCAAGAGCCTCGACCAACACCTAAGGAGGCTCTCGTTGGGCAGCTGGATCAAGGGCCTGATTCAGAAAGCTGTACTTCTGGACACGGCCCGTATTGTTAGGAGCTTCCTCTCTCTGGAGCCCTGACCGCCGGTAGCTTGGACCCTGTTCCCGATACCGGTGGGCTACTATTTTTTTATATTTTTAAATGTTTTTATATATTTTTTATACTAATATTTAAAAATATAATTTATATGTATATATTGAAATAAAAATAAAGAAAGATGATAAGTACATAGAAGAAAAATAATGTCGGTTTAAAAACCTTTAGCTGTAAGAGGTCAAAATTCTACTGCTGATTCGGCAAGTAAGTATAAAAACATAAAAATATAATCAGCCTATAATATTCCCACTACTGGGACACAGGCCTGTTCTCAGTGAGAGGGAGTGGGCCGTAATCTACCACGCGGGCCCAATGCGGATTGGCAGATGTCACAAGTCTTCGAATTTTTTATTCAAGGACATGCCGTTTTCCTCACGATGTTTTCCTTCACCGTTTTAAGATTAGTGGTGATGAAATAATTTACGACGCTTAAATTAATTAAAGGGGTTTGAAGGTTTTGGCCCTAAAATCAGCCGCCATTTTTATTTTTTTTCAGAATCGCGGTGCACAACAAAAGTTATATATTTAGATAGAGGACACTTATACAAACAAAAAATGTTACATAACATAATATCCTAAAGCGTCAGGTTTCCGAGTTATTCACCGAAATATAAGTCGAAAACAACTAGGATTTTTTTGGTTTTTTTCCTTCCAGATAAGCATATTGAACTATTGAGGTAATAGAAACGTTATGAAACCTTTATGGAGAAGAAACAAATGAAGAATAGACACTTTTTAAATAAATAATTAAACACGGCAATTTATAGTTCGTTTTTTTAATCCCAGAGACTAATCTGACAAGTGTAATGTCAAACTTCTATACGAAAACACAAAAGACTTACATGTCAGATTAGTCTTTGGGATTAAAAAACGAACTATAAATTGCCGTGTTTAATTATTTATTTAAAAAATGTCTATTCTTCATTTGTTTCTTGTCCATAAAGGTTTCATAACGTTTCTATTACCTCAATAGTTCAATATGCTTAACTGGAGGGAAAAAAAACAAGAAACTCCTCGTTGTTTTCGACTTATATTTCGGTGAATAACTCCAAAACCTGACGCTTTAGGATATTATGTTATATAACATTTTTTGTTAGTACAAGTGTCCTCTATCTAAATATATAACTTTTGTTGTGCACCGCGATTGTGAAAAAATAAAAATGGCGGCCGACCTTACGGCCACCCTCCATACAAAAACCTTCAAACCCCTTTCGCGATTTAATTTTTTCTCAAGACGGTGAAGGAAAACATCGTGAGGAAACCGGCATGTCCTAGAACCAAAAATTCGAAGATATGTGACATCTGCCAACCCGCACTTTGCTCGCGTGGTGGATTACGGCCCACTCCCTCTCACGGAGAGGAGGCCTGTGTCCCAGCAGTGAGAACATTATAGGCTGAATATGTATATGTAAATAATTTACACAAAGTAAAGCGCCTATCTGGATTCGGACCTACGACCTACAACTCGTAAGTCGCGGCCGTTTCCACTTGGCCACCACTGCTCAGTAAGTATAAATGGAGGGAAAATGCGTTTTCTTTTAGCACACCAAAGAGAACAATATCTAAACGAATGCAGCTGAATACCAGTATTCAGTGGCGTGCATTGGTTTTCAGAATAGGTAGGCACTAGGCCGGGTCTAGTCTAAGCAAACGCGGTTACTAATCAGAAAAAAAAAGTAAGGTCAAAAGTGTGGTTAATTGAGTAGGCATGCACTTAAGGGTGATAAATTGCGAAGGACGAACGTCATGGTATTATGCGTGAAACGTACGTATTTTTAATTTTGTCGTATAAACTTGAACGAGTAAAGACCAATGACAATGTGCGAATAGTACGGGAGCCGAGTAGGCCGTCCGGCGACTGCCTACTGCCGCGCGTGTTTATATGAAGATTTTGTTTATTGTTAGGTATGATAATTTAGTGAGTTTCTTAATTGTGGGGTGCACACACTAAAATGTAATTGACAGGCTTATGTTGATATATCGAGGTAGGCACTGCTTATATGCCTATATGCATGCACGCCACTGCCAGTATTCTACATGGAGCGGCTGCCATAAGACCTCCACAATCCATTTACTAGGTATCGCGATATCTTTAGTAAGACTGGTTGTCAGAGTTTTGGGTTTCTGACTATCCGTAATCACTGTCAATGGTCTAAACAAGTGCTTTCCGAGGCACGGAGGGGTTTCGATGTGTAATGGATGGTCATCCATCCACAAAACGACTGCGGTAAGCGTAGCTTAACCTTCAATCGACCCGTGCGGCTGTTATTATTTAGCTAAGAACCCTTTCTTCTTTTGCTGATATCGATATAAAACGAAATCCTAGGAGTTTGAGCCGGAAATGAAAATCGCATGCTTAATGGAACATTAGCCCATTAGTCGATAGATAGGTTAGAATTGAGTTACAGAATTTTTTTTACTCAGATCTCATCAATAGTTAATCATAGACGCGTAGACGTTTAAAATACAAGCATTCCTGATTAATTAATAGTCAAATCAAATCAATTTTAATTTTATGCGTCAACAAGTAGGATAAGTCCTCATAGCAAGATCTTCTTTTGCGATGTCCCAAAAGTCGTCTTTTTTGAGTTAAGTCAGTATTCCATTAAGCATGCGAAATGTAAACTTAATTTTAATTTCATTTATGTGTTTAACATTACAAGCTCTTAGATAGACAGTTTTATGGATGAGGTTCTCAATAAAACCGCTAATTTTCTTAAAAAATATTATTTTAATTTTATAAATAGAACATCGATAACTTAAAAATTAAAAACATTAACAAAAATCTTTGACAATATCGTCAGAAAAAATCTCTTAAACCCGATTCTGATGTTCATTAAACGGACTCGGCCTGACTGGATAAGTTTGTGGGTTAGCCAAGTTTGCGGCAATTTGGTCTCTATTCACAAAGTAGAAAGGCTGGTTTTCCACGGGCAACGCTGCAATCTGGTTTGCGGTGTTCCTGTCGCCATTCAACTGGGCTGGTATTGGCTCGTTCTGGAATCTGTCGAATAATCCAGAAGCTACTGGGATAGCCGGGAATCCAATGGGTCGAATTCCAGCGTAGGATGGACGCTGGCAGAAGCAGGGCACGATGGCTAACACGAAAAGTAGGGCTGTTTTCGACATGGTGATCTAAAATAACAAAAAAAAAAAAAAAACAAGTTTTTTTTAAATTCTGTAGGTATGTAGATTTGTGTCTTTAGAATTGGTAACTTGCGTGCTGACCAAACGTGGACATTGAAAGACGGGCTGGTCCTCATCGCAGAGCGCGCTATGGAGCGGGCCTTGCTCGGAGTTTCTTTGAAGGATAAAATCACAAACGAAGTTATCCGGAAAAGAACCGGAGTTACCATAGAAATGTAACTATGGGAGTTACCGTTACATAAATTGGACAACCGTAAAAGAACCGGAGTTACCGACATAGCTTGCAGAATAAACAAGCTGAAGTGGCAGTGGGCTGGCCATGTTTGTCGAAGGACCGATGGCTGTTAGAGCAGACGAGTCCTGGAGTGAAGACCGCGGATCGGCAATCGATAGTGTGGGACGCCCCCCAGCTAGATGGACATATGATCTCAAAAAGGTGACTGGATGCGAAAGGCGGAGGACAGGGTGTTGTAGCGCAGCACGGGAGATGCCTATGTCCAGCAGTGGACTGCGGTAGGCTAAGTTGTTTGTGCCGACCAATAAAATGTAACAGGTACACTCAAACCAAGAACTACATTATAATAATATGACCATAGAAAATATTTGTTCCGTGCAGGAATCGGACCCACAACTGAAATCTGCAGGTAATCGCCCAGCTGATCATCCAAATGATTGAATTTCTCTATGAGGAAAATGTGCGAAGTATTATTTACTATAACTAGGGTTTTCCAAACTTTTACTTTCAGTTACGATTTCTAACGCTCTACAACCTACAACTAACAGATTTCTACATGGCTAGTCTTGCTTTATAGTAGCACTAGCGACGAGCCCCTGCTTCGCACGGTTTTTGTGACTTGACATAATAATGATGAAGTGTTTGTTTTATTTTTATTTTTTGAGATGAGAAAAAACCATTGAACTCGCGACACTGTTACCGACACCGCGCTACGTTCAGATGTGTTCGGTTGTCCTCGGGATGTACTCGTTTTTAATGTATTTCCGACATGTCAGTGAGTGATGGCAAAGTATTATGTTTGTGTTTTGTTTATATGACGATAAAAAAATACTGATATTTCATTTTTCCTAATTACCTATGTTAATGTTAGCGTTAAGATCTGCTTTCCCTTGAGAGAAAGGGAACGTACGGACCTGCACTCTAATTGCGTAACACACTATCAATCTCAATTTGATTCATTTTGAAGGATATTGCTAATCCATTGCTTCATATGTTCGAAAAATGTGTCTGCTCAACAACGTAAATAACGCAATGAATGTTGTTAAACTGTCAAAATGAAACCCATTGCTGCTGATAGTGTGTTAGGCAATTACCCTGCTGTATAGATAAGATTAGTCTCTAAACATTACTTTGAAATGTGAAATGCGTGGAGGTGTGAATCTGCAACGATTTAATTTTTCAACCTCAAACGGCGCAAATATAACAACCTTATTGGGAGCTATATGTTTGAGCCGTTTGGGGTTGAAACTCTAGGGCCTTGGGGTCCGAGTGCTCATCGAATATTTCGAGACATCGCCAAGCGTTTAGTTGACTCTTCGCGTGACCAGAGGGCTGGCCTATTTTTAGCTCAAAGAATAAGCATTGCCATCCAACGTGGCAATGCTGCCAGCCTTTTGGGCACTTATCCCATTGACAGCGATGCGGACGAATTTTTTGATGCCCAATGAGCTCCTGTCTTTTTTATTTTTATTATACATTTGTATATATATATATATTAGTTTGTGTGTACATAAATAGTGATGATGAGTTAGTAAATATTTTTCTACAAATTATTTTTAAGCATTGAAGAAAATGACATTCCAAAAAGGGTACTAGCGAAAAGGCTTAATTTGAGAGAATTAAAGGTGGTTGGTAACAACCACCAATATTGATTTTAATAAATAACATCATTGACATAACGGTTAAGAGATAAGTATGGAAGAAATACGTAAGTCCATCAATGTCTAGTTGTAGCCAAGGCTTGTATAGTACTTTTCTCAAATAATGCGCGGAAATTAAAACTAAGTAGTACCTAGGCAGAACTTTTTTGTCAAATACAATTACTTTTCAAAATCAATGACGAACAACGAACAATAATATTTTTTCCCGCGATAAAGTGTTCATTTCTTTTTTTTTTTTCAATGAACAGCTTTCTATTTGCAAGCCAGTTCGAAATTTAAATTTACCTTTGATAAGTTACCTCCTTGGATGCCATGTTTCGGAGTAAAAGATCGTTCCATTTTTAAATTACACAACAGATATGAGTTTACTATGTAATTTATTTGGCCGCTAAACATGACAGATATGGATTTTTATACAACTTTTGCCGGCCGCTTCTCGCATGTATTTGGCCAGTACAGCAATTTCGATTTATCTCGAAGAAGGTTGTCAAAATAATGCTCAAATTTCCAAGCATGTTTGAGAAAAATACATGTTGCGCCGACCACAAATAAATTGGGATAACCGCAAGAAAATGATGACGATTGAATATTATCTAAACTTTCTTCGAGACACTAATTTACTTTGCTTCACTTAACTACAGCATATTTGCGCACCAACAAATAATTTATGTTCTTGAAGTTGTCACTCTACCCAATATTTAAATATTTTGTAGCCAAAACAATATTTGCTTTCTTTGCTAAACTTTTCACTTCCTTTTTTAACTTAGAACTTTTTATTATTATTGTTTTAATTCAAAGTTGGCCCTAAATATTCATCCACTTTGTATGTAAAAATTATCGTTAAAAAAACAACACACATTTACCTGTATCTCTTAACTGAATCGCACAAGTGAATGGCTCGGCTATCTGAACTGGAATGTTTGAGAATAAAACGCACTTCAATATATAGTACTTTAGTTCATGCCCTCACGTTAGGAGTACCTATAGTAGGTATCTACGGAATACCCACAGAGCGAAGAACGTGCAAAGCGGGTTATCTGGTGCAGTTTTTCCCATTGCGTGAGGAAAAAATTGGGTCTAGTTTAAACGCTGTCCGAAAATAAGACTTAATAAAGTTTTGTAAATTTATAAAGGACAGAAGAAGGTTTCAGAATATTTAATTTTCATTTTTCAAAATTACATTGTAATGTGTCCGCAACACGAAAAGCGAGGAATTAAATGTAGATGTTGTACATTACAGCTTGCTTTATATCCAGTGGAGTTTGTTTACTAGGAGCTGTTTACTTTAGGAGTTAGGAGGAGGAGTTAGTTGGAGTTTATATTTTATCTTCATCATCTACATTTAGATCACTGTAATCCTTGTGTCTACTGAGACGCTACTGAGGGAGTACCTATCCTATTACTGCTTGAAACATATATCAGTTTTTTAAATAATTCAAACGTAACTATACCTTTGTAGGTATAAAAAATTCGATATCGGTAGGTAGGTATCTTAGGGTTGTCCATAAGATCCTAGACCTAGACATCGATTTTCTTTAAAGTGGTTATTAAATCTTAATTATAATATTGATTGACAAATTGTACCTATTCGTTGTGTAACTTGTTGAAAAGACGCTATAAGCTTTAAAGGAAAGACCCAAATCAAACAAAACAATAAAAAAAAATCCTTGTTTAAAAGAGAATATTTTGTCCCCAATCACGGACCACCTAGAATAAATTAATCCGAAAAAGATGTTAATTTAATCCCTTTGACATCAATTAAGGATTTTTAGGGCACAGAATGTTATTTGATAATCTGCGCGGGCCTTTAACATTGTGTATAGTTAATTGATTGTGACCACCTGTGATAATTATTGCGAATTGGCTACGGTTGTTATTTTTATTAACCGACTTCTAAAAAAGGAGGAGGTTCTCAATTCGAATGTTTGTATGTTTTTTTTTTTTATGTTTGTTCGCGCATAACTCCGTCGCTTGCCAACCGATTTGAAAAATTATTTTTTTGTTGGAAAGGGTATAGTTCCCAAATAGTCCCATGAAAATTTTATCGAAATCGGACAAGCGGTTTTTGAAAAATCAACAAAAATCTAAAAATTTATCTACATTGTCCACATTAACAATTTTTTTGTTTACTTTTTTGTGGGGTAGGTACAACTAAAAAGTGAAAAATAAAAACTTTTTTACAAAAAAGTTTTTATTGATTTAAAAGTTTTCTACCTCATTCTATCTTTGTTTTCTTTTCTTTTTTTCCGGTGCGTCAGGTCAGTGGACTGTACATGAATTAAAAAATATATTGTACTAGCAGCGCCCGCGGTTTCACCCGCATAAGTTTCGATCCCGTGGGAATATCGGGATAAAACCTATCCTATGTTCTTTCCCGGGACTCAAACTAAGTATCTCTATACAATATTTCTTCTAAATCGGTTCAGCGGTTTAAGCGTGAAGAGGTAACAGACAGACAGGCACACGTTCGCATTTATAATATTATACTAGCTGCGCCCCGCGGTTTTACCCGCATAAGTCTCGATCCCGTGAGAATATTGGGATAAAAAGTACCCTATGTCCTTTCCCGAGACTCAAGCTATCTCTATACCAAATTTCATCAAAATTGGTCCAGCCGTTTGAGCGTGAAGAAGTAACAAACATATAAACACACACACACACACTCACAAACTTTCGCCTTTATAATATTAGTGTGATATAGAATGGATTAGTATGGATTACCCACATTAGCTACTTACTAACATAGTTTATAAGTGTGTATTACTAACATGTATAGTATATAAGGTGTTAAAAAATTAACCCGACAAACTTTAAGAGGTGCTTTAGACCACCGGACTGAACAACTTTCACTATAGGACCAACACTGAAATCACGAAAAAAAAAATCTGCTGTTTCATACTCTGGTTAAGTAGGTATTGAACTTTTGTATTAAACAGCAGATTTTTTTTTCGTGATTTCAGTGTTGGTCCCATAGTGAAAGTTGTTCAGTTCGGTGGTCTAAGGCACCTGTTCAAGTTTGTCGAGTTAATTTTTTAACACTTTGTATATGGATCAAGATCTGAAGTAAAGTTTTTTTTTATAGTATTGCTCGCCTGGTAAAAGTAAAATAGTTATTTAGTACAGTATGAGGTTTACGTATATCGAACTAATGTTCAAAATTAATCTGAATTACTAAAGAAACTGTCGTTCTTCGAAAACCCAGGTCAAAATTGGTGTTCAGTCGATACAGGTATTTTATGGCAAGAGTATGAAAATTATGATGACCTGCCGTCTAACTACTAGCATCTAGATGACAGAATGACTGAGGTATCCAAAAAACGTATAAATGGCTTCTATTTAAATTATCACCAAACTATAGTCATGGCCATAAGTAAACTCGATCCCTAATTACAAGGAACTTACTTGCAAAACGTCAGCATCCCCGTGTAAAACACAATCAGAATGATTTTAAAGGAAATTGCTAATCCATTGCTTCATATGTTTGAAACATTCGTCTACTCGTCAACGTAAATGACGCAATGAATGTTGTGGAATTGTCAAAATGAAAGGCATTGCCTTTACGAGTGCTTAACGCAATTACCTCGCAGGAGAACCAACTATTACATCTCTGCCAACCAATCAGGCTAATGTAGACATGATGTTAAAGCTATGGTCTCAAGCTGAACAAAACCTTCTTAAACAAGTACCTAGGTAATACCTCTACCTCTATTGGAAACATGTCCCTGTTATAGCTGTACTAGGCTAGGGGGTTACTGACCACGAGGCTCATCTCCCTACACCGGTTTTTTTGCTACTCATCACTCAAACAGCAAGCCTGGCTGACTGAGATAAAATGCGATCATTAGCAAGAATGTTTCTTTAAACTAGTTTTCCCATAGGAACGAGTTTAGTCTTATTTGGAGCGATTATGGCTTGGCTTTAATTACCATGTTGGTTTTTCCAGGGTTTTCTGGATCTACAATTCTGCCGACGAGAGAATGCGTTCTAGGCACTTGTCAGTTTTATAAAAACGAATAAGTACGCGTTGTGCGAATTTGGTCTTTTAGTAGAAATGTGCCTCTGAAAAACCTCGATGCGATTGGATTCTACACAAAAGGTCGAAGCTATACCGAAATGTGGGTCGCTATGCGCTGAATGTCCTATCCTACTAATATTATAAATGTGAAAGTTGGTGAAGATGTTTGGATGTTTGTTACTCAATCACTCGTAAACCCACAGATATAGATAGACCTAGATAACGCAAGTATCACGAACTGTATGAAAACTAAGCGTGCCACTTTTTGACTACCTACTATGACGTCACAAGCTCGCGCTCTCGCTCACGCTCTCGCTCACGCTCTCGTTCACGCTCATCCAGCCAGCAGTACGCAGGACTGAGTGCGAAAGTGGTGGCTTACGATTTTCGAACGTAAGCTGGTGCGATTTTTGGCACGCGAAGTAGTTGCTCTCGCGTTATCTAGGTGTATCTATATCTGTGCGTAAACTGTTGAACGGATTTCGATGAAATTTGGCAAACAGATAGTTTTTTTCATCTGTTCCCGTTGTCCCCATTGACGCAGCTGTACCCATTCAATGGAGACAGCTAAACTCAATTAAAATAATTAAAATGTATTCCTGTTGTCCCCATCGACGGTATCCCTGGTTAATGGGGACAGCGGAACTCAATAAAAATAATTAAATTTTATTTTATTTAGTTTATAACCAGGATTAACACATAGGATACTTTTTATCACGATATTCCCATGGGATCGACACTTACGCGGGTGAAACTGCGGGGCGCTGTAATCATACCAAAAAAAAAATTGCTCTACATAATACGTCCATTATACATATTTCTGTGTCATTACAATTATACGATCTGATCTTTTCAGCAAAGCTTAGTCAGCTGGATTTTTCACAAGAATGTTAAATCATAACAACACAGTAAAGATTGCAATAAGTAGGTGCCTACATGTATTTAGGACAAGGTCCAATTATATCTTTATGTTACGGTACTACACATTTTTCAGTAAAACAGGCTTTGCTAAAGGGTGCCGTTATTTTAGTACAGTTATTTTGCTTATGACAGTAACTTATTTTGAACCTTATTTCAATGACAATATAGATCACTGTGATGCAAAATTGGAGGTAACACAACTGTGCAAGGACTGTAACTGTGTGTCAGGAATCAAGTTTCGGTATTCAAAAATGTAAATGGAGATTCTTTTGATTATTAATTATTTTGATGTCATTGTTATTGCATATTTGCATATGCAATGATTCCTTGTAGGTAACTGACTTCATAAATATTAGGTATATCTTTAAGATATTCTATTAGTCTTTCTTAATACGTAGGAAAATAAGAATAGAAACGTTACAGATCTATTTAAGATCATAAGTTTTAGAATTAATCATACCCTGCCATGCTTATAGCAGTTTTTCAATGAATATCAATATTTAAACCGCGATTCACAGAAACCAAGAACTAACCAAGGTACCGACATAGATCGAAGAGTAGCCAATCTTGAGTGGCAGTGAGCAGGGAAGATGGCCGATGGGGCCAAAAGGTTCTGGAGTGGCGATCGCGTAACAGAAGACATAGCGTTCGAAGGCCTCCCACAAGATCGACGCATGAATGATGAAGAACGCAGGAATCCCCTGGAGAAGCACAGAACCGCGTTGTCGAAGTGCTGGTGCCTGAGAGAGGCCTGTGTCCAGCAGTAGACGTCTTTTGGCTGAAATAATGATGATGAAGGTTTAAGAATAAGCCCCTCAACCTTAACTGACTTTATATTAGAGCCAGGAATTTGAGATAATTTTCAAGTTATGGAACAACAAACCGAATGTTATACTTAACAACGTTCAAATTCCATTGTAACCAAAAACTTTTTAGGACCTTTTTGTTACAAATGGTCACTCAAAAATCAACTTAGAATACATTGCAATAAAGTAGATAACTGATTAATTAGCGATGGAATGTAATTATCTGAGATTATGAACACTGCTTTAGATAATGAAATAGGTTATCTTCACTGCTCTTAAAGACGGTCAAAGTAATATTTTTTATTGTTTTAATGTCATAATCACATAGTCATACTTTTCAGTAGATAAGAACCGTATTGTCTTAGATGAGCAAGACGTGCGTTACGAGGCAACTCAAGACGACTCACTCGGTACCGAATCGAATCGAAAGGTAAAATACGTAGAAATGATTGTTGTATGTACCCATAGTTCTAGAAACAGACAACTTTTAATATAATTTGCATCAAACTGAACCTGAAATATTTACCCATCGGACAACTTTTGGTCATCCGATAGTTTTGGAACAGGCATAATAGCTACCGTTACAGCTAATGTCTGTTCCAAAACTATAGAATGAAAGTGTCATCAGACCATGTTCAGGTTAAATTCTTACGCAGTCACTCACTTAAGGGAATTAGAAAGTCATTTATAAGGTTTTAACTCTGTATCTTAACACGTTTTTCAACAATTATTACTTGGATAACATTATTCAATTGTAATTGAAAAGTCATCGACGAAATTTGAGATCATAAAATTAACCTCAATTTTAAACGGAGTAGAACGCGAGTTGTTCGTGAAGGATTTTAAAATAAATAAATTTGTTATAGGCATAATCCAATCCATCTTATTTGTACCATGTTCGGAAATTATTAAAAAGTGGTGCCATTTAATTATGGTCCTACACGAATAACTTTTAATTATTAAGAGTATTATAAACTAATACCGTCTTATTCCAAAACACGATCTAAATTTAGTACTGGGATTATTACTAGGTTTAAACCATGACTAAATAAAACGTTATTATAAAATGAAGTTTATCACTAGTTCATGAACTATCTAAGGTACTAAAGTTAGTCCGCGGAGACCCCTAGTTTAACCATGGATTTGACATCGGTACTAATTATTTTTGAGGTTGCGTTGATTGTTATTGTGTCTTTTTATTTACAAATCGTAAAAAATGGATATTAATATGATTGACTTGATGGATTTGGAAGATTTGGATATGCTGGAGATGTCTCGGCGATCTTACAGACGTCGTCATCGTGTAAATCCTTTCGAATTGAGTGACGAAGATTTTAAATATAAGTATAGGTTTACAAAACGTTTTGGGGAAAAAATAGTGGATGTTTTACGTGAGGATTTATCCCACGACCCTCGAGGATGCCCATTGAGTCCTGAAGTGCAAGTGGTTTGCGCATTACGCAACTGGGCTCGCCATGAAGTAAGTACCCTATAGTCAATGCTAACATAACATTAGACAAAATCATGACAAAATCCTATATAATATTATTGATTCATTTGTAGATTCAAGACGATACAGCTGATTTACATGGTGTGTCTCAACCAGTTGTCAGCAAAACGTGTAAAAAGGTAGCGGAAATTTTGTCACGGATGTCCCGCAGGTTCATAAAAATGCCTACTACATTAAATGAACAGGAGGAAACCATGAGAAAATTCCGCAGTATTGCACATTTTCCTACAGTTATTGGGGCAATAGACTGTACTCACATAAGAGTAAAGAAAATAAATGCTGATGGAGGACAGTTATATATTAATAGAAAAGGATTTTCTTCCATCAATGTACAGGTAATTTTTAAACAAATATTTTAAGTTGTGATTGTCTAAATGACTTTTTAGTTTGATCCCAAAATGCTTGATAAAATAGTGATTATTACCAATGTCATATTAAAATAACAGAGAGGAGTGTAAAGTTCTAATAAGCTGTCATTTTTCAGGTGGTTTGTGATGCTGACCTGAAAATCATGGACATTGTTACCAGATGGCGTGGAAGCGTACATGACTCCAGAATATTCCGAGAATGTAGATTGAAACAGGGGTTTGAGGCTGGCGCTTTCTCTGGAATATTATTGGGTGACAGTGGCTATCCTTGCACTCCATATTTATTTACACCATTGCGTAACCCCACCACACCACAAGAAGAGAGGTATAACAGCAGCCATATTCGTACCCGGAACACGGTGGAAAGGTGTTTTGGCTTAATGAAACAACGGTTTCGTTGCCTATTACGAGGCATGTTTGGGGATATTGAAACAGCAAAAAAAACAATTGTTGCATGTGCTGTCCTCCACAATATTGCCATCGACATGAGGGAAGACCTGTTTCCTGGCGAGGAAGATAACGTAGAGCAATCTTCATCTAGGGAACCTGTAGTAGAAAGGTATATTCCACCTTCTGTAAGGGGAAATATTAGGAGAAGGCAGTTTATTGAAACCCATTTTTAGTGTTTATTTTTTTTATAAATTAATTATTTAATAACTATGTATTTTAATTAAATTAATAATCTATTAGTAAATACATATTTGCAGCAAAAAAGTATCGGATAATAATAATTTCACATATCAGGATATTTACAAACATGGTATTATTTTAAAATCTTCGTCACTCAATTCTGTTTACACGATGACGATGCCTGTTTTATTCTTCAGTGTTGCTGTGTTTCTTACTTTCCAATAAAGCTATTTCTAGTTCCAATTTTTTTATTTTTAAGTTAGCAATTTTAATGTTGTATTTGTGTTCCACTTCCATCATTTCTAGCTGTTTTCTTTTAAAATCCGTATTGCTTTGTATGATTGACTGCCGCGTTTCTTCACTTCTGTAAAATCAAATAGAGAAATAAGCAATTTTATTTTTAACATGTACTAGTAATAGTTATTAGAGTAGGGTTAGGGTTCCCTGTCGAATTTTGATAGTGATTGTAAATTATGTTATAGCTAAGATTGTTCCATAATACTCGTATGTATAAGGTAATGCAACTTGTACACTTGAAGCAAATATTTTTACGATTATTTTTAGCCATAATATTTATATACAATGTGTGTGTATGTAATTAAAATTTGCTTTTAACATTTACAGCAGTTGTGGCCAAGTGGTAACGGCTGCGACTTACCTACAACTTGAAGGTCGTAGGTTCGAACCCAGACAGGCGCTTTACTTTGTGTAAATTATTTCATCACCACTGCTCTCAAAACGGTGAAGGAAAACATCGTGAGGAAACCGGCATGTCCTAGAACCAAAAATTCGAAGACATGTGACATCTGCCAACCCGCACTGGGCCCGCGTGGTAGATTACGGCCCATTCCCTCTCACAGAGAGGAGGCCTGTGTCCTAGCAATGGGAACATTATAGGCTGATTATGTTATGTACATATCTATCATCACGCCGATTATCCCAGAAGGGGTAGGCATAGGTGCTCTGTTGTTGGTCGGTCCTTATGACTCGCTTTCCCGGCGACGACACAGGGGAATTGTATTGTTTACCCGTCCCCCATGGAGAGTATTATATTATAGTAGGTAATTATTTCTACATACCGATTTTGCAAGCTCTTTGTCCTTTTTTTTGTAGTGCTTCTTGTGTTACCAGTATCTATGGTTGGATTGTTGGGTATCTCTAAAACAAAATAAAATATATAACAATCCACAGGTTTTAGTAAATTAAATATGGAAAGATTAACACAAACTTGTGTACATGTTGGATTGTAATTATATTATACTAGCTTTGCCTGCAAAAAGAACGTTAAAATTATCCCACAGGAACATACTGCTGGGATAAAGTCCAAATTCGTGTAGCCGTTAAGGCGTGATTAGCAGGACTTACAATAACTATTATTTACCTTGCACTTCCACAAAAAGGTGTTCTGGATTTTCCTCGTGTATTGCTTCATTTTCTTCAAAACTGGGACCAGGGTTAGGGTCAGCGAACATTTTTTTTGCAGTTGTAGTCATGGGAACTGGATTCTAAAAGAAATAAATTTACTTAACATGTTTTCACACCAACTGATGTATTTGCATACAACTGAATTAGGTATTTTTCACTTTGAAGGATTAATATAAAATACACAGATATTTGTTATGAATCATGGAAAATTATAAAATGACTTTATAGAAGTGTATTATGCTATAGTAGGTAGTCCAGTGTTTTGTGTCCTATGTTATTATAAAGAAATTATTGCCTATAATTTTTAAGAAGTTTTATTTACCAATGCATCACTATCGTAGTCATTAACTTCAATGACAAAGTCGTGAGGAGCAATCGCCATTATTTTTAAGTCCTCAGGAGAAGGTGATGGTGGTTTGTCGCCACCGCCTGTCTTTGATTGGTCCCGTCTATGCGCAGATAAGTTGGATTTAGCGGACAACTTCATTCTTTTCCAAGCCAACTTTAATTCTCCATCTGATCGACATTTACCAGATATCTCATTAAATCTAAAAATAATAAATATTCATTAATACCACGTAAATAACATACTTGTATAGATGATAAAAGCAATAAGTACATACTTAATCCGTATATTCTTCCACTCTTTAGTTTTCTGCATATTTACTGAGGTTTTCGTGGACTTATCTTCTATAATATGTGCTGATTCAGCAATAAGCTCACGCAATATTTCCTATAATAATAAGAACATTCGCGTTAGGTAGTTGAAATAAGATGAAACAAAGCATTGTTTACCTAATAATAATTATAAAATTAGGTTTCACTAACTTTTTCTTCAGAACTCCAGTTTTCACCCCGTTTTTTCTTTTGTTGTTCCATTTCTTAGCTAGCTCACGTTTAATCACACACAACAACTCACGAAAAAACCAACTAACAAACAGTTAGTAATAGAAATACTAAGAATAATATCTACTCGTATTAATAAATAAAAGTGCATATTTTATTTATTTAAAAAGACGTAAACATTTGCTTCAAATGACGCGGGCTGTCCCCGACTGTAATTCACTCCATTTCAAGCTAGAGGTGTTAAAAAATATGACAACTTGATTATAAACAGCGCGTCAAAGTACAAGTTGCGCTTGTTCATTATATTGTAACCTGAACAAAGAATAATTTATGACATATTTTTGTATTGATTAATAATTATTTAATCATTTCAAGTGTTATTATAATATCAATATTTAGAGAAACAGAACGTTGCTTCAAATAAAACCTGTACGAACGAATGAAAGAATGCCATTTTTGCTTCTTATCTGTGGATATTATTTGAACCATGGACCTTCTTTGGTACTAACAGATCCTCAGATAGTCTTCGTTTTGTAATCGGGACACATTTTGATACTGGTACTAACTTTAATACTGTCACAATCCTAGACCTTATAGTCTTGGTTTAAACCAGTACTTAAGCGTTTTTTTGTAATAAGACCGATACTGTTTAAGTAAGCCAATTAATGTAAAAGGGTACGATGGGGCTGACACATCTGTGATAAAAGCCCCAAAACAAAATAAGATTAAAAAAAATAACCTCAAATGTCAAATGAAAACTATCTTTAAGGTGATTTAGAATTAGAATTTCAGGTGTAAGGCCTCATTTACGGAGACGCGGGGCGTCGCGCGTTGCGTTGAGCGGCGCGGCCCGCACTGAATTCAAATATATGGCGTTGTATGAGTGCGTTTACGGAGAAGCGATTTAGACGCGTTTGTTTGAATTAGGGCGTTTTTTGCGGCCGAGCCCGCGGATGGCACCGACGCGTCCCACGCGGCGTTTATCGCGGCGGCGCACGCAGCGGCAATTCTCGATGAAGCTATGTCCGAGGCGGAATCTTCTGTCAGTCTTATTTAGAAATCGCGCAACACAGACGTAGTCACCGTCGCAATGGAGTATGATATGATCGACTTTTTTTTTCGTCGTTGTTTTTCGTCTTTTTTTTGATCGAGGCGAGCGTGCGCCGCCGCAATGCCCGCCGCGTGCTTCGCTACACGCTAGAGGATTCGCCGCGGGCGCCGCGGCGGGCACCGCCACGCTTCCCGTCTCGCTTCTCTATGAACATGGTCGTATATTGCTATAAGTTTGTGTTTACGCGTGCGATGATGAGTGCCGCTTCACGCGCCGCCCCTCCGTAAACAGAAAAAACGTCCGACGCGCCGCGAGACGCCACGCCACACGCGACGCGGGGCGTCGCGCGTTGCGTTGAGCGGCGCGGCCCGCACTGAATTCAAATATATGGCGTTGTATGAGTGCGTTTACGGAGAAGCGATTTTAGACGCGTTTGTTTGAATTAGGGCGTTTTTTGCGGCCGAGCCCGCGGATGGCACCGACGCGTCCCACGCGGCGTTTATCGCGGCGGCGCACGCAGCGGCGATTCTCGATGAAGCTATGTCCGAGGCTTCGCCGCGGGCGCCGCGGCGGGCACCGCCACGCTTCCCGTCTCGCTTCTCTATGAACATGGTCGTATATTGCTATAAGTTTGTGTTTACGCGTGCGATGATGCGTGCCGCTTCACGCGCCGCCCCACCGTAAACAGAAAAAACGTCCGACGCGCCGCGAGACGCCACGCCACACGCGACGCGAGACGCCCCGCGTCTCCGTAAATGAGGCCTTTAGTGTTTGATTAAACAAATCAAAGCACGCAATTTGTAAAAGGCACCACAAATTGGCATCCACAGCGGAGCGCGCGCGTGTTCGTTTTCTGATCCATTATTGTTCACATTTTCGTCGATAGTTTTGAAAAATGGTCATAATTACCTATCTGAGAAAAAAAAAACTCAACAAAAACAGCACCCTAATTGCGTAACACATCTCAATCTGAATCACTTTGAAAGATATTGCAAATCCATTGCTTCATTATGTTCGAAAAATGTGTCTGCTCAACAACGTAAATAACGCAATGAATGTTGTTGAACTGTCAAAATGAAACCCATTGCTACTGATAGTGTGTTACGCAATTACCCCGCAGGTAAAAACGCAACAAAAAAAAAAAAAAAACAATTGTCATTTCAAATCGATTTCACACTCATTATGGACAAGCTGATCAGTAAAAACAGGCAGTTCAAATGCTCAGTAATATCCACCCAAATACTCACAAAATTATTTTTTTAACTTATTCCATAAAATCTGAAGAAAACAAACAATATTTATTGACAACAGGTGGGTAAAATGTAGTTATAAGCTAGTAATTGTTTTTAAAAAGGTCGACCCCCTGGAGGGAGGGGTCGGATGATAATATTTACTCATTCATCCTTCATAACGAAGGGTCTCATAAAACCCATACCGTTTTCGAAGAAAATTGTTAATTTTTTTAAACATTGGACAGGGGCCTCTAAGACGACCCACTAACCGGGTTATTCGGGGTTTATTATTTTTTGTTTTTCTTCCTGTATCTGGGATTTAGACGGAGTGTATATGTATAGGCAAAGGACAGAACAATATTAAAGTGTATCTTTACCCTTTAGAGAAATTTCGTAATAATTAGGTACTTAGTTACTTTCTTTTACTCATATTTTTTTCTGTTTTATTTTTCTTTAACTTAAATTAGAAATCAGTGAAACAGAATGAGACATGAATTATGTTGTTTAGAGAATGTTCAAAACAGTCTCAAATATGGTGTGATCTCCACTGTACTAGTAGAGTCAACAAAAGAGATAAGTATGCAGGATTGTCGGATACAGTTGAAGTTTAGTAAGAAACCGATGGATGTAGTCGATTGAAATTTAATTTGATAAAAGGGCTGTTTGTTTTCTATTAATAAAATAAAATTTTATTCGAGAACATCCATCGGTTTCTTAATAAACTTCAACTATATCCGACAATCCTGCATATTTAACTCTTTTGTTGACTTTACAAGACGCAGTTTTTCCAGATGATACGTAGTATCTAAACTAGCACTTTCAGCAAGTTTTCCCTTAAAACAAATTAACAAAAAAGCATTTTTTTGTGAAAACTTGTTCAGTTTTTAAACTTGGCCTTTCCAATTTTCTAAATTGCAGAAATCCTCATGATATCAGGAACGTTAACGTTATTGAAAGCCGTTCAATATCGCCTTAAATAAGGGGTACCAATTCCAAAAGTTGCTCAAGCCAAAAAATAATAATTTAGAAGTTTAAATTTTGCGATTAACTTATCATTAAATGCATTAAAATAGAAAATAAGCTGAGTAAAGTCATCATCATCATTAAAGCCGAAAGACGTCCACTGCTCGACATCGGCCTCCCCAAGCACCGCCATTTTGACCGGTTCTGTGCTTCCTACATCCAGTGGATTCCTGCAGCCTTTACAAGGTCAAGGTCAAGGTCAGGTCTTGTGAAATGAAGAGATCCGCAGAAGAACCAAGGTAACCGACCTAGCCCGAAGAATTGGCAAATTTTTATGGGAGTAAAGTAAATGTAATTAATTAAGACCAGATTAACACTACAGAGTATTTTTCAAGGTGACTAAATTACCGAACTTAAGAGGCAGTGGGCAGGACACATTGCTCGCAGAACAGATGGCCGATGGGGCCGAAAGGTTCTGGAGTGGCGACCGCGTACCGGAAGACGTAGCGTTGGAAGGCCTCCCACTAGGTGGACCGACGACCTTGTGATAAGGCCGCAGGAACTCGTTGGATGCGAGAAGCACAAAACCGGTCGAAGTGGAGGTGCTTGAGGGAGGCCTATGTCCAGCAGTGGACGTCTTTCGGCTGAAATTGCCTCGGGCAATTACGCTAATGCCTCTAGTTACTGACTGAGTCAACTGTCGAAAACTAGTTGTGAATTCTTTTTACACTGTAGTGAAGCCCGAAAGAAGGGTAAAGTCTTTACAGAGAAAAAACACTTTGAGGAACACTTAACGTCTCTCGACGTAATAACAATAAAACTTCTATTGTGTCTCATTCAGTGTCCTTTTTTCCTTCCTCTTGCTGCTTTACCACTAGCTACACGCCACGGATTCACCCGCGTAAGTCTCGATCCCGTAGAAACGTCGAGATATAAAGTATCCTATGTCCTAATCCAGGCCATGGTCTACACATACGCCAAATTTCATCCAAATCTATTCAGCAATTTAGCGATTTTAGCGTTAAAGCGTAACAAACAGACATACAAAAATCTTTTCTCTGCTTTGGAGTGCCGACAGCAGTGAAAGCTTGAACAATTACGTGTGTATTTTTTTAATCATGTAGGTCCGTACATAGACAATGTAGAGGGTGTTACAGAAAGGGTATATCAATACAAACGGGTTGAAGAGTGTATCTGGTTTAGAATCTCTGTACAAAATTTCAGCTCAAAAGCAGTAGCTTTGAAAATGCTTAATATTTTTTTATTTCGATAGTTTATTAAATTGAAATCATAACAAACGTGTCACCGTACTACGAGGGTCATTATCCATTATCTGTAGTGTGTCTGTGCGCCTAGTACACGCACATCACGCCGCCGCGCGCCAGTCCAGCGCCGTGATGTCGAAATGAAAAAATATTCAGCATTTTCAAAGTTAATGCTTTTGAGCTGAAATTTTGTACAGAGATTCTAGACCAGATACACTCTTCAACCCGTTTGTCTTGATAAACCCTTTCCGTAACACCCTGTATATACATACTTTACAGATGTGTCTGTTACGGTAACAGTGTCGCGAGTTCAATGGTTTTTTCCCATTTCAAAAAATGCCCAACGCGCCTAAAGAAGTTTTCACTTCAATAAACATTCCAAAAACAGGGAAATTAATGACACCATTATTTTAATTAAACAAGAAAACATGCCTGACCTTGCGTAAAGCCCCCAAACTTCATAAAAGTGTGATCTCGTTTTCATTAAATTAATTTCCCTCATCTTAGCCTGGCTATTACACTTTGTCCCAAGCAATTGTGATACAATGTAAAAAGTAATTGAACATTTCCATCCCAATTTAGCTGCTGAATGAAAATTTTAACAACAAGTTCTTGCCAACTCTCGATCTAACTTTTGGAACTGTTTTGCATCCCTTGAATGTTTTACTATAGTTTGGAACTTTGTCTGCAAAAAGATTTAATTAGTGAGCTGGTGTTCCGAGACGTTGTTGTGCGACGCGAATTTTAGTGGCATGGTCTCTTTTTTCGTTTTGTTTTCGACAGTCGTTATGTAAATGTCGCAGTCAACTACATAGCTTAGCTAGAGCCATTCAGTTAACTGCCTAGCTTTTTGATTAAACGGCGCCGTTCAACTAACGGCCTGAATGTGTGTGAAATGACAGCATGAAAGTGGGTTACGCAATTAGAGTGCTACCATATTATAACATTTTTTAATTATTAAGCAAGCTTAATGCAAAAAAAAAGTAATTACAAAAACTAAAAGACCCGACTGCGGTAAAAAAAAACTTAATTAAAAAAAGAACTGAAAACTAAAAACAAGCCCATTTTTAAAAATGGAATGGGTCCATTTTTATTTATTATATTTTCAAACTTAAATGGGTCCCGCCTGCTTCCAACTTTTATTCAATTTAAAATGGGCTTGTTTTTAGTTTTTAAATTATGTTTTTACCGCAGTCGGGTTTTTTAGTTTTTTTTTATTTTTTTTATTTTCAGCTTTTTAGTCTACAAATGTGAAAGATTCGTCATTTCGAATTACTTTTAACCATATAAGTTGATATTTTTGTAATCACCTTTTAAAACCCTTTATTTTGATATCACACTGGATGGTATTAGAAGAAAAAAATTTTAAACTCCACAATATAGCACCCCAAATCCGCCATTTTACTTTGTTTTCTATTTTAACCTAGCCAGTGACACTCGCGCTACCAGGACAAATCCAAAGACGTATAATTTATCCCAATCCGTTTATTCGTTTAGGCGTTACGAGGGAACAAAGAAACGGACATACATACTACATACATATACAGGTCAAACACACAACCCTCCTTTTGAGCTTCGCCGCAGTCGGGTAAAATGAGCACTGTATATACTTATTTTTTGACACTCAAAAGTCCCTTTGAATGAGTAAATATGTGTCATAATGCAAAAAGCATGCATCAAGGAAGTACCTACAGTTATCCAAATGAAAATCAATTCCGAATTGAACAGGGTTAAATTAAATTAGCTACCGAAATTCCGCAGGCGAGATGAGATGAAACTCCGCAGAGAACCTAACAAATAAAACATCGATTTAACCATTCTACGAGTATTTCAATACCTTTACCGAACTTTGCAGCATCCGAAACCAATAAACTGATCGGGCTATCGCCTCAAAACGGTCTGGTCCTTCGTAATACATTCTACCGTAGGCTCATAAATTTTGTTTCAGCACAAACAAGTAACTTGAAACATGAATAACAAAGATTTATCGTTTTATACTTACCGACTGTTAATCTTTTTTATCAGTTTATCGAAGAAAGTGTGTTGCCAAGTTTTTTCTGGACTTGGAAAAGAAACTTGGCGTTAATATTTAGTTAGTTACTTTATGTTTATTTTTTGTAAGTTTTTAAATATTTTAAGGTAGGTAAATATACTTCTGAGTTATTATTTACTTACATAAAAGTTTCAAGGTAGTAAATAGGACTAGAGTTATGTATGGACGCCAGCTGTATTCGTTAGTTTGTTGGCACTCCCAAATTAGGAGTTTTTTGAAAAGAAATTGCCGTCTGTTCATCTTTTGAATCTCATTGTAATCGGTTTTATATACTCACTAGCTGTTACCCGCGACTTCGACCGCGGGGAATTAAAAAAAAAGTTATTGTTCAGTTTTAATTTTTTTCGTGGGACTCGTTTTTTTTTCTCAAATAATAGTAGCCTAAGTTACTCCTTATTACATCAGCTATCTGCCAGTGAAAGTCCCGTCGGTCAAGCCGTTTCAGAGACTAGCCGGAACAAACAGACAGACAAAAATTTAAAAATGAAATTGTTAAATGTTCCGTATAATACTTTCATAAGCATTTAGTAAAATGCTGTTATTTTAACATTACAAACAGACACTTCATTTTATTTATTTATATGTATATATGAGTCGTTAGTTCATACAATAGGGGCATTCTGTACGAGTTTTTAGCATCAATCACGATCATTTTCCCATATTGTTCTATGATTCAATAGTCAGGCAGTGCGGGTCATACCTAATTATGTAAATCGATTAAAATCCTGCCAATATTTATCTCTGTGTATTTTGTTATTAATTTTTATTTTTAACCCTAGCTAGTGCAGTAGGTAAAGACGAGAAAATGTGGTCGTGGCTTTTGGTGCACAGTATAAATTAACCGGAGGGCCAATTTCAAGAACTTAAAGATGTTCAAAATATAGTTTCGATGTTAGTCTCAATGACGTTAATTTCGAAATAATAATAAATTGTTAACAATTTTTTGTTGATGTGTTTTGTTTGTAATTTCTCAGTAACAGCCCGTAGGGTAGGTAGTTAGGTACTTAATTGCGTAATACCTAGACATAAAGTGACAATTGATCGCAATGTCTTTCATTTTGACAGTTGAGCCACGTCCATTGCGTTATTTACGTTGTTGAGCAGAATAATTTTCTAATGGACTAGTTTCTGCCCGCAACATCGCCCGCGCAAAATTTCGGGCCCATCGCATCGTATCGCTCGCCCGCGTTACTACTTCGTTAACGCTTTCGGATCGTAAGGGTCGTGGCGTGATGTTTTATAGCCGGGAATAATGTAGCTTTCTACCGGTGAATTTGTAATTGTCTACAATTGCAATTTTTTTAGAATTGGATCATTTGTTCCGGAGATTACCAAACAAAGTCCAAGTCTAATGGATTAGGAATTTCCTTCAAAACCTTTGGATTGTGATTGAAAGTGCATTACGCAATAAGGGCGCCAGAGTTATAAGGGAATAAAGTTGAGTATTTTTTATTGTTCCCTTTTGAGCACCACGGTAAAATATTGATTGGTGCTCAAATGGGAATACCTTTGGTGCTCAATGCATAGGTGCTCAAACGGGAATACTTCAGTTGATGGCAATAGGCTCGCCCCCTATTACATGGGACTTAAACATAACTTGCGAAATGTGGGTGTACTGTCACTGCTTATCTCGTCTGGGATTACAGGCGTCATGTTACGTTATGTTGTTATTGTATTCACTGTAAAGCATCTATGTGTACCTACAAAGAATATAGCTTCCGCTTCCGTACCCCTGCAGCCCTGGTATACATAATGGCGACTAAAAAGTTACGTCAAGATGGGCAGCTGCTTTCCACTATAAACAAACCATTTAAGGGCTGGTTTTTCCATCGCCAGATAACTTGTATTCGAGGAAAAAAATTGACGTTTGACAGTGAAATAACTGTCAAAATAACTGTCATAATAAAATTATTTCTCTAATAAAGTTATCAGATGATTGAAAAATCAGCCCTAAAACACATTTTTGGAACGTGTTATTTTATATTACCTTAGATACCTAAATGATTGGTCTTTCTGCGCTCGACCGCAGCGAGACCAATCATTTATTTAAGTATATTAGGTGAGATAAATAAAAAATCAAGTCAAATTATGTTTTTTTTCTTTTTTCCAAAAAAGTATATCTGGACATGAAAAGCATGTGGTCGTACCTATCGATATGTAGAAATAGTCAGGTTTCCAGGAGAGCAAAAATAAAATTTAAAAAAAAATTTTGCCAATATTTCGAGGGGTCCTATGTATAAGGGCCAATGTGCAAATGATGTGTGTGATGATGTGAGTGATACCAACTGTTATCACAACCCACATTAGTGTTTTGGTACCCCTTATTATAAAACAGTTGCATAAATAAATATGCTTGAACTGAGTTTCACAAACAGCCTCTATTGAAAAGTTGTCAATTTACACATTGGCCCTTATACATCCTATGTATAAGGGCCAATGTGTAAATTGATCGATTCATTATTCCCATCGATTTATTATTAAAACAATGAAATTGAACTGTTTTTTGTAACATATTTATGGTAAACATTTTTACCTTTTATTTTTTAATAATTAGACTAATCTTAACCTCAATTACAATGTTAAATTATTAGATATATTTTTTTGAATTTTTCGCTTAAATCCGATTTTATGCCTGAAATAATGCAGTTTATGATAGACTCAGCGAATATTATAATTACTTATATTCATTCGACTTTATGCTAGCAATTTTTATGAATAAACTGTAATTTTATATATTATCTATTAAACACTTTCAATGCTCAAGGGTGTATGTTGAATTATTATGTCCCCTTTAAATGTATTAATAATTTATGAAAGAAAGGTACGAGGTAACATACCACCCAGTAGATACAACGTTTGACTAAAATTATAAATTCGCAATTGTATTTACATGTTCGCCTACCAAAAAACTGGTAGCAATCATATGCACAAAATTGTTTACATAGTCAATAATCACACAGGCAAAACAGAGTTACACGACACTAAATTTTGTCTTAAGAAGGGAACAATATGTATCGACGCATGTACAGACGCCAGACATCAAGCTACCCGAAACTGTCAAATTTTCCCAATCAACTTTGAACCTTATATTTTAGCGATGAAGTTGAAAATCTATTAAAGAAATTTAATAGATTGTAGTAGCTTGATTTGCTGGCATCTGTACCTATAGAGGGAACTAATACCAAAGTAACATGCAAATATTAAAAGCTGTACCTACAGATCATTGGGTCTGTACATTGTTGACCGTCAAACAAGCTATTGAACGACGCGGGCAGCACCCTGATTAACAATCGGCATTGCAAAACCAGCACGCGCACCTCAAAGAGATATCAGCATAAAGAAAGGGGCCTGTCAGGGCCGAAGCCTGCCGGGGGTGCGGGATTGTCCGAAACGGTTACCGCTACCCCGGAGCATAAAGGGCTAAGGAAGGAACACGGATGGGTTTTAGTCAGTAAGAGTCTGACACTCCCTTCCGCTCCACCCAGAGCGGGAGGGGTCATTTGATGATTTCCCATCCAAAAAAAAAGGCTTGATTTTAGCGATATCATTTGACGTTCGAATAGCAAAAAAGCCGTTGCCCCTTCTAACGAGCAAGAATGAACTTATAACTGAGCTTCGTGGCAAAATCTTGACACTCACGAAACAATTGCTTGGCTTGATTTAGGCTGATTATACTTATACTGCCGTTCTAGACCGCCGCCGGGATAAATCGCGTAATAAAAATGTGGGTACAAACATTAAAATGCCACGCGACCTTGTACAGACAAACGCGTGACGTTGCATATTAAATTTATTACGAGGATTCCGTGTTTACTCTTTATTTAGGTGAAAAAAGACGTAATATGAACAAATGTTGAGAGTGAACTTTGGATGTCATTTTTTTAATATAATTTTCTCACTATAGCAGACAGATTAATTTGCAGCAGATCTACTTAATAAAAGTTAAATTTAAAAACCCCCGACACAAACAAACAGGTGTATTAGGTGTGCACAATATTGGATATAGGTTGAAGTTTATTTTGATTCAAGCGTCCTCGTGTCGGGGAACGGCTCATGAAAAAAACTGAAAAGCAAAAAATAATAAACCTTTTTCATTTAATCTTAATAAATAAGTTCTTAAACTAATGTAAGTATACCTAAGTAACTTTGAGTCGGAAAGTCGGAGAACGCATTTTTTGTTTGGAATGTTATGTTTATCGGTGGAGATTTCACGTTGCATTGTTAATTTGATTTGGTTATTTTCTTTAAAGTTAAGGTAATTTAGTGATCTTTGTTCATTGATTGTTTGGCGCCGACTCAAAATTACTTAGGTATACTTACATTAGTTTAAGAACTTATTTATTAAGATTAAATAAAAAATGTTTATTATTTTTTGCTTTTCAGTTTTTTCGGAGGTTTAATTTTTTTGTTAGGTAAAAAGTTTTTATTTTAAAATTTTTTGAGGCTATTAGTTAGTAATTACTACATGCTTAATTTTTGATTACTTTTGAAATAGCTACCTACCTTACTTTAGCTATTAATTGTTATATAATCCTACTGTAACTATTATTTGCTGTATAATAAAATACTTAAAAAAAACAGGCTTTATACCTATACCAACATGGGTAGGCCTTGTTATTATTTTTTAATTGTAATACACAGCTCAGCATTAAAATCTGTGAATGAACAATAAATCACCCCTATTTTCCCACACTTAGGGTAGGATTTTTTTCCCAAATTTATATGGGACCAACTTCGAAGTATGTCCTATCCAGTAAAAAAAGAATTATCAAATTCGGACTAATTTCTAAAAAGTTATGCGTGGTCATACGTTACAATCAGTGAGTCAACAATCAATCATCCCTTTTTTTTCTAGCCTTAGGGTTGGAATTTTTTTTCAAATTTTTATGGGACCAACTTTGGGATATACCCTTTCCAATAAAAAAAGAATTATCAAAATCGAACTGCTCTGTAAAAAGTAATGCGTGATCAATGTGATCATACATAAAAAAAAAAACAAAAAATATACGCGTCAAATT
The DNA here is from genome assembly GCA_947508005.1 of Amphipoea lucens. Classification (NCBI taxonomy): domain Eukaryota; kingdom Metazoa; phylum Arthropoda; class Insecta; order Lepidoptera; family Noctuidae; genus Amphipoea; species Amphipoea lucens. The sequence goes on from OX382374.1 coordinate 13,245,559, forward strand.
GATAACCTCCTCCGTTTTTTCGTCAGTTAAAAAAACAGGAAGTTAACAGCAGTTATCTTTTCTAGAATAGCATACATTCATTATTGCTGAGTGTACGCCTCGTCTGTTTGGTGTTTTCATTAGCCGTCCCCCGACGCCAGGACGCTTGGATCAAAATAATACCCCTCTGATTCCGTCGGGGGTAAACATGCTTTAATTCATTCATTCATTCACTGACAGACAACGCTCAGCTTTAACCGTTGGGTCTAGAAGCGTGAAATTTTGCACAAATTTTCCTTATGTAACAACGATAATGAACACTAAGGAAGGATATTTGATCATTCACTCTCCTAAAGGGATTAAATTGAGGATAAAAGTTTGTAAGGCAGTTCGTAATTTCTGCCGATGGTACATCCTACCTGATACACTGCTTTACAGAGGTATGAGGAACAGGGAGTAAAGTTCACTCATCCTTCATAGAAAAGGGAAGTTCCTCCGACCAGACGGTTGTTGTGTCTGGTGGGCAACTCAACTGCCCGATAATTCATGTCGGCCCGTTGTATCTATGCAAGTTACGCGGTAAACTCTGCTTGCGAGATGCAGGATTTAGTGTGACGTCAGTATGACGCGTTGTTCGCATGTTGCGTTGTAGATACCGCTACAGCTTGTTGTTTCATAAGTTTGCTGGGGAAGGCATTTTACAACCAGCTTATTATAAATTTACCCCAGTGTTCCAGATCAGGAGTATAATCCACCCAAATTCAATTGCCGACTGACTCAAGGGAGAGCCAATTTCCACCGACTGGGCACAAATTCAGACATCGGACTGTTACTAAGAAGTTCCTTATAAGAAAGTCTTTAACACTATAGCATAATCAGCCACTGCTGGGACACAGGCCTCCTGTCTGTGAGAGGGAGTGGGCCGTTATCCACCACGTAGGCCCAGTGCGGATTGGTAGATGTCACATGTCTTCGAATTTTTGGTTCTAGGACATGCCGGTTTCGGCACGATGTTTTCCTTCACCGTTTTGAGAGCAGTGGTGATGAATAGTTTACACAAAGTACTTAAAGCGCCTGCCTAGGTTCGAACCAACGACCTACAGATCTTAAGTCGCGGCCATTACAACAAGGCCACCATTGCTCTAATATATATGAACACTATGCATCCAGCTAAAGTATAGTACGTGCCACGAAAGATGAGTCTTGACTTTTGTCTTAAACTTTATTATTTCGTAGTAAATATTATAATATTGTTAAGAATTTTTATCATAATGTCATCGATAAATCCCTGAATAGATATACACATTATGGGTACAATTCGTACACGACTTACCTGTGGAAACTCCCTACTACTGACTTTGTCAAGTCTCATCTTTCGTGGCGCGTATTATACAAAACGTGCACTTCAATGTATAAAAATTCATTATCCTGTAGACTCAACTCCTTAGGATATCAAATCCATATCTAATGAATGCGTCTTAGCGCATTCCGTACACGTTCAGACACTTATGGCAAAATTATAGGATACGTTTCCCATGTTTAAGAGAGAGGACATCCAACTCCCGACCCAATTACAGGGCCATTTAGATTCACTTGCCGTGGCCGAAACCGGATGATATTAATTAAGATCCGATCGCACTAGCACAGAATAGTACAGATGGTCAGATGGTCAGATATACAACGAGCGAAAACATGGGTACGCACATAAAGACGTGAACGTTCGGGATCAATAACAAATGTAGCCGATCTCAATCAGTCTGCCTAGCCTTTTCCCAACTGGGGTCGGTTTCCAGTCTAACCAGATGCAGCTGAATACCAGTATTTTACATGGAGCTACTGCCTGTCTGACGTCCACAACTCAGTTACTGGGTAATACGATACCCCTTGGCAAGACTGGTTCTCATATTTTTAGGCTTCTGACTACCAAAGGATTGTCTCTGACTGTGTCTGTGTCGACTGTGTCTGACTGTGTGTGTGTGTGTAACGACTGTCAAAGATCCACGGGTGACAGCCGGGACCAACGGTTTAACTTTCCGAGGCACGGAGGCATGGCGGTTTCGGCATGTAACGATGGTCACCCATCTACGGACTGACTGTGGCAAGCGTAGCTGAACCTGATCGATTGACCCGTGCGGCTATTATTAACTTACTGCAAATACATGGCCAGAGATCGCACAAGACATCTCGAGGTTTGGAAGGAAAAATTGGAGACTTACCCAGCAATGGGGCACAATGTAGGCAAACAAAAAAAAACCAGTCAAGTGCGAGTCGGACTCGCGCATGAAGGTTCCGTACAAATTTGTAGGTATGTAAATAGTTTATCACGGGATTTTTTTAAAATATATAACTGTGAATATTTCAAGCGTCTACCTGTTGCCGTTATTAACATCGAGCAAATGACGGCAAAAAAATCATGTTTGTTGCATGGAAGATTGGGAGCCCCCCTTATATATTTATTTTATTCTGTTTTTAGTATTTGTTGTTATAGCGGCAACAGAAATACATCATCTGTGAAAATTTCAACTATCTAGCTATCACGGTTCATGAGATACAGCCTGGTGACAGACAGACAGACAGACGGACAGTGGAGTCTTAGTAATAGGGTCCCGTTTTTACCATTTGGGTACAGAACCCTAAAAAACAAAAGAAAAAAAATATACATATACTAAAAAACTTAAAAAAAAAAAAAAGAAAAAAATAAATAAATTTAAATTAAATTAAATAAAGATTGGCTAACATTAGCAAGAATCGTCGAGCTTCGACGTAAATTAAGTTCATTCAATACTCACCATAATTTTCTGCTCCCCTAGTCCCATTTTCAGAGAATCGATTTGTTCAATATAGAGCGTAGAATAATAAAGAGTGAATGAGAAAACTTTTGCACCAAAAGTAGCTGTATTTACTTAGTAAACTTTTTCTTTGTCAGACGAGGAAATTTAGCGTTTCAGTCTTTATGAATAATATAAAATACTTGAAGATGGTAAGCTCATGGACATGTGCATTCTTCCCACCCTCACCTACGGAGCGCAAACGTAGTCTCTTACAAAGCGTCAAAAGTCCGCACTTGGAGTCTGCAAACGGGCTATGGAACGAAGTATACTAGGTGTCAAACTCACTGACCGCATTAAGAACTCTGTACTTCGTCCCAAAACACAAATAGCGGACGCTGGCCGCACAGCTGCTGGATTAAAGTGGAACTGAGCTGGCCATATCTGTCGCATGTCGGAGCAGCAATATGCAAAAGCCACCACTCAGTGGATCCCCAATGACAGGAAACGACTGCGCGGCAGGCCCAGAAAGAGATGGCGGGATGAGCTGGACTCCTTAAAGAATTGGCCCACAATCGCGGTAGACCGGGAAAAGTGGAAAGAGGGAGGCCTTTGCCCTGCAGTGGAACAATACAGGCTTATAATAATGAAGATGGTAGTTGCTACTTTATGTTAATCAGACTGCAACCAAGATATTGTGATAGTTAATTTTCTTTTTATCTCATACTATTTAACTAAAATGAGGGGCCCGTGGCAATAACAGCCGCACAAGTCGATCGATTAGGTTAAGCTATGCTTGCCTCGGTTGGTCTGTAGATGGGTGACCATCTTTACAAATCGAGACCCCTCCGTGCCTCGGAAAGCACGTTAAGCCGTCGATCCCGGTTGTCATTCGTGGATCTTTGACAGTCGTTACAGGTAGTCAGAAGCCCGAAAGTCTGATAACCAGTCTTACCAAGGGGTATCATATTACCCAGTAACTGGGTTGTGGAGGTCAGATATGCCTATCTGACCTCCACAACCCAGTTACTGCCGTCGCTCCATGTAATACTGGTATTCAGCTGCATCCGGTTAGACTGGAAGCTGACCCCAACATAGTTGGGAAAAGGCTAGGCAGATGATGACTATTTAACAGAAATGTAGTACTTACTTAGAAGTAAAGCTGTTTTAGTACCTAATATTGATCCGGTTTTTTAAGTATAGTAGGTACACACCTCTGCCTAACTCATCAGAGAATACAGGCGTGATTAGCACTACTAGCGACTAGCAGCGCCACGCGGTTTCACCCGCATAAGATTCTTTTTTAAGTAGATTAAAAAAATATATATTTACCGAAAAAATCATCTAAGCCTTTCCAAATCAATGTCAGTATCTAAATATCTACTATAAAATCAAATCCAATTTTCTACTTTCTAAACCCGTTTAAAAAAAATCTAAAATCGAGAGACAAAACTAAAACACTATTATTGGAGGAGCCATCTTTAAAGACAACACGCCTGGAACATTAACATCTTGGTTTAAGACTTAATAGATATTATCAAAGGAAATAACATTGACTCCAGCTTAGTCGAGATTTCCTAGAAAATTAAGCTGAAAATGTGGTACGAGAAAATGGGAAACTATGTCAGAAAGCTCCATAAAGAAGAAGCTTTGTGTCTTTATATTTTACTAGCTTTTGCCCGTGGTTTGGCCCACGCGAAGGTCGGAAATTACCCCTCGGAAAAAAGTATTCTATGTGTGGGTCAATCAATTCAAGTATTTGGGCCACTAGGTCTCCGACGATCAGGATATTGAGAGGGAGCGCAGGGCGCTGTCTGTCTGGTGTAAAATTGGGTCTCCGACGATCAGTGAGACAATCAGGATATTGGAGAGGGAGCGCAGGGCTGTCTGTCTGGTGAAATATGTTAGCTCGCGGGATCGCCCTATGTAACTAGACCACTAGTAAAAGTGACTTTATTTAAGGCATATTGGCAGTCGTTTTACACGTGTAGCCTGTGGAACAACTGTACGCAGCGGGCGTACAGCGTACTACGCGTGCAGTACAACAATGATTTCGGGATGCTGTTAGAAGCCTCGACTATATTTGCTGAGGCGCGGACTGATGATTTTTTCGCGATCATAAGGAAACGGAGCACCTTTTAGACAAGTTTTAGTAGTTCTGAATCTGGTTTTGTGCTCAGTCAATGCCTATAGAATGGACGATCTTATTATATCTGATAGGAGGTCTCAAGAGTCATACGTGACTAGCCGAATGTGCAGGGTAATATCTGTCTTTCCTACATGTGTCATGTTATTTCAATAAAAAAACAAATGAAATGAGAATAGAGTTTAAATTGTTTTAGAACTGTTTTGAAATTATGGCCTTTTATTTTCTTAATGGTGGCTACAAATCGCAGCTGTTACACTTAATAAAATAAGTTAGAAATAAATCTCTTTTTCCAGACGTTTTTAAAAATAAACTTTTGCAAATGGAGTCAAAGGAAATTTTTCACAATAAAACAAAAACACAGAAAACATCTTGTTCAGTAGCTTCTTCGCGAAAGAATGTTTTAATATCTTGTCGAAAGAATAGGGAATAATATTAACTATGTAATAACTTCCTCATTCTGTAGAATCACAAAGAGGAATTATGAGGATAAAGCTTTTGCCTACAGTATTTTTATCCTATAACTTTCCTGGAAAATTGTAAGCATTGTAACGTCTTTGATAATAGAATAATATTTATTTAGCATTAATATAAAATGTAAGTAAATAACAACTAACACCTAATTAATTAATATTATATTATCTGCCACATGCCGGACAAACTGTGGGCCCAAATAGCGCAGAATTGGTGCCCTGAGACAGTGAGGCGGGGTCGCGGCAGACCACGTAAGAGATGGCGGGACGAGCTGGATAGGTTCCGTCAAAACTGGAAAGAGGAGGCACGGGCTCGCGAAAAATAGAAGGAGTGGAGGGAGGCCTTTGCCCAGGAGTGGGAGAGCACAGGCTAGTTAAAAAAAATACAAAGACAAAATTATTACGTAACTTAACTAAAACTATTCACAAACTAAAATGTAGCGTCGAAAAATTCAACCGCATCGCTGTCGAGTGGTAATGTACCCAAGAGACTGGCGGCATGACCACATTGTATGGTAATGCTTAGCTTCTGATAATTATTTGTATATGTTTTTTTTTCTATTAATATCGTGACTGAAATAATAACAGCCACATAGGTCGATCGAAGGTTTATCGAAGGTTAGGATACGATAGTTGAGGTCGTCCGGATGGATGGAATGGCAGTGTATCGTGAAATGGCCAGACAGATCACATTATGGCCACTTCTACGATCGGAAAAAGACATAATATTATATAGCTTGTTGATATTTTTAAAGAAAAATTCCATCAAGTATTACTTGGGAAAAAAAATATTACTTCAATCTTGCACCTAGCTAAGTATTTTCTGTACAAAAACTTTGAAATATGTTCGAAAGTTTTCAAATAAGATTTGAAAGGTTTGAAATTACATAACATGGTTTCGTCATTATTGGTTTTACGTAAAAGGGTTCCTTTAGGGCTTATAAGTAATGTTTGAATTCTAATGTATTGGAATACTATTAGGTTTTGGCACTTCAATAGAAAATTGACCTTGTGATGTCAAAGTTCATATACATACCTACATAAACTTACGAATTTTTTCAAGGCGGTAGGTAGGGGTATTCCTCAAAACGCACCAACTTTGAAATGCATCAAATAAAACGTCTATCGATATCATTTATTACGAATCCTTCATGCTCTTCTCTATGTTTCATCGTTGATGCATTTCGAGGAATAAAATTCTAATATTTTTATTTTGATTATCTTTTTTTTCGAGGATACTTTTGGTGCGTTTCAAAGTTGGTGCGTTTCGAGAAATACCCCGGTGGGTAGAAACTACAAAACGTTAGTGCTACGCTCCTTAAATACACCTTTTGATTCGTCGATGTCCATGCATCTTGCCACATAGGTAGACAAGTCAGTAATTGCAAATGGGTACGCACCAGAACATTTTGAAGGACCAATAAGGTCAGTGTATGTCCTTGGAGGGCGTATCTTCCCGGCGATTCAACGAGCATCCGTTTTATATCAATTACTTTTCATTCATCCTCTCAACATTACCAAAATATCTGAAGGCCAATTGTCTCGTAATTAAAAACGGTTAAAATCTATCATGTCAGCAGAAATAAAATAGTCAAAAATGTTATTGCGTTAACAATATGGAGCAATATTTATGACTTTTTATAAGCGCCTGGACTGATAGGAGTTTGATTTTGACAACTAAGGCCTTATTTTTCTATCGACAGATAATTTTTATTCGTGGAATAAAATTGACGTGTGACAGTTTTTGTATGGAAGAACTGTCAAAAATTCAAAATTATTCCTCTCATCAAATTATCTGGCGTTGGAAAAATCAGCCCTAAGTTAAGTTGATAGTGTTTTCCTGTCAGAATTCGTGCCAAGGATCACGTCGTTCATTTTTCCTACCAATTTTCCTTTATTGTATATTTTATGAGTTCCAAACAAAAAGGTTCGTCCCCTTTTATCAGTACACAGTACTGAATCACTTTGATTTATGATTGCATTAAACTGATACTATTGTTTTGGATGCATTGCGAATAATAATCATTTGGCATTGCAAAATTTTTGTACATACGCGATTAAGCGCTCGTAGGACAAAGTCACAGGAAAATAATTAGCATACATAAGTAGTTAATGGCTAATATATTTTTATGGTTTTTTGGAAGTGCATTGTCCTCCTTTTTGCGATTATGTAGATTGTATCATCACACACATTATAATAACCTAATCTAACTAAAACTATTAAAACACTAAAATAATGCGTCGAAATATTACTCCACATCGCTGTCGACTGGTAATGTACCCAAGAGACTGGCGGCATTGCCGCGTTTTATGGCAATGCTTAGCCTCTGGCCAAGGTAAAAGCCAGCCCTTGGGTCACGGGAAGTGTCAACCAGCCGTTTAGAGCTTTCATTGGACATGCAATGAGCACTCGGACCCCGCGGCCTGAGGGTAAAGTTTAAATTAGTTTTACGTAAAAATACCAGCTCTGTCAGTGTTAACAATAATGAATTTCAAGTCACGCTCTCAACTTCTCAAAGAGAAGAATGTCAAAGATTCTAATTTAGAGACTGTTGCTCTTCATAAATATAAGACCTTGGATAGCTTTATTTAAAACATTTTGGTCACTCTCTAACGTATTAAGTGGGTTTTACCTTAATAAAATACACATTTTAAAAAGGTTCACTTAGTAAAGAATTTTGGTAACGAAAGTCTTATAGACCACCTCACAAAATTAGTTTGTATTTAATTTTGGCTGGTGATGTATTAAAACACACCAGTTTGTTCAGCAACAATAACCACAAAAACCTTCTAACTATGAAAAATGACGCCGCCGTTAAAACCTCTTTCCATATACAACTCGTGAAATTTTTGGTCACGACTACTCACAACATGTCCTTTGATCACATGCGGCGTCATGGTCGGCCATTTTCCCTATATTATTTGAATAGAGAACGCCGTTTTATTGGCTTACCTGTCATATCCAGGGGCTAACTTTTCGTGTGGAAAAAAACGTTTGTCATTCTGAATAGTTTGGTTGAAAATGGACTGGTAGTTATCAGACCAAATAAAAAAGTCAAGACATAGTGCTGCGAACAATACAGTGAAGCATGCCAAAACTACACCTCCGCTCTGTGCATACCTACACGCTCACACGCACACATTTAAAACCGTTTACAATCAAACCACACCTCACTAAGTGCACACATGTTTACGAAACCGGCTTCATTTTACTATTGACAGCTCTCTGTCTTGGTTTTTTATTTAGTCTGAGTCGTAGGTGTGGTTTCTATACTTTCCATTTATTTTATTGTCGGATTTTTGTATGAATGTTGCAAGTCTTTCTTGGTTAGGGACCGGCTTCTTATTTTGTTGTATTACTTGGGTTATCGTTTTGTTTGTTCGCTTTATCGCCATACTTTGGGGTAATGTAGGTAAAGTGGCTTATAAAGTACCTACCTAAAAGTGTTGCAACTGCGTGAAAACTGCGAGATGCAAGGCTCATCTAAATGATAATATTCTACTAGTCATCATCATCATCATTTCAGCCGAAAGACGTCCACTGCTGGACATAGGCCTCCCCCAAGCACCTCCACTTCGACCGGTTTTGTGCTTCTCGCATCCAACGAGTTCCTGCGGCCTTCACAAGGTCGTCGGTCCACCTTGTGGGAGGCCTTCCAACGCTACGCCTTCCGGTACGCGGCCGCCACTCCAGAACCTTTCGGCCCCATCGGCCATCTGTTCTGCGAGCAATGTGCCCTGCCCACTGCCACTTAAGTTTGGCAATTCTTCGGGCTATGTCGGTTACCTTGGTTCTCCTGCGGATCTCTTCATTTCTGATTCGATCCCGCAGGGAAACTCCAAGCATAGCCCTCTCCATTGCCCTTTGAGTGACTTTCAGCCTTCTAATAAGGCCCACTGTGAGCGACCACGTTTCAGTGCCATATGTCATCACTGGCAACACGCACTGGTCAAAGACTTTCGTCTTGAGACACTGCGGTATGTGGGACGAGAAGATATTGCGTAGCTTCCCGAACGCTGCCCAGCCGAGTCGGATTCGACGGTTGACCTCTTTCTCGAAGTTGGACCTACCTAACTGGACAGTTTGTCCTAGGTAAATATACTCGTCCTTCTACTAGTCGGTGTGGGATTATTGCTGAAATGGACGCGGATTAATTTGGCGCGACTGTGAGGCGAGGCACACATAGTCCTGTATATTTTTATTTTATGTTTCTTTTTAATTTTTTTTTCAATGTGTTCAGGAGCGTAGGGTACTGCGCCAAATAAACATTGTTCTTTAGACATTTTTCAATTTAAATTCAAAACAAATTCAATTTCACATAAACCTACATTAGCAGTTAGGAAACGTCACGGTTCCAATTGGTCGTATCCTATGTAGAAGAGCCGGTGAGCCAGTTCAGGATACTTCAAAACAATAATATAGTTTTGTTTTTGCCATTACACAATATAGTATGGTAATTAATAAATTCCATGCCTATAAATTATTTCCGTGAGACTGAAATTCAATGGCATGGAGTCTATAAAATTAAATGTCCCTCGCGTAGTTTCGTCAAAGAAACTCTTAGGGTCAGGACACATTGATCGACGGCCTTTCGCACTCTGGTACGCATTATGTCAATCCATCGCTTACGGAGGCGTTCGCATCCGTGTCAGTCCGCCGCCGGAGCGCGTTCGTCGCGTCGTCGATGCGGAAGGATGCGTACGTCGTTCCATACTTTGCTCTCTTTTTGTATGGACAATCCGTCTACCGCCATCGATCTATGTGTACTGACCCTTAACAGTAGGTATGTTTTTAGGGAACTTTTGGTGAGCATTTCACTCCCTATTAGATAAGCAGACATAATATCATAATCAGCCTATAACGTTCCCACTGCTGGGAGACAGGCCTCCTCCCTGTGAGAGGGAGTGGACCGTAATCCATCACGCGGGCCCAGTGCGGGTTGATAGATGTCACATGTCTTCGAATTTTGGTTTCTAGGACATGCCGGTTTCCTCACGATGTTTTCCTTCACCGTTTTGAGAGCAGTGGTGATGAAAATAATTTACACAAACAAGTAGCGGATGTTGGAGAAAAAACAGCCAGGCTGAAGTGGGAATGGGCCGGACACGTCTCACGAATGCACCCGGAGAGATGGGCAAAGATCGTCACTCACTGGACGCCTGAGGCAGGACATCGCCGTCGAGGTAGACCAAGAAGAAGGTGGCGTGACGATCTAATATCATTCGCAGGGCCAACATGGCCAGAGATCGCACAAGACAGGGAGGTTTGGAAGAAAAAAGGGGAGGCCTTTGCCCAGCTGTGGGACACAATATAGGATGACAAAAAAAAAAAAAGCGCCTGTCTGGGTTCGAACCAACGAGTTACAACTCGTAAGTCGTGGCCGTTACCACTGGGCCACCACTGCCCTTCCACAGACATAATAACTGGAACAATTTTGATAAAATTTTGTATAGAGGTAGCTGACACCCTGGATTAACGTATAGGCTTTTTATCCCGATATTTCCACAGGATCGACAATTATGCGGGTGAAACCGCGGGGCGCAGCTAGTATTATAATAAATATGTCAAGGAGATAATGTTCCAGTTCCCACATTCCTACTTTTACCCAGTTAGATAATAATGTACGCGCTACGCCGCGAGCGATCGCAGTAAAAGAGCTATGTTAGAGTGCACCAAGATATAATTTACATATACCCTAAATAAAATATGATTACTAAGATAGAATAGGTATTTAATTTCAATATCCGAACCTGATCTAGTTTTTAAAACAATCGTTACGGGTCGTCAGAAGCCCGAAAGTTTTGAGAAAGCTTATAGTGGATAAGACAAAGTTTAAAACAGAAGACGAACTAACAGGGGATTTTGGGTCGAGTGGGGGGGGGGGGAGGTTAGGGGATCAGACCGGATTACCGGAATAACTCTTACCAAATGGTAGAGGGTGGATGGCAGGGGGTGGGGTATTACCCAGTACCTTTTTTTTTTTTTTTTTTTTTATGGATGGGAAATCATCAAATGACCCCTCCCGCTGAGTTGTGGAAGTCAGATAGGCAGTCGCTCTATGTAAAATACTGGTACTGCATCCGGTTTGACAGGAAGCCGACCCCAACATAGTTGGGAAACGGCTAGGCAGATGATGTTGACGTGTTGTATTAACCTACTTATAGAAAGAAATATAATTATTTATCATTTAATGATAAATGCCAAAGATAATTATGAAAGATGCGCAACGAAATCGCATACGTATCATTTTAATTTCATTTCGCTCTTTGTTGTAACCCACCAAAGAGTAAATATTATTTAAAAATAAACTAGCTTCTTTTACAAACATTGAAATTGCTCAGAAATATATACAGGATTAGTTTTCAGAGACCAGCCAAATTCAAGGGTCTGGTACAAACCATCAAACTGAACAATTTTGTCCATGGGACCAACAACGTAATCGCGAATAAAAATTCAGCCGTCCCATACGTACCTATAGGTCGAGTAGATAATATTGAATTTTTTCAAGAGACACTTGATACATTTTTCACGACTACGATATTGGTCCCATGGAGAAAGCTGTTCAGTTCCATTGTCTGTACCACACCCTTGCCTGGCCTTGAAAATAAACCCTGTATATGAAAATCTTCATTATTGGTGCGTATATGAAAATAGGTACGTAGGCACAGCGCAGTATTCTAGGCGTCAAAGTCAAATTGACAGACCATATTCGCAACACCACACTGCGTTCCAATACACAGATTACTGACGTTGCTCAAAAAGCCGCTAAGCTGAAGTGGGACTGGGCTGGCCACGTCTGCCGTATGCACAGTAAGCTGTGGGTCAAAATAACCAACACGTGGAGCCCTGACACAGGTAGAAGGCGTCGCGGCAGACCCCGTGGAAGATGGCGGGACGAGCTGGACAAAACAAACGACCAGTGGTCCACTTTAGCCCTGGATCGAAAGGACTGGAAGTCATAGGGAGAGATCTTTGCCCTGCATCATCCCACTGATGATGCAGGCTAACAGTAACAGGCACACATAGGCAGGACGACATATTTTCTAAGCAACTTCTGTCTTTGACAGATCAAAAGTTCATAAATAATTTTAAAATTAATGCTTATCATAAATTAAAATATAATTAACGGTCTAACATGTGTCATAAAACATAAAATACTGAAACCAGAAAAGCCATACATACCTACCTCATTTAATACTAGGTGCATCTCGCAGTTTCACTTGCTTATTAAATTTTTGTATTTTACGGAATGATTACAAGTTCCAATGTTATTTTTAAGTATTCTATACTGCTCTAAAGATCTTTTGGCGCTCGAATGACTTTAACGAGAGGGGAGCCCTTGGCAAACATATGTACAGTAAAAATGTTTTGTGGAATGTATTGAAAAACCACATGGCCGTTGTTCCGATATTGACACTAGGCCAAAATATCCTTGTATAGCTATACTTAGAGACAGTCCATTCATAGTAATTTTACCTCTGCAGCAAACTAATATCAACTTTTTTGCAATGATTATAAAGATCATTGTGAATTTTACAGACTTGTCAATGCAGCAAAGTAACAGCAACCTTATTACAACAGAATAAAGATCACTGTTACTTTCACTATGATGCAAAATTATGCTAACCTTCTGTCACACCTATCTGTCAGATAGTTTCACTATGAAAAGTTAACCAACACACAGGAAGAACAACTCATTTGAAAAACGTGTAGCGGTATTTCCAACGCCACATGCGAACAACGCGTCATACTGACGTCACGCAAATCCTGCATCTCGCAAGCAGAGTTTACCGCGCAACTAGCATAGATACAACGGCCCGACATGAATCATTGGGCAGTTGCCCGTCAGACACAACACCCGTTTGGTCGAAGGATCCTCCCTTTTCTATAGAGTATGAGTGAACTTTACACTCTGTTCCACATACCTCTATAAACGTATATGAATAAAACAAACGTACCCAACCTTTTTGTTTATTTATGTTACAGGCCATTACAGCTGAACGCCGTCCATCATTTGCTTAATTAAGATGCTGCATGTTCCCGCATAATTTAGCTAAGATTGAAAGTCGGGCAGAAACGGCATACGCATTAATTCGTCACACTTGCCTGCCTAATTGTATCCTAACTTCCTACTAATATTATAAATGCGAAAGTTTGTGAGGATGTTTGTTACTCTTTCACGCAAAAATTACTGAACGGATTTTGATGAAGCTTTACAGTAATATAGATACATCAGAATAACACATAGGATACTTTTTATCCCGATATTCCCACAGGATCGACACTTATGCTAGTAAAACCGCGGGGCGCTGCTAGTCACACTATCACACTAATATTATAAAGGCGAAAGTTTGTGAGAGTGTGTGTGTGTGTTTATATGTTTGTTACTTCTTCACGCTTAAACGACTGGACCAATTTTGATCAAATTTTGAATGAAGGTAGCTGACTGGATTAAATAGGCTACGTTTTAACCCGATATTCCCACGGAATTGCGACTTATGCGGGTGAAATCGCGGGGCGTTGCTAGTGATAGATAAATGTTTACCCAATAAATAACCTTTAACTAATCTGAGTGATGAAGAAAACAACAAATAAAAGAACAAAAAAACACGCTTTGTTTCCCCGAAGATGTAGGCAGTGGTGTACCAATAGTAAACCTACATTTCGCCAGATATGTTAAGTCCCGTCTTATATAAGCGAGTCTAGTACTAACAGCCGGAAATCCAGGATCCCAAGGAAACAAGTGACGCGCGCGCGTGTCTCGTCGCTAGTCGCATCGCTCGTGTCGCAAGTCGCATCGCTTGTGGCCGGGAAAGGGGCCTTACGTAGGTACTATTTGCCTTGGTCAAGATTATAATAAAATTATGATTGCTTACCTATCCTGTGACATGGATGTGTATTCATGTCGTAATCAATATTTATTTAATACTAGCTGCGCCCCGCGATTTCACCCGCATAAGTGTCGATCCCGTGGTAATATCGGGATAAAAACTACCCTATGTCCTTCCCCGGGACTCAAACTATCTCTATACCAAATTTCACACAAATCGGTTCACTAGTTTAGGCGTGAAGAAAAGACAGACAGACTGAGTTACTTTCGCATTTATAATATTAGTTTGGATTTAAAGCAATCATTTCAGCCGAAAGACGTCCACTGCTGGACATAGGCCTCCCCCAAGCACCTCCACTTCGACCGGTTTTGTGCTTCTCGCATCCAACGAGTTCCTGCGGCCTTCACAAGGTCGTCGGTCCATCTTGTGAGAGGCCTTCCAACGCTACGTCTTCCGGTACGCGGTTGCCACTCCAGAACCTTTCGGCCCCATCGGCCATCTGTTCTGCGAGCAATGTGCCCTGCCCACTGCCACTTAAGTTTGGCAATTCTTCGGGCTATGTCGGTTACCTTGGTTCTCCTGCGGATCTCTTCATTTCTTAAAGCAATACCTATAAGATAATAAACAATACAATATAAGAACAAATGAACACAATTATGCAATAGATATATCTTAAAACTTTTTAGTCGCCATTGTGATACCATGGGTACTGAAGCGGAAGTTATATTCTTTGTAGGTACAGTCGAGTTCTTTAATATCTGAGCATGTTCATGAATCAAAAATATATAGGCAATGGTAAGTTTCATAAAACTCTAAACAGCTTCGCCGTACAATAAATTGTAAACAATCTGTGACATCATAAATATGTGACTACATTAAATCAATAATATTACTACAGATAAAGACTCTAAAAATTGTGCGCAATCCCTTGTTCATATTATTTAGCGCAAAGTTAGGTTCACAAATATCTATGCAATTATTTTTCTATGAAAAAGATCTTGAAACAAAATCAACTTGAAGTTGTCAGTTATGACATCCTTCAACGGCAATATTGCATTATTACTCGAACTTCTGCTCCGGCAAGCAAAAATAAATTTTATGGTAAAGGCCATTTAGTTGAATATTCAAAGCTGTATAGATATTTATGAATCCTAGGTTGCAACAAATATATTGAACACTAGAGTATTTAGATATTTATGTTCCGAAGAGTAGTCAGATATTTTTGACTGCACTACCGTAACATACTTATGAACAGTTTATATGAAAACATTTTATTGATGTCTAAGTTTGTATAGAACTATATGATCATTTTAATGCTTACAATATTTTGAAACATTGTCACTGCCAATATATTAATGAACTCGACTGTACACACGCCAGCACATCAAGCTACCCGAAACTGTCAAATTTTCCCAATCAACTTTGAACCTTATACTTTAGCGATAAAGTTGAAATCTATTAAAGAAATTTGACAGATTGTAGTAGCTTAATATGCTAACGTCTGTACACCTAGATGCTTTACAGTGAATACAATAGCCCACACAGTTAACAAACATAACATAAAATCACGCCTGTAATCTTCGAAAGGTCAGGCAGGAGTAGTACACCCACAATTTGCTAGTTATGTTTAAGTCCTATTTATTAAAGGGCGAGCCTATTGCCATCAACCAGTCTTGAATCCAGAATTCCAGACTCCGGCGTCCAAATTGCGTAAAGCACTTTCAATCACAATCCAAGGGTTTTGAAGGAAATTCCTAAGCTATTAGAATATTCGTCTGCTCAACGACATAAATAACGCAATGGACGTGGTTGAACTGTCAAAATGAAAGACATCGCGATCAATTATTGTTTTTTTATGTGTTGTTGTTGTGTGTGTATGATGTGTTACGCAATTACTTTAGGGGCTGTTACTGAGAAATTACAGACAAAATAAGCTGTCAAATTTCTTTAATAGATTTTCAACTTTATCGCTGAAGTATAAGATTCAAAGTTGAATGGGAAAATTTGACAGTTTCGGATAGCTTGATGCACAGAGAATATAGCGTCCGCTTCCGTACCCCTGGTATCACAATGGCGACTAAAAAGTTGCTTCGTCTACTTTCAAATATGAACAAAAAAAATATGTATATTTTAATATTTACATCATTGAGTGTTGAGATTAACATCGAAACTAGATTTTGAACATCTCTAAGTTCTTGAATTGGCCCTCTGGTTAATTTATACTGTGCACCCATAGATATCCGTGTGCACCGGTTGCCACGACCACATTTGCTCGTATTTACCTACTGCACTAGCTAGGGTTAAAAATAAAACTTAATAACAAAATCGTGAAATAAATTGTACCGCATTTAAATACACAGAGATAAACATTGTCACGATTTTAATTGATTTACATAATTATGACCCGCACTGCCTGACTATTGAATCATAGAACAATATGGGAAAATGATCGTGATTAACGCTTAAAACTCGTACAGAATGCCCCTATTGTATGTACTAACAACTAATCTATACATACAAATAAATAAAATTGAAATGTCTTTTTGTAATGTCAAAATAACAGCATTTTACTAAATGCATGTGAAAGTATATACGGTACATAGGTATAACAAAAAAAAAAAAATTTTTTTGTCTCTGTATGTTTGTTCCGGCTAATCTCCGAAACGGCTGGACCGATTTTGACGCGACTTTCACTGGCAGATAGTTGATGTTATAAGGAGTAACTAAGGTCACTTTTATTTTAGAAAAATAATTAGGGTTCCGCCCAAAAAAATTAAAAGCCATGAAATTCAATTTCTTTTCCGACATGCAAGCGAACGGATTCACATAGCACAGCTAGAACATAATACTAAACAAAGTCGCTTTTCGTCTCCGCGTGTCTATGTGATCGCTTAGATCTTCTAGACTACACAATGGATTTTGATGCGGTTTTTGCCATCATTTGGAGCATTTGGGAAAATGATAATGAATAGGTAATGCTAAAAACTCGTACAGAATGCCCCTATTGTATGAACTACACGTACTCGTCTTTAAAAAAATCTATGTCATTATTTATGTGTCATATGGAAATCGGGTCGAAAGTACACATTGAGGGCTAAAGATAGCGTTGGCATTATCCTCAAAGTCATTTTTAGTGGGGAAAATACGCGTTATGTGAAGGAACTATTAGTCGCGTAATATCGGGAAGTAAACAGTTTTTGTGACGTAAATAAGGCTGGGTGCTAAACATCGCTTCTGTGTACGAGATTTCATCATGCGTGACGTATGATTTTTTGTGATTATCCGAAACTTCATACCCATCTGAACTCAGCCTATTTCACATTGCAATATCATTATTCTGGGCATGATTAAAGTGCTGTGGCGGTATTGCGCAGTTTGAGAGAGACCTATGTCCAGCTGTAGAGAGATTTATTGCATCCCGAGAATATTGTCATGTCACACATTGAGATTTCCCCGTGTTAGAACACCATCGTGCGTAGGTTTGTTAGCATACGTCCAATCAAGCTTATTGGGTGTTATCTAATCCTTTAGACCAAGATCTATAATTAACTCGTGTTATGACACACCCCGGACACTCCATACAACGCTCGCAAAATAATTACCTACTACTACATTAAAAAATGACGTTTGTATACGTATGAATGTGTGCGTGAGGTACTTGTGTTTGCGAGCGCTCTTGATAAAGAACTGCGACGAATACGCCGAAGTGCGGGGTGAGGTGCGGTAACTGATGTTAGTGCGGGGAAGGGAGTGGCTTTTCTGTACGTAGTACTTTAAGTATTCTGTGGTTATGACTTGAGACGTTTTTCCGTCTTCGTCTTGCACTTGTAGGTTTACAGCTGTGCGACAGTGACAGGAATAACGCTTAGCATAAGTACCATTATATTGTTACGCGCCACACTTGATGGCGACATTAGCTACTACTAGCGCCATCTAGTATCGAGTAGCAGAACTAATAATTATTCGGGTCCCTTCTAGAAACTTCGATGATAGAACTTTCCAGAACTATCGACGTCTGGTCGTTTGGGTTCGGTATGTATTCTAGATGTTTCTACGGTAGAAGGTTCTGGAACTATCCGAGGCCTATATAAGGCCGGTGTGCCTGCGAGCCGGGATCAGTGTTGGATAAGCGATACAAGCGAAAACATCGAAGCGATCTTCAAGTGCGACTTTCAAGTGATCTTGTAGTGCGATTGTGTTTTATTGTTAGTGTGTTAAAGTTGTAATTGCTGTTTTTAATTAAAGTGTCTATTTTTGGTTATTAAATCGGCAGTTTTTATTGTCACGAACCCCAAGCTCGTAACAATTGGTGTCAGAAGCAAGGATTATGCCGATTTTACCGAAGGACGACACGGAGGGTATCCGTACCCGGAGTCAACGCCAGCAAGAAACAGATCAGAGGCGATTCGGTGGAGCAGCGCCACAGACGTCGGAGGGACAACTACCGATCACGGAGGCCGGCCCGTCCACAGCTGCTCCAGCATCATCAGCACCAGATTTTGCTGCTCTAATGATGATGCTGCAGGAACAGGCCCGCCGTCAAGAGGAACAGTCTCGCCGTCAGGAGGAACAGGCCCGCCGACAGGAGGAACAGGCTCGTCGGTTGGAACAACAGCTCCAGCGGGACAAGGAAGAGCAGATGCTCCTTCTGAAGGACCTTCACGCTACCTTCGGGAAAGACATGAAGGAGATGAAGGATAAGGTTGCTCAACACGACAACCGCCTGTTGGAAGCTGAAACCCGAATCGACCAAGTGAATAATCGGGTAGACAACGTGATGGCTGATGTGAAGGAAACCGTGATGGCTGACGTGAAGAAAACCGTAATGGCTGACGTGAAGAAAACGCAGGATTACCTTAAACTTGAGGACGGAATCGCAGCTCCCGTAGCTACAACACCTTCGCTACGTGGATTTAAAGTGCCACCGTTCGACGGAACTTCTTCCTGGTCAGCCTACAAAATTCAGTTTGAGGCTGTCATGAAGGCGAACGGGTGGAATAAGAGTCAGGCCGTGACTGCCCTCACCCTAGGCCTGCGCGATCAGGCCTTAACTGTGCTGGAAGCTCTTGGAAAAGAAGTGACTTACGAGCAGCTCCTTGAGGCATTGGAGGCTCGGTATGGCGACGCTCACCTGGAACACGTGTTTCGTGCGCAGCTCAAGGATCGCGTGCAACGCAATAATGAAAACCTGCAGCAGTGGGCCCTTGAAGTTGAGAAGCTGGTTCGGAAAGCATACCAGTCTGTACCTGCGCTTATTGATGGGAACCTGGTGCAGGTATTTATCGACGGCATCCGTGACCTTGAAGTTAGAGCTGCTGTGAGGCTCGGTCACCACGGGACCCTTAAGGACGCCTTGGCCCATGCACTGGAGGTGGAAGCTGTGCGGCAGGATCATCGTTCCCATCGCGTCAGGGAGGTTGCAGCGGCTACAGTTCGCGACCGCAACAAAGGATACAGCCCTAGGTGCTATGGCTGTGGGGAAAGGGGCCACCTTCGATCTAGTTGCCCTAAGCGAACTGAAGAAAGAGAAGACCGAGCTCCAGAGGGTAGTGCGGCTAACAGCACCGCCCAGCACCAGCAGCAGGGAAACGAGTAATAGCCAGGACTGCGGGGCGGGTGCTGGTGCTCAAAGAGCCCCAAGGATTTCGATCACTCAAACCCATGACGGGAACAGCTTAATCATCAAGGGCGAGGTCAACGGAACGCCGTGTAAGCTGACCATAGATACTGGAGCCTATCGTACGGTCGTCAGTTCCCATCTTATAAGTCGGTTCCTTGGGGACTCCGCATACAACCGAGAACGCATTAACTTAGTAACAGCCACCGGTCAGCGTATACCCGTCCATGGAGAGAAGAAGATGGAGTTGAAGCTAGGCAACAGAATCTATCTGCATAATGTCATCGTGGCTGATATAATGGACGATTGCATCTTGGGCCTTGACTTTATGAGGAAGAATTATTGCGAGATTGACGTCAAGCAAGGTGTTTTGAAATGTGGACAAGAGGAACTTTTTATGGAAGGGGCATTACCAGGGAATGTGTACAGCCTTAAAAAGATTGTTATTCCGCCGAGATCAGAAACGATTGTGCCGGTTAGTCTTCCTCGGAATCCTGGGCAAACTAATCGTTGTGTACTCGTGGAAAGGGTAGACAATGACCTTCCATGGAAAGTGGCACGAACTTTGGTCAGAGCCACCGACATCTCAGGGGTACGTGTGCTGAACCTTTGTGATCAGGAACAGATTATAGAAAAAGGCACACTTGTTGGTACTTGCGAGGAAGTGGATTGGTTGCGACGATGCCAATATCTATCGACTGGGACCCTCAGCAAGGATGTACAAACGAAAGTGTCCACACTTTTAGAAGACTGCCGCAGCGCTCTGTCCCAAAATGAAATGGTCAAGGCGAAGAAGATGTTACTCAAGTACGCCGATGTTTTCTCGTCAAACGATGCTGACATCGGGAAGACTGGCTTAGTTCAACACATAATAAACACAGGAGAAGAGTTGCCTATCCGTCAGCGGCCAAGGAGATTGCCGGTAGCACGTGAAAAGGAAGTGGAAACCATGATTGAAGGAATGGTGAAGGATGGTGTTATTGAACCTTCATCTAGTCCATGGTGTTCACCTGTAGTGCTGGTAAGGAAGAAAGACGGCAGCATGCGGTTTTGTGTTGACTATCGTCGTCTAAACGACGTTACGAAGAAGGACAGCTATCCTTTGCCAAGAATTGATGACACGCTGGACATGCTTACTGGAGTAAAGTGGTTTAGCACGCTGGACCTGAAAAGTGGCTACTGGCAAGTTGAAATCGATCCCAAGGACAAGGAGAAAACTGCTTTCTCGACAGGAAAGGGTCTTTGGCAATTTAAAGTTATGCCGTTTGGATTGTGCAATGCTCCGGCAACGTTTGAAAGGTTGATGGAACTTGTACTTACCGGGCTAATTGGCGATGCCTGTCTGGTCTACTTGGATGACATCATCATCGTAGGCCGTACGTTTGAAGAACATCTTCAAAACCTGGAACGTGTGCTCATGAAGATCCAGAGTGCCAACCTCAAGTTGAGTCCAAAGAAATGTTCACTGTTCAAACGACAAGTTAGCTTTTTGGGGTATGTAGTGTCGGAAGAAGGTATCCGCACGGATCCAGAGAAAATCGCCGCTGTCAAGGATTGGCCAGTCCCAAAAGACAAGACGTAGGTCAGAGCATTTTTGGGTTTGTGCTCTTATTATCGGCGATTTGTTAAGAACTTTGCGGATATAGCCAAACCCCTGCACAAGCTAACCGAGGAGAAGCGACATTTCTGCTGGGATGAAAGTTGCAACATCGCATTCCAGGAGTTAAAAGACCGACTGTGCAAAACACCTATTTTGGGGTACCCTGATGCAGGCAAGGAATTTATAGTTGACACAGATGCGAGTGATATAGGACTTGGTGGTGTATTGTCTCAACGGAATGGTGAACAAGAGGTTGTAATAGCGTACTTCAGCAAGTCGTTGTCAAAGCCGGAAAGGAACTATTGTGTCACGAGACGGGAATTGCTTGCTGTGGTAAAGTCATTGCAGCATTTTAGCAAATATCTTCTGGGGCGGAAATTCCACTTACGCACCGACCATGCTGCACTGAAATGGCTATTGCAGTTCAAAAATCCGGAAGGACAAGTTGCGAGATGGATTGAACAACTGCAGGAATACGACTTCGTGGTCGAACATCGCAGCGGAAAATCTCATGGCAACGCGGATGCATTGTCAAGAAGACCTTGTCCTGAAGACTGCAAGCATTGTACTAGGCAAGAAAGTAAAGAAGTCGTACCTGTGAGGATGCTCAAGACAGATCTCAGCAACGAGTGGAAGGAAAGCCTACAACGTGCACAACAGGAAGATTCAGACCTCAAGCCGATTCTCGAGTGGATGAAGGCCAGTGCACCTAAGCCCACGTGGAGCGACGTCTCAGCGATGAGTTCGGTCACAAAAAGCTATTGGGCCCAATGGGACAGCTTGGTGATTCAGGAAGGAGTTCTGTACCGTAAATGGGAAAATACTCGGGGAGACAGCTGCCATTTGCAAATGGTTGTCCCTAAAGCTCAAGTACCGGATGTTCTACTGCTATACCATAATGGTTGTTCAGGAGGCCATCTGGGAGTTAAACGGACCCTACAGAAGATACGAGAACGGTTTTACTGGGTCCACTGTCGGGACGATGTCGAGGACTGGTGCCGCAAATGTACGAGTTGTGCAGCTGTAAAGGGACCTCAGACTCGTAGTAGAGGTGCATTGAAATTGTACAATGTTGGTGCACCATGGTGCATGGTGCTCCCATGGGAGAGGATAGCCCTAGATGTTGCGGGACCGTTTCCGGAAAGTGATAGTGGAAACAAGTATTTCATGGTTGTAATGGATTACTTCACTAAGTGGCCGGAAGTCTTCGCCATACCAAATCAAGAAGCTTCGACAGTCGCAGATAAATTAGTCCATGAAGTCTTCTGCCGTTTTGGAGTACCTTTAGAGATTCACAGTGATCAAGGAAGGAATTTTGAGTCCCAAATATTCCAGGAAACTTGTCGAGTTATGGGTACTCATAAAACGAGAACAACTTCTTACCACCCACAATCGGATGGAATGGTGGAACGATTTAATCAGACATTGGAGAGATACCTGGCAAAAGTTGTGGAAAATCGGCAACGAGATTGGGACATGCACATACAACCGTTTTTGTTGTCATATCGAAGTGCTGTTCACGAAAGTACATCGGTGACACCAGCTTTCGCAAACTTTGGAAGTGAATTACGGCTGCCTGCAGACCTGATTACTGGAATACCACCTGATGCCCCACGCAATATAACCGATTATGCGAATGACTTGCGGAACAAAATGAATGACATTTATGAGCACGTCAGACAATCGGGCCAGCAAATGTCTGAAAAGATGAAAACCCGTTATGACCGCAAAACGAACAATAAAGGGTTCGACGAAGGTTCACTAGTGTGGTTGCACAATCCAGTCCGTAGCAAAGGGAAATCTCCTAAGCTTCAAGCTAAATGGGACGGACCGTACCGGATTGTGACAAAGATCAATGACGTAACCTACCGGATACAGAAAGGTGCAAGAGGTACTCCTAAGATCGTCCATGTGGATCGACTGGCGCGTTATTATGGGGCCAATAATGCTCGGGACGAGCATGTCTTAGGAGGGGGCAGTGTTACGCGCCACACTTGATGGCGACATTAGCTACTACTAGCGCCATCTAGTATCGAGTAGCAGAACTAATAGTTATTCGGGTCGGTTAGGTTCGGTTCGGTATGTACTCGAACATTCTAGATGTTTCTACGGTAGAAGGTTCTGGAACTATCCGAGGCCTATATAAGGCCGGTGTGCCTGCGAGCCGGGATCAGTGTTGGATAAGCGATACAAGCGAAAACATCGAAGCGATCTTCAAGTGCGACTTTCAAGTGATCTTGTTGTGCGATTGTGTTTTATTGTTAGTGTGTTAAAGTTGTAATTGCTGTTTTTAATTAAAGTGTCTATTTTTGGTTATTAAATCGGCAGTTTTTATTGTCACGAACCCCAAGCTCGTAACAATATTATCTGTGGCATAAGTATCAGTTATAAATCTTAGACTTTCCTTGCTAACTTATCTAGCCAGGACATCCTTTCCAAATATATTCAAGTCATTGGCCAACTACAGCCATTGACTGTACTGTAAGAAATCAAACCACGTTATGATTTCTCTACGTTTATTCCAAGCGAACGTCTTTACATCACTCCCGCTGTGTTACCACTGTTTTCTCCCAAAGAAAAACCTAATATAAATATTTAAATGCTCAATCTAAACTTGCTTGACTGTTCGAAATTCGAATGCAACCAGAGCTAATTTATTGCCAGCCTGCATTACATAAGGTCGGCTTTAGCAGACAACCTTTATAGTACCAATGATTGTAGTTGGTCAATGACTTGATTATCTTGGATTGACATGGTTTCAGCCTGTGCTAAAACTCAGTCCATTTAAGAATCGGATTACAAGAAAGTTAAAGAAAGCTACATTACACTAAGCCAGTGCTCCGTTGCATTTAAATTCACAAAGATTTTGTACGAAAATCCCTCTTTAAGAGGAGTAAGCAGTCATAGCCTCCTAAATCCGCTATTATTCGTTTTAAGTCCTTTGACTTTGCAAGGCTTTAGAGGAGGAGCTGGTGGATTATATTCAGAAGAATTTTTCTTTGTGATTAGATGGTCGCGGTCTGTTTTCGTTCTAAATTGGGAAAAAGAATGAAAGAAAAAAAGAAATTTGTTGTCCCTAAATAAATAAATAAAAGGAATTGGCATGATGCGGAAAGGTCTAGGCACTGAATTGATCTGATTAGTACACTCTTAGGTCGCTCAGCGAGCTATGGAACGGGTTATGCTGGAGTCTCTCTGAGGGATCGAATCCGCAACGAGGTGATCCGGCAGAGAACCAAAGTTGTCGACATAGCTCACAGAATAAGCAAGCTGAAGTGGCAATGGGCCGGCCATATTAGCCGTAGAACCGTTGACCGTTGGGGTAGACGTGTTCTTGAGTGGAGACCGCGAATCGGCCCTCAGGCTAGGTGGAGCGACGATCTTTGCAGGATGGCTGGTAGCAGCTGGATGAGAGTTGCCAAAAATCGAGTTGAATGGCGTGCAATGGGAGAGGCCTATGTGCAGCAGTGGACTGCTATAGGCTGATGATGATATACACTCTAAACACCTCTTTGTAGTAGATTTTTGTAAGTTAAGAGTCTTTTTATACATACCATTGGTTTACTCTAAACTATAAATAATCGCAGAACATACATTGGGCTATTTCGGAACACTCTTGGCAAGAGGCTTCTGAAAACTCGTTTTGAACCATTGTGAACGGGCCACCCTAATATTAAAAATGTAAAAGTTTGTATGTTTAGACGTTTGTTACTCAATCACATAAATACGGCTGAACGGATTTGTATGAAATTTGGCACACGGACAGTTTTTAATCTGGATATTATAAACACGTATATAAATTAACACAGAATACTTTTTTCTCTATTGTACGATCCCGTGGGATAATCTTCACGTGGGCGAATCCGCGGGAAAAATCTAAAGTAATAATTATGTCAACTATCCCAAGTATCATTAAATTCTTACTTCTGTATGGTCGTTGTCTTACTTAGTATACATAACCGGTGACACAAAGTTTAAAAGATAAACAGACCGCATTTTTTTTTATAGCTCCAAAGATGGGAGTAGTCAACAAACATAACTAATGCAGCAGACGTCCTTACATAACTCTAGTTCTAAAACCTTGAAACTTTTACCTAAATAAAAATCAATACCTTAAAATATTTTGAAGGCAAGAAAACAGTAAACATAAAGCAACTAACAACAAAATATGAACGCTAAGTTTCTTCTCCTGAACTCCAGAAAAACCTTGGCAATACACTTTCTGCGATAAACTGATAAAAAAAGATTAACAGTCGGTAAGAATAAAACGATAAATCTTTGTTATTCATGTTCTAATTAACTTGTTTGTGCCGAAACAAAATTTATGAGCCTGCGGTAGAATGTATTACGATTGACCAGACCGTTTTGAGGCGATAGTCCGATCAGTTTATTGGTCTTCGGAAGCTGCCGGAATGGTAAAATTAGTTCTATACAGTTCTATACAGGGACTCACAGAAAAAAATCAGCAATTCATTTTGACGAGTTATATGAACATAAATGTAGGGAACAGCTGATTTTTTTTTCGCGATTTCAGGTTTTGTGTCTCATAGTAAAGGTTGTTCATAATGATGAGTACAATGGCCTCTTAAGAGGTTGTTGGTGTTTTTCCAATAACCCTGTATATTTTTATTTTGTAAAAATGGTCACCCTACAATCTAAGTAGTAGTACGATGCGGCTAAATGTGGCCCGCCT
Source organism: Amphipoea lucens (assembly GCA_947508005.1). NCBI lineage: Eukaryota > Metazoa > Arthropoda > Insecta > Lepidoptera > Noctuidae > Amphipoea > Amphipoea lucens. The sequence continues at coordinate 13,271,667 of OX382374.1, forward strand.
TATTGAAGAACGTATCGCAATGACAATCCGGCTAATCGTTGAACCGCCGCATTTCAAAACGGCCCTGTTTTTGATAACGGCTAGCCGTAACGTAATGTAATATGGCGGATTAGAGTATTCTATTCTATTATACAGTGGTGCGGACATGTGTCACGGCTGGCGGAGCAGCGAGTGGCGAAGCACATCTTTTATAGCGAACTTGAGGAGGGCAAGCGCATGGCGGACAACTCCTCAGATACAAAGATGTGCTAAAACGTCATTTCAAGAAATGTGACTTAGAGCCATCTCGGTGGGAGCAGCAAGCCGCCCAAAGGATGGAGTGGAGGTCTTTTATTAAAAACAAAGTCCGTAATTTTGAATTGCAGCGGCACGTTGAGCTTGATGCAAAGCGTGACCAACTGAAAGCCCGACCACCTGCGGCGATCAGTTATAATTATATCGATGGTGTGCTCACATGCCCGCATTGTGCGCGGATCTTTGCGAAAAAGATTGGATACATAAGCCACATGCGAGCACACGAACGGCAACTAGGTACAATGGAGCTGAAGCAATCCGAATCCGAATGGCCGAAATCGGTCGGATCGCATCATCATCATCATCATTATACAATTGGAGGCTTGTGGCTAAGCAATAACGCGGCTGTTCCGAGGGTGACCATCTTAACATACCAAGACCCCTCCATACCTCGGAAAGCAAGTTAAGCCGTTTGTCTCGGGTGTCATTCGTGGATCTTTGTAAGTCGTTATGGGTCCCCAGAAGCCCAAAAGTCTGACAACCAGTCTTACCAAGGGGTATCGTATTACTCAGTGACTGGGTTGTGGAGGACAGATAGGCAGTCGCTCCAAGTAAAATACTGGTACGGTCAACTGCATCCGATTTGATTGGGAGCCGACCCCAGCAGAGTTGAGAAAAGTGTAGGCAGATGATGAAGCTTGCGTAACTATAAATAAAGAAGTTAGGTTTGCGGAACTCCGTGTGGTATCGTTTGGGGCTTGGAAAATGTTTGATGCAAAGTCCGGAAACTTCCGATCTGTCTCGGTCGCTCTAAGGCTGAGATTTAATAAACGTTATTTTTCACGTACCTACTTAGACATTGTTTCAATTTCTTCCTTACACACAAGGTTGACCGACGACTTTTGCGATTAGATGGTCGCTTCTTTTCGCGATAAGATAGTCGCTTCTTTTGGCGATTAGATAGTCGCTTCCATTTGCCATTAGATGGTCGCTTCTTTTCGCGATTTGATAGTCGCTTCCTTTTGCGATTAGATAGTCGCTTCCTTTTGCGATTAGATGGTCGCTTCTTTTCGCGATTTGATAGTCGCTTCTTTTGGCGATTAGATAGTCGCTTCCATTTGCGATTAGATAGTCGCTTCCTTTTGCGATTAGATGGTCGCTTCTTTTCGCGATTTGATAGTCGCTTTATTTCGCGATTTGATAGTCGCTTCTTTTGGCGATTAGATAGTCGGTTCTTTTCGCGATTAGATAGTCGCTTCCTTTTGCGATTAGATGGTCGCTTTCTTTTGCGATTAGATGGTCGCTTTCTTTTGCGATTAGATAGTCGCTTCCTTTTGCGATTAGATAGTCGCTTCTTTTGGCGATTAGATAGTCGCTTCCATTTGCGATTAGATAGTCGCTTCCTTTTGCGATTAGATGGTCGCTTTCTTTTGCGATTAGATAGTCGCTTCCTTTTGCGATTAGATAGTCGCTTCTTTTGGCGATTAGATAGTCGCTTCCATTTTGCGATTAGATAGTCGCTTCTTTTGGCGATTAGATAGTCGCTTCCATTTTGCGATTAGATAGTCGCTTCTTTTGGCGATTACATACTCGCTTTCTTTTGCGATTAGATAGTCGCTTCTTTTGGCGATTACATAGTCGCTTCCTTTTGCGATTAGACTCCCCCGTTTTAAATTTTAATTAATGTTATATTAAGTGGCTCAAACCATTTCTGAAATTGGTGCCCCTTATTCCAAGGTTTCAATAAATGGCTTTCATATATAACATTAAACTCCTGGCGTTAGAAAATTGGAAAGCCAAAGTTTAAAAGTTAAAACACTTTTTATAAAAAAGTGTTTTTATGTTAATTTGATTTAAAGCAAAAATTGCTGAAAGTTTAGAACTAGTGTAGATACTATCATCTGGAAGAACTGCGTCTTGTACTAGTGCAGTGGAGATCATACCATAAGTTACAGAAAAATAAAACAGAAAAAAATATGCGTAAAAGAAAGTAAGGACCTAATTATTAAGCAATTTCTCTGAAGGGTAAAGATACACACACTTTTATATTGTTCTGTCCTTTGTCAATGTATACTCTGTCTAAATCCTAACATACAGGAAAACAAACAAAAAATAATAAACCCCGAATAAACCTGTCCAATGTTTAAAAAAAAGTAAACAATTTTTTCGAAAACGGTATGTGTTTTATGGGACCCTTGATATAAAGTAAATATTGTCTTTCGACCCTTCCCTCCAAGGGGTCGACCATTTTCAAAACTATTATAGTTACCTTATACCGAATTGTTGTCTTTAAATATTTTGTTTATTTTAGACAGATTTTGTGGAATAAGTTAACAGATTGTTTTTAGTTTTGTGAGTACAGTCAACAAAAGAGTTAAGTATGTAGGATCGGTCTTGACGCAGAACGTCACTTTCGCAAAATGTCATCCTGAAAAATTTGGTCACTTTCGCATAATGTCATTTTCGCAAAACGTCATTTTCTCAAAACGTCATTTTCTCAAAACGTCATTTTCTCACAATGTCACTTTCGCAAAACGTCATTTTCGCAGAATGTCATTCAAGCTATTTTTTTCAGGAGAGACCTAATACTAACACTACAGAATCGGGTAAGTAATTAAGTAAGGAGCAGCTAGTGCTGCGCCTCCCACTTATAGAATGTGGTTCCTCTTCAGCCTTTTCAACACCGCTGTCGAGTTCAACAGTTCAGTAACTAGTGGGTTTGGATGCAAGGTTAGGCGTGTTGTTCCTTGTACCTCTCGATTTCATAGTTTACTGTTGGGATTTGTAGATAGTCGTGGATTCGTCGTTCCTAGCAAACCAAGGTGCGTTAACTATCAATCAAATCAAATCAAAAATCAAATCAAAAATGTTTTATTTCATTATTACACGTTTTACATCATACAGTTGGTGGCGTCTTCTTTTAAGCATATAAATGCCTGTGCCAGGAGGCGCCGCTCTTTCATTATGTCATGTAATTAGTGTAACATGTAAACGAAACAAAGGTAACAAAAAAATAATTATACTTATTTATTAGCCTGTTGGTATATGAGTGTGTGTATGTTTAAGTGTGCTTGCGTGCGTATGTGTGTTTGTGTATGTATATGAGTGTGGGGGTGTGTGAGTGTGTGCGTGTTTGTGTGTGTGTGTGTGTGTTGAGATATGGGTGTGTATGTGTGTGTGTGGTTATTTTAAGTATACGGAATCGGTTTTACCTTGTATTTAGGAGAAGATTCTCTACTTCATCATAGCTTAACTTGTTTATCCACTTAATCAGCAATGATTTGCATTCTTGAAACGGTGTAGTGTGTATATCTATTTGTCTATTTATTTTATTATATAAGAAGGACGAACGTTTATCGTATTGAGTATTTGCAAATTCTGTTTTTACAAAAGAGGTGGAAGCAATATTGTACTTCCTTCTTCTAGCTAGTACATTAGGGTCTAAGGGTAGGGTTTTATATTTTTTTAATACTATGTGTATAATATATAATTTTCTTACTGATAATAAATTACTTATTTGGTATAACTCATAGGTGGGAAAGGTCCTTTTTTTGAAGTACATTACTTTTATTAATGTTCGTTGCGCTCTTTCAACATCAAGGAAACGTGTTTTTCGCGCGCCCCCCCAGACGGAAATGCAATATATTATTACAGATTGAACTAGCGAGATATACACTTCATTTATAAGATTTCTTGATAAACTTCTTCTTCTTCTTCTTCTTTCTTGAAAAACTATGGATCTTAGGATACCATTTCGACTCTTTGTAGGCAGAGTATGTTGGTTTTGCTGGCAACGTCCCACAATTAGATCCCGTAGGTCCTTAAGGTATTGTTTATTTTTATATAGTTGCAAAAAAAATATTTTACACATTAATTCAGGTTATATCAATGACTGGCGGTCTTTCTTCAAAAGTTTATTGTTTTTTTTTGTCAAAATATATATCATTCGGTATTCTGTATCCGCGGTATGTTTTATGTAAACTTTCTTTGATTCGCTTGTCCCAATAGCGGCTTTCTTTCTAGACTCGAAAAATTACACAAGGCGTCTCATTACATTACTCACCAATCTTTTAGCGTAATAATTATAATAACCAATTACATGTTAGATCATTTTAAGCACATATTTATATAGTTATGTATGTAATAAAAATTTGATTGATGATTTTTTGTATATTTTTAATAAATTAGTTACCCGATTCTACAGTGTTAATATTAGGTCTCTCCCGATAAAAAAATGGCTTGAATGACATTCTGCGAAAATGACGTTTTGCGAAAATGACATTGTGAGAAAATGACGTTTTGAGAAAATGACGTTGTGCGAAAATGACGTTTTGCGAAAGTGACATTATGCTAAAGTGACCAAATTTTTCACGGTGACATTTTGCGAAAGTGACGTTCTACGTCAAGACCGTAGGATCGTCGGATATAGATAGTTGAAGTTTAGTAAGAAACCGATGGATGTTCTCGAACAAAATTTAATTTTATTAATAGAAAACAAACATCTCTTTTATCACTGTTTCAGGTTCAGTGTGATGCAAATGTATTCAAAATTGGCGGTTACTTCTAGAACTATGGGTATATACAACAATCATTTCTACGTATTTTACCTTTCGATTCGATTCGGTACCGAGTGAGTCGTCTTGAGTTGCCTCGTTACGCACGTCTTGCTCATCTAAGACAATAAGGTTCTTATCTAGTGAAGAGTGTGACTCAAATGAACTGTTTGTAGTTATGTTACCAAAGGGTATTGTGAAATTAAAACGGAGCAGTTAAGATAACCTATTTCATTCTATAGTCGGTTAAGGTTGTGTCGCTTATTCTTAATCCTTGATCATCATTATTTCAACTAAAATACGATACGTCCACTCTTAAACATAGGCCTCACCGAAGCATCTTTACCTTGATCAGTCCTGTGGTTCTCGCATCTGACCAAGATTATGTCTGGAATTTAAAAAGCCTGTGAGTTTGTTTCGGCCTTTCTTCTCAGAGTAGTCAGATAGAAAACGCCGACCTCATCTAGTTTTAAAAAATATGATTGACGTCAGTGGCGTGCATTGGTTTTCAGAATAGGTAGGCACTAGGCCGGGTGTAGTCTAGACAAACGCGGCCACTATTCAGAAAAAAAAAGTGAGCTCAAAAGTGTGGTTATTTGAGTAGGCACGCCTTAAATTGCGAAGGACAAACGTCATGGTATTACGCGTGAGACGTACGTATTTTTAATTTTGTCGTATTAAGGTGAATGCGTAGTTGTAGCCCGCGAAATTCAATTTTTCTTACGTTTTTTGCAATTTTCAGGTCAGTGTCAGGTTGTATCTTGATCAAAATATGATTCGCGACAATAACAGGTACGTATTTACAGAATTATAATAATTAGAATCATTAATACATCTTCCTAAGTTAGATTTCTACCGTTAAGAACAAATCTCGTATGGAAAAGTGTTGGTGGTAGAAATCTAACTTAAACAGATGTATTAATGATTCTGATGATTATAATTCTGTGAATACGTACCTGTTATAGTCGCGAATCAAATTTTCATCAAGATACAACCTGACACTGACCTGAAAATTGCAAAAAACGTAAGAAAAATTGAATTTCGCGGGCTACAACTACCCATTCGCCTTAACATGAACGAGTAAATACCAATGACAATGTGCGAATAGTACGGGAGCCGAGTAGGCCGTCCGGCGACTGCCTACTGCCGTGCGTGTTTGTATGAAGATTTTGTTTTTTGTTAGATATTATAATTTAGTGAGTTTCTTAATTGTGGGGCACACACACTAAAATGTAATTGACAAGATTTGTTGATATATCGAGCTTATATGCCTATATGCAATGCACGCCACTGATTGACGTGTAAAAGTGTTTGTACAAACCTACTTACAGAAATAAAATAATTTATCATTTAGGGGATTCCTGCGGTCTTCACCAGGTCATCGGTTGATCTTATGCAAGGCCTTTCAACGCTACGTCTTCCGTTACGCGGTCGCCACATCAGAACCTTTTGGCCCCATCGGCCATGTGTTCAATGTGCAATGAGCAATGTGCCCTGCCCACTGCCACTTAAGTTTGGCAACTCTTCGGGCTACGTTGCGCGTCGGTTACCTTGGATTTCCTTCTTAGTCATTGGTTTCTATTAATTCTAAAGACAATAGGGGGTAAAATATTGTTAAATCCATACTAATATAAAAAATGCGAAAGTGTAGGTGTCTGTCTGTCTGTCTGTTACCTCATCACACTTAAACCGCTGAACCGATTTAGATGAAATTTGCTATAGAGATAGTTCGAGTCCCAGGAAAGGACATAGGATAGTTTTTAGGATCGAATCGGATCGGATACACTTGTGCGGGTGAAACCGCGGGGCGCTGCTATTTCATAAATGTATGATCTTAAATAAATCTGTAACGTACTTTTTATTATCTTCCTACGTATTAGGGAAGACCAATGGAATATCTTAAAAATATACCTAATCTTTATGAAGTCACTTACAAGAAATCATTGCACATGCAAATATGCAATAACTATGACGTTAAATGTACATAAACAAAAGAATCCCCATTAACATTTTTGAATACCGCAACATGATCCCTGACACACAGTTATAGTCCTTGCACAGTTGTGTTACCTCCAATTTTGCATCACAGTGATCTATATTGTCATTGAAATAAGGTTTATTATAAGTTACTCCATCATCATCCGCCTAGGCTTTTCCCAACTATGTTGGAGTCGGCTTCCAGTCTAACCGGATACAGCTTAATACCAGTATTTTACATGGAGTGACTGCCTATCTAACCTCCACAACCTAGTTAAGTACTGGGTAATACGATACCGCTTGGTAAGACTGGTTTTCAGACTTTCGGGCTTCTGACGACCCATAACGAATGTCAAAGACCCACGAATGACAGCCGTATAGTTCATTATATTAAGTTACTGCCAGAAGTAAAATAACTGTACCAAAATAACGGTACCCTTTACCAAAGCCAGTTTTAACGAAAAATGTGTAGTACCGTAACATAAAGATATAATTGGACCTTGTCCTACATACATGTAAGTACTTACCTACTTCTTAAGGTAATCTTTAATGTGTTGTTATGATTTAACATGCTTGGGAAAAACCCAGCTGACTAAGCTTTGCTGAAAAGATCCGAACGTATAATTGTGATGACACAGAAATTATGTAGAATGTATTATAGATGTACAGATGCCAGCACATCAACCTACCCGAAACTGTCAGATTTTCCCAATCAACTTTGAACCTTATATTTTAGTCATAAACTTGAAAATCTATTAATGAAATTTGACAGATTGTAGTAGGTTGAGATGTGCTGGCGTCTGTACCTATGAAGAGAATTTTGTTTTACAATATTGTTGTCATATTGAGGGGCTTGTAGCTAAGTAATAACAGCCGCTCGTTTCGATCGATCAGGTTAAGCAACGTTTGCCGCGATTGGTCCTTGGATGGGCGACCATCTTTATCCCGGGTCTTGGTCCCGGCTGTCATTCTTGGATCTTTAACTGTCATTACGGGTCGTCAGAAGCTCCAAGGTCTGACAACCAGTCTTATCAAAGGGTATTGCCCAGTACCTAACTGGGTTGCGGAGGTCAGATAGGCAGTCGCTCCATGTAAAACACTGGTATTCAGCTGCAACCGGTTAGACTGGAAGGCGGCCCCAACATAGTTGCCAAAAAGCAAAGCAGATGATGAATATAATCGTCATTTCAGCCCGTATCGACCCACTTTTCGGTATAGCCTCGACCTTTTTATCAATCCTAACAGAACTGCTATTTGCATCGAGGTTTTACCGCGGTACACTAACGTCATTAAACTCCGTAGATGACTCCTGCTGCTAGTGTTATGTGTGTTGTGTAAAATTTACTGTAAACTGCTGAACATGGAATTTCCAATTCAATCAATTCAATCCATTCACTTTTCAATGTTTAATGTTTAAGTCGATAAGGGTATTCTCTCCACTACCGAGATTTTAGCTAGAGTTTTTGTTCTTTTGTTGTTTTTGTTTTCTTTTATTATTATTATGTTTTTTCTTTGTAACGTGAATGCTGTGTTTTTTCTTCTCTTACGACGTAAGCACTAGTCCATGGCTCTGTTCTCTGTTTTTTTGTAAATGTTTGTGTTTGAGTTGTTGATGTGCCTTAATAATAAATAAATAAATTCAATTTTTATTTCATCCATAATGAACACATACAAGTGGTAAGTATAAATCTAGTATAGAATCAATTATGTACCCTGTCGGGCACAGCAAAATTTTAAATAAGTTGGAGAGAGGAAGATCGCTTTTATCCTATTGTAATAGGTACCTGTATATGAACTCAAAAGCCCTAAATTTATAATTAATGCCTTATTTGCCTAAAAAAACAACAGTCAAGAAAAGAGCAAGTTTTTTAAATATTCAGCATTATGGATGTAGCGGTATCTACAACGCCACATGCGAACAACGCGTCATACTGACGTCACGCAAATCCTGCATCGCGCAAGCAAAGTTTACCGCGCAACTAGCATAGATACAACAGCCCGACATGAATCATCGGGCAGTTGCCCGCCAGACACAACACCCGTCAGGTCGGAGGATCCTCCCTTTTGTATGGAAGTAGAGTGAACTTTACACCCTGTTCCTCATACCTCTATATGGATATTAAGTTAATAATATAATATACATATTATAATAGCTAGCTGACATATGACAAATAATTTAATTTTATGTTCTGTGGCCTGTAATGTTAATTACTTTTCATACCTAGTATCCTATACAATCAAGTATTTTCTAACTGAACAGACAGCTGTGCTGCTGGGGAGTTTGTTGCGCCACTTCTTCTGCTCAGCGAAAGCACCAGGAACTGGTGAAGGGCGGGCGTGTTGGGGGACTGTCTTTTGTAATTTTGACCTTTGAAAAGTGCTGATTCTCAGCCTAGTTTGAATAAATGACTTTTGACTTTGATTTTGAAAAAACAAATGAAGCCTAATGTGAGAATCGCTTATCTTATCTAATCGCTTAGAGAATCGAATTGCTTATCGAAAAACGTTCAGAAAATGACGGTGACTTATATCAAACCGGGATATGAAGTCAAAATTACAAGAATATATACCGTTACTCATCCATTACCATGAATTTCAGATCAATCGCTGTCATTACTACAATATCGTGACATCTGCCGATCTGATAACAAGTGTGACTTGTAAGAATCCTGTGTGAGTCAGTAATCATGCAAATAAAGGGCGAGGATGTGCGTATTCGCGGTTTCAAGTAATGCGCCAGTCGTGAGCTTTTTGTGCACTTTAGAAGATATAGACTGGGCAATAAAAATAATATTAATTGCAGTAGCAACCCGGAGTCTGGACATGTGCCCGGTTGATGGCAATAGGCTTGTGGCCAAGTTATAACAGCCGCACAGGTCGATCGATCAGGTTAAGCTACGCTTGCCACGGCTGATCCGTGGATGGGTGACCATCTTTACATACCAAGACCCTCCGTGCCTCGGAAAGCACGTTAAGCCGTTGGTCCCAGCTGTCATTCGTAGATCTTTGATAGTCGTTACGGGTTATCAGAAGCCCGAAAGTCTGACAACCAGTCTTACCAAGGGGTATCGTGTTTCCCAGTAACTAGGTTGTGGAGGTCAGATAGGCAGTCGCTCCATGTAAAATACTGGTATTTAGCTGCATCCGGTTAGACTGGAAGCCGACCCCAACATAGTTGGGAAAAGGCTAGGCAGATCGATCATGCCTGGAATTTCAGTAATACTAGTACTAGAGGAATTACAGCAGCATGTTTACGCATAAAAGTATTATATTTGTTTGGTTAAGATAATGGTCTATCTCTGTGCCATATTTCATTCAAATTTGTTATGTTGTTTACGCGTTATTCTGTAGCAAACATCTTCACAAACATTCACATTTATTATATTAGTGGGATTAGATGAAAAAGCTTCAACCCGTTTCTCTAAGCCGTGGAAAAACCATAATGGGCCAATATGGTTTTTGCAAGGCTTAAAGTCAAGTCAACCTGATATTTGTAATTAGATCCAGAAAACCCTGGAAAGACCAAAATGGTAATTAAAGCCACGCCATAATCGGTCCAAATAAAACTAAACTCGTTCCTATGGGAAAACTAGTTTAAAGAAACATTCTTGCTAATGATCGCATTTTTTCTGGTCAGCAAAGCCTGCTGTTTGAGTGACGAGTAGCATAAGAACCAGTGTTGGAAGATGAGCCTCGCGGTCAACAGGCCCAGTATAGCTATAACAGGGACATGTTTCCAATAGAGGTGACTAGAACTACGAGTATTACCTACTTGTACAAAGTATTATAGTTTACTTTTAGATGACCATAGCCATCCTGTCTGCATTGGCAGGAGGTTGGTGTAAGTGTAACAGTTGGTACACCTGCGCAAGCACTTACCCTGTACTTAAAATGGCAATGACTTTCATTTCGACAATTGTACACCATTCATTGCATCATTTACGTTGATGAGCAGACGAATTTTTCAAACATATGAAGCAATGGATTAGGAATTTCCTTCAAAATTCTTCCGAATGTGGTTGAAGGTGTATAACACAGGGGTATCCATTTGCTAGTAAGTCCCTTGTAATAAGGGGGCGAGCTTACCCATAGGTCCACATCAGTGAGGAGGGCCGCGCGGCGCCGCGTAGTAAACACACAGAATTGTGTACCTTTTTGTGTAGAAGGTAAGGTCTATAATTGTATTGCTATCTTGAAAACTGCGCGTCGCGTCGCGTCGCGGTGTGAACTGACCCTAAGGGTTGGTGATAAATGAAATAGAAGCCACAATGAATACGTTTTTTGGATACCTCAGTCATTACTTATGCCATCTAGATGCTAGTAGGTGGACGGCAAGTCATAATCATTTTTATAGTCTAGCCATAATTCCAATGTATTTGGGCTTGAAATTCCCATCCATATCAATCTCCGTCTCACAAAAATGAATGTTGAAAATACCTGTATCGACTGAACGACCTGGGTTTTCAAAGAACGACATTTTCTTTAGTAAGCCAGATTAATTTTGAACATTATTTTGACATACGTAAACCTCACACTGTCATCATCATCTGCCTAGGCTTTTCCCAACTAAGTTAGGGTCGGCTTCCAGTCTAACCGGTTGCAGCTGAATACCAGTATTTTACATGAAGCGACTGCCTATCTGACCTCCACAACCCAGTTACTGGGTAATACGATACCCCTTGGTAAGACTGGGTGTCTGACATAAACCTCACACTATACTAAATAATATTTTACCTTTAACCGGTGTCGCCGATACAATAGAAAATCAATTGTGTCTCATTAGCGGAGCTTGACAGATTAATTATAAATAGCTAGCCACTTATAAATCAAGAAAAATAACAACCGTAGCAAATTCGAATTAAATGTCGCAGAAAGGTGGACACAATCAATTAACTATACTCAATGTTAAAGGCCCGCGCAGATTGTCCATTAAAATTATTTGCCCCTAAAATTCTTAATTGATCGGACTAACTTATATTAGGTTGTCGTGACAAAGGATTCTCTTTTAAACAAGAAATATTTTTATTGCGTTAATCGATTTCCGTCTTTACTTTTAAAATGTCTTTTATTTTTTTCAACAAGTTACTTTGTTAGTTAATTGTTAATCAAGATTTTAATTAAATATCCTCTTAAAAGAAAGTCGATATCGGTAGGTAGGTATGCCATTTTGAAAACTTAAGTATTCCAAAACCTTTTGCTGTGTTTTAAATAACCAAAAGAATTTAAAAACATATTATTTCATTTTATTTTCGGTTAGCGACTACACCCAATTTTTTCCTCACGCGATGGGAAAAACTGCACCAGATAACCCGCTTTGCACGTTCTTCGCTCTGTGGATATTCCGTAGGTACCTACTAAAGGAACTCCTAACGTGAGGGCATGAACTAAAGTACTATATATTGAAGTGCGTTTTATGCTCAAACATTCCAGTTCAGATAGCCGAGCCATTCACTTGTGCGATTCAGTTAAGAGATACAGGTAAATGTGTGTTGTTTTTAACGATCGTTTTTACATACAAAGTGGATGAATATTTAGGGCCAACTTTGAATAAAAACATGTGTTTCGTAAAGTAAATAATACAAAGAAGAACAAGTTCTAAGTTCAAAGTGGAAGTGAAAAGTTTAGTTAAGAAAGCAAATATTTTCTTTTTGGTTGAAAATATTTATCTAAATATTGGGAAAAGTGTCAACTTCAAGAACTTAAGTATTTGTTGGTGCGCAAACAATTATGCTTTAGTTAAGTGATACAAATTAAATTAGTGTCTCGAAGAAAGTTTAGATAATATTTAATCGTCATCAACTCATAATTCTCTTGAAGTGTATCCAAATTTATTTGGGGTCGGCGCAACATGTCTTTTTCTTCTCTATTAGCCGTTAGATAATATTTATTAAAATCAAATTAACAAATTTTATCTAAATTTATTAAAATTATGTTATTTATTAAAATAAAATCAACTTTATTACCAACCATTATTTTAAATTAGGCCTTTTTTGCTAGTCCCTTTTTGTAATGTCATTTTCGTCAATGCTTAAAAAAACAAGTTGAAAAATTAAACCGTCGCAAATTCACAACACCAAAAAAAGTTGCTGTGACGGGCTGGAAGCAGAAAGCGGCGGACAGGGTGTTGTGGCGCAGCCTGGGAGAGGCCTATGTCCAGCAGTGGACTGCAGTAGGCCGAGTTGATTGATTGAGATTCACAACTCGACACATTTCACATTTCAACGTAATGTTTAGAAGCAGTGCCTACCTCGATATATCAACATAAGTCAATTACATTTTAGTGTGTGTGCCTCAAAATTAAAAATTCACAAAATTATTTTCATTTTAAACTTAGTTCCTGCCGGGGGTCCCCCGACTACACGTTTTTTTTTCTGTTTAGTGTCCACGTCTACCTAGACTAGACCCGGCCTAGTGCCTACCTATTGTGAAAACCGATGCACGCCACTGGTTTAGAGACTAATCTTATCTATACACTAGCCGGCCCGCGACTTCGTCCGTGTCTTGATCCGCCCCGTCACATCGCAACGCCTGTCCATGCTATTTCTTCGTTTTCGCTTAGCGTTCTTTCTAACTTTTTAATTTTACTCGGCACCTAACGTGAAATAGCCTGACAAAAAAACAAACACGTCATCTTTATTATGTCAAGTCATAAAAACCATGCGAAGCAGGGGCGAGTCGCTAGTGCTACTATAAAGCAAGACTAGTGATGCAGCAAACTGTCGGTAGCTTGCAAAGCTTTAGAAATCGGAACAGAGTAAAAGTTTAGAAAAACCCTAGTTAAACATAATATTATAGTAAATAATACTTCGCACATTTTCCTCTTAGAGAAAGTCAGCTGGCGCAGGGGCTGAGCGATTACTTACAGATTTCAGTTGCGGGTCCGATACCTGCACGGAGCAAATATTTCTATGGTCATATTATTATATGTAGTTTTGGGTCTGAGTGTACCTATTAAATTTTATTGGTCGGCCGGCACGCAAGTTAGAAATTCTGGAAGACGCAAGTCAAAGCAAAACTACATAATACGTTTAAATATACTTGAATATATATTTTTTTGTAATTTCAGATCACCATGTCGAAAACAGCCCTACTTTTCGTGTTAGCCATCGTGCCCTGCTTCTGCCAGCGTCCATTCTATGCTGGACTTCGACCAATTGGATTCCCGGACACCCCAGTAGCTTCTGGATTATTCGACAGATTTTCGAACGAACCAATACCAGCCCAGTTGAATGGCGACAGGAACACCGCAAACCAGCTAGCAGCGTTGCCCGTGGAAAACCAGCCTTTCTTCTTTGTGAATAGAGACCAAATTGCCGCAAACTTGGCTAACCCACAAACTTATCCAGTCAGACCGAGTCCGTTTAATGAAAATCGGAATCGGATTTAAGAAATTTTTTTTTGCTTGAGATTTTTGTTAGATGTTTTTAATTTTTAAGCTATCGATGTTCTATTTATATAAAATAAAAATAATACTTTAAATTAAAATAAACGATTTTATTGTGAATTACCTCATCAATAAAATTTCCTGTCTGAGTTAAAATTAAATTTTCATTTCATTTTCGGCTCATAAACCTGGGATTTCGTTTCATATCGATATGAGCAAATGAAGGAAGGGTTTACTGCTAAATAATGACAGCCGCACGAGTCGATCGAAGGTCAAGCTAAGCTTATTGCGGTCGGTTCGTTGATAGATGACCATTTATTACATATCGAGACCTTGTCACGTTAAGCTGTTGTTCCCGGCTGTCATTCGTTGATCATTGACTGCTCTTAAAACGGTGAGGGAAAACTACGTGAAGAAATCAGCATGTCTTAGAACCAAACATTCGAAGACATGAGACATCCACCATCTCCGCACTGGGTCCGCATGATGGATTATGGTCCACTCCCTCTCACAGAGAGGAGGCCTGTGTCCCAGCAGTGGGAACGTTATAGGCTGATATGTATGTTATGCAAATGATTCAATTCAATTTGTATATTTTGGTAAAATTGTGTAGCCTTTACTCTTTGGAAGGTAAATCGAACATACCGAAGTAAATTACAATAAGAACGTTCTATTGATACGTTCGAAGAAACCCTTTATATTTGCCTGGATTTATGTATATAGGATGGATGGTTTTTTTTTCAAGGGCCTATTAGATTATATAAGGGGACATGTTTTTGTTGGATAATAGAAGCTAATAGGAAGGAATGTATGTCAATTTTGTGAAGAATTCTCCTTTTTCATAACTTTTACGGACAAGATGATTTACACAATGAAATAGGTACTATTTAGGGATCACAAAGAGTTGTTGTCACCCGTTGTCAAAGGGTCCCTATTACTAGGCCTTTGCCGTCGCTCTGTTTGTCTGTATGACAAAGAGTTGTATCTTCAGACCTGTAATATCTCCAGTTG
Source organism: Amphipoea lucens (assembly GCA_947508005.1). Lineage (NCBI taxonomy): Eukaryota > Metazoa > Arthropoda > Insecta > Lepidoptera > Noctuidae > Amphipoea > Amphipoea lucens. Next base: position 13,286,826 of record OX382374.1, read on the forward strand.
AAAATATGTATTACAGAATTTGCATAAGTATGAGCGCTACTATTATGGCAAATAATAAAAATAAGTATGTAAATTAGGAAAATGAGAAGGAAAAAACTGGTCAAGTGCGAGTCGGACTTGCGCATCAAGGGTTCCGTACAAATTTGTAGGTATGTAACTACAAATTTAAGGTGTTCGGATTTTTTTCCTTTACTTGTGCTACGTGACATTGCTTCTTGCCAAATTTCATGATTCTAGGTCAACAGGAAGTACCCTACAGGTTTTGATTCCCTTGCAAGTGTCAAAATATGCGGCGTATTTTGATATTTTGACTGCGTTGATTTTTTCATTGCCTCAATGGATTATAGCCCTTTTTTTTTTTTTATGGATGGGAAATCATCAAATGACCCCTCCCGCTCTGGGTGGAGCGAAGGGAGTGTCAGACTCTTATTGATATTAATTTCAACTTGACTCCACGCGTTCCTGAGAAAAACGGTCTTGATAGACGGACTACAAAGTGATCTTATAAAGGTCCCGTTTTTCTTTTTGAAGTACGGAACCCTAAAAGAAAAATGTCGTAAAGAAAGTTTTGAGTATGAATGTGGAGGGCTATAAGAAGAGGGGGGGAAGACTAAAGAAACGATGGAGGGACTGTGTGAAAGATGATACGGCTCACAGATATAGATATACCTAGATAACGCAAGTATCACGAACTGTATGAAAACTAGGCGTGCCACGTTTCGACTACCTACTATGACGTCACAAGCTCGCATTTTCTCGCTCACGCTCACCCAGCCAGCAGTACGCAGGACTGAGCGCAAAAGTGGCGGCTTACGATTTTCGAACGTAAGCTGGTGCGATTTTTGGCACGCGAAGTAGTTGCTCTTGCGTTATCTAGGTGTATCTATATCTGTGATACGGCTGGAAATTAGATTTATTACCTTGACGTCGAGGCCTGCCACGTCGAGTCACCGCCACGTCTAAGTGACTACTGAGATGACGACTAATAGAGAAGTAACCGGGTCATTTTTCTAAGCTTGAAAATCATTTTTCTCACTAAATCATTATCCTCAACAATAGTAAAACAAAAAAAATAATATTTCTTTAAATTCTTGTTTATCTGCAGTAAGTCTAATAAAAAACTTGTAAACTGAACATACCTATCAATACTGTTAAAAAATATGAGCGATACACGCAGGTTTTCAAGAATCCACAAAATTTACTCAAAAATTTTCTGGAGATTCACCCAACCTCCAAATAAATTCGTGAGATAGGGGCCGGAGAATGATGAATAAAGAAGAAAGTAAACTTTTATGGTCTCTCTAGCTGTGTCCGCGACTTCGCGTGCATGACAGAAAATGTTTTATTTTTTTTGCGCGGAACCCTAATTCTTTTTCTAAAATAAAAGCAGCTTAAGGTACTCCTTATCACAACAGCTATCTGCCAGTGAAAGTCCCGTCAAAATTGGTTCAGCCGTTTTTGAGATTAGCCGGAAGAAACAGACAGACAGACAGACAAAAATAATAAAAAATGTTATTTTGGTACATCCATATGCATTTAGTAAAAAGCGGTTATTTTAATATTACAAACAGACAGTTCAATCTTATTTATTTGTATAGATTACTAAAGATGTGTGCCCTCAATGCGCAAGTCCAACTCCCACTTGGCCGTTTTCTTTATGTTATTTTTTGATAACTAGTTTTTCGTTTTTTCATAGGTACCTAGTTCACAAGTTTTTTTTTTGTGTCCACTTTTAATTTGCATGTTTTTATGTAAAGTAGGATTAATCATTAGTATGTAGGGGCTTTTAGATTTTAAATGCCTACAACTGAAAACGCCAATTGTTATAAATGTTGGTATTCAATCGTTTTTAAATTACTCTATATTGTTGCCTAAGTGTACAAACATAGGTCGATCGTAAAATTATTTAAATTATCATTGTATTATCACTATAGAGAAGAATTGTTCTTCATAAGAAGCTGTCCTAGTCGGTAAGTTAACCAACGGTGAAGGAAAACATAGTGAGGAAAGCAGCATATCCTAGTATAAAAAAATCGAAGACATATGACATCTACCAACCCACAGATATAGATACACCTAGATAACGCAAGAGCAACTACTTCGCGTGCCAAAAATCGCACCAGCTTACGTTTGAAAATCGTAAGCCGCCACTTTCGCGCTCAGTCCTGCGTACTGCTAGCTGGGTGAGCGTGAGCGAGAGAGCGCGAGCTTGTGACGTCATAGTAGGTAGTCAAAAAGTGGCACGCTTAGTTTTCATACAGTTATATCTATATCTGTGTACCAACCGCATTGGGCCCGCGTGGTAGATTATAGCCCACTCCCTCAGGAGAAGGCCTGTGCCGCAGCAGTGGGATCATTATAGGCTTATTATGCTTTAACAGTCTAAACGAGGAGCCAAAAGACCAAAAATCATCATCATCATCCTACTGCCTTTATCCCAATTTATTTGGGGTCGGTGCAACATGGGTTGTTTTCCATACTACTCTATTGGTTGTCAAATGTTGTTTATAATTTTTCGAAGGGCTGTATTCCACCCAACTAAACAATCAACGGTGATCAATGTCATAGGTTGAAAATAATAAAAAAAAAAAACCGGCCAAGTGCGAGTCGGATTCGCAAACGAAGGGTTCCGTACCACAAGGAAAAGGCACCTATTACAGATCTATTATTAGAAAATAATGGTTCACGGATCATTTTTGAAGACCTATCCATAGATACTCCACACGTATGGGTTTGATGAAAAAAAATGTTTGAGTTTCAGTTCTAAGTATGGGGAACCCCCGAAAATTATTGTTTTTTTTTCTATTTTTGTGTGAAAATCTTAATGCGGTTCGCAGAATACATCTACTTACCAAGTTCCAACAGTATAGTTCTTATAGTTTCGGAAAAAAGTGTCTATGACATACGGACGGACAGACAGACAGACATGACGAATCCATAAGGGTTCCGTTTTTTGCCATTTGGCTACGGAACCCTAAAAATGGGGGAACGTAAATAAGATCAGCAAACGTAAACTCAACGATTTAACTAAACGTTCCAATCTATCCACGTCGTTATGACGTTGTTGGTATTCGACAGGATGCGTTGAGCTGTATTCTGTGTACCCCTCATCGCCCCTGCATCCCTAATAAGGGATGAAAAAATCCCTGTGCATGGGCATATGCCGTTTTGTTATAAGTGCGTTCCAAGTAACGCGTCGTCTTCGCACGTGAATGCACGCCCTATACATACTACTCTAAGAGACTGTCTTTTGTTTTTCAGATTATCATGTCAACACTAGTCCTTATCTTCACCATGACCATCGTCCCTTGCTTCAGTCAACGTCCGTTCTACGCTGGACTCCACAGCATTGGTTATCCAGACATAGTAACTCCTGAAACACTGAACAGCGTACAAGACACTGGATTAATACCAGCACAGCTAAATGGCGACAGGAATATCGCTAACCAATTGGCCAAATTGCCAAGGGATAATCAACCTTTCTTTTTTTTAAATAAGGAGATTATTGCACAACACATGAACAGCGGACAAACTTACCAGCAGAGACCTAGTGGGTTTAATGAGTTTAATCGTGATAAGCCTTATGATAAATAAATATGACTTTAAGAATCTGTAGTTGTAATGTCGCACTATGGAAAATAAAGGTCTGTTTCTGATTAAAAATCCATACTTAACTTTTTTATTTCTGAATATTATGTTCTAAAATTTTGCACATATATAGAATAGTGTATGGCTTCAAATAGAATGTAATTTATTATGATTAAATTTAAAACCATACATTAAAAATAAAACAAATACAAAATTATCAAAAATGTCCAATATTTATTTTTTAACAATGAATACTATTATTTTAATGTTTACGAAAACCAAATATCATATAGTACCTACATCAAAATACAAATCAATTTAAATAATAAAAACATTTTTTTTTTAAACGTGATTAAAATCGAACACAGATTAATTAATTAATTGTAATGATTACTAAATGTTATGTTATTTATACTTGATGAACTTCGGGATCTAAAATTAATTCGTTCACTTTCAAAAGATCTAAGGTGTCTTTATCAAGGTCCTTCACGTTTTTAGTATACGATTTTCTAATGCTGGTACGGATCTGAAGTATAAAGAAGAGTATCGTTTGTAGCGGACCTTGAGCATTTTTTAGCATGATGTAGACGAATTTTTTTATAATCATTATTACGAGATTCTTGTGCATCTTCCGAAAGTTGACCAATAGGAAGTACTGCAATAGTTATTTATGCTACTGTTTTATAATAATGGTGGCCGGCGGGATACGACGTGAATTCGAATAACCTATAAGTTCCTTTTTTAAATTACTGCGCTGTGGTAGTGAAACGTGCGTGCATGACAAGATTCTTTTTTTGAAAACGATTTGCATAATGAAATTTAGTACAACATAATAACACTCGTTTGGATGATATTTTTATAGAGGATTTATATCATGGGGGTAGATAAAAATATGCTTTATGACACTTTCTCCATGAATCAAACCAATTACTGTTTTTCATTAAAAATATATCCTTTTTCCGTGAAGCTTCTGTCCATCGTTTATTAAAAGCGGGAATAATATGTCTTTGAAAATCACTGAGGATGAAACATAAGTTGTCTTCAGATACATGATAATTTTCTTTTAAAACTGTTGATAATGCCTCCAATGATTTTCCTCCTTTGATATACATATCTAACATACATACATAATCAGCCTATAATGTTCCCACTGCTGGGACACAGGCCTCCTCTCTGTGAGAGGGAGCGGGCCGTAATCCACCACGCGGGCCCAGTGCGGGTTGGGAGATGTCACATATCTTCGAATTTTTGGTTCTAGGACATGCCGGTTTCCTCACGATGTTTTTCCTTCACCGTTTTGAGAGCAGTGGTGATGAAATAATTTACACAAAGTAAAGCGCCTGTCAGGGTTCGAACCGGCGAGAGATGTCGTGCGGTGTCCCACAGGGATCGGTTCTGGGGCCGCTCCTGTGGGACATCGGTTACGACTGGGTGCTGCGGGCCGACCTCCCTGATGGCGTCAGCGTGGTTTGCTACGCTGACGACACGCTGGTCCTGGCGCAAGGGAGGTCGCATCAGGCGGCGGCCGACGCGATGACACGCGGGGTTGCGATAGTCGTGGAAAGAATCCGGCGGTTGGGTCTCGAGGTAGCATTGCACAAGTCCGAGGCCATGTCTTTCCATGGGCCTCGGAACGGGCCACCATCGGGATCCCAACTAACGGTGGGAGGGGTTCACATCGGCGTCGAGGCAACGATGAGATACCTGGGTCTCGTCCTCGACAGCCGGTGGAACTTCGTCGAACACTTCCGACGTTTGGCCCCCAAACTGGAAAGGACCGGGGCCGCCTTCAAGCGGCTCCTGCCCAACCTGGGAGGGCCAAACACCTCCTGCCGGAGGCTTTACGCGGGGGTCGTGCGGTCCATGGCCCTATACGGGGCCCCGGTGTGGGCGCGTTCTCTGCGGCGGCGAGCCGCCCACTATCTGAACGCGCCCCAAAAGGTGGTAGCCGCAAGGCTGATCCGGGGGTACCGCACGATCTCGGGCGAGGCGGCAAGCCTCCTTGCCGTACTGCCGCCATGGGATCTGGAGGCGATAGTCCTCGCGCGCCTGTATGAGTGGCGCGCGGAGGCACTGAGCCGGGGGGAAACTCCGCTTCCGCGGCCAATCGCGGCGGAGCGGACAGACCTCCAGCACGATCTCATGGTGGCATGGAAGGAGCGACTTTCGCAACCCAGCGCAGGGCACGCCACGATAGTGGCGATAAGACCCCTCTTTGAGGAGTGGCTAGAGAGGCGTCACGGCGTCCTTACCTATCGCCTGACGCAGGTCCTCACTGGACACGGATGTTTTGGGAGGTTCCTGCACATCATCAGGCGGGAGGAGACGCCCGGGTGTCACCACTGCGAGGATCGCCCAGAGGACACGGTGGAGCATACGGTGGAGGTCTGCCCCGCATGGGCGGAGCACCGCCGTGCCCTCGTAGAGGCGATCGACAGCGGCGGCGACCTCTCGCGTCTGGCCCTGGTTCAAGCCATGGTCCGGGGCGAGAGGGAGTGGGAGGCGGTCACCTCCTTCTGCGAAGCAGTCATGCTAGCGAAGGAGGTGGCGGAACGGCTGAGGGAGAGAGCCTCACACCCCAGCCGCCGCGGGAGACGCTCCGGGCGTCGGGAGCCGCGTGACGACTCCCGGCCACCGTAGGCGCGGGCCTGCGGACGGAGAGTAATGGGTAGCTCACCGTCCGATCAGGACCAGGCCCGTGCCGGACGGCGCGTACGTGTTCCACGCGCGCCTCAAAGAGATGTCAGCATAAAGGAAGGGGCCTGCCAGGGCCGAAGCCTGCCGGGGGTGCGGGATTGTCCGAAAGGGTTACCGCTACCCCGGAACATAAAGGGCTAAGGAAGGAACACGGATGGGTTTTAGTCAGTAAGAGTCTGACACTCCCTTCGCTCCACCCAGAGCGGGAGGGGTCATTTGATGATTTCCCATCCATAAAAAAAAAAAAAAAAAAAGGGGTAAACGTGGGCAACTGTCAAAAGTCTCGATGAACTTTAAAAAAACCTTTTTTCCCCAATTTTATTTTGAAATTATTTTAAGGTAAACGTTAACATAATATTAAATACATATTAGTTGTTTCATATTCTACAAAAGACGAGGTTTCCAGAAATATAATTATAATACATTATACCTTTTCCTGTAATGTATAACAATAAAATCAATTTGAAAGTGATGAAGTAAACGGGCTTAACATGGACGTCCGTCAAAACTATAAAGTTTGTGGTGTTGTAAAAAAATAATTTCATATAATATGTATAATTTTTTTAAAAAAGCCTGCCAGTAGCGACATTGACAATAACCATTTTTAATCAGCAGTTGTTCTACGATTTTCCACAGTGTGTCGTGGCAACTTTAAGGATTGCTTTAGGCTTTTGATGTCGAAAGGTATTGAAAATCTTGACCAAAGATGCTCCGTTTATGATAGGAATACTTTTAGTAAGTAAAACTTACATATATGAATTCGTGCCTTCTTACCATTGGGGTAGACATACAAACTACAGAACGCCATCTGTTTCGATCCTTATGTACTCCTTTTGCTTCGTTTACGTTCATAGATCTGCATCCTATTTGCGTAACACACTATCAATCGGAATCTGAAGCAAATTGCTAATCCATTGCTTTATATGTTCGAAAAATTTGTCTGCTCAACACGTAAATAACGCAATGAATGTTGTTGAACTGTCAAAATGAAACCGATTCCGACTGATAATGTGTTACGCAATTGCCCCGCTGGTCATACACGCACGCCCGTTGCATGTACGGACAGCGTCAGAAAAAAAGAACCCCCTTTGGTAATGAGTCCCTTTTGGTAAGTAACCAAAGGGGGTTCCTTTTCTCTGACGCTATCTGTACTACGCACCTGCCGCTATATTCTGTAAAAATCTCACCGTGATAACTTAGGAACGAAGTGAGCTTAAAACGAGTTGTCAATTGTGTCAATCGCTAGCATCAGGTGGAATGACAGCTCACTTTAAATTCACTTCACCTAAGTTTTCACGGTGACATTTTTACAGAATAGCACGGCTGACCTTTCTAAAAAACATCACCAGTAAGGTTACTATTACACAGGGTGTCCCGTAAGTCGACGTCAAGCCGGAGTCGGGTAATACGCCAAGTCATAATAATTATCAGAAAAATATTCAGGCTCCATGCGTGGCTGCCATTTTGAAAAAAAAAAAAACAAAATGGTGCGAGAGTAGGTATGCCAGGCTCCATATTTTATCTTCATAAGGAGTTATATTGTGATAATTAAGTTTCTTGAACCTCAACACCTTTGTAACGATACGGAAGACAACAAAGTGAAGGGACTGAGCGAGACTGAGATTGGCGACAATTATAATAATAATTATTCATGCAGTAGTAACTATGCAAAGTGACTGTTTATAGTGTATGACCACTTACTATAAAAAGGAACGTTAATTTCTCACTAAGTGTTGACAGAATGATAACAGCCTTGACGTTTGATATAACTGCGTGGAATACGGTACTGGATTTATACAACTCAGGCTCGTTTGCACCACAAATCACTATAATTATTATGCATTTACCAGTCGACAGCGATGCGGATGAATTTTTCGACGCTATATTTTAGTTTTTGTATAGTTTTAGTTAAGTTAGTTTTTAATCTTGTTATTTTTGTTAATTAAGTTTTTAACGCTATTTAAAACATCAATGTCTGTCTCTGCCATATTGAAACGATTGGTAGAAATAGCGCGATGTTTTTTTTTTTTTAATTCGTTTAGCGCTAAAAGGATAGAGTGTTTTGTCTTTTTAGGTTCCGTATCTCAAAAGGAAAAACGGAACCCTTTAAGATCACTTCGTTGTCCGTCTGTCTGTCCGTCAGTCAAGACCCTTTTTCTCAGGAACGCATGGAGTTATCAAGTTGAAATAAATATCAAATTCTCAAGGTTGAAATCCTTTGAAGCAGTGAAAAACTCAAACTTCTAAGTCAACGAAATCAAAAGATACGGGCGTTTATGTTACGAAATCAAAACCTATACTTAGGGTATTTCCCGTTGACCTAGAATCATGAAATTCGGCAAGAAACAATGTCATGGAGCACAATTAAAGGAAAAAATCCGAAAATCGTTTGTAGTTACATTACAAAAAATAAATAATTTTAATCTATCACATTACATGTGAATCCGTTCTCAAGAAAATATCATCAAAAAAGCAAATGAATAATCCTTAAATAAATTATTATTATGAAATTATCTTCTTTATCCAAGTTTCCCGTTTTTTAACCGACGAAAAAAAACGGAGGAGGTTCTCAATTCGACGCGTATATTTTTTTTTTATTTTTTTTATGTATGATCACGCATAACTTTTTACAGAGAAGTCCGATTTTGATAATTCTTTTTTTATTAGAAAGGGTATACCCTGAAGTTGGTCCCATATAAATTTGAAAAAAAAAATTCCAACCCTAAGGGTTAGAAAACAGGGGATGATTGATTGTTCACTCACTGATTGTAATGTATGACCACGCTTAACTTTTTACAGAGTAGTCCGATTTTGATAGTTCTTCTTTTGTTGGATAGGACATACTTCGAAGTTGGTCCCATGTAAATTTGAAAAAAAAAACCTACCCTAAGGGTGGGAAAATAGGGGTGACTTATTGTTCATTCACAGATTTTAATGCTGAGCTGTGTATTACAATTAAAATAAAAGGCCTATCTATGTTGGTATATAAAGCCTGTTTTTTTTAAGTATTACATTATATTATTTAGTATTATATTACACAAAAAATAATAGTTAAAGTAGGATTATATAACAGTTAATGTCTAAAGTAAGGTAGGTATTTTAAAAGTAATCAAACATTAAGCATATAGTAATTAGTAAATTATAGCCTCAAAAAATTATAAAATAAAAACTTTTTAACAAAAAATTAAACCTCCGAAAAAACTGAAAAGCAAAAAATAATAAACTTTTTTTATTTAACCTTAATAAATAAGTTCTTAAACTAATGCAAGTATACCTAAGTAATTTTGAGTCGGCGCCAAACAATCAATGAACAAAGATTACTAAATTACCTTAAATTTAAAGAAATAAGCAACGTGAAATCTATAGCGATAAACTTTAACATTTCAACCAAAAAATGCGCTCTCCGCACGACCACTCGCAACGAATTAATTTGCTTGTTTGGCGCCGACTCTAAATTACTTAGGTATACTTGCATTAGTTTAAGAACTTATTTATTAAGGTTAAATAAAAAAAGTTTATTATTTTTTACTTTTCAGTTTTTTCGGAGGTTTAATTTTTTGTTAAAAAGTTTTTATTCGTAAAAAAGATATTGTTTTGCATGAGAAATTTGTACAATATAAACAATATCTCTGCATTGGCTTATGGTTTTTTGTGGCAATGTTACAGGTACCCTTCCAAATTATTATACAAGGACAATGTTTTGGAATCTGCAGTAGGATGCCAACAAGGTGACCCTCTCGGGCCAGTCATTTTCAGTTTGGCTATTCATCCAATTATACGGAAACTAAATTCAAAATTTAACGTTTGGTATTTAGACGATGGAACGCTAGGAGGTGATGTAGACACTGTTTTGAAAGATCTACAACTCCTCAAACAGGAATTTCAATCTATTGGCTTGGACCTTAACCCTTCAAAATGTGAACTTTACCTTTCTGACGTTACCGACAGACAATTGACTTTAGATAAATTTAATGCAATAGCCCCACAAATCAAAATTTTAGACAAAAGTTCACTGCACCTCCTAGGTTCCCCAATTTTAGAAGACAGTTTTACTCCTTTCATCGACGAAAAAATTAAAAATTTCAATGACATTTCGGACAGACTCTCCAAAATTAATTTACATTCGGCATTCACCCTGATTAGATACTGTTGTTTTGGCCCAAATTTTATGTATTTTCTACGCTCTTCCCCCTTATGGAAGCAGCCACACCTCTTGAACAAAATTGACCAAATTATTCGCAGCACACTAACATCCATTCTAAATGTGGCCTTGGACGACCGAGCGTGGCTTCAAGCCACACTACCCATCCGTTTTGGTGGCCTCGGCGTCCGCAAAATTACCAGTATTAGCTTACCGGCGTTCCTGTCTTCTGTCCACAGCACTGAAAAGTTGACCGGGAAAATTTTAGCTCCCTGCCTGGTTGGCTGTGAAGTGCCGTGCTTGACCGACGCGGTGAACGCCTGGAAAGCGGTTTGCCCAGATACAGATCGGCCCGTAAACCCATCTTCCCAGAGACAGTGGGATGAGCCGCTCTGCAGGTTGGTACGGAATAATCTTATCAATACGTCCACCAATTCTGCTGAGCGTGCCCGCCTGCTGGCTGTGGGTGAGTGGGAGTCGGGGCTGTGGCTTCAAGCACTCCCGTCACCCAACATAGGCACTATGCTGGGTGACACAACCTCTCGGCTCGCTACCAGCCTGCGTTTGGGCGCTCCTTGCGGGGCTCCGCATCGCTGTCAGTGCGGTGAAGCTGTCGACTGCCTTGGACACCATGGCCTATCCTGCAGTAGGAGCGCAGGCCGGATAGCACGGCACGCCAGCATTAATGACATCATCCGTCGTGCTCTTGTCACCGCCGGGGTGCCAGCTGTTTTAGAACCCAACGGCCTGGCACGCGACGATGGAAAGAGACCAGACGGAATGACCATAATGCCCTGGAAGTTAGGCAGACCTTTGGTGTGGGATGCAACATGTGTCGACACCCTTGCGCCATCCCATCTTCCTAGCACGGTGGGCTGTGCTGGGGCGGCTGCTGCAGGTGCAGAAAACCTCAAACGGCGAAAATATTGCAACCTGATTGGGACTTATATGTTCGAGCCGTTTGGGGTTGAAACACTAGGGCCATGGGGTCCGAGTGCCCACTTGGTATTTCGGGATATCGCCAAGCGGTTAGTCGACTCTTCACGTGACCAGAGGGCTGGCCTATATCTTGGTCAAAGAATTAGCATTGCCATACAACGTGGCAATGCTGCCAGCCTTTTGGGCACTGTTCCTGTTGACAGCGATGCGGATGAATTCTTTGATGCCCTATAATGATTGTTTATTTTTTCATATAATTGTACTTACATATTATTATAGTTTATATTTTAGCTTATATTATGTAAATATTTAATTTTTGGAGAAATAAAATGTTTTCAATACATTTCACAAAAATGATTGCTACAAGGATTACATTTATAATAATTTTAATCTATTATCTACTATTTACATAAGTACCTACATATAAAGTACGGAGCGATCGGGGCGCGAGTTGGACTCGAACTTGACCGGTTTTTTTTGTGATGGTTTATCTATAAACTTATCTATTTGTAGTGCAAGCGACAACAAAATAAATGCATATCAGCGCCTGCCTCAGACGTAGAGCAAGTTTTTGTAGGCCATACAAATATTTATTCAAGGCTAGCTGACCCGATAAAAGTTTTCCTGTCAATATGGTCTGAAGTTCATACAAAAATGCACTTACAGCTGTTTTTCTAAAATAAAATTAATATTAAATAATTTCAGCACACCAGAACTTTTTACTCTGACTGTACTTTAAGGTGTGCTCAAGTAGGTACGTAATGTATAAAAACATAACCAATAATATACATATTATGTAGCATTACCAAACGGGTGCGACCCTTCGGGCAGCTGTTCCAATTTTTCTTTCGATAAAAACCTAATTTGAACTATTATATCAGTAACGGTGGAGTTTCTTGCCCATTCTTCTCCATACGAAAACTACTTTTTGGAAGACTTAGCTAGAATCAATTCTATTTAATTGTAACTTTTGGCATTCAAAAGTGCCTTTTATGTGCCTATTTGAAATAAATGCTTTGACTTTGATTATACCCATTTTATAAAACAAAAAAATAGCCAAATCGGCCCAGTGGCAGGGGCGTGTCGCAGTGCATATAATCTGTATTCCCAATGTATTTGCCAAAAATTTAAACAAATGTGAGTTTATGGAAAAATAACTTTAATTCTTACACAATAAAGTTCAGTTTACGCTACAACTTCAAACATTTTTATAAATTTTTAAACGGTGCTAGCCACTCTGAAATCAACTTAATTAACACTGAAATAAAGTTGATATTTCTTTAACTTGAATTATAATAACAACTGGAAACATACATTTGAATAGACCTTACATATGAGTCGCTTTTCTTGTCTGTCTGTGTCACGGCGTAGTTCTTCTTTCAATATAATTCAAGGATTTGTTCTGGAAGGTTAACGTGGATACCACATTAATTATTCAACTTAGACACAATACCCAAATCTCAAAGTTTTCACAAGTCACTCGCACCCGTGCGAAACAGGGTTGGGTCGCTACCGCTGCTAGAGTAGAATCATTTAATTTTCATCATCTACGTCACTCTTGAAGCGTTGACAATTTGCCACAAAACACAAGTTTTGTGTGAACTACCGGGCCATGCATATTTGCCCTCGACAATACGAACACACCATAAATGGATACAAACCCAATATTTGCAGATTTCTGGGAACATTACACAACGATGAGTATTTTGCGTACCTCTGGTAGGTAGGTATTACCGCGTTTAGTCTAGCTGTTTGTATTTCTTGTTTGTGTGTTCACAAACATTGTTGAACAGCCGTCCGCTGTTTTCTGCGATCGCATCATGTGAAATTGTTGTTTACAAGGTTCTGAGAAGATCATGATCATCATTCTATAAACTGTGTATCTACATCAATGACAAAGGTTTGGATGTAGAGACGCCAGCACATCAAGTTAATACAATCTGTCAAATTTCTTTAATAGATTTTCAACTTTATCACTAAATTATTAGGTTCAAAGTTAATTGGGAAAATTTGACGGCTTCGGGTAGCTTGATATTATTATGCTGGCGTCACCTATGTATTACTAGCTTTTGCCCGCGGTATCGCCCGCGTGGAGGTCGGAAAATCGGATTATTCCACTTTGCCCCACCAGTGGGGCGGCCGGTGGGGAAAAGTGGAATAATTCGGAATATACTAAAATCAAAATTATCCCACGGAAAAGTACTAACGAAATAAAAGTATGTGTTACTCCAGGTTATAAACTATCTGTTTGAAAAATTTCATCCAAATCTGTTCAGCCATTTTTGCGTGATTGAGTAACAAATATTTGCATGTTTATTACTCAATCACACAAAAACGGCTAAATATACAAACTTATGATATTAGTAAGCTGTATTAATAAATTAATGCAAATTTCTAGAGATTTGGGCTTCTTGTCAAAATAATGGCTTAAAACCAACTTTTTATTTAAAAAAAAAACTGATCCTTTCCAATCATCTAGGTTCTAGCTGCTGCTGCGGCTGCGGAAACCCTCAACCGGCGTAAGTATAGTAAACCTTATTGGTAATTATATTTTCGAGCCGTTTAGGGTTGAAACCATCGGTCCGAGTGCTCATGGCCGTTTTAAGGAAATTTCGAACCGGCTGGTTGTCACTTCTTGTGACCCAAGGGCTGGCTTTTACCATGGCCAGAGGCTAAGCATTGCCATACAACGAGGTAATGCCGCCAGTCTCTTGGGTACATTACCAGTCGATAGCGATACGGATAAATTTTTCGACGCTATATTTTAATCTGTGAATAGTTTTACGTCAGGATATAATTTTGTTATTTTTATTAATTAATTAGGTATTCATTGTTATTTACTTACATAGCTTAGGTATTATTAAGCTACTAGCTTAAATGTATTTCAAGACTTTTTATCGTAGCCATACTCCCAACTTCTGAACTTACACCTAATTTTCTTCAAGTCTTAGAATGATTATTACGGTCAGCCCAAAACTCAACATCCCGGTTACAACCAGCTCAAGCTGACACAAATAATAGTAGTTAGTTTGTGGTAAACTACAACAGTTGCAAATACAGATTTTAAACTTGTTTAATGCTAACATTTCTGAGCGAATAGATTTCTACTAAAGCCAGAGATTTTAGACCGTCCGCTGCCCGCCCGCGTGCTGTTTTCTATTATCGCGTGCGACGGGAGACCCGTCTCACGCAGCGCTGCTCTATTATAGAAAACAGCAGGCCGCGCGGGCGCCCGCTCCGTGCACTTGCTTAACGCAGAGGACGGTCTATACCCATTTCTGAATTGAGAATTCGAAGATATAACTAGTCAAACTCTACTCTATTACTACTTCTTTTTTTATGGATGGGAAATCATCAAATGACCCCTCCCGCTCTGTGTAGAGCGGAAGGGAGTGTCAGACTCTTACTGACTAAAACCCATCCGTGTTCCTTCCTTAGCCCTTTATGTTCCGGGGTAGCGGTAAACCTTTCGGACAATCCCGCACCCCCGGCAGGCTTCAGCCCTGGCAGGCCCCTTCCTTTATGCTGACATCTCTTTGAGGCGCGCGTGGAACACGTACGCGCCGTCCGACACGGGCCTGGTCCTGATCAGACGGTGAGCTACCCATTACTCTCCGTCCGCAGGCCCGCGCCTATGGTGGCCGGGAGTCGTCACGCGGCTCCCGACGCCCAGAGCGTCTCCCGCGGCGGCTGGGACGTGAGGCTCTCTCCCTCAGCCGTTCCGCTACCTCCTTCGCTGGCATGACTTCTTCGCAGATGGAGGTGACTGCCTCCCACTCCCTCTCGCTACTACTACTGGTTGGCCAATAAATTAAGATATCGGCAAGATCAGTCTAAAGTTTACAATTAGAAATAAACACTGAACAGTTCCTAGAAACACGACCAATACAGTGGTGTCAGTCCAATTCCAGAACATGTAACATTGACATCGCTTGGAGCTGTGCCCAAAACTTTAATAAAGTGACGAGAGCATGGAGTCATAGAATATAAATGTAAAGAAGTGCCTCTTGGTAAGCCTGGTTGTCAGACTTTCGGGATCCTGACTACCTGTAACGACTGTCAAAGATCCACGAATGACAGCCGGGACCAACGGCTTAATGTGCTTTCCGAGGTACGGAGGGGTCGCGGTATGTAAAGAAGATCACCCATCCATAGACCAACCACGGCAAGCGTAGCTTAACCTGATCGATCGATCTGTGCTGCTGTTATCATTTAGCCACGGGCTATCTCACACCAAACCCTATAGAATAAACTGTATTCTAACCCCCTTACTAATAAACGTTGTATTGCATCTGTATAGTTACACAACGCTTTGTCTTCTTCTTTCGAAAGTCAAAAGTCAGTTAGTAGAAACGTATTATATCAATAATACGTTTCTTAGTAAGGGGGTAACAATATTTCTAGTTAGATAACTATTAGAACATAAAATTTATAGTTTGATTACGTTACTAAGGTACTTGTAAAAATCTTCATAAACATTATTAAATTGATTCTCGATGTTCGAGTGGGTCCAGTTGACTAAAGACTAACAGCGAAAAGATTAAGCACGTCCAAATCGTGTTGTAAGGTTTCAAAGATGCTAGATTTCTTTTTTTTATATAGGTAACCCTACAGTCATCGTAGCGACATCTGTGCTAGAACATTGAAACCTCTTCGTCGATCCTGTTTTATCGACCGATCACTGTTAGAACTGAGCTGTCCAGATGAGTTTCACTTCTACACAATTTTCTTAGTCTCTGCCCAAGTATGGGAACGTTCATTAAGGAATCCAATGTTCGTAATAACTTGGGTAGTTTGATAACCAGAATTTGTAAACTAGCACAATAGTAAGGAATTTGGAGGAGAAAGCAAAGTTACTTAGAAACTATAAACACTACAAAACGGAATTGATTCTTCATCATCATTTTCAAACGTCCACTGCTGAACAAAGGCCTCCAAGCACCGCCACTTCAACCGGTTCTGTACTTCTCGCATCCAACGGTTTCTTACGGTCTCCATCAAGGTCATCGGTCCATCTTGTGGGAGGTCTTCTATGGCTACGTCTTCCGGTACGCGGTCGCCACTCCAGAGCCCTTCGGCCATGTCGATTACCTTGGTTCTCCTACGGATATCTTCATTTCTGATTCAATCGTGTAAAGACACTCCAAGCATAGCCCTCTCCATTGCCACTTAGGTGACACAGTACCGAGTCTTGTAATCCATATAAAAAATTCTGAGAGTTTAGCTATTTATCTATTTAGCGACTTTGACTTTGGCTTTGACTTTGACCAACTGCGTAACTTTTTGCTTGATGTCCCTATACTGCCTGGCTTTACACTTTTTCTGTCAACTAGGGATCTAGTTACATTTAAGGGCTTTCATTTCCTTTGTCAGTGTGCCATCAATCATTGACCCAAAATGACGTAATATGGGTCACGTTTGAGCATAACGGGCTCTTTATCGAGGGTGAAGTTATTAAGTTAGCAGAAATATTGATGTATAAAATATCTAGAGAGAGAGAGTTAGATAAAGCCACTACATAAAGTGTAAAACGTTTATTGAGAATGATATTCTCATAGCATAAACTGTACCAAAGTCTATTTCCTGTTTAGTATAATATTCTATCACTTTTAAATTCAATTATTTTTCTGTACACTGTATTTTAATAATTGTTTGCTGCACCGGACGACGTCATTACGTCAGCGCCGGCTGTCGCTGAAAACCAGCGCTGGGGCTCTGTCCTGCACAGAGTCGCAGCATAAAGGATGATTCACGCTACACCGTGTTGCGACCGGGCCGTGCCCCGGCCGGGGCACGGTCAAACATTATGGTATACTTTTTGTATGAAGTGATTCATGCCTGACCGTGGCTCGGCCGTGCGCCGCCGGGGCACGGCGTTGAAATGTCATACTATACTGTTTGACCGTGCCCCGGCCGGGGCACGGCCCGGTCGCAACACGGCGTAGCGTGAATCATCCTTTATGCTGAGCGATAGCCGTTTTGCGTGGATGCGACGCATGTTCCCCCTACCTTTTTATTTTATTTATTGTGTTTATCTTCTTTTTTGCGTCATTTTCACCGCAAATAAACGTATTTTCTTTCTTTATATACCCGTATGACTGATTATTAGGATTAGGCACTAAGACCGCTTTATGATCATAAGCCCTTTCCTAACTATGTCGGGGTCGGCATCCGCTCTAACCGGATGCAGTTGAATACCAGCATTTTACATGGATCGACTGCCTATCTGACTTCCACAACCCATTTACTGGGTTACACGACATCCCTCGTTTAAACTATAGACTTTTTATGGTTCCGTAGCCAAATGGCAAAAAACGGAACCCTTATGGATTCGTCACGTCTGTCTGTCTGTCTGTCTCTCCGTCCGTATGTCACAGCCACATTTTTCCGAAACTATAAGAAGTTTACTGTTGAAACTTGGTAAGTAGATCAAAATTTGAAAAAAACAATAAGTGGGGTATCTATGGATAGGTCTTTAAAAATGATATTGAGGTTTCTAATATCATTTTTTCTAAACTGAATAGTTTGCGCGAGAGACATTTCCAAAGTGGTAAAATGTGTCCTCCCCCTGTAACTTCTAAAAAAAGAGAATGATAAAACTAAAAAAATATATGATGTACATTACCATGTAAACTTCTACCGAAAATTGGTTAGAACGAGATCTAATAAGTAGTTTTTTTTAATACGTCATTAATCGTAAACCGCAATTTCTTGCTGCTACGGAACCTCTCATGGGCGAGTCCGACTCGCACTTGGCCGGTTTTTTGTGTTGTTGTTTGTCTCTGTTGTTGCTGTGAAGATTGCTCTTAGCGATAAGAATAGAATAGAATACTCTTTATTATGTACACCATATACCGCCCATTGTGTCACCCTTTGTAAAAATATCTATATTTATATTTGTAATTTATATGGTGTACATAATAAAGAGTATTCTATTCTATTCTAGATTGGCCGCCATGGCTCAAATACGGTCTGGAGGACTATTATACATAATATACAAAGCTATTGGTAAAACAATAACAACCTTCTAGGACGTTAGTAATACAGCCCTAAAACAAAGTCATAAAACAAAAGTTGTTAGTGTCCCTGTTATATACATTACTAGCAGTGCCCCGCAGTTTCACCCGCATAAGTATCGATCCCGTGGGAATATCGGTATAAAAACTATTCTATGTTCTTTTCCGGGACTCAAACTATGTCTTTACCAAACATCTAAATCGGTTCAGCGGTTTAAGCGTGAAGAGGTAACAGACAGACAGACACGCTTTCGCGTTTATAATATTAGAATGGATATGATCACACATTCACAGACCGATCGATTCATAGTTAAGTATCTACATGGTGCAATTGAATTCATGGGCATCCTTTTAAAGGATCATTGTATTCATCATTTTGAATAGCTTTTGCTATGGGACAAAACCTGAAATCGCGAAAAAAGAATCTGCTCTTCGCTACATTTTGACTAGTTATGTGAACTCATAAATGCAAGGAACAGCTGATTTTTTTCGCGATTTTAGGTTTAGTCCTATGGTAAAAGTTGTTCATAATGATGAGTACAATGACCCCTTAAAAGGATGCTCATGAATTTAATCTCACCCTGTATACAATATAATGAATTGTATTTTATTCCACAAAGCATAAGGATCTGTAAACGAAACAATATTCAAAGAGGAACGA
Organism: Amphipoea lucens; assembly: GCA_947508005.1. Classification (NCBI taxonomy): domain Eukaryota; kingdom Metazoa; phylum Arthropoda; class Insecta; order Lepidoptera; family Noctuidae; genus Amphipoea; species Amphipoea lucens. Next base: position 13,305,868 of record OX382374.1, read on the forward strand.
GTCATAATTAGCCACGACCTCTACCGACCCAGAGACTAGAATCTGTAATGTTGGTATTATTTCCTCAACTAGTAGAGTCTTTATTATCGTATGTTGGAATAATTAACTAGATTAGAAATGCTTACGCCCAACGATCATACACGTTGCATACGCCTGACCGCATTTAAGAGAAGACAGAATCCTAAATGCGTTGTTAAACCTTTAAGAGCCTATACTACCTCAAATGGCTTAGCGTGATCCTCCGTTATGTCGAAAATACTGCACCATTAATTTTGAAATAAATATATGGTAAAGTTGTGGATTAATGCTAAGTCTTATGTTAGACGAAAACACGATTCCATAAAATTTTCTCGATAGAAAATAAATCCAAAGTTACCTCTAACCCGATCAATAAACCGCTGGTATTCAAAAAATACTTCAAATTAGATCATGAAACTTTGCATACTAACTGAACTTACTTTAAAGCAGGTCTTATGTTATTTACTTTTTTATAATTACCATTATTTTCACTGTAAAAAGCAAATACCTAAACTATTGGCGCTGCCTGCCGCCCAGCACCACACTCTGTCTCGCTCTCACTCAGTCCGCGAGCAGTATCGTATGAGCGAGATAAAGAGTGAATTTTAGCTGAGGTAGTATAGGCTCTTAACAGGCACTGTAGAGGATAATTTAGTTTGAAGTTACATTGCAGAATTTCCGTAGTAAGGTATATGAGTACACAGTTGTCTTTAGCTTTCTCCTAGAAAGTAGCATTATATACCGACTACTTAAAAGTACTTAGTTATTTTAATTTAAAACAAGTAAAGCATCAATTAATTAGTAATAATAATGCATCAAACATTCATGTAATTAGCAGTATCATCATTTCGCTGAAAGGGACGCGCCAGAAGATAATTAATCGAATATAAATACAATATAACGTACAGCTGATAATTAATCAATTAATTAAGTATAATGAATGCACCCAGAATATTTTTGGAAGGCGAAACAGCTGTTACAGAATTTTCAGTGATAATGAGCAAATTATTTGTAGGATTATCGAAATCTCATTAAGAATGATGAGAATATTAAGGTGCCACTGGTCGATATTTATTCCATAATAGTTTCAGGAGAGTATTACTCCACTGTTTGACATTGTGCATCTAAAGTTAAACATGATATCGTTATTTAAGCAGTGATTTTTTCATAAAACTCGATTTTCCAAAGCCTTTTTCGAATTTCTCTACGCGCTTTTCCGTTCCGAACGGTGTTTCTGTGCGTGAGAACCAGACGTTGTGCGTGTAGACTAGCGTCTAGCTGCCTATCACTTATAGTATCTCTGTCGGACACAACGCCAGGTGAGACAGCGTGCTTTAGGCCGTGACCACCAGTGAGTTCGAGCTCGCGACTATTTCTACCTTAACGGCCTTTGTTCGTATTGTTGATGTTTTTTCGCTAACTGCCTCGTTGGTCTAATGGTCGCGAGAACTACTGCTGAGCGTGAAGTCCTGGGATTGATTCCAAGGTCCGGCAGTGTTATTCGGACAGGGTTTTTCCATCTTAATAAGAGCGCAGAGTCTGGACTTTTGCCCGGTTGATGGCAATGTGATCGCTCCCTATTAAATGGGACTTAAACATACAAAATGGGTATCATTTAAGCTATCACCAATTTAATTAGTTTTGTGTTTCTTAAATAATAGGGTTTGTCCTCCAAATAGTAGATCTGTCACCAAAATGTAGTCACCAAACAATGCAAGTGACCTAACCAAACCGAACCTCGGGGTGCCCTTCGCTCGCTCTTGCATCCTATGTCGACGGAGCCCCGCTTCGCGGGGCCCCTATTTCTGTGTAAAGGGTTTAAAGTAACCTAACCAAACCGAACCTCGGGGTGCCCTTCGCTCGTTCTTGCATCCTATGTCGACGGAGCCCCGCTATCTGAGAATGAAAATATTTCGTGGCGATAGATCTATTTATTAGGTGATACAAATATTTCGTGGCGATAGATCTATTTATTAGGTGATACAACTTGATGACAAATATAAATTTTGGTGATAGAAAATATAGTTCCCATACAAAATGTGGCTGTACTATGGTACAGTCAACAAAAAAGATGCAGGATCATCGAATATAGTTGAAGTTTAGTAAGAAACCGATGGAAGAAAGATTACGAATATTTCATTTTTCAAATTAAATTTCAGTCTGTCGACTGAAATTTAATTTCGTCGTGGTGGATTATCGGTTGGAGGGACTACAAAATTTCAAAAGATTTTTATAATATAACGCGCTACTTTAAAAAAAATGTTATGCAAAGTCCTATTGCATTTTATCAACACCATATACTTTTATATCCGCGTAATAAAAATTTAATACAAGAATTATTGAGCACAAATATAAATGTGCCAATCTAAAGTAAAACCATTGGTCGCAAAATTTTTCATTACGATACAGAATGTTGCAATAAAAGAAGCCAAGAGTATTTTACGTCACTTTGAGATATATTTTTTAGGGAAAATTTGTTTTTTTTTTTACGCACCTTTGCGTTATATAAATGTCACTTCGGGAAATTTTCCCCTTAAGCCCAACGATAGCCATATTTTTCACAAATTGACCGTATTTATTGGTCCTTACGTCATGTGAATTGATATGAATGACTTTCTGATAATAATATGAGCGAGGTGGTTCTTATGTTTAGGAGAAGTCGAGTTATTGCGTACGATAAGTAATCGGGTGGGTTCTTGGCTAAGTGATAACAGCTGCAGCGGTCGGTTCGTTGATGGGTGATCATCATCTATTACATATTGAGACCCCTCCATGCCTTAGAAAACACGTTATACCGTTGGTCCCAGCAGTCATTCGTTGACCTTTGACGGTCGTTACGGGTATGATTGTGACTGCATGTGAGTAGTAACTTTTAGAGCGAGGCCACACGTTGCGGTGCGGCGCCGCACCGCAATTAGTTCGAGCTAGAGGGTGCCACACGGGCGGTGCGGCACCGCAGTAGAACGCTGTTTACCGTGCTGCGCGCCGCAGCGCATCACCCCTCCCTGCCTCGTTTCGCAGGTCACAAGCGCGGCGCGCCTACGAGCTACGGTGCGACGCCACACGGCGGGCGCAGCGGCGGCCCAACGCATCGTGTGACATGGCATAGTGATTTGTATGTAGGATGACGTTGCGGCACCGCTCCGGCGCCGCACCGTACCGCTAACGCATCGTGTGGCGTCACCCTTACTTTGAGATGGCTTAGCTTTTTGTCCCTCATGAAACAGGTCTCCTAGTTTGAGAAGCAGGGTTTCATTTTTTGTCTATACATTTAAGACTTTTTTTACCTTACACGTATGTATACACAGCCATTCATGTTTAATGTGTGTCTACCACTGTGTTGAATCTGTTTCTATGTATTACTTTAGATAAATAAACAATTATTATTATTAGCGTTGTATGGAGTTCCAGTAGAATGCGAGACTAGCATATTATACTGGTTTTATCACCACTGACATGCAGCCTACTGTACCTTCTAGCGGACACAATCCACACAAAAATCGAAAGGTAAAAAATACACAAACAACATACAATAATACGCTACTGCATAGCTATTCACAACCCTCCGACAGGCTATCGTATCGAAAATGACACATTTCGACGACCGGATTTGCCCTGCCCCCAACAGCAAACAGCTGTCGGAAGAAAAGAAGAGGGTTTTGTGTTTGTGAACAGCGCTTAGAAGACTCCTACGATAACATTGACTGATATTCGATACGGTACGGAAGCGTATCGAGTGGTTGTGAATAGAAAGAAAAGAAAGAAAGAAAATACGTTTATTTGCGGTAAACATGACGCAAAAAAGAAAATAAACACAAAAATAAAAAAAAGGTAGCTATGCTGGAATCATGACATCTCGGGGTGACATCTGCCAACCCACACTGGGCACCGTGGTGGATTACGGCCCACTCCCTCTTACTGAGAGGAGGCCTGTGTCCCAGCAGTGGGAACATTATAGGCTGATTATGTATGCTGGAGTGGTCTTTATTGAAAAGCCTTCCAAATGATTCTGTTAAAAAATTTAGCAGAATCATTGGTTGCGAAAACTGGTTTCTGTACCGCACGGCAGAGAAATCAGCAGCATAATTGTGGTGTGTTATAGCAATATTATGGTGATTCAGTATTGGCTTTCAGATAAGAGTAGTACAGAGACCCAATGGCAATATTATAACTATACATCATAATCAGCCTATAACGTTCCCACTGCTGGGACACAGGCCTCCTCCCTGTGAGAGGGAGTGGACCGTAATCCACCACGCGGTCCCAGTGCGGGTTGGTAGATGTCACATGTCTTCGATTTTTTGGTTCTAGGAAATGCCGGTTTCCTCACGATGTTTTTCCTTCAACGTTTTGAGAGCAGTAGTGATGGAAGAAAATAAGAAAAAGTATTTATTGCAAGTTGTACAGGTGATCACAAACTAAACTAAACACAGTCACAAATAAAAATAACCAAATTAAAAAAAAGTAACAAAAAGAAAAATGAAATAGAAAGTCCTATACGAGGCCAAAAGGCTCCTACCTCAGCATGTTGCTTATTTATTTATTAATAACCGACTTTTATTGACAGTTTGCACCACACATACAAGTTATTGGTCAATATTAGTAATTACACATGTCATACAATCATAAAATTAGGTTTCATCACATAATAAAAAGATGAAATGAAATAAAGTGAAACAAAATTGGTCAAAACTAGATAAAAATTAGATGAAAATTAGGATAAATTGGAATAGAATTATGAATAACATATAAATATTTTATATAAATTTAATTAATATAAATAAATTAATATAAAATTTATTTATTTACTCCAAGGAGATTGTACTGGGAGTGGCAATGGATTCCAGGTAACGAGTCACGAGTGGCAGTGTTCAGGAAACTCAGTTCAGTACTGGCGAAAACATCTGAGGATGCTGCGACATTTAAAAAAATAAATGTTCCGACGCTGGTATTCTGATAGGGCAAAAAATAATTAATACTTTACACAAAGTAAAGCGCCTGTCAGGGTTCGAACCTACAACTCGTAAGTCGCGGTCGGTTCCACTGGGCCACCACTGCTCTCACTAGGTAAGTATTATATCTATATATATAAAAATGAAACCCGTTTTCCGTTGTCACGAGATAACATTAAAAAGGCTGGACCGATTTCGATGAAATTTGGTACAGAGATATTTTGAGTCCCGGGAAAGGACATAGGATAGTTTTTATCCCGATATTCTCACGGGATCGACATTTACGCGGGTGAAACCGCGGGGCGCAGCTAGTAAGTAAATAAAACAGTAAATTTTCAACAGTAACAAACACTTGACAAAACCGCCAAGCAGAATTAATGAAACCCATTAATTATTTTGAAATAATTTTGTTTTGTCAAACAATTAGGGCCCTTAAATGCTGAAGTTCAGGAAATATGGCCCGAATACAAACTGTGAACGCCCATTAAAGCGAATAAGGCGAATAATTTATTCAATCATTAGCACTGCAAATAAAAGGGTTTGTTATGAAACGAGTTTCATTTAATAAGGCTGTAATTGGGACAATGCACTGAAAAAAATAATTTCAGCACATATAAAAGCGATTGTACAATAAAAAGAAATGTTTGTAAAACAGTAAAAGTCAAAACAGTAATTGTTAATGACTGAACATTTACTGATAAAAACAACAAAAAAAAAAAAACTGCCATTATTGTAATGTAAGAAAATTTCAATGGTTTGAACGATATCACCAAATAAATAAAACAGTTAATTTTGTGACCTTTTAGCTACTTAAAACGTTAAAGTTTACTGTCATGACGGTAACATTTATCACAAACGTGGTCGATAATGGCGGCAAAATGTGGTCCGTGTGATTTTCATACAAATTTGCGCCCGCCCATGTGTTGTGGTTGTGGTGTGGTTGTGGTATGGTTGTGGTATAGTTGAGGTACGTGTGAAACAAGCCTATTAACACATATATGTTTCTGCAAACGATTCATAATACCTACCTACTATGACTAATGATGGATTTGTTGGGCACAAATTTTTAAGTCTGAACTAATTTTCAGCATGTCTTAGTACCTAATTAATTAACACTATGTTCGCTTGACACACATGGTGAATATATTACAATAGTCTTTATTATGTCAACCATAAATATTACAGATATAAATGTAGAAATTCTACAAGCGGTGGCACAATGGACGATTTTATTGGTCGACGATATTGGTCACCAGCTACAAATGTCCTACTTGTAACAATTTTAGCTCATGACAAATACCACAGATATAGATACACCTAGATAATGCAAGAGCAACTACTTCGCGTGCCAAAAGTCGCACCAGCTTACGTATAGAAATCGTAAGCCGCCACTTTCGCGCTCAGTCCTGTGTACTGCTGGCTGGGTGAGTTTGAGTGCTGGCGCTATGCCCCGGGGGTGGGCAAGATGGGTGCCGCACGCGGCGGCGGCGACGTCTTTGAATAGATTTGATTTTCCTATCCCTAAATAGTGCAATAGAAGGATTTGGGGGAGACCTTTGCCCAGAAGTGGGACAGTATAGGCTTACAAAAAAATAAATAAATAGTGCTTGTGATGTCATAGTAGTTAGTCAAAAAATGAGACCCTAAGTTTCATACAGATCTTGATACTTGCGTTATTTAGGTCTATCTATATATGTGACTAATACCAATACAGACTGAGGCGAAAGTTCTAAAATGTACGTACAGCTTCCCTGTACGTACAGTATACTGCACGTCACGTTGATAACACTATGACCCTAAGCTGACTGAGAGTTTCAATAGAATACGAATTGTGTATATCGTGAGTTTGAACCCAGAAAGGCAGTTACTTTGTGTATTTAATTTCATCACCTCTGCTCTCAAAACGGTAAAGGAAAGCATCGTGAGGAAACCAGCATGTCTTAGAACCAAAAATTCAAAGACGTGACATCCACCAACCCGCACTGGGCCCGCGTGCTGGATTACAGCCACTCCCTCTTACAAAGAAGAGGTCCGTGTCCCAGCAGTGGGAACGGTATATGCTGATTATGCTGTAACTATTTCGTGTTGTTATTACTTGTTGATTTTGAGTTGGCAAATAAAATTCATGTTTTATACTTAATTTACAATTGTTTTAATTTGATTTACAAACTACTTATAACTAATATTATCGATTAAAAAAATAATAACATAATAAAAATATTTTTATTTAGTAGTAGATAATTTATTTAACTTGTCCTAAATATCAGTCTTTTTTAACATGTAAAGACTATGGGCTACTTATCGCCAAACCAAAAAAAAAAAACGTTGTTTCTACACAATTATTACAAAATTATGGTCTTGGCCGTATTTCAAATAGTAACCAGTATGTAATTGTTATTATTTGACGTACATATGTTACGTTAACCGACCGTTAGAACCAACCGGCCCTATGATGATAAAGGTTAATTGATTACAATAAGTAATTAATACTTTTGCGACGAAATATTAATCAACAATGTAGTAGGTATGCAATAAATGTGATTTTAAATACATTTGAGGTTCGTAACGATCTTTCGTAACGATCCAAATATTCAGCATTCAGTTTAAAAAATTAAAGGATGATGCCACAAAATGTATGGAAGCTGGTGGGCCGCTCCAATAGGAATAAATTATAAAACATTAGAAAGGTATTAAGATTTAGAACAACAAGGAACAAACAAAACAAAGGCCCTTAGAATTAATAAGGGCCTTTGTTTTGATTCCTTGTCCGATCGGAGTAATAGGTACAGGGTGGAAGTTGAGACGAGGCAGTAAGGGAAGCTACCTTCACCGTTGTAGCTACAGAAAAACGTTCGTAGGAGACTGTACATTAACAGATTTTGGAATCGTTCGCTAGAAAAACGTTAATTCTTACATTTTAATTTTAAAATACAAATGATTCAATTTCGTTTAAGGATTCAAATACTCTTCTGAGCAAAGTTAGAGTACTAGAAAACAAATCGCAAAAAACTTTTCCCATACCTAGTAATGTGTTTATTGCTAAAACTGACATGTTTGGCACAGTATAACTCTGAAGGAAAGAATAAAGCGCCATAGTACCTTCTATTCAGTTTAATAATAAAAAAAGCTATCCAACGATGTATACCACATGACTATAGGAGGGGGGTACCAAAATGGGCATCATCCTTTAATATCCTGTCTTGTAGTCACGTTCTGTTTAAATTTCGAAGCAGTCTTACGATTTTGTTTTTAAAATTCTTAAGTTAAAAGTTCTTCGTTTCATTTTATCTTTGGAACTGAATGGAGTTGGAGTTCCTGTTATTATCGATAAAAGTGTTGCTTTTTTGTGGATAAGACTGTGGATTGTTCCTGTTTGCTTCTAGAGCCTTCCAGTTGATAAGCCAGAAAGGTTGCTGGTCAATAGGCAACTTGCTCAGCCTCTGAACAAGTTCCGCATCACCGAGGGCTTCTAGAGGCAGCCTGATTGTAGTCGTGGTGCCGGTTTCATCTCCGAATCTGGAATTTTTAAATTTAAATTTTACTTTTTATAAAAACTTTTTTACAAAAAAAAAACAACCGACTTCAAAAAAAAAACACTACAAAGTGATAAATAACTTTAATTTCGGAAGTCGGTGTCGTTGGTTCCGCATTTTCGTTTTTTGACACCGACTTCCGAAATTGAAGTTATTTATCACTTTGTAGTGTTTTTTTTTTAAGTCGGTTGTTTTTTTTTGTAAAAAAGTTTTTATTTTCCACTTTTAAGTTGTACCTACCCCACAAAAATGTAAACGAAAAGATCGTTAATGTAGACAATATAGATAAATTTTTAGATTTTTGTTGATTTTTCGAAAACTGCTTGTCCGATTTCGATAAAATTTTCATGGGACCATTTGGAAAGTATACCCTTTCCAACAAAAAAAGAATTTTTCAAATCGGTTGGCAAGCGACGGAGTTATGCGCGAACAAACACAAAAAAAAAAAAAAAACATACAAACATCCGAATTGAGAACCTCCTCCTTTTTTAGAAGTCGGTTAAAAATGGTATCAATAGAGATTTTAATTTTTTAAATCGAATTTAAAAGTAAATAAAGTATTGTTACGTCAGCAGCCCACGTTGGTCTACTACTGACAAAAGCCTGATCATTCTATCATTTTCTTTTGGTTATTATTTATATAATGCAGTTCTCTATATCTTCTTCACTTTAGAATATATATGACAAAAAAAATATGCGTGGTCACACATAAAAAATATAGGTATATACGCATATACTTGAGAACCTTCTCCTTTTTTTAGCGGTTAAAAATTGGTTAGATTGAATTTTTAACAGTTAAAAAATATCTAAACGACTATTTCAGTAAGTATAAGATAATTACCTGTTTCCCAGAGGGTCCGGAGTAGCGGTGCTGGGTGGAACATAGGGGAATCCTATGGGTAGCCTGCCTGCGTACGGTGATCTTTGGGCAAGGCAGCTGATGAGGATGGCTGAGAATACTACGATGGTCTTCATTGTGGAGTACTGAAAGGAGTAAAAATTTTGTTAAATTAAGTTTACTTTTTTTTAATTCTTTTTTTTTTTTCATAATTATTAAGGGAGGAAACTTTATAACCGCAATACATATGGCAGTCCCATCATACCTTAATTGCACACTGCTACGAATTAGATTTGGGCCATGAATCTGATTAACAGACTCTTCGCATCATCATAAGTTTACTTTTATAATTAGTAAGTTATCGTTAGTATTTGGGTAGCATTAAGAACCGAATCTACGATGATTGGGAAGTGACTAGCCTTAAGCCTAGCCTAGCCAATGTGATAAAAGATACCTAAGGTCCGACCGCGCCAAATTTGCCAAAGATGTAAACAACAATGGCCGCTCGACTTTGAATAAAATCGATAAACAAGAGTTTTTATTTTAAGTAATGTTAGTTTTCGTCTAAATCTCCGAGCTAACTATAAAACAAACATTACTTAAAATAAATAATCTTGTTTATCGATTTTATTTAATTACGAGCGGCCATTGTTGCTGACATCTTTGGCAAATTTGGCGCGGTCGGACTTTACATGATTATTTATGTATACGATTTTTATTGTAATTTTAGCGACCGCGGTAAAATGGCGCCATTTCGATAACCAAATCAATCACAAGAGCTTTACCAAGAATTTCTTTCCAACACTAAACAAACATGTGACATGCGGTTTATAAATACAAAAAAAAATACCCTGGTAGGTATTTCCCACGAAGAATGAAATACCTAAACTATAGGTACTTCCTATAACAGTAGGTATAGCAAGGTCTGTTGACCACAATTAAACCACAAACTGATAACTAACCTGACCTCTACGTCACCTTCGTATCACAGCGATAAGAGACAGTAGAAACAACTGTTATGAGCATTAAGGAAAACGGAAACTTGTTAGAGAATTTATTATGACATATTTTGTTAAGGTGAATGCGTCGTTGTATGCCGCGAAATTCAATTTTTCTTACGTTTTTTGCAATTTTCAGGTGAGTGTCAGGTTGTATCTTGATCAAAATATGATTCGCGACTATAACAGGTACGTATTTACAGAATTATAATAATTATAATCATTAATACATCTTTCTAGGTTAGATTTCTACCGTTAAGGACAAGTCTCGTATGGATAAGTGTTTATGGTAGAAATCTAACTTAAAGAGATATATTAATGATTTTAATGACTATGATTCTGTAAATACATGTCTATTATAGTCGCGAATCATATTTGGATCAAGATACAACCTGACACTGATCTGCAAATTGCAAAAAACGTAAGAAAATTTAAATTTTGCGGTCTACCATGTCACATTCACCTTAAGTGATTAAGGTGCTGGGGGCGTACAAGTCCGGTAACAAAAGGAGATACGGGATACCCTACTCCCGATTAACTAACTTTTTCGGATGGGCAAAGACACATCGGGAGTAAGGACAACTGTCAAAAATCGTGTTGTCATTCATTCTTATGCCGGGGCCACACCAACGGGAAACGCCGATAATTATCGCGATAAGTTGTGGCTGCACCTACGACCGTCATCGCGATAATTTTATCGGCGTGTGGCCTCGGCATTAGACTGGGCCCCGTAGTAATCTTGTATCCGTAGGTGAGACGGAGTAATTTCGGCCGATCCTACGGATTTTGTGCATAGAGGGTAGACCCCCAGAATACAGATTCGAAAGTAACTGGAGTGTTTAGTTTATCACTGTATTTCCGTGGTTGCAGGATTTTTAGTCGGTTATGAAAAAAAATTGCCGTTCCATACATTTTGACCGCGTAGGTTTTGCACTTTTTTTTTTGAACAGTGGTTTTTTTTTTTTTTTGATAACCGAGGAATATTTCTATAATATTTTATCCAAGATAAAAATTTATATGTGACCACTCCGGAGGCATACCCTATCCATTAAAAAAATAATTTTTCAAATCGATTTATAATTACCGGAGATATCGCGATACATACAAAAACAATGTCGTTTACTTGAATTTTTACCAGTAATTTTGGTTTAAAAACCAAACCACTGAACCGATTTCGATAAAATTTCTGTGGGACCAATCTGAAAGTAACTATATACTTTCAAATAGAAAAAGAATTTTGCAAATCGGCTTATAAATAACAGAGTTCTGAGGTAACATCACTAAAAAAAATATTCAACCGAATTGATCACCTCCTTTTTTTTTGAAGTCGGTTAAAAAGAAGTAAGGATATGGATATAAATTGGCCTCGAAGCTTTGCAGTGCAAATGCGCCTACAACTCATTTCAGATTGACCTCTATGTCAGGTCGTTAAAAAAACTAGAAAATATAGATAGTAAATAAATATACATATATAAGTATTTAAAATGCAGTAGAAACTCACTTTAAATTATTTTTTCTTAAAAAACACGTTATCACAAGAAAAAAGTTGAACTGACTTTAAACAAACTCTAATTTATCACAGCTATAATTTATATTTTATTAATATTTCCGTGTTCACACGGCGAACGTAAACAAACTAATGAATAAAACGACCTCAAACATTTTATATATAAACAAATACTCTTAACTAATAGGTTTACGGAGTAAAAAAGACAGGCTAATTGAGGTTTGTGTGCGTGTGAAAAGGACATCGATATTTTACGACCGGTCTGGGTCTTAATGACGCATGATAGTGCATCGTCGGTTTTATTGCGATATGGGTATTTCCAACTTTGGAGGGTTTTAAGAATAATGTTCTTTAAAGGAAATCGGTGACGTATCTATTGATATTTTCATTGAGGTGTGGTTTTTTTTGAGGGATCTCCTTTAGTTGTCTAGACATAGACTTCTATGAGTCAGCGTTTATTGATATTTATTAATTGGAAAATTAATGTTAATATTGCGTAGTTAATGGGTTATTTTATTGTTGGTCACCGTTCTTCTTATAGATCAATCAATCTGCCTAGCCTTTTCCCAACTATGTTGGGGTCAGCTTCCAGTCTAACCAGATGCAGTTGAATACAAGAATTTTACATGGAGCGACTGCCTATCTGACCTCTACAACCCAAATACTGCGTAATACGATACCCCTTGGTAAGACTGGTTGTCAGACTTTCGGGCTTCTGACGACAAAGATCCAAGAATGACAGCCGGGACCAACGGTTTAACGTGCTTTCCGAGGCACGGAGGGTCTCGATATGTAAAGATAGTCACCCATCCACGGACCAACCGCGGCAAGCGTAGCTTAACCTGTTCGACCGATTCGTACGGCTGTTATTACTTGGCCACGAGCCCCTCTTCTTCTTCTTATAGATAAACTTGTTAACTTAAGTATACCGTTTGCATTCACAGGGTTAATAATTGTCATCTTATTTTTGTTGCAATTGATAAGCTTCTAAGCTTATATTTGTGTAACTCCAACCTGGTAAACTGGGACTACCTCGACGGAACGGCAGTAGGGTGTGCAGCTATGTCGTAAAATTATGCTCCACCGCTAACTAACTAAAACTTTTCGAGGTGCACGAAGAAGCCTAGTGTAGTGGTGTTGCGCAGTTTGATCCGCTAGTTACTCAACTGAACCGAGCGCTCGGTGCATCCTGGACAGTCACACCCAACACTTTATTTGACTGGCCAATTCTTCCCTTGCGGTGGTAGGGCTACCGCTCGCCTGGTTTGGGACCACCCTTCCACCTGAGTCCGGCGTCAAGCAGTCCGCTGTGTTTCGTCGATGCGTGGGAATTCCAGTGCCTTAGGCATCTTCTGGGCACGCTCGTTCCATCATAGACCTCATTCACAGATATAAGACTTACTGACTTTATACAGTAAGAAGAAATGTTTGTAAAACAATAAAAGACATAACATTAAGTTTTAAGAGGCTTACTAGACCTAAGTGTCCTTGAAAAACGCATGCACACATATGCAGAATCGACGCAAACGCCATCTAACGACGACGCCCATCACAATTATGACATAAAGCATACATGAGATTTAGAAGTAACGGTTTTGTGAGATTACGCCCTAGTATTCTAATAGATGGCGCGGAAACGATGTGCAAATAAGTTAAAGATCTAACAAACAAATTATGTAGTTATGTGTGACAACATAATAAATTTTATTCGTTTTGAGTGTGACTTGAAAAACTTAAGGATGTGGGTGATTTTGAAATAAAACTGATTCAATGAAATTTAAAACATTTTTAACCGACTTCAAAAAAGGAGGTTGTGTATTCGACCCGTATGTATGTACCTATGTAATGTATGTATGTGTGTATGTTTGTATATATATTTGTAGATTTTCTAAAAAACTGATGAACCAATTTTGATCATTCTTTCACTAATGTGATCTACCTACATACTTCCAGGAAGGTTTTAGTATATAATACATTAGGTAATTATTCTTATGTAGTATGTCCGAAGTTAATATGCATAAATGTACTGCATCTCCGGCATCTCTATGCGAATTTTGATGATTCTTCAATGCACTAGTGTTAATTGAATTTTTGTGGGGTAGGTACAATTAGAAAGAAAAAAAAACAACCGACTTCAAAAAAAGCACTACAGCGTGATAAATAACTATTAATTTCGGAAGTCGGTGTCAAAAAACGAAAATGCGGAACCAGCGACACCGACTTCCGAAATAAAAGTTATCACTTTGCAGTGTTTTTTTCTAAAACTATGAATTTTGGAAACATCTAAGAAAGTGCAGTCATTTCGAATAAGCTAAGTATTTTCGACTTCACGTGCAACTGTCACAGTGGCGTATGTGGACGACGTGTAGATTTGTATACGAGAGTCCCCGGGTTCGATTCCCAAGGTTACGAAATCGAATTTTCTATTTAAATGTCATTTTGAATTTTTAAATAATTATATCTATTATATATTTTTATAAATAACTAAAAAAAAGTCTACAGGAGAAAGAAAGTCGAAAATATCAACACGGAAGTTAGGTATTTCTAATGCGCAAGTACCTACACGTTTTCTAAGCTATTACATAAATAAAAAAAATTCTGACCTAATGTTTTTATTAACAGACCGCGACTTATTGATAATGGGCATAATGAAATAGGTAACAGTTTCATCTGCAAATTGCGATGAAAATTATCAAAAGCAAGAAATTAGATTTAAAATTGATTTTGTTTATAATAAACTAGCGGCCCGCCCCAGCTTCGCACGGGTGCAATTTTTTTTTCGAATTTCCAAAATTTTGTTTCATACAAACCTTGTCCCGGCAATACCGATCACAACAAAAAAAGAATTAGCGAAATCGGTCCAGCCGTTTTCATGTTATGTCGTGACAACGGAAAACGGGTTTCATTTTTATATATACAGGGTGAAATTGAACACATGCGACAAATCGAAATGGGAGATTGTACTCATTATTATGAACAACTTTTACTATGAGACCGAACCTGAAATCGCGAAAAAAAATCAGCTGTTCCCTACATTTTGACGAGTTATGCGAACATAAAATGCAGGGAACAGCTGATTTTTTTTTCGCGATTTCAGGTTTATGCACATTATCAATAAGTAGCGGGCTGTTAATAAATTTAGGTTTTTTTTATTGTTACAATGGCTTAGAAAACGTGTAGGTACTTACGCATTAGAAGTAACTTCCGTGTTGATATTTTCGACTTTCTTTCTCCTGTGAAAGATAATTACATTGTAGACGTTTTTTTAGTTATTTATAAAAATATATTTAAAATTCAAAATACATTTAAATAAAATTAAATCGATTTCGTATCACTGGGAATCGAACCCGGGGACTCTCGAACACAAACCTGCGCGTCGTCTACATAAGCCAATGTAACGGTTGTGTATGTTGTCGAAAAAACTAAGCTTATGCGTAATAAGTGCATTTTCTTAGACTACCAAAATTCATAGTGAAAAAAAATATTGAGTAATAATAAAATGCTCTTACTTTTTAATTTCGTTCATATGTTCGGCGTTTGTTTTATATGAACGTTTTGTAGTCCTCCTAAGGGAATGTTTCACTTTATTTCCCATATTTACAAATTATATAATTGATAGCAAATTATTTACATGAAATAAAAATATTTACAGAAAGAAGATATGCAAATAGTAATAATAAACAATGAATGTATGTACAAATAAAACGTTACAAAAACAACAATCTTGACGGAAATAATGCGGCGAAAAGAGCGACACGTCCGTATAGTAGGTATCAGGCCTCGGCCGGCATTATCGCTACACGGGGTGACGGGGGTTTACCGTTTACGTACACATGCGCACTTATTATGTTCGGAACTATGAATATGCTATTTACAATAAAACTATTGTTTGAACTAAAAAATTAAATCACTATTATTTTAGTATGTTGCTTGTAGAATGATCTGACAAAAAATCAGAATGATTGTATGTATATTAGTATGGTTTCTATTGTAAAAAGAAAGTTTTTAGAGGTATCTTCATGATTTTTTTCTATCGTACCAAATTAGTTGTATTATGTTTTCAAAACACTATCTATCTAAAAATTCAAAATACATTTAAATAAAATTTAAAAAGAAAGTACGTTTTCGTAACCTTGGGAATCGAACCCGGGGACTCTCGAATACAAATCTACACGCTGTCCACATGCGCCGGTGTGACAGATGTACGCGGAGCCGAAAATGCTTAGCTTATGCGTAACATAATGACTGCACTTTCTTAGATGTTTCCAAAATTCATAGTTTTATTGCAAAAATAAAAATATTCAGTTAAAAATAAAATGCTCATACTTCTTACTTTCGTTCATATTATGTTCGGCTTTTGTTTTATATGAACGTTTTGTAGTCCTCCTTACGGAATGTTTCACTATATTTCCCATTTATTTACAAATTATTACGCTATTTCAACTTTGTTAGGTAGTACGCGGACCGCTGCCGGGAGACACAAGTGAAACGACCGGGAGTTGGGACTAGCCGTACAATAGATGGCGCGCGCCTTGCACCCATACATAACAAACTTAAAAGTATTTTATATTTACACGAAATAAAAATATTTACGGAAAGAAGATATGCAAATAATAATAAACAATGAATTTACAAATAAAACTTAACAAAAACATAACAATCTTGACGAAAATAGTGCGGCGAAAAGAGCGACACGTCCGTATAGCATCAGGCCTCGGCCGGCAGTGTCGCTACACGGGCGTTCACGCACACATGCGCACTTTTTATGTTCGGAACTATGAATATTCGATTTACAAAAAAACTATTGTTTTAAATAAAAAAATAAAACACTATCATTTTAGTATGTTACTTGTAGAATAATCTGACAAAAAATCAGAATGATTGTATGTATATTAGTATGGTTTTTATTGTAAAAAGAAAGTTTTTTAGAGGTATGTTCATGATTTTTTTCTATCGTACCAAATTAGTTGTATTGTGTTTTCAAAACACTATCTATCTAGCATATATCCTGAAGAATATCATATATTTTTCTGATTTTGTTTACTGTAGGCGATCATATACTTTTATTGTTTCGAAAACTACCGTTTTTTTGCGTTTAGGTCCTGTAAGCCCCTTAATGATTGAACATACTATTCACGGAAAAAAAAAAACAAAAAAAAAGGAAAACCACCATTACTGTAATGTAAGTAAATTTTAATGGTTTGAACGATATCACCAAATGAATAAAACAGTTAATTTTGTGACCTTTTAGCTACTTAAAACGTTAAAGTTTACTATCATGTCGGTAACATTTTGCCTTAAGCTTTAACTGTTTTCAGATCAGTAAAAAATACTGTTTTGAACGTTAGGCTCACCGCAAGTGTTTAAATCAGTTAAGATCACATGCATGCATGCACGTGCATTGATCACCACGCCTGCCCAAGATAATGATTTGCAGAACTAAAACTACATAGAAAAAAAAAACTATTAGCTTCTGGACTACATTACCTTAGTTATGTATTTATTCGCTAAGTGAACAATGTATGTTCTTTTTAGAATAAATAAAGAATCTTTAAACCCAAAATGGTTTAGTCAACAAATACGGAAGCAAAAAGTAAGAAAATAAAGCCTGTGTAGCACATAAAACCTCTACCAACGAAAATGTTTATAAAATTGGAAAAATTCGTTGCTAGGATACCGGTAATCGATAAGAGCTATTACTCACTGTTTCCATACGGGTGCATATCAGTTGCGACACCAAGATATTGCTGTCCTTGAAACTGTTGCCGATACCATGATGATGTTGTTAGTTTAACTTACTTAAGAGGACTACTTGACCTAAAGCCCGGTTTTTGTCGGACTGCATAGAAAAGAAAGAGAAGCGTGATGAACTGATGACACAACGCTGGTAATTTATTACAAAATATGAAGCAATTATCTATTTACGAAAAATCTATTGTTTGGACTAAAAATTAAAACACTAGAGTTTTAGTATGTTGCTTGTAGAATAATCTGACAAAAAATCATAATGATTGTATGTATATTAGTATGGTTTTTATTGTAAAAAGAAAGTTTTTAGAGGTATCTTCATGATTTTTTTCTATCGTACCAAATAAGTTGTATAAAGTTTTCAACACACTATCTACCTAGCATATATCCTGAAGAATATTATATATTTTTTTTACTGTAGTCGATCATAATTATACTTTTATTGTTTCTAAAACTTGTGTTTTTGCGATCAGGTCCTGTAAGCCCTTTAAATTAAAGAACCTTACGATATTTTGGTCTTTGGTCTATCATGCACTGAATATTACCCAGTAACTGGGTTGTGGAGGTCAGATATAGGTTGTCGCTCCATGTAAAATACTGGTATTTAGACTGGCTAGGTGCATAGGCCTAAAACCGTGAAAAAAAAATCAGCTGTTCCCAACATTTATGTTCGCATAACTCGTCAAAATGTAGGGAACAGCTGATTTTTTTTTTTACGATTTCATGTTTGGTCCCATACTGAAAGTTGTTCATAATGATGAGTAAAATGGGGGTCATTTTACTCATCATTATGAACAACTTTCAGTAAGAGGAAAACGGTGATTAAAATTTCACCCTGTATACTTAAATATGTCAGGGTGTTCCATAATTTATTAAACCGATGTCTGATTGGCTTATTACAAACGTTATAAAATGATACAGGAGACAGATTTTAATTTTGATAGACATTAATCTTGCTCAGGCACACAGATTTATGGTTTTTAGAATTTTACGTATTGTGATTACGTAATACGAATAAAATGTTGTTTTGCTCCTTTCAGTCTATAATTTATGTAATGTAAACCAAAGCGTTTGCTGCGGGCAAGCGACCAGAGACAAATGGTACGCGTACCATAAAAAGTTACGTGTCCGTACGTCCATCTGTTACAGGGCTGTCCTTTTTTAACCGTACTAGGTAGATGTTAATTATGTACTACGAAACCCTTCACTGCGCGTGGACACTCGGATATCTATGTCCGACACACACTTCGCCAGTTTTGTTTTATGTAATGTCTTTAGTTTGCATGCAGATTACTTCAAGTATTATGTCTATTAATCGAACGTCTGTTTATTTTTATTTGCTTTTAGTTACTACTAACTTCTGCCCGCGACTTAGTTCGCGTGAAATTTCTTATTCCCTCGACCCATCTCGTCGTATTGCATCACTTTCCCGCGTCTCCTGCTCTATCACTTCGTTTCCCCATAGCGCTTTTGCTCGTCTCCTAAGGGTCATAGCGCGACGTTAAATAGCCTATAGCCTTCCTCAAGAATTGGGCTATCAAATGCAAGAAGAATTTTTCAAATCCGACTGGTAGTTCCAGAGATTACCCCCTACATACAAATTTACAAATGTTAGTATAGATATAGACTAGCAGCGCCCCGCTGTTTCACCTGCATAAGTTTCCCGTGGGAACATCGGGATAAAAACTATCTATGTCCTTTCCCGGGACTCAAACTATCTCTATACCAAATTTCATCTAAATCGGTTCAGTGGTTTAAGCGTGAAGAGGTAACAGACAGACAGACAAACAAACACACTTTCGCATATATAATATTATTACTAGCTGCGCCCCGCGGTTTTACCCGCATAAGTCCCGATCCCGTGGGAATATCGGGATAAAAAGTATCCTATGTCCTTTTCCGGGACTCAAGCTATCTCTATACCAAATTTCATCAAAATTGGTCCAGCCGTTTGAGCGTGAAGAAGTAACAAACATATAAACACACACACACACACACTCACAAACTTTCGCCTTTATAATATTATAGTGTGATATAGTATGGATAGGCGAGCGCCTCCACAACTCCCACAATTATAATATTTTATATATTTTAATTATTCATTATTAGTACGATTATTGAGTCCTAATCCTATTAATATTATAAATGTGGAAGTTTGTATGTTTAGATATTTGTTACTCAATCAGACAAAAATGTCTGAACGAATTTGGATGAAATTTGGCACACAGATAGTAATTTATAACCTGCCGATACTACGTTCCCGTCGGATACTTACCGATCTCCACGCGGGCGAAGCCATGGGAAAAAGCTAGTAAGTACAGACGCCGAAACTGTAAAATGTTCCCAATCAATCTTGAACCTTATGCTTTAGCGATAAAGTTGAAAATCTATTAAAGATTGTGGTAGCTATGTGCTGGCGTCTGTACGTAAACGGTGAATGCACAATGCAAGATACCTTATAAGACCGCATTTAAAAAAATATTCCAATGTTTTCGAAATCACCTTGTGTTTTTCCACTAGAACAATTTAAGAAGATCTTCGTACAGGAAAAATGCGTTATAATTCAATCTTTGTCAACAACAATAGTTACCTAGTGGGAAAAACCAAGGCCCCGTACATTATTTCTCAACTCTTCTATACCACAATGACCTCAACATTTAAATCCACTAGCACAAATAATATGTAAAGCAGTATTCTTCCAAGAAAAACTCTTGTTTTGGTGGAATCTATTCAGAAATAACGATCTAGTACTTAAAGGATTCGTTATAGTCCCCTATTTCGAATAAATAAGGATATCAAAATCAGCCAATAATATTCCCACTGCTAGGACACAAGCTTCCTCTCAGTGAGGGGGTCGGCGGGGTGGGCCGTAATCTACCTCTATCTATGCGGGTTCGATGTCATATTATTATTTCTTCGATTTTCTTTTGTTTTGGTTCTAGTCGATGTCCCTGCCACCCTGTAGAGCAGGGATGGCGAACCTTTATACATATACGTGTCATTTTTTTTAAGAAAAAATATTGAATGTGTCCATGACGTGCCATCAAACAATCTTGACTTATTAGAAAAAAAAAATATTCACAATAATATTCTTTAATTCCAGCAATATTCTTGCACAATAATGCGTTTAATATTATACAGTAATGTTAATAACAGTTTTATTTTTTATTTATTTAACGGCAATTCTGTACCGTCATCATTAGGAGGGTCCATCTTGCGTGGGTATATGGGCAGGTAAGGTCAAGAATAAAGGCGGAATATGATTCTCACACACTTTTTTAATCAATCCAAATCGTTTAACACTTGTATAAACGTAATTTGACGCAGACTAAAGGCGATTCAATCTCTGTCGTGCTCCATTGAAAAAGTGCGTCACCAGAGGGGCAATCCTCGTAATTTTAAGAACGCGTTCACAGTCTGATCTCAGTCTCGATCTGTCAAAAATACCTTACCTTTAATTTCCCTACATTTTGACAAGTTTTTGACATTTCTTTGTCACCGAGATGAGACTGTGACTAGATTTTGAACGTTTTAAATTACGAGAATTGGCCTTCGGATGGTTGCCCGTTTGACGTTCCGCTAGAATGACAATATTTAATCTGTCATTCTCGTCTAGAAATTGAAGGTGGCGCTACCGTCGCGCCGTCATATTTAATTGAAAGAAAAAATTAGTGCAACTTTGACTTAGGTATGTACCTACCTAAATTCCTAAAAAAACCGGCCAAGAGCGTGTCGGGCCACGCTCAGTGTAGGCTTCCGTAGTTTCCCGTCCGTCACAATAAGTGTTCCCACGTACAATTCGATAGAATACCCGACCCAATGTAATAAGTACCTACAGCGCCATCTCTCGGGGAATTGGGTTACTAATTAGTACATAGACGTGCCAGAAGTTTTCGGTGGTAATTTTGGATTGCGAGAACCAATTTTAATCATTCTTTTTTTGTTTGAAAAAAGATACGTTCAGGATAATAAAATATGTAAAAGAAGTTAAAAAAAAATGCTTGCATATACGATTATACTACAAACTTAGTCCAGAAATGATTTTGTACAACTTTTGTCTTTTTTGTACAAAAACTGTTGTTTCTATCAAGTTCAAAATAATTTTCCTAGAAAGTCCTTATAAAGTTCTACTTTTCAGATTTTTTTCATATTTTCTAAACTTATGGTTCAAAAGTTAGAGGGGGGGGGACACATTGTTTTTTACTTTTGGAGCGATTATTTCCGAAATTATTGACATTATCAAAAAATGATTTTAGTAAACCCATATTCATTTTTAAATACCTTTCCAACAATATATCACACGTTAGGGTTGAAATTAAAAAAAAAATCACTTCCCACTTTACATATAGGGGGGCTACCCTAATAATACATTTTTTTCCAATTTTTATTTTACCACTTTGTCGGCGTGATTGATATACATATTGGTACCAAATTTCAGCTTTCTAGTGCTAACGGTCACAGAGATTAAGCGAGGACGGACAGACGGACGGACGGACGGACGGACGGACAGACAGAAATGGCGAAACTATAAGGGTTCCTAGTTGACTACGGAACCCTAAAAATGATGTCTTGTTCAAATTATTTTGTTATGTGCCACCAATGGCACGCGTTCCATTGGTTCGCCATCTCTGCTGTAGAGTATCTACTCTAAGGGAAGATCGGGCAAGAAACTCCATAAGAATTACATAACATAACAGGGCTGCATTCTTTAGGTTGGTTAGACAGAGTTGTTTTTTCCTCAGTGAACACACTAATATTAAATTATACCGGGTGACTTTTCAGGAGGAAACTAGATGAACGTTTTTTTTTCTGTGATAATAATATTAGTCAATGCTAATTGTGAACCTGTTTTATAGTATACCCACATTTCCCTAGTTATATTTAACAAGAAGAATATTGAATAAGTCCTTATTCATGATTTGCTACGTAATTAATTATTAACCCCCTTGCTAATGAACGTATTATATCAGATGAATAGTTACACACCGATTTCTCTCCTTCAGTCGTCAGTAATTTGACTTTCAAAAGAAGACAAAGCGTTGTGTAACTATACAGATGCTATACAACGTTTATTAGAAAGGGGGTAGGTCTATAATGTGGGTAGATATAAGTTATCAATATCCTGTGTCATTGATAAATATATTCCGTGAATTATCATGTTGTGGTTTTCCGGTATTGACAATGGTTAGATATACAAAACATATACTTACAGGGTTATTGGAAAAACACCAAAAACCTCTTAAGATGTCATTGTACTCATCATTATGAACAACTTTTACTATGGGACCAAACCTGAAATCGCGAAAAAAAAATCAGCTGTTCCCTACGGAACAGCTCATTTTTTTTTTCGCGTTTCGCGTTTCGTTTCACATTTATAAATGTAGGGAACAGCTGATGTATTTTTTTCGCGTTTCGCGTTTCGTTTCGCATTTATAAACGTAGGGAACAGCTAATTTTTTTTTTTTTGTTTTCCTTCTTAGTTAGTTTTAATCATGATCTGGCAGTTTGAGTAATTTACGCGGCCTACCCAAATGTCCTTTTTTTGGTATTGTTCGTCGAATCGTTGAGCTCCTCAACTTCCGAGTTGACCTGCACGATTTTTGACAAATGCGTGCACTGACTGGACGGGTCCGCTCAATTTGTGTGGTTCTTTCCTCAAAAGACCATTTCAGACACCAATCTACATGGTCTTCACATGATCTGACCAAGATTTTGTCTGGACTTTAAAAGAGACTGTGACCCGGCCTTCCTTCTCAAAATAGTCAGATAGGAAACGCCGACCTCATCTAGCTTAAAAAAATATATGATTGACGTGTAAAAGTGAAAAAGAAAAACAAACCTACTTACAGAAAAGAAATCATTTATCATTTACACTATTGCGAATAAGTGATATATTATAAAATATACCTACTAAATTGCTTTTACATTCGTACTAATCAAAATGACACAGATGATGAGAAAGTGGCAGCACTTAGTTATAAAGAGAGTAATAATAATGAACACTTCATTTTAATGAACAAAGTTCAAGAGACTATAACGACCAAAATCCTACGCCTTTTCAAACTATTGTCAACATTAAAGCGCTTTTCTCACAAAAGTAAAGACTAAATATTTGGTTCAAAGACTTTCAAACTTCTCGGCCTTTAATCTTTCAAAGAGCACATCCAATAATTGACTGTGACTTGTGAGTGGACGTCGTCTGAAGCACAAAAGAGCATCGGATCATAGTCTCTTTGACGGAATTTTAAAACTATAGTTTTTTTTTTTTTTAAATGAAGGAAGCAGTTTTATTTTTTTTTAGTTTATTTTTCAGTAGTTAAGTGGCTGCGAGTGATTCAATAACAAGTAATGACGGCAATACGTTTTGGTCCATCTATCTACACTCAATAAAATTGAAATGTCTGTAATGTCAAAATTACAGTTTTTTTACTATATTCACATGAAAGTAGGTAGGTATATGCGGTACATAATAGCAAAAAATCATAATTTTTTAAATTTTGTCTGTCTGTTTGTTTGAAATCGCTAATGTTAATAGGCTACTTTTTATTCCGGTAGCACGTTCCCGTGGGATAATCTCCGACATCCACGCGAGCGTACCCACGGGCAGCAGCTAGTTCTTAATAAAACTAAGGGGCCGTCTCCACGAGCGACAGAATCGCGGAGATGTGCCATCAAATTTTCGCCGCGATGATATCGCCGTTTGGGGACACGTTCTAAGAGAGTGTATAGAAATACGTGCCACGAGTCGACGAAAATATCACCGCGATTCTCTCGCTCGTGGAGACGGCCCCTAAGCGGCAAATTATTTTTTTCCCTGTTTTTGACAAACTTGTTATAGAAAGGTACCTAATATGGACATAACATTGTAAGAATTTTTTGTAGAAAGTACTACTGACTGAAGCCATATTAGTACACGTCCATTTTGTTCACCGGACTTCAGTGTTGTTTAGGTTGCTGATGAGTTGCTGTACAAGTGAGGGAATATGGTCCGTTTTCTCGGAGAAAAAAACGAGCAAGCGGAATAAGAGTAGTGGTGGCCCATTGGTAACGGCTGCGAATTATGAGTCGTAGGTCGTAGGTTCGAACCCTGATAGGCGCATTACTTTGTGTAATTTAGTGAGTAGAAAGGTAATGCTCTTGAATAAACCGTAAAAAATGACTTGTGCATCAACTCATGTTAAGTTCAGCACCTCAATTACGTAACAAATTTATAATCACAACAAAAAGGATTTTGACATAAATTCCTAATCCATTGCTTCATATATTTGAAAAATCCGTCTGCTCTCAACGTGAATGAATATTATCAAACTGTCAAAATGAATCACATTGCCGTTGTAAGTTATGCAAATACCCCGCTGGTTAATTTATGTGATAGGCATTTTCTTACAAATCTGTTTTTTATTTGTCTGGTAAATTACCTACTTATTTCTTGACCGTTGCGAAACAGGTGAACTAAACACAATAGGTAAACTTTGTGTTCACCAACATTTAAATCAACTGATTATATTATATCTATTTAATTCGTTCTATATTTAAAATTTCTTTTATAATTTAAACATTTGGTTTATGTCAACCCGACATAAACCAACTGTTTAAATACCGAATTGAATCGATTGGCTTTCTCGTAGTTAAAATTGGAACAACGTTCCTTAACACACAAAACAATAGTCTAGTGGCGATCAAAATATTACACTTTTTAGGCTTTTGTGCCCAAAGCGCGCTAACGGGCCGCCCATTGTATATTTTGTAGTGTTTGATGTGTTTATTTCATGTTATGTATTTTTGTGGTGTACAATAAAGTATACATACATACATAACATACATAATCAGCCTATAACGTTCCCACTGCTGGGACACAGGCCTCCTCTCTGTGAGAGGGAGCGGCCCACTCCAATAAAGTATATATAAATATAAATATAAACGGGACCCTATTACTAAGCCTCCGCAGTCCGTTCATCCGTACGTCCTTCAATCCGTCCATCCGTCTTTACGACCGTCCATCCGTCCGTTCATCCGTATACGTCCGTCCCGTCTGTCTGTCAGCGAGCTGTATCTCATGAACCGTATAAGGAAGACAGTTAAAATTTTCACAAATTGTGTATTTCTTTTGTCGCTATAACAACAAATATTAAAAATCAAGTTAAAGAGGGATTTATACAAGAAACGTGATTTTTAACCGTGTGGTTTTTCGATCTTGCTCTTTTTTGCCAAGCGTGTAAAAGCGACAGGAACTTCGACCCAACAAAATGTCCCACGACAACTCTCGACTTTTATGTTTACATTCTACTAACAAAATTTAAATGGCCATGAACAAGGATTTCTAACTTCATTTATCAGCTTCTGTTGATAAATAAAGTTAGAAATCCTTCAAAATGACACAGTTTTAATACGGCAATAGAATTAACACGAAGAAGTTTTGACAGGCCATTTAAATATTTCTGGCACTTTTAGGCCAGTTTTGTTAATTAAATCTCCTTGTTCTTAATTGTATTCTGATTTATTGAGAATTGTATTCTGAGTCAATCGTCGAATCCGACTTGGCTAGGCCCTTTAGGCGCGATCGGCAGCGTTCGAAAAGCTACGCAATATCTTCTCGTCCCACATACCGCAGTGTCTCAAGACGAAAGTCTTTGACCAGTGCTTGTTGCTTGTGAAACGTGTTAGCTTACAATGGGCCTTATTAGAAGGCTGAAAGCCACCCAAAGGGCAACAGAGAGGGCTATGCTAAGAGTTTCCCTACGTTATCGAATCAGAAATGAAGATATCCGTAGGAGATCCAAGGTAACCGACATAACCTGGAAAATTACCAAACTTAAGTGGCAGTGGGCAGGGCACATTGGTCACCACATCAATCAGACTCTAACTCAAAGCATTTATTTCAAATAAACCAATTACAGACACTTTTGAACTGTCAAGGGGTTGGTCAGTTAGAAAGATGAAGCTACTTACCCATTCCGAAGCGTAGTAGGTACATATCTATGGAGAAGAACGGGCAAAAAACTCCACGGACACTCTTTTAAATCATAAAATTGTTACAAAATATTGGTTACTTCATTCATGTTGAAATTATACAAGTGAAAACGATGTAGAAATATCACAAACTCAACAATCTATCTATCTGCAAACGTAATCACTGCTTGCCCACATTTTGTTGCTGCGATATGGTCACCCAGGTGGAGAAACTAGGTGAAGCACGGGTCCGTCCCCTTCTGGATGTGTGAATGTGTCCTAAGTTTTTTATTTATAAGCATGTTGTAACTGCTTAAAACCTGGTGATTATTATTATTACTAAATATCCTTTGTAAATATCTGACCACCCACCAACCAGCATTGGGACCGCGTGGTGGATTATGGCCCACTCTCTGTCACAGAAAGAGGAGGCCTTTGTCCCAGCAGTTGGAACATTATAGGCTGATTATGCTAAATATCTGTATAAATGTACCTGATATTCTTTGCAGAACCCATACATAATGTTAGGGAAATTTTTCCGTGTTAAGTATAAAAGAGTTTGGGATTATAATAGAATTCTTTGTTACCCGACTCTGGGGCGTGTGAAAAGGAAGTGTGTGTTATAAACCAACGTTTATTATTCGTCGTAATCAGCCTATAATGTTCCCACTGCTGGGACACAGGCCTCCTCTCTGTGAGAGGGAGTGGGCCGCAATCCACCACGCGGGCCCAGTGCGGGTTGGTAGATGTCACATGTCTTCGAATTTTTGGTTCTAGGACATGCCGGTTTCCTCACGATGTTTTCCTTCACCGTTTTGAGAGCAGTGGTGATGAAATAATTTACACAAAGTAAAGCGCGTGTCTGGGTTCGAACCTACGACCGACAACTCGTAAGTCGCGGCCGATACCACTGGGCCACCACTGCTCTTACGTTACGTTTATTATGTTCCATTATAATGTTAAGGAAATGCATCATTGTGGAAGGAAAATGTTTTGACGTCTCTGGCCAAAACGTAGGTCACCCCTGCCTTGAATATATTGTGTAAGTAGGTACCTGAAACTCAATCCCCGTAATTAAAAAGTTCAAAATCTAGTCGCAATTTCATCTCACCGACAATCAATGTCAAAAATTTGACAAAAATGTATGTTACACTTTTCAAGTCACGTAACACACTCGGTAAAAAATACCTCGAATTTTCCTACATTTTTGTCAAATTGGTTGCCGCTGAGATGAATTTGCAACTAGATTTTGAAAGTTTTTAATTACGGGAATTGACTTTCAGGTACTTACACATATTCAAGGCACGGGTGACCTACATTTTGGCCAGAGACGTCAAAACATTTTCCTTCCACAATAATTAACATGACATCATCGTAGAAGAGTTAAAACAACAAAGTAAGTTAGTTGTGTCAATCAAGCAACTTGATCAACTTGATTGCTGCAAACAGGTTTTGTGATAACTCCAATCAAGATCCCGTTTCAAATCTCAATCAAATAAAAGTAGTAGCTGTGATCATTGTGCTTGATAGGCTCATATGCAAATAAGTTACTTAGTCAATCTAAACGAAATCTTTTGGCAACTACTTTTTTTTTCAGTGCAGAGGTAAAAAAAATACAATTTGACCGCGTAGGTACTTTTGTAGGAAAACATCATTTTTTTTTTAATAACCTATGTAAAGTTTCAGCTTTCCTGCCACCAGGTAAGGTATGCTGAATATTGCGGTTCTTTGAGCGATTTGGTTGTTAATCTGGTGACCAGAAAAGGACATCAACGGTTAGCTCTAGATAAACTCAAAATTTTGGTATCGTGCACATGGAAGAACCAATCTGGAGTATGAGCTCTAAAATAACAATGAAATGGAAAAAATTAGAAGTGTTTTTTCAGTCTTTAATAGCCTTTTAAAACATTTTAAGCATTACACTTGGTTCAACTAAAAACTTTAGCTCAAACCTTAAAATAATTATCTAAATTCTAAACTAATATTATAAAGAGAAAATATTAGATATTTTGTATGTTTGTTTATGAGACTTTTACGTTAAAACGGCTGAACGGATTTTGGCACATGGGTAGACTATGACTTGGATCAGGATATAAGATACTTTTTATCCTGATATTTCAACGGGATCGAGACATATACGGGTGACACCGTAAGGCACAGCTAGTCGTTAATAATGCTCAAATTAAACGAATTTCAAATTAATTTAATAGAGCAAAATTTTAAACAATTATTACCAACGAAAATCCTTCAAAACTTTAGAGCAAAAGCTAGAAGTTTGTTGAAATGTAACAAAAGGTACCTATTGTACGAAAACTTCGTTTCAACGCAACTTAAGTATTGTTCATTTTGTATTGTACCATGTAGTAGCTTTTAGCGTCGGTAATCGGTCTGGGTGAACACTTAGGCTTAGCTGGACTGTGCAGTCTGTGGCTTTTTGTTAAGGCAACTACATGACCTAAAACGCGGTCTTTGTTGGACTGCATAGAAAAGAAAGGGAAGCGCGATGACACAACGCTGGTAATTTGTTGCAAAATATGAAGCAATTATCTATTTACAAAAAAAATATTGTTTGGACTAAAAAATTAAAACACTAGAGCTTTAATATGTTGCTTGTAGAATAATCTGACAAAAAATCATAATGATTGTATGTATATTAGTATGGTTTTTATTGTAAAAATAAATATTTTAGAGGTATCTTCACGATTTTTTTCTATCGTATCAAATTAATTGTATTATGTTTTCAACACACTACCTACCTGGCATATATCTTGAAGAATATCATATATTTTTTTTATTTTGTTTATGTAGTAGATCATATAGTACTTTATTGTTTCTAAAACTTGCGTTTTTTGTAAATCCAAACTGCGTTGTGTGATCATGGATCTGCTTTCTGGCCCAGCCGTGCGATTCTGTAACCGTCTCACCGTGAAAACTTAGGCGAAGTGAGCGTGGAGTGAGCTGTCAGTGTCATCCCACCTGATACTAGGGATTGACCAAGCATACATTTACAATCATAATCGAGATTTTAATAATAGATTTTATGCTAAGTCTATTGATCATTTTATACATTTTCAAAGCTAGTATTTTAGTGGTCAAAACGTTAATATTTCGTGGGGTTTTACATTAAAATAGCAAAACAGAAACTTAGCCAGAAACTCAATGTTGTTTTTTTTTTCTTTTTTTCCTAGACTGACTATTCTCCATTTGTTTAGGTAATTAAATAAAGGTAAACAAAAAAACCACGTGACTTAGTTAACCGACTAAACGTAATACCACTCACTTCACTTGTCATGCTATGTCACAGTTGTACTCTTCAATTTAGCAACATTATTAACGAATTATAACGTTGCTAAATTGAAGAGTACAACTGTGACGTAGCATGACAACTGAATAGACTGGTATTACGTTTAGTTGGTTAACCACGGCACGTGGTTTTTTTTGTTTACCTTTATTTAATTACCTAAACAAATGGAGTATAGTCAATACAGCCTGAGGCGCGAGCGCGTCACGCAAGTGTTCACTTCACCCGAATCACGACATTAAATGTCGAGAATCGGGTGAAGTGAACACTTCACGTCGCGCTTGCGCGTTAGTCACTGTCATTATCACATAGAAGATTATTTTGATGTGGATTGCGTGAAGTGTTCACTTCACCTGATTCACGACATTTAATGTCGTGAATCGAGTGAAGTGAACACTTCACGCCGCGCTTGCGCGTTAGTCACTGTCATTATCACATTGTAGATTATTTTGATGTGGATTGCGTGAAGTGCTTGCGCGTTAGGCGCTGTCATTAATATTAAATTCAGTTTTTATTTATTTATTTCTATAATTGACGACCATGGTCGTAAGCCTGTTCGTAATCGAGTTCAGAAATTAGTTCCTATTTATTTCAACGCTTTTAGATATTATGTCTAAATCCAACCGTGTTTGTACATTTAAAAAGTCAGTTGTGTGCATTTTGTTTTCAACAATTAACCAGATTTTGTATTAACTAGTTACAGACTACTTATTTAACCTGTAACGCGTGCAAATATAACATTATTGTAGATAGATACTAAATAACTAAGATCCGTATTTTTGATGCACGGTCAAGCGGCGCGCGTCGCCCATGATTGGCGACATAGGATAACTTAAAATAAAAACACAAAAGTATAGGCACACAAAAGCAAGTGAATTTTATTAATCTGATATATTCTACCTTTCAGCAGATGAGCCTTGTCGACCCTGCAGTTGCTAAGTCATTAAAGGGACAGAAGACAATAAAAGAACACTGCCTCTATTTGATTTGATCACATCGCTCCCGGCTGTGTCATGCGTGGCGGTCTGAGGCAAGTATTCATTATTTCACACACTATTTTTGATAAACACAATAGGGAACAAATAAATTGGGACACAGACAGGCACGGAGCATGGAATTAAGAAATGTAGAAACTCGTTGTGCTCTAAATATATAGTAATAATATTGGCCCATTCAATTGATTTTATTTGATCAGACGCTGTTCTTAATAAATCATACCGCTATTCTTATTGAAAGTAAATACATTAGCTGCAGATGTGCTGATGTGTAGGAATTAAATAAATCAAATACTTAGTAACAAATTATTACCATTATTTCCAGCTTTTCGCAGTGAGGGTGCAGCCGACACACATCCTATGTCCCTCCGTTCCCGGCATTAAGAAGTTGCATCTCAGGAAGCAGCCGACTCAGTAGAAAAAATGTATTAGCAATTTTTTTTAATGTGATACAAATTAAAAAATGTAATATATTTATTTATATACACACTAAATACATAATAAAGTAAACTACATAAAGATAGAGGAACTGCTTTCATCATTTACTTAGTAATTTCTTTCAGCAGATCTGCGACAGGAGAGTTGGCTGAGAAACGTAGACACAGTGTGTAAACAGTATACAGTAAAACTAAAATTAGACAGCCCAAAACATGCGTATACATGAATAATGCAATTTGTGTGTCCTAACAGCAATCGTCACTAGATTAATAATATGCCTAAATATTTATGGTATAAGGTTTGTATATTGTACGTGTAGTTTACCTAGAGATGATATAAAAAAAACCTATATGTGCTTTTACGTATTATGTACTTATGAAAACGAACATTACACCAATCACTGAATACTTGCTTAGCACGATTTCTTATATTATATATGCTGGGGAGTTTGTTCCGCCACTTCTTCTCCCCAGCGAAAGCACTAGGAAGTGGCGAAGGGCGGGCGTTTTGGGGGACTGTTTTTTGTAATTTTGACGTTCGAAAAGTGCTGATTCTCAGCCTAGTTTGAATAAATGACTTTTGATTTTGATTTTGATTTTGATTTATATTATCTGAAATGTAGGCTGACTAAATTGACTTTTTCGATGTACAAAAACAGTTGGATTTAGACATTAAAATCTCTAACAGCATTAAATAATTAGGAACTAATTATTGTCACTGTACTCGAATACGTACAGGCTTATGTACATTCTACATCAAGGAATATACTACTCTCTATAAACGAGTTGTAAGTACATGGTCGTCAATGGCATGAAAGCAAAAAAAAAGTTCACTTGATACGCATGCGCAGTGCGCTGCGTGATTTATGGATCATTCCGAATTAGGCCATCGTCGCCCACAACTCTCACATAAATAATTTGCGTTCCCATTTAGATAAATCACCACTATGGCAGCTGAGAGTCAAAACTATTTCACTTGATTATTTATTCACGGTTAGATTATAGTATTTATTTGTTTGTTTTTTTACACTACGAATTTCTTATCCTTTGGTAAGGTGGCGACTGTAGCCGGTAGCACAATTTCGAAAATGCCACGTTAGTTTAACGAAACCGGTTTGAACTGTCAAAATACCACTCTTGACAACCGTACGGCATGGTAAGATTATGCGGGGAATAATAGGTAATTTATACCATACAGAATAATTGGGGTCAAAGTGTAAGCACGTTGTAATCGATTACAGTGCGATTCGGAATGTTCCATATTTCACTCCACGGTAACCATGGCAACATCACTTCGCGCGCGTCGCTCATTGGCTACGGTTTCGTCGCCACTCGCCAATCATGGGCGACGCGCGCCGCTTGACCGGTTAAGGTGAATGTGACATGGCAGACCGCGAAATTTAAATTTTCTTACGTTTTTTGCAATTTGCAGATCAGTGTCAGGTTGTATCTTGATCAAAATGTGATTTGCGACTATAATAGACATGTATTTACAGAATCATAGTCATTAGAATCATTAATATATCTCCTTATGTTAGATTTCTACCATAAACACTTTTCCATATGAGATTTGTTCTTAACGATAGAAATCTAACTTAAAAAGATGTATTAATGATTGTAATTATTATTATTATTTTTGTGGTGTACAATAAAGTATATATAAATAAATAAATAATAATATTATTAATGTTTTGACCACTAAAATACTAGCTTTGAAATTATATAAAATGATCAATAGAATTAGCATAAAATCTATTATTAAAATCTCGATTATGATTGTAAATGTTTGCTTGGTCAATCCCTAGCATCAGTGGGATGACACTGACAGCTCACTTCACGCAAGTTTTCACGGTGAGATTTTTACAGAATCGACCGGCAGAAGTCGCAACGCGAACGTGTGACGTAAACGTTATGTAAACAGGGAGTATGCATGCATTTTTTATATAGTTTTATTCTATAGTTTACAATGCTAATAATTCCTTTATTCAGCTAAATACATATAAATTATATTTTTAAATATTAGGATATAAAGAATATAAAAACATTTAAAAATATAAAAAATAGTAGCCCACCGGTATCGGGAACAGGGTCCAAGCTACCGGCGGTCAGGGCTCCAGAGAGGGGAACCTCCTAATTATTATTATTAGCCTGTGATGTCCCACTGCAGGGCAAAGGCAACTGATTTTATTCTTAGAAGAAACTCCGAGCATAGCCCGCTCCATAGCGCGCTGAGCGACCTTGAATTTGTGGACCAGCTCACGGGTTGAAGACCTTAGTCCTCAAACGTTGCGGGATAGGCGACGAGAAGACTTGACGAAGTTTCTTAAACGCTGTCGAACCCAACTGGATTCTCTTGACGGCTTCATTCTGAAAGTTGTATCTACCGAGCTGGATGACTTGCCCTAGGTAGACATACTCCTTCACAATTTCGAGAAGCGACCCTTCGATGTGGATTGGACTCGGCAAGACGTGTGAATTCTACATGATTTACGTCTTGTACAAATTCATGCCGAAAGGCTCCATTCGGGCTGTATGTCTAGTCTAACTGTTCCAGCATCTCTGCATATGTCATCGGCAAAGCGAAGGTGTTAAATGTACTCGCCGTTCACGTTGATACCCTGTCCAGTCCAGTCCAGTGTCTTGAAAACGTCCTCCAACGCATTGGTAAACAGTTTCGGGGATATATCACCCCTCGGAGCAGTTGGATGGGGCAGGTTTTCTGATCCTGGATCTGGACGTCACTTCAGTCTCCCTGCCTTTCATAACTGCATTATTTATAGAATACTAGCAGCGCCCTGCGGTTTCATCCGCATAAGTTTCGATCTCGTCTGAATATCGGGATAAAAACTATCCTATGTCCTTTCCGGAGACTCAAACTATTTCTATACAAGATTACATACAAATCGGTTCAGCGGTTTAAGCGTGAAGAGGTCACAGACAGACAGACACACTTTCGCATTTATAAAATATTAGTATGGATTTTTAATTCGTTGTCATCCAATCCATCATTGTATTTGTTTAGTATCTAAAGCTAACACATTTACTATATTTATAGCGGTCACTATATTACTTTCCACCCTTATTTTCGTTTGACTGACAAACAAAATAAATTGCTTTTCGGCTTGGATGGAGCCCAGAAACCGATTTTAATTATTACTCATCCCACGCTTACCTATACAGCATGTGTACGTATGAGTTATGTAGGTACTCGTACTTGTTATTTTTTTTGTGTTTTTGTTTTTCTTTGCGTCATTTTTTACCGCAGATAAACGTGTTTTTTTTCTTTCCTTTTTTTTTTTGAAGGTTTGGTCGCAATTAAATCCATGGTAGAGACCATTAAACTGAACAACTTTCGCCATGGGACCTAACATCGCAACAGCAAAATATTTATCAGCCCTCCGTTACATCCTATTTGGTGCAAACTTGAGTCGCACAGCGCACTTTGTATTTAGTTATTTTGATTTAAAGTATATATGGGGAAATGTATACATTACCTAGGCAAAGTATGTAACGCACAATAATATTCATAATATTTCATACATTGCCTGGACGTCTCAGATATTCTATACATTGCCAAAGTATTGTATAGAATACCTGAATTATACAGATTATCGGTAACATATGCATATCGACGGTTCCCCGGCTATTTGATCTAAGCGACATTTTTTGCGAAATTGAGTTATATACATAATTGGAATCACCGAATTTTTCTGATTCAAAAAATTTCGCTTAGATCAAATAATCGGGGAACCGTCAATAACTAGTGTCACAAAATTTTTATTTAAGTATGTTTTCATTATTTTTACTATGTTGGCACCATGTTTTTATTATATTGTAATTTGTTATCATTTAATTGTGCTTTTGAGTGTTGTGCTGTCTTTTGTACGCATTGAATAAATGGTTTATTTTCTATCTATCTGCCTTTGGGTTGAGTAAAAATTTTAATTGCTATTACGATGTTGGTCCATGGAGAAAGTTGTTTAATTTGATGGTCTGTACCACCAATGTTCTGTGTATCCTTCTATTTGACCACACCTTTTTAATACACGCTGTATACAGGGTGACTGGAAATTAGTGGCGGAGCCGTTAAGGGGAGGTAGTCTAGGGTTATTCCGACAGATATCACTATGAGACCTACCGTCCTTACTTAACCCTTTCCAAGATATTCCTACTTTTTGTTTAGCAGTTTTTGCATAAAATAATGACAGTAGCGGAAATTTTACAATTAATATTACTTATTTAGAATATCTTTGTTGCAAAACAAAAAAAAGTAGGCCAAAATCACTTTTTTTTAGGATTTATTACTATCTCTTTAAGTAGGAATATCTTGGAAAGGGTTAAGTAAGGACGGTAGGTCTCATAGTGATATCTGTCGGAAAAACCCTAGACTACCTCCCCTTAACGGCTCCGCCACTAATTTCCAGTCACCCTGTATAAAAATCATTCGATTCGGATGCAAGCAAAACGTCAAAAATAATTGGGTGGAAATTTTTTCACGTTTTGTGTTAATTATAATCCTTATAGATAAATGTATCATAAAAGTTACAACACTAGCCTACTATTAGATTAGTGACGGGCCCCATTAGAAAAGTAAATCGACTTGGAACGCATTGGTTGAAGACAGTCTTCAAACATTTCGGGATAGGCGGCGAGAAGACTTGACGAAGTTTCCCAAACGCTGTCCAACCCAACTGGATCCTTCTGTCGGCTACTTTCTCCAAGTTGTGTCTACCGAGCTGGATGACGTCTTTCCCTAGGTAGACATAGTCCTTCACAATTTCGAGAAGCGGCCTTTCGATGATGATGTACTTATCAACGAACAGCATTTCATTTTTAACCGACTTCAAAAAAGGAGGTTCTGTATTCGACCCGTATGTATGTATGTTTGTATGTCCGCGATTTTCTCCAAAACTTATGAACCAATTTTGTTGATTCTTTCATTACTGTGATCAACATACTTTCAGGAAGGTACATAATACATTAGGTAATGATTCTTATGTACGAAATTATATGCATAAATGTACTGCATCTCCGGCATTTCTATGCTAATTTTGATGATTTTTCTAGTCGATGTCTTCAATTCTTCAATGCACTAGTGTTAATGGAATTTGTGTGGGGTAGATACAACTATAAAGTGAAAAATAAAAACCTTTTTTACAAAAAAAAAAAAAAAAAATCAAATGACTTCAAAAAAATTACTACAAAGTGATAATAACTTTAATTTCGGAAGTTAAAGTATTTTTTTGTACTTTGTAGTTTTTTTTTTGAAGTCACTGGTTTCTTTTTTTTTCCAAAAATTTTTATGTTGTTTGTTTTTATTTATATGGATGGATAGATAGATAAATATACCTTAGAAGTTACGGTGCTACCCTACTATTGGATTAGTGACGTCTCCATTACGTCTTTGAACAAGGGAGTATTTGGAGACTGTTTAAACACTTAAGTGGCCAAAGAGGGTTTGATGGAAAGTTCTAATCGTGCGGTTTGATCGGTTTGAGGTTTAGGAATTGAAGTTCGAATCCTCGAAACCTTGCGTTACGTATTACAAATTCGGGATACGGTAGGTAGGTCCGTTAGCTACAGATAAAGGCTAACGATTAAAAGGTCCAATTTTTGGTAAAATACATGAAACATAGTTTCGAAACGGTGACGCAACATTGCGTTTACTTACAAAATTTTCTGCAACATCAATTATTGTTACGGACAACGTTGCGCAACTTTAGTTTACGTGAATAAAATAAGTACTTACCTACATTCACATGTTGCCAACAATACTGGAACATTCCATGTTACAGGAACATGTTTCCAGCAATACAAAAACATGTTGTATTTTAAAAATATAGCAAGGTCCGGCCGCGCTAAATTTGCCAATGATGTAAACAACAATGGCCGCTCGAAATTGAATAATATCGATATACTTACAAGAACATTTATTTTAAGTAATGTTTGTTTTCGTTTAGTTAGCTTGGAGATTTACTTAAAATAAATGTTTTTGTATATCGATTTTATTCAATTTCGAGCGGCCATTGTTGTTTACATCATTGGCAAATTTAGCGCGGCCGGACCTTATATCTACATATATGTTTATGATGATTGTGTTGTGTGTACTATTTTAATTATTTTAAGCGATAAGACCGCCGTTTGTACCGTTTATGTTGTGTCGTGTTGTTCGTTGTTTCAGTATATAAGTATGCAATCCTACTTATCCTAACTAATCCTAAACTTCATATTTATTATAAATGCGAAAGTAATTCTGTTGGTTTGTTACGCTTTCACGCTAAAACGGTTGAACGGATTTGGATGAAATTTGGCACATGGGTAGAACATTGGTTAAAACATAGCCTACTTTTCATCTTGGATCGCAGATGAAGTCACAGGCAACAGCTAGTATTATTATAAATGAGAAAGTTTGTATGTTTGGATGTTTGTTACGCCATCACGCAAAAACGGCTGAACGGATTTGCATGAAATTCGGCACACAGATAGTAACTATGGCCTGGATTATCACATAGGATAGTTTTTATCCCAATACTTTAGTAAACGAGATTAACACATAATATAATACTTTTTATCCCGGTAGTACGATCTCGTGGACTAACTTTTGACCTACACGCGGGCAAAGCCGCGTGTAAAAGCTAGTAAAGAATATTTCTACCAATAAAACAACTGAAGTGTAGTTAGGCAGATCACACATAACAATGCGCCACGCGAGGGACGGATTATTCCATTTGACGCGGAAAACGGAGCCAAATTCCCCGCGATTTTTTTATTGAATTTGTACCTATGTTAAAAAATCACTCGCGGGGACGCATTATCTGCGTCCCGTCGCGTAGCGCGTAGTAGTGCGTGATCCGTATTATAAAAAAAATATCTCTCATTTTAATATTCGTGATAATCCCTGTAGTCGTGCAAACCACTGAGGATAATTTTTTCCTTAAATATGTTCTTCATGAGGTGTCCTGGGCAGTGACTCAGGGGTACTTCGATGTAATCTGAAATGTAGAAAAGTATGTATCTGTCACCGGAAAATAACAAGAACCGCAAATTTATAAATTTCCTAGGAAATTTATAAACTTTCGTAGGATTCTAAACGAGAGATAAATTGTATTATTTTACGCCCTTTGTTATTTTCCGGTGACATATCCACTAATTAAAAAGATATCAGACATATTTCGTTAAGCATCTTTCTCAACGAAACGTCTCAACACAAAATGAATCAAAAGTGAATTAATTAATTAACCGATTTCTTCCATTCGCCTACCGAATGTTCGAAACTTGCGTTCCCATTGAGGGACCACATTTGAATTTTGAGCTTTTGAATGCGTCAGCCTTTAGTAAAAGTTCTCAAACAATTGTAAATTCAGCCTTTAATTTGTAAAAGTAGCCACTCAAAAGTTACAATCGATTAAAGGTGGTCCCTCAGTCGTGACTGACAGGCATCCCTATCTCAAAACCTAGTTAAAATTTGCAACTGCTATAAATTACTACTCTTAGTAAAAGATTTGTAAAACTAATTTATTTGAATATCAACCCTTCCTGTTCAAGGAATAAAAAGAACTAGCATGCGGAAGGTGGTCCCTCAACCGATCACCATATGTTCACCTTGAGTGGAGACCACAATGGAATTTGAAATTTACATATGGGTCTGGCGTTAGTAAAAGTACTTGAACGATTGTATATTCAACCTTTAGTTTGTAAAAGAAGCCATTCAAAAGTTACAATCGAATTAAGGTGGTCCCTCAATTGAAACGTTTATCATAAGAAAAATCTATTTACGTAGCATTCGGAAGTTAAATAGACGAATGCAACAGTCTATCCTTTAGTAGTATTTTTTTACTAAGGATTACTTTTCTAAACAGTATCAAAAAATGTACCGTTTTATTTCAAATAATAATCAGATTCCTGGGAACAAATACCAAGATAGAGGTGACCACACAGCAGGATTGTTTATTAAGTAAAAACTAGTGAGTGTTTGTTGATATTAATTTTTATTAATATTTGACATCACTTAGCTAAATAAAAACACAAAGAAAATAATGCGTATGGTAATAAAAAAAAAGAAACAAAATTTTACCCTGCACTGAAAATGTAACTCTGAACGTTTTAACCGACTTCAAAAAAGGAGGTTCTGTATTCGACCCGTATGTATGTATGTCCGCGATTTTCTCAAAAACTAAAACCGATTTTGATAATTCTTTCACTAAAGTGATCTACATACTTTCAGGAAGGTTTTAGTATATAATACATTAGGTAATTATTCTTATGTACGAAGTTATATGCATAAATGCTGCATTTCTATGCGAATTTTGATTATTCTTCTAGTCGGCGTCTTCAATTCTTCAGTGCACTAGTGCTTATTGAATTTGTGTGGGGTAGGTACAACTAAAAAGTGAAAAATAAAAACCTTTTTACAAAAAAAAAAAATAACCGATTTCAGAAAAATACACTACAAAGTGATAAATAACTTTAATTTCGGAAGTCGGTGTCAAAAAATGTAAATGCAGAACCAACGACACCGACTTCCGTAAAAAGGTTTTTACATCAAACATTACTACTAATGAGACAGTAGCAAAGTGTATGTATAAAAATTTGTTCGTTTAGAGGACTGTCATCAAATTTAAAGCGTAAGTCGTCGTAAGAACGTATGCTCTCATTAAAGAAATAGAGACATCTGTAATGGCCGAGCACTAGCCCCAACTAATTTGTAGAAATTTTGTTTGACTTTGATCGTTCGAGGTATTTCGCTAATCGGTCCTTTAGGTGTTTCGTTTAAATCGAAAGATATAAAACCTGTAAGCTCATATTCGTACGTCACTTGATTATTACACAATGTACATTCTTTAATTTCGTCACGAATTAAAATGGCTTCTTCCAAAATACTAATGCCAAATATTTTAATAAGCTGAATGTTCAAACTGATAAATGTACCTATATCTTTTTTAAATGTTTTCTGTTTGACACCATGCATTGCTACACAGTTTGGAGAATTTGACACTAAAAAAAATCTTATTAATAACTTCTTCGAAAACGGTAGATACATTACATTCGCAACTGTAAGTAACGACGTCTCTGATTTTATTCTTTTTATTACAAGTTTGGGAAATTATTTGTGCTCTCAGGATGTAAATATCATCTATCTTGTAATTATTGTCATTCAAGCCTTTAATATACATTAAAATTATGTCATCATCAACATTAGCCTCATTAAAGCAGTTATGTAGCACAAATAAAGGAAAAAATCCGAAAACCGTATATTTGTAGTTATATTAAAAAAATGAAACTTCAAACGTATTTGGCTATGAGAGGAAGAGAGAAAGAAAATGTGCGCGCGCACTGTTTTCTCTTGCTTATATCCCCCACTCAACTCCCGTTCGCCTCGCCTCGCCCGTAGCCCGTAGACATGGGTCGTACTTGCAAAATTGAGTACCAGGGCCTCCAAGTACAGCGGGTTATAGCAATTAGCTGACCCCCCTAAAAATTACTCGATTTTGCACCCTCC
Source organism: Amphipoea lucens (assembly GCA_947508005.1). Classification (NCBI taxonomy): domain Eukaryota; kingdom Metazoa; phylum Arthropoda; class Insecta; order Lepidoptera; family Noctuidae; genus Amphipoea; species Amphipoea lucens. The sequence continues at coordinate 13,346,643 of OX382374.1, forward strand.
TCTCATAACATTAAAGGTTATTCAATATGTATGAGTTAATCGGACTAACACTACTCGATGAACAGAAACAATAAATAATTTTGATACGCAAATTTGAGCTTTAAGATGTTGGTGTTAGGTCATTTACTATGTATGGGTATTTGTTACGCAATTATCATTTTTAATCAGCAAGACTTAAAGGTTAGGTTAATGTTGTGATAATTTGTGTCATTGCTACTAATACCTTATTTCATCTATCTTACTCAAGTTAATCTGGTGTCGTGGTTCATGCGTAAGGCTGAGACGTGCAAGATGCGAGTTCAAATCTAGTCTCATGTATAATTTTGTTTTCAATATATAAATTGTTCGTTAAGTATTTCTTGCATTATTGTAAAGAACAAGCATATCAATTAAGTTGATAAACGATAAACGTTTCACCTTTTTCAATAAGTGGGTAGTTCGACGTCAATATGCGTATTCAACAAAAACTGCTATTGAAATGATTTTAGGAATATGGGGTAGAAGAATAAATTGAACAAGACATTCTATGCACAAATAGCAGTGAATACGCACGAACATTTTTATATTGCCTTACTAAGTTGCGAAAATCCACGCCTTTTTATTAATTATTATTATCGGTTTTGATAGTTTAATCGTCATGTCTCAGTTGAGTGATTATTTAAAATACAAAATATTGTATTTGCATAAGGAGAATGTTGGTATTAAAGCGATTGCTAGGAAACTTAATATAGCGGTAAGTGTATTCTTTTTTATACTTCCTTAATTCGTTAGTTGGCTTAAAAACGTGAGTATAGAATAATAGAAAATTAACTGTTTCATTATGAGATCATTTATAGGTCTAATGTGGTTTATCTAAAGGTATTTTTGCAAACTTATTCGAAAAATTATGATTACCGGGTTATTAAAATTATGCTTATTGTGTTGTTTCAGAGAAATACAGTCAGACTGTGGCTAAGACGTTTTGAAGAGACAGGGAATATTCAAAAGGATCGTCCTAAACCAAAACCTGCAATGTTACTCCTGTGTCAGAACATCATCAAGCAATTGTTAGAAGGCATACTGAACACCCATTTTTGCCTACTCAATGCAGTATAATGTTTCTGTTCAGACGGTCAGAAAACATTTGCATGTTGCTGGACTGAAACAATACAAGCCAGCACGTAAAATTTAACTGACTGCTGCACATCGCCAAGCAAGGGTCCGCTTTGCCCAAGAATATCTCAATTTTAATTGGGAAGATTATGTTGTCATATTTACCGACGAGAAGTCTTTGTCAAAACCTTATTTATAACTAAACATAACTACATACTTACAAAACAAATTGATATATAGTATACCTAGTAGGTAAAACATCAACGTATAATGCTATTTTATTTAGTTCATCGATATTTAATGTGGTGATGTTATTGTTATGAAATAGAAATACATACCTATATATTTCTAAATATTATAACATGTTGATTCACTACATTAAACTCTGTGAAGTATGTAACAACGTTATTAGTAACTGTTATATCATTTACGTTATTCTTATAATAATTTTTTTTATAAAATAAAATCGTTTTTACCATCATTATCGTTTTTTTTATTTTCGTTCAGCTTTTTTTTTTGTTGCTAAAGTTATAATTTATTATTTATAACTCAAAAAAAAATATTATAAAACAAAATGCGCAGCAGAAAATATGTTGGTTTCGAACTCGCAACCACGCTCTTGTCAGCTCACTGCAGCTACCACTAGACCACACGAACATGGTGATTGTCGTTGAAATTAGCAATAATATATTACAAGTTAGAACAATATTCAAGATCATACCTACCTTAACACTGCGTGTTAAATATCAAATTCGAATAACTGTTTTATTAATCGTAGACGTTGAACTGTTCTAGTTCGATAAGCTTACTGCTAACAAGCAGAAGGTTCAAATTCGTTTAATTTTTAAGGGGTCAGCTAATTGCTATAACAGAGTGTACGTCCACCTTAAGAAACCAGGCCCTAAAACCAGGGCTCGAGATACTTTCAAGTATTTTCTATCTGCATCGAAAATTGATCCATAACTTCATACAAATAAGAAGTACAATCGCGTAATCAAACAAAAGCCCTGTTGGATGTAAAAAGTACTTGCATAGGAAATTGACCCGTGAATTCCTATAAATAAGGAGCACAATCGCGTTTACAAATAAATACTTTTACAAACCATTAAAGTAAAAATACTTGCATACGAAATTGTTCCGTAGACTTACTGATAAGGAGCATGATCGCATTTGCGAAAACTAACGCGGTTGAGTACCTACGTATTTGAGCGAGTAGCCGTATAAGGTACTTTATAGTCTTGCAAGTATTTTGAGTCGGTACCTGGTGTGCGTACTTGGAAGCAAAAACCTGGTCGAGTAAATACGTACCTTCCCTACTCGCCCGATCACACTTTTCGTAACGCTTACGTCTCGCGTTCGCCAGCTTACTCTCCAAGTCAAGTGTGCGTAAAGAAGTTTCACGTAAATAATTTTGACACAACAAAAATCGAATTTGACAAGGTACTTATTTGCCCTAACCCCGTGTATTGTTTTTTAGAGCCGCAGGCGCGGACGGGGCGGCCTTGACGTGTTTTTAAGGAATTTTTCACTTTTTGTATGGAAAATATGAAAAATGATTACCTACATGTTGAGTTTTAGGAGTTTATGGGTTTTATAAAGGGGGTCGAAATTTTCATTATTTTTGCGATAGGACGCACCATTTTCGAGATGTAAGCAAAAGAAAAAAAACTTCATACGTATTTGGCTATGAGAGGAAGGGAGAAAGAAAACGTGCGCGCGCACTGCTTTGTCTTGCTTATATCCCCCACTCAACTCCCGTTCACCTCGCCCGATCACACTTTTCGTAACGCGTTCGCCAGTTTACTCCCCAAGTCAAGCGCGCGTAAAGAAGTTTCCCTTCAAAAATACTTGCATACGAAATCGTTCCGTAGACTAATAAGGAGCATGATCGCATTTGCGAAAACTAACGCGGTTGAGTACCTACGTATTTGAGCGAGTAGCCGTATAAGATACTTTATAGTCTTGCAAGTATTTTGAGTCGGTACCTGGTGTGCGTACTTGGAAGCAAATACCTGGTGTAAAAACCCGGTCGCATAAATACGTACCTTCCCTACTCGCCCGATCACATGTTTTCGTAACGCATTCGCCAGTTTACTCCCCAAGTCAAGCGCGCCTAAAGAAGTTTCACTTCAAAAACTGTGATAAACTATTTACATACCTACAAATTTGTACGGAATACTCGTTGCACGAGTCCGACTTATCCGGATTTTTTTAATTATTTGCGGCTTGAGTTACTAGTCATTGAACCAATGTTTTTTTAAGTATGTTCACGTAGGTACGCGACGCGCAGATTTTATTTTTATTAAAAATTATTATCAACAGTCACTAGAAAAACCCTGCTGTGTGGTCACCTCTATCTTAGTATTTCTTCCCAGCTATTTGATTATTATTTAAAATAAAACGGTACATTTTTTGATACTGTTTAGAAAAGTAATTCTCAGTAAAAAAATACTACTAAAGGATAGACTGTAGCATTCGTCTATTTAACTTCCGAATGCTACGTAAATAGATTTTTCTTATGATAAACGTTTCAATTGAGGGACCACCTTAATTCGATTGTAACTTTTGAATGGCTTCTTTTACAAACTAAAGGTTGAATATACAATCGTTCAAGTACTTTTACTAACGCTAGACCCATATGTAAATTTCAAATTCCATTGTGGTCTCCACTCAAGGTGAACATATGGTGATCGGTTGAGGGACCACCTTCCGCATGCTAGTTCTTTTTATTCCTTGAACAGGAAGGGTTGATATTCAAATAAATTAGTTTTACAAATATTTTACTAAGAGTAGTAATTTATAGCAGTTGCAAATTTTAACTAGGTTTTGAGATAGGGATGCCTGTCAGTCACGACTGAGGGACCACCTTTAATCGATTGTAACTTTTGAGTGGCTACTTTTACAAATTAAAGGCTGAATTTACAATTGTTTGAGTACGTTTACTAAAGGCTGACGCATTCAAAAGCTCAAAATTCAAATGTGGTCCCTCAATGGGAACGCAAGTATGTTCGAAAAGTGAAATGTAAGGAGCAGATGAACGTTCATTCTTATGTAATGGTGTCGTGTGAACGAGGAATGAAACAAAAATGAACATTTACTCGATTGAACCATTCAATGAAGTGAAGCATTTGGATAGCAGCTTTACCAATTTCTTGGAAATCGAGGATCTCCTGAATGCTCGGAGAACAAACAAGCTTTTAAAATTTTTTTTTTCGACTTAAAAAATAACATTTTTTTTTTCTTTCGTGATCTGAATCACTGAAACTCCTACACATCGACGAAACACAGCAGGCTACTTGACGCCGGACTCCGGTGGGAGGGTGGTCACAAACCAGATTGGCGTTAGCCCTACCACCACAAGGTCAAGGAATTGTCCAGTCAAATAATGTGTTGGGTGTGACTGTCCAGGATGCGCCGAGCGCTCGGTTCAGTTGAGTAACTGGCGGAACAAACTGCGCTACACGAGAAGGCTTCTTCATGCATCCCAAAATACCCTGTTTTTAGCCAGACGTTAAAAAAAAATTGCCATTATAGCTAAGAACACTCCCGATCAAATCACCTTTTAAACAACTCAAAAAAATCAATATCGTATCAGCCGTTTGGGGAGCCACGATGCCGTAGCCAGACACACAGATACACACATTAAACTCATTTTTATTAAAACTTATAAGTGTGTAATAAGTTTAAGTAAAATAAGTTTAACGTGTGTATAATTTGTATTTGTGAGTTGTTATAACATAATTATAAAACAACCCGCTTTTCCGACAGGGGTTAAAACATAGTAATGTAAAAAATATCGTTTTGATGATAAGTATATCGTTTTTTATTTATTTTATTTTCATACATAATCAGCCTATAACGTTCCCACTGCTGGGACACAGGCCTGCTCTCTGTGAGAGGGAGTGGGCCGTAATCCACCACGCGGGCCCAGTGCGGGTTGGTGGATGTCACATGTCTTCAAATTTTTGGTTCTAGGACATGCCGGTTTCCTCACGATGTTTTCCTTCACCGTTTTGAGAGCAGTGGTGATGAAATAATTTACACAAAGTAAAGCGCCTGTCGGGGTCGAACCTACGACCTACAACTTGTAAGTCGCGGCTGATACCACTGGGCCACCACTGCTCTGCCACCATTGCTCTTATTTTCATAACCTTACATTTTTTTTAGTACAGTTTTTTTTATTAATCACCAATCTTTATTACTACTTTAGGAAAAATTGATTTCAATTTTTCCTAAAATAGTAATAAAGATTGGTGATTTTGAAGGCGCACTTAGTTCGGATGTGATCGGTTTTACGAATTTTGCCGATGCTACATCTAAGTTGTGTCGAACTGTTTAATAATGAATGGAAGAATCGATAACTTTCCGATTTAGTCAATTGCGTAACACTTTATCAATCGGAATCGGTTTCATTTTGACAGTTCAACAACATTCATTGCGTTATTTACGTGTTGAGCAGACAAATTTTTCGAACTTATGAAGCAATGGATTAGCAATTGGCTTCAAAATGATTCAGATTCCGATTGATAGCGTGTGACGTAATTAGGGTGCGGGTTCTGATAAATTTTCAACTACCGGGCATATCTCCTTCTTTTATATATTATCTATGGGTTAAAAAAAACTAAATACTGAAGTTTACATTACCGTCAAATTCATCACCCCTGCAAGTGAGCATGTCTAAGTGGCAACCGTTATTGAAAGTTTTGTAGACGTAGGACCTCATTGTAGACATCCCACAGACTGGCCTGTAGTGGTTTGGGCAGAATAATGGGCAGGATTCCCCGTACATCCTCCTAACGCTGGTTTTATACTGTTTCACGCAGAATTTCAGGGGTGTTTTCTCGAGCTCTGTAGACAAATTTGTATTTTTTTTTCATCTAAGAAATACAATTATGAGGGTACCATTATAGTTAGGTACCTAAATATAGTTGTAGGAAAGGGGATTGAAAATTTGTGCCTGGCATTGTCACGCCATTTTTTTTTTTTTCCAATATGGTGGCCGCTCGTGGAGCCTATACAGGGTGTCCCAAAACTCAACGTCAAGCCGAAACGGGGTGACAGGATTGATCATAACCATCACGAGAAAAATCTGAAAAAAAATCTATCCCATGCAGTTTGAAAATTATGGGCATTTTAAGAAAAACCTAGAAATTTGATCAAACTGTACCATTTTTCGGTTATTGTGGTTATTATTTTTTATTTTTGTTCATTTGAACTTTAGAAACGTAATCCTAAATAACATTTCTAGAATCCCAATAAAAAATAATGACACAATTGCCTTAAGTTCCCGAGAATTGAGACTATTTGTTAAACTACGAATTTAAAATTTTCAAGATTCGTCGACTTTGACAGGCCCTCCTATAAAAAAAATGTACTAGAGTGCCTTGGCAAGTAGCATTAAAAGTTGGCGCATTTAATCAGAATTCTAAAATGGTACAATACTTGTTAGTTCCATACAATAGAAAAGAGTAAAAAAATTAAAACCTCAAGTAACCCGATTTTTGCTATCAGATTTTACTCAGTTAAAATGTTTTTAATTCGCACAAGCTCTAGGTAGGTTCTTAATTTTAAGGCAAAATGATGAGAGAGATGGATAATGGGTATGTTTGCCATGAGTGAGCGAGACAGATAGTGACGCCACGCATTGAGACGGAGATGCGTCGTTTAAACGAGTGCGAATGAAACAGATAGATGCTATGGCATCTATCTGTTTCATTCGCACTAGTTTCAGCCAAGCAAATGGCTACGCTACCAGTCCGACACCAACCAGTTAGTACGTTTCGCTCATTCGTCTACTGCGCACGTTCGTATTCGCTTGTGTTGATTTAGTACTGACAACTTTGGCTTCTCTTTTTGGACTTGAATCTTTGTGAATTGGACTTGTTGATAACATACCGGCAACTTTGGCTTCTCTCTGGACTTTTGTGTTGGCATCCTTTTTATCTACCATGCCTACGCGCTACACTTCACAAGAATATGCGAACATGCACCTCATTTATGGGGAATGCAGATGCAACGCAAGTGCTGCCGCTAGACTTTATCGTGAAAGATATCCAAATTTAGAGCGCTACCCGGATCACCGCGTGTTTGTTAATGTGCACCGTTCACTCACAGAGGGCGGCCATTTCCCGAATCAAATACAGGCTGGAGGTAGACCTGTGTTTCCTTTCCAGGAAGAAGTATTGCAAGAGGTCGCACGTGACCGAAGTATTTCCGTACGTGGAATTGAAGAAAGAACGGGAATACCGAAAAGCACTGCTCATCGTATTTTACAAAGAGCCGAAATGCATCCGTTTCACGTACAACGAGTTCAGTCTTCTACCTCGAGATTATCAGGAAAGGATTTCTTTTTGTAGAACAATGCTACAGAGGCATAATGAGAATCCCCAATTCATCCAAAAAATTCTCTGGTCAGATGAATCGACATTGAAAAAAGATGGTTACATGAACTTGCACAATTATCACGAGTGGCATGTGGAGAATCCACATTTAATGCGAGAAGATAGATCCCAGTATCGTTTTAAAGTAAACCTGTGGACCGGAATTTTAAACGGTAAAATTATTGGGCCTATTGAACTGCCTGAGAACTTGAATGGAACTAATTACCTACATTTTTTAAGAGAAGATTTACCAACCCTGTTAGAGGACGTACCACTAGCAGATCTTCGCGACATGTGGTTTCAACAAGATGGCTGCCCAGCGCATTTCGCAGTGCAAGTAAGAGATTTCCTTGACCAGGAATATCCGGGAAGGTGGATTGGACGTTCGGGCACTATCTCGTGGCCCGCCCGTTCACCAGATTTAAATCCCCTGGATTTTTTCTATTGGGGAGTTCTCAAAGAAAAAGTTTACTCAAAGCCCATTGAGAACGTAGCCGACCTGCGTGAACGCATTTCTCAAGCAGCTGAGGCGATCAACTCTCGAAGATATGCCCGACTAATAAGTAGATCTTTTTTAAGAAGATGTAGGGCTTGTGTTGAGGCTGATGGTAAACAATTTGAACATTTATTGTAATAAAAAACGTTATTTCTCTATCATCAGACTTTTATTCCAACAAACCTAATTATTTTACTAATTTTACTAACTTTTTTTCACTTTGGTAAAAGTGGCGTCACTATCTGTCTCGCTCACTCATGGCGAACATACCCATTATCCATCTCTCTCATCATTTTGTCTTAAAATTAAGAACCTACCTAGAGCTTGTGTGAATTAAAAACATTTTAACTGAGTAAAATGAGATAGCAAAAATCGGGTTACTTGAGGTTTTAATTGTTTTACTCTTTTCTATTGTATGGAACTAACAAGTATTGTACCATTTTAGAATTCTGATTAAATGCGCCAACTTTTAATGCCACTTGCCAAGGCACTCTAGTACATTTTTTTTATAGGAGGGCCTGTCAAAGTCGACGAATCTTGAAAATTTTAAATTCGTAGTTTAACAAATAGTCTCAATTCTCGGAAACTTGAGGCAATTGTGTCATTATTTTTTATTGGGATTCTAGAAATGTTATTTAGGATTACGTTTCCAAAGTTCAAATGAACAAAAATAAAAAAGAATAACCACAATAACCGAAAAATGGTACAGTTTGATCAAATTTCTAGGTTTTTCTTAAAATGCCCATAATTTTTAAACTGCATGGGATAGATTTTTTTTCAGATTTTTCTCGTGATGGTTATGATCAATCCTGTCACCCCGTTTCGGCTTGACGTTGAGTTTTGGGACACCCTGTATAAATCATGTTGCTTAGATGTTTGAAATAATCACTCTGAAAGTTTAAAGTAATCAAACATGTGCGCAACAAGATGTAAGCAAATTCAAAAAATATGGATGTCTTTTTTTTTTTTTTTTTTGAGGAAAGAACCCTAAGCAAATGTATATATTCATCATCTGCTTAGCCTTTTTCCAACTATGTTGAGGTTGTCTTCCAGTCTAACCGGATGCAGCTGAACACCAGTATTTTACATGGAGCGACTGCCTATCTGAACTCCACAACCCTTTGAATGTTAATATCTCGGAAACGTGACAGTTTACGGAGTTTGGTTTAATAGTATTTTCTGTTTGCATTGATGTCAGCTATCGATTTATATAGAATTCATGCGTGGCCGCCATTTTGAAAAAAAAAAACAAAATGGCTGACGTATGTCACGGACCTTCAAAGCTCTTTAGGTCCCGCTTCGACGTTTTCGATTGCAATGATTCACCATGTCGAAAATTACATACGCGTCTAATTGCTATAAGGATCTTTTGGTGCTCGGATGACTTTGACAGGAGGGCAATGTTGGTAAACATTTGTGCAATTGTTTTTTTAATCATATTGAAAAACAAGATACGCTATCTTGTTTTTTATGTAAGTTCCGATTTTGGCCACGCACCTAAAAATTCTTGCTCTGACTGCATGTTACTTGAACCCTGTTCCCAAGATCAGACATTTTATTTAAAGAATAAAATATATATAGGTAGTAAATGCATTAATAATGCATGTATTTACGTCTGATATAAGTAATATACTCACCAACACTATTACAAATGCTGTAAGCCTTAAAGGTACATTCCGAGGCAAACATAATATATTTTCTTTCTTTGAAATTCAAACCGCACGTCATCTGTCCCTCTTGCGGGCAATCATCATATTTGCACTTTTTGCATATTGCTACATTTAATAATGCTTAAAAAATGGGTAAGTTTAAATTATTTGGGTATTTAATTTAACACTGGACTGTTTGAACTTTTTCTTATTTTTTTTTTCTTTTTTTGTGTTGGTAAATTACGTCGCCATTTTAACGACCATGTAGAGCCAACAAAAGAGATAAGTAAGCAGGATCGTCGGATATAGTTGAAGATTAGTAAGAAACCAATGGTTGTTGTCGACTGAAATATAATTTGATAAATGAGCTGTTTGCTTTCTATTAACAAAATTAAATTTTATTCGAGAACATCCATCGGTTTCTTACTAAACTTCAACTATATCCGACGATCCTGCATACATATCTCTTTTGTTGACTGTACAAACACCAGCACATCAAGCTTCCCGAAACTGTCAAATTTTTCCAGACAACCTTGAAACTAATGCTTTAGCGGTAAAGTTGAAAACACAGAATACTTAAAGTACTACGTACAGAAAGGCCACTCCCTTCCCCGCACTAACATCAGTTACCGCACCTCACCCCGCACTTCGGCGTATTCGTCGCAGTTCTTTATCAAGAGCGCTCGCAAACACAAGTACCTCACGCACACATTCATACGTATACAAACGTCATTTTTTAATGTAGTAGTAGTAGGTAGGTAATTATTTTGCGAGCGTTGTATGGAGTGTCCGGGGTGTGGTTGAAAATTTATTAAATAAAGACAGATTGTAGTACCTTGATGTGCTGTCGTCTGTACTTATACCAAACTAAGGAGTTTATTTATAAACATTGCTAAAAGTTAAGTAATGTTTAGCGACTGTTTAACCATATTATTTGACGTTTACACGTCTCTAAAGTTCAAGGAAAGTTCATAAATAAACCCCAAAGTATCCAAAAAATAAACACTATCTTACATCTGTCAAAAGCGTGGTATCCACGCTATCTTATAAGTAGGTTTGTTGACAGTTTTTGTAAAACTAATGTGCACTTTTATAATTTCAAACGTGAGGATATTATCGCGTGGACGTCCACGTCCATAAAATGTGTATAAATACATACAGACGCCAGCACATCAAGCTACTACAATCTGTCTACTACAATTTCATCACCCGAAAAAATAAGATTTCTCTTAAAATAGGGTGAATAATTAAAAATCGATTTCAGGATATGAAAAGTTAATTCCAGGTCTACAAAACCAAGTTAAAACCACCGTGACATGCGAAGTTTTTTAGGGGCCCAAAACTCCTAACAAAATGGGCAATGTCCTTTCTTTAATAGATTTTCAACTTTATCGCTAAAGCATAAGGTCGAAGTTGATTGGGAAAATTTGACAGTTTCGGGTAGCTTGATGTGCTGGCGTCTAAACAAGTCAAAACGATATCGTGGACTCAAAAACGTTAATTTGCCTAAAATCATTTTACAAAATATATAAGTAGATTTTGATGGCGGTTTTTTTTTTAAATTCTACAATAAAAAATTCTTGAGATATTTTTCTTACTGTCAACTAGCCTATATAAATTGATGGATTAACTAACTGCCTTACTGATGATATAACAAGTAATTAACACATTGAACGAGGCACAATAGAAGTTTTATTGTTATTACGTCGAGGGGCGTTAAGTGTTACGCAGTGTTAAGTAATTAGGCTAATCTTATTACAAAACAAGACTTTAGACCCAGACTTTAACCATCGAGCTATTTTAGAATTTCAAATTCATTCCAAAAACTTTAAAGTTCTAAATTCAAAAACTAAATTTTAAACCCGACTCTTAGATATCAATTTTGTGTTAAGAACTTAATCTTAGGCGGAATAAAGTTCGAAATAAAAAAACTAGCTGAAAGGTTTAAGATTGGACCAAAGATAGAACTCGTTTTATAATAAGACGGCTAGGCGATGGCTGATCAAGATTTAAGGAAGAAAAGAACATCTTCCGTCGACTTCAAATGAATTAGGAAAAGGGCAGGTGATGATGAGTGATAAATAATTGAGTTAGCAAAGAGTTTTCCAAGACAAAGAGAAATTATGCAGGCCTATGCTTTATCCAGAAACGATGATACAAAACCAAAAGGCTATCAAGCGATCGTAAGCAGAAAACGTAAGGTGCGGTTGATAAAAATATAATAATAATTTTGTAATAAAATAAAACAAAAAAGTATACATGGTGGTAAGGGTATATTAATACAAACGGGTTGAAGACTGTATCTGGTCTAGAATCTCTGTACAAAATTTCTGCTCAAAAGCAGTAACTTTGAAAATGCTTAATATTTTTTTATTAAGATAGTTTATTAAATTGAAATCATAACAAACGTGTCACCGCACTACGAAGGTCATTATCCATTATCTGTAGTGTGTCTGTGCGCTTAGTACACGCACATCACGCCGCCGCGCGCCAGTGCTGCGCCGTGATGTCGAAATAAAAAAATATTAAGAATTTTCAAAGTTAATGCTTTTGAGCTGAAATTTTGTACTGAGATTCTAGACCAGATACACTCTTCAACCCGTTTGTATTGATATACCCTTTCCGTAACACCCTGTATATAAGACTGTGACTCGTAAATACTCGTAATGTGATAGTGATCCATTTGCAACAATTAAGCACCCCATTAAGCTTAGGCAAAAATACATGGGATTGGAGAAAATCAAGTATTAAATATACCTATGTATTTTTGAATAATTTCCCAGAATTATTGGAATATTATGCTTAATTGTTGCAAATGGGTCAAACTATCACGTCCTGCAACGAATATGTCAAATTACAAGTTTATAGTTTGTAAACAAGGTGTGTTTACAAACTATAAAGCCAGCGTTACTCGTGGTGTCAAAACCTAATGATTCTTTTTTTTATAAATCAATCGGGCCTTTTTTTTCTAAATTTTTACTTTACGTCTCAGGGTGAACATTTCGTCTACTTTTACCCATGGTCTCTTATTCCTTAGATAGAAGTGATCTATTGAAAAATCTGCCCCGGTTACCGTTTGAACTACCAAGCAATAAATTACATTTAAGCCTCTTAACCCTCCTGCTCTTTAAGATATGCAAAACAATGTTGTTAAAAGGACATCTTACGGAGACAGTAGCAATGAACACAATTTAGTTCTAAATGAGAAAGCACGAGATTCATCGCTTTACATTATTTACTTCAGCCACAGCGTTGTGTGGGAGACAATGCAAAATGTCACATAGCAAACGGACAATGAGAAAAACTGGGCACTGCATTGTCTTCATTAATTCTGTGCTTCCTCACATATCATATACATAATAATAATAATATTCCACAACTATCACACAACGCCATCTAGTCCCAAGCTAAGCAGAGCTTGTGTTTTGGTACTAGACAACTGATAAACATACATATATATTTCTAAATACATACATATTATAGATAAATTACACCCAGACACAGAACAAATGATCGTGCTCATCACACAAACATTTGTCCTGGGTGGGAATCGAACCCACGACCTCCGGCATAGCAGTCAGGGTCACTAACCACTAGACCATCAGGCCTGTCGAAGAATCATAACATAACATATTTTATGTATAATATATTTTATTATGGCAGCGATAACTATGTTTTTAAGGAAAATGCCGTCAAATATATGGCGCCCTGTACAAAACGAAAAGTTCGCTGTCACAACCAAACTTAGTGTATTCGGGGGAGAATTTAATGCCCTTCCTATGTTGCAAACTACTTTTCGCGATTCGTATTTATTTGCCATTTACTACTTAATATTTTGATGTTACGTTCGAGAAAATGACGAATGAACGATGAATGATGGAGGCATCGCTAAGGATTATCACACAAAGACTAAGTTATGGAAAAGCATCTGAACGTTTTCGTTAGTAAGGATTTGATTATGATGGTCTTTGCGGGCGCTGGTGCATCACATCTCTGCCAGTTTTTGAATGTTGCATGTCAAAAAGGGCCCCATGATTTCTTTTTACAGCAAATATTCTGTTCGTTCTCCGACGGTTAACAAGCAGGACCAAGAGGCCTACGTAACGCTATAAGATGGCATGTTTTTTTTTTTTTTCAGAGAACGAAACGGAACGGAATAACCAACTCATTAAAAAAAAGTCGTAAAAAAGGAAATGTTATAGCTTGAAAGCAACTTTATTGCAACTTACATTCCAGGGGCACCTTAAAACAGCTTTGGCATAATTTTTCACACAGTTCAATTAAAAATTAACCTTATGTGAAATTATTCTCTTAAACCAACTAGAGAAATTACTTGGCGTCTGTTATCGTTCAAAAATCCCAAGGAATAGGTTTACTTTGTTCGCGAATTCGCGTTTAGAGATTGGGTCACATTTACTGCCGATGAGTATAACAATATTACTCATTCAACCAAAGCTACTAAAGAACAATACTAATAAGATACAGAAGACGACAAGAAGGATGGCGTGATAACATACGAGCTTGTTGGTAATTAGAAAATAAAAGAAGACATAAAATTATAAAGTAATTCAATACAGGCCTTACAATGCACGACGAGAATGGGTAGCAAATAATCCATTTCCTGACAAAAAATGAGTTAACTGTAAGGCAATCATAAACTGAAACGGCTTGATGCACAATCTTACGTCTAGTAACCAATTCCGATTAAAATTCAATTACGATTAAGAATTATAACTTCCTACACATTTGCGTCACATGACGATTATTTTAATGTATGTATGGAACTGGGTAGGCCACATCTGCCGCATCAACTCATACAGTCTATCGCAGTCCACTGCTGGAGGCCTCTCCCAGGATGCGCCACAACACCCTGTACTCCTCCGCATTCATCGTCCCGGCCACCTTCTTAAGGTCGTCGGTCCATCTAGCTGGAATGCGTCCTGCACTACACTTGGTCATCATCTGGTGCATGTGGCATCAGAATTGTGCTAAGTGACTAAATAAATATAATTTATCATTTACTTATAGCGAATTTGAAGCGAAGTTTTGGGGGAATATTTATTCCCCGTATTTTATAGGTACTTACCTGTATTGATACAATGTAATGCTAACTGCGCCCCGTGGTTTTACCCGCATAACTTTAGATCCCGTGGGAATATCGGGATAAATAAAAACTATCCTATGTCCTTTTCCGGGACTCAAACTATCTCAATACCAAATTTCATCTAAATCGGTTCAGCGGTTTAGACGTGAAAAGGTAACTTACAGACAGACAGACAGACATAGACAGACAGACAGAGTTACATTCGAATTTATAATATTAGTATGGATATAGTATGGAAGTATGGGTATAGGCACTTACGGCAAATAGGTAAGGTTGTTAAAAAGTTTCATTTTCTTCGTGTATAAGGATTCATATCCCCTGAAGCTATGTTAAGGCGATGCTAATTTATTCCTCTAAGACTTCGCTTTCACAAAAATAAACATAAAGTACTAGAAGTTTTTATAACAACCCGCAAGTCTGGCATTAATAATGCATTTAGTTGATTATGGTCCACACAGATTTTGAATGTCAAACCAATTATTTTAATGTAGTTTGCAAAAAGAGCTGAATCCATACTTAATATTATATAAGTATGCGAAAGTGTGTCTGTCTGTCTGTCTGTTACCTCTTCACGCTTAAATCGCTGAACCGATTTAGATGAGATTTGGTACAGAGTTAGTTTGAGTCCCGGGAAAGGACATAGCATAGTTTTTACCTCAGAAATCATCCTTCAAGGGGGTGAAAAGGGGGTGGAAGTTTGTATGGGTAGTCAATAACCGCTGAACCGATTTAGAAAAAATTTGGTAATGAGATAGTTTGAGTTGTGAGGACGGATATTGAATAGTTTTTATACCCTGAATTATCCCTTAAGGGTGTAAAAAGGGGGATGGAAATTTGTAAAGGGAATTAATAAAAAAATACTAAGTATAAGACTTTATCGCGGGTTAAACCGCGTGGCATAGCTAGTGCTCAAATAAAAGTAATTGGATGAAAATCTGACAAAAAACAAAACTCCACATATTTTTCGGCGCCTGCAAAAAGCGTTATCATTTCTCTTGTCATGTTTATCTAAAGAAATTATTTCGGCTCATTTAAGGATTTTTTGATAACAAAATAAGAAAAGCTTACCAAAATGTTCTTAGCGGGCGATAAAACTAAGTAAAACTCTTTGAGAGAAAGAAATCTTAATCAGTCATAGAAAATAAACTGAAGTATAATTATGCTAACGATTGCTGGCAATACTATGAGATCCGCCGGGTATGACGTAAGTATCGTGTAGTAAAATTGTTATGTATCACATTAGAATTCATATTAAGAAATGCTCTATAATAGATTTTTTCTAATTTATGTTTAAATAGTTAGTTCAATATTATATACAAATTCCAATAACTACTTGATAATATTTAGACTAAAATTTTACCTATAAATAGGGTAGAACGTAATTGTGACAGTTAGCATAATTCAGCCTGTAATGTTCCCACTGCTGGGACACAGGCCTCCTCTCTTCGAGAGAGAGTGGGCTGTAATGTACCACGCGGGCCCAGTGCGGGTTAGTAGATGTTACATGTCTTCGAATTTTTGGTTCTAGGACATGCCGGTTTCCTTACGATGTTTTCCTTCACCGTTTTGAGAGCAGTGGTGATGAAAATATTTACACAAAGTAAAGTGCCTGCTTGGGTTCGAATCCCCGACGTACAACTCGTAAGTCGCGGCCGTTACACCTAGGGCGCCACTGCTCTACTGTGACAGTCCTGAATAATACTTCGCTAAAACGTGACTCTGTTAAAAAATATACCGTAATTTTAAAAGTATGCAAGGATAACTCCTGCTTTATTACACATAAGATTATTTTTATTAATATAAATATTTGACTTCAAAGATAAAAATTATTTATTTGTTCAGTGCTCAGCTATTATGCGGTGTAACCCAAGCCTATTTACAAAATAAGTGATAAATATTATTACCTAATATTAAGTTGTTTAATAAACACCAACTTGTAATTATAACTAAGAATTAAACTCAATACAAATAACTCACTCACTTACTACAATTAATCTCAATTCCAAAAAACAACGTGTAAGCGGCTAATTGTTATTAAAGGTGCTCGCACACACATCAGTCACGTCACTAGCGGCGCGTCTCAAGGGTGAGTACTTGGTGAGTACACACTGCTGCACTGGTTCGTTCGGCCTGATTCGGCACAGTCGTCTAGCCGACGCGAAGCCGTGTGGAAAGATCGAATATTTTAAGTGCTATACTGTAAAAATCTCACCGTGCAAACTTAGGTGAAGTGCGCAAAAAGTAAAAGAAAAGAAAGAAAGAAATCATCATTATCATTTATTTAGCACAGAATCTAGTCTGTGTTAGACACACAGTATACCAGAGACATACATCATACAAAAAACAAATAAAAAAGTGTAAAAGGCCGATGTAAGAAATTAGCAGGAAAATGTGCCTCATGGCTGCGCCAAAAAGTCATGCCCACATGTGTGTGGGCTGTCATTCCACATGCAAGTGATTGACGCTACTGGCAGATCACTTCACCTAAGTTTTCAAGGTAAGATTTTTACAGAATTGCACTACTTCAGTGCCGAATCGTACCGACTCATGCCGACCCGCACTAGTGTGTAGTACGCCTCAGTCAATGTCGCGTCACCGGGACGTTGGAACGTATGTAGGTACCAATTTTTGCGAACGATACAACCACCTATTCACACTGTATGAAAGTATCTGATTCAATAATCAGATTTCTTCGTCGTCGAACACAATAGGAAATTGAATGCTGTATAGGTATGTATAAAAAAAAACCTTCAAAGGATCAACAACCGTACAATATTGTCACCTGGCTGTCAGATGACAGGTGACATTAGACGTATGAATTTAGTGCCGTACTTTTATATAATTTAGATTCATGCGAGATCTATATTATGAGACTTTGAGATAGTATTGTGTATGTGTTTAGTTGGTTATTTTAAGTATTTACATAAATCCTATCCTTCTTAATATTACGGGCCGCGCGCGCTGGAACACCGGCGTCGCCTCCGGGCGCACTCGCAGCGTAGCCTTGCCGCCCTTGTACCGACCCAGTCCGCCGCTGAATAATGCCTTATATCTGTCGAGAATATTTACAATCCCAACATTAATTAACACACAATTCATGTTACTTATACCTTTACCTGTAAGTATAGGTATTTTTATTTGTAACTCCGCTAACCATTGCCTACCTATCAAAGATGTAGTACCGTTTTTTAATACAAACAATTCTAGCTGTTTTTCCTGCTCCTGGAATCGAACCCGAGGGCGAATTATACCTAATGGTTTTATTTTAGTACCATCAATAAATTTCAGAATTGTATCGTCCTTCATAAGACACTGATGTGAAAAATACCGTTCGTAGGTGCAATTATTTATACATGAAATTGCAGTTCCTGTATCTATTTCCATATGTAGTACGGTATCATCCACAATAATAGGTAAACTTACTGGCTTATAATTATTGAGTCCCATTAGGTTCAAACTCTCTTCGATGTCCTCCCCGTCGGACTCCCTTACGGCCTCCGCGGAATACATATTTCCATTCCGCCGATCGCGACGATGTGAAGTTGTTCCTCGCGACGATTGTTCAACATTCCC
This sequence comes from Amphipoea lucens, assembly GCA_947508005.1. Lineage (NCBI taxonomy): Eukaryota > Metazoa > Arthropoda > Insecta > Lepidoptera > Noctuidae > Amphipoea > Amphipoea lucens. Next base: position 13,364,937 of record OX382374.1, read on the forward strand.
CGGACACACCCGACGTAAGTGCCCCGTATGCTGGCATTTGCTGCACACAAACTCCCTGTAGCGGCAGCTTGCCACACTATGGTTAGTGGCTCCGCAAGCTGAGCAGTTGTTGCTGCGTCCCGACGCAGAAGTCGCGTTAGTCGCGCCTGCCGCACGGCTCGCGGCTAGCCCGCCGCCGCCGCCCACGCTGCCCGGCCCGCGGCGCCCGCGTGGCCACATGCTGCCACCGCTCCTGCTGCGACTCGCACCATTGCTGTCCCCCTTATTCGATGTGACCGAATGCACCGCTTCCGCCTTGGGACCGGGTGTGGACGCTCCATCCACTACAGCCGCGTCTCTTTCTGCCGCCTCCATTGCGTTCGCTAACTTCACGGCTTGTAAAAATGTTATTGAGTCATCCTCCGCAAACAGTCGTTGCCTGATGACGTCGCTCTTGAGTCCGCATATAAATTGGTCACGCAAGCTCTCGCTTAAATTTTCTGCAAATTTACAATGGCGAGCTAATCTTTTTAACTCGGAGACGTAGGTCGCCACGTTTTCGTCCACTCCTTGTCTTTTTTGTCGAAAACGATATCTTTCCGCTAACGAAGATGGCGTCGGCTGAAGGTGCTGACGCATTAAACTGATGGCTTCATCGTACTTTAACTCCGACGGTTTCTTTGGACTTGATAGGTTGACGAGTAACTCGTACGCTTCATCTCCGATTGTCGAAATCAAAGTAGGTAACTTCAATTCCGCCGCCACTTTATTTACAAGAAAGTACATGTCCAACCTATCCACATAGGATGACCACTGCCCTGTTTTCACGTCAAATTCGCTTAACTTCCCAATCGACATCTCGAGTACTGTTCAAATACGCACGCGATATCCACATAGGTATATAATTAACACCGGTAATTGTCCTCGTCGCCACTGTGATATATATTACTGCGGGAATGACGTATTAAAACACGGGCACACGGTTAGATCGTATATTTCGGACTGTCGGCTGCGGCCGGCGCCTCACCTACCTAACTTACACACATTATCAATCTACCTACATTACAATAAACGCGAAAGTTCGTGAGGATGGATGGATGGAAGTTTCTTACTCTTTCACGCCAAAAACTACTGAACGGATTTGGATGAAACTTTACAGTAATACAGCTTACAAATCAGAATAACACATAGAATACTTTTTATTCTGATATTTTCACGGGGTCGACACTTATACGGGTGAAACCGCGGGGTGCTGCTAGTAATAAATAATCACTAGTGGCGTTTTAACTTTCTCTCCAGAACGCACATCCATTGTTCTTCCGCAAAATCTTGATAGCGCTTGATTAACCTCTCTGCTCGACAAAATTTTGACATTTGACACACCAGCTGACTCGACGGGGTGTTGCGAATTACGTCATGATAATCAGAAATTTACTTTAACTTTCAGCATTCAAATTTATTAAGAAAAATGTGTTACCGCGCCTATTTTGTAAAATAAGTTTGTGGCAAATATGTTTAACTATATGCTGAGGTCGGTAAAACCGCGTCATTCTACTGCGAAAGTTGTATAAAATAGATATTACTACACCTATCCAAAAGGTAGACACCTTAAAATTGCTGAAAATATGTACATAAACCACCTAATCTCTTGATGAAAATATGCAAAAGGGAAAAATAAAGATATTGTCATTCTCTCTGCATTCTTACTTTTACCATTTTTCATACATAAACTACATAAAAAACATGATCAAATCTTGATAAAAATTACCAAAAATTGTGTTGCGACGTGACACCTCTTAGTGCTGACCATCCACCCAATTTTCTTATTCCGATTAAAAAATGTCATAAAGCCTAATCGATAATCGGTATTTAAAAAAAAATAAAAAAATTGTAGAGACTGAATAAAAACTTTTTGGTATATTTTATCATGAATTAATAGTTTTTTGAAATATAATCATTTTAATAAGTACAAACACGTACAGTGTGGATAGGGGTGTAACTTTTTATGGTTCCCTACGTCCGAATGAAAAAACGGAACCCTTATAGGATCACTCGTGTGTCTGTCTGTAGGTCTGTTACAATCGATTTGTTTCGAATCTACTGGACCGATTAAGTTGAAATTTTGTACACATATAAATTTCTGTGACTCAAGTACGGACGTGTAACATAAATAAATTAATTTTGAATATGGGGTCACTTTTTGGGGTCACATTAGATAAAAAAAGACGGGTTGCACTCCGGGAGTGCCGGCAGAAGTGAAAACTTGAATATTAACGTTGAAATAAATCAATAATGAATTGAATTTATAATTAATTTTGTTTCACTATTTCTGCGTCACTTTTTTCATTAATCGATGTACTTTGTTCAATTTCCATATTTGAAACACTTTATATACACGAATTTTAGGAATACACAGCAGTGTGGCTACACAGACGGTCGAGCCATCAGCTGTCCATCTATCCATCCACATCCACGTCCACCATCACCGTCACCGTCACCGTCACCGTCACCGTCATCGTCACCGTCACCGTCACCGTCACCGTCACCGTCACCGTCACCGTCACCGTCACCGTCACCGTCACCGTCACCGTCACCGTCACCGTCACCGTCCGTCCGTCCGTCCGTCCGTCCATCCATCTATCCATCCATCCATCCATTATCGTGTCTCACTTGGTTCACTTCGGTTGGCGCCGCCGTAGAAAGAGGGGTGGGGGGGGGGGGGGAATCTCTCCTGACGGTCACGTGTCCTGACGCGATTTCCTGACGCGAGTTTAACATTTTTTCCCCATTACAAAAAGTGTGCAACGCCGCTAAAGAAGTTTTCACTTCAAAAAAATACCATTATTATAGTTTCAAACTCAAATGGGTCCCGCCTGCTTCCAACTTTTATTTAATTTAAAATGGGCTTGTTTTTAGCTTTTCAGTAAGTTTTAGTATAAGGATGCAGTCGGGTTTTTAATTTTTCTAATTACTTTTTTTTATTTCCAGCTTTTTAGTTTACAAATGTGAAAGATTTCGCAGACGATTTCGTTCTTGATACGTGTTTTTTACGATTTGTCACTTTGAATTACTATTAACCATATAAGTTGCATATATTTTTGTAATCACCTTTTAAAACCCTTTATTTTGATACCCCACTCGATAGGTATTGAGAAAAAAAAAATATTGAAGGCATAATGTGGCGCCAAAAATCCGCCATTTTGTTTTTATTTTTATTTTGATATGCCCAGTATCACTCTCACAGTAAATACGAATCTAATGACACCTCTCAAGCTAAAATCCATCGAGCCGTTCAGGCCGCAGAGCGTGCCAAATAATTATACATACTCTCGAAAAACATAACCCTCCTTCTGGCGCAGTCGGGTAAATAGTAGATTGTTATACAAGGGTCGACAGGAATCTATTCCCATACGAGGTATTTAGACTATAGTCCGCGTAGGAATTGATGACTTTCACCCGTGTTAAACACTCTACTTTTCATTTCGAATATAAGGAATGTAAAAAATAGTGGTTTATCTAAAATATTTATTGATAATAATAACATGAATAATAGGTACCTATTTCAAATTAATTGAAATATTAGAACAATTTGTGTGCTATTTTAAATATGGAACACACCGAGTCACCGCCGCGGGCCGTCCCGCTTGATAGGTATTTTTTTCACACTGGCTGTTTATACACTCACAAGACCGCAACAAGACCGCATGTTTCTTAATTATGTAAAAATTTCGTAGCTGACTACTTAACCAATTTAGTTCTATTTTTTAAATCCATTCCCGACCTAGAGAGGGAAGCAATTAGGTACTATGAGTCTTTCCCGCCTTAAGGTGGGAAGCAAAACGTCTTCCACCCGCTATTCGGATCAAACAAACACTACTTTCCGAGTATGAGAAATGAAAAAGCTTTGCTTACTGTAAGTACCGAGTGATATATCAAATGAAAGGGTTTGTCGTGAGGGTCACAAACATATTTTTTAATAACTAAAAAAAAGTTATTTATTATTCTATTAAGAAAATAGAAACAATATCTCTGAAACCACAGCTTAAAATAAATAAAAAAACTACAAAATATAGTTCTGTGATTATTCTAGATTCCAAGAGGTCCTACCAGACGTCGTCTTCAAATAATATAGCTGATCTCTCATTCTATACTGCGTACATATTTACATTTGGTCACAGTCAAAATATGTTCGGGACGTTATATTCTATTTAAAGTTGGTATTTTCAAATGTTATGCTTAAAACAATTGTTATAAGAAGTCGGTTAAAAATAAGATTTTTGCCATTTTCAATCTCAAATAGCAGCCAAGAGGTAATTGCAGACTTTCGCTGTAATAGTAAGAATTGCTCAAGATGTTATTCCCCATAAGAAAACAGTAGGACTTTTCTTTTATGGCCGGCACTTTAATTTTTGAGTAGGTACCTTATGAATGATGGGTTTATGAAATACAAACTTATTTTTGCAGTCGATCAAATTAATGATGATGTACATTGTGCATGCGTGAATATTCAACCCTAACGGAACCTTTCACTGTGCGTGGTCCGACATAAACATGGAAAGTTTTTTTTTAAATTTCGTTGGAAAACTACCACAAAAACAAACAATTACTATTACTCAAGTAAACTAATAGAAACAAAAACTACCAAGCTCATACAACTAACAACACATATTGAAATGTAAAGTGATTGCGGAATACGCAATTTATACAATTAATTTATCATCATTCCCAAACTTCTGCTCAGCCTACCTAAAAAATGTATACTGGGCATTCTGTAGCAAACTATTAGAAAAGTATCAAAAATAAATACTTTATTGTAAAATAAATAAAAATAATTTTATACGGCGAGCGCATTCGAAGATAAATTCAAATATAGAAACAATTCGGCGCGAAATTCAATAAATGACTATGGTCTAAGGTCCTCAGTGTTATTGACTCAGTTTCGATTGAATGTCCAAAAAACTATTAAAATTGCATTAGAAAAGCATAAATCATTATTATAAACAATGCTTATTGTATTTAATGCTTAAAATAATTTTATTTGAATTTCTGAGTATCGATTTCCGATATTCGACATATTAAATACCCGAAACAATCGAAATTAAAAAAAAAATCGTTTTGCATAATCGCTTTCGCACATCATTACGATAAAAAAAAAAACAATCATGGACGGCGATTTTGAACACAAATTGAGTAGTGGTAATGAATAATACGTGTTATTCGTCCTGTGTTTCAATATTACGTTAAGATTTGGGCATTTTCGTGTTGTTAATAACATTTACAATAATATTTGTCACATTTTAAATCTTATCTACTTGTGTGTGTGTGATATTTGTGAAAAGTAAAAATGTAAACACGCACCGATTGGCGCGAAACTTCGACATTAGATATCAAAAAACTTCATTACCACTACTTATTTTAACTTGAACAATGCATGAATTCGTCAAATAATTAAATTATGTATTATTCACTGCCCCTGTGGTGGAGTTTGGATGTTCGAAATCCCCAATTTTTATGTTTTTTAGCCTCGACCACCACTGTCAACAAAATGGCGATTATCGCATTTACAGACTTGAATTTTATAAAGGTAAAGTAATAAGCTTGCGCGCTAAATATGAAATATTTAATGGCGTTAACATATGAGTTTTTTATCCAACTCTCTTAATTAACGCACATTCATAAGATTTGATGGGTAGCTTAATAAATATTTACATAATCAATGTAGGGTGTCGTATGTCGTAATTCTTGGGTCCTAAAGGGGTCATTACCGAGCCGGCGGAGGTTCGTGTGTTCGGGTCCTAAAGGGGGCGCTACCGAACTATACGGTTAATAGAGGCTGTTAGAGGTCGTTGGAGTATGTCATGTCTTCAATGCTCACGTAGCGCACATCAATCGTATTTTCTGGTGTACAGGCGCCAGCACGTCAAGGTCGTACCCGAAACTGTCAAATTTTCCCAATCAACTTTGAACCTTATGTTTTAGCGATAAAGTTGAAAATCTATTAAAGAAATTTGACAGATTGTAGTAGCTTGATGTGCTGGCGTCTGTACAATAAAGTATACATGAATAAATCAATCAATCGTATCCCATTCTCATCGTTAATATAATAATAGCCTTTACTAACAATCTTATAAGTTACATTTCATCTTATTTCTACAGAAATGTTTAGATTTATAAGGTACTAGCTTCTGCCTGGGACTTCGTCCTCGTGAAATTTCTTGCTCCCCCGACCCACTCCGCCGCATTGTATCACCTGCCCGCGCTGTCACTTCGTTTTCGTTTGACTATCTTTTTTTTTTCGCCTTTTTTTTTGTTGCTCGTCTCCTAAGGATCATAGCGTGATGTTAAGGAAAAAATCATAAAAAAAAAACTATCAGGGCTATCAATTTGTTTTTTTTAGTAACCCTGATAGTTCTTTTTTTATGATTTTTTATTTTGCGCACTATGCGAAGTGATTGAAAAAAAAAGACGGGTTGCACTCCGGGAGTGCCGGCAGAAGTGAAAACTTGAATATTAACGTTGAAATAAATCAATTATGAATTGAATTAATATAACTAATTTTTTTCCACTATTTCTGCGTCACTTTTTTTATAAATCGATGCACTTTGTTCAATTTCCATATTTGAAACACTTTATATTCACGAATTTTACGAATACACAGCAGTGTAGCTACACAGACGGTCGAGCCATCAGCTGTCCATCCATCCATCCACATCCACGTCCACCATCACCGTCACCGTTACCGTCACCGTCACCGTCACCGTCACCGTCACCGTCACCGTCACCGTCACCGTCACCGTCACCGTCACCGTCACCGTCACCGTCACCGTCACCGTCACCGTCACCGTCACCGTCACCGTCACCGTCACCGTCACCGTCACCGTCACCGTCACCGTCACCGTCACCGTCACCGTCACCGTCACCGTCACCGTCACCGTCACCGTCACCGTCACCGTCACCGTCACCGTCACCGTCACCGTCACCGTCACCGTCACCGTCACCGTCACCGTCACCGTCACCGTCACCGTCACCGTCACCGTCACCGTCACCGTCACCGTCACCGTCACCGTCACCGTCACCGTCACCGTCACCGTCACCGTCACCGTCACCGTCACCGTCACCGTCACCGTCACCGTCACCGTCACCGTCACCGACAGCGTCACCGTCACCGACACCGTCTCCGTCACCGTCACCGTCATCACCGTTACCGTCACCGTCACCGTCACCGTCACCGTCGCCGACACTGTCACCGACACCGTCACCATCACCGTCACCGTCACCGTCACCGACACCGTCACCGTCACCGACACCGTCACCGACACCGTCACCGTCACCGTCACCGTCACCGTCACCGACACCGTCACCGTCACCGTCACCGTCACCATCACCGTCACCGTCACCGTCACCGTCACCGACACCGTCACCGTCACCGTCACCGACACCGTCACCGTCACCGTCACCGTCACCATCACCGTCACCGTCACAGTACCGACACCGTCACCGTCACCGTCACCGTCACCGTCACCGACACCGTCACCGTCACCGTCACCGTCACCGTCACCGTCACCGTCACCGTCACCGTCACCGTCACCGTCACCGTCCGTCCGTCCGTCCGTCCATCCATCTATCCATCCACCCATCCATTATCGTGTCTCACTTGGTTCACTTCGGTTGGCGCCGCCGTAGAAAGAGGGGTGGGGGGGGGGGGGCAAATCTCTCCTGACGGTCACGTGTCCTGACGCGAGTTTAAAATTTTTTCCCCAGTACAAAAAGTGTTCAACGCCGCTAAAGAAGTTTTCACTTCAAAAAACAAAAATTGGTCATAACTATATTGAACCGTAAAAAGATTCACCGACATTCTCAGGGTTAAAAAGTTTGGAAATGACCTTGCCCTTGTTCACTATTCGATTTGATCCATACTTCCAGGGACACCCTGTATATTTTCATTCACACAACATGTGTGTGCATGTACCTTTAGCTAAATGCCGCTGCTCGTAAATTGCCTGGCATTGTGTTAAGTTCCTGTTAGCTCGAGCTCCTAAGATATTAGACTAATTCTATGAACAAGGCCTGGGTTTAGGTGGCTATTGTGCTCGTATAATCTAGACTAGACACCATTATCCCTAAGAACAATTAGCTACTATTTTTATAGTCTATTGTATTTAAAGGGGCCTTTAGAAACAAGGGTCTTTATCTGTAGAGGCTATATTTTTCTCTTTATTAAATTGCCTTATAATTTTCTACATGTTTTTTTGTATATCAAACGTGAGCTAGATGTGTATGGTCGGCCACTCGTCAGCAATTTCAATTTCCTGTTTGGCCCAGAACTCAGCAATGTTAACACCCTCACTTGCAGCTTTGGTAAAAGGAATTGCTTTCAAAGTAAACCACTAGACAGGCGGGGTAATTGCATTAATTGCCAAAAAAAAAATTAAAATAAAAAATTGCCGGCACATTAGTGTATTTTCGTTAGCTGATTGTTATTTTTCTTGTACGTATATAATGCGTTTTTCTTATATATTTTTTTACCATCGTCCTTATTTTGGTGGTCTGAATGATTTCTAAACGTTTGTCCATCTATTTTAATGGGACCTTATATTTATTAGTTTAGGACAAAATAAAATCACCTTAATCAGTGTTTTTTTTTTGCTTGGATATCTTTGGTTAGACGTACTGAGCGCTGTGTTAAAATTTGTCCATTTGTTTTAATGGGACCCTGTATACATTATTGAGCACACATTTTTTTCGAACATAATAAATTAGCAATATCCTTTAAAGGGGTTTGAAGATTTTTGTATGGAGGGTGGCCCTAAGGTCGGCCGCCATTTTGATTTTTTTTCAGAATCGCGGTGCACAACAAAAGTTATATATTTAGATAGAGGACACTTATACAAACAAAAAATGTTATATAACATAATATCCTAAAGCGTCAGGTTTCGGAGTTATTCACCGAAATATAAGTCGAAAACAACAAGGATTTTTTTTTTTTTTTTGCCCTCCAGGTAAGCATATTGAACTATTGAGGTAATAGAAACGTTATGAAACCTTTGTGGAGAAGAAACAAATGAAGAATAGACATTTTTAAAATAAATAATTAAACACGGCAATTTATAGTTCGTTTTTTAATCCCAGAGACTAATCTGACATTTAAGTCTTTTGTGTTTTCGTTTTTTTTAGTACAGAAGTTTGACATTACACTTGTCAGATTAGTCTCTACCAAATTTCATATAAATCGGTTCAGTGGTTTAGGCGTGAAAAGGTAACACACAGACAGAGTTACCTACCTACTTTCGAATTTGTAATATTAAAGTATGGATTTAAGGCGGTTGGCGCCAAATAGTCTGCGTTCGCCATTACTGGCAGTGTTGCCAACTTGTCGTAATATATTGTCACTATATAAAAATACAAGTGTGAAAATGTTACTGAGAGTTGTTCATTATTACTTCTATTTGAAGTATTTTATTTCTTTAAGAGTAGATTCATTTCGAAAAGCATTCGTTCTGCAATAATGCGGTTCTCTTCTACAAACGAAGGGGACACTTAATATCGTGTCCTGCGTGTCTTGTCGTCTGCACGATGGCGCCAAACACATAACCAAATTCTGGACCGAGTCCATTTACATAGATTGCCATCGACACGCTCGATAAGATGAAAAATGAAATAATTACTTATAATAAATGCAACTCTTGTAGCACGGTAGGTGCAGATGCCTGCACATCAAGTTACTACAATCTGTCAAATTTCTTTAATAGATTTTCAACTTTATCGCTAAAGTATAAGGTTCAAAGTTGATTGGGACAATTTGACAGTTTCGGGTAGCTTGAAGTGCTGGCGGTTGTACCAAATAGTGCTGTATAAAATTATAAGAAGCTGAGTCATCTAGTTATATCTAAACATTTAAGTACTAGCTGTGCCCGCGAATTTATTCGAGTGCATGACGGAAAAGTCAGCTATCTGCCAATGAAAATCCCGTTAAAATCGTTCCAGCCGTTTCGGATATTAGGCTGAACAAAAAGACAGACAACAGTCAAAATTTTTTAAAATTATTTTTTTGTTATCTAAGTACCTACTTACTTACCTATCGTATACAACGTGTTTTTTTTTATATTCCATAGCTCTAGGGGGTCATTGTACTCATCATTATGAATAACTTTTACTATGGGACCAAATCTGAAATCGCGAAAAAAAAATCAGCTGTTCCCTACATTTTGACGAGTTATGCGAACACCCCATAGTAAAAGTTGTTCATAATGATGAGTACAACAATGACCCCCTAGAGTTATGGGATATCAAAAAAAGCACCTTGTATATTTTCATATGCATTTAGTAAAAAGCATTTTATTTTATTTTGACATTATAAACAGACACTTCAATTTTATTTATTTGTATGCATGTTTAGATATGGATAAATTAAAAAATTAAAGTCGCGTTTCGCGTTTGCATGTGTGACCGCGTTGTTTTAAACTTTGCAACGGATTTTGGTGCGGTTTTCAGCATCATTAACATAATTTATTCTTGAAAGTTTATCTGTATAATACTTTTATATTTAGAAATATATAATAATTTTATATACTTAGAAATAAAATAATTTCTCGTGTTTTTTCCAGTTGTAAAACCGTGCGAAGCATGGGCCCGTTAGTAACTTAGAGAAATAATGGTTTACTTTGTCGAAAATCGAACCAAATTCTTGTTGTCGTCTAAGTAATTTACCTGAGGTTAGAAAGAAATAGCGCAGAAATGAAGAAAACGGTGCTAAATCGTGTTGCTAAATTTTGGGCAAAACAAATAAAAAAAAAATTACATACCTTCATACATTTTTGCCATCGAGACGCTAAGAAGACGAAAATATGATTTATCTCATCCTTCACGTTTAGACAGCCTACTACTGATATTGTAATTCAGACCTCACTAGTTTTCTATGAAACAGCAACTCAGTTGAAAAGCTCCATGATTTTCTATTCCCAAAATAAACCAAAAATGTTCTCTACAATGCCTGTTTATCATTGAATTCCTTCAAAGCCCTTCCATTACGGCCCATTTATGGGTATTACAACCTTTTCAGGCTTTGTTACATCAGCAAAACAAATGAGGAACCGTAGTTCCACTCTTGAAATTAAGTGATTGTCTGAAACAGTTTGTCAGGTATAAAAGTTTACTAGAGCTGCATCTTTTAAGCCGATCCATGTGTCTTGTTGTCCTTCCCCAGCGACGCCCTAAGTCGGGGTCCAAACCCTACAAAGGGTGCCCTTAGCGTGTAGTCGCTTAGTTTTTAAGTTTTCTAAGCCCTGTCTGGAGGCCTTAATTTATTGAGGCACTCAGCGGCAAGCCCGATTAAGCAACCGACAACCTTCTAGGTTGTCTTATCAAATGGCATTTATAAAAAAAAATATATAGCTACATCACTTTTAGCTCCTAACCCTAATTAGTATAAAGGTCTATTAATAAATAATGTGAATGGAATCTGTTAATCCGTTTTGTTCGGAAGCGTGCATTTTTTCACTTCTAATGCGAACATAATGTAGGACTGAGAAAGTGATATTGCATGAAAACTCTTCCTATTTTATTTTAGACTTCATGTGGTCAACGGTTACTAGCTTGGTCCAGACTGCTTCGCGAGGCAAACGCATATGCGTCACATGAGATTTGTTCGCACCGACCAAGCATATTGCCGCATGCGCCAGCCTCGCGAGGCACCACACGAGACAATATGGTCGTGCTGGACCTGGCTATACCGGAATATATCGAAAATTGTTACATCACCTCATAGAATGGTTCCTATTTGTATATCTGTTGAGTGGCTCCAAAGGATGGTCTATTGTCAAATTAATGATCTGAAAATATTTTGAAATTCCATGCTCGAGCACTCACAAGATCTATCAATCATAACAGAAAGCTCCTGCGACTGAATACCTTTTGTAAGCATTTACTTAAAAGAAATTATTTTGCACAAAATATATTGTTGAAAAATTAGGTGTAATTGTTTTTAAAACTGATTGATAAGTGTTTTAGGGAATTTCACGTTTCAAAGATTCATTTAAATCTTCAACTCTATGCTATAGCTTGTCTTATCAAAATATGTTCCAAAAGTTTGTACCTCTCCATGTACTTACGATGTTACTAAGGGTATTAAAATCAGAGAATTCGTCTCTTCGTAACTATTTTCTGATTCTACGTTTGAGAAGGCCGTAAATCACATCTAATTGGACCTTCTCACTTATGTTGCTGGTTGGGAGCCGCGCTAATTGAGCGCGCGCTAAGGCGACAACGAACTCCGTACGCTCTTGAGCTTCTTGTGGTCTGGAAAACAGTTCAATGTATATGCGGCTTGGTGGGCGGCTATCACCGAAGGCTCATCGTAAATATTGTATTGCCTTGTCCCATGAATTGACCGTGGGCCTTTACACCTTGCGACCATGTAGCTGTATCATGCGTTAGGAGCATTGACAGACCACGTAGACAGTTGGCTTCACTAACATTCGCCCTTATATGCCTCTACAGCAACTATGAATCCTTCAAGAAACTCGGTCGTTGTTCCGCTGAGCCTTGAGAAGTTACCTGATGCAGGATGAGCAGACAACGACGACGGCGTGGATGTGACCAGGAGTGACGGCGTTAGCAGCCGCGGGCGGACAAGGTGGCGGCCGGGCTTCGAGGACTAATGTGAGGAGCCGTTCGAAGTTATCGGCTTGCGTCTGTTGAAGGGACGTCAACAGGTCACTCGCCGTAAAAAGCGCTGGCGCCTCTGCCGGGGGCGCGCTGCGCCCCGCTAACTTTGGCGTCTCCATCGCGTCTTGTTCTGACTCCACGTCGTAAAAGTCGTATTTTTGTTTGCTGCGCAATGTCATACGTGGCAGCGCGTATGTAATCAACGATAGGTACGATTCGCGAACTGATCTTCAAAACGCGACAGACGTTACACGCCTTGTCTAAAAGGGGTGCGCGTCGAATATTTTCAAAGGAAGCTTCTAGAATGTTCTAGAAGCTTCGACGCACTCTCATTAGCCGGGCGGGAACAAGATGCGTGCGCGTGGATTGTGGCGGGAGCGGTTAAAAATAGCTTCGCGTTATACAACTTTATTTCGTTTAGCAGCAACCGAAGTGATTTAATTTCAAAGGATCCACAAGCAGCTATCCTATCAATACCACCTGACTACCTGGTAGGTACCTACTTTTCCAATATTATTTAGTTTTATAGTAGATAACTATGTAGTTTTTAGACAATATTTCATATCTTCAACATGCTTATATTACTATCTTGAATGTGTGCTTTTATAATTTCTAATGTGATGGCATGTAACCAAGAATAAGAAAGGTTGAAATACTAATAAGCCTGTCGGCATGGTTTCCGCTCTTCTGTCTCGCTTAGCTTCATTCCTAGTAAGCATATATTGAGTATAGTGTAATGAAATTCTGAGTCTCTTACAACAACAGCCGATAAATATAGCTTTGTTGCTACTGTTGCATGCAGGTACCTGTATAAAAATACGTATGACCTATATAGGCCGACCGTTTAACTGAGACGTTGCCTAAGTTAGCAGCGCGGTGCGGGAGGGGTGTGGTAACATGAAGCGAGAGCTCAGTGATTTATCAACTTGTGATAACTATCACACCCCCCGCACCGCGCAGTTACCTCAGGCAACGTCTTAGTTATGCGGTCGGCCTATATAGGTCATACGTATTTTGATACGTATTTTTGGTCATGGTATACGTCAATGGTACAGTCCAACGACAACCCATATGTCAAATCTGAAAAACAGGAAAAAATTAATGCTAAATGTCATATTTATAAATAGATCCTTATTCATTGTGTAACTAAATTTAATTGCATAGAATATTTCAGAAGGAACACTCGTGCTTATTGAATTGAAGTCGTTTTCGTCAAACTGGTTACAAATACAGTTTGGAAGCTTACTGAGGTAGTTTTGATTTGTGTGTGCAAGTGAAATTCGCCATGTCTGACAACGATACCAGTGGACAAAGCGCTAAAATGAGAAATGAAGATTTTTGGGACTCAACATACACTCTTCAGGATACTTTGCTATACTCAGTGTTGGTTACATCACTAGCTACATTGATATACGGAGTGACATCATGGTGTATCTTGAAGAACTTTCGCAATTTCAAAAACTTCGTGTTTCTGAACGCGATTTTAGCAAACTTCCTTGGCTTCGCAATGGTGCTAATCGAGAGATTGGAAATAAATATAGAAGATATTACGTATGACACATATTTTTATTATACAATAAACTATTTAAGAGTTTACTTTAAATCTGTGTACAAGCACTGGTTGCTGGTTTTGTGTCATATGTATTACATAAACATTGTAAAAGTTTTGAATTGGCACATACGGAGGAAATATCTAAAAAGTAGCCTCTTTGCTTGGGGTGTGGCTTTAATGACAACTCTAATTTTATGGTTAATATGTTATTTTTGTTTGTTCTGCGTATTGGGTGAAGTTGAGTACAAGTTTATATTCCCACCTTTACTTATGAAGGGAAGCCCCATCTTACCGTTAGTACTGAACTCTTGTTTTTATATTGTTATTGTATATTCACTTTGTCGTAGTTTTTACACGGGGGCACATACGGCTTCTAAAATCTGGCGGCGCTTTTGTATAGCCACGTTGATATATATGTGGAGTGACGTCATTATGTTGTCTGATATAGTTGTAAGTTTCGTCAATCTCGATTCTTACAGTCGTACATTTGTTATTACACAAATATTTATAGATCATTTTAATGTATTAGTGTTAGACGTTTTATTGGTTCTGTTTAAAAGTAATCGGAAAATTTGGTACGATTTCCACGTCAGTAAATTTAGAAAAACAAATGTGTTTGACATCATCCAAATTTAATAATTGTAAAAAAATAATATACCTATTTTCAATTCATGCTATAATACATTAGAAACAGAAATAATACTGTAATATATTTCTGTTTCTGCATTATGTGCTGATGTATAAATATTATCAAAGTGGACATAGAATATTAACCATCGATATAGTATTATTGAAGCACAAAAACATAATATCCAACGCCAACGTTGCTGGAGCCATCCTCTAGGACTAACCTGAACAAGTTTGCCCACTTGTCACGCGCCATAAGATTGTTGAATATTATATCAAGGGAGGTAGATATATTTCACTGCAGCCTGATGAAGTTCACAGAAGTAGCATTGAAGTGCATTGAAAATGTTGAGTAGTGATTTTAATTGTAATTGTTTTTTAATAGTATAGGTATCTATTTGTAATTGTATTTTAAATTTTATTTTAAATTGTGTTCTTAATTGTATTTCAAATTGTATTTTTAATTGTATTCTATTTGTATTTTTTATCGTATTTTATATTGTATTTATTAGTAAGTTAGATGTATGTGTATCTTTGTAGTAGTAACATTGCATTGGCGTTATAGCTGTTAAGGTGTTATTTACGAAATTTTAAATAAATAAATATTATATGGCCTACGCAAATGTCCTGCAGATCTGAGGGGCAATTCTCTAATTTTAAGAACGTTCACAATCTGATCTCAGTCTCAATCTATCAAAAATACATCGAATTTCCCTACATTTTAGATTATTTTTTAAATTGATTGTCGCTGAGATGAGATTGCGGCTAGATTTTGAATGTTTTTAATTATGAGAACTAGCCTTCTGGTATCTGTTGTGTGCATTTTACTTAATAATAACTTGTTTTTTTTTAATTAACGCTGATATATGTATAACATAGTTTAAGTGATGGAGTCATTAATAAATCTTATTAGTGTGTTTTCCCGATAATTGTAATCTTCGAACTATTAAATTGTTAGAAGCATATTCAAAGCTTTTCAGTTCTTTGAACATACACGTTTTTCTTGCCGTGAGGAACAATGATTTATTTTTCGTGTGTAGGCACGTTCGTCAGTGTTGTATGGAGTATGGATCACTATGGAAGCTTGTTGACTGAAACATTTTTTTTTACAGCGCGGTTTATACGCGAAGAAGTCATGCCGTGTGCAAAGGGCCTTGATGTTACGTAGGCATTCATGAGAAAGATAGGGTCACAAACTTTCAGTGAAAATCAAATGAAATCAAAAGTCATTTATTCAAAATAGGCTGAGAATCAGCACTTTTCAAACGTCAGAATTACAAAAGACAGTCCCCAAAACGCCCACCCTTCACCACTTCTGTACAATATTACGTATGCAAAGTAATTAATATTACGAGACACAGAACATTAAATTAAATTATTTGCCATATGTCAGCTAGCTACGCCATACAAGGTTTCATCAGCTTTTTTTTATTTTTTCATGGGATGAATTTTCAAAAATCCTTCCTTAAGGCTCATTTTCGTTACATACAGAACTCTAGTGCACAATTTCATGCTTCTAGATCCAGGAGTTTTAGCTTTACGTTGTCTGTCAGACAATGAATGAATTCTATTTACGTAGATAGGTGAAGAGACCTTGGTGGCTACGCTTCACAGCCTGGCTCATCGACGTGGCCAATGTTGCTTGCCTGTCGGCCTTCTACAGACTGTACTTCGGAGAGTGTGCGCAGGAGCTCCACGACCTGAACCCACCATCGGCCTTTTACAACCGGACTACCAGACATACTGCAGCGCACTATCCACACTTGGTCGGTATCCCGACCAGTCGTACTCAGCGCTTCTCCTCCACGTTTATTATGCGCACAGCCAAAATGTGGAACTCTCTGCCGTCTGTGTCCCCACATTTAACCCGTCTGCCTTTAAAGCAAGAGTGAACAGGCATCTTCGTTCCATCATAGACCTCATCCATCGCTTTCCATCAGGCGTAATCGAGGTCAAGAGCAAGCCCATGCAGCAACAAAAAAAAAAAAACATTTTTTTTATAATTTTACGATCCAACACCCTGTCAAGTTATCATGTCACGTCCTCGCGAGGCTGTCGTGTCGGTAGTGTTAAACACGCTAACGGGAGCGTTGATTTTGAACGGCGGCGCATGTCACAACTCGCGTTCATACACGTCACCAGCAAGGCTGGCGCTGATATGTTAAAAAAGGTTCTAGTAGTTTTAAGAGTAAACATTTTTATGATGGATAAAGCAGTTAGAAGAGTCTTGCTTATCCTTTTTTCAGAGGTCTAATGCATTGTTTTGTTGTAGGCTTGTGTAGGTCAGTCACGATAAAATATGAATGACGTAAAATTATTAGTAAGTCTATGCAACGTAACTCTTATCGCATTGTACTAAAGTATAAATTAAAATGATTGCCGTGAGTTTGATAAAGCTCTCGGCAAACATTCTGATTTGTGATTAATCATGATTAATTAATAATTAATCTTGATTAATCAATTCATCTAATCTTACCGAGATAAGAGTTACATTGCAATGACTAACTAATGATTTTACGTCATTCAATGTACGATAGGCTGCAAAAGTGCATGGGTAGTACAGAAACAAAATCGTATGAAGCGAGAAATAACAACATCTAGCGTAAAACCAGTTAACGACTAACAAAATTTAATTATGCTGTTATTAGATGGCGTTGCTTTGCTTTATAAGATAAAATATTTTTGTAGTTTCTTTTTGTCTCTTCAAACATTCAAACAATTTATAATTAATAGTTTCTTTTAAAGAAAATTGTTCCTAATTATTAACCTACTATGTTAAAATTGAATATCAATTTTATAAGTATGTAGGTATCTGAACTTGAGAGGGTAGGTTGAATATGGATTTATAAATAATTGGTAGGTGGTATGAACAATACTTAGATCGAAGATTTATGACAGCTCAATTGATCGTTCGCTAAGTTCATTTCGATTATCTCGTTCGAGTACCTTTTGTTCAGTTTTTATTTATGATCAGGCGAATTACTTATTTTACCAAAATGAGTACGAGTTATAACATTGATTTCGTTAAAAGAGCTCAAATAATTGCATTGAATAATCAAGCCAAAAACTTGTCAGAAATAGCCAGAGACCGATGTAAACGTAAGTAGTTTTATTTTTACACTTTTATATTAAAAACTGCATTATTTTTTTTGTTACTATACTACATAATAATCATTATTGGGTATTATATATTTCTGTTTTATTGTTACAGAGAAAAACAATTGTTCTTTGAGTACGACGATTTGAAGAGGAGGGTTCTTTGAATAACCATCAAAGAACTGGTAGACCACGACTTATAAAACACATTGCAGCATCAAACCATGATAAGGGAGTATGAAGAAAATGGATTTCTGCCTACGAACCACTATGCTGGTTTATTTGACACAAGTTTTGACACTGTCCGCTGTGCTCTTCATAGTGGGCCGCGGAGGCATGCTGTGAAACCCTTGCTCACGGAAACCCATAAAAGGGCAAGATTACAATTCGCTTTGGATCACATAAACTTCGATTGGAGTAATGTCATCCTTACAGATAAAAAAGCTTTTAAGTCCAGTGAACACGGACGCTTATGTTTGTGGCGTCGAAATAATACGCGATACACAAGTGGTTACGTAGCTAGGTAGCTACGAGCTAAATAATTATACGTAGATAATATTATTTATAGCCAGGAGCAGTGGTGGCCCAGTGGTATCGGCCGCGACTTACGAGTTGTAGGTCGTAGGTTCGAACCCAGACAGGCGCTTTACTTTGTGTAAAATTATTTCATCACCACTGCTCTCAAAACGGTGAAGGAAAACATCGTGAGGAAACCGGCATGTCCTAGAACCAAAAATTCAAAGACATGTGACATCTACCAACCCGCACTGGGCCCGCGTGGTGGATTACGGCCCACTCCCTCTCACAGAGAGGAGGCCTGTGTCCCAGCAGTGGGAACATTATAGGCTGATGATGATGATGATGATTATTTATATTGACTGGAGACCTGGTTATGTGTGTGTATAACCTATAACTTACGTATTTTTAATAATTTAAAATGTTATGAACACTTCTAGTTCAAACAACATAGTTTTTAGTTTTTTATGTTGCCTACTAATCATTTGATATGCTTTTGTGCAATTTTGTAGTTTTTAGCCTACTTATTTAGTATCCATTTAATCCGTTTGACCTTTGTAATAAAATAACCTGGTCTCCTGTTTGTTTTTATTGAGGTTACATAAGCTTCAATCCTCTTTCCGATTTTGGAAACGAATACTTAAGCCATCGCCTCAATAACGTCATAATATTATAATGTTATACCTATAATAATTAATAAACTGACTATTAAAGGAGATGGCAGTTTTTGGCATTGCTAATTTTGGAAAGGTACAGAATTCAAAGCTATTTAAAAAAAAAGCGCTTATTTTTATGTATTGATAGCCAGATTAACTTTATTATTGAGAATTGGGATTAAATCTCATTAAATATGAGTAAGTTGAGCAGCCGGAAACAAGGCTTTTTGAACTTGTTATACTATATGACAGTGTTGTCATGGCAAACAAACAAACATGACTCTTTAGAAGATGACCACAGAGTACTTTTTGATAGACTAAGATGACACACAAAACTTCACAAGTCACATTCGCTCGCTCGCTACTATTTTGTGCTGGTGTGAATGTTTTGTGCGCCCAAAGTTTTACGTGGATTTTTACAACGACCTGGCTTGCTTTTGGATTTCGAAGACCTTTCTGAACGACTGTTGCTAGACTTGGACCTCGACGTTTCCTATATGCTTAGATTATTATTTTATTATTATTATTCCTATTATATGCTTAGATTCCGATAAGTGAGTCTCTAGAGTCTCCTGAGTTTTCTGTGACTACTGAGTTTAATTAAAACTGACCGAGTACCTACACTTGAAACTGTTATTAGGTCTATGATCAGTGGGTAAATCATTGAACTAAACAAACTTCAACAAGTAGTTATTTATCATTTTTGAAGTCATTACAAAGCATAATTAGCAATATTTTATGCATACAATAAACATTTATGCGTTCAAATAGTAATAAAGGTAAAATAACCAATTAAAGTACAAACATTAATGCACTTAACCTCACTTTTACAAAAATTAAGATTTCTCTTTAACCCCATTGTTATTATTTTTTATTTTGTTTTTTAACAAAAGCTCGTAATATTCCCTATCAAACCATGCTACTTTTATTTCTGTGGAAACTAAAAAAGTTTAATGCCAGCGTTCTATGAACTTCTGCCATTCTCCTTTGAATAATACACTATAAGAAATAAACCTCTATAATTTTTATAGTGCCTTTTAGGCGCTCCACACACTGCACCGCCGCGACGGAGCGCGGTGCAGTGTGTGGAGCGCCTTATTGCGAGCCCACAAGGCGAGCCTGTTTACCTGCGATGAATCTGCTCTTTTTTCCTGTTGCTAACTACCAATTCGAATATTAAATTAATTATTAAAATACCCACTCGTTAGCTTAATAAATATATTTCTATCGGTTTCTCTTATTATTTTTATCATTTAAGCTACGTATGCTGGTAAATGTAATGTAATAATTAGATAAATGTTTTAGCTTTGTAACTCCTTGCTCAATCCTATTTAATACGTTTCTTCCTAACTCCTTACTTACGTTTCGTAAATTAGTCATAGTTGTGAAGAAACCAACGCCATCTAGTTTATTTTCGAAAACTTGAATTCATACGTTCACGGTAAAATAGACACTAAGGTACCCATGCAATTTTGCTGGCGACTGTACATATTCGTGAATATAATAATAAACATTTTAGTCGATAAATGAGATTTTAATAGATTCCTATTAAATTATATAATTATTAGATTCATACCAGATATCTGATATGTAAGGGACATTGAAAATGAGTGCATCCCGAGGAAAGCAGAACACATCCGAAGTAGTGTCGTTACGGTAACAGTGCCTAACAGTGGCGCGAATCCAATGGTTTTTTCCCATCTCAAAAATTGCCCAACGCGCGTAATCAAGTTTTCACTTCAAAAATAGTAGAAATCTTAGGATCACTAACCAGGACGATAGAATCGATTATACAATACACACAATAAGTACAATAAGTATAAGCACTTTTGAAAAAGTCAGCGTTCAGCTGAGTGCGTGCAAAATAGGTTTTAGTGGTACCTAAATGGGCCAAATGAGAAGTCTTTACAAAGAATATTAAACTCCTTACTTATCGCACTATCACACTATATATCACACTAATATTATAAAGGCGAAAGTTTGTGAGTGTGTGTGTGTGTGTGTGTTTATATGTTTGTTACTTCTTCACGCCTAAACCACTGAACCGATTTAGATGAAATTTGGTATAGAGATAGTTTGAGTCCCGGAAAAGGACATAGGATAGTTTTTATCCCGATATTCCCACGGGATCGACATTTACGCGGGTGAAACCGCGGCTCTCATGTATCGACATTTGCCTAAACGTGACGGATTCTTGAAACACTCTCAATTCTCGTACAATTATCGAATCGCCGCCTACGAAGATTCACTTCAAAAAGAATATTTTACTCGCAAAAACTAGAATAATCTTCAAAGTCTTTTTGACTGAAAAGTAAGCTCAAACTATTGAGTTAATTTACGATATCTCCTAGGAACGCCATTGCTATGTGTCTGTCCAATATTTACGAATATAAGACGTGCATGTAGAATAAGAATGAGACGTGGTTACATTGCAAGCGGATTGTCAGCTTGTAAGGTACTTAGTACTCTATATCTTAGGATTAATCGGAACCACAGATATAGATATACCTAGATAACGCAAGTATCAGGAACTGTATGAAAACTAAGCGTGCCATTTTTTGACTACCTACTATGACGTCACAAGCTCGCGCTCTCTCGCTCACGCTCACCCAGCCAGCAGTACGCAGGACTGAGCGCGAAAGTGGCGGCTTATGATTTTCGATCATAAACTGGTGCGATTTTTGGCACGCGAAGTAGGTGCTCTTGCGTTATCTAGGTGTATCTATATCTGTGATCGAAGCCCTTATAAGATCACTTCGTTGTCCGTCTGTCAAGACTCTTTTTGTCAGAAACGCGTGGAGTTATCAAGTTAAAATTAATATCAAATACTCAGGGCTGCAATCCCTTGAAGCAGTGAAAAAATAAAAACAAATCTGAGAAAGAAAATGGCCAAAAAGTCAACGTAATCAAAAGATACGGGCGATTATGATCCGATTATGCCGCATATTTTGACAATAGCAAGGGAATCAAAACCGTTTCAATTCTGGGTCAACGTGTACTTCCCGTTGACCTAGAATCATGGAATTTGCCAAAAAGTAATGTCATGTAGCGCAATTAAAGAAAAAATCCGAAAACCGTGCACATACCTACGTTGTTTGTTCTGTACCATGCGTAATAAGTAACGCAGATGGTCACCTGAAAACAGAAAATGGTAAAAAAGGAATTTCAGTGGTTGAATTCCTTTTAACGTTAATTTGTAATCCGCAGGTCCTAAAGAAAAACAATACGTCATAAATTCCTTACAATTATTTTCATTAATTTACATTTTCTATAAATGGCTGGAGCAGGATCTGGCATTGTCATTTGTACGGAACCCTCGGTGCGCGAATCCGACTCGTAATTGATCGGTTTTTTTACTACATACAATTTCTGAGTTCATTTTCTCCTATCCGCTGTTAGTGGGACTTAAGCCCACAGGACCTTCGTTGACACCTGGACTTAATCTCATGCAATATTCATACACCTACATTTTGCCCGGGCAACGTATAAAAAAGGCATTTTGTTTATAAATAGGCACTCAGTAGTTGACGGGAGTATTACTCAGGATACTGAAGTTTTGGCTGCTTTTATGTTTCGATACAGGTAGGTAAGTGCATTTAGAAATAGAATATTCACCTGATTTACTCCATGATATTGACCGTAGAGAATTGCTATATTGCTATTGGAGGGGCTTGTGGCTGAGTAATATCAGCCGCACGAGTCGATCGATCAGGTAAAGCTACGCTTGCCGCGGTTGGTCCGTGGATGGGTGACCATCTTTACATACCAAGATCCCTCCGTGCCTCGGAAAGCACGTTAATCCGTTGGTCCCGGCTGTCATTCGTGGATCTTTGACAGTCGTTACGGGTCGTCAGAAGCCCGAAAGTCTGACAACCAGTCTTACCAAGGGGTATCGTATTACAAAAGTAACTGGGTTGTGGAGGTCAGACAGGCATTCGCTCCATGTAAAATACTGGTATTCAGCTGCATCTGGTTAGACTGGAAGCTGACCCCAACATAGTTGGGAAAAGGCTAGGCAAGTGATGATGATTGACCGAAGAGAATTATTACTTCAAATATATTTTCTTTATTCTGTTGGCAAGGTCTCAGTGTTAGTTTAAGTTGGTTTGTATATTACTTGATAATGTTAAAAAGTTTATACTCTCACAAACCTCGTGATGAGTTCGTGACTAGGAGTTCCGCCAAGTCGAGCAAAATGTACCTTCCTTTTCTCGAAACAGTTCAGGCTTTATATTGTTAAGAATGTCTTTACATACATA
The DNA here is from genome assembly GCA_947508005.1 of Amphipoea lucens. Taxonomy (NCBI): domain Eukaryota; kingdom Metazoa; phylum Arthropoda; class Insecta; order Lepidoptera; family Noctuidae; genus Amphipoea; species Amphipoea lucens. Next base: position 13,388,285 of record OX382374.1, read on the forward strand.
TTTTCATCTAAACTAGCACTGACTTATCTAAACAAAAATACCTGATCAAAATATTTGACACCCCGTTCTAAGCTTGCTTGAATGTTCGAATGGAACCCGCGCTAAATTATAGCCAGCCTATATAAGGATAGGCTACATAGATAGCCTCTACAGCACCTACACTACTGACTAACCCTTCGAAGAATACAGGCGCGATGTTATGTTATACTAGCTGCGCCCCGCGGTTTCACCCGCATAAGTCTCGATCCCGTGGGAATATCGGGATAAAAAGTATTGTATGTCCTTTTTCCCGGGACTCAATCTATCTCTATACTAAATTTAATCTAAATCGGTTCAGCGGTTTAGACGTGAAAAGGTAAAACAGACAGACAGAGTTACTTATTAGAGTTATTAGTTTGGATGATGTTTTGAAATATTGAAGGAAATGCACACTTTGACTTGAACTTCTCAGCGAAAAGCAAAAAGATGAAAAATATTTTATTTCCTAAAAGAAACACTTTTTTCTTTCCTTGGCGTGACTGTTAAATTAAATTAATCCGTCTAGATAAAAAAGTTAACGCTTCAGCGATCTTTTTGTATTCAGTGGAATCACAAATAGATACTTATGTAGGTTAATCAACAGAAGTTCGACTTCATACAACAAGTGACAACGCACGCAGATATATCTATACGCTTCACGTACAGCCAGTGCAAGTGCGCTCGTGACTGGGATTCGTTTGAGACACATTTTAGACCATAGGTTCTCAACGTGTGCGATAACGCCCTGAGACTTTCAGAGGGGCAATATAAAAGCCAGAGAAAATTTTATATCTTATTTTAAGACTATATAATATTACACGTTTAAATATAATCGTGTTTCAGATTCGAACTCAACATGCGGCGGTGGGGAAAATAAGGTTGAGAACCTATAGTATTTTTTAGATCAAACGAGGCACGGAGGGGTCTTGGTATGTAAAGATAGTCACCCATCCACGGACCAACCGTGGCAAGCGTAGCTTAACCTGTTCGATCGAACCGTGCGGCTGTTATTTCTAAGCCACAAGCGCTTCTGTTTTCCCTCGTTTTATGAAGTCACCTTCTGTAAGTTCTTATACTGTGGTAGAAGTCTAGAATGTAGATGCGGTGGCAGTCAAGAAATTGTGTGAAATTTATTATAGCTACGAGTACAACTGACGTTCAGCTATTTTCGACAGCTATTGATATGGCTATCGGGTACCAAGGGAATGCTAGTGATCGAAAATTCATGATACGGTAGATTTAACACTGATGAAATAATATTGTGCAACAATATTAAATACAAGTTGTCGTTTGTAAAGCTGATGCTTTTAACATTCTCGCTTTTTCAAGAAAGAGAGAATACTCGTAAGATTTGTTTAAGATCGATAACGGCAAGAGTAGTGTGGGACGCCCCCCAACTAGATGGACGGACGACCTTAAGAAGGTGGCTGGGATGGACTGGATGCGGAAGGCGGAGGACAGGGTGTTGTGGAGCAGCCTGGGAGAGGCCTATGTCCAGCAGTGGACTGCTGAGTTGATGCTGATGATATTTGAGGCTGAGTTGATACCTATGGGGTTAATACGTGATGAAAGTTTGTAAGGGGATTCGTTAATTTTGCCGATGTGAAATTCCATCGGGCATGCGGCTTGTTTTATCAAGAACTTATCCGATGCATGACTTTTTTTACTACTCTCTACCTTTGAATAGGGCTTCATCTTTCAACTCTTGGGGCTTTTATTAATGTATTGCAATTTATTAATTCGACATTTGGATTCATTATTCGGTCTCTGAACTTTTGTAGCTTGCATTGTTTTTCAATAAATAAAATAAATAGCATGTATTTTATTTATTTTTTGGTTCTAGGACATGTCGGTTTCCACAAATGTTTTCGTTCACCGTTTTGAAAGCAGTGGTGATGAAATTATTTACATTAAGCAAAACGCCTGTCTTGGTTCGAACCCACGACCTACAACTCGTAAGTTCCGGCAATTACCAGTAGGCCGTGGTGGCCTAAAAACAGAATAGTTAATAACACTTAGGCTGCTTTTCCACTAGAGATGTGCTTTGCTACGTTGCTATGGATGCGTTTGATATCCATCAATCATAATTATTGGAAACCGGTTCAACTAAGCTGTTTTTGAAGTGAAAACTTCTTTAGCGGCGTTGCACACTTTTTGTAATGGGTAAAAAATGTTAAACTCGCGTCAGGGCATCGCGTCAGGACACGTGACCGTCAGGAGAGATTCCCCCCCCCCCATCTCTTTCTACGGCGACGCCAACCGAAGTGAACCAAGTGAGACACGATAATGGATGGACGGACGGACGGACGGACGGACGGTGACGGTGACGGTGACGGTGACGGTGACGGTGACGGTGACGGTGACGGTGACGGTGACGGTGACGGTGACGGTGACGGTGACGGTGACGGTGACGGTGACGGTGACGGTGACGGTGACGGTGACGGTGACGATGACGGTGACGGTGACGGTGATGGTGGACGCGGACGTCGACGTGGACGTGGACGTGGATGGATGGATGGATGGACAGCTGATGGCTCGACCGTCTGTGTAGTAGCCACACTGCTGTGTATTCGTAAAATTCTTGTATATAAAGTGTTTCAAAAAATGGAAATTGAACAAAGTGCATCGATTAATGAAAAAAGTGACGCAGAAATAGTGAAAAAAACTTAGTTATATTAATTCAATTAATAACTGATTTATTTCAACGTTAATATACAAGTTTTCACTTCTGCCGGCACTCCCGGAGTGCAACCCGTCTTTTTTTATATGGAAGGATGTGTGCTATGGATGCGTGCTATGGATGCGAGCTATGGATGCGAGCTATGGATGCGTGCTATGGATGTGTACCTATATGCAGAGCAGTTTACCTTTCCCATTTTCGACACGTCGCATAGCTCGAGCTGCGCATCTTCCTCGCACAGCCGCTACGCCACGCGGCGTAGCTCGACGTAGTAAACACACAGAATTGTGTACCTTTTTGTGTAGAAGGTAAGGTCTATAATTGTATTGCTATCTTGAAAACTGCGCGCCGCGTCGCGTCGCGGTGTGAACTGACCCTTAGCTTTTACATTCTCGCAGCATAGCTGCATAGCACATCTCTGGTGGAAAGGCACCCTAAGGGTACTCCACTGAAGCGGAGCTGGGCGGAGCGGAGCGGAGACGTGCAGGAATCGACCAATCACAATGGTTGAAATCCTCGTCGCGTCACTCGTCTCGTCTGTGATTGGACGATTCCTGCACGTCTCCGCTCCGTTCCGCCCAGCTCCGCTTCAGTGGAGTCGGGGCCTTAATCTTGAGCTAAACCTTTAGCTATATCTATATAACCTTGCCAAGTCTTATTCATGTGTATAATTTGGCGCAAATAGTTCGGAACAAAGTCAACAAGTTATAATATATTGACCAAACATTCTGTTTGCCGATATAGCCTAATTATTTTGGGTCAGCTCCCAAATTCCCTGAGGTAGTGTTTAGCATGTAACTCGTAATTAGGTTTAGATACTTGTGTTGATAGAGATATCTATTTGGCTATTATGCTAAGAAAATATTTGGTTAACATTTTATTGTACGAACAGCTTCAGAGAAAAGGAACCCCCCAAGACTTTAAAGATTATCGCCCGAGCGCGCTCGAGCCCGCCGTCGCTCGTCGCTCGAGCGATGGCGGGCTCGAGCGCGCGCGCTCGGGCGCGTCACGTGGCTCTGGCCTCAAGCAGCTCCCTCCCCCGCTGCCGCGCGGCGCGGCGCATCCATCTCTGCCCGAGCATCCACCGATCCCACTCAAATATTATTTGCAAGTTTTTAAATAATTATAATATGGTATTTTTTCGGCTTGTTGCCCGAACCGTATCCCAAGAATAACTTAACTTACAAAAAGACACTTTCCGTGCGATTGAGGATACGAACCCGCATCACCAGGCGCCAGCCGATCACATAGATCGCGCCTTATACCACTAGACTATTGAATCAGTTAGCCATCTTAACGAAAATTTGAATAGCTTTACTCCTTTTATCGAACAAGGTTGATAACGGTCTAATCTTCTAGATATTAAGGTTTAAATTTCAACTTCCACCACGTATTATAAATACTAACACCTTACCGTCTTATTTTACAAAATGCAATTCGTAACTCCTCAATTTACTAAAAGATAAGGTTGAAATTTGCATAGATTTCTTGTTTGGTTGAATAGAATGTGCCTGATTCCGATTGTTGCACTACCTACCGTAATTTTACTTCAGAAACTTAACTAGCTGTATGAACTGCGAGTTAAGGTTGAATTTAGAATACTTCTTCGCCTTATTTACTAAACTGTGATTGAGGGTATAATTACTTTTCAAATCGTTTCGTTTTCGTGTCGATCCGCTTGTGCGTAATTATCTTCGTCAAAATATTATCCAATTTATTAAGTTTTTGAACAGTTGATTATATTAACCGATAGTATTGTTCGATTAATAACTTTTTGAAGGCTAGAATTAAATAAACTGACGACTGAGGGAAACTGACCAGTGATACGCGGACCCTAAAATTGTTGTTCTCTGGGAACAGGAACAAAGCATAAAGAACGAGATATGGCCATAACGGTAAGATTTACGTTATACACATATATGTATTTATTGTTGCAATCATGTTGCATTATTACTGACAAGTTGGATTTTTTTATGTATTCCTAATATTATTATTTTCGTTCCAGAGAAAAACAGTTCGTAGATGGATACAAAGGTATCATGCAACTGGTGATGTGAAATGTGATCGCCAAGGCCCTCGCTCAATAATTGTTTACACTAATGAATCGAGGCGACACCGTAATATTGTGGAAGTTCACTCAGTGACACCCTTCAAAACTACGCGTTCAAGTGTGACTTCAAGAAGTGATAGACAGTGACGGCCATCCTCTCCGTTATTAATAAGCAATTTACTCGGCAGATTTATTGTGTAACTGATCTGATAAAATTACATTGGAACGTATGAGCAAGTGTTAATAATTCCCAATATTTGTGAAATCATTAATTCGTAGTTAATCAAAAATAAACAACCTTTATTATTATCAATCCAGATGTTTTTGTTTACAAGTAGTCTTGTAATGTGTGATGCACTATCTGACCTCACATATTTTTATAATTTCTAATGTTGTGTTAAATAAGGGTTATCAGAAAATGTGATAAAAGAGAAAGATGTATATTGCTATACTTTTATAGTTTAGCATGTTGGTTCTTCCTCTGTAATTCACAGGCACAAATGACAACATTTAATTTTTTAATCTTTTTTTCCGATAAGATCATACAAAGTATAAAAAATTAATGTTTTCACCACTTTAAATGAATAAATATTATTGTAGTTGTTTCTAGAAAAATCTATAAATGAACCGTTATCTAATGTTAAACATTCTAAACCTCACCCAGGGTATCTATTTTGTGTTTAGTTAATATTCTAAGTAAATAACCCCAATTTAACACACATAGAAAACTGTATATTCAACCGTGAAGTGGATTCCATGAAGTCCTAGAAATGTAATTAGAGAAATAAATGAATATTGTTTATGCAACATGCCTAGATTTTCTTACAAACCTCATACCTACTTCAACATTTGATTTCTTAAATAATAATTAACAAAAATCACATAATAACCTATAAAAGAAACAAAAAAAAAACAAAAAAAGAACTTCTCGTCCGAGGATTTGAACTCGAGACCATCGAATTGTTAAGCCGCTGTCTTAACCACTAGACCAACACGCCATATACAATACGTTACAAAAAACTTAAATGGGTTTAATGTCATTACCAAAAGGGGTTCCTTTTCTTTGAAGCGGACTGTACAGACGCCAGCACATCAAGCTACTACAATCTGTCAAATTTCTTTAATAGATTTTCAACATTATCGCTAAAGCATAAGGTTCAAAGTTGATTGGGAAAATCAGTTTCGGGTAGCTTGATGTGTTAGCGTCTGTTACTTACTAGCTTCTGCCCGCGGTTTCGCCCGCGTAAAATTTCATATACCCCAAACCCACCCTGTCGCATCGCATCACCTAACCGCAGTGTCACTTTTTATTCACTTAGCTTAGTTTTTGCCTATTGATGTTTCTGACTTTTTTTATTTTTGCTCGGCTTCTTAGAGTTATTTAACGTGAAATTGAAGCCTTTCTCAAGAATTGGGCTATCAAATGAAAAAATATTTTTTGCAAATCCGACTGGCAGTTTCAGAGATCAGCGCTTTCAGACAAACTCCTCAGCTTTATTATTAGTATACTAGCTGCGCACCGCGGTTTCACCCGCATATGTTTCGATCCCATGAGAATATCGGGATGAAAAGTATCTTATGTGTTAATCCTTGTTATAAACTATCCGTATGCCAAACTTAATTCAAATTTGTTCAGTAGTTTTTGCATAAAAGAGTAACAAACATCCATTCATCCTCACGAACTTTTGCCTTTATAATATTACTAGCTGCGCCCCGCGGTTTCACCCGCGTAAATGTCGATTCCGTGGGAATATCACGATAAAAAGTAGCCTATATGTTAATCCAGGGTGTCAGCTACCTCCATACAAAATTTTATCAAAATTGGTTCAGCCGTTTGAGCGTGAAGAAGTAACAAACATAAACACACACTCATAAACTTTCGCCTTTATAATATTAGTGTGATGTGTTAAGTAGGAAAGTATGATAGGAAGACATAGATAAGGATAGGGTAAGGGTCAAATCACACCGAGATGGCAGCGAAGCGGCGAGCAGTTTCAGTGTCATATAATTTTAGACTTTATCTTCATTACTATAATACATAGTATCGCATGAGAAACTTGAAAGGTCGCGCGGCCGCCCGTGGCGCCGCGGCGCCGCGAGCACTCCGACGACTCAAGTTTCTCAAGCGATACTATATATTATAGTAATGAAGATAAAGTCTAAAATTATATGACACTGAAACTGCTCGCCGCTTCGCTGCCATCTCGGTGTGATTTGACCCTAAATGTGCTTCAAACATGCTATTATAGCGTATAATGATGTATATAGATAGATAGATAAACCATTTATTTGGCGTGCAAAAAAGACAGCACAACACACAAAAGTACCTACAACATTAGATGATAACCAATTACCGACATGAACATAATATAAAAACAAGGTGCCACTAACATGCATCCATACTAATATTATAAATTCGAAAGTAACTCTGTTTGTCTGTCTGTCTGTATGTTACCTTTTCACGCCTAAACCGCTGAACCGATTTAGATGAAATTTGGTATAGAGACAGTTTGAGTCCCAGGAAAGGACATAGGGTACTACTTATCCCGATATTCCCACGGGATTGAGACTTATGCGGGTGAAACCGCGGGGCGCAGCTAGTATCTAAATAAAAGTAACACTATGACGAATACTTAATCTGTCAAGCTCCGCTAATGAGACACAATTGATTTTCTATTGTTTCGTCGCCGATCGGCGACCCGCGCCGCATGACCGGTTAAAATATTAATTAAATAACAACGAAACATACACAGTGCGGTGTGCGTCTCAAGATTGCACCAAATGTCATGGTACCATTAGGTTGTAAGAAAACCACTTAGGTAGATAGAGCTGTTATTTGCTTTGCGTGTTTATTCCGCATAATATCCATCATCCTAGCTTGTTCCAGTCTATTTCTATTGGAAACTCCATTTATTATCGTCGTAGAAGAATATGAAACAATATCATGACGTAATATTATATTATTAGGAAAGTGTTCTGTTCCTTAACATTAATTTTAGTTATTCATGAATACTTAATGCCAAATAATATGTACAGTCAACAAAAGAGATAAGTATGCAGGATCGTCGGATATATGTTCTCGAATAAAATTTTATTTTATTAATAGAAAACAAACAGCTTATTTATCAAATTAAATTTCAGTCGACAACATCCATCGGTTTCTTACTAAACTTCAACTATATCCGACGATCCTGCATACCTATCTCTTTTGTTGACTGTACACGGGGATAATAATTATTTTTAATATTTATTCTGGCCTGTGTGCAGCCAGTGGCCAGCAGTGGGAACATTATGATTTATTCATAATGGACCGCCAGGCGGCGGCATACGGCAGTCAGCAGGTTTGAGGTTCACGAATAACAAGAGTTATTCGTGAAACTTGCACGTTGATATCTTGATGCCTATAATGACTGTTTATTCATAAAAATCACACCATATGTCTCGGTTACTTTTTAGAACAAAAAAGGAAACGGGTAATACGAATGCATTCAATTTCTCTGATAACATTACTGTAAAGTCTGTCTATTTCTTTCTCTCTACGAATTCGTGAAAGTAAACAAAAATTGAGTCAACAATTTCAATTTGTATGGATATAAAAGTGGCTATATATAGGCGTCGCCTACTGTCAGCAGCTGTGTTTGCACTCGCGTGGAAACTTTGACAAAGTGAAAATACACAGCTGGCTATTAACGGTCAAATTAAACTTCCTCAAAAGTACCTACATTAAAAAAAAAAGGACTAAAAAAGCAGCTTTACTGGAAGTTACTAAGAGAAGGTAATTTAGAGCTAAACATAAATTAAATATAATGGTTGTTTTAAAAGAGAAAAAAAACGAAAGGTATTTTAAAAAGCAGTCTCTTTGCCTGGGGCAAAGAGACTGCTTTTTGAAATACCTTTGGATCTTTTTTTAACATTGTAGATTGTATTTTATTCGCTTGTAGAAGGAGCTACCTTCTGCAAGTTATTTTACAAAATAATAGAATCTTTATAAGAAATAGGATCGATTGGCATCAAAAAAGTATTTGTGAAACTTTTCTTTCTGACTGTTTTTTTTTTTTTAATGTGAATGCAGATCGAAAATTTTCAAAAAGGTAAGGTTAGTCTCCTAACACTGCTTTCCGGTTGCTGCAACGGTTAGGGTATTTGTCCTGACTGCCCTGTCTTAAAAATCCAGCCTGTATATTTTACTTGTTAGTAGATTGTTTAATATTTTGCCTACAATTCAGTAGATCACTTTTATCACGAGTACAAGTTGATGTTAATGACCTTAAAACATAAAAATAACCTTAATTCGTTTCGTGACAGAACTTCTTTCTTTACGATCTTCATTTTCCGTTCAAATAATCATCGGTCACTATAGAAGTATGACGGACAGGGTGTAAAGCTCACCCATACTCTATAGAAAAGGGAGGATCCTCCGACCAGACGGGTGTTGTGTCTGGCGGGCAACTGCCCGATGATTCACGTCGGGCTGTTGTATCTATGCTAGTTGCGCGGTAAACTCTGCTTGCGAGATGCAGGATTTGCGTGACGTCAGTATGATGCGTTGTTCGCATGTGGCGTTTTTGTAGATACCGCTACAACTCAATCCACTACTTTTTTCCAATCTCTTTTCTTTTTAATCATCGCATCGGGCTCGCCTAAAAGAGTCTAAACTCACGCAGGCTTTGAGCGAATTTAAGACATCTAAGGAGCACTCTGATCAACTGATTAAGAAAAAGATGAAAGTAAAATAGAGTACCTTGCTGTCCTTGAAGGGTTTAGAAAGTTAAAAACAGAAATGGCTCAGAAATACAGGTGAAGTTGAAAACTTGCGCCAATCGAAATAAGAGGTGCAGTAACTACATACCTACAAACGGGGTGAATGGGGATGCAGGGGTGAATTGGGACGAAACTTTAAAATGGATTTTAGCGTTGAAATAATATAGTTTTTTGCCAAAAAGGGCACTTATTCGTTAATTATAATACAGTTAAACACATTAAAATTCTTTTTGGCAACAAACTATATTATTTCAATGTTAAAATCGCTTTTAAAGTTCCGTCCCTATTCACCCCTGCATCCTTATTCGCCCCGTTTGACGGTAATCATTATAAATTGTCATTTCCCAAATCTGAGTGCTTGAAAAAATCGTGTAAAACTTAATAGAGATAAGTAACTTATAATCCGATCAAGTTAGCTTCAAAAATAGGGGTAAGCTTACATTCATTCGCATAAAGCTGAAAATTGGTATAAATGTTAGAAACACCATTACAAATAAATTGTCAAAAGTCCCCATCGATCCGCCGTGTGCAAAAAAAAATATTCAAGGTCAAATGTTGCAAAAATGGGTTTTTTGCCTTTTTCAGCCAAACGGTAAGTTTTATCATAAAAATAGGTAAGACAAAATTGTTTATCATGCAATTATCTACAAACATTGTTTTTACACTTTTTTCCTAAGAATCACTATTTCGGAGATATAGCGATGCAAAAAGTCGAAAAAGTTGTGTTCTTCATAATAGGTATGTATGACAATTATCTTTATATACGTTACAGAGCCGTAATATAAGTAAAAATATTAGTTTTCGTGGCGTATACATACATATATACAATTCTAAGAAAATAAACTTTCTTTGAAGATAAACTTTTCTTTGAACAATTTACTTGTACCCAGCAGGAAGAAGAAGAAGAAGACAGTATGCTTGAAGTTCCATTAGATGATTATCAATCAGACGAATAATTTTCCCAAATTACTCATAACTTACACCGCTTTCATAATTTCCAATAGTACTATTTTTTATTTGATACAATACTTTTAACTCAACAGGACCACAATAGATCTTGGAATAGGCCTACCGAGGAAACTACTTTAAAAAATGCGCCAAGTACACTATCTCACGGGTGGCGCGGAAACGTACAACTTTTTCAACTTTTTGCATCGCTATATCTCCGAAATAGTGATTCTTAGGAAAAAAGTGTAACAACAATTTTTGTAGATAATTGTATGATGAACAATTTTGTCTCACCTATTTTTATGATAAAACTTACCGCTTAGCTGAAAAATACACAAAACCGATTTTTGCAACATTTGACCTTGTTTTTTTTTTTCGCACACGTCGGATCGATGGGGACTTTTGACAATGTATTTGTAATGGTGTTTTCAACATTCATACCTACCAATTTTCAGCTTTATGCGAAATAATGTAACCTTGAATGTCTATTTTGACCGGGCTATTAACTTAAGAGCCTTCAACTACAGGCATTTTCTATGCTTAAATGGAGACTCCTCGTCATGCAATGTAAGACAAAATGATATGAAATAAACTTTTTTTTTAAAGTTTCATCTACTGAATCAATTACATGTGTATTCAATAAACTTAAAAAAAAAATACTAGGAAATACATACACAACAAGAGAAGACTTGCAGTATGAACTCAACTAACTACAAAGAAACTTACTTTAATGACCATCAAATATACCGCAGTCTTGTGCGTTTGCCACTGGTACCGATTCCCTTGTTCACAAACTAAACCATATTTAACTTCAGTGCATCTTTTTCTTTCTATTTCATTAAGAAAAAGACAGAAGATACATTTTAGTTTAGTCCTGTCAAATTAATCAGCGCCTGACACTTTAGACGTGATTAAAAACTTGCCTATTAAAATTACACCAATTTACGTCAGGCGCTGATTAATTTGACCGAACTAAACTAAAATTTATCTTCTGTCCTTTTCTTAATGAAATAGAAAGAAAGAGATGCATTGAGCTTAAAATTGCAGTTTGTGAACAACAGAATCGGCGCCATTATCCATTATTTCCCTAAACAAACTTAAAAAAAAATTGTATTATTTTGTGATGAAATTGGCCACTTGTTGACAAATAAATATCCAGGAAACTCAATTATGAACTACTTTATTTTATTACTAATCTTGGAAAACCCCATACAAATGTATGCAGTTTGTATCTTTATTCAACGGATTTCCTCAAGCTACGTCACTGTTATTTATATTTATTTATTGTTTTTGGATCTCCAACAAAAGATGTAGGTACACAATACATGACACATAAATAAGGCAACATCAGGTATTAAGTAGGTGTTATACTCCTTAACTTATAAACTTATAAGTGACCACAGCATGCATAAGACTAATGTCCAGTTTCTGAAGAATTCTTAAACGGAGTCTAAACTTTCAATAGCTACCTATTTATTCGACATAATTATCTATTTAAGCGAATTCCTTCCTTGTGCTCGGTTTTAGAGGTTCTCAGATAAACCCTCGATAGTAATTCACTCGACTTTTAAGCTAAATTCTTTCTTAATGACGTGTTCAGAAACACGATATCGAACCATTGATCACTATCGAATGGCGTTTAAAACCTTCAGAAACCGGGCATTAGACTCTAAAATCGATCAAACTTTATGGAATTTAGACAATTTCTTAGATGATGCCATAATATCAATGAGTAGGTATCGATACTATTGACGTTCATCTTCTTCCAATGCCTGTCTCAAAGATTTTTGGAGTCGACTAGGAAATGCCATCTCGATCTCGAGAGATTTTAAATCTCGCGAGATCACGAGGCTTTATGCGAGATTCAACCTCGTGAAAAATAATTGTCGTTCTTGAATTCTTAACAAATCCCTAGACTTAGCTTGCGAGATCTCGAGTTACCCATCTTGACTCGAGATTGCATTCCCTAGAGTCAATTTTCCGTCGAACCAAATGCGACTGAAATCAAAATTATAATTATATGAAGACTGAAGTGCTACTGCTATGCGGATTCCGACATCTGTCATCTCGCTGCTAATCAATATCCATAGGTGCTCTACAAGATGACCAGCTGTTAAGCTGTCGAGATTCGGACTAGATTAACACAAATACTGTCATATGGATTGGGATTTGGCCAGTCTGTGTTTATAAAACTCAGCGATCCCTTCAATTCTGAAAGAAAATCCGAGAAATTTACCAGCTATTTCTTTTTTGTTGCATAATTTAAGCATCGTTCAATTTTACTGTTACACACTCAGCCTATAATGTTCCCACTGCTGAGACAGAGGCCTCCTCTCAGTGAGAGGGGGTGGGCCGTAATCTACCACGCGGGCCAGTGCAGGTTGGTAGATGTCACATGTTTTCGAATTTTTGGTACTAGGACATGCCGGTTTCCTCACGATGTTTTCCTTCGCCGTTTTAAGAGCAGTGGGGACGATATAATTTATACAATGTAAAGCGCCTGACTGGGTTCGAACCTAAGACCAATAACAGACTCGCAACTCGCGGCCGTTACCACTGGGCCACCACTGCTCTAATTTTACTGTTACGTTGGGTTTTTCTAGCTATGTGTTTTAAAATTAGGTCAGTAGGTAACCGCAAATTGAACTAAACAATTAGTCATACAAAATAATATGTCTACACCGCTTAGGTGACTGAACTAAAGGCTTCTGTATTTAAACATTAGTTATGACACCGAAAAAACCCGCTACTACGGCGGAGGGTGTGTTAGATAAATGGTGACTTGCAAAAGTTTATATTATTACCTCACGAATGACTCAAAACCCATGCACATAAATATAACCAATTTAACTGGACCTACCGCTCACCTCGCCTTATCTTTAAAAGTGGACGTCAGCGCAGTGATTGAGTGAATCAACCAGGGTCTACCTTGTTTGGTCTTGATTGACTTGTGACGTTATTCAGCAGCGAGACGAGTATTCTAATGTAACGCATTGAATGGGGTTTTTACGCGCACTTTATAATGTCTAGAGGTGTTCTTTCTGTGCAATTATGTGATTGCTCTCTCGACTTTTTTTAGCCCTAGGATATAAGAGCGTACTTTAAAAAATTTGAAGTTTAAATATTAAAACAAAAAATGCTTATAGTTAGATACTTATATCGTGAGAGTTATTGTTTGAAACATTTTTATTAGCTACCTGTAAAATAACCTACTTCTTGAAAAGTTTTTATCATAAAACTATTATCGATGTCCAAAGAACAGCGTCACAAAATTAAAATCCAAAACCAGCGGGGTGATTGCATAAGACACTATCAGTAACAATAACTTTCATTTTGACTGTTCAACAACATTCATTGCGTTATTTACGTTGTCGAGCAGACTTTTTCGAACGTAATTTGAAGCAATGGATTAGCAATATCCTTCAAAATGATTATAATTGTTTTTGAAAGTGTGTTACGCAATGTAGGAGCCGTTGACCTTTGATTAGAAAACAAATTCAGTTTCCTTTCAAAAATCTACATTTACCGACACACGGTTTCCAATTTCAAAAGTGGTCGGCCAGTCTGTTATTAGTGAAGTCTGTGTGCAGCGATGGTCCCGATAATAAATGCGCGGTCATTTGTATTTATACAGTGTTCAGTTGTATCGAGTCACAGTTCGCATTGAGAACCGAGAGAGACCGTGACAATCATTGGTCATTCACCTCGTTTTACTTGTTTGTTGTGCGTGAAATCATATCAAAGGTAAATGTTTTATTCATTTGTTTTTTTTTTGTTTGTTGACTATTTTGAAAGTTAGTTTGTTAGGTATATTGTAACAAATGGACTAGATGGCCTAGAAAAATGCAATTCGATCAGCGATAACGATTGACGTAAAAGATTAAGGTGAATGTGACATGGTAGACCGCGAAATTTAAATTTTCATACGATTTTTGCAACTTGCAGATCAGTGTCAGGTTGTATCTTGATCCAAATATGATTCGCGACTATAATAGACATGTATTTACACAATCATAGTCATTAGAATCATTAATATATCTCTTTAAGTTAGATTTCTACCATAAACACTTTTCCATACGAGATTTGTTTTTAACGGTAGAAATCTAACATAGAAAGATGTATTAATGATTCTAATTATTATAATTAATCGCGAATCATATTTTGATCAAGATACAACCTGACACTGACCAGAAAATTGCAAAAAACGTAAGAAAAATTGAATTTTGCGGGCTACAACTACGCATTCACCTTAAAGTCGATTGCCATATTTTGTTTAGGGCCTGTATCGAGTGAATTTGTAAATTTTGGTTAAAATAATTGTATATTTACCTATTTTAATTAGATACAATAGATAAACGGGACAAAATGGTAAATCAAATTCTTACATGAAAAAAAATTGTTTTATAAAAATACTATTTATAATATACTAGCGGAGCCCGCGATCCCGTGGGAATATCGGAATAAAAAGCAACCTTTATGTTAATTCTGGTTATAAACTATCTGTGTACCAAATTTCATCTAAATCCGTTTAGTAGTTTTTGCGTGATTGAGTAGCAAACATCCAAACATCTTCACAAACTTTCACATTTAGGAAGTAGGATTAAGATTATTAAAAGTGCTTATTAGGTGTTTTAAAATAACAATATTTTTCTCCACACCTGGGCTAATAAAATTCAAACAAAAGATGTTGACTACGTACACAATTTTTGACGTGTTATAAAAACTAGAGCTTTTTATTAACAAGTTTCTCTGCGGAAGATTTTGTATTGCATTTTTATGCAAAAGATTACTATGACTACAATTTGCGCTCTTTGTAAGCATCGTGCCAGCAACCGGTTTGAAAAAAAAACAAGTCCACTTCTTGGCTAACAAAGTAACAATCCTGCATCACCTATAATTTTATTAATTCTCGATTTCTTTGTTCACAGAAAATGTCTGCCTACAAAATCATTCTTGCACTCACAGTCGTAATCGCTGTTGTGCAGGCTCAAAGGCCGTTTTACGCTGGACTACGCCCCATCGGATACCCAGCAGTGGAAACAAACCTAATATCGAATAGGTTCGGCGAGGATGAAGGTTACCCTATTGAAGCTAGGGGTGACAGGAATCTCATCAACCGATTGGACGCAATGCCCGTTGACAACCAACCGTTCTGGTACCTGAACTGGAGACAGTATGAGAACTTCAGACGCAACCCACAGACCTATCCTCAGAGACAAAACAGCTTTACCGGTCGCAGATAAACGAAGAAAGTCAAATGTATGGAATGAAAGTATAGATCGATTTAGAATCTCGATTTTAGTATTCGATTCTTGACTGACAAATGAATGTGAATCGAAATTAGGATTTGGTTAGTAGTGAAACTGGTTTAGTTTGAATGCGAATTAAAAAAAAAACAGTATTATTAAAAAAGTGTTTTTGAAAATTTAGAGCAAAGACTTATAAGGAGTGATGTTAAAAAGTGCAACTTTAGATTTTGGTACAATTTTTAATCTAGATACTATTAGAGTCTATTAATTTTGATATCACCAGCAAATATTTTGTTTTAATTTGTGTGCCAAGTTATTATTATTGCAAATTATACCATTGTATTACATTTAATAATCTGTGTAAAGTAAAACATGTTTTTATACATAAGAAAGCTTTTATTTTTGTATATTAGATACTAGGAGTAAATTATACTTTATTTCAATAAAAAAACTTTTATTAAGTTACCTACCAATTCAAATTTTAAAGTATTATGCCTCAGTACAAAATTTTCTATATTTGTGTCTGATTGAAATAAATGATTTCACTTTGACTTTTAAGTATAACTATGTGTTGGTTCGTTTGGAGCCTATAGCACTAAGCACTAATGTAGGACATTCACTATTAATAAGTCATTGCAATTTAACTCTCATATCGGTAAGATAAGGTATAATTTACAATTTTTAATATACTTTCATCATCATCATCATCATCATTTCAGCCGAAAGACGTCCACTGCTGGACATAGGCCTCCCCCAAGCACCTCCACTTCGACCGGTTTTGTGCTTCTCGCATCCAACGAGTTCCTGCGGCCTTCACAAGGTCGTCGGTCCACCTTGTGGGAGGCCTTCCAACGCTACGCCTTCTGGTACGCGGTCGCCACTCCAGAACCTTTCGGCCCCATCGGCCATCTGTTCTGCGAGCAATGTGCCCTGCCCACTGCCACTTAAGTTTGGCAATTCTTCGGGCTATGTCGGTTACCTTGGTTCTCCTGCGGATCTCTTCATTTCTGATTCGATCCCGCAGGGAAACTCCAAGCATAGCCCTCTCCATTGCCCTTTGGGTGACTTTCAGCCTTCTAATAAGGCCCATTGTGAGCGACCACGTTTCAGTGCCATATGTCATCACTGGCAACACGCACTGGTCAAAGACTTTCGTCTTGAGACACTGCGGTATGTGGGACGAGAAGATATTGCGAAGCTTCCCGAACGCTGCCCAGCCGAGTCGGATTCGACGGTTGACCTCTTTCTCGAAGTCGGACCTACCTAACTGGACAGTTTGTCCTAGGTAAATATACTCGTCCACGACTTCGAGTGTAGCGTCTCCGATCTTCATGAGAGTGGGTGTTACATGGGCATTTGACATGACCTTCGTTTTGTCCATGTTCATTTTCAGACCCACTCTTTCAGAGGCTCTACTGAGGTCATCGAGCATTGTACTGAGGTCCTCCATAGTCTCAGCCATGACTACTATATCGTCGGCAAACCGAAGGTGAGTTATGTACTCGCCATTGATATTAATGCCAGCTCCTTTCCAGTCCAGAACCTTGAAGACATCCTCCAGAGCAGCGGTGAACAGTTTCGGAGAGATAACGTCTCCCTGTCTCACACCTCGCTGCAGAAGGATAGGTTTCGAGGTCTGGTCCTGGAGTCGGACTGACATAGTGGCGTTTTCGTACAGACACTTCAGCACCTCGATGTACCGATAGTCGATCTGGCACCGTTGAAGAGACTGCAGTACAGCCCATGTCTCGATCGAATCAAAGGCTTTCTCGTAGTCTACAAACGCTAAGCAGAGAGGCAGGTTATACTCTTCGGTCTTCTGTATAACCTGTCGCAGCGTATGTATGTGGTCTACGGTGCTAAAGCCTTTACGGAATCCGGCTTGTTCGGGAGGCTGGAAGTCGTCAAACCTGCGCGCGAGACGGTTCGTGATGACTCTCGAAAACAGCTTGTAGACATGGCTCAGAAGTGAGATGGGCCTATAATTCTTAAGAAGGGCATTGTCACCCTTCTTAAAGAAAAGTATCACCACACCTCTGTTCCATGCCTGTGGTGTTTTACCCTCGAGTATGACGGAATCAAACAGCCTCTGAAGGGCCTTAAGAACGGGTTTTCCGCCGGCCTTCAGGAGCTCGGCCGTAATTCCGTCATCACCCGGTGCCTTGTTGTTTTTAAGCTGCTTCAGAGCCATCCTAATCTCGTACAGGCTGACGTCCGGGATGTCTTCGGTATAGTGTCGGGTCAATCTAGCTCTTGGGTCGTTTGCCAGACTCGTAACGGGGTTGCTTGTTGACGTGTATAACTGTCCATAGAACCTCTCGATCTCTCTCAACAGCTCAGGTTTGGCGGATACGATCCTGCCATCATCAGTCTTCAGTTTCATAAGCTGGCTCTGCCCAATAGACAGATCTCTAGCAAAAACCTTGGAGCCTCTATTTTGCTCTATCGCTTCCTCAATACGGTCTGTATTGAAGCGGCGAAGGTCGCTTTTCAAGGACTTAGAGATCTGTCTGTTGAGCCGCCGGTACTTTAGAACATCATCTGAAGATTGCAGGATCATCTCGCGCCTCTCCTTCATGAGCCGCAAAGTAGGATCAGAGAGCTTCTTTTTCGTATTCGTACGACGGGTCTTGAAGATCTTAGACCCGACCGTATGGACAGCTTCCACGAACCCATCGTTATATTCGTCCACGGAGCTCCTCAGGCACTCGAAACGATTCTGAAGTTCGAGCTGAAAGCTCTCGGGGTTTTGAACCTGGATCGGCGCTGGGCGGAGCGTAGACCTCATTAGTCGAGACCTTTCTAGCTTTATATTTAAATTCAATGTGCCTCTTACCATGCGGTGATCACTTCCGGTTTTCACCGCGTTGATCACAGAGACATCATTGAATATTTGCTTCTTCGTCGACATAATGAAGTCAATCTCATTTTTAGTTACACCATCCGGGCTCTGCCAGGTCCACTTTCTGTGCTCACGTTTTCTGAAGAAGGAATTCATCATAAAGAGGCCTTCCTTCTCCATAAAACTAGCCAGTAGGTGGCCCCGGTGATTCCGTCGTCCAACTCCAAATTGCCCCATTCGCAGCTCATCATCGCTTCGTTTACCCAGTTTCGCGTTAAAGTCCCCCATGACAACGGTGAAGTGAGTTTTAGAGCCATGCATGGCTCTGGAAATATCCTCATACATGGTCTCCACCTCATCGTCGGGATGTGACGAGGTCGGGGCGTAAACCTGTACGACCTTCAGCGAATACCTTGCGGATATTCTGAGTATAAGGTACGCCACCCTGGTCGACACACTCTCGATCTTCACCACGTTGCTCACAAGGGACCTGTGGACGATAAACCCGACACCACCTTGGGACTGCTGGTCGCCCTCTCGGAAATAGAGCAAGTTGCCAGATTTAAGGATTATCGAGTCCTCCCCCTCTCTTCGGACTTCAGATAATCCCACTATGCCCCATCGCAACCTGCTCAATTCTTCCTCAAGTTCGGAGATCTTCTCGTCGGTCCGGAGTGTACGCGTGTTGTAAGTTGCCAGGTCCAATTTCCACTTACTATTATTTATACTTTATAACAATGAAATAAAAGTTACATTGCAATGACATCATACATTAAATTTGAATGCTTAGTGCGCCTAGCTATACGACTTTGACCTTAGAAAGGCACAAGGTACTAAAAATATCATAAAAAATACCTTCATCAGTGAAATTATTATTAATCGTATATACTATATTTCGAAGGATCAACCTGGCTTGTGTCTAATCAAAATGGCGCCAGCGGTAACATAAAAATCTCATTATGGGGGTAGGAAAAGGTTAAGGAAAGCTCATGTGGGATAATGAAAAGGGTTCCCATCGTCACTAACATTTTTCGGCAACTAAGTTTTCGCCAACAATTAAAAAAACCGGTCAACTGCGAGTCGGACTCACGCACCGAGGGTTCTGTACAAAGAATGATGGGCATTTTTGTATGGAGCCTGGCCTGATGACCAATGGAGTTCTAATGAGATCCACGAATGACAGTTGTCGGTCCATCTAGCTGGGGGGGGTCCCACACTACACATGCCGATACGCGGTCTCCATTTCAGGACTCGTCCGCTCCACCGACCATCGGTCCTTCGACAAACATTACTCTGCAAACTATCTCGGTAACAGGTGAGTGGCAAAATACAATAGGTATAAGTACCTACCAACGGCCAGTTTCTTCATCAATAGTAACAACCAAAGTAATGTCACAAAAAACAAAGTAACGGTTAAAGTTTCTTCACTATTTTAGCTGTTACTTCAATGAAAAAACACATGTGCCGTAGTATCAGTAAAGGTCAAGTAAAAGTCAACAGTAAAAGTCAGTTTGACTGATTACTTTACTTGTTGATGAAGAAACTGGCCGTAAGTCTTCTAAAATATGTTTTGGACTAGAAGCACAGAATAACTAATAGTAATTAGTCTAGAAGTTAGAATAAATATCTGCTACTATAGTTCGGTCGACAAGAGAATGCGTTCTTGACACAAGACTTGTCAGTTTCATACAAACGAATACGTGTTTTGCGGAATTGATCTTTATTAGCCACTAGAATGGTCACGCTGTCAGGTGTCAGGAACGCATTCTCTCGATGATTGGACTGTAGTTCCAAAACTACTAACTGGTTCCAAAAAAAAAAAACATTCCTTTTAGCTGGCATGGCGGATACTTGTTCAAATTAATTGGTAAAAAATACCATGAAGCAACATTAGTTTGTTGTACACACGCCAGCACATCAAGCTACCCGAAACTCAAATTTTCCCAATCAAATTTGAACCTTGTGCTTTGGCGATAAAGTTGAAAAACTATTAAAGGGTGGTCCAAGTCATAGGAGGCAGCGAGTTTGACTCGGAATCAATACCTTTTTATCTGTAAAGATAGTCATTTTAGTAAGTTTGTTTGTAGAAACTTGATGTGCTGGCGTCTATACACTTGACTAAATTAATGAAAAACATACAAATGCTTATAAAAAATGAGTAAATAGCAGGATGCCCACGATGTATTAATTAGTTAATTCATTGTGGATGACAATACAGCCAAATTAGGTCAATGATAGCGACGCGCGACGTTGCCGTTATTACGATTAAGGATTAGCTAACAATAGGTACGTCAACGTGGCTGGCTGTCATTTGGTTTTGTTAGGCAAAAGCTGAAATTAGGTACTTCAGTTTTGCCTGAAACTTAACTAATGGAAGTGCTCAGGTGCGGTTCGTCCTAGTGCGGTTGGAATCAGTGCTCTGAGTGGAATACCTCATTAATTTAGCTTACCTTGCTTTCAAAAGCTAGACAAAATCATTAATTTCTAAATTGTTTTATTAAAGTTGTTTTCAAACATAATAGAAATATACATATACAAGGTTTTCCGGTAATTAATGGATAACCTTGAAATGGCTTATAGCAGACCTTATGGCCGTTCAGAAAAAAATACAAAACAAAATATATCCTAAGTAGTACCTTTTTTTATGGATGGGAAATCATCAAATGACCCCTCCCGCTCTGTTAAATGTTGTTTTTTATTAAACCCTAATGGTCAGTTGCAATTGGATGTAAAAATTGTTCCAATATTTTAAATTTTGTTATTTAGTCAAATTTACTCCTTTACAACATTAATAGCAATAATTCACTATTTACATAAGATACAATAATAAATTATACCATTATTAAATGTACTTGAAACCGACATTATTTTAAAATTATTGGTCACTCATGTTTTCATTAATTTTTTTTATACCCAAAACATTTAAACTTTGTCAAAAAATTGCAATTTGAAAATTTTTCACTGAAAAATTAATTAAAGTTTTTTTATTTTTTTTTATTGCAGTAGCTAGACATACTATTTACTGCCTATCTGTCGGCATAGTCAGCGTACAATGATACAGCAACAAAAAACCGATGGAATTCATTCATTTGTGGTCGTAGCGTACAATAATGTAAAATAAGGTAAACATTTGTAGTCTTTTTTTTAAAAAAAAAGCATATCTTAGGTACTACTTAGGATATATTTAGTTTTGTATTTTTTTCTGAACGGCCATAAGGTCTGCTATAAGCCATTTCAAGGTTATCCATTAATTACCGGACACCCTGTATATGATTTTGAATAGATTCAAAATTACTACCAAATACAAAACATTGCCAAAAATATTTCATTCACTTAAATTGAACCAATCCAGTGTCCAAAAAGGATTTTTCAACTCTTTCATCTGTTTGCAAAAAAAAAGAGAAAAATACGTACCAGCTCGTTTTGATAACCAGAATGAAATTAGGGATATTGCCCAGTTCAGAGGATTCCATTTATGCCGTCAGATTTGATAAAATTACGTCACACCCATGGGTCGAAACATTCATTTGTTTTTTTTTTCTTATTTGTATTTGTAATGATATATACGTGATTACTAGTTTATTTATTTATAAGTATGTCTTAGGTATGTTGAAACTGTGTGTACTCCCCGTCACTTTTCCCTAAGGGTTCATTAGAAAACCAGCGTCAGGCAGCATCTGTCTGGCATTAATGCTGAAATGAACCTTTTTGGCGCAGCCGTGAGGCACACACTATTGTTGTTAGAAACATTTTTTTTTTTTCACTTCTCATGCTCTAAAAGTTCGTCTTTATGTTGTGCTTAGGCGACATAAAATCGCTTTTTATGTTCTAGTGCATAAAGTAAATTTTTTTTCTGAGACTAAGGTAATCAGGCCCAACAGCCCACACGCGCAATAAAACATCGCAGATTTAAAGTCGTGATTTATTTCATTTTCTTTAATTTATACCACTTCCGTGTTTTCTATCGTTAATTTAATAAAATCAGGTAAAATAGTTGTCTTTTATTATTTAAAAACGCAAAGAAACGTTTTTATGACTTGGCAGTATGAAGTACCCAAGTCGAATGACAAATGTTGAAATTAAAAAAAAAAACTTTTAAAAAGTTTCGTGGCAGTATTATCTGTGGTGGCGGGAATTAGCTATGCTTTGCAACATTTTTGATTAAGTATGTACTGTATACTTTATGCCTGTTTCATTTTCTCGCAATCGAAGTGAAAAGCAGAGTGTATAACTCAGGCATAAACGAGCCATTTTACCCCTCGACTTAACTATCCACCCTCGCCTGCGGCTCGCGTGGATATAAACGTCTCGGGGTAAAATAGCTTATTTTATGCCTTAGTTGTACAATCTACTATTATTAATTTTGTATTTTGTGTTTCACGAACTGTGTCCAAATAAACATTTTTTCTTTCTTCTTTCTTCTTTCTTTCTTTCTTTCATTTCGTAAACCTCGGGGTCTACTCTCTAAGTCTGTCTACGAAGATACAGGTTATTGATCAGTTAAAACAATCACGTCCGCGGAGTTTCCCTAGCTAATTTAATTTGACCCTGTATATTAATTTAAAAAGAGCGGGAAAAAGAGTTTCTGGAAGGACTTTGCCCAGCAGAGTCTACAGTAAAGGCTGCATAAAAAACCCTGCGGGGTTGGGGAACCCCCGGCAGGAAAGAAGTTCAAAATGAAAATAAAAGATGGCGGCTGCAAAAATTTCAAAATGAAGAAAAAAACTTTCGCAGCCGCCATCTTGGATTTTCATTTTGACCTCACTATTGGCTTCAGCACCCTTTCGAAAACCATGAAGGGGGCATGAGGGGGCATAAAACTTTTTCGTTAGGTACGTGAAGACTTCTCTACCGCAAGCTCCGTTAAAGAATTTCGTTTAAAAAAAAAAAAAACATTTACAATCGAGCCAACTATGTATTATTTGTAGCCTAAAATGTCCTTCAAAGATTGCAAGAAGCACTTTATACATCACTTTATCATATTTCCACTTCCCGTAATTCCATTTAGCCATAATATATATACTTATACATTCACAGACTGCTCTTCAGCAAAACGACCACCAAAACTGACAGGGTTAAGTGGTTTCTGAGCACTATCGTACGTACTCATGTGCGTGGAAGCGACACTCGACAGCCAATATTTTACGTAGAGGCTTGGAGTAGAAAATTGTATGACGAATATTTTGGTCATAGACGAGAGTATAATAGTTGCTTGATTTAGGATTAAAGCCGGTCAAGCACCGGGCGTTGCCTATTGGCGACGAAACAATAGAAAATCAATTGTGTCTCATTATCGGAGTTCGACAGATTACGCGTAAGTCGCTGCTAAAACGATATTTATGTTAATTGTAAAATATACAAGTTGTTAAAAAATTAACCCGATAAACTTTAAGAGGTGCTTTAGACCATCGAACTGAACAACTTTCACTATGGGACCAACTCTGAAATCACGAAAATAAACAGCTGTTTAATACATTTTGATCAAGTAGGTATTGAACTTTTGTATTAAACAGCAGATTTTTTTTTTCGTGATTTCTGTGTTGGTCTTATAGTGAAAGTTGTTCAGTTCGATGGTCTAAAGCACTTCTTAAAATTTGTCGGGTTAATTTTTTAACACCTTGTATATTTACTATGCATAAGTATACAGGGTCAAATTAAATTAGTAGCGAAACTATACAGGGTGTTACGGAAAGGGTATATCAATACAAACGAGTTGAAGAGTGTATCTGGTCTAGAATCTCTGTACAAAATTTCAGCTCAAAAGCATTAACTTTGAAAATGCTTAATATTTTTTTATTTCAACATCACGGCGCTGTACTGGCGCGCGGCGGCGTGATGTGCGTGTGCTAGGCGCACAGACACACTACAGATATTGGATAATGACCCTCGTAGTGCGGTGACACGTTTGTTATGATTACAATTTAATAAACTATCGAAATAAAAAAAGTTCGGAGCTCGAAGAATCAGCATTACCATCCAACGTAATAATACTGCCAGCCTTTTGGGCACTTGATGGGTATCGATTTCCAAATACAATAAAACAAAAGAAAACAGATTTTCTCAACTCATACATCAAGTAACAACACACATTCTTTATTTTATCATTTGTTTAGATATCGATACCCATCACGTCTACAGGGTGTTACGGAAAGGGTATATCAATACAAACGGGTTGAATAGTGTATCTGGTCTAGAATCTCTGTACAAAATTTTAGCTCAAAAGCAGTAACTTTGAAGATGCTTAATATTTTTATATTAAAAAAAAGAAAAAAAAAATAGGTATAAAGGTGATGCATCACCTTTGTACCTATTTTTCTGTTCTGTTTTTTTATTGTCTGTTTATATATGGGTGTACTTAATTGTTAAATAAATGTCTTCAACATTCAAAACCCAGTAAAACAATGAAACAGCGACGCAGACACATGATCATCTAAATTCCACAAAGTTTCTGCACCTCCTGTAAGTGCACACGAAAACTGAAGTTTATACTGCATGTAATTAGCATATATAATGTTCTGTTTATTTCGAACGATTGTCTTGGGAGCTGTCTTTAACTTGGCAATCCGCTTCTGTCATAAGTTCGCGTTTGCTCTGAAAGTAGGTTAGGAAGTTTGTTGAAATTTTGGAACAATCGCGATAAAATGAGGCTGTTTTGTGGCATTTGCTGCTTAGTGTAACATTGCATTCAAATTCAAATAGCCTTTATTTTTAATACTGTACATGCAATTACATTTCCGTTTATGATAAATCTTTTTTTTTTTGTAAGTAGGTTTGCACAAACATTTTACACGTCAATCATATTTTTTTAAACTAGATGAGGTCGGCGTTTCCAAACTGACTACTCTGAGAAGAAAGGCCGAAACAAACTCAGAGGTCACTGTCTCTTTTAAAGTCCAGACATAATCTTGGTCAGGTTAGGTAGGTATATGAAGACCATGTAGAAATACAAGTTGTGATTTACTTACATGATTACAAGTTTTATCCAATTTATTTTTACTTTATTTACTTATTTATTCACATTCCATGCATTTGTTAATCATAATTACTTATTATTACATAATTATTTTCTAAATTAAAATAAAATAATAATTGATATAAATTATTTGGTTTCATTAAATTATTATCAACTAGCTGAATCAATAAATACAAAATGTATAGAAATTGAATTATGTTCATTATTTTTTTGTCTTGAACAGTTATTCTGCTATTCAGGGCGGCCCAACCGTAATCGGTCCAGCCGTTTTTGAGTTACAAATGGAGTAACTAACCCGACTCATTTTATTTATTGACTAATTCAACTACCTTTCACTTATCATAAAAAAATATCAAGTAATTCCTCAGGACCACCCGCGTTATTTTTTTTAATCATCATTCGGCGTCACAGCTGCAGTGGAACAATGTCAACTAACTTTTGGAGGCCACTGTACCTACTCGACTTCGTTACACATTTCTCATCATCAAAACACTAGCTTCTGCCCGCGACTTCGTCCGCGTGAAATTTCACTGAAATTTCCATTCACCCTTTTAGGGGTGGAAACTTACTCTTCACTAAGAACACACCCTGCAAATTTCATGTCTCTAAGACCAGCGGTTTAGGCTGCGCGTTGATATATCAGTCAGTCAGGACTTTGAATTTCGTTTATAGATATAGATGAATGTTGTTTGGGCACTTTTCCTGTTGACAGCGATGCAGACGAATTTTTTGATGCCATGTGATTCTTTCCGCCTGCTCTTTTTATATGTCGGATATCCGGTTGATTTTTGATTAAAAGTTGTTAGTTTGAATTGTTACGGTAGTTGGTGAAGCACGTGGTTAGATCACGTGGACAGAGTCATAGTGGGTGGGACGCCAATTCGGACGGACAGTCTTGTACGAACCGTCGAAGTGAGAGCACCACTTTGAAACTGTCTCTTCACCTACTTCCGCGTTAACGTATTTTGTGCAAGTGTAATTTAATCAGTGCAATACAATATTGATTGAGTGTGTGTGTGGTTTTCTTGCTCGAGCACCTACGCCATGTCAGAGCCTGAAGCGGGCAACTCCCCTGATGCCGGTTCCGTCGCGGAACCTGGGCGCGCTCCGATATCAGAATTGGGATACACTCGAGCTGAAGAAATTTGGAGAATAGAACGATGACGTCATGGTGCATGTTGTTTTGGGCATAGGCTTTATGCAGAAATACCTTTGCCGAATGACGCGCCAGTTGCGACTACCGCCATGTTTAAAAAAAAAGTGTGTCGCTAACCGGAGTTTGAGTTCGTCGTATCTCGTTCGCACGACAGATGATTTGTGTTTTGCTGAAAATTCACTGCAAGGTGAACAAAGGAGCAGCATCAACGTGGCTACCCATACCAAGGACATAGCGTGGAGCTACCAGTGACGTGGAGTGACTGAATCAAGCCAAGCAGTGCATTCGTCAGTAAAGCCCTTCGTGTGCTGCAAGTGAGGGAAACCAGGATATATCGCGGCCCTACACGAGTAGTGGCAGCAAGCGGATGGTGGATAACGTGCTGGAAGTGGTGAAGGGCGAGTGGACGTCGTACAACTACCCTCAGACACGTTAGAACATAAAGGTGAGCTGTATTGTTTTGTTTACGATTCTGGTGCTGAATGCTCGTTAGTAAAACCGAGTTGTGCAGCCAAATTAAGTGGCAAACGAGTTAATAACTTTGTTGCGTTGACTGGTGTTAGTTAAACGCGTGTATTCAGCACAGAACAAATCATGTGTGGCGTTGCGATTAGCTTGCAAAAACTTGAGATTTTATTACATGTCTACCCGCCATTTACTTGCAAAGTAATATTATGATAGAACAAAGGCAGCTATAACAAATTTCGTGGTATTTGAAAAATTCATACTAAGATCGGAAGTTCAGAGTTGTGTTTAAAGTAGCGGAAGTTTTGGCAGATGATCGCTATACGTTAAAAGCTTTAAATTCTTACCGCACTTACTAGTATGCTCACAATCGCATACGAAAGATGTCTCTAAGTAGTGTTCCTAACGAGTTAAACGTAGAAGACGGTGAGAAGAGTTCCTCTACCGAGTAGTAGAGCACATACCATGGCTATTAGGTCGCACTGTATGCACTTGTCTGTAGTCGTAACTGCAATTCACTTGTGAGTTGTTCAGGGCGCGATGGGCAGCTCGTGGTGCAGCGAGGACCCGGGTCTCAAATGAGACTATTGTTGTGTTGGTCTTTGTAATGACCTGGGAGTCATAGACTCTATGTGAAATGATGTGTGTTGGTCGTATCACTTGAGGTGATGACGATATGGGTGGCATGAGTGTCACTAGCTGCTGCGGCAGCCGGGCCATGAGCGTTGTATGTGATCTACTAGTAAGTTGATACAGTTTCTGATCAATTATTACTAAGGCTTAGAGGAATATTTTGTTGTCGATGATTGCTATTGTTTTTATTATGCGTTTCGATAACAATGTGGTCAGAATTGGCCGAGTAGAACATGTATTGCTGTTGCTTTTTTTGGTTACAGATTAAAACACAAGGACGTGTGCAAGCAGGATGGCAGTGTCGGACAGTGCTGCACTCTTTGGATCTCCTGTACGAATAATCGCTGATCAAGGACGGTGCTTTTCGTGCAAGAAGTTCAACAACTTCTGCCAAGGAAACGGTGACAGCGAGTGGATGTCTGTACTATGAAGCCAGCTACAGTTCTATTGTCTAACCGAATCTGGTGAGTCGTTTTCACTTTGTTTGACTCAGGTACTGAGTTGTTTCCCTGGTAAACAACAGCAAGAATGGTTACATTGTTAGTTATAGCCTAATCTGGTTTAACGATAAGTTAAGAATGATGCCAGTAGGTCATGTATGTACCAGTCAAAGTAGATGGTGATCACAGTGGTGATGAGCAAGCCTAAGTAGTGGGAAACACGTGAGTAGGGGTTCTCTATCGGCCGTAGTAAAGTTGTGTAAAGTCACAGGGTGATGCATACGGATCCATGTGGTGGATGTGTGATAGCAATGTGATTGCTGGTTGGCTAGAGAGACGTGGCGTTAGAGTGGTTTACTCGTGTGTGGGTTCCCAGGTGTCAAAGGCTCTTAGTGAAAAAGATGGTTGTTAATGTGGACAATGATGGTACATGGCTCTGGTTGATGATTTTCGCTGTGAAGCACTTTCAACATTACCTGCAAGGTAATCGTTTCACTGTTGTTATGGACTGTAACTCCCTGAAGGCTTCACGTAACAAAGTGGATCTGACACCGAGAGTCCACCGCTGGTGGGCTTTTCTTCAGGCGTTCGATTTTGACATAGAGTATCGCCAGGGTAGGCACATGAGTCATGTTGACTTTTTGTCACGAAACCATCTTCCCGAGCCTAACAAGACTCCCGTTCCTAAAGCTCCCATCCAAAAGACAGAAGAAAAGCGTGTAGAGGTTGCGACTCTATCTGATAATTGGCTTTTGGCTGAACAGTCCCAAGACTCTGAAATTCATGACAGCGTCTCCAAGCTCAAAAACGGCGAGCTTCCAGCGGAAGTAGCGAAAACTTACGAGTTACGTAAAGGTGTGTTACATCGTAGAGTTCAGAGGAATCGTCGCAGTCACTGCTTGCCTATTGTACCACGAACTTTTCGTTGGTCTGTGGTGAATCATGTTCATGAAGCTCTCATGCATCTTGGCTGGGAAAAGACTTTGGAGAAGCTCTATGAAAGTTATTGGTTCGAGCACATGTCCAAATATGTCAGAAAGTTCGTGGAAAATTGTATCACGTGTAGAGTCTCAAAGTCTTCTTCCGGCCGGGTGCAAGCTGAGTTGCATCCAATCCCAAAAGTCAATGTCCCATGGCACACGGTGCATATTGACTACTCAGGAAAGTTGAGCGGGAAAAATGACGTGAAAGAGTATGTCATAGTTTTCATAGACGCGTTTGCGAACTTTGTGCTATTGTACCATACTCTACGTCTCGATGCTGCCAGCACTATTAAAGCTTTGAAGTCGAGCGTTTCTCTGTTCGGCTCTCCTAGTCGTACTATCGCCGACCAAGGTCGTTCCTTTGCCAACAAAGAGTTGAAGGAGTTTTGCGATACGCACAACATTTCCTTGCATTTATTTGCTACTGGTTCTAGTCGCGCGAATGGTCAAGTCGAAAGGGAGATGGGTCTGTTAAAGGGTATGCTAACCGCGGTAGAGACGTCGGAAAGGTCGTGGCAGGATGCTTTGGACGATGTATAATTGGCTATCAACTGCACAGTGAACCGTGTTACGAAATCCAGCCCCTTAGAGCTTTTGATTGGAAAAGTTGTTAGGCCCTTGACTCTAATGACTAGTAATGACGATGATGAAATCGGAATTGACTTAATAGAAGCGAGAGAACACGCGGTGGATGGTATTGAGAAGAGTGCGGCTTATGAAAAAGCTCGTTTTGACAAAAATAAGGCCAAAGTAGTTAATTTCTGTGTTGGTGATCTGGTATTAATCAAAAATGAAGAAAGAAACCAAATTAGAACCCAAATTTAAAGGTCCTTTCAAAATTGTAGAGTTGCTTGAAAACGATCGCTATGTTTTAAAATCACTGACAGGAAATAGAACGTACAAGTACGCTCATAACCGTATTCGAAAAATGCCTCAAAGTAGAGTTCCCCCCCGAGCTTGATCCTATTGAGAGAGATGAAGAGCCTAATGAAAGGTCTTTTGTTTGATTGTATGCACACTTGTAACTATTTGGCCGCACTGCACGTCTGGTCGTAGCTGTAACTGCAGTCACTCGTGACTGTTCAGGGCGCAGTGCACGGCAGGCGTTGTGGCGGGGGCCCGGGTCTCGTAGAGACTATTATGTTTGGTCGACTTGGAGTGACCCGGAAGTCATGGAGACTTTATGATGTACAATGATGTGTTTGGGCTTGGTAAGCCCCGGGTGACATGCGTCACTAGAATTTGAGTATTTGGGCTTGGTCAGCCCCGGGTGACATGTGTCACTAGAATTTGAGTATTTGGGCTTAGTCAGCCCCGGGTGACATGTGTCACTAGAATTTGAGTATTTGGGCTTGGTCAGCCCCGGGTGACATGTGTCACTAGAATTTGAGTATTTGGGCTTGGTCAGCCCCGGGTGACATGTGTCACTAGAATTTGAGTATTTGGGCTTAGTCAGCCCCGGGTGACATGTGTCACTAGAATTTGAGTATTTGGGCTTAGTCAGCCCCGGGTGACATGTGTCACTAGAATTTGAGTATTTGGGCTTGGTCAGCCCCGGGTGACATGTGTCACTAGAATTTGAGTATTTGGGCTTGGTCAGCCCCGGGTGACATATTGTGTCACTAAAACTTGCTGCCTGGGGCAGCCGGGTTACAGGAGTGTGTACAATTAGTGTAGTATTGCTTTGTTGATTATGGACTGTACGACGCGAGTTTTAATTGTTTTAAATGAATGCGATTGGACCTTTAAATTAGATTTGCTTTCATGACTCTATGACTCTATTGATAGAGACCTTAATCTTGGTCAGGTAGGCCGAATCAAAAGTCTACTTTAAGTCGTGTTCTCGTTGGTTAAAGGTACCATATCACCACCACACGAGGACGTGTGATAGTCAGTTCTGGCCGTGTCGGATATCCGGTTGATTTTTGATTAAAAGTTGTTAGTTTGAATTGTTACGGTAGTTGGTGAAGCACGTGGTTAGATCACGTGGACAGAGTCATAGTGGGTGGGACGCCAATTCGGACGGACAGTCTTGTACGAACCGTCGAAGTGAGAGCACCACTTTGAAACTGTCTCTTCACCTACTTCCGCGTTAACGTATTTTGTGCAAGTGTAATTTAATCAGTGCAATACAATATTGATTGAGTGTGTGTGTGGTTTTCTTGCTCGAGCACCTACGCCATGTCAGAGCCTGAAGCGGGCAACTCCCCTGATGCCGGTTCCGTCGCGGAACCTGGGCGCGCTCCGATATATATTATACTTCATCATCAGCCTATAATGTTCCCACTGCTGGGACACAGGCCTCCTCTCTGTGAGAGGGAGTGGGCCGTAATCCACCACGCGGGCCCAGTGCGGGTTGGTAGATGTCACATGTCTTTGAAGTTTTGGTTCTAGGACATGCCGGTTTCCTCACGATGTTTTCCTTCACCGTTTTGAGAGCAGTGGTGATGAAATAATTTACACAAAGTAAAGCGCCTGTCTGGGTTCGAACCTACGACCTACAACTCGTAAGTCGCGGCCGGTACCACTGGGCTATTATACTTGTACATTTATTATTATTTTATGACTGTTAGCTTGTAAATTATTTACATAATGTGAAAGTCTTTCCTTAAAATTGAATGTTATTTAAATTAAGTACCATACATAGTATTAAAAAAAGACTTCAAAATGCAGATTTTAAATAAATGGGTATCATGTAAAGCACCCAGTTTACTCATATAACGAGAATTTATCCACTTCAATGTATTGTTGTTTGAATATGAAAGCAATTTCACCCACCGCGTTATTATATGAAGTGCAAAATTTTAAATCCCATGTAATAAAGTAATAACGAAGGTGCTTCACGAAGCACGGGCGGATGAACGGTTTTTTTAATTAGTTGAAAAAACTCGAGCTTATGTAAAATGTATTTCCTACGTCCCGTGGTTTAAAAACATGCTGTATACGCCGGTATTTTTTGCACCTGATAAAATTTTGTTTGTTTTCGTTGCCAGCATTGCAAACTGAAATGTTGTAGTATGTACCTATTTAATACTTCTAATTGTTCGTTGGTAAGCGAATCACTTCAAAACAGCTCGGCCAATTTGGCAAATTTTTGTTTTAAAATGTTCGTAATAGTTTGGTTAACGGAAAAATAAACCGATAAATTGCTGGGAAAATTTGAAAATTCGGGAATAACTTCAAAATCAAACTCTTGCTTTTTCTATGGGATTGAATTTTGGACAGGGCAACGTTTGACAGGCCAGCTACTTTACTGTGTAAAATATTATGTTCGTATTTTTGAGGAATTACTTATCAACTTCGAAACAATTTTTTTTCTGGAAATCTCAAACAAACTATGGCACTCAAAGTCAAAGTCAAAGCATTTATTTCAAATAGGCACATAAAAAGCCCTTTTGAACGTCAAAAATTACATTAAAATAGAATTGATTCTAGTCTCCCCTTCCTAAAGGTAGTTTTTGTATGGAGAAGAATAGGCAAGAAACTCCACCGTTACTCTTTTAAAATGTTTTACAATATTTGGCATAGGTACATTCATTATCAAAAAAATAAATGGCCGGGGGTGTTACTAGACCGACACCGAACCCAAAAATGTGATTAAAAAAAATTTTGTCTATCTGTCTGTCTGTTTGTTCAGGCATCCCGCAACTACCGGTTCGATTACGATGAAACTTGGTATAATTATTCTTTAATATCCTGGGCACCACACTGGGTACTTTTTATCCCGGAAAAGTATATACAATAAAAAACAAACTTAATTTTGCGGTTCGATCCATAGACCCGATTACTATACCAACCGCAAATAATAACTTTGTCGTAGGTTACGTCACCCGGTGAAATTTCACGCGGACGAAGTCGCTTGCAGAAGCTAGTATAATAATATGTGAGGACTCGTATTTCTAACCCTTTCGTAAAAGTATCTTTATTTATTATGCGAAAGCCAACGCTTGGAATCGTTTTAGAGTAAATATTCTTATTTAAAGACCCAAAATTTGACAAAAATTTTACTTATATCTTACTGTGAAAAATACTGTTACGTACCTATCGAAAATGCTGTCTCGAAAGGCATTCTCAAAAATCTAGTCCGTCTCTTCCCAGTTGCCAATAAATATTCTCTATGCGACGTACGGCACAATGGCGAGACTCGGTTGTAGGTATCCCGCGTAGAAAGTGCTCTCTCTATTTATACTAGACTTCCTAGATACGGTGAAGATGTAGCGAGAATTTTATTAACCGACTTCAAAAAAGGAGGTTCTGTATTCGACCCGTATGTATGTATGTATGTTTGTATGTCCGCAATTATCTCAAAAACTAATGAACCAATTTTGATAATTCTTTCACAAGATCTACATACATTCAGGAAGGTTTTGGTATACATATAATACATTAGATAATTATTCTTATGTACGAAGTTATATATATAAATGTACTGCATCTCCGGCATTTCTATGCGAATTTTGATTATTCTTCTAGTCGGTGTCTTCAATTCTTCAATGCACCAGTGTTAATTCAATTTGTGTGAGGTAGGTACAACTAAAAAGCGTGAAATAAAAACTTTTTAAGAAAAAGAAAACCGACTTCCAAAAAAACACTACAAAGTGAAAAATAACTTTAATTTCGGAAGTCGGTGTCAAAAACGAAAATGCGGAACCAACGACACCGACTTCCGAAATTAAAGTTATTTTTCACTTTGTAGTGTTTTTCTTGAAGTCGGTTGTAATATTTTTGTGTTGTTTGGGCAGGTAGTGCTGCATGGGTAACTCCTGCAAGGTGCATAGAAAAGTCCTCTGGAACTTATTAGTTTGAGAGGATTTTTCTTTTTTGAAACTGAAACAATACTGAAATGAAACCGCGGCAAAATTACTGACGACTGAAAGAGAGAAATCGGTGTGTAACTATTCATCTGATATAATACGTTCATTAGTACGGGGATAGGTATGTGTATAATGATTATTACGTTAGTATTTAAATTGTTTAAAAGTGTATCAATATCCGGATAAACCTATTGAGCTTTTTGCCCTTATCCCAATTTATTTGGGGTCGGCGCAACATGTCTTTTTCTTAATTTTTGTTCCTTAATTAATAAACAAGAAAAAAAATATCTACGCACCCTTATTTGTATGAGATATCACAGAAGCTGAGCTGTTCCATACCGACCTAAATAAATGTTTTGAAAGCGAAAGGAATGAAATGAAATTATTTATTTTGTAAATTGGATATCAGAATCACTTTTGCACAACGTATTGAAAAATAAGCTAGATGGAGTTGACATTTTCTATCTGACAGCCGCTGAGAAAAAATGGCGAAATAAATTCAGGGGTCAAAGTCCAGACATAGTCTTGGTCAGATCATGTGAGGACCATGTAGATTAGTATCAGAAAATTTTTTTTGGGAAAGAACGAATGTACGATTAAGCTCTAATTATAGCCTAAGATACCTACTCAAATCCTAATAAACAAGTAAGC
Organism: Amphipoea lucens; assembly: GCA_947508005.1. Taxonomy (NCBI): domain Eukaryota; kingdom Metazoa; phylum Arthropoda; class Insecta; order Lepidoptera; family Noctuidae; genus Amphipoea; species Amphipoea lucens. Next base: position 13,422,948 of record OX382374.1, read on the forward strand.
TTGGCAAAACCCAAGCCGGTATCAACGTCATCCTAACTGGTTTATCAAGTAATTTGAACTTTAGAATGTTTTCAAAATTATTATTTTGTTGCTTTTTTTAAGTCTACAGGAAATAGTGTGATTTAACGTGTATTTTGTGGTATTTAGAGACATTGTTGCCAGTTTTTGCATGTGGTAGAACCCCTCACTTTGCATGTAACGCATGCGAAGTAAGGGGGTGCTGCACAAATGTTCGGGACGGCACACTCGATTCTGCAGCTGACGACGCGAAGCAATTTCTACTCTTCATCGACTTTCATTCGGCTCGTGCCGATCGGTAAACTCCGCTCGACAGATGCCGACCAGAACATGAGTGTAAGGTCCGGCCGCGCTTTTGGCAAAAACGTAAACAACAATGGACGCTCGAAATTGAATAAAATCGATGTACTTATATCGATTTTGAAGAACATTTATTTTAAGTATTGTTTGTTTTCGTCTAGTAAGCTCGGAGATTTAGACGAAAACAAACAATTCTAATAATAAATGTTCTTGTATATCGATTTTATCCAATTTTGAGCAGCGGCCATTGTTGTTTACATCTTTGGAAAATTTGGCGCGGTCGGACCTTAGATACACTCATGTTCTGACCGGCTCAGCACATATCCCGAACATTATGTGTGCACGTTGCACCCCTTTTTTTTTTTTTTTTTTTATGGATGGGAAATCATCAAATGACCCCTCCCGCTCTGGGTGGAGCGAAGGGAGTGCCAGACTCTTACTGACTAAAACCCATCCGTGTTCCTTCCTTAGCCCTTTATGTTCCGGGGTAGCGGTAACCCTTTCGGACAATCCCGCACCCCCGGCAGGCTTCGGCCCTGGCAGGCCCCTTCCGTTATGCTGACATCTCTTTGAGGCGCGCGTGGAACACGTACGCGCCGTCCGGCACGGGCCTGGTCCTGATCGGACGGTGAGCTACCCATTACTCTCCGTCCGCATGCCCGCGCCTACGGTGGCCGGGAGTCGTCACGCGGCTTCCGACGCCCGGAGCGTCTCCATAAAAAAATATTAAGCATTTTCAAAGTTGATGCTTTTGAGCTGAAATTTTGTACAGAGATTCTAGACCAGATACATTCTTCAACCCGTTTGTATTGATATACCCTTTCCGTAACACCCTGTATAGTATAGTATGGATATGGATTGCTTACTTAATAGTAGCAATTTCATACAGTATTATGGAGTACAAATTGTAGAAAATCAAATAAAATCTTGACGATGTATTCATCTTTTTGAGGCTGACAGTACCTACTTACTTATAATAAAATATCAATTTCACTAATGTTACAATATTTAATAGTTTTTATACGTCCCAGATTGGAGTAGTTTTTAAACAAGATAGATAATTTCTATCTCGTACATTACAAAGTTAGTCGGTTGCGTGACTGCGTTATTACGTTGTGTGATGTCTTTTTTTGCTTTTTCGTTGTTAGGTAGTAATTTCTAACCGACTTCAAAAAGGAGAAGGTTGTCAGTTCGACTGTATTTTTTTTTTTTTTTAAAACGCGCTTTTGGATCGTTTTTTTTTTGTAACGAAAATCGAAAAAAAGCCAATGACACCGATTTTCGAACCGCTATCATATGGCAAATAAAAAAGTTTTTTTATTTCACACAACAGAATTATAATCATTAAAGTCATCAACACAACTCTCTAAGACCAAGTAATCCTACTGAATGACTATTTCATGAAATCTTGACATTTTAGGATTATACAAACTTCCCCTCCTCCTCAAGTCGTACTCCTCATTACTGAGGGTCATGATCCTCCCTTGAAAACAACTTTTCCCTGACGATGTACTAACTTATACTAAACTGTACCTATACTAACTTAACAAGTTGTATTACTGATTCTAATGGTTATAATTCTGTAAATACATATTTTTTACGGTCGCGAATCATTTTTTAATCAACGTACGGTAACGGTCAGTACTGCATTATCACAGTAAGGATTGTTTTGCTGTGAACACGCGCGGTACAGGCCGTATATACGTATGTGTGTATAAGTGATGTATTAACACAGAACGCACACCTCAGAATTTATACACTGGTGTCGAGCGAAAGTCAGCGAAACAAAAATATATCGCTTTTTCACACACGCAGCGTACGTAATTAAGTATGACCTTGGTCGGCTCAAACCATTGCTAAAATTGAAAACATTGTTATAAGGCCGGATAGCTGATAGTGTAACGCATCGGATTAGCAAACATATAGGCCCAAGTTCAAATCTCGAAATGAGATTTTTTTTCTTTTCATCAATTATCTTCATCTGTTCTTTTATTATTCGATAAATTAATAAACGAGAATAATAATGTAATAATTGTTTTTATTATTATATAGTTAGTGAAATATGGGGTAAAGAATAAAAATGTTTTATAAGTGATTACAAAATGTTTATTCGTTATAATTTTATAAAGAATAAATAAACTTCTAGTTTAGGACTTATTGTGGTTATAGCTTAAGTATTCATTTTCATTACGAAAAGAAGATTGAAACTAGACCTCAAAATAATCCTTATTACAAATATGCTACAGTATAATTTTATTATTACTAGGTATAATCAATTTATAATTTAATCCTTAGTATAATACCCATTATTATCAAAGCAATCTTGTAAACTTTGGCGCATGGGCCCTACAATATTGCATAGGTTTTTGAGCTGGTTTTCGATTGCACGGCGAACGGTTCGTAAAGACGTGTTGAATAATTCGGCAAAATATCTTGTTGGTATTATAACCAATAATTGTTTCATATTCACTGACCAGCTGGGGCATTCCACGCAGCAAGGCTACCCTCTTCCTTATTTAGTGACCCTCCGAGTCACAGTAGGTAATTTCTCTAAAACAAAAAAAGAGTACTGTTAGTCTACTAGCAAAATACGAATACTATTGAGAAACAAAATTATAATGAAAATAGAAATGTTACATATAAGAATAATATAATGTTATATTCATCATTTAAAATCTAGGACTTCGAAATTATAATTTTTTCTTCTATTTAGACCTTATAATACGTTAAAAAAATAACTACAAGGATCAGCAGTTCTATTTTAATAAAATAAATGTTTGAAAAAATAATTAAATCATAAATGCATAATACTCACATTCAGTTCAGTTTCATAAGTTCATTTGTGTTATATTAAATCCACTTTTACGCAGCGCAATCACATTCGCTTTCATTTCAATATTCTGCATTTTAAAAGGAACTACAACAAGGCTAATAGAACACACGTCGCTAACCCACAATAATTAACAACCAACAAACAACGTTCTATTTAATCGCGGTGAATGACTCGTAACTTAACTGTATCTACCTTATAAGTAATTTATTTAACTGTGGGTATAATCATAAAGTTTAACGAATTAAGCGCACAAGACGAACATGGCAAGGAAATATATTATTATAGTCATAAGCGTCATTACTCGAAGTAATTATTAAAAAACATTTAAAAAAACTATCACCGCGCGTGAGATTCGAACCCACGGCTCGCTACGCAGGACGCGCTTACCCAAATGTGATAACCGCTAAGCTATCATGCCGCACACCGTAGTGGTTGAATTAATGAAATACAATCAGTTGCAAATGAATGTGAGTGTGTGTGTCTACAGTAGAGAAATAGCTAATTAAAGAAGGTCGTAAGTAAAACCAAAGTGTCAATCTATTGCTTTGTGAAATTGCTACTCCACTTATGACCGTGGCCGTACCTACCTACAACTTGATACTGACCAGGAAATTGCAAAAAACGTAAAAATTTCGCGGGCTACCTTAGCGCTTCCCCCTTAATGAAATCAACCGAAAATAAACTATGTGTAAGTTTATAAAACATCTAAAATTTATTCAACAAAGACACTTCGGTTTTTTAAATAAATTCCATAAATTAGGAAATTTCTGAAGCGGAATACTTAACCAGTTTACTTTTAAGGGGTTTTATGGTAACGTATGGGGGTTCGTGGCTAAATAATACCAGCTGCACGGGTCGATGAAGGTTAAGCTTCGCTGGCACGGTCGGTTAGTGGATGGGTGTCCATCCATAACATATAGGATGGCCTCCTCCATGCCTCGGATAGCACGTTAACTCTTTCAGGGGCACTTTCATATAAGTTACAATATACGTGTTTTTATGTTTTTTATAGTTATATTTAGGCTAAAGAATACTGAAAACATGGTTGAAAAAGATATCAGAGTGAAGGCTTTTGAGGAATTTAGCTACTCTAACCACCTAATTATGAGTGTCATATTACATTAGAAACGCAAAATTACATACATTGTTTATCAAATACCTACTAAAGATGTCTAAGATACGTCTGATAAAACAATCATAGTCATAAGAATACAGAACCTCCTTTTTTAAAGTCGGTTAAAGATAATAGACTCGCCTTATTTTTGTTTTTTTTTTCCGAGCACGTTACAAAAACACTGTCAACGTATTTTTTTCATACGAACAATACAAACACAAACGAATATCGGCGCCACTAACTGCCAAAACTAAATCAAGCGTAAGGTGTATTTCCATGATAGTTCAAGAAATAATCGCTAAATGGCATGAACTTACAGAAAAAAAATCCGAAATATGTGGTTAGCGTAGCTAACCATTGACCCTGTAAGAGTTAAACCGTCGGTCACGGCCGTCATTTGTAGATTTTTGACAGTCGTTACGGGTAGTCAGAAGCTCTAAACTCTGATAACCAGTCTTACCAAGGCGTATCGTGTTTCCCAGTAAGGCCCGGTATCCACCAAGGCGGAGAGGAGAGGAGACGAGAGAAGATGTGCTGCGACGGTGGCAGGTTATTTCCACCAAAGCGGAGAGGAGATGCGTAGCGAAGAGGAGATGCGAGCTGTGCGTAGCGGAGATGTGTGATGGGAATAACTCTTTCGGGTGTGCGAGGCAGGGGACCGAAAAGCCAGTGGGCACGCGAGCGCGGGCGCCGCCACCCGCTCGGCCGACCGACTACACACATCTCCGCTCTGCTGCGCCGCTTGCTCGCTCGTGGCACAAAATTCTATAGAAAAATGAGACATCTCCTCTCCTCTCCGCTTGATCCATTTCCACCGAAGCTAAGCGGAGAGGAGATGTGGAAATAACGAAATCTGATTGGTTAATCAAAACACATCTCCTCTCCTCTCATCTCCTCTCCGCTTTGGTGGATACCGGGCCTAACTGTGAGCGATGAATGCTTATGCGAATCCCGCATCCCCGGCCATAGGTAGAGGTGGAACACCGCGGTGGTTTTAGCCGGTAAGTGTTCGGCATGCCCCTCTGTCACCCCCACGATGGAGGAAGTCCTTGAGGATAACCACCACGCACATTAAAAAAAAACAGTAACTGGGTTGTGGGGGTCTGATAGGCAGTCGTATTCAGCTGCATCCGGTGAGACTGGATGCCGACCCCAATGTAGAATAGAATACCTACTCTTTATTATGTACACCATATAAATTACAGACATAAATATAGAAACAAAAGACAGAAACAGAATATAGTTGGGAAAAGGTTAAGCAGTTTTAATCCAGATAAGACCATCTAAATTCTACAGCTTAAAAAGCTCTTGCTAATCTTTAAACTTAAAATTCTCAAATCACGGCAGAAAATGAACGTAAAACCAAGTAACTATTCCAAGTAATATTCTGATGTTTCTCCATACATGATAAGCGTTATTTGTGTAACGCGGTCCACCCACGTCGTAGAGTAAATCTACGAAATTAGAACTTGCTTTGCTTCACAATGCAAACTAACATAATCTCGTCGAGCGTGAGTCGGGGTAATTCCGAAATCATAGAGACGGAATTTCAAGGATGTGCAAATGTAGAAGAGTAGTAGAATTTTTAATATGCACAAAGTTGCCATACAAATTATGTTTTTTTAAATCAAATACATAATCAGTTTATATTGTTCCCACTGCTGGGACGCAGGGACGCAGGCCTCCTCTCGGTAAGAGGAAATGGACCGTAATCTACCACGCGAGCCCGGTGCGGATTGGTAGATGTCACATGTCTTCGAATTTTTAGTTCTAGGACATGCTGGTTTCCTAACGATGTTTTCCTTCACCGTTTTTAGAGCAATGGTGATGAAATAATTAACACAAAGTAAAGCGCCTGTCTGGGTTCGAACCTACGACCTACAACTCGTAAGTCGCGGTCGTTATCACTGGGCCACCACTTCTCTCTCTCTGTTCACCACCCTTGGTTGACTGGTAGAGAATTTTGTGTGAAAAGTTTAAATAAATAAAAATGCTAAAAATATACATATGTACCTACATGTAAATCATTCGAACAAAAAAACAGAATAAGAAGTCCACTTCCCTATGAACAATGTTTGTTGAACAAAATTTTCCATTTCTAGTCACGCACATCAACGAAAAAAAAAACTTTATGTGTACAAACACAAAAAGTTTATTTTTTTAGTAGAGAAAGAACACAAGTTCTTCATGTTTACCTCAAATAAACGTATTTTCGCTCTTCTTTTTTTATAAAACTTAGACAATTGACGATATTTTTCAAGTATTGGATGAAGTAGTGAAAAATCGAAAAATCTGTTTCAGTACCTAATAATACTAACACAATCAGTGCTCAGGCAGTATAGTCCCGCGTAGCATGAGATTATGAGCAGGTAAAAGAACTAACCTACTAGGAGAACAGAATCATGAAGAAGATAAATTTTTGTAATAGAATATGCACATGCTATGAGAGGAATCCATACTAATATTATAATTTCGAAAGTAACTCTGTCTGTCTGTCTGTATGTTACCTTTTCACGCCTAAACCGCTGAACCGATTTCAATGAAATTTGGTATAGAGATAGTTTGAGTCCCGAGGAAGGACATAGAATAGTTTTTATCTCGATATTCCCACGGGATCGAAACTAACGCGGGTGAAATCGCGGGGCGCTGCAAGTAGAAAAATAAAAAAGGCTGCTATTCCGATTTGGTTTATCGGCAAGATACCCCACTACATCGATACCCTCACCATCCGTCCATTGAGTTTGTGAATTTAAAGAGATGAGCACACCAAATGCATACTCGTGCCAGGCAGTTATTTGAAATCTTCCATCATTGATGCGTGCACGCACGTCACGATCTGTTCAAGCCTAACCTAACCAAAAGTTTACGTCCCTCGAGTAGGCGATCGTCGCATTCATATGTCACTTTTTGTACGGCGAACCCGAACGCGTGGTCACGCCTACTGTACAGACGGCGCCTTCCAGTTTTCCGAACAAAAAGTGACGTACACGTATTATAAATGCAACGATCGGGTAATCTCACGAACGATCATTTTCGTTAAGACGCGGGGTTAACCTACCGTACAGAAAATCGATATCCTTCATTTCTATGATCCATGGTATAATCTTGCACAGATTTTGCGAACAAGATAATATTACAAGTCAAAGCTCATGGATATTACTGTGGGTAAGTTACTTTACACATCAAAAGGCATTAACACTAATTGATTAAACAGCAAACCCCCAAATACCCACCTATATTGCGGTGAATATGGGAATTTTCCCAAAGAAAATCTGTGGGAAGATTTCGTGAATCTGTTTTGTTTCTAAGGCTGTTTACGTGAATCGAAGTTTGAATAAGCCTTCGTGTCCAACAATCTTGAATAGGTTTATAAACTTGGTATTATTATTAGAATTCCGAATGCTAAAGTTAACCAGAGCTAAATTTATTAGCACTTTTCAACACTATGTATCTCCTTTAATTCAAAAATACTTAAAACATAAATTTTAAAATATATTTATAAACAAAAACATTTAAAAATAGAAAACAGTACACTATTAAGTTCGGTATTGCCAGAACAAGGTTCGTATGAAAGAAAATTTCTGAAATTCGAAAAAAGGAATTTGAACTAGCGGCCTGCCCCAGCTTCGCACGGCCGCTAGTTCAATAATAAATAGACCAGTAGAGAAAACAGGGCAAATCTAAAAGACCCGCCAATGTATTCTGTACAAATCTTACCGTCAAAACTTACCGTGCATTCGCGATTTAGGTATATGCCAAAAATATAAACAAATATGAATTAATGGAAAAATAACTTAAAATCCTATACAATAAAGTTCAGTTTACGCCGCAACTTCAAACATTCTTATAACTTTGTCAATAGTGCTAGTCACTCTGAAATCAACTTAATTATCATTCGATCGATTTCGGTCATGGTGGCCAATCTCAACGGAGATTAGCAGGTACACAGGAGATATTATAGTGCACAAGTGCGTGCGCAAACACAGGTGCACTCTCTGTTCCTTTACTCTCATAGTCCGATGGGATGGCAATCCGACACAACCGGGGAGGGATCAGGCGCAGGACCAATGACTTTACGTCCTTTCCGAGGCACGGAGGTATTAAACCGCCAACTTCCAAACTCCGGACTGTTACTAAGAAATTCTAAATGGAAAAACCAAACCCTTTGTCCGACCCGGGAATCGAACCTAGGACCCCTCGCTAAGCAGTCGCACTTGCACAACCACGAGACCAACCGGCCAGTTAACACTCAACCTCATATATAACCTACATACAATCTACATTTACATACCTACATTATTCAGGATTGATACTACAAGCCACTATCTCCAGTTCGCAATTTGTCACAAAGGTACACATGAAAGCAACTATAACTCACGCTATTCATCGATGTTCTATCATTGTAAACAGTAGCGCTGCACACTTATGGTAAAACTATCGATAGTATCGTAGTTTGCCGATAGTTTTAATGAGTTGGTATTGAGTTAAAATTAGTAATGAGATGCAATAGAGTATCGATAGTATTATAAATACTAATGTATCGATATAATTAACAGCAGCGATGTTCGATGGCTAGATAGAATATCGATCAAGGTAAAATATCGATAGGTAGCTAATGTTACGGTTCCGCCGCCGCTAGATGGCGCACGACAGGACTTACTACCGCCGCGCGCTGTGCAGTGCGTTGCGTAGCCATACCGCGAGGGAGGCCGCGCCCGCGCCTCTACTTCGCGCCGCCAGGGGTGCCAATTGTCGTCCCACCATCGCATTGCAGACGTCGCTCATTTTCTCCAATTTATATTCAGACTAGCTGCGCCCCGCGGTTTCACCCGCATACCTAAGTCTCGATCCCGTGAGAATATCGGGATAAAAGTATCCTATGTTCTTTCCCGGGACTCAAACTATCTCCATACCAAATTTCATCTAAATCGGTTCAGCGGTTCAGGCGTGAAAAGGTAACATACAGACAGACAGAACGATAGACAGACAGAGTTTCTCTCGAATTTATAATATTAGTATGGATAGTATGGATTCAGAATTCAGAGCTTATCATTCAGAACTTGTATACTTAATACAATACAACCGATTTATACCAGTCCCGTCCTTTATTTCGAAGCTCATAAAAAAAACATTACATACAGTTAAAGTATCGATAGACACGACGCAACACTAAAAGTATCACCTATGTTTGCTTAGTCGACAAGCAATTAATTATATTGTACCAACTACCTTTCTCCGTGTAAAGATTGTGGCTTTTGGACTATCGCATTGTTTGATAGATCGGTGAGTTTAAACATCGTGGTTTCTGTCACAAATTGAATTTATGAAGTATGATTAACCTTTTTTGTAACTTTCGATAAATGTATTGTAGTGGCTGACTTTTTTTACCGTCTGGGTATAAAAGGTAAACGGAGCAGAAGCCTATATTTATTTATATATTTCACAAATAAAAAAATAAAAGGACTTTTTTTACAATTCAATCCTTTGATGTTGAAGTTGTCAAACTGGGCGGCCGTCTTGGCTAAAAGTGGCAGTCAATGCCTTAAGGGTTGAAGGTACGGTGGTTTTTGTTTTGTATTGTATTGTGTATTTTTTTATGTATGTGTAATGTATTGTATTGTATTGAATTTTGTCTATTGTCTATGAGTATTTGTAACTTGAATTAATAAATGAATAATAATAAAAAGGGTATTTAATTTGCGCAACAGGACGAGGACTTGGCTGAGCAATTGCTATTGTCATACGAGCATAGTGGTCTAACCGTTGAAGTGGAAAACTACATAACGCGATTTCAACAAAACAGTATGAAGTTAATTTAAACAACATAAGAAATCTTTTGAATTGGTTACAAGTTAACAATCATGAATGTGTATAAAAAATTAGAATTAATTTAAAGAAAGAAAAGAAAGAAAGAAAAATGTTTATTTGGACACAGTTCGTGAAACACAAAATACAAAATTAATAAAAAAACAAAAAATAATGTTTCAGACAACAATAGTGTGTGCCTCACGGCTGCGCCAAAAAGGTTCATTTCAGCATCAACGCCAGACAGATGCTGTCTGACGCTGGTTTTCTAATGAACCCTTAGGGAAAAGTGACGGGGAGTACACACAGTTTCAACATACCTAATACATACTTATAAATAAATAAATAAACTAGTAATCACGTACATATCATTACAAATACAAATAAGAAAAAAAAAACAAAGTCTCAGCAAAACCTGTTTTTCTCGATCAATTTTGAATATCAACCAACGTTTATCAAGCGTTAAAACGGAAAAGTATAAAATAAAATATTTAGGGCTGATTTTTTAATCGACCGATAATTTTTATTCGTGTAATAAAATTGACGTCTGATAGATTTTGTATGGAAGAACTGTCAAAAATTCAAAATTATTCCACCGATAAAGTTATCTGGCGTTGGAAAAATCAGCCCTTAGTTTTTAAAAAAACCATAACCCGACTACGGAAAATTAAAAGTGATCTAAAAAGTACGAAAAAAGATAATATTTCAGACAAAATTCAAGACACTGTTATGACACCTATAATAATGTGGTTTTAATGATGACTAATTCAATCGCGATTGATAAAATTAAACGAAAGATTTATCGTTTTTGTTTAAAGGTAGTTCGTAGCCGACCGCATACAGAAGCAGCAGACGACGTGTCGCTACGACACTACTAGTTTGTATGTATTTCTATGGAATACCTTCCGCAGCTAGTGACACGTCGCTCGACTATACGTCGCACGACCGCAGACGTCGTGTCGTCCGACCGCAGATCAGTAGTGCCACCGATGCTGGAGCGACAGCACGTTGAATCTTTCAACGTTACGACGTGTCGGTACGACATGTAAAACCCAATAGAAAAACCCAATAACACTTTTGCCCGACCCGGGAATCGAACCCAGGTCCCCCACACTTAGCTCACCGTCCGTTCAGGACCAGGCCCGTGCCGGACGGCGCGTACGTGTTCCACGCGCGCCTCAAAGAGATGTCAGCAAAAAGGAAGGGGCCTGCCAGGGCCGAAGCCTGCCGGGGGTGTGGGATTGTCCGAAAGAGTTACCGCTACGCCGGAACATAAAGGGCTAAAGAAGGAACACGGATGGATTTTAGTCAGTAAGAGTCTGACACTCCCTTCCGCTCCACCCAGAGCGGGAGGGGGGGTCATTTGATGATTTCCCATCCATAAAAAAAAAAAGGTCCCCCACACTCAGCAGTCACGCTTGCGACCACGGGACCAACGGGGCAGCCAAACTAACTGACTGATAACATACCTACTAACCAAATACTTACGATAGAACTATAAATAGAAACATGCAATTTACGTAAAACGTAAACGTTAACCAATAACTTTTTATTAATTACTCAACCGTGACTTGCAGGATAATGGGTTTAACCCAATTAAAAATGAAGGTTACGGCTTTCCTTGTTTACTTGCAGATTACTTAGGTAGGTATAGATTATATCAATAGCTGTTCATTTTACCTACAGATCAACCTTCTCTTGCATTGTTTAACCCTTTGAACGTCACGGTCGTGTATAGCCGACAAATGAAAACGTGCCCAACACGCCACCATCGTCTATAGACGACAAGAAAACGACATTTTTTTAAAACAAAATAAAATATACTAAATTAAGTTTTCTGTGTTTCTTTTTCCTATTATTTAAAACTACATTAAAGTTGCCTGGCGTCAGGGGTACGGCGGGCGATACGTTTATACTCTGGCGTTCAAAGGGTTAAAAAAATACCTGTTTTGATAAGAAATAACTGGGATCACTTAAGTGTTTACTGCAATCAATCAATCTGCCTGGACTTTTCCCAACTATGTTGGGGTTGGCTTCCAGTCCAACAGATGCAGCTGAATACGGAAACGGACGGTTTCTTCGGAGACCACGTCTTCTTCATGTGCCTCAAGTCAGAACTCATGTTCTGTCTGTAGATAGTTCTGACTTGAGACAAGCTCTTACCACGTATGAACGTGATAAGAACTTGTCGTTCTTTTAATATGGTGTGTCAGGATGTCGATTTAGATTTATTTACTAGTAGTGTTAAGAAAGTAAAACAAAGTTTGACCAATTGTTTTTTCGATGTACGAGCATACCTACCAAATATATATTTTTTTTAATTTATTCTTTCTCTCTTTATTATTGTATTTTTTGAGCGTGAGATAATTCATTTAGTTTTCTCTTACGTCACTGTTTTCGCGTATTTGTTAATGTTACTCGCATTAATCGTTAGTGGAAGCTTGTAATTGGTCATCGCTTACACATTGTATTAGATATAGCTTCTGCCCGCGACTTCGTCCGCGTGAAATTCGTACTTTCCTCTAAAAGTTTCGAAAATGTATGTTGGTATGATCTTTATAATTAATTTAGATAAATAAGTATTCGGGCCAATTTTTAGGTTTATAGAACAAAGGAATCAGATTTTTCAAATAAACTGTATCCCCGCTTTTCACCCCCACAGGGGTGGAATTTTATAACTTGACTCAGTTTATTTATACCAATTTTCGAGCTAATCAAGCCACGCGGTAAAATCCTCCTCTTTAAAATTAACTACCTCTTTTCACACAGTTAGGGGTAGATTTTCGAAAAACCCTGATACATGTTATTAATTATTTTTAGTCCTTAGTATAAATACTGAGTTTCAAGTTAATTGGACAGGGCGTTAAAATTCTTCCATACAAATTTTGACACCCCCCAATACCTCTTTAGGGGGTATTTTAGAAAAACGAAAAATTCCAAACTTCATAATTTACTTAGATAAGTATTCGTGCCAAGTTTCAAGGTTATTAACTCAAGAAATAAGATTTTTCATACCAACAAAATCCCCCCTTTTTACCCCCTTAAAGGTTTAATTTCCAAAAACCCCTTCTTATTCGACACCTACACTTCACAAAGAACACACCCTCCAAAATTCATGTCCCTAGGAAGGACCAGCGATTTAGACTGTGCGTTGATATTTCAGTCAGGTCGTTCATCCCCCTTTTGGGGGAGAAATTATCAAAAACGCTGAGACACGTATAAATTAATTTTCAATCGTTAGCCTAAATACAAAATTTAAAGATCCTAACTATTAAACTGACGGACTTTCATACACAACTTCATCCCCCCTTTTAACCCTTTGGGGGTAGAATTATCAAAAACGCTGAGACACGTATAAATTAATTTTTAGTCGTCAGCCTAAACACAAAATTGGATGATCCTAACTTTAAAACTGACGGACTTTCATACAAACTTTCATCCCCTATTTAACTCCCTTAGGGGTTGAATTTCAAAAAATCCTTCCTTATTCCTTGTCTACACAACAAAAAAGAAATGAAAATAAAGCTGAAACGCCTGTGCAATACTATCTACCTATACCTACTTCACTTAAAAATAAATACTTATAACTACTTTATTTATTAAATGTACCTACGCTTAATAATTTTTAATTTGAACGAATATTTAAACACTACCAAAACAACTCATATCTATTTTACAAAATAAAAACAAAAGAAATTCAAATAAACTATTTAAAGACTAAAAGTCGCGCTGATAAGCACGGTTTCTCAATATCAATTTTATTATTGTCTGTCAATAAGGTCGACCGGCAACCGGCATGTCCTAGAACCAAAAATTCGAAGACATGTGACATCTACCAACCCGCACTGGGCCCGCGTGGTAGATTACGGCCCGCTCCCTCTCACAGAGAGGAGGCCTGTGTCCCAGCAGTGGGAACATTATAGGCTGATTATGTATGTATGTAATAAGGTCGAACGCTCTGAACGCATCAACAGCCAAATATTGAATGAAGCTCGCTCTTTTTTTTTTTTTTTAACAATGGCATCTCGCAGTTCAACCTATGAGGTTGTCGTCTGCTTAACCGGGCTTGCCTGTGGATGCCTCAAAATTAAGACCTCCAGCCAGGGCTTGAAGCTCGCTCTCGGACCTCTCGCCTTTTTATATCCTACCGCCCCGCCGCGACCCGTGTCGAGCGCGGCAACCGTTACACAAAAATAATCCTTATAGCATGATTCAGACGTGCGACGGCGCGATAGCTTATTTCATGTATAAGTTTGGTGTTTTTATACCGATTTCTATGATTCTTTTTTTATTGAATAGGTAATAATGTTAACTTTTTTAAATTAGGGATGAGTGAGAGTATTATAAACGTAAGAGTAAACAAATATAATCAGAATGCTCCGAACTGCTAAGCTATCAGGAGTTAAACGTGTTATTGTGAGTCAACCATAAAAGATAGACATATGCTGTTGCGGGATATTTTTTAGACAATTTTATGTAGAATATTTCCGTCATACATTATTTCTATGTAACTTTAACCATTAAGGCTGCTCACGCGACGGAAGCTTAAAAAATGGAGTAACTTCTCCCGTTTTCCCAACATTTCCCTTCACTACTCTGCTCCTATTGATTGTAGCGTGATGAAAAGTATACTATAACCTGCCCAGGAGTATGAAGAATAATTATACAAAGTTTCGTTAAAATCCGTCGAGTATTTTTTGTTTCTATAAGGAACATACAGACAGACAGACAGACAGACAAAAATTTTACTGATTGCATTTTTGGCATCAGTATCGATCACTAATCACCCCCTGATGGTTATTTTGAAAATATATTTAATGTACAGAATTGACCTCTCTACAGATTTATTATAAGTATATAGAAGATTAAAATGTATTAGCTGTAAGTTTTCCTTAAAGTAATAGAATAAAATAAAATACAAGTGTTTTACATGGAGCGACTGCCTATCTGACCTCCACAACATTCAAGTGTTCTGCAATAAATAACAAGTTCCTGAATAAACAGCGAAACAATGTAACAAGAAACGAGTGAAATATAATTAAATGAATTGCTTGTTTTTATATGATTAGTAGCCGGGCATTGACCACGCAATATTTCCATTACTTACACGTAGTGTTTGTTTTCGCCTAGTTAGCTCGGAGATTTAGACGAAAACAAACATTAGGTACTTAAAATAAATATTCTTGTATAACGATTTTATTCAATTTCGAGCGGCCATTGTTGTTTACATCTTTGGCAAATTAAGCGCGGCCGGACCTTAGTAATCTTATTATATCGTTTTTCAATTCAAACCAGAAAATCAAAGGAGACGCTGATGAGTAAGCTCTTAAAATAACTTAAGTTTTAATTTAACTCTGTTACAAATAACTGCGGAATAACCGGTATCACCTGACCGCAGAAGAATACATTAACCCCAGTAATATAGGTAATGATAATGATTAATTAATAATTACTGTATTATTTCTAACCGTATTTCTAAGTACAGTTACCACGCAAATTCTTGAGATGTTGCGTCACAATACGCGTAATTTCCAGTTTCAGTTTTCATTATTATAATTATGAAAACTGAAATAGGAAATTACGCGTGGTCGACGACGCATTTCAATATCTGTTTTCGTAGTAAACTTAATAAATGATTTAGAGTTTCATTATAAAACAAGCCCGTCTGCCCCATGGGATTTCACATCGGCAAAAATGACGAACTTACATAAACAGCCTAGAACCTTCCCACTGCTGGGACATATGCCTCCTCTCTGTGAGACGGAGTGGGCTATAATCCACCACGCGGGCCCAGTGCGGGTTGCTAGATGTCAAATGTCTTCGATTTTTTTATACTAGGACATGCCGGTTTCCTCGCGATGTTTTCCTTAACCGTTTTGAGAGCAGTAGTGATGAAATAAATTAAACAAAGTAAAAAACGCCTGGCTGGGTTCGAACTTACGACCTGTAGGTCGTAAGTCAGGCCGTTACCACTGGGCGACCACTGCTCCCGACGATGACGTACTTACATGGGATGATTTTACAAAAATCATTTCTGAGTGCTCACCTCCATTATACCTGGTGACTTGTTATTTAACGTATTCGTTCCAGGACGTGATATTGTGACCTATTTACAACCATTAAATACCCCGTAAAACCATATATAAGTATTTTCATAATCTCTTAACTAACTAGGTACTAAATTAAAACACTAATTAACTGTGTAACTAAAAAACAGATGTAGGTCAAACTTCGTAGTTTGTAACTGAAACAAAACATACGGCTTTGTTCACAAAATCCTTCCACGCACACTAGTAATTGGGTCAAGGATTTAAAAACTTCCAACTGTTTCCAGCATGGAAAAACATTACCGTATTCCAGATATATCCATTCGAGGCTGCGGTTGTTCCATAAATCTCGAATCTCAATCAATTGAATACGTTGCATTAACCCGGAGCAAATGACGTGAATATAATTACGCCGACGATGACACCGGGCCATCATGACCCAGATTATTGAGTAGGTAATTGTTATGAAATTTAAGAAGTCTAATTTATTGTTTAACCATTTACATTAATTAACAAAAATAACAAAATTAAAACCTAACTTAACTAAAACTATACAAAAACTAAAATATAGCGTCGAAAAATTCATCCGCATCGCTGTCGACTGGTAATGTACCCAAGAGACTGGCGGCAATACCACGTTGTATGGCAATGCTTAGCCTTTGGCCAAGATAAAAGCCAGCCCTTGGGTCACGGGAAGTGTCAACCAGCCGTTTTGAAATTTCTTTAAAAAGACCATGAGCACTCGGACCCCACGGCCCGAGGGTTTCAACTTATTTATTACTAGCTGCGCCCCGCGGTTTTACCCGCGTAAACGTCGATCCCGTGGGAATAAAGGGATATAAAGTAGCCCATATGTTAATCCTGGATGTCAGCTACCTCCATACAAAATTTTATCAACATTGGTCCAATCGTTTGAGCGTGAAAAAATAACAAACATATAAACACACACACACACACTCACTCACAAACTTTCGCCTTTATAATATTAGTATAAGCGTGATAAGGGACTTTTTTGCATAAATGTTATAAAATAAAAATAAGTCCAGTATACGAGTATTTTATAAATAAAACTTTTACTAGTTTTCATAATGGCGCATGCAAAATCAACTCTGAAAATATAACATTACTGTTTTATTTTCTATTTTTTGGTAAAGTATTCTCCCTCTCACCGAGAGGCACTGTGTCCCAGCAGTGGGAACATTATAGGCTGATTATGATGAAAGTATTCTAAATCATAACAGGAATCAATAATCGTACATACTAAAATAGAGTACAAACAAACTTCTTACCATAATAATAATAACAAATCAGTCATCCACTTCCTCATTCTTCTTCCTTCTTCATATGGAACTACTGCTAATTTTGCAGCACGGAATCAAATGATCCGGGCATATGTAAATCTGGCATGCATTACAAGTATTAGATGTCTTCTTATCCATTTGAGATGGTAATATTTGACATCTTCTGTGAGTTCCTAGAACCTTCGAGGGACCTCCCCCGAAGGTTCCTGGGTGGGGTCACCCGCAAAACCTGCGATTCTTTCGCGCAACTGTTAAAACAGCATTTGACTCTTCTTCGTCAATATTGTCTCAGGGTGGTTTCTCAGTTTCATATTCACCAAAAACTTAAAAAAGTACAAGGTGAATTAACAACAAATACGAAATAACCGAATAAAAGTATGTTACAAAAATACTAAGCCATCGATGACGCTGTGTCATATTTACCCGTTTTAGTTGATATACGTAAATCTTGCTGTCAAAATCAAAAGTCATTTATTCAAACTAGGCTGAGAATCAGCACTTTTCGAACGTCAAAATTACAAAAGACAGTCCCCCAAAACGCCCGCCCTTCACCACTTCCTTGTGCTTTCGTTGGGGAGAAGAAGTGGAGGAACAAACTCCCCAGCAGCTATGTAGGCGGCATTGGACTTAACACATTCGCGCTCCGGGTACAGGGATGCCGTATCTCCAGCTACACAAACGCTAAAATTGCACGACCGGCGTAAAAAATAATAATGACAGATTTAAGTCGCCTCGGGTCAGTATGACCCAGCGTCATTGGCACCGGGTTAAATTCAATCAAAAAGTTTAATAGCCTGAAAACCAAATTAAAAAAATCAGTTAAAAGGGGTACAAACCTTTGATGAATTTGGCCTTGCGTGAACCCATTGGTTTGTATTTACATTTTAAGCTTGGGTCCGTTCATGGATGTTTAGTGTTTACTGATCCATATTGTTCCGGCTTACCAAGGGGTTATTACCCAGTAACTGGATTGTGGAGGTCAGATAGGCAGTCGCTCTATTTAAATACTGGTACTCAGCTGCATCCGGTTAGACTGGAAGCCGACCCCATCATTGTTGGAAAAAAGCTAGGCAGATGATGATATTCCGACTTCCGTGATGGCGAGTGAGATATTCAAACGATTTGACATTAATTTGTATTTTGTATTATTATAATGTTCTCCTAATTATTATTTAAAATTATAATATCTTTAAATTTGTGTTATTTAAATAATAAATTATGTCTTGCATGCCAATGAGACGGTAGAACATGGAGGACTCTTATAAAATAAAATTGTTATGTACTAAATACCCATGTTTGCAAACCAATAAATGATTTGATTTGACAGATTACCGGGAAAATTGACTGTGACAGCATTTTCAAAAGGTTTTCTGTACTGAGATTTAACAATTGTGGCATTTTATGAATGACTATTAGGTATTACGAAATATCAGATGGTATATTTTATATTAATCCGTCAAGCGCCACTAATGAGACACAATTGATTTTCTATTGTTTCGTCGCCGATCGGGGAACCGCGACGCTTGACCGGTTAAACTAGCTTCTGCCCGCAAATTCGTTCGCGTGAAATTTTTTGTTCCCCCGAACTACCCGGTGGCATCGCATCGCATCGCCTGCCCGCGATACTATACTTTGATTTCGCTTAGCGTCCTTTCTGATTTTCATTATTTTTGCTCAACTCCTAAAGGCTAGCACCCGTGACGTTAAATAGCCTATAGCCGTCTTCAGGAATTGGGCTATTAAATGCAAAAACAAATTTTCAAATCCGACTGGTAGTTCCAGAGATTAATGCGTTCAAACAAACAAACTCTGTAGCTTTTTTTTTAGTATATACGCTCTTGGATTTGCACGATTATGTTAAAAATTAGAAAACTCTAAATTCACATAAAAAAAACCATAATTTTACACGATAGCTCTAGTATCCAGCAGTAATTTACAGAAATCTAAATGAAAAAACATGGTTTTTGTTGAAACTACAAACAAAGGGGTTTAAAGGTTTTGGCCCTAAAATCAGCCGCCATATTGATTTTTTTCAGAATCGCGGTGCACAACAAAAGTTATATATTTAGATAGAGGACACTTATACGAACAAAAAATGTACTATAACATAATATCCTAAAGCGTCAGGTTTCGGAGTTATTCACCAAAATATAAGTCGAAAACAACAAGGATTTTTGTTTCTTTTCCCTCTAGGTAAGCATATTGAACTATTGAGGTAATAGAAACGATACGAAACTTTTATGGAGAAGAAACAAAAGAAGAATAGGTATTTTTAAATAAATAATTATACACCGCAATTTATAGTTCGTTTTTTAATCCTAGAGACTAATCTGACAAGTGTAATGCCAAACTTCTATACTAAAAAAAAAACGAAAACACAAAAGACTTAAATGTCAGATTAGTCTCTGGGATTAAAAAATGAACTATAAATTGCCGTGTTTAATTATTTATTTAAAAAAGTCTATTCTTCGTTTGTTTCTTCTCCATAAAGGTTTCATAACGTTTCTATTACCTCAATAGTTCAATATGCTTACCTAGAGGGAAAAAAAACAAAAAAATCCTTGTTGTTTTCGACTTATATTTTGGTGAATAACTCCGAAACCTGACGCTTTAGGATATTATGTTATATTACATTTTTTGTTTGTATAAGTGTCCTCTATCTAAATATATAACTTTTGTTGTGCACCGCGATTCTGAAAAAAAAATCAAAATGGCGGCCGACCTTAGGGCCACCCTCCATACAAAAATCTTCAAACCCCTTTGTAACAAAAGGTAGAAACGTAAATAAAAAACAAAAAAAATATATATATATTTTCGGAACCCTTGTGTAAAAATGGTTAAAATTTTAATATGTTATAGTAAATTATCTAGTATGTCGAATCCTTAACGGTGGACCACTATTTACGCCACACCCTGTATAGTAATACGGCAAAATTCAACCACCTAATTGCTAAGCCAAATAAATGTCTAGACGAAAAATATCGTGATGCAATGACAACAGAGTGCACAGTTGGCTGTGGGACCAAGCGGTTGCCAGGAGGAAGATGAATAATGCAATTTGTCAACGCGACCAGACATGCTATGGCGTCCCAAATAAGTACGGTCCTAAAGGGAATCGGGAAAAGGGACCGATTTTTCTAAGTGAAGTAAGTAATTGGACGGTCATCTTTAGGACAAAGAGCCTTGCCCCTTACAAACGAGGGTCTTTATTAATTAAAGGAGCCGTTAACTTTTTTATTAGGGCTACAAAATTTTTAGAGTGTGCTTACATCAATAAAGGTTATTGAGTTCTTTGGTGCACATTAAAGACGTATACAGCCCGTTCACAGTTATTTCTCCTCTGACAGCGGCAACCCAACTACAGCCTTATCGTAACGCGAATAAAGTTCACTTTGATTTTGACAGTGATGCAAAAGCCCTCGCGGTACGCGTCCAGGTCGTTTCGTCACATCTTTCTGGGCCGGCCTTTGCGGTGCCGTTCGTTTTCAGGCACCCACTTTGTATTTGTTCTTGATTAATAGAAATTAAAGTATTTTGAATGATGGACGATAGATCAAATGGATGAATTATTTGTGTACTTGATGTTGTTGATTGTATACAAAACTACATGAATATTTACTTTGTAAAGTATTATTTTTAGGTGGATCACACACTTCACCGCACCACGCGACAGAGCGCAGAACGCGCTCCCGCGCATGGTTTTTTAGATACAAGTTCAATAAAAACGCGTTTCCGCGCGGGGAATTGGGCTCCGTTTCGTGTAGTGTATGATCCGTCTAACTTTAATTATTGTTAGGACTATGTGCGTAATTTTTTTCTTTCTTTTAGTTTTAATGTTGGTCTGGTAGTTTGAGTACTTTATGTGGCATACCCAAATGGCTTTTCTTTGTCGTCGAGTAGTTGAGCACCTCAAGTTCTGAGTTGATCTTCACGATTACTGTCAAATACTTGCTTGACTTGACTGGTCCACTCAAATATGTGTGGTTCTTTTAAAAGAGACTTTGACCCTTGAGTTTGTTTCGCCATTTCTTTTCAGGGGTAGTCAGGAAATGTCGACTCCATGTAGCTTATTTTTTTTTAATATGTCATGTGAAAGTGATTCTGAAATCCTACTTAACGAATAGACAATTTAGAAATAAATAGTTTCAGTCACACTGTAGGCCAATGAGCTTATCTACAGAAAAAAAACAGAAATAAAAAAAAATAAAAAAACTACAAAAAAAAAATAAGAGAGAATTAACTATCAAGCTTTTTCCACGTCAGCGATTCCAAATCCTTGCGGGGTTTCTCACAGGTGTTATTTATCACCGTCCAGTATCAGAAGAAGCAAGATAATAAATCCTAATTCAGGTAATACATATGTATCAGGATCTAACTTAGAATTAGGTGTGTATTAAGCAAATCAACAAACTTCTACCAGAGCTTTTACGTTTCTTCGTAAAACTGCAAAGTTAAGAAAACTAGTGCACGAAAAGATTTGAAGATTTTTATCGCAGGAATTAATGCAGTCGTAAGATCTGCTGGTTCGAGTAAAACCGCAGATAATAGCTGGTAATAACAATAATTTACAAAAGAGCATCTCGTTCTAGTTTAAAAAGTAGGTTTTCTTGTACTTGCCAAGGGGTATAAACGTAGAAAGAACGAAGTTTCGCAATACTTGTCTCGCAAATTCGCAATGCATTGACGATGTCTTCGGGGCGTGTAACCGATAAAATATGTATGGTATTTGTAAAGGCAATGATGCTTATAATTGTGGGACGATGAATGGAAGTAAATTGTTGTTTTTTTTTTTCTTATTTGTATTTGTAATGATATGTACGTGATTACTAGTCTATTTATTTATTTATAAGTATGTATTAGGTATGTTGAAACTGTGTGTACTCCCCGTCACTTTTCCCTAAGGGTTCATTAGAAAACCAGCGTCAGACAGCATCTGTCTGGCGTTAATGCTGAAATGAACCTTTTTGGCGCAGCCGTGAGGCACACATTATTGTTGTCTGAAACATTATTTTTTATTTTTTTATTAATTTTGTATTTTGTGTTTCACGGACTGTGTCCAAATAAACATATTTCTTTCTTTCTAAATAATAATAACGGTTCCCCAATAAAAATAATATTTAGGTATGTTAATTAAATTTTAGGCCTTTTTTTTAGGCCTTTGCCCTGTATTAAACGTACACTTTGTAAACAAGCATACTATAAATTAGAAGATTATTCCAAGATAAGAACGCTTGGAAACATGCTGGTCCTGCTCCATAGGACAATCTAGAGTCTAGACAAAATCAAACTGGTTGCTAATTTAATTGTAAATTTTTTTATTCTTTTTTTTTACATTTATTACTCACACCCTGATTTATTACTTGTATTTTGTTTTTTAATTAAAATCGTTTTGCTTGTACCATGCTTGTAAATATGTGAGCACCATGTATCTATCAGATAATTAATTTATATGTCATGGTTTCGTTTTTAATTCTTTTACCTATTGTGGTATAGTCATTTTATTGTAGGTGCATCGTCCTCACATGTTATTATATAATTAACGTACCCATGCAAAATATTGTACCTAAACATTTTAAAAGAGTAACGGTGGAGTTTCTTGCCCGTTCTTCTCCATACGAAAACTACCTTTTGGAATGGGCGACTAGAATCAATTCTATTTTAAGATAATTTTTGACGTTCAAAAGTGCCTTTTATGTGCCTATTTGAAATAAATGCTTTGACTTTGACTTTGAGTGGAACATCACAGGCTAATTAGGTTAGTTAGTCCGTCTCACAGAGAGGTCTGTGTCCCAGTAGAGTAAACATTAAAGGCTGATGATGTGTTTTTAACAGAAACGTCTACTGTGCAGTATTACATCTGTCCTAAGCCTTAACCTTTTGACCGCTTGTGTCGCATTTATGCGACACATTTTTTAGTGCCTCTACCGCTCGTGTCGTATTTCTGCGACAGAGAACATGCACGATTTTTTCGTTCTATTTTCATCCTATTAACTGCGTAGAACAATTATTAAATAGAGGTAAAAACTTTTTGTCAATTTTTTATCGATACAACGATATCTCCTCCTTATTTATTGTATTTCTTTATTTTTGTGTATTTTATCGATTTGTAGCCGCGCGCTAGGGGCACGGCAATTGATATTTAGCCAAGCGCTTAAAAGGTTAATGACGTGTCACCTATGATGATAAGAAACGGGCAAGTTTCAAACTAGTTAGTGCCAAATAAAATGTGTTAATTAAATACATACTTCTAGCAATCGTTCCGTGAAGTTTTGTTGTACCATACTTTAATATTATTCCGTCGACTGTTTCAGAAACAACGCCTGATTGTAGGGCGCAGCATTGCTTCATGCCAAGCTGTTCATAAATAACTTTTAATAAAAGTTGTAAAGACTGAATCAATGCAAACTGTGCAAGTGAAATCCGTCATGTCTAATAACGAGACCAGTGTTCGTGGCTCTACAGTGGATGATGACGAAAAATGGGAATTAGCTAATGACATTACACAAAACACTGTGTCGGTGTTGCCACTAGCTGGGTTGATTTGCGGAGTGGATGGCATCGTGGTGCATCATAAACAAGTTTTGTAATTACAGAAACTATATGTATCTATAGATAACTAGACTCTAAATTAATTAAGTTAATAGTGTACATAGAATTAGATACCTATTAGTTAGTAAATGGTATACAAAGTTTGCTGAATTTGCATTCAGATACACAATATTATTACTAACTAACTTATTAATTAGTTATTCATTTAATTGCTGTACAATGTTATATTGTGTATCTAAATGCAATTTCAGCAAACTTATTATACTTTTCACCGTTGTCTGAAATAACGTCGAGAGTTTTTGAATCATACCAAGGACATCATTGGATGATAAAATTCTTAATTTTATAATTCACTAATGTGTATTATAAAATTAAGATTTTAGTACGTAGTGTCAACTGTCAACTATTATTTATTTATCAACTAACTGCATTTGTTTATATGGTGTATTCCCGTTCGTCCCACCGACTTCGTCCCCGTCGTGGGACGAACGGGAATTATAACCAACTGACGTCATGACCACAGAGCAATAATATGGCGTCCACTGCGTCCAGCGTTTTCGTCAAATTACGCGCGAAATTAGAAAATGCAAAATTAAAATGCATTTTTAAGGCACTTAATGATTTAATAAAAATATTGTGATTTTTTTAGTCGTTCATTAGCAATATAATATGTAGAATCTAATTGAGACACTTTTCATAAATGGGGTAATACCCTATTGTCAAAATGAAAGGGAATGGCATTATTAGAGTGTTACCCAATTAGCCCACGCCGTCGAATGAAGTGTTATTAGGATTTTTGATAAAGACAAATTCTCAGTTGCAGTTTGAAGGCTGAATTTGTGCCTAATTACATATAATCTTAACCAGTATTTATCTTTATCCTTTATAGTCTATAGAATAGGAGGACGGGCTTGTGGCTAAGTAATAACAGCTGCAAGGGTCGATCGATCAGGTTAAGCTACGCTTGCCGTGGTTGATCCGTGGATGGGTGACCATCTTTACATACCAAGACCCCTTCGTGCCTCGAAAAGCATGTTAACTCGTTGATCGTGGCTGTCATTCGTGGACACGTTTTTTGACAGTCGTTACGAGTCGACAGATGGCCGAAAGTCTGACAACCAGTCTTACCACGGGTAACAACTGGTACAGTACCCGGCGATAAATATTGCACATCGACCTTTGGAAAGAAACAATCGGCTAATTTCGGCTTCGTAGTGCGTTATCTCTGTCGCACACTACCTATGTGACGTTGACTGACGTTTTGTCAGTCGTTGTTCAAGTGCGATAGAGTGCGGTCGCGTCCAGTTCAAAATATATATCTAGAGTTGTTAAAACCCCCAAATTTAAATAATTTAAAGTTGTATTATGGCATCTTTAGGAAAAATAGGGGAACCTTTTTATTTTACCCCAACCTAAAGCAATCATTTATAGAAAAATTGGTGTATTTTATACAAAGAATAAAAAGAATTATCAAAAGAAGCAAATCATAATTGTTTTAACAGCTCCTAATAGATACCGGACTGTTTGTATTTCGTGCGACAGAGATAACGCTCTACGAAGCCGAAATTAGCCGATTGTCTCTTTCCATTGATCGATGTGCAATATTTATCGCCGGGTACTGTACAGTAACTGGATTTTGGAGGTCAGATAGGCAGCCGCTCCATGTAAAATACTGGTATTCAGCTGCATCCGGTTAAAAGGCTAGGCAGATGATGAGTGTACGAGATAAATCTAACCTTAGAACTAATAGATATCTGCCTCCTATGCTTTTACTGTAAGTTGAATGCGCTTTGACTCAAATTACTTTTTGAAGTTAAACATTATTATTTTATTCGTTAAAATTAGAAATCTTTAAGATGTTTAAAAACTTCGAAGATGTGATTGGATTAGCCGAAAACATACTTTTGCTATTATAATGAAAGCACTCCACTGGAGCAATCAACCAGTAAAACCATTGTTTTTTTTAATGAATTAAGCATTTATATCATTAATTAGGTAGTCACTTTTCTTCATTAATGCAAATTAATTCATAAAAGTGTGGAAGAAAAATTTGATAATATTTAAAACTTTTATTACTGAAAGTAATACAATGTTGGAAAAGAATTAAAAAGAACCATTTATATTTCTTTTATAAAAAAATCATGATTTATTTAAACACACAATAGTAAATGCAATACAATGGCATAATTGCAATAATTTTATCACTGGCACACAAATTGAAACAAAATTATGTGCTGGTGAAATAAAAATAATTAATTCAATGATAATAAATAATAACAAATTTTTACAAATTCGGAAATCACACTTTTTAAAATCGCTCCAAATAAGTCTTTACTCCAAACTTTCAAAAACACTATTTAATAATACTGTTTCTTAACATTCGCAGTCGTTTAAAACTAAACCAGTTCCACTTCCAACCACATTCTAATTTCGATTTACATTCATTCTTCAGTCAAGAATCTAATATTAAAATCGAGATTCGAAATCGATTCATAGGTACTTTCATTCCATACATTTGACTTTCTTTGTTTATCTGCTACCGGTAAAGCTGTTTTCTCTCTGAGGATAAGTCTGTGGGTTGCGTCTGAAGTCCTCATACTGTCTCCAGTTCAGGTACCAGAAAGGTTGGCTGTCAACGGGCATTGCATCCAATCGGTTGATGAGATTCCTGTCACCCCTAGCTTCAATAGGGTAAGCTTCATCCTCGCCGAACCTATTCGATATTAGGTCTGTTTCCACTGCTGGGTATCCGATGGGGCTCAGTCCAGCGTAAAACGGTCTTTGAGCCTTCACAACTGCGATGACGACTGTGAGTGCAAGAACGATTTTGTAGGCAGACATTTTCTGTGAACAAAGAAATCGAGAATTAATAAAATTATAGGTGATGCAGGATTGTTACTTTGTTAGGCAAAAAGTGGACTTGTTTTTTTTTCAAACCAGTTGCTGGCACGATGCTTATAAAAAGCGCAAATTATAGTCATAATAACTTTTTGCATAAGAATGCAATCTTCTGCAGATAATCTTGTATAGAATTGAACACGATCGCGATAGTATGATAAAAAACGCTCATGTTTTTATAACTATGAGAGAAAAAAAATCTTAAGTGTTCATCTATTGTTTGATTTTTTATAGCCTACATGTTGAGAAAAACATCGCTGTTTAACTTTTAATAAACCTATAAGTAGTGAATAATAATTATTGAGTGTTTTCGTTAAATTAATAATATTTTCTATTTTTTTATTCCTGGTAAGAATTTGTTTAGATATTCACCATTTTATCCTCATTATTGTATCTAGATAATTCAAACAAAAGTTACAAATTCATTTGACAACATGCTTGGACATGTGGCAATCGCTTTCAAAGCGTTTCGTATTTCTACGACTTTCCAACAAGATTGACATAAACGTTTCGGTAGTTCATGAAAATCTAATGTAATTTTTCACTTTTCCATTATTGTTTTCGCTGATAGAATCGTACTTACAACAACGCGCTAATCCGCTTACGAACGCGAATTTATATTGAAAGTAAGAATTTACTTAGAAGCTCGTTTGGATTACACAAATAACAATGATATAATTTTGTAAACTTAAAAAAAATTAACCACCTCGGGCTGATTTTTCAATAGTCCGATAACTTTTATCTGAAGAATAAATATGACAGTTTGACATATTTTCTATACAAAAGCTAACAAAACGCAATATTAATTCCTCGTATAAAAGTTATCCGACTACTGAAAAATAAAAGCTCTTATAAAAGTTACTTCAAAAAGTTCGAAATAGTCGACGGACAAAAAAAAACAAATGAACAAAATATTTACCTTTGATATGATTTCACGCACAACAAACAAGTAAAACGAGGTGAATGACCAATGATTGTCACGGTCTCTCTCGGTTCTCGATGCGAACTGTGACTCGATACAACTGAACACTGTATAAATATGAACGCGCAAATTATCGGGACCATCGCTGGACACAGACTTCACTAATAACAGACTGGGCAACCACTTTTAAAATTGGAAACCGTGTAGCGGTGAATATACAATGTGATAGGGGTGAGACTTCTAACCCGTTAAGGCTGAGTACTACATCTAATTTTATCGACAAAAAAAATAGTATGGGGGGTTGAACCCCCTTCCCCTAAAAAGTATGGCTATTTGAATATTTTTTTTTAATGTACTACGGCGCGCTTGATTCTTTCTAATAACCTTGGCTAACTAATTCATTACTTTTTTCATATGTTTGATAATGTTTTGGTGAGAAAAAAAAATCATTTCTGAATTATTTTGACCGAAAAAATCGCTATTTTTCAATATTTTCATATTATTTTTTTTGTCGATATTACCCCCCATATTATTTTTTTTGGCGATAAAATTAGATGTAGTACTCAGCCTTAACGGGTTAGAAGTCCCACCCCTATCACATTGTAGATTTTCGAAAGGATACTGAGTTTGTTTTCTAATCAATAATGAACTGGTTTTGATTTTAGAATGCAGTTGTCTTGGCATCGGTTAATAGTTTTATAGTGAAAAACTTTTTCAACAAGTAGGTAGGTACTTTTATTTTATAGCTTATGAAAAAAGATCCAAACAAATACTCTATACTAACCCCCTTATTCATAAAACTTATTTTAGTTAAAATGGGGTTTGTCTCTTTCTTACACACAGAAATGACAACGTGACAGATAAAGACAAACGTTCTATAAACCTATTTTAGCTAAAATAGAGATAAAGTAGGATTATGAATAAGGGGGTAAGTATCCACCTACAACCGATTTAATGTTTTATGTCACATTTTTTGTATTTCTCCGTCTGATCGAATTAATTGAAATACAACAAAATATGAACTCGAGGAAACTCGTATATTTTAACATAACAATAAAGTAAGGGCCCATTTTCCATCGCCAGATAACTTAATCACACTAATATTATAAAGGCGAAAGTTTGTGAGTGTGTGTGTTTGTGTGTTTATATGTTTGTTACTTCTTCACGCCTTTAGGCTTTCATATAAATCGGTTCAGTGGTTTACCACTGAACCGATTTAGATGAAATTTGTTATAGAGATAGTTTGAGTCCCGGAAAAGGACATAGGATAGTTTTTATCCCGATATTCCCACGGGATCGACATTTACGCGGGTGAAACCGCGGGGCGCAGCTAGTCAAGTAATAAAATTGACGTTTGACAGTTTTTGTATGAAATAGGTAACTGTCAAAATTATTCCTTGTTAAGTACAAGGAATAATTTATCAGATGATTGAAAAATCAGCCCTATATTACAAAAACAATCAAATATTTGCACCTCTAAACATTATAAAGTGCGCGTAAAAACCCCATTCGACGCGTTACGCGAACATACTCGTCTCGCCGTCGAATGACGTCACATGTCAAGTTCGTCCAAGTCAATCAAGACCAATCAAGGTAGACCCCGGTTGATTCACTCAATCACTGCGCTGAGGTCCACTTTTGAAGACACGGAGAGGGAAGCGGTAGGTCCAGTTATTTTTTTTTATTGACGCATGTGTTTTGAGTCATTCGTGAGGTAATAAAAACTTTTGCAAGTGACCATTTATCTGACACACCCTCCGCCGTACGTAGCGGGTTTATTTGGTGTTATAACTAAGTAGTGTTAAATAATACAGAAGCCTTTAGTTCAGTCACCTAAGCGGTGTAGACATTTTTTTTGTACGAATATTTGTTAGCTAATTTGCGGCTGCCTACTGACCTAATTTAAAAAGACATGGCTAGGAAAAATAGTGCGAGTTTTGGAAAAACCCAAACTGTAAAATTGAACAATGTTTAAATTATGCAAGAAAAGAAAATAATATTTGGTAAATTCCTGGGCCTTCTTTCAAAATTGAAGTTTTACAAACAGCTAGGTGTCATCACAATCATCATCATCTGCCTAGCCTTTTCCCAACTATGTTGGGGTCGGCTTCCAGTCTAACCGGATGCAGGTGAATACAGTATTTTACACGGAGTGACTGCCTATCTGACCGCCACAACCCAGTTACCTACTGGGTAATACGATACCCCTTGGTAGGACTGGTTATTAGACTGTCAGGCTTCTGACTACCCGTAACGACTGTCAAAGATCCACCAATGACAGCCAGGACCAACGGCTTAACGTGCTTTCCGAGGCACGGAGGGGTCTCGGTGTGTAAAGATGTTCACCCATCCACAGACCAACCGCGGCAAGCGTAGCTTAACCTGATCGATCGACCTGTGCGGCTGTTGTTATTTAGGTGCCATCACAATCATCAATCGTTAATCTAGTCTGCATCTCGACAGCGTAACAGCTGGTCATTTTGTAGATCACCTGTCGATATTGATCAGCAGTGAGGTGACAGAGGTCGGAACCCGCGAGGCAATTGCGTAACACTTTATCAATCGGAATCGGTTTCATTTTGACAGTTCAACAAGATTCATTGCGTTATTTACGTGTTGAGCAGACAAATTTTTCGTACTTATGAAGCAATGGATTAGCAATTGGCTTCAAAATGATTCAAATTCCGATTGATAGTGTGTTACGCAATTAGGGGTACTGGATAGCAGTAGTGCTTTATATAACATTTTGATTTCAGTCGCATTTGGTTGGACTCAACTCTAGGGAATGCAATCTCGAGTCGAGATAGGCAACACGAGATCTCGCGTGCTAAGTCTGGTGTCGAGATTTGTCAATATTTCAAGAACGACATTTACTTTCCACGAGATTGAATCTCGCAAAAAAGGCTGGTGATCTAGCGAGATTCGAGATCTCTCGAGATCGAGATTGATTTTCCTAGTTTACTCCAAAAAACGTTGGGAAAGGCATTGAAAGAAGATGAACCTCAATAATGTTTATTCTACTCATTGATACTATGGCTTTTTTTTTTTGGCGGTGGAAATCCTCATGGACTTCCTCTATCGTGGAGGTGACAAAGGGGCATGCCGGACTCTTACCGGCTAAAACCACCGCGGTGTCCCACCTCTACCTATGGCCGGGGGTGCGGGATTCGCATAAGCATTCAACGCTCCCCCGACAGGCCTCGATCCGCTGTTCCTCAGCAGGTCCCACCTCCTCGTGCGCCCATTCCTATAATGGCTGCACCCACTCTCGAGTGGCTCGCGTGGAACACAGCAGCACCAACTCGGGCCTGTCTGGCCGGACCACAGACGCCCCTACCGACCGATTGATACTATGGCTTAAGAAAATGCCTTTTTCCAAAAAAGTTTGAACGATTTAGTGGCGGTGAAGTAGCTGGAGGAAATCCGTTGAAAACAATACAAACTCCATACATTTGTATGGGTTTTTTTCAAGGTTAATCGACTCAAGCCACAATTGAATTGTGTTACAAGAAAAATGCATCTCATGTTAGAATGACTCATCTATTGTCATTTTAAATGTCATTTCACATTAGTATAGTGGACCTCGTAATAGCTTGATCATTTTTGACAACGATTCCCAGTAAATTGAAACTTCAATAAGGTTGAAACTATATAACTCTTATGGGGGAGTTACATTAGGTCGATTTACTCCGGGTGGCTGGTCGCTTACCAAATCGCCTCACATTTACACAGGTCGATAAAAATCGCAGGTGACTAGTTCATTTTGTATCAAAATGTTGACTTTTATGTGGTGAACGAGCGCCTGTGTATTTTCACTACTAATTTTAGTCACCCACGAAACTAACGTTGGAACATGCGATTTTAGTCACCTGCGGCCTAGCCGAATTGCCATTTAGACAGTCTATCCCGAATCAAATAGTGAAATAGATCTTGTCGTTTTATGAAGTGACATTCAACCTTAGGGTGATAAAGCTATTACGTGGTGGACTATACTAGTAAATATACATAATATGAATTGTATTTTACAATGCGGAAGAGCTGCTTTTTTATGGCTGATCCACTTCCTGCTGGATAAATGGCAAATGTAATAAAAAAACTGTGCTTCACAACAGGATTTCTTGTGAATCATTATGAAGTTTACCGACACTCTTTTATATCTAACAAGTACACACGACGACATATCAAGTTATGCATAACCAGTTTTAGCTAATCTAGATCTATATTATATTAATAATAAAGCTAATAAGTTTATTTGTTTGAATACGGCTAATCTCTGAAACTAACAGTCGGATTTGAAAAATTATTTTTGTGTATAATTCTTGAGGAAGGTAATATTTAACATCACGCTAGGACCAACAGGAGCCAAGCAATAATAAAAAGTCGAACGCTTAACGAAAACGAAGTCATAGCGACGGAGAGTTTTAAAAACATGGGGCTGTTATTTTAGTGCAGGCATTGCGCTTCTTAAAGTTTTGAACTTCAAAGAAAAAAACGGAATCTTATTATCTCACTTTTTTGTCCGTCTGTCATAGAACTTGTTGTCGAGATCTATGCAACAATAAAAAATTTTTAGCTTGATAAATCATGATAGCACAAGTTTAAACCTTAGTGGTTTTTGGTTACTATTTAATATGAATAATCCTGTATTCTTTTGTATAGGTAAATGATAAATAAATAAAAAATAAAAAAGGTATGATTAAGCAATCTTCAATTCAATTAATGGTGAAGGAAAACATCGTGAAGAAACCGGCATGTCCTAGAACCAAAAATTTAAAGACATGTGGCATCCTCCAACCCGCTATGGCCCCGCGTGGTGGACTACTACGGCCTACTCCCTCTCACTGAGAGAAGGCCTGTGTCCCAGCAGTGGGAACATTATAGGCTGATTATGATGAAGCAATCTAAAAATAAGTACATTTTTTTTTATAACTCATTTTAATAAACCTGCGCTCGCTCAATACTCAATTCTTTATTGCATTCCACAATGTAGGCTTAGGTGGTAAATATTTGCCAAAAGAAAAAAACCTAAACCATTCATCAATTTTAAATTAGATGAATGGTTTAGGCGCTAGCGCAGGTTTAGTAATTATGCGCAATACAATAAGTACTTTAACCCCCTTACTAATAAACGTTACACAAGGCTATGTCTTCTTCTTTAGAAAGTCAAATTACTGAGGACTGAAAGAGAGAAATCGGTGTGTTATTCATCTGATATAATACGTTTATGAGTGAGAGCTTACCCTCTCACTCATTTAGTTGGGAACCTTATTTGTGTGAGCCCGACTCGCTTTTGGCCAGACTTTTTCATTAGTATGAGTAATAACCAACTTAGCGTGCCTATAGGAGTTCTGTACTGGACATAAATATGCCAAGAAAATAATAATATTAATACCGCTGTTATTGGAAAAATAATATTTATTAATTCAAGAACAAACATGACGTCGCTTGTTACAATAATAATAAATAAATTATGGTTATTAAAACGGCAATATAAACTCTTCTGCATCATAATCTCGGAACTGCGTTTTACTATAATTTAATTAGCATGGTTTATTTCCTACTGGTTATCTCTTGCTTGTTATTTACATAGTTGTGCAATGTACCTACATAATAATATAATAAATTTATAAACGTTGTATAAACGTAAAGTTAATATAAGTTAAACATCAAAAATATATGATTAAACAGTCGCTAATTATTAATTAACTTAAAGCAATGTTTATAAATAAGCCCGAAAATTAATACTATTATGCCTGTGTCGAATTCTTGAGTGGAGACCGCGTATCGGACAGCGTAGTGTGGGACGCCCCCCCGCTAGATGGACGGATGACCTAAAGAAAGTGGCTGGGATGGACTGGATTCGGAAGGCGGAGGACAGGGTGTTGTGGCGCAGCCTGGGTGAGGCCTATATCAAGCAGTGAACTTCAATAGGCTGAATTGGTTGATGCACGTGTCATTTTTGTTGTGTGTTGTGTCGAGTTTTAGGTTATAGGTTCGAACCCAGACAGGCGCTTTACTTTATGTAAATAATTTCATCACCACTGCTCTCAAATTATACAAACTATATTACAAAACGGTGCACGGTGAAGGAAAATAGCGTGAGGAAACCGGCAACTCCTAAAACCAAAAATTCGAAGACATGTGACATCTACCAACCCGCACTGGGCTCGCGTGGAAGATTGTAGCCCGCTCCCTCTCGAAGAGAGGAAGCCAGTGTCCCAGCAGTGGGAATATTATAGACTGATTATTATTATGCGTGTGTCATCCAAAGGGCTAGGCAGAGGTTTGTTCATATGGTATTGAGAGTATTCGAATAATCAGGTCAAACTACGCTTGCCGCGGTCGGACCGTAGATGGGTGATCGTCTCTACATACCAAGACCCCGTGCCTCGGAATTTGTGGAGCTTTGACAGTCGTTACGAAACGTCAGAAGCTCGAAAGTCTGACAACTAGTCTTACCAATACCCAGTGATTACGTTGTGGAGGTCAGATAGGCTGGATAGGCAGCTGTGTAAAATACTGTGTGTGTAATATTGGCGTAGTATATAAATTTGATAAACAATTAATTTCCCTGACTGGACCTTTTTTACCTACATGTCTAAAAAAGGTAATCTACTGCTACTGTCTAAATTGGTTTCAGATGAGATAAATTGAGTTATTCCACTCAGAGCACTTATTTCAATAGCACTTGACTGAACCGCACCTGAGCACTTCCACTAACCGCACTTAGCGCCTAATCGTGAGAAAATCTCATTCATTATTGTTTTTAAAAATATTAGACGAATGTAATTAGCCGAGTAAATAAATTAACTTAACATCCACCTTACTAGGTACCAAAAAACCATGTTTATCATTTGTAGGCTAGACAAGACGTGTTGAACACGACATTATGTACGCGGTAGTTTGACATTAGACTGACATAAAGGTGACCTTTATTAAAGGTGCTCCCTCACTTGGAGCATTCGCCTGTAATGTAATGTTACAGAGTCGAGCATTACATCAGTGAGGGAGGAAAACCGAGCATTACAGTGCGCAACTTGATGATACAATGGTTGATTCCTTGTAAAATATCCAAACCGCCTGTATTTCGTTGGTTTTGAAATAATTCACGGCACCATTAGCGTTTCTTCTGTTTTTTTTTTCTCGTAAATAACAATGTCGAATTAATATTCCCGCGCTCAGCACAACGACCGCTTCGTCTGACATTGTGGAATCAACTAAATGCTCAAAATCGAATCTAATGTTACATTACGGGCAAATGCTCGTCAGTCAGGGAGGCAGTATTGTACAGTAATGCTCAAAATCGAATCGGAAATGTTACATTTTAGATAGAGGCGAACGCTCCAGGTGATGGGAGTACCGTAAGACGCATTGTTAGGGCACCGTTGAATTTTCAATGCTGGGCTCAGAACCGAGCGTTGAAAATCCAACAGCCCACTTTTATTTGGCGATACATTTAGGTATTGCCACAGAATAACTAAAAGTACTAACGTAGTATCGCATAAAATATGAAAACGGGTATAAGTTTTTGTGGTAAGATTTAAAATGTGCCGCAGAAGCGAACTAAAAAAAATATATTAGATTGCAATTTTTATTAAAACTCTGTATGAAAGGGAACTCAGCAATATTACTCCAAGTCATAAAACAAAACTTTGTAGCTATAAGGATAATATAATTAATTGAACAAGTTTCCGATTCAAACACGAATGAAGATCGTGCAAGGTCAACTATTATCTGCAACAGACACAACAAAGTTCAAAGTTTTGTTTATATTATTGTTATATAAAACAATATACGTCATAGAGAGCAATGGATAATCCAAAAGGTTGGGATTTGGTGGACTTTACTCTTGGACTTTCAAATCTATTGAATCTTAATAGATTGTTTTTCTGGGGATACCCAAACTTCGTCTAATGACATACTTTAGTAGCGATTCGCCGTTTTTACTTTTATTCAGACGCTACATATTAATTATATTTTTGGAAAAACCGGTGCCTCTATCTCCCAAAATAATGTATTCGCAGAGTTTGTTAAAGTATCTGTAATCTGAATCCATCACTATTAAGCTAGATTTGAGCAAATCTAGACCAAACATACAAGTTGCATAGCATAATCAGCCTATAATGTTCCCACTGCTGGGACACAGGCCTCCTCTCTTCGAGAGGAAGTGGGCCATAATCCACCACGTGGGCCCAATGTGGCTTGATAGATGTCACAAGAATTCGAATTTTTGATTCTAGGACTTGCCGGTTTCGTCACGATGTTTTCCTTTACCGTTTTACAAGACGCGTGCCTAAGCTATTTGAGATTTGCAGACGACTTGATGCTCCTCTAAGAGACAAGCTCCCAGCTGCCGCTCATAATTGAAAACTTAAATGCAGCTAATTGGAAAGTGGGCCTGGAAATGAATCTCACCAAGACTATGACAATCCATACTATTAATATAAATGCGAAAGTGTGCCTGTCTGTCTGTTACCTCTTCACGCTTAAACCGCTGAACCGTTTTAGATGAAATTTGGTATAGAGATAGTTTGAGTCTCGGGAAAGGACATAGAACAGTTTTTATCCCGATATTCCCACGGGATCGGAACTTATGCGGGTGAAACCGCGGGGCGCTGCTAGTGACTAATAGCTTAAAAATACCAATAAAGACTGAATACCAAACCACTAGATAATACCAAAAACTATATCTATCTAGGGAAGCAAATTAGTTGTTATAAAAAAAAAACAACGAAATAGAGATTACAAAATACATGGAATAATAGTCTCAATGAAACATTCAAAAGTAATATGCCAATAGCTATAAAACAAAAATAATGAACTCAAGTCTATTATCGTGCTTGACATAATAATATGGCTGCCAGACATGAAAATTTACCACCAAAGCTAAAAATAAAATTTATATCCAACGAGGAATATAGCGTAGTATATATATAGGTAATACAGGGTGAAATTGAACACATGCGACAAATCGAAATGGGAGATTGTACTCGTCATTATGAACAACTTTTACTATGGGACCAAACCTGAAATCGCGAAAAAAAAATCAGCTGTTCCCTACATTTGTGTTCGCATAACTCGCCAAAATGTAGGGAACAGCTGATTTTTTTTTTCGCGATTTCAGGTTTGGTCCCATAGTAAAAGTTGTTCATAATGACGAGTACAATCTCCCATTTCGATTTGTCGCATGTGTTCAATTTCACATACATAAAATTAATAAAATACGACACACTAAAATAAGAAAATAACTAGAGACCCCCCCTTCTCTGTGAAAGGGAGGGGGCCGTAATCCACCACGCGGACCCAGTGCGGGTTGGTAAAACTTTTGGTTCTAGGACATGCGGTTTCCTCGCGATGTTTTCCTTTACCGCTTTGAGAGCAGTGGTGGTGAAATGACACAAAGTAAAGCGCCTGTCTGGGTTTGAACCTACGACCATTAATTACATGTATTTTCGAAAAGCTAAGAATACAGTTCCTTTCGAAAAATGCTTTTTAAAACCTCAATGAAACACACTCAATGAATGCAGCATTAATAATCATTTGCACAATAACATAAAAGTCAAATTAAATAAAAGTCTTAGAAAGTGTAACAACGTTTAAAACAATACACAATCAGTTTGTCAGTGTCATATCTCGTTATTTCGATCGATATTTCAAAACGAAATCGCTCTTTTTCCGTGCAATATAAATCTTTCCACGCGTGACTGTAAATAAATAAACGTATACAGCCTTTTCTTTCTATTAGACAACCTTTTCCGTAGATCATAAATTTCCTGTTAAAGCCACCTGGCTCTCTGCCATGGTCCAGTTTCGAACTACGCCTGTTACAACGTTCACTTTGTCTTGATTCTGACACCTATTGAATTTATCGAATGTCTAGTTACACTTTTGATTGTGGAAGCTGTTGACATAAAGAGATATACCTTTTCTTTTATAAGTTGTAGACTAATTGAAAAATTGTTTTCTGGAAACTGCGAAAGATCACACTAATATTATAAAGGCGAAAGTTTGTGAGTGTGTTTGTATGTTTGCTACTTCTTCACGCACAAACGGCAGAACGGATTTAGATGAAATTTTGCACACAGATCGAAACGGGATCGAAACTTATACGGGTGAAACTGCGGGGCGCAGCTAGTTTTTCTAATAAAACGAACTAATATCATTCAATATTTACGTAAAAAAACCGGTCTGTTTAGGACGATTGGAAAATTGATTGCTGATTGGATGATTTAAAAGTCTGTTTATAACATCTTTATTCTGGTTGGTCAGAATCTGGTTCGAGTGTAGCTGTTAACCAATCAGCGCATCCGTTAGTGTATAATGTGTTTATATCAGTCAATCAGCCTTAGGTGATTCGCGATCACGATTTACTTAAGGGTGATTATGGCATGCCGAACATGCCGATTATGGCAAACCCAAGAATGATAAGCACAAAAAACACTTGGCCCCTAGTGCCCGGCGCGGCCCGCCTGTATTCGGCTACGGTAGCGGCCAAAGCTACGGTGAGGCAAGCAGGAACCCGTTGGATGCGACAAGCACAGAACTGGTCGAAGTGGGGTTTACTGTTTGATATCGAATGTCATATGCCCTGGTGGCTAACTCCCCGAAGTCATCAGATCGAACGTCCGAATTGCCGAAATTTTGGTTTCGGCTGAAATGATGAAATAGATGCCGAAGATGCTTTACAGCTATACCTCACAGTCGCGGTTTAGCTCACTAACTCGATGTCATCTCCATGTAAAACAACTGCATGCTAATAGACGCGTAACACGAGTAACACACTACCAGTCATAATCTGAAACAGTTTGCAGGATATTGCTAATCCATAGCACCTTTTTTTTTAATTTGTGTCTTCTCAACAAGGGAAATAACGCAATGAATGTTGTTGAACTGTCAAAATGAAAGCCAATCCTACTAGTACTGTGTTACCCAATTGCCCCGCTGGTCATACATGCATGCCGATTGCGGGTACTTCTATTTACTTAAAAAAAAAAGTAATTAAAAAAATTCAAAAACCCGACTGCAACCTTATACTAAAACTAACTGAAAAGCTGAAAACAAGCCCATTTTAAATTAAATAAAAGTTAGAAGCAGGCGGGGCCCATACCATTTTTATAGTTTCAAACTCAAATGGGTCCCGCCTGCTTCCAACTTTTATTTAATTTAAAATGGGCTTGTTTTTAGCTTTTCAGTTAGTTTTAGTATAAGGTTGCAGTCGGGGTTTTTAATTTTTTTAATTACTTTTTTTTATTTCCAGATTTTTAGTTTACAAATGTGAAAGATTTCGCAGACGATTTAGTTCTTGATACGTGTTTTTTACGATTTGTCACTTTGCATTACTTTTAACCATATAGGTAAGTTGTATATATTTTTGTAATCACCTTTAAAAACCCTTTATTTTGATACCCCACTCGATAGGTTTTGAGAAAAAATTTTTTTTTGAAAGCATAATATGGCACCATAAATCCGCCATTTTTTTTTTTTTTATTTTGATATACCCATTGTCACTCTCACAGTCAATACGAATCTAACGACACCTCTCTAGCTAAAATCCATTGAGCCGTTCAGGCCATAGAGCGTGCCAAACAATTATACAAACATACATACATACATACTCTCGAAAAACATAACTCTCCTTCTGGCGCAGTCGGGTAAAACGGGTCGGGTGCATAACTTAAACCTTTCTGAAGTAAGTATAATGTTATACATGAATCCAAAATCGACTATAGTGCGTGCCACGAAAGATGAGACTTGACACACCACCTGGTTTGACTTGCGCAGTACACGATTTTAGGACTCTTTAGCGGTATGAGGTCTGAGCGCGGGACAGGACCTGACGTCATAGAGGCGGCTGAAACAGCGCAGGAGGCGGAGTCAAGTCTCATCTTTTGTGGCGCACATTGTACTTACTTCGGTTTTGCATCATTAGGTTTGGCTGAAGTAGAGACCATTTATTTTCTTATTAAAGTTTTCCATAATAAATGTGCTAACGGTAATTAAGTCATTTATCATCATTATAAATTGTCTCATAAACTTACTTTATCTAATACTTTTTCGGAAAGATAAAGTTTGTTATTTTTTTGTTAAAGTTTGCCTTTGCGAAATTAATGATAGTACACCTAAGCCGCCTTAAGCCCTTTGTATACACTTTTTTTGCCGTATAAAACTACTGTTTATTCGCCGTGTGTAGGCATGGTCATCAATGTTGTAAGTATCACTATGAAAGTTTGTTTACAATACGGCTAAAACACGGCGCAATCGCCGTATACCACAAAATCGTGGCATATACAAGGTCACACGATTTTTCTACGCCACCGTAAGGGAACCGTACCGTGTACAAATGGCCTAATACCTGGCAAATTAAAAAAGCCACGCCTTTAACCCTTCATGAGCCAGAAACGTGGATCTACGCGAGACACTGGCTTTTTAATCTTTACAAGTCCTGACTGACTGATATATCAACGCACAGCCTAAACCGCTGGTCCTAGAGACATGAAAGGGAAATGCCAATTTTAGGCCCTGAATTGCACAAGGGATTGGTTTCACTAAAAAAATATGTTAATATTTTTCTCATGTCTTCCACCTATTCACTATTCTGTGCAAGTTAGGTACTATTTTTCAAAAATATTAAATATTAAAACGACTAAAATAATAGAACTTTCAAAAGATTTTTTTTTTTTTAAATTTATTCATGACCATGGATACATGTCCTTCAGTCGTAGTCACTAAACATTTTTGTTTTCTTACGTAATTGTCATTAGAATGCGGGTGCAACCCATTCTAACGACTTTGAAGTATTTCGCAGCAAATGTATCGAGTCAGCCTTCTCAGTAAACTTCGCTGAGGCGGCCAAAACCACAATAAAATTCTCAGCTTCGTTTTACCGAGATTGCGCCTGTTTCAATGATTCCACATATTGTCCAGTTGCGCAGACACTTGAGATACAAAACTACACCAATTTTACATCACAATATCCACTAGGAATCAATTTGCGAATAATTAAAACAGCCACTGAACTTCACTCGAAGAAATCCCGCCAAAAAAAACCCTTTCAAAAGATAATTTCAAAATGTTGCCAGGTAATTAATCGGAACAAATAGTAATCATTTATTATTAAACAGAGTTCATTTTTTTCTAAAAGCAATGAACTAATGAATGTAATGTAATGTAAACCACAAAAACCCCTTTTGATAATTGTTATTATTTCTATTTTTGAACTTAATAGTGATATTTAAAAAAAAATCTGAATCCAAATCGATCTATCGATTTTTTTATCTTTTATGGCAACACCAAGTCTACTTGTCAGCTGCCGCCCACGTCATGATCGTGATATGGTACTTAGGATGGGCACGGCATCAAAATAATATTTTTCCACCGGCACAATTTTTGGATGATGTTTTAGTGATATATGATGATGAATAAAGATGTAAAACTACAATGTGTTTTGTGTTATTTGACTCCCAGTTATTGCTGTTCATTAATAAATTAAAATAATGTATTGTGATTTTTAACATACGTCCTAGTAGTAAGACCTAGTAGTAGTACCTGGTAGTAGTATTGGTGAATCTTTAATAACTTTGAAATGCTAAGTTTTTTGTAAATAATTTCTTTTATTAATTGATTATTGGAATTGCCCCCTATTATTATCATAAATTTTTATATGTGTGCACAGTGGGCCTAAATTACTATGGCGATTTGGCATGCCCCTTTGGAGGATGGACATGGAATTCGGATTTGAATTTGTTCTCTGTGTAGAGTAGGTATCCACTAAGAAAGAGTTTTTCGAAATTCCACCCCTAAGGGGGTGAATGAGGGGAGGGTGAAATTTCACGTGGACGAAATCGCGGGTGGAAGCTAGTTGTTTCTATAATTAATTCAACCGATTTAACGACAAGACTAAGGTACGTACATCAAAAGGTCTAATTTGAAAACTCATTTTCTTTCGACAACTCCTCAAAATAGTTTGTTACCTACCAACTATATAACACAAGGAAAACGACGATACTGAAATATAGCCTAAATCTTTCTTTGGTGGAAAATCAACAAAGGTCTAAAGAAATAGGTTGGTCGCCTTTGCGTTGTGGATTTAAGAGCACGTCAAATCGTTTTGCCCGCAAGGTACTCAAATAAAGAGGGTGCCGAGGATCAGCGTGTAAAACATGTTTTAGACGTAAATACCTACGTCTTTAAAATTGCTTCCATAGTGGGAGGCAAGTCAACAAAACCAATGATAACAAAATCGGGGGATACAGTTTGGTGTTGCAGCTTCATATCTATCATCTCCATCCTAAATTCAATTACAACATTGGATAGCTAAAGGACCAAATAATTCGTTATGCCAAGTGAGTACTGTGACACATAGCGCGTGGGAGGGTACGATGCGAGCAGTGGTGGCCCAGTGGTAACGGCCGTGACTTACGAGTTGTCGTGAGTTCGAACCCAAGTAGAGAGGGCCCTAATTCGATATAACCACTTAACGATTCCTTATTTTGAAACCACGCCAATTCTTTAGAGCTTGTCCAAAGAGGGTGAATTCGTGATCCTCGCGATCCTCTCGTGCGTATTACGCGCGACCGTTGCGTCCAGAACGCGCGAGCATTTAGGTTCGAATTTCATTTGTTAGTAGAAAACATGGAGTTGAACGCTCGGGAGTTCGTGCGTCAACTGGACGCAACAAGGAGTCT
Organism: Amphipoea lucens; assembly: GCA_947508005.1. NCBI lineage: Eukaryota > Metazoa > Arthropoda > Insecta > Lepidoptera > Noctuidae > Amphipoea > Amphipoea lucens. The sequence goes on from OX382374.1 coordinate 13,465,419, forward strand.
CTAGTATCTCGACTCGCGCGCAATACGCGCGAATCAAGCGCGAGTCGAGAGTCTGGCTAAGATCTTATCCAGAAGGGGCGAATTCGCCGCGAAACGTTTCACGCGAATTCATTCGCGCGTTCACGAGATACTAAGCGCCAATACGTCGCGTCCACAAGCATCACGCGATATCAAAATACGCGCGTAAATCGCATGCAGTTCGCCAGACTCTTGACTCGCGTCCACTGCTTGATATTTGACATAGGCCTTATACAAACACAGAAATCTGTATACATAATAACACGACTCTCAAAATAAGACAATTTTACATAAGGAAATATTGAGACCACTTATACCACATAAATTTAGCAAAAGGAAAACAATAGGTACAGGATAATGAAAACAATATTATTAATTTCAATACGTAGAACCCAAAAATAATTGCTTGAGGTGGGAAAACCCTCTTTTGAGGACAACATCGACATAATCTTTGTGTCACGTTTCGATTCGGACCCAATTCGCGTTATCTACAGCTGGTAATGTATGTTGTTTATCGGCTAAGGGGATTCCTTGTTCTTCCTTAAACTTGGTATTTTGTGTACTCGTATAAAATACTAATGACACCTAATGATAATAGTTGTATGACTGTACGGGAAAAATATTTTGCCATTACATTTTATTGGGATTTTGAAAATGACAAAAAAAAAAACTAATTAGGTAATTACTAACTAATACTACCACTACTATAACTACTACTAACTGCCCCGTTGGTCTCGTAGTTGCAAGCGCTGATCGTGAGTTCGATTCCCGGATCGGAAAAATTGTTATTGGGTTTTCAATTAGGAATTTCTTAGTAATAGTCCGGAGGCTGGAAGTTGGCGGTTTAATACCCCCGTGCATCGGAAAGCACGTAAAGCCGCTGGTCCTGTGCCTGATATCTCCCCGGTCGTGTCGGATTGCCGTCCCATCGGACTACGAGTATCACAGTACAGGAACAGATAGTGCACCTGTGTTTGCGCATACACATGTGCACTATAATATCTCCTGAGTCCTGCGTTCCTGACAAATCTCCGTTGAGATTGGCCACCGTGACCGAAATCGGTCTGGAGACTATTATTTATTATTATTACTACTACTTACAACAACAAACAACATCACAACAACAATTAGCTACTTAATTAATAGAAAACGAATGATAAAGAAAAGTAATCACGTTATTAGTATGCAAAACAAGTATTATTTTTTTCAGAATTTAGATAAGTAAAATAATGATATCGACGGTTCCGCCGGCTATTTGATCTAAGCGACATTTTTCGCGAAATTGAGTTAGGTATATACATATGTAATTGGAATCAGCGAATTATTTTTTTTTTCTTCGATATGATAATGAAAACATAGGGGTAACTTAAAACACAAAATAATCTTGTTCTAAACTATTCTAAGCATATGAAAATGCAATTTAAATCACTTCAAGTTAAGAATTTTGAGAACAATTGCGTTTAATATATTTACAGCTTCCAGAAGTGTAAAATTCGCAATTCACATCATGTTCTTAAAATTTTAAAATATCTCAAAGATTCTTAGGGGTGCTACACACATGTTCCAGTCAAAAAAAGTAAAGTAAATCGTTTAAATATTTCAACATTCAAAGTTACAACATGGAGTTATCGTTGGTCCCAAACTAGGCACAGCCTGTATCTTGGGCATCATTAAATAGATACAACATTATGGTAATTTGGAACAAAATACAGTTACAGTTAAGCTAGTTAGTCTCATCGAGATTACAAAACTAAATAAACAAACTAACTATTTAAGGGAAAAGGGATGTTGAACAACAAAGCTGACTCGAACTAATTACTACAATTCGGCTTTCATTCGGCTTATACCGATCGGCAAACTTCGTTTGGCATCTACTATCACTTCGCCCGTTCCCTTTTTATTCCGCTCTGATTTCTTGATAACAGAGGGACAATTCTCGTAATTTTAAAAACGTTCACAGTCTGATCTCTCAATCAATCAATCAATCAGCGACCATCAATGTCAAGAACTTGTACAAAATGTAGGGAAATTAGAGGTATTGTTGACAGATTGAGACTGAGATCAGACCGTGGACGTTCTTAAAATTAGGAGAATTGCCCCACTGTTTTGTTGTTTTATTCGAGGTAACTTACTTAGGTATCTTTTATGTACTACGCACGTGTTTCTGTGGCAATAAATCTATCTTCTTCTTTTTATTTAATCATGTTCGGGTCAATTCGACCTATGCCGGTCGGTTTTTTCCAGAACATATTATTTTCAATTTTGTCGCTTTGCTGTGCCGGATCAGACCGACCCGGACATGTGTGTAGCACCCCTTATTCAAAGCGGATCTATGCAAAAGACTGAAAAAGTACCTACTTAAATAAAGATTAAAACAAGTTTAATAATGAAGACGACCTTGCACTTCCCGTGGAGCGATATATCTATCGCACGATCAGACAAAATGTATGCAAAGGCAGGTCGTAAAACGTGCTTCAGTTCGACTATTATTACCCTCAGTTGTATGGCTATGAGAGCAGCGGGTAAATCTTCTATACATATAATAAATTAAAGTTGTTTTTCATGTCTGTCTGTGTGACCGCGTCATTCTTCAATACTTCACAAAGGATTTTCATGCGGTTTTACACCATCTTTGAGATAATTTATTCAGGAAGATTTAAGCGTTGTTACGTTGTTTTTTTGCACCTACAACGGGTTGGTTTAGTAAAGTAGCATTTACCTGAAAACATAAGTAGTACATTACGAGGTTTCCGAGTAACACATTTCATTGTAGTTTTACAATCGGCTTCCTCACAGTAAATCACTTTTCTTAATCCTAAAACATATTGAATTGTAATTAGTTGCGTTTGTTTACATTCCAAATGTCATCAGTCAAACGTCAGTTTCTATCTGTCAAAGGCGACATCTGGTGGTCGCCGATTCACAGTTGTAGTTTAAATCGATATTTTAACATATTGATTGCTAACCATCGAAATAATATCGTATGGAGCAATCCTCAATTATTTTCAGCTTTTAGTCAAAAAAAGTCATAATAAACTAATTAACCGTAAACGGAAATCATTCATTTTTTCAATATAGACTTCTTTCTAGAAACTTCGTGTCAAGTTAATATATTTTTTATCTGTGAATTGTCTTTGACGTAATGTGACAAGGTCATACTTTCTTAATTTGCCGAATTAAAATTCGAGGAGATTTTCCACGATCCCGACAAGTTTTAGTATAGGGGAATGACAAATAATTTGTTTGTTGGTCTGGATCATGAAGATTCTTATTGTTTCAGCGAATAAACGTCATGTTGTGCAGTTGTTAGTGATTTTCAAGAATTTAAGTATCTCGGTGTATTATTTATCTTCAGTGATTTAATATTATTTTACCCGTAATCGGGGAGATTTTTGGAATGCTCCGACTAATTCCGGTTTGTGAGCCAGTGACAGCATCATGGGACTGACTTGGCATCTTGAAGCCCTACGACAAGCTTAGGTGATTCCACTAAACTTGTTACACGTTCTAAAAGGATTCCTAATTGCGCATACGCAGGCAGCTTTCCAGCCGGTCAAGAATCTTGCAGTCAAGTGCTTTCTCCCTACGACAACCGAGAGGCACCTCGAGCGATTCGTCTCGCCGCCAGGACCTAGAGGATCGTCTGGGGCCTGGACGCGAGACCCGTTCCTCGAGCACGGCGAAGCCTCGTGAGGAGACGACTGTGCGGCCGGCTGAGCCCGTCTAGCGTTAGAGCGCAGGCGGGACGGTTTTTTCTTTTACCTACTTTAACTTTTTATTATACCTTATTACGGTTCCCATAGGAACCAGTTGATTGTCTGGGTCCGGTTTTCGATACTGGAAACCGGCCTACATCACAATTTAATTTGTGGATCTCGGGTTCGACATCCTACCCCGTCCGGAATAGTATTGGACACCTTCGTCGGCTCCGGGATCCGGGACTCTCAAAGTCCCTGGCGCCCATTTAATAGATTTTAAATTAATCAATAACTGGAAGGTTACTTTCTCTTTTGTTTTGTAATAATTGTGAACTTTTAACTTGAACTCATTTTAAAACGGAACAGTACCGGGTTTATCTCCAACCCCCCACGACCTTCGCTCTCTATTTTCTATTATTAGCTGGCTGGCAACAATTTGTTATTAGTGAACTCATTTTGTTATATTAGTTTACAGTTTTTTAATAAACAGTGTTTGAGATAGCTGTTGTTTCATATTACCATACCCACTAGTTTGTCACTACAGATAAAAAATCATAATTGTAACAGTCAGCTAATAATAGAAAATAGAGAGCGAAGGTCGTGGGGGGTTGGAGATAAACCCGGTACTGTTCCGTTTTAAAATGAGTATAATGAGTGATAAGTCCGATTGGGACAATTATTTAAAATCTTTAAAATTATTTTTTAATTCACTAAGGGTTGATACAGTACACTATAAGAATACGGACGATAGTCGTCCACATTTAACCGTTTCTATATACGATGAGCAGTATTACGGTTTACTCGACTCGGGTTCTTGCATTTCGGTGTTGGGTTCCGATGTTGGCCAACAATTCATAAGGGCTGGTGCAACTTTACACGCCGATAGACAGTTGGGCAACATCGTAACTGCCAATGACTCGCGGGCATCCGTGGAGGGTTATTTATTTTTACCAGTGACTCTTATGGGAGTGACTAAGGTTATTAAATTCTATGTTATTCCAGACATTACTACACCGTTGATTTTCGGCGTGGATTTTTGGAAGACCTTTAATTTGGCACCAAAAATTTTTAATAAATTGCCATTTCAATATTTAAAAACCAATAGAGGTCATAAATGCGTCTCGGAGGTTAGGCACCTTCAACCGTTTGAAGAATTAACATCGGATCAAAAGAATGAAGCGGAGTTATTAATTAAAGATTTCGAAAAGGTTTCCTTCGAGGCTAAAGGATTGGGTCGTACCCATCTGTTGCGTCATAAAATAGACACAGGAGACGTTCCTCCTATTAAACAGCGTTATTATCCTCTATCACCTGAACGCCTCAAGGAACTTAATCGTCAGTTGGATGAGATGTTGGAGATGGGAGTGGTGGAACCTAGCAGTAGCGCGTGGAACAACCCGGTTTTACTGACTCCAAAACCAAATGGGGAATGGCGTTTTTGCCTGGACAGCCGAAAGCTGAATGCGGTCAGCAAGCAAGATGCGTATCCACTGCCCTACGTCTCTCACATCTTAGACCAGTTACGGGACGCGCGATACCTTTCATCGATTGATTTGAAATCTGCATTTTGGCAAATCGAGTTGGACTCCGCTTCATCCAAAGAAAAAACCGCGTTCACGGTTCCCGGTCGAGGTTTGTTCCAATTTAAAGTTATGTGTTTTGGGTTGACTGGAGCCCCAGCCACCCAACAGCGATTAATGGACAGACTTTTCGGCCCGGAGTTTGGTAATAAGGTGTTCGTATATTTAGATGACATCATTATTTGCTCATCAACCTTCGAGGAGCACATTTCACTTCTTAAACGGGTTTTAGACAAATTAAGGCAGGCTAATTTGACAATTAATTTACCTAAGTCCTGTTTCTTTCGACGAGAACTAAAATATCTAGGTTACAGAGTGGACGAACATGGCTTACACACTGATCCGTCGAAAGTTCAGTCAATTATCGACTTTCCAAACCCTACAACCCGTAAAGAAGTGAAAATGTTTCTTGGAACGGCCTCATACTATAGACGTTTTATTAAAAACTTTAGCTCGATAGCGGCCCCTTTAAACGCACTAACGAGTACTAGCAAAAAAGCGCCGCCTTTTAAGTGGACGGCTGAGACAGAAACCGCGTTCTCAACCTTGAAGGAGGCATTGGTGTCTGCTCCAGTATTGGCTTGTCCAGATTTCTCTCAACCTTTTGAGATTCATTGTGACGCATCTAGTTTTGGGATAGCGGGCACTCTGACTCAGGTCATAAATGGAGAGGAGCACCCAATAGCCTACTGCAGTCGTTCGCTTAATCCGGCCGAACGCAATTATTCAGCAACGGAGCGTGAGGCTCTCGCTGTAGTCTTCGCCGTGGAACACTATCGTCCTTACGTGGAAGGCGGCCCAGCGTTTAAAGTGATAACCGACCATTCGAGTTTAAAATGGTTTTTTAATTTAACCAATCCCTCTGGTCGATTGGCCCGTTGGGGTTGTCGGTTATCACCTTATAACTTTACCATTGAACACCGCAAGGGTAGGGACAATGTGGTTCCAGATGCCTTATCTCGTGGCGTTCCGGTGCTGGAAATTAAAGTGTCTGACACTGACACTTGGTTTAAAGGGTTGTGGGATAAATGTGTCAGCACGCCCAGATCGTGTCCAAATTTTATTATTAAGGAGGATAAACTTTACCGTTATTCGAAAAATAAATTCGGGGTGGCTAGTGAATATGATTGGAAGCAGGTAGTACCGGAGGGCAATCGGCAAGAATTATTAAAGAGTCACCATAGTGGCGAATTATCTCCACATTTCGGGGTGTTTAAAACTTATAAACGACTTGCACTCCGATACTACTGGCCTAACATGTATAAGGATGTGATTAGCTACGTTGGTAAATGTGATACGTGTGCCGCTTATAAACACTCACAGTTACCTCCTCCCGGTCTCTTAGGTGACGCGAAAGAATGTTCCAAGCCATTTGAAACCATAAGCATTGACTTGGTAGGTCCGTTGCCACGGTCTAGAGCGGGATTCACATATCTCTTAGTTGTCGTGTGCTGTTTTACGAAGTACTGTTTACTGTTTCCTTTACGTAGAGCTGTTGGTAAGGCTATAGCACAGAAACTAGAAGACGGCGTTTTCCTCGTACACGGTATACCCCGTACGGTTATAGCAGACAATGGGACGCAATTCACGGGTAATGAGATTCGTTCACTACTGGAGAGGTACAAAATACCTCAAGTTCACTTCACACCTCGTTATTGCCCAAGCGTGAATACCGTGGAACGCTATAATCGTACCATAATGACCGCGGTATCAATTCTCGTGGAGGATGATCATCGATCCTGGGATGTTAACATCTCAAAGATCCAATTCGCTATGAACACCTCCACAAATGAAGTTACTCGTTTCACCCCGTTCTTCCTAGTACATGGCAGAGAGGCAGTTAGTAGTGGTGATGTCTTCGGCAATGATACCGTTGATCAGCCCACTCTAGCTTGCGCTTCCCGCAGATCATATGCTAATCAGCTAGAGGCATTGGGTGGTATCTTCAATAAAGTAAAGGACGCGCTCGTCAAATCACATAAACGTAGTGCACGTTATTATAATAGTAGTAGGAGGCACGCGGAGTTTGAGGTAGGCGACACTGTGTGGAAGAAAACGTATCCCCAGAGTGACGCCTCCAAATTCTTTATGGCCAAATTAGCCCCTAAATACGAGAGATGTATAATTAGGAAAAAACTTTCACCCTTAGTGTATGAATTGGAAGGCTGTAGTTCCGGTAAAAACCTTGGCACATGGCATATCAAGGATTTTAAATCACCATGTGGCGAGGAATAGTTTTTTTTTAATATTTAATTTGAATTTAAACTAAAATTCACTAATAGTAGTTGGTCGCAGTGACCATTGAGGGTTGTATATGCCTTGTGGTTGTTTATTTTAATTAAGAAACGGTTTGTAGTGGTACACAGGTTTCTACTGTGTCCACATTTGTAAACTATATTTAGAAGTTGTTGGTAGTCTGTGGTTGTTGCAGGATTGACACCCCAGGGAAGTGTAAACCTCCGGATTGCTGGTAAGGCAGCAAAATGATAGTCCTGAGATAGGTGGCCAAAATGGCGGGCGTGTAGGCTGCATTGATGGAAAACGTTTCAGATGGTTTTTTTTAAGGCAGATTAACCGTCCCATTTTTATTATGGAAGACGGTTAGTCAATATTCATTAGTTTGTAGCATTTAATTTCTTTTGGTGTATTGTTGGCGTACCAGCTCAGCATTATTATCATATTTTTTTTTTGGAGCTTGTCTTTTACATGTTGGTAAATGGATTAGACTCGCTCATCTCCATTTATTTTTCTTTTCTTTCTCTGTTCTTGTTTTCAGGCATGAACGTTGTAGATTTTTGTAATTGTGCTTGGTCCTTCGGAGTCTGCTTTGACGCTGGAGGGCCAGCGTCGAGATTTGCCCTAGTGGGTCAAATCTCTGGTGGTTGGGGAGGTACTGTTACGTTGTTTTTTTGCACCTACAACGGGTTGGTTTAGTAAAGTAGCATTTACCTGAAAACATAAGTAGTACATTACGAGGTTTCCGAGTAACACATTTCATTGTAGTTTTACAATCGGCTTCCTCACAGTAAATCACTTTTCTTAATCCTAAAACATATTGAATTGTAATTAGTTGCGTTTGTTTACATTCCAAATGTCATCAGTCAAACGTCAGTTTCTATCTGTCAAAGGCGACATCTGGTGGTCGCCGATTCACAGTTGTAGTTTAAATCGATATTTTAACATATTGATTGCTAACCATCGAAATAATATCGTATGGAGCAATCCTCAATTATTTTCAGCTTTTAGTCAAAAAAAGTCATAATAAACTAATTAACCGTAAACGGAAATCATTCATTTTTTCAATATAGACTTCTTTCTAGAAACTCCGTGTCAAGTTAATATATTTTTTATCTGTGAATTGTCTTTGACGTAATGTGACAAGGTCATACTTTCTTAATTTGCCGAATTAAAATTCGAGGAGATTTTCCACGATCCCGACAAGTTTTAGTATAGGGGAATGACAAATAATTTGTTTGTTGGTCTGGATCATGAAGATTCTTATTGTTTCAGCGAATAAACGTCATGTTGTGCAGTTGTTAGTGATTTTCAAGAATTTAAGTATCTCGGTGTATTATTTATCTTCAGTGATTTAATATTATTTTACCCGTAATCGGGGAGATTTTTGGAATGCTCCGACTAATTCCGGTTTGTGAGCCAGTGACAGCATCATGGGACTGACTTGGCATCTTGAAGCCCTACGACAAGCTTAGGTGATTCCACTAAACTTGTTACACGTTCTAAAAGGATTCCTAATTGCGCATACGCAGGCAGCTTTCCAGCCGGTCAAGAATCTTGCAGTCAAGTGCTTTCTCCCTACGACAACCGAGAGGCACCTCGAGCGATTCGTCTCGCCGCCAGGACCTAGAGGATCGTCTGGGGCCTGGACGCGAGACCCGTTCCTCGAGCACGGCGAAGCCTCGTGAGGAGACGACTGTGCGGCCGGCTGAGCCCGTCTAGCGTTAGAGCGCAGGCGGGACGGTTTTTTCTTTTACCTACTTTAACTTTTTATTATACCTTATTACGGTTCCCATAGGAACCAGTTGATTGTCTGGGTCCGGTTTTCGATACTGGAAACCGGCCTACATCACAATTTAATTTGTGGATCTCGGGTTCGACATCCTACCCCGTCCGGAATAGTATTGGACACCTTCGTCGGCTCCGGGATCCGGGACTCTCAAAGTCCCTGGCGCCCATTTAATAGATTTTAAATTAATCAATAACTGGAAGGTTACTTTCTCTTTTGTTTTGTAATAATTGTGAACTTTTAACTTGAACTCATTTTAAAACGGAACAGTACCGGGTTTATCTCCAACCCCCCACGACCTTCGCTCTCTATTTTCTATTATTAGCTGGCTGGCAACAATTTGTTATTAGTGAACTCATTTTGTTATATTAGTTTACAGTTTTTTAATAAACAGTGTTTGAGATAGCTGTTGTTTCATATTACCATACCCACTAGTTTGTCACTACAGATAAAAAATCATAATTGTAACAGCGTATACTACATCTATTTTAAACTCACATTAAATAAATCTCGAATGTTTGATCAAGTCATAAAAACCGTGTTAAGTAGAGGTGAGGCGCTATTGAGATATAAAACAGCGATAATAGCTAGTATCGATAAATCACACAGCAGAATTTTTATCTGACGAAGCAACACGCGCTTTACTTGTGGTTATCAAATGTACAAACAAGCTGCAATAACGCGTCGACGGTAGCCGCCGAAGAGTGTCGTAGCAACGTGCCGCTCGCACTAAACTAACAAAAATCTCACACTAAGATAATGAACCAAAAGTACCAAATTATTATTGAGGTATTAATATTTTAATATCCATGACCTTATAGATACCTACCCCCGAAACAAACGACGAAAAACTGAAAACGACGTGCTGCGCCGTGGTGCGGTCCCCAAGAAACAGGATAAGGACAGGAAGATGATGATGATATAGATACCCAATCTTACAAAGAGGTGGCCTTTGTCCTAACAGTCCACACGTGTGTGTGTAAAGGTATTCCCTCACCAGAAGAATTCGCATGTAATGTAACATTACAGATTCGACTTTGAGCATTACATTAAAATACTATAACATAATCATAACATAATCAGCCTATAACGTTCCCACTGCTGGGACACAGGCCTCCTCTCTGTGAGAGGGAGTGGGCCGTAATCCACCACGCGGGTCCAGTGCGGGTTGGTAGATGTCACATGTCTTCGAATTTTGGTTCTAGGACATGCCGATTTCCTCACGATGTTTTCCTTCACCGTTTTGAGAGCAGTGGTGATGAAATAATTTACACAAAGTAAAGCGCCTGTCGGGGTTCGAACCTACGACCTACAACTTGTAAGTCGCGGCTGATACCACTGGGCCACCACTGCTCTCTAAAATACTATAGTATAGTTAAAATCTCGCTGCAGACTCGGTCATAAATCATAATCGGAGTAGGGATGTGCGCTAGTTGCGCGCGCGCAAGGCCATTATCGATAACAGAATCATTAAGGTTATCACGAAAATTGGCAAAAATGTGTGGAACATGCAGAATTGCTGCAAGATGAAGACTTAAGAAAAGCACATTTATGCGAAGAGTTTATCATTCATGTGGATGATGATGACGATGACTCAGACGAAGAATTTTAATTTTCTATTTTTAGTTTTATATATACGTTCTTTTGTTTATATATTTAATATGCATTGTAGTAAACTTGGTAATAAAATAAAAAAAAATGTGTATTTATTTCTATCACCCATTTATAAATATATAAAACTATCGATATCACTCAACGACTGCAGTAATGCACAGGACTACGTGTGGGCGTGGCCTGCCCATAAGGCCCGTGAGTGGGAAAGAGAGCGAAACACGAATGATTTATGACCGAGTCTGCAGCGAGATTTTAACTATACTATACCTCCCTGACTGACGAGCATTCGCGTGTAATGTAACATTACAGATTTGACTTTTTACAAGTAGAGCGCATTGATGTTACAAGTTGTATCAAGGTATTACACATTGTATCATTACAAGGTGCGCGCTGTAATGCTCGATTTTCCTCCCTCACTGATGTAATGCTCGAATCTGTAACGTTACTTTACAGGCGAATGCTCCCGAACAAATTGGTCCAGCCACTTGTGCGTGAAGAAGTAACAAACATACTCATAAACTTTTGCCTTATAATATTAGTGTGATATATTTCAACAACAAATAATTAAAACAAACTCCGTTTCTCGTCGATTTAAAAGCCCCGTTGGGACGGACAGTTCAGCACCCCGATATTAAGCGGATATTGCATGCGGTTACTGCATTCGAATCCGACGAGTGACCACAAAACGTGACTTATTGCGCTAGATCACTCCGTGGCTGACTGTACCAGGCCTGCCTGTTTGTGGTCTCAGGTAAACAGCGATAGACAGTATAATTGATGACTAATTATAATTTTAGAAATTAATGTGGTAGTTAACCAGGTGCTGTGTGGTTTTGGGTAGGAGTCGGATAATACACGAATAATAATCCTAGATTTTTAGAATTCGTGTTAACGTTCCTAAAACAGGAATGTCTTTCGTGTTTCTCCCATGTTGTATTGGCTGTTGCCGCTGTGTATAATTATGCTTCGAAATAATAATGGACTGCTGGTTTAAAAATCTGTAATGTAGGTTAATTTAATGATGACGTGACGTCTGCAATGCGAAGGTGAGACGACGACGACGATGACTGGCCCCCTGGCGGCGCGAAGTGGAGACGCGGTATGGCTCCGCAGGCATGGTCGCAGAGTCCTGCCGTGCGCCATCTGGCGGTGGCGGAGCCATAACACATGTAATTGTTTTTTCTTCTTCTTTTGTAGTAACGCCATTCGATGCAAGATGAAGGTCTCGGGGAATAACTATTTTGATACCATTGAAAATAATTCAAAATCAAAAGTCATTTATTCAAACTAGGCTGAGAATCAGCACTTTTCGAACGTCAAAATTACAAAAGACAGTCCCCCAAAACGCCCGCCCTTCGCCACTTCCTAGTGCTTTCGCTGGGGAGAAGAAGTGGCGGAACAAACTCCCCAGCAGCACAGCTGTCTGTTCAGTTAGAAAATAATTAATTTTATACAATACTATGTATGCAAAGTAATTAACATTACAGGACACAGAACCTTAAATTAAATTATTTGCCATAGGTTAACTAGCCACGCCAATATACCAACAAATACAATAAACACTATACGTACTCAAGCAAAAAAAAATTAAAAATATAACAAAAAAAAAAAGTTACTGACCAATTAAAAGCCTCCAGGTATAAAGAGCGTGACAGCTTACATATATATGCAATGATGGGTTCTGTTTACATAGCTGTCACTTGAAGTCACAAATGATAAACTAGGACCATCGAAGTAAAATAAATAAACAAGTTATTACTACTAATAACAACAATAAAACCATGGTCAGCAAGACGACCAGTCACCACAAGCAGCACCCGTTCACGAGCATAACGCAAAGATCAGCCATTACCCCCCTCGCCATATTTGAGGGAAGGAGGCAACCCGACCCCCGACGCTACCGCAAGCAATGACATCTAAGGGAGCATGACGAACTTGCTGCCGGTTGCTCAAGCAAGAATAATAATATGATCATTCGTAGAGGTCGCTAGCTAACCACATATTGCAATCAACTCATTAAAAGACATTGAAATGAGTAGATTATGTCAATAATAAATTACAATAAAATTATACCGAATTGACTAAAACTCTCAACAAAAAAAAAAACAAAAAAATAAAAATAAAATAAAAACAATTATATTAACTCATATAACCTGTCAGTAAGCTAATTCTGGAGAAAGAACATAATAATTGTCTTGAGTTAATCAGGGCGACCAACTATTCTTATCGTTTAAGTAGTCGTTGATGGAATAGTATGCTTTTGAACAAAGGTTGGATTTTACTTGAGCTTTAAATCTATTAAAAGGCAAATCTAGCAAGGAAGAAGGTAGCTTGTTATAAAAGGTTATACCAAGCCCAACAAATGAGTTATGAACCTTATGAAGCCGGTGAAAGGGAGCACGTAGTTTGTCCTTATTTCTAGTGTTAACATTGTGAGTATCACTGTTTTTAGTGTACAAGTGTATATTTTGCCTAACATATAAGATGTTGGCAAAGATGAACTGTGATGCAACCGTGAGAATACCAATATCTTTAAAAAAATCTCTTAGAGAAAATCTGGCGCCTAGCTGGTAAATCGCTCGAACAGCTCGTTTTTGCAGGACAAATATATTTTGTATATCAGCGGCTTTGCCCCACAGCAGAATACCGTAGGACATAACGCTGTGAAAATAACTAAAATAGACTAAACGAGCTGTATCAACGTCAGTGTATTGTCTTACTTTCCTGACGGCATAGGCAGCCGAACTGAGCCTTCCTGCTAGGCTTGATATATGTGGTCCCCACTGAAGTTTGGCATCTACTGTTATTCCCAGAAAAACTGCCGAGCCCACTGTTTCAAGCACCACTTTATCTAAGACGATGTTGGGTCCTAGATTTCTAACATTTGGTAAGGCAAACTTTACACATTTCGTTTTCTTGGCATTGAGAACTAGGTTATTTGACGTAAACCAATCCGTAACTATTGATAGTGCACTGTTTACGTCGTCAAAATCAAAATCAAAATCAAAAGTCATTTATTCAAACTAGGCTGAGAATCAGCACTTTTCGAACGTCAAAATTACAAAAGACAGTCCCCCAAAACGCCCGCCCTTCGCCACTTCCTAGTGCTTTCGCTGGGGAGAAGAAGTGGCGGAAATCTTGTCTATTCCTGTCAACTTTAAAAATAAGAGATGTATCGTCTGCAAACAGTACAACGTCACAGATGCCCTTTAAATGGAATGGTAAATCATTAATATATACTAAGAACAAGAATGGACCCAGTATTGAGCCTTGTGGTACACCTAACTGAACTGGTAGCCCGGAAGATTTTACACCATTAACATCTACACATTGGAACCTATTATGTAAATAAGAATTTATTACGTTGAGAGCTTCGTTTTGGACACCGTAATGACGTAGTTTACGTAAAAGCGTGTCATGGTGCACGCAATCAAAGGCTTTGGAGAGATCACAGAAAACTCCAATAGCATTTTGAGATTTCTCCCATGCATTAAATATGTGTTTCAGCAAAGCAACACCCGCATCTGTGGTTGAACGACCTTTTGTAAAGCCATATTGTTCATTATGAAGGAGGCTATTTAAATTAAAATGTCTTAGCAACTGCTTGAGTATTAATTTTTCAAATATTTTGCTAAATGCAGGTAAGATAGAAATAGGCCTAAAATTGCCAACGTCATTTTTATTACCTGATTTAAATAACGGTATGACTTTACTACTCTTCATGAGGTCAGGAAAAGTTCCTAAATCAACACATTTATTAAAAGTAACAGCTAAATAGGGGGCTACAATGTCTATTATATTACTTAAAAGTTTAACGGAGATGCCCCAATAATCACCGGTGTTTTTAGACTTAAGTGTGTTAAAAACATTAACTACATCACGCGGGGTTACATGTTCAAAGCTAAATAAGCGACTACATTTAGGTACACTACTATGCAAAAGGTTTTCAGCTTTAGACGGGGACGAATTTAAGGAGCGAGTCGTAGTTATAGGTATGTTGGCAAAAAACTCATTAAATGCCTCAGCTACGTCAGCTGCTTTACTAACTAATTTGTTGTCGACCATAATCTCAAGTTGTTTTTCTTGTTTAACCGATTTACCAGTTTCATTTTTAATAATTTTCCAAGTGGTTTTTACTTTATTATTAGAATTTTTAATTGTTTCGCTTAAAAATTTTGATTTAGCAAAAGCACTAATCTTTTTGAATAATTTTGAATAATTTTTTACGTACTCTAGGAAAGCAGTATCAAACCTGTATTTTTTCAAACCATATAACTCGTAAAGTTTCGCTCTACTTTTATAAATACCTGGAGTAGCCCATTGGTTAAAGCCAACGGAGGATCCATTGATGTTAATGGTTTTGGTCTTAAAAGTAGATTGGTACTCTTTTTGCACAACATCAAAAAGGGCACCATAAATTTCATTAGGATTCTCATGTTCTACTATAGATGGTGTAATTTTATGAGATATATTATTTTTAAACATTTTGCAACGACTAGCTGTATAAGGCCTGCATTCAAGTTTATGCGGTTTTTTATTCAATGGCATGGGGAAGCTAGCTAATAAACCACAGTGGTCGGACGTTAAGTCGGTTAACACTAATTTATTTTGGGCATCACAATCACTAAATATATTATCAAGACAAGTTGACGAAGATGCCGTGATCCTAGTAGGTTCAAAAAACAAATTAATTAAATTATAAGACCTAAACAAATTGAGAAGTCTAATACTTAATGGAGTAACATCTAAAATATTAATATTGAAATCTCCACATAAAATAATAATTTTGTTACTTGATTTCAACCTATTGAGAGAATCCTCCATGACTGATTCAAAACTAATAAAATCCCCAGAGGGGGGTCGATAAACGCAAATTATAACATATCGCTCAAGTTCAACACAAGACAACTCTATAGTGCGCTCGATTGAAAGATTAACTAAATCTAAACGTTGTTTACATTTCAACTTGTTTGAAACAAGAACTAAAGAGCCACCGCGAATAGCACTTTTTCTCACAAATGCACTCTGTACGGTAAAGTTATCATCATTGATAAACACTACTTCATGTTCCTTCAACCAGTGTTCAGTCAAACATAACACCTGAACATCATAGTTCTCCATAAATAAACTTAATTCTAGTTCTTTGCCGGACAGACCCTGCATATTTTGATGTACAACATTCAACATATGCGGCTGACCCGTTGTCGCACCTAATAGTTTAAACTACAAGGCGTATCAAAAGCAGTGTTAGTACCACTACTAACAGTAATCGATGGTACACTACAAGTACCAGAGTCACTGGGTATATTATATGCTAAAAGATTAGCAATTTGTCTCCTACAACTAGGTGGCAAATACATAGTATAATTTGTCAGTTTGTAATCAGTAATGAATTGATTACAATCAAAATATAAAATAGTGTCATTATGACGACAAGTCCTATTATAAATGAACATATTTAAATTATATATATGCCTATTTTGCTCATGAGATAAATAACAGGAATAAGGCAAGGCACAAAAAATAAATTTACAATTATTGGTCTCATTAAGATGTAACATCAAATGGACACATTCAATTATGTCCTTTTTTCTAACATTTAAACTATCCCCATATAATAATATAACAGTTGAACTAGGGTTTATTTTTGTCAATCTGATATTACTAATTAATTGGCTAATACTGGCACCGGGTAAACAATTATTAATTACATATTGTTGCGAACACTGATTAAATAACCTACCAAAACCTTGACCAAATTTGTCAGAAAATACATAAGTAGTGTTAATCAAAATACTATTACTATGATTATATATAGACTACCTACTGGCGGAGCCGGTGTGGGTGTGGGTGTAATAGGTTGAGGCTGCGATCCCTGGGAACAGGTACAGCTAAAAGAGAGGTTGTTTGTCAGAGACTCATACCTCTCCGCATTATACTTGACCAGGTCCGCCAGCTCATTAGCCTCCTGCATGCGCTTACTCAGGTCTTGTTGAGAAGCCTCATATTTACTAAAGATTTCCTTTAGAGCATATTCCCTAACAAGCAATTCATCCTGTAGGTGCTGAGTGTCTGTGTCATACATAGTATTACATAATTCTAATTCACTGTTACAGTTCTTCAATTCTTGTATTAAATTTAAATTCTTTTGCCTAAGTTTTGTATTTAATTTATTTACTTTTTGGCGTTTTAAAGATTTTTGAGTTTTTCTAATTAATCTATTAATTTTAATATATTTTTTTATCTTATTATGACTAGTAAACAATTTGCTTTTCATGATAGTATCATCAGTTAAATCTATTGTGACAACTGGCTCAGCACAGGTGGGTCCGGACCCGCTACCAACCAACTCATCATAAAGACTGCAGGTGATCGCAGACTCTTCACGGGCTTTGAGAGATTCCAAATGGGTTATTGTGTTGTGGGCCCTGCTTAACTCCCGTTCAAGTTCAGATATACGTCTCAAAGCCAGTTCGTGGGTGTCACTACATTCCTGGAAATTTGACACTAGTTGACGGAGGTGTTGGTGCTGGTCAAGTATGTCCATATGCTGTACATGTAGTTCAGTCAACTGGTTCTTAAGCTCAGTGTTCTTGTCGTTAATGAACTTTATTTCTATCTCGCTGTCATCCCTTTCTTGTAGTAGCTGTTTGTTCTGTGCTATAGTAGATTCCAATTCTTTCAATGTAGCCCTCAGTTTTTCATCCAAGGATGCTGCTCTACGGGTCAACATATTGACAGGCCAACCCTAGAGGCACCCTGGAACGAGAAGAGAAAGCCAAGTGAGTGAAAGGAATAAGAGAGAGGGATGTGGATAGTTAAGTACTAGGATGAAGTGAACAAAACAAAGGAATAAAAGTTATGATGAGTGTGTAATCTCAGGTATGGGATGAAAATTCTAGATGTTTTAATTGAGATAGTGATATTCGAAAATAATAAAAAGAGAAAATAACAAAATTAAGTTTGCAAAAAGTTTGGGGGTAGGTACTACTATAGTCAAGTTATTGAAAATCTAGTTTTTACGTTAATTTCTTAAAGTGGTTCTAATTCAGTTATTAAAAATAACAGCGGTATGTCTAATAATAAAGTACAATGATTTCTAAGGGGTCTCTAACGAATTTTATGTAGTTTTATCCTAATAATGTATAAACATAAGGTTCAGCACAATAAAGACAATTATATGGTTGTTTACTGGGACGAGCAGCATAAACATTAAATGGAAAAAGGTGCAATACGAACTAACAAGATTTTACATGAATAAGCTTAAATTAAAAGAAATACTCCCCGGGCTAGTTGGTGATTTCAAATCCGTCCATTGGAATGACAGCTGGCTGGTACTAGATTATTGATTTCTCATTGATTTTTCAACGAAATAACTCACAAACACAAATCCTTATTATTTATAACTAAATCAATCTAAATTAAGCACGTTTTTTGATAATTATACTTAAAATACATTAATTTTATAATTTAACATTTAAACATTAAACACGAAAAAACTATTACTGAAAATTATTACTGAAACCGTCATAATAGGTTACGTCCACACGGTGCAATTTTCCACGTTTATCGGATACGATATTCTATCGTATACGCTGTAGTGACAGCAACTTTTGTAATGAAACGGAAACAAATGTAATACGATAAAATCACGTATTTGAAAGGAAATCTTCCCGCTTAGTAATCGAAGTTGCCACTGCTATACTATACGAGAAAATATGTCGTACTAGCTGCGCCCCGCGGTTTACCCGCATAAGTCTCGATCCCGTGGGAATATCGGGATAAAAAGTACCCTATGTTCTTCCCCGGGACTCAAGCTATCTCTATACCAAATTTCATCAAAATTGGTCCAGCCGTTTGAGCGTGAAGAAGTAACAAACATATAAACACACACACACACACACTCACAAACTTTCGCCTTTATAATATTAGTGTGATGAGCGTTTGTCCACCGCAGCTGTCGCCGGGACGCAACGACCATACGGCTGTATGGTCGTTGCCGGGACGTCATCGTCACCGAGAAACAAGATTATTGAAACCGAACGTGACGTCCCGGTGACGGAGATCGTTTGTCCACCGCGACCGAACTCGGCGGTTCACTATGTTACGATAGACATACTTAACAAAATACGGCCGAACGGCAGTAGGTATGTAGCCAAGACCAAACTTGTTTGGAATTGCTGGCACATCGACTCATCACAATCTTAAGCTGAGTTCTACCAGCCACACCAAACTCCTTGAAACTTCGGCGGCTGTGGACGTGCAGTGGACACGTAGCCATAATAAAAGTATGTATCGCTATTTTGGCACATCATTTCGCTTTCGGTGACGTCCCGGTCACGGCTGTGGTGGACAAACGCACTAACGATTGATGAAAAAAAACTCTTAACCGTGTGCTGTACACTATGTACGGCACACGGTTAAGAGTTTTTTTTTTTTTCTTAGAGCAGTGTTGGCACAGTGGTAACAGCCCCTCCAGTCGTGGGTTGAGGAAGGATCGTACGTTCCCACGATCCCCGGCGTAGGTGTGAGATGGAACACCGGGGAGGTTTTTAGTCAGTAAGAGTCCGACAGACCCCTCAGCCCGCCTAGGGCAGAGGACGTCCATGAGGATTTACCACCCCAGAAACAAAGAAAAAAAAGTGATAACGGCCCCGACTTACGAGTTGTAAGTCGTGGGTTCGAACCCAGGCAGGCACTTTATTTTGTGTATGTAATTCAATCACCACTGCTCTCAAAACAGTGAAAGAAAATATCGTGAGGAAACCGTTATGTCCTAGAACAAAAAATTCAAAGACATGTGATATCTACCAATCCGCACTGAGCCCGCGTAGTAGATTATGGTTATGGCCCACTCCTTTTCGAAGAGAGGAGGCCTGTGTCCCACCAGTGCCAACATTTTTATTGTTTCGTCCACATGGACAAATGACTGGCTTAGTGACGCAAAACTATTGTACCAAGTGGTCACCATGTGGATAGCTGTGTCGTATTCGAGAAATCAGTATACGTGAAAATATCGTACCGAATAGTCTACGTATGAACGGACCCATTCGATTACTGCGTAGTGAATCATCATATTGGATATTTCCACGAAGTACTTCTATTTCTTGGTATAAATTATTGTCCTAATTTCCTTCATGTTCTCAAATTTAGTGCCCATTAAAATGTACCGTAACGTTTACGCGCAAATCCTTTGGTGTAATCGTAAAATATACCTGACTAATAAAGTTTATTTACTCTATAATAACCGCGTTATAAATCTTGCCTCAAACGATGTTCCAAACACAGGTTATTTATTCGCAAACTCGAAGGCCTTTGATGGGAAATATAATTATGATAGAGTGGTTTCGATCTCGTCTAACGATGCGATGCGATGAAAGAGGTAGATAGGTTACCTTCCCAACATTCGCTCTTCAAAACCGACACATTGTCTTACTAGGTGAAACGTGGAAGTAGGACAGCATGTCGTAATTATCGGGAGCGAAAAAGAGACAAGACGATACTATACTAGTGTAATTAACCAAGATAGTTACGGTGTATGACCTATCTACCTGTTTTTACTTATAACACACCCTGGACACTCCATACAACGCTCGCAAAATAATTACCTACTACTACTACATTAAAAAATGACGTTTGTATACGTATGAATGTGTGCGTGAGGTATTTGTGTTTGCGAGCGCTCTTTGTTAAAGAACTGCGACGGTAACCTAGAAGTGCGGGGTGAGGTGCGGTAACTGATGTTAGTGCGGGGAAGGGAGTGGCCTTTCTGTACGTAGTACTTTAAGTATTCTGTGCTTATAATATAATTTCCTTCTTGTAAACCTTTTGAATTTATCATTACCCGGTTGAATGCCGTCATTACAAATAACAATTAAAAAACCATTGTGTCTCGCGAGGATCCACGTTCACCATACGAAGGGTTAAACGTTCTATCAACTACTGCATCGTTGGTCTAGTGATTGCACTGCCGGATGTGAGGTATTGGGGTATTTGGGTCGATTCCTAGGTCAGGCAACGTGTTATTGGGTTTTTGCCATTAGGAATTTCTCGGTAGTACCCCTAGTTTGAATTTGTATCCGGTCGAGGGCAATAGAATCATTCCTTATTTTATGTGTCTTTATTATAGCTGCTGAAATATGGGTAATACAGGAACACTTCTACCTAACACTTCATTGAAGCAGGCGTGATGTTATGATCCATACCTATTATAAATACGAAAGTGTGTCTGTCTGTCTGTCTGTTACCTTTACACGCTTAAAATCAAAATCAAAAGTCATTTATTCAAACTAGGCTGAGAATCAGCACTTTTCGAACGTCAAAATTACAAAAGACAGTCCCCCAGAACGCCCGCCCTTCACCACTTCCTAGTGCTTTCGCCGGGGAGAAGAAGTGGCGCAACAAACTCCCCAGCAGCACAGCTGTCTGTTCAGTTAGAAAATAATTGATTTTATGCAATACTAAGTATGCAAAGTAATTAACGTTACAGGACACAGAACTTTAAATTAAATTATTTGCCATAGGTTAACTAGCCACGCCAATATACCAACAAATACAATAAACACTATACGTACCCAAGGAAAAAAATTAAAATTAAAAATGTAAACAATAAAAACTTACTGACCAAATAAAAGCCTCCAGGTATAAAGGGCTTAAACTGCTGCTGAACCGATTTAGATAAAAGGTATAGATATCCCACGGGATCAAAACTTATGCGGGTGAAACCACGGGGCGCTGCTAGTACGTTAAAAAATATCAATCACTGTCATTTTCTTCTCGGACGAGACAAAATACACGATGTAATTTTAACCAATTTCAGTCAGCATACATCAAGTTTCATTAGATTAATTATAATGCGGTCTGCGCTGAGAGACATTAATTACTTTTGGGCCTACGGGGTCGTGAGTCATGTGACAAGTACATTTAAATTCACAACGACCGAAATGATTTAACAAAGTTTGTGAATTTTAAAATTGATAATTATTTTGTTCACATCTAACGTGCCTTTATTTTTGACAGTCATAAAAAATATGTAGCATAAAAAAACTAATAAACACGCTTATCTATTGGAATCGTCAATGCAAATCATATGAGCCCAAACTAGAGGAGTTTACTAGTATAGCCACTGAACAGTTCCACTATCCACCTCCGGGCTCCATCATCAGAGGGGCAATTCTCGTAATTTTAAGAACGGTCACAGTCTGATCTCAGTCTCAATCTGTCAAAAATACCTCCAATTTCCCTAAATTTTTGACAAGTTTATAACATTTGTTTGTCGCCGAGATGAGACTGTGACTAGATTTTGAACGTTTTAAATTACGAGAATTTGCGCCCACCCCCCTTTAAGATACCAAATTATAGTTTTGTCATCCGAACTACATATACACCCAAAGCTTCATTTCGATACGATAATTATAAGTAGGTTAAAATTGACTTCTAATATTTTTTACATTGTTAGTTACAAGTGCAGCTAATAAAACCGTGTTATAAAAATATTGATGCCGTTTTCGGATTGTTTGATACCGTAACAAATCGGTCATATCTATATTTTGCGAAGCGCCATATTTTGATTTATTACTGTTGGATCCCGTTTTTGTATCCCATTTTAATATTTTTGGCGTTGGATCCCGCAAAACATTATTATGTATTTCCGTTGGATCCCGAATTTAAAAAATGCAAGATAATTACGTTTTATTGTCGTTGAATCCCGAAAAGTATTTCCGTTGGATCCCGAATGCTTAAAAAAATATGAATGCGGGTACTTTCAACAACAAAATTGTTTATAATAAAATGAGGGGTTCACTAATGTTTCACCAAAACTCCATTGACAAATTTTCAGTTTACAACCAACGTTTCGTATACTATTTATTTCAAAAACAACTCATTTTCTATATAATCTAGTCGTTTCTGGCACTCGCCGGCCGCTGCCGCGGCACCGCTCGCTTCGCTCGCTCGGCTCGTGCGTAGGGGTCACAGTTTTGACCTAACCTAACCTAACATTGTTTTTTTTTTTAATAATTAACCTACTCTAACTAGTTCGGTTCCGGGTAACCCACTAAAAATAATCTCTTTTTAGTGTTTGATAAAGGTAAATCACTTTTCTTCTGAAATGTACACATGTTGTTATAATATGGGATTCAACGGAAATAGCAAACGGGATCCATCGGTAATACCTAAAAAACGGGATCAAAAAACGGGATCCAACGGTAATAAACGCATATTTTTGACGAACGAGTGCAAAGAAAATAAATGCTATCATGTGATTTTTATTTGTTTATGGATCCATTTAAAAAGGTCATTGCGTTGGTCGTATTTGCATGTGATTCGCGTTTCAGATGGAAAAAAATGGTGAATGGAGATAAAATAATTTAATCTCACGTACAGACTGGCAGCACATCAATCAAGCTACTGCAATCTGTCAAATTTCTTTAATAGATTTCGAACTTTATCGCTAACATATACGGTTCAAAGTTGATTGGGCAAATTTGACAATTTCGGGCAGGTTGATGTGCTGGCGCCTGTACAATTACATAACATCACGCCTATAATCCCCGATGTTATGCAAAGTTCCGAGAGAACCAGAGTTACCGACATAGCTTGCAGAGTAAGCAAACTGAAGTGGCAGTGGGCTGGCCATGTCTGTCGAAGGACTGATGGCCGGTGGAGCAGACGAGTCCTGGAGTGGAGACCGCGTACCGGCAAGCGTAGTGTGGGACGCCCCCCAGCTAGATGGACGGACGATCTAAAGAAGGTGGCTGGGTTAGACCGGATGCGGAAGGCGGAGGACAGGGTGCTGTGGCGCAGTCTGGGAGAGGCCTATGTCCAGCAGTGGACTGCGATAGGCTGAGTTGATTGATTGGTTGATATGCAGAGTTGTACCTATAGGTACCCACATTTCGCTAATTATGTTTTCTTACGGTTTTGTAAACACTTTTAGTGTCTATCAAACCCAATGCTGAATAGACATAACATGGGTACCTATATACCTAGTCTCTCCTCTAGTAGTCCTCTTTTATTTTACCCTACCTACGCAGAAAGTTACGGCCGCGACTTAAGAGTTGAAAAGTCGAACCCAGAAAGGCGCTTTACTTTGTGTAAATTATTTCATCGCGTCTGCTCTCAAAACGGAGAAGGAAAACATCGTGAGGAAACCGGCATGTCCTAGAATCAAAAATTCGAAGACACGCGACGTCCACTAACCCGCACTGGGCACGCGTGGTGGATTACGGCCCACTCCCACTCAGTGAGAGAATGCCTGTGTCCCAGCAGTGGATACATCATAGGCTGAGTATGACGCAGAAAGTTCTCACAGCAAGCTTAGCTTTTCTTTTCACTTCATCTGTGCTAGAAAAAAAAATATGCTCCGTTCACTACCCAGTTTTAACTTACCAATAATGCTAATCTAGCCACTCTACTAGAAATTGAACTGCCCTCTTCAAAGTAACATTGAATTAAATTCTATGTAGTACGGAATCAGAATAGAACTACGAGTAATCTTGAACTGTAATATTACGAGCAAATTGTCTATCTGATTTCAACTTCGAACATTTGAATGTTACGAACGATTGACCGTGGGGTTCATATTGGTACTGTCTGTTTCAAAATTATATAATGAAAGTGTAAACAAAGTCTGGTCATGTTAAATTCTTGCGTTGTTATGACTCATTAAAGGAAATAAGTAACACATTGATCTGTATTTAGAAATCTCACCAAATTTTCAAAAAAAGAATGCATGTTTAAAATCACATTATTAATTTGTTATTGAAAAATCTTTTGTTAGTTTTTTTTTAACTATTAGTTGTTTTATTTAAGTATCTAGTGTAAATAGTTAGTTACATTTTCTCAAGGTATAAAATCTTTGACGCAAATTAAGGTTATGAAATTAACCTCAATTATATTATCGAATAAAATACATCTTGTAGGTGATTTAAAATTAAAATATCAGGTTTAAGTATTCGAATAATCAAATCAAAGCATTCAATTTGTAAGTGGCACCCACAGGTTCATTTTCTGATCAATTTGTTTACATTTTAATCAGATACTTTTGGAACAGATTATAGACATACACTACACTGGTATATTTGTGGAGGGCTGTCCCTTATACCCTGTATATTTTTAGACACTATAATTTTCAGTGTCAATGGTCGTACTTAAAGAAAAAAAAGTAAGATGATGCTTTTTGCGGGATGATCAGCAGTGTTATTCTGTAAAGTGCATATCGAATGTCATTCACGATTCGCCTTTATTACTATAACGGTGACTGCTACTGTATAATATTACCGATACATAACGGTATGTTACTACGGCAAAAACTGTCACGGCTGAACAAAAACATGTTGGTGTAAAATGAATTAGGCCTTTTTCGCCTTGCTACTAAAGCTGTAACGGCTTATTAGTCAATTCGCAGGAATTAACTCGCCCGAAACGGGCGAATCGTCCCTTTTTTTTTCTAAAAGCGGCTCGCACGAAGGTAAATTATTTGTGAACGAGTCGACAACTCAAAAAATATGTTATTAGGCAATTGGCACATTTTCAATTTTATGCAATCAAGTAAGGAATAAAGTACATACATGTTTTATAATATTATATTTTACTCATTTGTCATAAAGTCATAAGCATAACACTTTTGTGCGCTGGGGTCCTTTTTTTTCTATTATATTCCTATTACTTTATTGCATAAAATTCAAAATATGACAATTCGCGCGAGTCGCCTATAGAAAAAATAATATTATTTAAAAGTGACCATTTTCACACTTTTCGGGCGAGTAAATTTGTGCGAATCAACAAAAAAGGCGCTGTAACGGTACAGTAAAGCCAATTCTCATTTTATTATGTCGTCTTATTTTATTACCGACTGAGTAACATCAATACAAGTTTGTAATACAATTATTCTGGATTAAATAAGATTCTATTGTACACATCGCGTCTTCAGGGCTGAAATTGAACTACGTTTCAGCGCTAATTCACTGAAGTTTTGAATGGGTTAATTTACTGGCTGTTTGTATTTGCAGAAACTGAGCTTTCTACTTCTTAAGAGTAAAGAAATCAATTCCTATCCTCCATAGTAATAAACTCGGAGTAAAGTTACAGCCCAGGTGGTAACGGCCGCAACTTACGAGTTGTAGGTCGTAGGTTCGAACTCAATAACAGGCGCTTAATGGTGAAAGAAAACATCATGAGGAAATTGGCATGTCCTAGAACCAAACATTCGAAGACATGTGACATCTATCAATCCGCATTAGGCCCGCATGGTGGATTATGGCCCCCTCCCTCTCACAGAGTCCTCTCTGTGAGAGTGGGCCATAATCTACCACGCGTCACGCGGCCTGTGTCCCAATTCGGTTTAACCATTGTTCAATGGTTTAAGATTGGCTTAACTTTACTGCGAGCAGTTTAATAAGGGGGTATGGTTAATAAGTCGTTATACTTTATTTGCTTTATTCTCATGTCCGCTTTCGAACTAGAGAAAAAAACATATCAGATTCCAGTAGTTAAGGCGAATTCTTTTCTCGATTTGTTGAAGAAAACGAGCCGCATTTGAAACAGCCAGACCACATAACGGATGTAAAAAGACACTTAACGATGTCGAGAAACACATTGTAATAATTTTTTTGTTCTGGAAATCTAATTCCAACTTTCACTGGCGTTTTTTTACGAAAACCAGTTTTTAATGTTATAACACAACTTTAAATACCCTCACGATCCCTGTATCGTGTCATGCGTTCATAAGCACAATGTTTTACGTGCGTTACATTGCGTACCACCGCAAACAGCAAAAACAAAAGTCGTTTCCCAGCAATTATTTTAGTGCAAATGTTTGCTGTACAGAATGTTAACGGCTATGTGATGTCTCTTTACACCCTGTATAATATGTGTCCTAGAAGTCAACTTCAAGCCGGAATCGGCTAATAGGCCAAGTCATAATAGTTATCAGAAAAATATATAATCTCATACCAATATCTGACTGATACGTGCGCAGTATGACTCCCACACCGCTCTCGCGCCTCCGCACCGTAGTCCAGGCATAAAAGAGTCCTTAGAAACTAAAACAGGACACGATATAACTAAACAGAACACAAGATTGTTGGCACCTAGATGGAAAAAAGTCGTCTTGTTCCTAGTGTCTGCTATGAACCGAACGTGGTGTGAACACTGTCGGTACACTGTCTCTTTCGCCTTCTTAATCTTGGGTCTGCTTTAACGTTTTCTCTCTCCGCTGTGCGCTTTTGTCTATCACTTTGTCTTCAAAATCCTCGTTAATCTATACACAAAATACTGTCTCCCATTGAAGCTGTGGCAGATATTTTTATAGCACCTTATATGTGTCCTTGTAGGGCGTCCCTTCCCGGCTCGGTTCATTCATCTACTGTTAAAAGTTTAGGTACATACACGTTAGGTATTAGGGAACGTTTAGAGAAGTACCGATATGAAACATATTACCGCAAAATATTGAATTTATACATAGGTACTTAACAATCAATTAGTGAAAGCGAGCGTGTAAATTATAATGTAATCGAAAACACGTCTGATGGTTCCGCATCAGACGTGTTTTCGATTTCAATTTAAATTACAATTAAAGGGTTTGTATATAAATTATAATGAAATTGTAAATTGATTTTTGTTCCATGTGTGTGTCTTTATCAATTTTTGTTTAAATTGCTGCGCAGAAAGGTCTAAGGTATTTGTTTTCATTTCCCCCAGGACCACATTACCAAAGGCAAGCGGAAGGTGAATTGGTGTTTATTTTTAACCGACTTCAAAAAGGAGGAGATATGTTACGCTATATATCCGGCAATTGTAGGTCAATTTCGAAAATATTTTTTTAAATTTATAGGGTATAACTCAGTAGTCCCATATACATTTTATTAACTTTGCTTAGGCAGTTTTTGAGTTATCTTCAATAATACGTATTTTTTCCACATAGTGTACTCGTATTTGATGATGTTATAATAATAATTTCCTGTCACTGATATTTACTCAGCAAGTAGTGTTATACAAATTTTTGTGCGGCAGTTACAAAACACGTCAAAGTAGAAAAAAACTTTAATTTCGGAAGTGACAAATAACGAAAATGCAGAACCAACGACACCGACTTCCAAAATTTAAGTTATTTTTCATTTTTAACCGACTTTAAAAAAGGAGGTTCTGTATTCGACCCGTATGTATGTATGTATGTTTGTATGTCCGCAATTATCTCAAAAACTACTGAACTGATTTTGTTAATTCTTTCATTGATGTGATCTACATACTTTCAGAAAGGTTTTAGTATATAATACATTAGGTAATTATTCTTATGTACGAAGTTATATGCATAAATGTACTGCATCTCCGGCATTTCTATAGGAATTTTGATGATTCTTCGAGTCGTGTCTTCAATTCTTCAATGCACTAGTGTTAATTGAATTGGTGTGGGGTAGGTACAACTCAAAAGTGAAAAATAAAACCTTTTTTACAAAAAAAAAACAACCGACTTCAAAAAAAAAACACTACAAAGTGAAAAATAACTTTAATTTCGGAAGTCGGTGTCAAAAAACGAAAATGCGGAACCAACGACACCGACATCCGAAATTAGTTATTTTTCACTTTGTAGTGTTTTTTTTTGAAGTCGGTTGTTTTTTTAATGTTTTTTTTTTGGAGACGGGTTTTTTTTGGAAAAAAAAAATTATCTTTCAAATTAGTGAACATTTTTATTTTGCATCTGAGAAGGATGATCCTCTTGCAGCATTAACTTGATAATTTAATAATCAGAGAGAGTATATTAGTCTTGGGTGGTAAATAAAAAAACAGAAACAATTTGTATAGACGCCTATTTATTTCAAAATAATATTAAGTATACATAGTTGGATACTATCAGATAGTTAGAACATCTTTTTTCGCTTATATCTTAAAATTGGTACAAATCTTTGGAATATATCTTACTTTATACAAAAAGCGATCTAACAATAATTTTATTTACATTTCACATTTATTTTACAACCATTTAACGAAAAACAAATAAATATGTTCTTTGGTCTTTTAAAACCTAATATCGTATAATTTACAATTGAAATGTTTTTTTTTTAACATTTAAGTATACTTAAATCTACTTTATAATTATATTTTTATAATAAACATTCATTGTACTGTTGCGAGATTTTTTGTGAGAAATTAATGACCTAATTAATGCGATTTTCAGGTAAAATAAAGATTTTAAATTTATAAAAAAATAAAAATTAATGCTTAGAGCATGCATAAGTGTAATCATTCGCCCAAGAATATTATTATACAAAATTAAAATCTACAAAACAAGGGTATAACTGTAAAACTAAGCTAAGTTACAATCACAGTATATTGAAAAAGACTCAGCACCTATACCTACTCCATAGGTTTAGGTAGTTAAATAAACGTAAACAAAAAAACCGACTAAACGTAATACCAGTCTATTCAGTTGCCATGCTACGTCACAGTTGTACTCTTCAATTTAGCAACGTTATAATTCATTAAAAAAAGTTGCTAAATTGAAGAGTACAACTGTGACGTAGCATGACAGCTGAATAGACTGGTATTACGTTTAGGCGGTAAATGATAAATGATTTATTTTCTGTAAGTAGGTTTGTACAAACACTTTTACACGTCAATCATATTTTTTTTAAGCTAGATGAGGTCGTAGAGGGAGGTTAACTAAGTCACGTGGATCTTTTGTTTAGCTTTATTTGTTGTTGTTTGTTTATTTGTTTTGTTTAACAAATTAAACCTATGGAGTATAAGTGACTATTTTAAAAGGTTCTCGTACAATCGATTGCATTAAACTGTAGATGGCTTAAGCGCTTAACTGTACAATTGAGGGCGCAGTTAGCTGTAAGCTGAAGTTACGAACCGTATCCTGGTCCAGTATTTACCTTATACTGGGACTTAGCTTTGAATTAATAATAGTTCTTATACCCATTACAGTAACTGTGTTGTGAATGACTGATAAAAACCTTGCAAACACTATGAAGATCAACACTAAAGTTTGAAAAACTAAGGGCTGATTTTTCCATCATCTAATTACTTTATTCGAAGAATAATTTTGAAATTTTGACAGTTATTTCATACAAAAACTGTCAAACATCAATTTTATTCCTCGAATAAAAGTTATCTGGCGATGGAAAAATCAGCCCTTATACAAATAATTATATACAATTCAAGGTCAGAATAAGCAAAACAAACCAAGGTCAAAATAAGTAATACAATTCAAGGTCAAAATAGCCGACTTCTAAAGAACACTTTTGTCTAAAGCTTCTTATCACTCAGTTTTTCTTCGTTTTTAACCTATTTTTCATTGCCTCAATCTTCTTGAGAAATCGATATTGAATTGATATTTTTCACACAAATATCTACGGCTTTTATGAACGAAGCTGGGTGCATTAACGAGTACATTGTACAGACAAACTATTTCAAATAAATAGTTGTGCGAACGCTAAACAATTAAAGGGTACAACGATAACAATACACAATCTTGCAATAATTACATTTACATTAAATATTTATTAGGACACTGTTTGTAATTGCAGAACAAAATAACCTGAGTCTTACTGAAATATTTGAAAATTCTATATGCTTGCTTTAAGCCTATGAAGTTATGATACACGCTCTTTTCCAATCAATACAAAAATAGCGATATTCACATCTTGCTAAATGCATACAAGTACGTAAAACAAAAATTATGTACGGTAAACGTAAACCGACAATCATCGCCATATTTAGAACCTTGTCACATAATGGGATGCAAATGGCGATAGTAAAAATGTGACACGTCAATGAACTTGTTTAATGTGACAAAGTCCAAAAGTGATCAACGGTTTTCGTAAAGTTATAATAGGTACTTATCGTTATATTCGTTAACATTCTAGCTTGCTTTATACATAGATACGTTGACCGCATACCGTACTTCCATTGCTCCAGCCGTATACAAAAGATCCATTAAAGAATTAGGAGAAAGAGCAATGTACTACTTATCTTTAAAAAGGTTATACATACCGCGGTTTAAGAATCTTTTTTTCACTAGTGTATCGCCTGCACGGGAAATAATTAATTTTGCTTTTATGAAGCACAAATTAATGACTTAGGTTTTTGTTACATAATATACTTTGCTGTGTCTATGTTAGACAAATCATATCTACGCTTTTCCCTCCTTACTAATAAACGTTGTATAGCGTCTGTATAGTTACACAACGCTTTGTCATCTTCTTTCGAAAATCAAATTACTGACGACAGAAAGAGAGAAATCGGTGTGTAACTATTCATCTGATATAATACGTTTATTAGTAAGGGGGTTTGTAGATAAGGCAATCTGTTTTATTATATCAGTGAAAGAAAGAGATAAAGATCATACCTACATTATATTATAAACAATTGTTGGCCTGCCAACATTTAAAAACAAAAACGCAATAAAATATAATATTCCATAATATACCCATGATTCGGTGAACAGCAAAACATTTTAAACTAAATAAACCGCTCACAAAGCATCAGATATTTCACAGCTAAAAAAAAAACATCATTGTCTTTTGTATCGCGATCCGATTTCCTTTAAACCCTATCTGGTGATGCATTTTTCGTCCAAGTCCCCAGTAAGGAAATCATTGCTGTCTCGAACTGTCATGATAGTGACTCCATCAGCGCTGTTCCTTGATATGATGTTGCTTTTTTTCTTAGTACTTCCGTAGTCGTAGTTGGATATCACGACGCTCTCTGTCGGGTTCCTGTAAAAGTTGATAGAACAATCACCGTTGAAGTTGCTGGATTTCTTGGACGAGAAATCAAATTGGAGATAGGCTTTTCTTGTTTTGTGACGTCATTACTTTATAAAAAATGGTTGGGACAGACTGGATGCGGGAGGCGGAGGACAGGGTGTTGTGCCGTAGCCTAGGAGAGGCTTGCCAGTGGACTGCGGTAGGCTGAATTGATTACTCCCAACTAGCACAAACTGCTGCTTAAGAGCTTTGGAGCTAATCCGATTATTCCCAAAGGCGCCAAGCTCAAGCGCCAGAGCGTGCACTGCAGACCTTATGCAGCTGCTTTGGAGCCAAAGGGGCACAACTTTTTGCAATCTATAGTTCCATTAGAACTTCATAATAGTGGCATAATAGCGCTACATGAGCTACAGCTAATAATTAACACCACACTAAAGCTCTTGTGGCGCTTATTGATTGAATGAATGACAGGTTTAACTGAACGAATAAAGGATCACTGATCATTCACCTTGTCTCTCATTTATTAAATACATTTGTTGTTCCTGAGTCAGACATTACTGAATACAAATAAATAATAAGTGAAGTATAGTGTCTTTGAGCTATATTTTGTATTGTATGCAAGTGGCTACAAACGCAGATCAGTTTATCGTGCATATAGTTGATATTATTGGAGTATTTTTAACGCGCCTCAATAATTACCTCAGAATATCGTAAAATATGTAAAATATTATTATATAAATATTATAATATCACATACCTACACGATATTGAAATTACATACTTGACTACATTTGTATTTAGTAAGTTGCTGGTTCTATATTTAGTTATATTTTGTTACAAATTGCGATAAAAACCTATAAATTTCTCAAGTAATGACACATATTTGTCTTGTAAACATGTCGTCTATGAGAAGCAGCTTTAACTTGCAACTTCAACCTTAATACTTCCTCTCTGCGCGTCAAAGCGCTAAGTTTCACTCTTCTGAAGGTCCAAGTAATACCTGTACCACTAATGCAGTTCAAGTCTTTACAATCACTTTTATTTCGTACTTACTGCAGATATCGAACCACACTAATAGTTATTTGTGTAGAGATCCGTAGAACTCGTTGAAAACCCTAAAATACGATGATAATTTGTAGCTGCTTCTATATTTTTCGCTCTTTCAATTGTTTAACACTTACTATGTCTTACCATGTTTTCAGAATGCCTTTCTAAATAATTCAAACTTATAATGAACAACAAAATAAACAAGAACTTTGCATCTGTCCATCTAAGTGGGAAAAACATGGAGTGTTACACTGGCCGAACAAAAAATGTAAAAAATTATGTAAAATAGAAGATTCGACTCCTGCTGCTAGTATTCACCTGGATCGACGAAGTTTATTGTAATTTCTCTTGGTGTACCAAGTAGTGAGCGTGGATCTTTAGGCATAGCGTTAGGAGTAATTTGGTTTAAAATTTGAAATAAGTCTTTTAAAGCCACTTGACTACATTTGTGTTTCAGCGCCCAAATTCGTATTTGCTCGCGATAGATCCATTTTATTTCACATTCGACATACTCTAGTTTATATTCAGTTTCGCTGTCCGAGTCCAGTCTACAAAAAAGAAACAATAAACTAAGCAAAGAAGGTTATTTTACTTTATTTTTATAATATGCCACACCAAGCTATAACTTACTTTCCTCTGTAACTGGCCCGTTATCAGTAATTGAGAAAAAAAAAATCTACGGGACCCTCGCTTGTGTTTGTTGAACTCGAACTTGGCGCATTATTTTTGTTTGTTTCCAATGAATCCCTTAAAGAATAAATTAAATGAATAGAGTTTTATAAATAAAAGCTAAATTACTCTCACGTAATTGAGTTAAAAAAAACTTAACACACAGTTGCCTTTTTAATTTCTGCATATTCTGATAAACTCTCCGTACTTTCTTGCGATATCCACCAGTTCTTTGTTTGAACTTCCATGCATTCAGATCCATATTTCTTTTAAACTGACTTAATATTTTATAAAATCTGATTTCTCTAATAAAAATAGCAGAATTATCCAAATGAGTAGGGAATGTCCATTACTCTCTTGCTTCTATTGTGAAGCCTTAATGTCGCTATTAGTAAAACAGTCGATCAAATTCCTACTTAAATCTGCGCAAAAGAACAAATCACTTCTGCAAAGAAACTTTCAGTGGCAGAACAGTGATAAATATATCTTTTATACAGTTCCGTTAAAAAGTCTGCAATTAAAGTCTTTATGCAGTTCTGAAGCGTACAGCAGCGGCAATAGAAGCTTTTTAGCAGCTTTAAGCTTTAACATACATGTTTTAACTCTCTTGTAAAGCTGTAGACGGCAAATGGGTTGTAAAATTAACTCTTATAAAACCTAGAGTGGCATTTGGTTCAGTTTCTGCTACCCCTAGTGATATTTACAGCTATGAGCAGTTACGGAAGCAATAGTAGAACTTAAAACCACTTTCTGAACCCCTAAAGCGCTACTGTACAGCTAAAAGTTGCAAAATAGGCTGCTATTTCCACTAGTGTGCTAGTTGGGACTTTACACCAACATGGGCTTGCCAAAAATCGTAATAGTTGAAGTTTCGATGGACAAAGACTTGAACAATATTAATTACGTAATTGACGACGATAATAAGGTAATTAATTTGGGTAATGCAGATGATTAGTATAATAATATTAAGCGACAATGTGACAATCATATTATACTAATGATGTTTAGAATGACCTAATCTGATTACAATAAACTATCGACAGCCGCAGCTGGATTTTCTAACATGTTTAACTCATTTCATTGATTTGCTCTTGCCAATATAATTAGCACCCCTTTTCTGCCCTCATAAAATTATTGAGAGAGAGAGAGTGATCATCAATATTTTTTTGTACACTTCATAATATTTGACCCTGATGAAAAATGTTCTTCGTCTGATCATGGAAAGAGAACAGTTTGCTTGAAACTTTTAATATTGGTTTGGTTATCGAGTGTTTAGTTTTTTTACTCTTTTATTTGAGTTAAATGTTTTTTCTAATACTTTATCTTATTTGAAATTGTTTATATTGGAATGTTCTCAATCTATCAGATTTTGGCTGACAGCATTCCAAGTAGTCAATTATAGTTTTTGATTGATTAATTTTTTAAGTGCCATATCGTTTAAAATCTAGCCGCAATCTCATCTCAGCGATAATCAATGAAAAAAAAACTTGTTAAAAATGTAGGGAAATTAGAGGTTTTTTTGACCAATTGAGACTGACGAGAATTGCCCCTCTGAGTGCAAGGTATTAAATGCTGCGTAAATTTGAATTGCTGCATTCGTTTTGGTAAGTGCATTTAGTTTTATCGCCTCATCAACTGCAGTTCTTCCAGTAGGTTAGTGAATAATACCATAGTGAACGGTGATCTCAGAACTGTTTGCCAAGTTAATATGGCAATGTTCCCATTGGATTGTAAAACAGTTTTCAGGGAGTTTTTGCAATATATTCAGTACATATTTTTTACCGCGACTTCGTCTACTTATTTTGATGATACTAGGTTTTGCCCGCGGCTGCGCCCCCGTGTATGTCGAGAAATATCCCACGGGACCGTATACCGGGATTAAAAGTACCCTATGTGTAAATCCAGGTTATAAACTAACATGATATCTCGCGGCGGTCGCGCTACGTGTGTCGCATCGGTGGGCGACCGCTTGCTAGATGAGTTTTATCCGAATAGGGACAGTTTAAATCTAGATAAAATACAGAAATCAATCTTCTTCCTAGCGTGTCGATGGCAATCTAAATGTACTCGGCCCAGAATTCGGCTACGTGTTTGGCGCCATCATTAGCGTCCATCAGTTTTCGTAACGTGCAGCTGACAGGACACGCAAGACATGATACACGTGTCGTTTGTGGAATAGCACCACACACTGAAAAAAATTTACTACAATCAAGTGACTTTTTAGCTTGATTGACGATATCTTGTTTAGATTAATCAAAATCTTAGTTAAGTTGATCATCACGACATGATTGCAGCAATACTAATTCAAATAATTGAACGCTCAAACAAGTTTCTTGATTACCCTTAACATGACATCATTGCAGAAGAGTTAAAACAACAAAGTAAGTTAGTTGTGTCAATCAAGCAACTTGATCAACTTGATTGCAGCAAATAGATTTTGTGATAACTCCAATCGATCCCGTTTCAAATTTCAATCAAATGAAAGTAGTAGCTGTGATCATTGTGCTTGATAGGCTCAGATGCAAACAAGTTACTTAGTCAATCTAAACAAATTCTTGATTGTGGCAACAACTTTTTTTTTTCAGTGCATTTACACCAACACCTGAACAGGTTTTCCTTGCTTGAGCCAACCTGGATCCGGAAACTGTTTAAAGACTTCCAGGTTACCCAAGGCATGTACAGCCAGGAGATCTTCAGCGAGTTGATAGAATGGTTTGGGTAAGGAAGCATTGTCTCGCCATAGTCTCGCCATAGCTTCAGTCCTTCTTTTGATTATTCGCCAGTGAGTGGAAGAAGAAAGTGGAATGACAAAAATTGTTAATCTAATTTAATTCCATAAGTACACCTATTTTGTTGGCCAAAAGTCACTTATTTTAAATATATTGCGCTGAGTTTTTCCGCGCAAAACAGCGTACCGAAAAACACTTTCGGACTACCATAGTTGTCGAAGAAGCATGTCGTTGAAGTCGCATCGTTTCCTAGCTAAGTCAAGTCGAAGAAACGCTTTGTCGGAGTACAGTAGTGTCGGACTTAAGGTATTTCGAACTAAAGTATTGTCGAAATGAAGACGTGTTGGAGTTCCATAGTGTCGAAATAAAATCTTGTCGTATTAAAGTTTGTCGAAATTCAGTTGGTAAATCGTCTTGTTCTTTGTCTAATTGTCTGTCCTGTTGTTGTTTATTGGGGTAATTATTTACGTCATCATCATCTGCCTAGCCTTTTCTCAACTATGTTGGGATAGGCTTCCAGTCTAACCGGATGTAGCTGAATACCGGTATTTTACATGGAGCGACTGCCTATCTGACCTCCACAACACAGTTACTGGGTAACACGATACCCCTTCGTAGGACTGGTTGTCAGACTTTCGGGCTATTGACGACCCGTAACGACTGTTAAAGATCCAAGAATGACAGCCGGGACCAACGGCTTAACGTACTATCCGAGGCACAGAGGGGTCTAGGTATGTGAAGATTGTCACCCATCCACGGACCAACCGCGGCAAGCGTAGCTTAACCTGATCGATCAAACCGTGTGGCTATTATTACTTAGCCACAAGCACAAACCCCCTAAAATATATACATGATAATAAAATGGTAACGAAGTCAAATCTGTACATTGAATATTTTTGAAAAAAAAAATTAAATGCTACGAGATGTGACAAGTCTGATGACGAAAATATAGTTTTTAGAATTGGGCCGTTTGTCTGTGATTATGTTCCGTATTGGCGCAAAAATGGCTAAACGGATTTGGATGAAATTTGGCACACAAATAGTTTATAGCCTGGATTAATACGTTCCCGTGGGATAATTCCCGACATCCATGTGTGTGAAGTCACGTGCATAAGCTAGTAAAATATATCTCGGTTTAATATTAATGGATAAAACTGTAGAAATCTCCATTAAACTAAAAAGGATTGCAACTATAAACGCAGCAGGGCAATAATTTTCCATTTATACTGATCATAAATTCATAATGCATTGTAGGTATGTCATAATATGATTTATTTCATAGGCCGTTGGTTTCAGGCTACTTGCATCAATTTTATCTCTGATTTTGCATCACTGGCCAAATCACAGTGACCTTTATTTTCATTCTGATAAGGTTGCAGTTGGGTTGCTGCCATTGACAAGTCTGCCAAAAATATTGTGATCTTTATACACGTAACAATAAGGTTGCTGTTAATTTGTTACTGTCATTGTTGCATTGTTGTTGCTGACGTCCTGGGTTCGATACCAGCTTTGTACTACTGTTTGAGAAAGAAATATCTTAATCTTAGCCAAAAAATGTAATATGACCAAACTATTATAAATGTCTAGCTTCTGCCCGCGACTTCGTCTGCGTAAAATTTCATGTCCTCCTGACCCACTACGTCGCATCGCATCGCCTACTCGCGCTATTACTTCGTTTTCGCTTAGCGTTCTTTCTTTTTGCTCAGCTCCTAAGGGTCATAGCGTGATGTTAAATAGCTTATAGCCTTCCTCAAGAATTGGGCTATCAAATACATAAAGAACTTTTCAAATCCCACTGGTAGTTCCAGAGATTAGCGCGTTCAACCAAACAAACTCTTAAGCTTTTGTTATTAGTATAGATACATGTTACACTAATTGCAAGACATATAAAAGCGCGACACCTCCTGGAACAGGCATTTATATGCTTAAAAGGGGACGTCACCAACTGTATAATGCACAACGAGTAATCCATACTAATATTATAAATTCGAAAGTAACTCTGTCTGTCTGTTTATTACCTTTTCACGCCTAAACCACGGAACCGATTTAGATAAAATTTGGTATAAAGATAGTTTGAGTCCCGGGAAAGGACATAGGATAGTTTTTATCCCGATATTCCCACGGGATCGAAACTTATGCGGGTGAAACCGCGGGGCGCAGCTAGTAATGAAATAAAACATTTTTGATTTTGATTTGATAGATATAAGATAGATTGTACGAACAATGATAGCCTCCTGAGTCCCTGTGATCGTTATAACGGAAAAATTATCTCGTACGTCATAAAGTCCTGACATTATTCACGGTTGCCATTTGTAAAAAGCGGAGGTTTAGGGCACGACTACCAATATGGCAAAAAAAAAATCTACACTCTTATCTCTCAAAATACAGTGCTATGTGGTGAATCCTGGGTGATACCACACAAGGCTAATAGAGTATTAATTAGTAAACACACCTTCCAATATATAAATAGAAGGATAATCATATTATTGAAATCCTTAGAACGGTCATTCCTTTGGTGTTCCTCCATTAACCCTAACAGTTTAATAGCCGGACGTACTTTGTAACACACATATTAGTTTTTCGTTTAAAAATCGGCGCTGCTACACCTGATTTCGTCGGTTCGTACGATAATTTGTCCGTTATAACGACCACAGGGACTCAGGAGGCTAAACGTATCCGTTTTTTATTTGACTGGACCTCTCGAAATACCTCGGACCAAAACATTTGAACACAATAAAGGAATAGATTCCAGCGGTTCACTGAAAACTGCAATATAGGCTGTCATCACTCGGTTTTGTGCCGACAATCAAATGGATTCCGCTTAACCATACATAGTACGTAGTCACGAGCAACATTTGTACGTATATGTCAAGGGCATATCCAGAATTCTATACAATACTTAGACATTATACACAATACTGAAAACTTTTTAGGCGGTTGACCACACAACGGTAGAAAAGCGTAGGACGGAGTTTCAATACAATTGTTACCAGTGAGGGCATGCAATATTTAGCGGGATTGTCCGAAAGGGGCTATCCCGGAACATAAAGGGCTAAGGAAGGAACACGCGTGGGTTTTAGTCAGTAATAGTCTGACACTCCCTCCCAGAGCGGGAGGAGTCGTTTGATGATTTCCCACCCTCAAAGAAAAAAAAGGGCAGGCAATATATAAAAATATATG
Organism: Amphipoea lucens; assembly: GCA_947508005.1. Taxonomy (NCBI): domain Eukaryota; kingdom Metazoa; phylum Arthropoda; class Insecta; order Lepidoptera; family Noctuidae; genus Amphipoea; species Amphipoea lucens. Next base: position 13,504,692 of record OX382374.1, read on the forward strand.
TGCGAATTCTGACAACCAGTCTTAGCAAGAGGTATCGTTTTCCCCCATTTTTCCCCAATAACTTGACTGTAGAGGTCAGATAAGCAGCCGCTCCATGTAATATACTGGTTCTCAACTGCATCCGGTTAGACTGGTTATAAGATGATGATGATGATATAAACGAAACAGTCCAGAGCTATAAATGCAACTATGTATTGATACCTACTACATAATTGAAAATCAACATAAATAAATTTAAACAAACAACAGACATAGTAAGAAACTACACGTGTCAACTATAATATATCTTTTTGTAGTCAATAACTAGATGAGACCGCCTGACGACCTTGTCAAGGCCGCAGGAACCCGCTGGATGCGAGAAGCACAGAACTACGGGGCAATTGCGTAAAACATTATCAATCGGAATCGGTTTCATTTTGACAGTTCAATAACATTCATTGCGTTATTTACATGTTGTGCAGCTGCAGACACATGTTTCGAACTTATGAAGCAATGCAATTTGCTTCAAATTGATTCAAATTCTGATTGATAGTGTGTTACGCAATTAGGGTGCCGGTCAAAGTGGAGCTGCTTGGATGAGGCATATATCCAGCAGTGGACGTCTTTCGGCTGAAATGATGATGATAATGGACTAGATGAGGTCGGCGTTTCCTATCTGACTACTCTGAGAAGAAAGGTCGAATGAGAGGTCACAGTCTGTTTTAAATTACAGGCATAATAAAGCGTTGTGTAACTGTACAGACGCTATACAACGTTTAATAGTAAGAGGTTAGTGTACAATGTCGAGGTATTGAGTAGAATTGTGGATAATAATTGTTACACATGACAACGCAAATAGTTTTACTGACGATGAAAAGGAGTGAAAAGGGATATTAGAAGAATACATTTTTCGAAATTAATATAACCAATGAGCGGGTCTTAAGAGCCTATACTACCTCAAATAGCTTAGCGTGATCCTCCGTTATGTCGAAAATACTGCACCATTAATTTTGAAATAAATATATGATAAAGTTGAGGATTAATGCAAAGTCCTATGTTAGACGAAAACACGATACCATAAAATTTTCTCATTAGGAAAAAAATCCAATGTTACCTCTAACCCGAACAATAAACCGCTGGTATTAAAAAAATACTTCAAATTAGATCATGAGACTTTGCATACTAACTGAACATACTTTAAAGCAGGTCTTATGTTATTTATTTTTTTATAATTACCATTATTTTCACTGCAAAAAGCAAATACCTAAACTATTGGCGCTGCCTGCCGCCCAGCACCGCACTCTGTCTCGCTCTCACTCAGTCCGCGAGCAGTATCGTATGAGCGAAATAAAGAGTGAATTTTAGCTGAGGTAGTATAGGCTCTTAAGATGGATTTTTAGAAGGAAAACCGAAAAAGTAACGGCCAACAAAGAGACCTTTTGAGAAATTTTGAATTAAAATAATTTAGTATCTTAACACTGAGCGGAGCAACGTTATAATACGTAAAATTTGATAGACGCTATATTTGACACAGCGTTTAATCACGTCAGCAAAAACTATGTCTTTCTTTAAACAACGTGTATAAACGGCTGCGGCTTATACCAATTCCTTCAAGCTACGTCATCGCGCCGTATCACTTTAAATTTTCTGACTGCTAGCGCTACTTCACGTTAGTTTTTTTCACTTTATAAGGGTACTCACACACATAAATTCTAATAACGTAATTTGCATGAGAAAATAGTGCGCCGCGGAATAAACATTTGAATACCCAGATGCTCCGCTCAACAGGTACGGTCAGGGTAATTAATTATAATTAATAATTATTTACCAAATTGACACTCTACGTTAATTTGCCGTGTTATAGCCATTTCATAGAACTGTCAAGCTATTCTGTATCCCACCGTATCACAGAAAGGAGGCCTGTGTCCCAGCAGTGGGAATATTATAGGTTTATTATGCTATGCTTATTCTACAACTGTCATAGAGTAAGTAACGTTCATTATATGTAAGAAGAGACGAGAGTCCCATAGAAAAAGATGAAAAACGTCGCTTGTATGAAACTTGTACTAAAACTGAATACCAACATAGCAAAAATGACACAGACTATGCACAGATTGCAGATGTTAAAGCGAGGCAGTGATAGCCGCCATTATGTTTAGTACACGTTTCATAGTTTCTTTTTTTATTAGATAGTTGCGTCAGACTGACAACTGTCAAGGAATGACCGTTATGACTTGAATATACGGTCATTTTAAGGTAGTCAATTTGGATGTACGCTGAATTTACCACAGATTTAGTATAGTACCTAGTATAATTATACTAATTCTATGGAGTTTATATAGTCAACGTAACTGTATAAAACCACTTTTTATGATTTGTAATTTCGTTTAAGAGTCAAAATTAAGAAGATTAAGTACCTACTCAGGGTAATGAAATCGGCACCCTCGGGCTTATAAAATACGAGTTTAACTTATTTATTTTTCTTTTAAAATGTAAAATAATTTTTCATTGATGGATGGACGTAATTGAGTATGAGAGAGAGCCTGGTTTTAAGAAAAATAGAGCTAGAAATGAGCAAGACTAGGTTTCTTTATCAAGACATTGTGATAAATACATTCGTTAGTGCTTTTGTAGAAGAAAAATCATTCATAAATTATAGTTGCAACTATCTACAGCGAGTTGACAGACCTGCCGAAATTACGTCGCATTATTAGTATTGTAAACATGGATAAGTAATGTTAGAGCGTCCGTGTCGGCTCGTCTCTGGCGCCGCGTCGGGCATGGGTCGATCATTATTATTCATTGTACAGACGCCAGACGTCAGCACATCAAGCCACTACAATCTGTCAAATTTCTTTAATAGATTTTCATCTTTATCGCTAAAGCTGATTGAAGTTAATTGGGACAATTTGACAGTTTCGGGATAGCTTGATGTGCTGGAGTATGTTGATACATAGTTACAGTTTTTTTTTCCTCAACTATATTTTATTGCAATTTTTTGTTTTCTTATTTTTAATCCCATAGTGGGATTAAGGTAGGTGTGTCCGTGGCATCACAGCGGGCCCTATCAGTACCAGCAGGGCAATTGCGTAACACATTATGAATCGGAATCGGTTTCATTTTGACAGCTTAACAACATTTATTGCGTTATTTACGTGTTGAGCTGGCAAATTTTTCGAACTTATGAAGCAATGGATTAGCAATTTGCTTCAAAATGATTCTGATTCCAATTGATAGTGTGTTACGCAATTAGGGTGCAGGTCTGCGGTAAGTATTTATTTTTTTTAAATCGCAGCTTTATGCTGTGATAGGAGCCTTTTTGGCCTCGCACTTTTTGGTTGTTTTTTAATGTAACTTTTATAGTTTAAAATGCTATTTTTAAAATTTTTACTATTGGTATTTCCTTTGTGTGTCCCAAATAAAATATAATTCTTTCTTTTTTAAACTAGAAACATGGAAATTCCGTCGCATTAATTTTCAGCAAGTGTGTCGCTGCGCTAAAAATACACATATCTACTGACTGGACTATCTACTTTCACCACAGATATAGATACACCTAGATAACGCAAGAGCAACTACTTCGCGTGCCAAAAATCGCACTAGCTTACGTTCCAAAATCGTAAGCCGCCCCTTTCGCGCTCAGTCTTGTGTACTGCTGGCTGGGTGAGCGCGAGCTTGTGACGTCATAGCAGGTAGTCAAAAAATGGCACGGTTGGTTTTCATACAGATCGTGATACTTGCGTTATCTATGTCTATCTCTATCTGTGACTTCCACCATCTACTTCTTCCTACGTTCTAAATAACAAAAACCTTTGTTAACCCAACCTGTTACACCGATGGCGGTGCGTGCTCCTGAACGAAGTCTCGCAGACCGCAGTCCTCGACAGTCGGGAGCTGCAGGTCGGATGGAGTGTCCCTCGGCGGCAGCACAGGTACCGGTTGAAGTGAGACCTGAAGACTCCACTCACGCAGTACAGGGCTACTGGATTCACGCAGGAGTTCAGGAAACTGGGCAGAAAAAAATTATGTTAATGTATTTTTCCGGTTAAGTTACGCTTGTCGCGGTTGGTCTGTGGATGGGTGACCCCTCCATGCTTCGGAAGGATCTTTGGCAGTCGTTATGGGTAGTCAGAAGCCCGAAAGTCTGACAACCAGTCTTACCAAGGGGTATCGTGTTACGCAGTAACTGGGTTTTGGAGGTCAGATAGGCAGTCGCTCCATGTAAAACACTGGTATTCAGCTGCATTCGGTTAGACTGGAAGCCAACCCCAACATAGTTGGGAAAAGGCAAATGATGATGATGTATTTTTCCGGTATATTACGATATACAGGGTTATTCTTTATTGAATAGCTTAACTCCACAGATGCGATTGGTAGCGATTTTCAAACATTGTAGTAGATAGGATACGCCGGTTCTGGCCCACTCCTGAGTCACCACCCTCATCGACGGATGACAAATCCAAAAAAAAAAAAAAAAAAATTTTGGTATGGTTGCTATGGTTTTGATGTGCTCTGAGCTCAAATCTGCGGTCCATTTTTGTGTAGGATGCACGGTTTCGGAGATGTGCAGATCGATTTACTCGTATCTAATTGATATCCGGTGGGTCTGTACCGTCATTAGCGTCCCATTGTCTCCTATCTAGGGCTTCCAATACCGGTATCCCCGTATTGGCTAATACCGGTATTGAAAGCCCAATACCGGTATCCCCGTATTGGCTAATACCGGTATTGAAAGCCCTTGCCGAGTGGTTGTGGAGTTGGAGGAACAACAGATAAGACTCTTTATCTGTTGTTCCTCCAACTCCACAACCACTCGGCGTTCATATCTATTACTCATTGTGCACCCCGCTTATCACTGCTTTTGTATTAAACTTCGTTACGATCTACCTCGCTTTTCTGAATCATCAATAAAACACATTCCTTCATTTTACTACCATTTTTATTTCCAAAATGTTGTTGCTTATACTCGTATAACAACTGGCTTGTGTAAAAATAATTATTGATGAACATTTAAATTGTAGCCTTATCTACTTATAAAATAGGAGCGAAACATCTCATCCACTAAAATATCGTTGTACAGTGTGTTCCCTGTAAATATGCTCGTAAAACTATGCATTGAACGTCTCTGAAACTTAAATAGCAAATATATTAAGCAATATTCACCACAAACTGAAGTCCAATCATTCTGAATCCTATCAACATTCCAGTCCCATCTCTTACAATTCCTTTTCAAAAACTGGAGATGATATCGCTCAGGTGTACGTCCATATGAATCAAAATATTGACCGATGTCATTCGTATCGATATGTACAGCTACCCAGTGTGAACCTGGTTTATCATCCGCATCCAAATTGCATATTATATACGTTGGTACATGGGTATACATAGGCAGTCTATTAGCAGCATAAACATTATTTTCTAGACTGGGATGAATCTTTTTCATATGTTTTTGTAATTCTAGTGTATCCATGATTTTACTGTTATTAGCAGATTATTACATTACCAATCTATTCAATGGTTGTCATAGGAATGTTCAATTATAGTGATTTGTAAATATTAAATCGCATTATTTGTGGGAGTCACAAAACAGGTTGATGATTCATAGAGTTAATTACTATCAGTTTCGTTTTGTGAATATTTAATCGCATTCTTTTGTGAGAGTCATTTCGTTGATGATTCATAGAGTTAATTACTATCAGTTTCGTTTTGTGAATATTTAATACTTTTTTAACAATGATCATTAGTGAATGTGATTCTGTTTACTTAAAGTACTTCTGTCGTGTGTGACTATAAATATTGGGTATTATTTGAAATTGGACATCAGTTGGTCTACCAACACTGAACTGCTACTTATTCTGCTTATTCTTTGGTATAAAGATGGAAAACTTCAGTGAAGTGTGCACCAGTGCTTTCTTTTCCACATCCATGGAAGAGAATATGGAACTATTCAACAGCGAATTAAATCAGGAAATGTCTAAAGTTTGTGAAGAAATGGAGAAGCGTGAACTGTTCGATTCATTATATGATGATGAGCTGTATAATCACTGTGTGATGGTTGAAACACAGTTTAAGTAAGTAAAATAAACATACATTTCGATCATGATTTACACATTGTTTTATATAGTTTTTTAATAAATTTTAACATTTTTACAGTCTACCACTACAACTTGGAGGAGGAATGAAGCGAAAGAGCAGCGAAGAACCCAAGATCGTCAAAAAACCAAGAACGGAAGAAGAAGCGTCTACCTCTGCAGGGACCAGTGTCGGTAACGATGATCAAGTGGAATGTCTAACGTGTCATATATTTATCAAGAAAAGGTATTTAGCTAATCATTTTAAAAGTAATGTTCACAAAAATAATCTTTTAAATTCACATAATTCTTTATCAAACGTTAGTGTTATTGAATCTGCTTTTGGAAACAGAATTTTAACTTATAAAATCAAGAGTGGAGTAGATCGTTCATCATTAGTAAATTTTGAAACTCCTGAACTGTTTTTAAATTCTATTAAAGACGATATTTTATTTTTAATACGAGAGTGTATTCATCAACACATCATTTTTAAAGTAAACTTCATACTGCATGCTGATTTTGTTCAACAAACTAAAGATATTCATGATACGTTTGATTTTCAAACATTTAACTATATTATTTGTCAAGGAGATGACTTAAATATTTTTCTTTCATCTTTGAATGATACAATTACTAGTAAAATTAGTGCATTTGAAAGAAAAGATAGTGGATGGAGTCTAAAAAACATAAAATCTATAGACATGAATGTTAATAAATTCAACCCCCTGCACTTCAGTGAAGTGTGCACCAGTGCTTTCTTTTCCACATCCATGGAAGAGAATATGGAACTATTCAACAGCGAATTAAATCAGGAAATGTCTAAAGTTTGTGAAGAAATGGAGAAGCGTGAACTGTTCGATTCATTATATGATGATGAGCTGTATAATCACTGTGTGATGGTTGAAACACAGTTTAAGTAAGTAAAATAAACATACATTTCGATCATGATTTATTGCGGACCCAACTGTACACAAGTGTTTATGGAAAGTTTATCTAACAATTTGAAATAAATAATTCGAAAAAATAGATTTCAAATACGTCCAGTTACGCTAACAAATGAAGACAAAAACAAAATTTCAAACGCAACCATTTGTCATATTTGTGAAACAGAATTAGCAGAACCCTTTTATGATTTTGATTGGTACACATGTAGTTTTAGAGGTGTTGCTCATGAATCATGTAGCTCGAAGTTCAGAACACCACGTCATATTCCAATATTTTTACACAACCTTAGTCACTATGATGCTCATTTTATTGTTCATGCATTAAACTTTTGTGATGGTGAAGTCGAAGTTATTCCTCAAAATAAAGAAAAATATATATCCTTTTCCAAAAAAATAAAAATAAATAATAATGAAGTTATATTGAGATTCGTTGATTAATTTAAGTTTTTATCATGTAAATTAGAACAATTAGCCAATAATCTCAGTAATGATCAATTTCAAGAATTACGTAGAAATTTCCCTAATGATGAAGATTTCATTCGTTTAAAACGGAAAGGGGTTTATCCATATGAATTAATGACTAGTTATGATAGTTTAAACCTAACGTCACTCCCCGAACAAAAACATTTTTATAGCTCGCTCACAGATTCCCATATTTCAAATGACGATTACAATCATGCTAAAGATGTTTGGGAACACTTTGGTTGTTGTAGTATGCTAGATTACTCAAACTTGTATTTAAAAACAGACGTTTTACTTTTATCCGACGTATTTGAAAACTTTAGAAAGCTATGCATTGATACTTATGATTTAGATCCTGCTCATTATTACACAGCTCCTGGTTTAAGTTGGGATGCAATGCTAAAATATACAAAAATAGAATTAGAACTCTTAACAGATTATGAGAAAATTGCATTTATTAGGTCAGGTATCAGGGGTGGTGTATCTCAATGTAGTAATCGTTACGCTAGAGCTAATAACAAATACATGGAGGATTATGATGCTGAGAAACCAAATTCATATATCACATATTTTGATGCCAACAATTTATATGGTTGGGCTATGTCTCAATATCTTCCTACTGGCGGATTTGAATGGATAAATCCGAATACAGATTGTCTGAGACATCGGACTTCGGTTTCATTTTAGAAGTTGATTTGGAATATCCAGATGAACTTCATGATTTACATTCGGACTTTCCTTTGTGTCCAGAAAACATTTGTGTAGGCAATACTAATGAGAGTAAATTAATCCCAAATTTAAATAATAAAGATAAATATGTAATTCATTATAGAAATTTAAAGCAGTGCATAGAAATGGGGATTAAATTAATTAAAATTCATAGAGTTTTGAAATTTAAACAGTCTCCCTGGTTAAAAATGTACATAGATCTAAACACAAAATTAAGAACGTTAGCAAAATCAGATTTCGAAACAGATTTTTATAAATTAATGAATAATTCAGTCTTCGGTAAGACTATGGAGAATATTGAAAAAAGGGTTAACGTAAAATTAGTTACACACTGGGAGAATCAGGGTAAAGCTTTAGGTGCTGAAGATCTAATTGCTAAACCACACTTTCATAGTCCTTCTATATTTTCGGAAGACCTAGTTGCGGTTCAGTTGCGAAAGACTAAGTTAGTATATAACAAACCAATTTATTTAGGGTTTTGTATTTTAGATATATCAAAAACCTTAATGTATGATTTTCATTATAAATATATGATTCAAAAGTTTAGTAAAATCAAATTATTGTATACAGATACGGATAGTTTAGTATATCACATATTTACAGATGATTTTTACACTGATATAAAACCTGACCTTTCCTCGTACTTCAATACCTCAGATTATGATACAAATAACATTTTTGAATATCCAAAATTGAATAAAAAGAAATTAGGTTTTTTCAAAGATGAAAATAATGGTAAAATCATGAGAGAATTTGTAGATTTACGATCTAAAATGTACGCTTTTAACTTAGAGAACAAGACTATAGCCAAGGCAAAAGGGGTAAATAAATGTAGCACTAAAAAGATGACAATGAATTGTTATAAGTCTTCTCTTTTTAATAAAAAAGTGCAATATTACAGTATGCTTAGATTTAAATCAATTAAACACACAATTTTCACACAAAAATTAAATAAGATTGGTTTATCGTATAATGACACAAAGAGGTATATTTTAGATAATAACATTGAAACATTAGCTTGGGGTCATTATAAATTGCGTTAAATGTTAATATTTTTTACTTTTATGTCTGTGTGTAAATAAAGTTTGTATTGATTGTAAAATTTAATTATTGTTTGATTGTAAATAATGTAAGATAATTGTGGTTTCTATTTGTGTGTACATTTGAGTTGATTGTAAAATTCTGATGTACTAATTATTGTGTTAGAAATAGTATTCAAATCATTCTGTTTTATAATATAATTTTAGCATGATATATATATTATTTTTTAAAACAACACTTTCATTTCTTATTTCATCCCTCTGAACTTTAGACGTGTGTAATGTTTCACTTTATCCATCCGTTTACTGCTATTGTGGCGGGGCCAAGTGGATGTGGGAAGTCAAATTTTGTAACAAATTTCATAAAATCAGTTACAGAAATATGTAATTGTGATTTTAATCAAATCACATGGTGCTTTGATGAAATGCAACCTTTATATAATTTACCAAATGTTAACTATCATCAAGGAATTCCAAATCTTAATATGTTTGATGGTGAAAACCCACATCTTGTCATTATTGATGATCTAATGCGAGAGTCTGATGGACGAATTGTGGATATATTTACAAAAGGTAGTCATCACAGGAATCTTAGCGTATTTTATTTGACACAAAATTTATTTCATCAGGGTAAAGGTCAAAGAGACATTTCTTTAAATTCAAGTCATATAATATATTTCAAAAATCCTCGAGATAAAACTCAAATAAGATATTTAGCGCGACAAGTGTCACCAGATAATCCAAAATTTATCGAAGATGCCTACAGGGATGCAACTTTAGAAGCGCATGGATATTTAATGGTAGATTTAAAACAGAATACAAATGATTTTTGTCGTATCAAGACAAATGTATTCCCATTTAATGGTTATTGTATTCTTGAAGGCGATTTTTTCTCGGATCAGTCGCATTACAGTCATTCTTCCTAAAAGTACACTCAACGCCAAAAGTGCTTGTGTTTAGTATCTTCCCGTGGTCGCATGCCGCTGTACTAACATATTATAAGCTTAGCATGCGACCACGGGAAGGTACTTTCTTGTTTCAGCCTTTTCAGTAGTCGGGTTTTAGTTTTTAAACTTATTTTTTATTTAATTATTTTGGGGTTTATATCAGTAATATTTATATTTTTAAAATGTGCTAATGAAGCCCTTTCTTTTGATATAAAACAAGGCATGATTAAAAAAATAATGTTTTTTAGTTCATGACTTTTTGTCCGCTAGAAGGCGCCATATTCAATTTAATGTGATGTCACATTACCTAAACCAGCGGACGATCAAGACGCTTTCAACGATACCTTATTTATCCAATTATTACAAAGAGTTTAGAACTTATGAGGGAACAGATGAACATACATACATACATACTTACATACATACCGGTCGAAATCATAACCCTCCTTTTTGCTTCGCCGTCGTTATTTTTTATGTCATCATGTTTAAATATCGATACCCATCGCGTCTGAGGAAAACTCCAATTGGCTTGGTAAACACTAAGCCAATTTAAAATTATCCTGTATACTACGTCATCGGATCGGCACTAAGAGGATTCACGGGGTACCACAGATCTAAGTCAACAAAGCAGATATGTAACGGAATAGATTATAAAGAAGTTACTGGGTTGTTGAGATCACATAAGTAGTCTCTTTATGTAAAATATTGGTACTCAACTGCAACCAGTACACTGCCGATCTTAACATAGTTTGGAAAAGGCTATGATGATAGACTACGTAAGGTCCGGCGTTTCTAAATTTGCCAAAGATGTAAACAACAATGGCCGCTCGAAAATGAATAAAATCGATATACAAGAACATTTATTTTAAATAATGTTTGTCCGAGCTAACTAGACGAAAACAAATATTACTTGAAATAAATGTTCTTGTTTATCGATTTTATTCAATTTACATCTTTGGCAAATTTTGAAACGCCGGACTATACGTCGTTGTTTCCACTCGTGGATATTATTAATTTCAACCAAGAAAGCCCGGGCGTTCATCTCTTTCCGCTTATAATTAAAAGTTTATTGCTAACAGCCCATATTTCCAATAAAATTTAATATCTCCCAAAGTAACTCCCAAATTAGAAAGAAAGAAAATAAACATGACAGAAAAAGAACACGAACACAAAAATATAACAAGTTTGGGAAAAATATGCGTCACATCCACGCAAAACGGCCGTCGCTCAGCATAATGCTAAGACCCTATACGAGACAGAGTCCCAGTGCTGGTTTTCAGCAACAGCCGGCGTTAACGTTATGACGTCAACCGGTGCAGCATACGATAAGATACAAAAAAAAAGAACAAACAAAATAAAATAAATAAATATAGGTACAATACCTAGTAATACCTATCTATTATTCTTCGTCTTCACCCCTTAAGCGTCAGGAAGACGGAATATGACGTAATGCAAACAGATTGTTTGACCAGTCCCGTAAATAATACCAGACTTTCATATATCAAGGGTCCCTGCGTACCTAATCTCCGCAAAGAGCGACAAAGTCAAGGGGTTGGGTCATGAAAGCTTTGTCTAGTCGATTGTACTCGAGTACACACGGTTAATATTATATGTAGTTTGCCGACTTTAGTTGACGTGGTTCACACGGAAGCACAAAATAAAAGTGGTTTTCACAAAGGAAATTAGCTCTTATGGCTAAAACTTGCGAAGCGATTCTTTTGTTTTCTTGTTACAGTTTAATCTTATCGATAAAATCAATTTGTTTCATGAAAACCAATCTTTAGTTTGCCGAAAACTGAACTTCTAATTGGACTTAATTTTACTTTCGAAATATTATCCAAACTTTTGAGATCGTCGTAAATTTTGAGCTTTCACCCTTAATAATTTAAAACTGATTAAAAGTCAACCCTTCGACTTTACTAAAAATGGTAAAGGATATTTTAATAATAGCGTTTATTTTATACCTAAAAAGGGGCCAGAATTCGGGTTTTGAATAGAAACTGGCAACATCAATTTTGATAATATTTCGGCACTTTTATTTGAGTTCGATGTCCCCACATCAATCATTCTAGAGAAGTTCTCCCAGCAGTACACAGCTATAGTCCGCGCGGGACTAGTTGGCCGCGTCTTAGGTATGTGTGCAGTGGGACGGAGGGGCGGGGCGCGGGGGCGCAGTACGTGCGTTGCGAACCGCCGCCTCATCTCTGTCCCACCTCAGCGGCCAACTAGTTTCGCGCGGACTAGTGAAAATTGACGGTAGATTAGGTCACGTACCTAAGACAGAAGCCCATTATCCTTAAGGCGTGAATCCAATCATTGTAATCAGTCTGCGCCGTCGGTGACAGATGGAACCACAGCTCTAATGCATGGTACGGCAAGAAGCAGATGAAAAACACTGAAACAAACAATGTTATTGTAGCAAAAGCATTTTTAGGGTGCCAATGGGACCCTTAATAGGGTCCAACGGACGGAGAGTGGAGCATTAGTGTCCGTCCGTCCGTCTGTCAGAGGCCTGTATCTCGTGAACCATAATTTCTATGAGTTTGCCTTTCTCAGAGTGTGTTTTTCTGATGCCGCTATAACAACAAATAACGAAAATAAAATAAAAATTAAAGCGGGTCTCCATAAATAAACTTTTGTTGGTTTATTCCGCTAATCCCGATTGAGTATCCCAATCCTTGGGGATTTGTAAACGTTTCTTCCACAAATCCTCTTTGAAGCCTCATCGAGCTAATAATGGGGATTTCTTGAAAAAAAGTCTACAAATCCCCATCCGTTCAAAAATAAAATATAAACAATATTTCATAAGAATCACGAAGTCTTTATTTCTTACTAGCAGCGCCGCGCGGTTACACTCGCATATGTGTTGATCCCGTGGGAATATCGGGATAAAAACTATCCTATGTCTTTTTCCCGGAAAAGGACATAGGATAGTTTTGTCGCGCTGTCGTCGACCCCCCACGAACTCAGGCTGGACTCTGTCAGCGCCACCAGATGGCGCTCGCGTTCCGAATAGTCAAACGAATGACCGGGTGCGACAAATATATAACTACTTACCTAACTACACAGGGTGGCACGGACATCGACGCAGAACCTAATACCATGGATTCAGTACATGGTTTTGAACCCGCTAGCGTTCAAAATTTTCGAGGAAATTGCTGTTCCATACATTTTGACCGCGTAGTTATTGCAATTTTCTATGAAACAGCAGATTTTTTTTTTAATTGATAACCGACGAAAAAATTCTGAGCACATGGTTCTAGACCCCCTAAAGAATCATGTACTGAATTCATGGTTACAGTTTGCGCGTAGGTAAATGTCCCAGCCACCCTGTATAGATAGTTCTCTCTATTCCCTTAAATTATACCAAAAAAAGAGTAACCTAGATAAACTGGATAAGACAGAGATTAAAATAGAAGAAGAACTAGCAGGGGATCCAGGGGGTGAAGGGGATCAGACCGGAATAAATTAAAAAAAAGAAAATATAAAAAGAAAAGGAAAGAAAAAGGAATATAAGTAATTTAAAAAGAGTTTACACTGTATACAGGGTGTTACGGAAAGGGTATATCAATACAAACGGGTTGAAGAGTGTATCTGGTCTAGAATCTCTGTACAAAATTTCAGCTCAAAAGCAGTAACTTTGAAAATGCTTTATATTTTTTTATTTCGATAGTTTATTAAATTGAAATCATAACAAACGTGTCACCGCACTACGAGAGTGATTATCCATTATCTGTAGTGTATCTGTGCGCCTAGTACACGCACATCACGCCGCCGCGCGCCAGTGCAGCGCCGTGATGTCAAAATAAAAAAATATTAAGCATTTTCAAAGTTAATGCTTTTGAGCTGAAATTTTGTACAGAGATTCTAGCTATACCCTTTCCGTAACACCCTGTAGAGGTAATCTCCATAACCGAAGATAGTAAATTTATAGCCTGGCGTTAAGAAGAACTTACCTGCTATCAAAATTTAAACTCGAAACCGCTTCAAACTTGCTAGAGAGTTTTGTCTCGGTTACTATGTAAATTTTAAACGAACCAGTTAGGAGTTCCTTGTAGTAAATATGGAAATGGATTACCTTGTCATTAGTATCGAGTACCTCAAACTTTGAAGTGAACGGGCTAAGATGGCGACTGTGCAAGACCGAGACTATTGTGATCTATTAGTACTTAAGATATTGTTAGGACAGACTAAGTGAAATCACAATTAAACGTAACGAGAAATGTGGGTGTACTTTAGGTGCACCTCTGCCTGTGCCTAACCCTTTGGGATATACGAGCGTGATGTTACATAATGTAGTAAAAGGTTTTTGACATATCGCCAGATCAGAGCAGGGAGCCTAAAAAGGCCACTTTGGCAGAATCATAAAAGGATAACATTACGAATAATAATAAAAGTCGTAAAATGGTCACAAACTGACTATTCATGATATTATTTGACATTAACGGCGCGGCGCGGCGCGGTTCGCCGATCGGCGACGAAACAATAGAAAATCAATTGTCTCATTAGCGGAGCTTGACAGATTAAAGCAATTCATATTTTGTGGACCATTTTACCATAGAGGTAATATAATAAGTCCATGCATTTTACGAATCTCCATACAAAACTGTCAAACAGATGAATTGCGTGATATGAAATTGTACGCAAATAATATTATGAATTGTCAGTTTGTGACCATTTTACGACTTCAGATGCCATGTTGAAGATTGTAAACTAAACGACAACTTTATTTCATGTGTATGTGTCATAGAACATGTTATACCTGTAAATACTAATTCATTTTTAATCACTATTATCGATTTGGGGCGTTAGAATATTAAAATTGCTTAAACGCTTTCCTCGACGGAGAAATTAAATTCCAAGGATCAATAAATGTAGATTAAGGGCGTTTGCGAAGTCGGAGTGGATTTTTTATATTGTCAAGAGTTGGCGGAATAAAATTTAGTTTCGTTTTCTTATCTGTTCAAGTTAATTTAGATTGAAATAGTTGCAGAATGTTGAACTTGGTGGTGGAGGTTGGATTGGCAGTGACTCCATTAATAAATCTTTTATTAATAATATTTATTTTCGAGCAACATGGACTGATAACGTTAGTAACAATTCACTTACAAGTTATGTCAGTAATATTTACATAAACACTATAATTAAACAACTACGTTTCTATTAGCAGGTACATGCAGCTGGCTCAAAAAGTGAAGGATAGGGCAATCCAGTTTGCTAGCAATGACAGCCAGGAGACTGTTGGAGCTGGCACGCATTCTGTACAACAGGGATGCTGCACGCTTGCGTCTGATTGCAGCGAAGCAGTCAGTTTGTGCTTTCGCGAACATACCCGAAGCACTACACAAGCGTGGCAGCCCCAACAGCATCCTGAATGCATTGTTGTACTGAACGCGAAGAGCATTAACAGCTTTTTGAGTGAAGCTAAACCAAATATAAGAATAAAAAACTTGACAATATGCCATTAAGAGTGTCAATTTAACTGCACCCGCGCAGCGAGAGAATCTTCGGTTCAACATATTACATCTCACTGCTAATGTTCTTCGCTCCCGGTCTGTAACTAGATTGTAATTCAAATCCTCCTACAATATGCCCTAAATATAATTAGCCGATCCCAGCATTATTGGAAGATTATGAGGTGCAGAATTTTAAACTCGTGCAAAGAAAATGTCAGATCCAAAGAAAAAAACAATGCAATGTAACGAAATGATAAATATTGAAGATAAACGGTTTCAACTTTTAATTTTCTCATTTGTCAAAATTTCTAGTGTACGAGTACCAGCACCCTAGTAGCGAAACACACGATCATTCAAATAGATTTGTGAAAGGAAACTGAATTTGTTTTCTAATCAAAGATCAACGGCTCCCACATTGCGTAACACACTTTCAAAACAAATCAGAATCATTTTGAAGGATATTGCTAATCCATTGCTTAATGCTTCATAAATGTTCGAAAAATTTGTCAGCTCAACAACGTAAATAACGCAATGAATGTTGTTGAACTGTCAAAATGAAAGCGATTCCTACTGTTGGTTTACTACGGAATTACTCCACAGGTAAAGTAATCAATAAGCTTTAACATAAAATAAATATACTGTCCCTGTCCAGGCAATAAATTGGGGCTCGTCGACAATTCTGGCTCACTGCCATTTTATTAACTGGTTGAGCCCCTACCGAATTTCCTAATCGCATACATTCTGGATTGAAGTTAGTCAATTCCACGTCAGCTTTAAGACTGCTTTTTTATATGAATGGCCGGAGTTCTCTTTGTGTTAATTTTATTCATACTAAGGCCATTGCAGCTTCGCAATGTTTTTACGGCTTGCCAAATTGTCGTGACTTCTTTATTATGATTACTTTTAATATAAATTGGTATATATTAAAATCACATACACATAACACATTCCGCAAAAAAAACTCAAAATATTGGTAAAAATTGCATTAAAATTCCATTGTGTTGTGCGGAGTTTTTTATGCCTTTTCGTTATTTCCCCTCCTTTTTATATACTTATTATTATTTTAAAGCTGTTAGCCTTTTAAGTTATGTAAATACAAATAAATAGATTGTGTTGTTTCAAAATATCTAAGCTGTCACACAGTCAGACGTGAAGAGTGACTTTTTATACTATGTATATATATACTTAGATAAAGTCCAATATGTACATAAATTATACCCATATATTTTATTTTATTTCTTTTTTATTTACATAAACTTTCCGAAATAAATTCTCTAAATGATGGTAAAAACCCATAGATATACAGGATGAAATTGAACACATGCGACAAATCGAAATGGGAGATTGTACTCATCATTATGAACAACTTTTACTATGGAACCAAACCTGAAATCGCGAAAAAAAAATCAGCTGCTCCCTACATTTTGACGAGTTATGCGAACATAAATGTAGGGAACAGCTGATTTTTTTTTTCGCGATTTCAGGTTCGGTCCCATAGTAAAAGTTGTTAATAATGATGAGTACAATCTCCCATTTCGATTTGTCGCATGTTTTCAATTTCACCCTGTATGAAAGAAGGAGATATGCTCGGTACCTAGTTAAAAATGTATCAGAACCCGATGTCGCTAGGTTGGCCCCACCACCGCGCCACTACTACACATTTAGCGTTTATTACCGTTGGATCCCGTTTTTTGATCCCGTTTTTTAGGTATTACCGATGGATCCCGTTTGCTATTTCCGTTGAATCCCATATTATAACAACATGTGTACATTTCAGAAGAAAAGTGATTTACCTTTATCAAACACTAAAAAGAGATTATTTTTAGTGGGTTACCCGGAACCGAACTAGTTAGATTAGGTTAATTATTAAAAAAAAAACAATGTTAGGTTAGGTTAGGTTAAAACTGTGACCCCTACGCACGAGCCGAGCGAGCGAAGCGAGCGGTGCCGCGGCAGCGGCCGGCGAGTGCCAGAAACGACTAGATTATATAGAAAATGAGTTGTTTGTGAAATAAATAGTATACGAAACATTGGTTGTAAACTAAAAAATTGTCAATGGAGTTTTGGTGAAACATTAGTGAACCCCTCATTTTATTATAAACAATTTTGTTGTTGAAAGTACCCGCATTCATATTTTTTTAAGCATTCGGGATCCAACGGAAATACTTTTCGGGATTCAACGACAATAAAACGTAATTATCTTGCATTTTTTAAATTCGGGATCCAACGGAAATACATAATAATGTTTTGCGGGATCCAACGCCAAAAATATTAAAATGGGATTCAAAAACGGGATCCAACGGTAATAAATCACATTTAGTAGCTGTACCACATCAAAATCCAATGTGTAGTCTAGAAGAACAACGTGGTCACACAGAGAGACACGAAAAGCTATTTTTATTTAAAATATGTATAGGTTAAATACCTAAATAATTATTCTAAATAAAGGTTAGGTTGCTAAGTTTTGCAGACTTTAGTAGGATTAAATTACATTGAATAGGATACACTGACAAACTCTGTACTTGCGAAGATTTATTAAGACTTTGCAATATGTTATCGATGTCTGTAGCATGTGTTAAAACTCATCTGAGATTTCGAAATTATGTTGTAGATTTTCATCAAGATAAACTCGTGTTTCATAGAATTAAGTTC
This sequence comes from Amphipoea lucens, assembly GCA_947508005.1. NCBI lineage: Eukaryota > Metazoa > Arthropoda > Insecta > Lepidoptera > Noctuidae > Amphipoea > Amphipoea lucens. The sequence continues at coordinate 13,522,972 of OX382374.1, forward strand.
ATTACTGAAATTCTAAAGCAATAGGGTGTTTCGAATGAAAACCATTTTGCTGAAAACAAATACTTCTTGTGATAGGTTTCAATACTATCTCAGAACTATTACTAGAGAACTCAATTCGACAATTAAAATTCATGATCGACTTTTAAAAATTCATTCATTCGAACGATCGAAGATTTTTTCGACTATTCTAAATTCATTCAATGAACTGATAAAAGGTTTTTATGAATGCCGCCTCGAAGATTATTCGAAATCAAAAGAACGATTAAATATTTAGATATTCAAATCAAATTATAAGTCGTGTCAAGAGGTTTTTGATTGCAAATTGATTACAAAGAACATACCAATAAGACTGGAACTTCAAAAGTTTCGAAACAATGATTAAAACATAATAACGCGATTGATTCCATAAAGTATTTATTTATTTATGTTTTTTTTTTATTAACCTATGTTGTCCTACTGTTGGGCAAAGGTTACCCCAATAGTTTTCTCTTTATTTTTTATCTTCTCGGGCCAATTGGTCAGGAACGAGTCCAAAAGTGTGACCAGCCCAGTCTCATTTCGCAGGCGTATCACCAACATCTGCGTTGCCTGTCTTGGAGCGTATTATGGTGTTGCGAATACGATCGATGAGTTTATTTTTTTAAATAATAAACTCCAGCGCTCTTCAGCAAACCTTGAGTTTGGACTTCTGAACCTCGGTCAAAGACCAAGTCTGACCGCCATATAGGTTAACATAGACAGGATAAACATGTCAACGAGCTTGCGCTTTAGTGAGATAGAAAGATCACCCTTCGCGTCCTTCGTCGCATTTAGCTTATCACGCCATTCGTCGCCACTCGTATCCACCAACCCGCTCTGGGCCTGCGTGGTGTAATACGGCTCGCTCCCTCTCACAGAGTGGAGGCCCGAGTCCCAGCATTGGAAACATTATAGGCTAATTATGCCCTTTGTCGCATTTAGGTTATTACATTTTTGATATTCTTCCTCTACATGTACATTTTGTCTAGAGTTCAAACTAAGTACTACTAAACCTCTCCACTATAGGCTGACCGCTTAATTGAGACGTTGCCTGAGGTAGCAGCGTGGTGCGGGAGGGGTGTGTTGACGTGATGCGAGAGCTCAATGATTCGTCAACTCTCACCCCTCCCTCATCGCGCAGCTACCTCAGGCAACGTCTCAGTTAAGCGGTCGGCCTATAAATAAAATATCAATATCAACTGTATTTACATTCGATAAGTTTGATTTTGAAATCTCAGACCATAATTTTAATTAAATGAAGTGTGTAGTTTAACCTCATCAATTACTTTCAACAGTTTGTTTGACTTTGCTGGGTCGTTGGATGTGTTAGTATTAAACAGAACATCTCATCATAATATCTAATATTTATCGGAATGGTAGCTACATAAATAATCGGGTATTTATTGTTACTTTACCGTACCATGTCCTTTATTTTACGGGGTGTCAATGGACGAAATAGGTAACCAAGTGACATATATATTATTATGCATTTTGGGCAGATTTTTCAATAGTCAGATAACTTTTATCCGTGGAATAAATATGATGGTTTGACAATTTTTGTATAGAATATGAATTTGTTAAACTGTCATTCTTATTCTTCGAATAAAAGCTACCTGACTATTGAAAAATTAGCACTTAGTCCTTCTGATTCACAAATCATTTAATCCTAAAATATTGCCTTTCACCATGATTTTAATCACAGATATAGATACACCTACATAACGCAAAAGCAACTACTTCGCGTGCCAAAAATCGCACCAGCTTACGTACAAAAATCCGCCACTTTCGCGCTCAGTCCTGTGTACTGCTGCCTGGGTGAGCGTGATTGCTGGCGCTAGGCCCCGGGGGTGGGGCGAGACGGGTGCCGCACGCGGCGACGGCTTTGAATCGATTTGATTTTCCTGTCACTAAATAGTGCTTGTGACATCATAGCAAAAAATGGCACGCTTGTTTTCATACAGATCATGATACTTGCGTTATCTAGGTCTACCTATATCTGTAATTTTAATATTTAGAAAAAAAAAAATACTCCTTTACCTAACAGTTTGCCATTCGCATCTTACTCTAGAAACACGGTTCATTGTCAATTCCAAATTAAGATTGCTGAATTAACTGGCTGTGAGATATATTATACTGTTATTGTATATCTAAGGGCCTTACTAGCGGATTGGGAGCGTCCTCAAAGCGGAGCGGGCGCGCAACGAACACGCGTCGCATGCGCAGCGAATTCGTTGCGGACGAGCAACGAGATCGCCGCGAATGTTACTGTGTGTGGACGCCATTGTTACTGAGTGTATTGTACGTCGTTAACTTGCTACAAACACACGATAAAAACGTTGCAAATTTGCCACGCGTCCGCGACGTCTTCGCTGTGCAGCCACGGCGTGGTCGCGATGCATTCGCTGCGCGCCCGCCCCGCCCCGCAGCCGCTCGCAAACCGCTAGTGTGATAAGGTCCTTAGACTCAGTTATTCCAGCAACCCTGTTTTCGACTCCAGATGTAGCAGCCTTCTCCTACAAGAGCTCTTTCACAAAGAGTACCTATTTAGTTAAAACTAATCTCAATTCTCAACTAAAAGTACACAATGCAGGTATGCTGGAAGAGATTCTTCACAAATAAGAATCACCTTTGTACGTTTTTCTGTTCCTTTATTCTTGTCTGTTTAGTACCTACATAAACTGTTAATGAAAATAAATACACTTACCAATAACAAACACCAACACCATACAAGCGACTGACTTCCGAGCCTGCGCCTGCGCTTCCCCCTGCCCCCCGTGTAGCGCCCCAGGCATCTCTCTAGTACTGGCCAGTAAGCGCTGCGCCATTAGGGAGTAAAAAAAAGCAATGACTAGAAGAGGCAGGGCGTAGTATACCAGTGCTTTTGTCAAGGTCATCCATCTGAAACAAATGAATGGATTAAGGATGTTTTCAGTATAAAGTTTTGTTTAAAACTATTTTCACTTCTCATGCTCTAAAAGTTCGTCTTTATGTTGTGCTTAGGCGACATAAAATCGCTTTTTATGTTCTAGTGCATAAAGTAAATTTTTTTTCTGAGACTAAGGTAATCAGGCCCAACAGCCACACGCACAATAAAACTTCGCAGATTAAAGTCGTGATTTATTTCATTTTCTTTAATTTATACCACTTCCGTGTTTTCTATCGTTAATTTAATAAAATCAGGTAAAATAGTTGTCATTTATTATTTAAAAACGCAAAGAAACGTTTTTATGACATGGAAGTATGAAGTACCTAAGTCGAATGACAAATGTTGAAATAAAAAAAAAAAACTTTTAAAAAGTTTCGTGGCGGTATTATCTGTGGTGGCGGGAATTAGCTATGCTTTGCAACATTTTTGATTAATTATGTAGTGTATACTTTATGCCTGTTTCATTTTCTCGCAATCGAAGTGAAAAGCAGAGTGTATAACTCAGGCATAAACGGGCCATTTTACCCCTCGACTTAACTATCCACCCTCGCCTGCGGCTCGCGTGGATATAAACGTCTCGGGGTAAAATAGCTTCTTTTATGCCTTAGTTGTACAATCTACTATTATACTGGGTGAAATTTTAATCACCGTTTTCTTCTTAAGGGGTGATTGTACTCATCATTATGAACAACTTTTACTATGGGACCAAACATGAAATCGCGAAAAAAAAAATCAGCTGTTCCCTACATTTTGACGTTTTATGTTTGGTCCCATAGTAAAAGTTGTTCATAATGATGAGTACAATGACCCCTTAAGATGAAAACGGTGATTAAAATTTTACCCTGTGTAAAACAAAGTCGGGTTAGTTACACCATTTATAACTCAAGAACGGCTGGACCGATTTTTATGATCTTTGATTTGTTGGATTTGTCTTGGCCCCGAATAGCAGAAAAACTATTAAAACTAGTAAACATTTGATTTATTTATAACAGCTTAATACATACAATAACCAGTACATTCACTCTTCAAAGTTTTCCTATTCCATATTCAAACCCTTGTTTCAAATTAAGTTTATTTCAGAATTAGCACTAAGTATTGAAAAAAAAATCAAAAAGTTTTAAGCGAAAACTGAACTCTATGTGTGGGTAATAAAGTATTTATTCCGAAGACCCAAATTTGGAGTTGCGAACGCAGAATACCTACATATTCTTGTATGTGTTGTAGATCCTCATTAATTCATTATCATGGAGATGCCTCACCGATATATCAGTGTCAAGAACATACTCTTAATTGGCATTATTAATAACGTGGTATCCCGTAATCAAATGTATAGATAGGACCACAGACGCACGGCTTATCGTGGTCGGGAAATCCATATTAAACTACCGTAGTAAATTGATATCATTATAATAATAGGCTTGTGTTCAGACTGCCTGCATCTATTAATTTGTTGTTAGTAGCCACAATGTACAGTCAACAAAAGAGATAAGTATGCAGGATCGTCGGATATAGTTGAAGTTGTATAGATATTTACATAATATAAGCTAACATATAAATTATAATAATAATATGTACAATTATATGAAAAAATAAACAAAATAATTATAGGGCATCAAAGAATTCGTCCGCATCGCTGTCAACAGAAACAGTGCCCAAAAGGCTGGCAGCATTGCGACGTTGTATGGCAATGCTAATTCTTTGGCCAAGAAATAGGCCAGCCCTCTGGTCACGTGAAGAGTCGACGAACTAAGTTGAAGTTTAGTAAGAAACCGATGGATGTTCTCTAATAAAATTTAATTTTATTAATAGAAAACAAACAGCTCGTTTACCAAATTAAATTTCAGTTGACAACATCCATCGGTTTCTTACTAAACTTAACTATATCCAACGATCCTGAACACTTATCTCTTTTTTTTACTGTACCTACATTTTATTATGATTGATTACAATTGTTATTGGCCAGAGGCTAGCATTACTATACAACGAGGCAATGCTACCAGGCATTTTTTGGCGCCATTTTTTAGTTTGTTGATAGTTTAAGCTAAGCCGTTTTTATTACATTTTTTAAGTAAATAGATATAAGTGGTTTATGAACACTTCATTTTAATTCTGAACAAACTATAAATTATTATTATGACATAAAAAACACATATTTTACCAACATAGGGCGTAACAAGGTGTAGTTTTAAGACGCTTTTTCGTATGTCAAAGTTCTAAACTAATATTATAAAGAGAAAAAAAAAAAACACTCGGAGAGTGCCAATAGAAGTGAAGAAAAAATACAAACAGAATACTGTGCCATCACTCACTGACATGTCGGATCAATATACATTAACACCGAGTACATCCCGAGGACAGCCAAACACATCCGAAGCGGTGTCGGTTACGGTAACAATGGCGCGAATTCAATGATTTTTTCTCATCTCAAAAAATGCCCAACGCGCCTAAAGTTTTCATTTCAAAAGATTTGATTTTTTGTATAAACATACACAAAATTAAAACTTTTGTTACGCATTCACGTTAAAACGGCTAAACCGATTTGGATGAAGTTTGGCACATGGGTAGAGTATGACCTGGACTAGGACAAAGGAGACTTTATATCTCAATATTCCCACGGGATTGAGACTTATGCGGGTGAAACCGCGTGAGGCAGCTAATTTATAATAAAGATGGATGTTTATTCCTAAATTCGGCTGATGTTACCAAGACTATGTCCTAGATTAAGATATTTTTTTTTAATATTTTATATTAAAAACTAGCAGCGCCCCGCGGTTTCACCCGCATAAGTTTCCCGTGTGAGTATCGGGATAAAAATTATCATATGTCCTTTCCCGGGACTCAAACTATCTCTACACCTAATTTCATCTAAATCGGTTCAGCTGTTTAAGCATGAAAAGGTAACAGACAGACAGATAGACACACTTTTGCATTAATATTAGTATGGATATTTTTTACCCTGGAACATGTAGTAAGTATTTCTTCTAGGATACAAGTGAAGTCGTAGGCTCCCATTGGTATAATTCGAATGTAACATCATCGGGCATCACAAAGTATAATTTTCTTCCGAATGTACCTATTATTATGCACCTTTGAGCTATCATCTGCCTAGCCTTTTCCCAACTTTGTTCAGCTTCCAGTCTAACCAGATGCAGCTGAATACCAGTATTTTACTTGGAGTGTACCATTATGTACCAGTGAGTACAATACATTATTTATCAACTTATAATTTCATTAAGCATTCCCAAAAGAATCAGATGCTTTTGTAGAGCTATTCCGAATTGTATTATTCAAACTAATATGATTTTCCAAAAGGGTCACCTGGGGCGTGGATCTCCATACCATACACAGAGTAGCAAAATGAGGAACATTAATTTAATTTAGCTCTTTGTCCACTCTTGTTTATACGGTTTATATTCGAATAACAAATACAAGTAAATCGATGGAGAAGTGCCAATAACACCTAACTGACAAAGTCAAAAATTTACACAAACCGAAAAAAACGTTCAAAATAGACACGTTGGTTTAGTTGAGAGGCATTTCCACAATTTAATTTAATGCTGTTGGTGTTGCTACTAAAAATACACTTAGGAGATTTCACTAAAGCATGCGAATAACGCCTATAAATTCAAAGCGATAAAAAAGTGAATTTCTCGAAAAATGTCAGTTAGGAGGTATTGGCATTTCGCCGTCGAAATATGAAACATCAAAATGCTTGATAGCTAAATACAGCTTTTATGCTGATGATGCAGAAAATTACTTATAACTAGCGATTTTAAACACTTTCCGAGCTCGACCTTTCCCTTTATTATTACTCTACTGCCATTATCCCAATTTATTTGTTGTCGGCGCAATATAATATATCTTTTTCTTCCACACTTCTCTAATAATTTGTTATCTCGGAAGTCACCCCTTTCCAGCCATATCATCTTTCACACAGTCTATCCATCGTTTCTTTGGTCGTACCCTGCTCTTAGAGCCAACGCACACTAGCGACTTTTTGTTGACCGATAGTTTGTTAGTTCAGGGTATGGAGTTATATTGAAGTACACGCGTTTGATCGGCCGATTTTTAATCGCCAAATGCTTGCACTTCAATATAGCTCATACTGATTCCCTGAACAATCAAACCATCGGTCAACAAAAAGTCGCTAGTGCGCACTATACAGTCATACTCAAAACTTTCCTTACGAAATTTTCCTCGTTCCTCCGTAGCACATGCCCATACCATGACAACCGATTTCCACACAACTTTTCAGTTACCGGTGCCACTTTCAGACTTCCTCTTATAGGTACTCGATCTTCCCCTTCATACAAGGTGTAAGTATATAGGTAAGACTGCAAGCCTGAAATTTTTGCTATGTGCACAATACTGAAATTATTAAAAATCATCATCTGCCTAGCCTTTTCCCAACTATGTTGGGGTGGGCTTCCAGTCTAACTGGATGCAGCTGAATACCAGTGTTTTTTCAATTAAATATGAAAAATAACATGTACATTTTGTCTATTTAAGTCGGTGTCGTTGGTTCCGCATTTTCGTTTTTTGACACCGACTTCCGAAATTAAAGTTATTTTTCACTTTGTAGTGTTTTTTTTTGAAGTCGGTTGTTTTTTTTGTAAAAAAGTTTTTATTTTTCACTTTTTAGTTGTACCTACCCCACACCAATTCAATTAACACTAGTGCATTGTAGAATTGAAGACACGAATCGAAGAATAATCAAAATTCCCATAGAAATGCCGGAGATGCAGTACATTTATGCATATAACTTCGTACATTAGAATAGTTACCTAATGTATTATATACTAAAACCTTCCTGAAAGTATGTAGATCACAGTAATGAAAGAATTATCAAAATCGGTTCAGTAGTTTTTGAGATAATCGCGGACATACAAACATACATACATACATACGGGTCGAATACAGAACCTCCTTTTTTAAAGTCGGTTAAAAATAACATGTACATTTTGTCTATTTAAACGAACATGATTTAGATTTTCTTTTCAAGATTTCTGGATTTTTCTAGAAATATTTGTTGTTGTTTGTTTGTTGTTGTTGTTGGGTTGGATGGTTTTTTGTGAGTTATACCATAATGATGATTACAATGACTCCTTTTTAGATTTCCCGTTATTTGAATTATACATTTGTATAATGAATTGTTTCCAACCAATTTGCTTAGCATTAAATATACATTTACAAGATCGGCCTCCATAAACTATTAAAACTAGTTTGAAACTCTCAGTCCAGTACCTAATCTACCTACCAGCAAATGTATGTATAAAGATACCTTCTCAATTCCCAGAGAATGAAAAGCCACAAATCTAGAGATGAAGTCTAAGTTAGTGCTTATATTGGAATTTCGAGGTGTCAGACTTGTACTTGAAACTCATGTTCACTATTTATAGCAGCTCGTGCAATGATTCATTCCAGGTTGGGTGGTTTTCTTTGAGCAATCTGTCTCGTGTACGATGTATTGTGATAAACCTAGCTTTTCGGGTCAAAGCCCTAGCGTAGAACCTAATTTCCATTCTCACTAGCACTAAGGCACCTGAATGTACTTGTACTTAGAATTATCTTGTGGTACTGGTCGGTTGATATCTTATATAAATAAAAACAAAAGGCCTGACTGACTGACTGACTCATCAACGCCCAGCCCAAACCCTTAGACCTAGCAAGCTGAAATTTTACACAGTGGTTCCCTTTATAATGTTAACCAGGAATAAGAAAGGATTTTTCAAAATTCAACCCCTAAGGGAGTCAAATAGGGGTTGAAAGTTTGTATGAAAGTCCCTCAGTTTTAAAGTTAGGATCTTCAAATTTTGTGTTTAGGCTGATAATTGAAAATAAATTTATACATGTCTCAGCGTTTTCGATAATTCCACCCCCAAAGGGCTAAAAAGGGGGATGAAGTTGTGTATGAAAGTCCGTCAGTTTAAAAGTTAGGATCTTCATATTTTGTATTTAGGGTGACCATTGAAAATTAATTTATACGTGTCTCAGCGTTTTTGCTAATTTCACCCCCAAAGGGGGATGAAGGAACTGACTGAGACATCAACGCACAGCCTAAACCGCTGGTCCTAGGGACATGAATTTTGGAGGGTGTGTTCTTTGTGAAGAGTAAGTATCCAGTAAGAAGGGGTTTTCGGGATTTCAACCTTTAAGGGGGTGAAAAGGGGGGATTTTGTTTGTATGAAAAATCTTATTCCCTGAGTTAATAACCTTGAAACTTAGCACGAATACTTATCTAAATAAATTACGAAGTCAAGTATTTTTCGTTTTTCTAAACTACCCCTCAAAGAGGTATTGGGGGGTGTCGAAATTTGTATGGAAGAATTTTAACGCGCTGTCCGATTAACTCGAAACTCAGTATTTATACTATGGACTAAAAATAAAGAATAACGTGTATCAGGGTTTTTCGCAAATCTACCCCTGACTGTGGGTAAAGGGGTAGTTAATTTTACAGGGGAGGATTTTACTGCGTGACTTAATTAGCTCAAAAATTGGCATAAATAATCTTTGAGTCAAGTTATGAACATATCCTAAACGATTTTTTTATAATTCCACCCATGTAGGGTTGAAAAGCGGGAATACAGTTTATATGAAAAATCTTATTCATTTGGTTAATAAACTTGAAACTTGGCACGAATATTTATCTAAGTAAATTATGAAGTTTGGCATTTTTTGTTTTTATAAACTACCCCCTAAAGGGGGATTGGGGGCGTCAAAATTTGTATGGAAGAATTTTAACGCGTGGTCCGATTACCTCGAAACTCAGTATTTATACTTAAGACCAAAAACAAAGAATAACGTGTATCAGGGTTTCCCGAAAATCTACCCCTAATGGGGTGAAAAGGGGTAGGTAGTTAATTATACAGGAAAGGATTTTAATGCGTGGCTTGATTAACTCAACAATTCGTATAAATAATCTTTGAGTCAAGTAATGAACACGTCCCAAACGATTTTTCGAAATTCCACCCCTATGAGGGTGAAAAACGGGAATACAGTTTATATGAAAAATCTTATTCATTTGGTTAATAAACTTGAAACTGGGCACGAATATTTATCTAAGTAAATTATGGAGTTTGGCATTTTTTGTTTTTCTAAACTACCCTCTAAAGGGGGATTGGGCGCGTCAAAATTTGTATGGAATAATTTTAACGCGTGGTCCGATTACCTCGAAACTCATACCCCTAATGGGGTGAAAAGGGGTAGGTAGTTAATTATACAGGAAAGGATTTTAATGCGTGGCTTGGTTAACTTAACAGTTAGTATAAATAATCTTTGAGTCAAGTAATGAACACATCCCAAACGATTTTTTGAAATTCCACCCCAATGGGGGTGAAAAGCGGGGATACGGTGTATATGAAAAATCTGATTTATTTGGTTAATACACATGAAACTTGGCAATATTTGGGTCAGTAAATAATAAAGATTGTCACTTTTAGTTTAAAAAAAGCCCCTTACAAAGAATTTAGGGGGTGACAAAGTTGATAGGTTAGAAAAATATGTAACCCGCTGTCGGATTAATTCGAAACTCGGTACTACTAAAACAAAAAATAAAACCTACGTGTTTTAGGGTTTTTTAAAAATCGACTTCTACCAAGGTCGAAAAGGGTAAGTAATAAAGCTTAAAGGGTGGATATTACTGCTTGCATCTATTAACTTGAAAATAGGTATGGGCCTTTGAGTCAAGTTATGAACAAATCACGAACGATTTTTCAAAATCACCCTGTGGGGGTGAAAAGCGGGAATACATTTTCTTTGAAAAATCTGATTCCTTTGATCTATAAACTTAAAGATTGGCCCAAATACTTATTTATCTAAATAAATGATAAAGATCATTCCTACACATATTTTCGAAATTTTTAGAGGAAAGTACGAATTTCACGCGGACGAAGTCGCGGGCAGAAGCTAGTCTCATAATATAAGAGCACATTCACGATCGACGTAGACCCATTGCAAACCAACGATTGTTAAGAGTTTTATGAAACTCAGGCAATCATCCATCCATACTAATGTTATAAATTCGAAATTCTGTCTGTCTATATGTTACCTTTTCAGGCCTAAACCACTGAACCGATTTAGATGAAATTTAGTATAGAGATAGTTTAAGTCCCGGGGAAGAACATAGGATACTTTTTATTCCGATATTCGCACGGGATCGAGACTTATGCGGGTGAAGCGGCGGGGCGCATCTAGTCATCCATACTTTATAATAACAAGAGTTATATTGCAATTACTAATGGCTTGACGTCTTGATCGTGAATGTGCTACTTTAGACATAGATACCTAAAATATATGAGACTAGCTTTTGCCCGCTACGTCGTCCGCGTGAAATTTGTTAATCTCCCGACCCACTCTGTCGCATCGCATCGCTTGCCCGCGCTGTTACTGTGTTCTTTCTATGTTTTTATTTTGCTCGGCTTCTAAGTGTCTAAGCGTACTTCCTCAAAAACTGGCCTATCGAATGCAAAAAGATTTTTCTAAATCCGACTGGTAGTTCCAGAGGTTAGCCCGTTCAAACAAACAAACAAACTCTGTAGCTGTATGTATAGATATACTCGTAAATGACATATTCTCAGGGGATGCGGACGGTTGACGTCGATCGATTCCGGTCTGGTTGCACCCTAAGGACTTTGATATTCGATCATGTCTAACAGTCTTAAAATAATTAAAATGTTCAAGTATATAAAACGGGAGTGAAAATAATCAAAGGGCATCAAAAAAATTCACTCATGCCTTAGTAAAGTGTTTTAAGCCACCAAGATTGCAGAAGACTGAATATCCAGGACAGTGGTACTTAAGCCTGATATGCGGTGCAATTTAATTGCCAGTGACATAATAACATAAGTGTAAAAACGTTCTTGCTCTAGTTTTATTACCACAGGTAAGAAACTTGCTTCGTGTAAATAGGTCTTTAAGTACCTCCTTGTTCTTCTTAACCTTTCGATGAAAAAAGTAACATGACAAAATATACACCGTGTTCCGGACGATATACATAAACTGCGACCAGATGTTCAGACCATGGTAATAAGCATTTTTCATTATGAACACATTAATGAATTCTTATTTTTTATTTTTTGTTAATTCTCATACGAACTAAATACCTTGACGTAAATCACCCGTGCATGTCTCTTTATCCGAATTGACAACGACACGTATTTTCATTCATAAGATTTGGCGGGCTGAAACTTGTCAAAACTAAGTTAAGACCCTTTCCTACTGCATAGCTCAATTAAATTTCATTAAATGAAATTACACATATCTTTGTAACGAAGCCTTTTTTTGTACTACTTCCTTTGTTAGATTTAATTTGTAAAAGCTATAGAAGCGTTTGACAAAGTTTATGGATAAGGTGAAGAACACGGTGTATATAACATTTTTTTTAATTTGTTTGGCCCAAAATTCAGCAACGCGAATACTGTTCACTGACGCAGCAATTAGGTCCTTACGTGTCTGCAGACGTGTCACGTGACATGCGACTTAAGACGGGAGGTGAGCCATTGTCTGTGGATAGACACCGGAGGTCTGAGCCGTACACGAACCCCCACTTGTGAAGGCTGTCCTTGCTGCGGTCTTCTTGGGTACGAAATCTATTTAAGGTTTTCCAAATGCCACGGTATTTTAGCCCGGATGGGAGGCTTTGACTGTTCAATAAAGAATTCAGGAGTAAGTTAGTACATAACTATCGTTGCTCGTAGAATATATTTTGAAATGTGCTCTGACGAAAAGCAGACCTTAAAAAAAAATAGCTCCGCAGACACTTGGCATTTCTATTTCGAGAGTAATCTGCACAGGCATATCATATGAGTCTGAATAAATTATGACCTGTGCGCGGTCATGAAATTTTGACACACTGTTGTGTTGTTTTTTGTGTTTTATGTGTGTAAATTTTGCATACGCGTTGTAAATTAAATTCAAGTCAATATTTTTATATTAAAATGTGTCCACCTACAAAATATTAAGTTAATAAAGCTAAATATAAACATTAAACTCTTTCTTTTGCATAGCAATTCTTACTTAATTAAATATAACAGCCGTTTTAATTTGAACTAACATGATAAGCAGTAATTTAACATTTAATTCTACAATCCGTCTTTCGAAAAACTGGAATGGACTATTTATTTTCTACGAATATTTTTTATAATTTCTTGGACTTTAACGTTGTTACGGAGACAATTTCTTTAAGTCTCTTTACATTTAAGGATAATTAAATAAATGGTAGACAAGATTAATTTGTCGGCTCAAGTCAAGATGTTGTAAACAAAAACAAGTTAGATTTTAATTAAACCCCAGCATCGAATAGGTAATGTTCGAAATGGAATATTCGTAATATGCATATTGAATATTATACTATTATAGAAAATCAGATCTATTAATTCCAATATTATCATCTTACTTACCTAAAGCCTTCAAAATAATATAACAGAACATTGATTTGATCCAAATATTCGACAGATTCATACACCCAGTAATTGCTTGTTAAACTAGAACATGTTTTGTAAAGCAATTAAAAAAGAAAGTGTAATTAACCTAAATAGGTACGTTGCCGAGTCGATCGTTCAATATCGAGGTATCGACATCCATCAAACACGTCACTATTCCCACGAGAATTCGATAAAAAATCGCTGTTGTGAAGCTGACTTTAACATTTTGCAATATCTGCCCGAGTTAAACTAGAAACATTACTTTTATAAGTTAGCTTGTCATTTAATTCTTAACAAAAAAATTAATCATCATAGCCAGCCTATTATTGTTCCCACTGCTGGGACACAGGGCTCCTCTCATCGGAAGTGGGCTATAATCGACCACGCGGGCCCAGTGGGGGTAGGTAGATGTCACATGTTTTCGAATTTTTGGTTCTAGGACATGCCGGTTTCCTCACGATGTTTTCCTTCACCGTTTTGAGAGCAGTGCTGATGAAAGAATTTACACAAACTAAGGCGCCTGTCTGAGTTCGAACCGACGACCTACAACTCGTAAGTCGCGGCGGTTACCACTGGGCCACCACAGCTCTCCTAAAAAAATTTAATACTAAATTGTACGCTTTTTTTTATTGTTTGGAAATCCTCATGGATGTTCAACTTGATATGTGTACGCTGTTAACGGTAAAACATAGAGATCTCTGCACCCATTCTATTTCGAACACCTATTTTTACACCTTTGTATGTTTAACAAATAAAAAACTTTCACTTTGACTTTTTAAGTCATCATCATCATCATTTCAGCCGAAATATGTCCACTGCTGGACATATGCCTCCCCCAAGCACTGCCACTTCGAACGGTTCTGTGCTCCCCGCATCCAGCGGATTCCTTTTATAAGGGGTACAATTCAAATGCTCACCAAAATAATTGTTAGACCATAAGACTAAGTACCGCCCACTATACCGATGTGACTAAAGAACAATGTTTTATGTTCCAAAATACACTCTATACACTCATCAGAATAAATGTACATGTTGTATTTATATTCTTTTTGCCTACCAAAATGGATAAATGCTCACCAAATCTTGTTTCCCTGAAATATATAGTAACATTAGTACCGAAAACTTTTGATTTTTTTATTTTCTTACCAGTGATTCATTTTATTTACCTTAGTCATTTGCTGCAGTAATATTGAGAGTGAAATATTTATTTGGCTATTTTATCATATTTTAATCAAATTCATAAAACAATAAACAAGTAACGTGTTTGGGATACGCAATATTATATCTGATATTCAAAAAAAGTCAGCTTTTTTGCCTCAGTAAAACTGACTAAATTGAAAGTCGTGAAATTAAATATTGGTAACATCTATTTAGCGATAATATAAAATATTTGGTCTGAAATTACTTTAAAGGCGTTTATAAATCTTTATGGCATAGAATAAAAAGGAAAATAGGTTTATTTCTACATTACTTTATGAAACACAATTTGGTGAGCGTTTATCCATTCTGGCAGGTACTTATTTCGAATTTTTTCGTAGTAAAATAGGTACTTTTTTGGTAGCCGTTTAAACACAAGCCTTTTATAAGTACAGCATGAATATTTATTGCCTGTTAAATGTTGTTGTATGTACCTAGCTGTTTTCTGTGGTTTTACAATTTAGGTACTTCATACTTCATGTTCAGTATAAATTGTATCCAGGATTCTACTCCAGTGTTGTCAATTTCATTAAAATCAGATGTGCCATTTTTGCATAGCTAATTGAGGAACAAATATGCTTGACCAACTTTCATGTTTATGATACCTACCAATTAGTGAGATTATTTTGAATTAGATGACTGATCTGATTTAACGACTTTAAATTATAAACAAACGACCAGTGGTCCATTTTGGCCCTGAATCGAAAGAGCTGGAAATCATGGGGAGAGGCCTTTGCCCAGCAGTGGGATGATGCATGCTAACAGTAACTTAATGAATTTAATGTAACCTAAATAAAATTACCCACCCCAACATTGTTGGGAAAAGTCTAGGCAGATGCCTAGCCTTTTCCCAACAATGTTGGGGTCGGCTTCCAGCCTAACCGGATGCAGCTGAATACCAGTATTTTACATGGAGCGACTGTCTATCTGACCTCCACAACCCAGTTACTGGGTAATACGATACCCCTTAGTAAGACTAGTTGTCAGATTTTCAGGCTTCTGACTACCCGTAACGACTGTCAAAGATCCATGATTGACAGCCGGGACCAATCGCTTAACGTGCTTTCCGAGGCATGGAGTGGTCTCAGTATATGAAAACCCATCCACAAACCAACCGCGGCAAGCGTAGCTTAACCTGATCGATCTACCTGTGCGGCTGTTATTATTTAGCCACGGACCCCCTCAGCGACTAGTTACAGTAACTTAATGACTTTAATGTAGCCTAAGTAGAATTATTCTCTAAAATATGAAATTCAATTTAACGTGGAAATGAAAAATGCTGATGACATTAGCATTAAACTCGCATGCCGAAGGTAATTGCATAAATAGTTTTACCAGGCGTTTGAATTGGCGCGGACCGTTTTTATTAACACTGCATAATATTCACATTAAAATTCGATCAACAGTCACGTTTTAATACTGCTTTTGACTTTGTAGTATTGCAAACCCTTTAATTTTTTCAGTATAAAACATTCAGGCTTCTTTATAATTAGATACCTACCTCATTAGCCTCATCCAACATAGGGATAACCATAAGTTGCACGGGTGGCTAAAGGTTATTCTTTAGGCCACCTACACGTGAAAACTTAGGTTAAGTTAACTGTCATTCCATCAGAGGAGCAATTCTCGTAATTTTAAGAACATTCACAGTCTGATCTTAGTCTCAATCTGTTAAAAAATCCTCTAATTTTGCTTACATTTTGAAAAGTTTTTGACATTTGTTGGTCGCCGAGATGAGACTGCGACTAGATTTTGAACGTTTTAAATTACGAGAATTAGCCTTCTGATGCTTTAGAATTAGCCTTCGGATTGACACTATTGACAGCTCACTTCAAGCTGTCTTCACATTCACGATGAGATGGGGCAGAATCCAACAAGATTTTAAAGTAGTGGAATCTGCCCCACTATTTCGATTCAGTGGGGCAGATTCCACTGCAAAATTTTAGGCATTCCTGGCTGGTGGGGCAAAGTGGAATAATCCATTTTTTTCAGAATAGATCAGCAGACGTCACCTAAAATAACATCACAAAAATAAGTCTTATCGTCTAGAAGAAAAAGTATACATTACTTCGGATAGTTGTCCCATCCAGGCGGGAAAGGCGTGCAGAAAACTATGGTGACATTCGGCCGTAGCTGCATCGTCACTGTGCTTGAGAACAGCGCCGCCGGCGCAGCGAAGATAAGCGCGGCTGCCCATATGAACGTCGCGCAAACCAGTGGGAGTTTGCGAAGCTGCAACAAAGTTCCAAGTCAGACAAACTTTAGTCGACTATGAGCTATTAAACTGTAAACTAACTAGTTTCTAGTTACACGTGTGTTTGTTCACACTTTGTAGATTGTAGGGTACTTGAGACGTGATGTTTAATTTGAGTTAGGATTTATTAGCGACGTTGTGCACTCAAAGTATGATATCATGTACAGTCAGCAAAAGAGATAAGTATGCAGGATCGTCGGATATAGTTGAAGTTTAGTAAGAAAACAATGGATGTTCTCCAATAAAATTTTATTTTAGAAAACAAACAGCTCATTTGTCGACAACATTCATCGGTTTCTTACTAAACTTTAAGTATATCCGACGATCCTGCATACTTATCTCTTTTGTTGACTATACCTTTTTTTTTTTTTTTTTTTGTTGTCGGGGGGAAACCTTCAAAAGGCACCTGACCTCCGGGGAGGGAGGTCGGGGAGTGTGGGATTTTTACCTCACTAAAACCACCCCGGTGATCACCATCAGCACATAGGGGCGATCCCGGTTCCTCTTAAAAGACCAATTCCGGAACCCCCCCGTGCATCGCCTGTAAGGCACATCCCTGGGGAGACTGTAAGGGGGCCTCCCCTGAGCCTCGATATGCACGGCAGCACGTGACCACTGTGCCACCGTCTTCCCTGGGGTCACTTTGTGGGCGGGCAGAGTCCCCACTCGGTTCGCCCGCGACCCCAAAAGTCCACCTACCTTATTTGGTAAGCGGGTTTCGGCGTATTAGGCGCCAAGGCGGTTGCCACCCCGACGCCTCCTTCTCCGAGCAGGATCAGCCCTCTCCCGATCCCGCTCGGCGGCCTCCTTCTTGACCATCACGGTCTCACAGAAGGAGGCTACTTCCGTCCAATTTTCTGTCTCTGCCAGCATAGCCCTCACTACTGCTGGCAGAGACAGGTCTCGCCCGATCCTGGCAACTAGGACCCGCCGCTCGGAGGCCCACGCAGGGCACTCCTCGAGCGTGTGCTGTGCGGAATCCAGGCTGCCTCCACAGTGGTGGCAATTTGCCGTGGCCTCTCGCCCAATTCTGTTCAGGTACTCACCGAAGCAACCGTGTCCGGTGAGCACCTGAGTGAGCCTGAAGGAGATGCGTTCCCCTCTTTTCAGCCAGGCTTCGAAGTGCGGCAGAACGGCTTCGACAACGCGCTTGCGCGAATATTGCGGTTGCTGTAGTCGCTCGCGCCACCGCTCGAGCGCGTGTCGCCGCTCCCGCCGCCTCAGCCTTACGAATGCGTTTCCTGGAACACTATTCCCGCTTTGGCGGATATCGCGAATCTGGTCGTAGACCTTCGCGTCCATATCCGCCAGTATGTCCAGCGGCGGAAAGCGCGCCAGGAGAGTTGCCGCCTCAAAGGATATCGTTCGGTATCCTCGTGCAATGCGAATTGCCATTTTCCGCTGCAGTCTATTGACTTTAGTCCTGCAGCGTCGGACACCTGACAGTCTACCAGACCAAACAGGCGCCCCGTAAAGCACCATCGATCGCACGACACCCGCATAGAGGCGGCGAACTTCCTCCCGAGGTCCCCCGAGATTGGGCAGCAGTCTATGCAAAGCACCCACTGCCTTCTCGATCCGTGGAACCAGGCGCTCGAAGTGCTCCTCGAAGCCCCACCGACCGTCCAGGGTGAGGCCAAGATACTTTATGTATCGCCCTACCTGGACTTGTGCATCTCCGACATGGACCAACGTGCTGGGTGGCTCCCTGCTCCTCGGCAGTTTATGGAACCATAATGCCTCAGTCTTCTGAGGCGCTATCTCCAGACCCAGTCCGCGGATTGCCGCCACGACTTTTGCCACCCCGAGCTCGGCAAGCTGAATGGTTTCCTCGAAGGTGTCCCCGCCGGCCAACACCAGAGTATCGTCTGCGTAGCAAACGATATTAACGCCGACGGGGAGAACGACACGCAGGACCGCGTCGTATGCTAGGTTCCACAAGAGAGGACCTAGAACCGACCCCTGCGGAACCCCACACGTAATCTCTCTCCGCTGAACGTTACCGTCCCGGCCCACATAGCGAATGTGCCGGTCGCGTAGGTATGACCCGACAATGCCTTGCAGGTACGGAGGCACCTCATGATGTACCAGTGCCTCCCTAATTGCACGCCAGGGTAAAGAGTTGAAGGCGTTGACGATATCCAAACTTATCGCCAGCGCCACTCCACCCCGGGACACCACCTGGTCCGACAGCGCGCGGACGCGAAGAATCGCATCTATGGTAGAACGCCGCTGCCGGAAGCCATACTGGCTAACAGCAAGGTCGGGACCAACCCGCGACAGGTGCTCGACGAGCCTTTCAGCAACCACTCTTTCAAAGAGCTTGGAAGACTCGTCGAGCAGGCATATGGGACGGTATGCAGAAGGAGACTCTGCAGCCCTGCCTTCCTTCTTCAATAAAACCAATCCAGCTTCCTTCCAACTAGAGGGGAAAACACCTGCACGGAGACAGCTATTAAATAACCGTCTCAGGCGGTCACCCAGAGCAGCCAGAGTTAGAACCCACGCCCGGCCAGGGATACCATCCGGACCTGGCGCGGTGTTGCGAGCCCCCAAGCGCTTCACGGCTCGGTCGAGCTCCCCTTCTGTCACCCCTAACTCATCAGACCAGTCTGACAATGACAGGGGAGGGGCGGCGAAGGACTGTCCCTGGCTACTGGAAAGAGTGTGTTTACAACTCTCTCCAGCAGACCCGGATCCATGGTCTCCGTGATGGGGGGGACCCATGGTCGTAATTTTCCCATGACCATCCTATATGGTTTCCCCCACGGATCCCTGTCCAGCCCCTCGAGAAGCTCGCTCCAGGACCGAGACCTGGCATCCGCGATAGCGTGTTGAAGCGCCATAGTCGCTACTCGGTAAGCTCTATAAACTCTGGCTATCTCTTCCTCCGTAGCTCTCGGCTGCCTTCTGCGCCGGGTGCGCTGAAACTGGCGCCGGGTTCTAAGACAGATAGTCCGCAACTGCGCGATGTCTTCCGACCACCAGTAAACCGCACCAGGTCGCTGAGCGCACTTGACCCGGGGCATGGCAGCGTCGCAAATTGACGTCATGGTGTCCCGGAACCAGGTCGCCTCCTCTTCTGGATCGAGCGAGATCCCCTGGGATCCACCATCATCTGGCCACGCCGCGACGTTGGCTGCTGCGACGAGCAAATCTCGATTGAGCTGTTTGAGGGCCCAACGACGCGCCGGTGGACTTGAGCCTGGATGGCTCGGGCCGCCGGAAGGACGGAGTGCCACATCAAAAACGATGTGGCGATGGTCAGAAAGAGTGACCATCTCCTCCGCTACTCTCCATTCCGACACCATGCGGGCTACAGAAGGAGTCGCCCATGAGAGATCCACGATTGACTCCCCTTGCCATCGAACGCATGTGGCAACGGACCCTCGATTCAATAATCGAAGGTCAAGCGAAGCCGCCCAGTCCTGCACTGCGTGTCCCCTCGGCCTATCCCGGGTATTACCCCATGCTCTGGAGTGAGCATTGAAGTCACCCAGGACAAGCACTGGACGGGGTGAGCATTTGTTTCGAATGCAGTTCGCAACCCCATCCAGGTATCCCTCAAATTGGGCGAGGGAAATGTTGGGAGACACGTAGCAGCCCACTACGGCCAGATGTCCCCATTCGACTGCGACATATCCCTGCCCTCTATCGAGCAGGGAGCAGTGAGGCCCACTGCCTCCACCAGCCCAGTAAACAGCAACAGAGTCCAAGGTGTCCCGGAACCAGCGAGGATGATCCCGGAGACCGTAGGGCTCTGCTACCACCGCCAAGGCAACCGACCACTCCGCAATAGTCTGCAGAAAAAGATTTTGCGCATTGCGGCAGTGGTTCAGGTTGCACTGAAGGACTTTCAGGGCTGGGAAGATGAGGTATCCATCTCCTCTAGTGGGCCCGCACCCAGTGGTGTCGGCTCCGATCTCTGCAATGCGGCCGGGACAAGCGAGGCCCACTTCTTGCGCGGAGCGCATTTCTTGCCTCCAAGCCTGTGGTCAGCTGGACGACCTTGGTCCGCACACAGTGGACACCGTACAGTCGGCGACGTGCACTCTCTTGCTTTGTGGGGTCCTCCGCAAGAGTAGCACTGAGTGCTCCGGTCAATCACACTAGTACACCGGCGACGGACATGCCCGGGTTCGAGGCAACGGAAGCACATCATACGACGTGCCTCCAACACCTCGACCCTTACCGACGTCCATCCTATCCGCATGCGTTTGTTGGACGCCAGCTTCTTTACCGCCGCCAATGGCCCACGAACCCATACGTGCCCCAGAGAAGTAGGCGGGCGTCGGATTTCACCCACCTTTACGTCCCCGGAAGAACAACCACCCGCCTCGGCAATGGCTATCGCCACGTCTGCTGGCGTGACAGCGTCGTCGAGGTCCATGATTCTCGCCTCAGCCATTTTCATCGGACGTGCAATATGCACGTCATACTCGGCAAGAACCTCCCTCATACGGCTTGCGAGGCTGTCAGCCTTGGTGGAGCCGTCTGCGCCAAAGATGGACAGAACCATTCCGCCATCCGCAGCCCTCTTCTGGCCAACAGTATCGATGCCGAGATCGGCCAACCGAATCTGCTGCCTCGCTACCGACAGAACTTCTGCGAGAGTGGCGGATGATCCTTCACTTACAGTGATGGTAATCGCTGCCGAAGTAGGAACACGAGGCAGTCTGACCGGCTGCTTATTCCCCTTTGGAGGGGTTGACGACGCAGATGGAGCGGCTGGGGCACCAGCTGTGGCATTGGACTGGGGAGTCTTTCCCTTTTTTGCCACAGTCGACCAAGCCTCCACCTCACCCGTTGACGCGGGCTGTAAGGCCTGTGCGGTTGCTGCAGGTACAGCGGGCAGCTCCACCACCGGTGCCACCGACTTCTCCTTCCCATGTTTTCCCTTTCTCTTTCCCTTTCCTTTTTTTTTGTTGGAATTAGGGATCACGCTGGGATCCTGCGCAACTGGCAATGGAGCCACAGCCCTCTTTGCGTCGGCTGCAAGAGGCGGACGCAATGGCTTTTCAGGAGGCAGCCTGCTCACTATGGCAGCCAACTTGGCGTCCATCATACCCCCAATTTCTATGGCGATGGAACGCCTAAGCTGGGCCTCTGCTTTCGGTGCTAGTCCTGTCACCGCTGTGGATCCATTAACGCTGGGGCCCACCTGCCCCTTACAGATGAGGCTGAGTTGCTCCGCCATTTGTGCCACTGTTGCTGTAAGGCTAGCGAGTTGCGAACGCAGGTCCGCGTTCTCTCTCTCCAGCCTCTCAACTATGGCCCCATCCGAAGCAAGCAGACCGCTCTCTCCTGACGCCACTCGCTTCGTTTCTGCCGCCTTCCGCGTTCGCTTGCTTCTTGATGACTCCTTGGAGGCGAGCGACATTTGCGAACAGTCGGAATCACCGCTGTCGCTCACCATCCCATGCACTGGTGTAGCCGGCCGCTTAAAGCGAGACCGGGTCACCCTCCCCTCTGACACTGGTAGTGCCTCTGCGACGCTTTGCGTCCGCTGTTTTGGTCCCTGAGATGCGGACGTGTTGGATACATCCAACGACTCCACACCTCGGGCACGTGAGCCACCCTGGCTCTCTGCGTCGACTGACGGTTGATGGCGGTTGTTGCCCCCCCCAGAATACGAGGGGCTGACCGAACTAGCGGTGACGGATTCTCCGGCTGCGGAGCAGCCGGTACCTTCCTGGGGTAGTCTGTTTTCACAATTCGCCTTCATGTTTGCTTTATTTTTTTTAAAGAGGTGTAGTCCTCTGTCTAAAACCTATTTATTTTTTTTTTTTTTTTTATTTTTTATTTTTTTGCCCTCCCAGGCCTGTCTGGCCTTTAATTGAAACACATTTTTCATTTTATCTTTCCCTTTCCTCCTTTTTTTTAATTTTTTTTTATTTTTTTTTTTTTTTTTTTTTTTTTTTTTTTTTTTTCTTCCTCTCTGGCCTCTGGCCTTTAAATCTATATATATTTTTTTTTTTTTTTTTTTTTTCCTCTCAGGCCTCTGTGGCCTTCAAACCTATTTTCTTCCCTTTTTTTTTTTTTTTTTTTTTTTTTTTTTTCCTCCCTTCCCAGGCCTCCCTGGCCTTTCTCAGCCTAAGCCTGTACCGCCCTTGCTTTTCCACTGTGTCTTCTGCCTATCATAAGATCAGACGACACAGTGCAAAAGTCCCCGTCCCCGTCCAGAAGTTAGTAACAGGCGATTGTATCGCCTGTCTCCAGGGTGCACCACGTGGAGGTCTTCTGGCACCACACCCCTTGTTGACTATACCTAGCAACCATTGGCTTTTATTTAGAGTAATCATTCCCGATTACTCTGAAAGGTTGGATTAATAGAATCTTGATGAATTAGTGCTCATAAACATGGCAGAGGTAAATGCAGTCGTCAGCGTGTGATGCGTGCCGCTTGTGTATATGAGCTCCTGTCACGTTTTGACAGCAACACGAGTTCCTGAATCCCAATGTGTTCGATTTACAGGCTGGTGATTTAGTCACCTGTAAGCGAGACGAAGTGAATCGCCTCGTCAAACTGAGCAACATTCCATAAGGAGACTTGTGTTAGAAACAATAAAAGTATATGATTGACTACAGTAAATAAAATCAGAAAAATGTATGATATTCTTCAGGATACATGCTAGGTAGATAGTGTGTTGAAAACATAATACATCTGGATTGGATACGATAGAAAAAACCATGAAGATAACTCTAAAAACTCTGATTTTACAATAAAAACAGTACTAATATACATAATTATAATCATTATGATTTTTGTCAGATTATTCTACAAGCAACATACTAAAGCACCGCGCTGCAGGTCATGTAGTCCCCTTCTGAAAATAAGTGTCCGCTTTAATAAACCATAATTATAATACTGTTTGTTTCGTTCCCACAGACAAACCGTGAAAACGGTTTTGCGAGGCATAGTTCATAAGTTAAGATTATTATATAAACTTAGAAATAAAATAAATAAATAATAAATTATTATGATTTATTAAAATGTCAGAATCGCCCCCTTAACACAACGCTCTTATAGGTTACGAAATCGCCAGCCTGTATCTGTAAACATGATATTAGTAACGGGAAAAATCTTCATTTACCGACGAAAAAACGGAGGAGGTTATCAATTCGACGCGTATATTTTTTTTTTTTTTTTTAATTCTAAAATACGTCTTTCGATAATAAAAAATGGAATGAACTATGTATTTATTTTCTTCAAATATTTTTTTGTTACGGAGACAATTTCTTTAAGTCTCTTTACAGATAAGTATAGTAATGATAAACAAGATTAATTTGAGTCAAGATATTGTAAGCAAAAACAAGTCAGATATTAATAAAAACAAACAAAATGCCAACGTGGAATAGGTCGTAAAATGTTTTCTGTCCAGTTAATTAAGTCCTTCTCATCTTATAAGCTAAGCAAGATGTCTCTGAAGACTTACTTTACTGTTTCTTATCTTCTCGACAGAAATGACATGAAAATAAATAAATGTTTGTTAGTTGGTGTGAATATCTAGCAAAGTGTCGAAGAAGCAACGCGTTTGAACTAATTTTGAATGAGGAACATCGAACAAAATGGCGTCATAGGTTTTCTACGATCTGCAGATTATAGATACTAAAAATGCTTACTTTAAGGTGAGCATACACTAGAGCGTTTTCTCGAGCATTTCCTTGTAATGTAACGTTCTATACAGGCAAAAGCTCAGTTTCCAAACGCATTTCTATGTAATGTAACGTCCCTGCAAATGCTCGACGCTGCGTTCGACGTAATTTTCACGGCGAGTGAGCATTTACTTGCAACATTTCTTTCTACCTTGCGTTCCTTGCTGAGGATTGTGTGTTCTTGATCGCTTATATTGTTTGTTCGATAAAAAAATGTTACTCGAATAACAACATCGAGCTTCGTGTTCGAAGTGCCGTTCGATAAAATTATAAAACGTCGAATGCTCGATGTTCTATCACTAGTACCTAAATGCTCTAGTCTATGCTCACCTATAAATGTGCACAGGATGTAGGTACTTTTAAAATACCCTTTAAATCTTAGCAATCCATCGAACAAAAGCAAGAAAAAAATCTAATACTTGGTCAGTTTTATAACACTCAATTTCAAAAGCTGAGCAACAGAAACCCATCCCGGAAGAAGACATCCATTTTCCAGAAAATCGTTCCTTCAAACGGGGTCAAATCCAGCTTCCCTTGTACCGATATACTTACGATGTTTTAAAAATCCAATTTACTCACCTGGAGCCTTCTAAATGGATTCACGATAGCGCAGTATCTTTCAGCTGATAAAGCTGTCAGCGTGAAGACTGATACTCCGATGCTAACATCCTTGCCTGCTTCGGAGATACGGCATATTACCTCCCCCCATGGCCATGATTCCAGTGTGTAGATGATTGAGACGAACGGCACGCATATCAGGATCACTAGCAGGTCAGCTAAGGCTAGCGAGAATATGTACCTGGGGACGAAAAGATAAAAAATAAATAAATGCAAAATGTGTTATTATTTTTGCTTGTGGCTAAATATACCAAGACCCCTACGTGCCTCGGAAAGCACGTTAAGCTGTTGGTCCCGGCTGTCATTTGTGGATCTTTGACAGTTGTTACAGGTCGTCAGAAGCCCGAAAGTCTGACAACCAGTCTTACCAAGGGTAGTGACTGGGTAATGCGATACATTTACCCAGTCACTAGGTTGTGACGTGTGTGTAGGGTTTCAACTGAATCCGGTTCGACTAAAAGTCGACCCCACCATAGTTGGGAAAAGGCTAGGAAGATGATGATATTTTAATAAGTCAATAACAACTAGTTATTGTGGCCTTTTTGTTAGTAGAATGAAGGTTCATATTTCTTCTTTCTTGTTTACCATGTATTAGTATTTACTTGTAATTTCATCGAGGAAACCCGTAGATTTGTGCCCGCTTGGTGGATATAGGCGCCCCATATTACATGAGACCACATAACTGGCGAAATTTGGGTGTAACTAGTACACCCACATATCCTCAATAGGCTCATCGCGTTGTCAGGTCGGCGTTCGGCGGGAAATGAAATTGCGCCTCTCGACGACATCTCATAGAGGCATACCAATTTTGTTTTTATTCCACCGAAATGACATGGCCAAAAAACCTAAAAACATATTTTTGCGTAAACACAGGAAAAAAAAAACAAAACAAAATCAACCACTACCTACATCTTAACTTTCCGCGAAGCAGACTACTTATGGAGAAAATGTATGGTGAAACAGTCGCTAATCACTACTTAACTTTTAGCAACGTTTATGAATAAAGGCTTTCACTACTCCTACTTTATTATATATTATTTTATCATTATTTCTTATTTTTATTATCACACTTAATATTATAAAGGCGAAAGTTTTTTAGTGTGTCTGTATGTTTGTTACTTCTTCACGCACAAACGGCTGAACGGATTTAGATGAAATTTGGCACGCAGATAGTTTATAACCAGGATTAAAAAATAGGATACTTTTTATCCTGATATTCCCACGGAATCGATACTTATGCAGGTGAAACCACGGGGCGCTACTAGTAATTAAATAAACAATCACTTAATATAAAATAAACGATGCATCAGACAGGAAACTAGTTATACCCTATTGTTAGTAAAATATAGATATTCTGATAGTTGACCATAATGTATGGGAAGCGGGACGTTATTGCATGGTATCGGCAATCGGATACTTGCTTGTTATCTTGCATGAAATATGCAAGCGATATGGCAGCATAATAATTGGCGTCAGAATTGCTTTAGAATAACATATACTGAGTCATAAATTGACTGAAACTAGAATCTGCTATTATTTTGTTTTGTGTAAGACTGTTCTAGCTTGGTTCTGAAATTGTTTTAAATGATTTTAGAAACTTGTATGTCAATCATACAAGTTTCAAAGCAATTTCTTCAATATTAATAGGTAATATACAGGGTGACAGTGGCATCAACACGTAACCTGTTACGAATACCAAGGATTTAGTACATGATTCAGAAAAATAACGGTATTGTGATCTGTTTAAAAAAAAAACGTTTAGAATCATGTGCTGAATACATGGTCAGGTTTCGCGTCAATTACCACCCTGTATATAATCATACTAATACCCAAAATATTTAAGTAAGTATGTCGGAAGCCACAATATAACACACCAATCTCTTCTTCGTGTTGTTAACTGCAAGAATAAGACTGTTCGTTTGAAATGACTGCTGTAAGAGTCATAGACTAAGGCGCAGTTTCAGCCGTGGCGGTTAGGTAAAGTAGAATAGTGGACTGGTTATAATCATCATCTGCCTAACCTTTTCCTAACTATATTTAGATCGGCTTCCAGTTTAACCGGACGCAGCTGAATACCAGTATTTTATATGAAACAAATGTCTATCTTTCAGGCTTCCGACTACCAAAATGTTCGAATGACTGTCAAAAATCTTCGAATGACACCCGGGAACACTGTTCCAGGGCATTAAGTATGTAATGGTCATCTCAACAGTAAGCATTGTTTAACCTTGAAGATCGACCCGTGAGGATGTTAAAGCGGCTATCTTTTTGACAATAATTAGATGACGGCTTTCACCACACACATACCACAATGTAGGTGACACTTATGTAATTAAAAGCCTATATTATGCAAATTCTGAAGAAAATCAGAAGACACTGGGAAAACTTTCACCATCCAAAGTTTTGAATGATTGGGTAAGAATTATCTATACTAATATTATAAAGAGGTAAAATTTGTAAGTTTGTATGTTTGTAAGTTTGTATGTTTGTAAGTTTGTATGTAGGGGGTAATCTCTGGAACTACCAGTCGGATTTGAAAAATTCTTCTTGCATTTGATAGCCCAATTCTTGAGGAAGGCTATAGGCTATTTTACATCACGCTATGACCCTTAGGAGCCGAGCAAAAAGAAAAAAAGTAAAAAAGAACGTTAAGTGATAGCGCGGGCGGGTGATGCGATGCGACTGGGTGGCTCGGGGGAAACAAGAAGTTTCACGCGAACGAAGTCGCGGGCTGAAGCTAGTGTTCGATAAAATCGCATTCGATAGGGGAAACATTATAACGAATGGAACTAATAAAGGACAGGACGTAACTTGGCTAGTTATCGAGCAAGCTCGTTAGTTAACAAAAGTTGGGTGAAACCACGGATATCTATGGGTGAAACTTTGAAAATGCAGTGAATGGAGAAAAATGCTAAAAGGCAATGATATGCTTTGATGTGATTGAGTTGACCACATTTATGTAGACCGCGACGGAAACGGGCGTTTTTTATTGAATTTGTATGTAGAAAATAATATGAGCGTGTCCCGCGGACCGGAGCGTAGCGCGATGTAGTGTGAAATCCGCCTTAGCTTTACTTTGATAACCTCGAATTACCACTCTGTATAGCAGTTATTTGAGACGATCATATTGACTTTGGTTGTACATTCATTCATTAGTTATAAGCTTAAATTCTTGTTACTAACAACCTTGCCTTGCCTATGGACTTTTCTTTTTTGTCTGAAATATTTTTTATTAAACAAAAGTCCCAGAAACTATTGTTATTAAAGTATCATCATCATTGTCAGGCCGGTTCGAATCTTTAGGTTTTATTATTTATTTTATTAGGAAAACTTACAAAGAATGGTAACAGTTTTTAGTAAAACAAAGGCCAATTGCAAGTTTCCACTTATTACAAATGAACAAAAACATTGTAGACATTAGGTAGGTTACATTACATGCATCAGTTGCATAATATGAAATGAGAGCAAACTGTCGGTACCTCACAATGTTTTCCTTCACCGTTACATCAGCTTCTGCCCGCGACTTCGTCCGCGTGAAATTTCCCCCTCCCCCCATTCACCTTCTTAGGGGTGGAATTTCGAAAAACCCTTTCTTAGTGGATACCTACTTTTCACAAAGAAAACACCCT
This sequence comes from Amphipoea lucens, assembly GCA_947508005.1. Classification (NCBI taxonomy): domain Eukaryota; kingdom Metazoa; phylum Arthropoda; class Insecta; order Lepidoptera; family Noctuidae; genus Amphipoea; species Amphipoea lucens. The sequence goes on from OX382374.1 coordinate 13,551,691, forward strand.
CCAAATTTCATGTCTCTAGGACCAGCGGTTTAGGCTGTGCGTTGATATATCAGTCAGGACTTTGAATTTTATATGCTGCGCCCCGCGGTTTCACCCGCGTATCCCGTGGGAATATCGGAATAAAAAGTAGCCTATATTTTAATCCAGGGTGTCAGCTACCTCCACAATTTTTTTTTATCAAAATTGGCCCAGCCCTTTGAGCGTGAAGAAGTAACAAACATATAAACACACACACACACACACACACACACTCACAAACTTACGCCTTTATAATATTAGTGTGATAGTGTGATAGATGAAGATGATGAAATAAATTACAGAAAATATCAAAACTTGTTAATACTTACGTGTTCGGCGCATTTCTCATGCCCCTGTGCCTTACATAGACAATAACCAGGGTCCCATTGCCAAGCACCCCTACTATAAAGATGATGGCAAACAGGACTGGCACCAGATACGTCTCCAGTCGATCCTCATATGGGGTGTAGTCGCTCTCAGTCTGATTGTCACCTGGGGTGTATACTAGGACCGAGGCGTTCGGCTGGATGGTGAACATTGTCGATCTGGGGAAGACGAGAAAGTATGGTTAGGAAATAGTCGTGCAAGTAATCATGGTTTTTATAGGGTGGCACTAAACCGCGAACCTAATGAACAGTGGCAACACACTACACTTGTAGTACAACGGGAAAATAACCCAAATCAAAAAGCTGCAATATAAAATCAGAATGTTATATGTAAAATTTTTATTTTCATGGCAGAATTCATATGATGTAGGGTAGGGCGGGGCTTAAAGGTCCAATTTGACTATTTCGAATAATAATGTGAAATCTGACTCTACTATATCAAAATAAATAACACTAATCAAACAAACAGTTATCTGAGTATGTTTGACTCAATGTTCAGTTGAATTATTATAATAGAAATATGTGTTTCTACAACTTTTCTAGACCTTGTCGTCTGTCCCTTTTTGCCCCATAGTAGGGGTAAAAAGGAACAGGCAGGAGGCAAAAACGTCCAGTATTTAATTTTTATTTAAAATCGATTTTATGGAACTAAAACAATATTTGGTTCAATAAAATTCAGTCGTTTATTTTTATTCCAAAAACAAAAAGTTAAAAAATATTTTAATTTTTAAACAAACCAAAAACTTTAGTATAATTCCAAGATACATATTATTTAAAAAGTCTCTATTCTAAAAGAAAATATTTTTTTAACAAACAAAATTTATTTTTTTCTAAATGTATTACAACAGTAACAGTCGAACTAATAATTTCTAACTTTGTTGAGCTTATAATAGTTTAATCACTAATCAGTCTCTATTGAAGAACACAATTAAACAAGACAGCACTATTCATTATGAATGTTGACATAGCCTGAATTTAAAATCTTATAACTAATCTTACATAATCTTTTAAAAACTTTTAACAAACAATATTTTAAAAAACAAAATATACTTCTTTAACCGTAACACAAAAATTAAACTCTTCTTTAATTATTAACTTCAACAAATTAACGTAATCAACATGTCTTGGTATCTCTATATTATCTTAATCAGACTCATCGTTTTCTGAATCACAGTGCCTTAATGATTTATTTTCATTAATAACTAAATCTGCTGCCCGTTGCATCAACTCAACAGATTTAGTACCACGATCCGATTTTCTTTTATAGTTGCGCATACTGAAACAAAAAAGTCTTTATTAACCCACATATTAATGAGGGGCTAAAAGGTCCACATTGGACCTTTTTACCCCAACCACGTGTAAATATTTTTAGAGGTTATAACGAAATAACCGTTAAACCGAGCCTAAAACTAATAATAAATCGTGAAAAACAAATAAATCACTTATACTAATAAATTATGTTTAGGTGTGATAAACGAAAAACCACTGCTCGAAACTAAAAAGTAAAATGACGAAAAAATTTACTTACGTTAAAATTTTTAGATGTAGTCGTATATCTCCGGCTAGCGACGCTGCTCGACTGCCGGCGATGCCCCGTTACGCCTCCCGCGGTCCCTTCATTCCGCGTACATAGTTAGAACGCACGATATACCGCTAGTTTTTTAGATACTTATGGTGGACCTTTTTACCCGCGGACCTTTAAGCCCCGCCCTACCCTACATAATAAAGAGTGTTGCATTTATATATTGACAAGCTTCTGCCTGCGACTCAATCCGCGTGAAATACTCCCCCCCCCCTCCCCCGCATCACATTGCATCGCCAGTGCTATTACTTCATTTTCGATCAGCGTTCCTTCTGACTGACCTGATGTTAAATCTATATTATAAAGAGGTAAAATTTGTTTGTAAGTTTGTCTGTAGGGGGTAATCTCTGGAACTACCAGTCGGATTTGAAAAATTCTTCTTGCATTTGATAGCCCAATTCTTGAGGAAGGCTATAAGCTATTTAACATCACGCTATGACCCTTAGGAGACGAGCAAAAAGAAAAAAAGTCAAAAAGAACGTTAAGTGATAGCGCGGGCGGGTGATGCGATACGACGGGGTGGCTCGGGGGAAACAAGAAGTTTCACGCGAACGAAGTCGCGGGCTGAAGCTAGTAGCATATAACCTACTTCAAGAATTGGGCTATCAAATGCAAAAATATTTGTTTTAATCGGACTGAGATAGTTCGGTAGTTCCAGAGATTAGCGCGTTCAAACAAAGAAACCCTTCAGCTTTATTAGTGAAGATTAAATAGTTGCATTCGTATTATTTCAAAATCATGTTTATTTATATTGCATCGGTTATCATCTTGCCCATTATTATTTTCCTTAATACCAAGTCATATTTAAATGTTTATTAATAATTAACGGATATTAATCCTATCTAAGGGCCTGTGCACACCACGTTTTTTAAACGCGCCGTCGACGGTGCGCTTTTATTGTACAGAGATAAATGCGACCGACCTGACTCGCGTGCGTGTCGCGTCTGTATCGCTACAAACGCACCTCAACGGCGCGTTTACAATACGTGGTGTGCACAGGCCCTTAGTCGAGTTACGTGGGTATTTCCCACTTTATTTATTACTGTCCTGGTGCTTATTTTAAACTGTTATGGTTTTTCCCACTGCGATAAAATGGCAATTTACAATTAAATACCTAAACAATTAAGTTCATAATTTATACCTATTCGTGTAATTACAGTTTGATCTTTTGTTTTGAGTGCTTACAGTACGATAACACACTTTAATTACGGCACTTTAAACGTTAACATTGGTCAAATGGTCGTATTTTCGCGTACCTATTTTTAATAGGCCCGGTCTTTGCTCCAGGACATCAGTATAATATAATTTCCACGGTCTGCCGTCCACATCACATTGGAAATTCAAATTTGACCCAGAAAGCTCAAAGTTCATGTAGATCGAGGGGAACCACTTAGGGACGTACGGGTGGCCAAAAAAGGACAAGCGTCTTTGACAAAATGTATTGGCAATTTGGCATGTAAGTATTTCGCGCTAAGATCTAGTCTATTAACGACGCTATTCTGTGAAGCCAAATAGGTATATTCTTCCATTAAGTACGAGGGACATAGTAAAGCTCATTGTTACGCAAAGCTCAGATTATGTAACAATCTAATTTGTTACTACTGGTAATGGTTATTAAAATCCTTCACTTGATGAAGTTCTCCCGAGCGCTAAACAGTACCCACAATTCTGTATTACAACTACATTGTTATCAAATATTTAGACATTTAGATGTAGCTGTGTAATATTTGCTCTTACATCATACAGTGAATTTACGAGTATATAACAACAAAATGCAGCACAAACTCTTAATATTATAAGCACGGGACCGCAAACCACTAGAGTTAAAACTTTAATTAAACTAAAATACCAACGACAAAACATTAAGAGTCTAGACGAAATATCATTGTGAATTTAAATTTAGCCGCAGAGCTTGTTATGTGACACCGCATAGGTACAGGGCCGAGGTACGAGCCCTGGGGCACGCCTAACATTTGCCGTAGCGTGGTACTATTGTTTACGTAAATCAGTTTAACAAACGCTGTGAATTCATTATACAAGCTCCTACAATGTATTCTCGACTCAAAAGAGGAACATTCTCGAAGCAAAAATGTGGCATTTCATTCGAAAAAAAAAAATGTGAAAGCGAACCTATTCAAACGCTTGTGCAAAGTTTTTTAATGAGAGTAAGTAACTGAACTTTAGTAAAAAGGTTCACAGGTAACGCAAGCGGACTGGACGAGTTGTTTTTATGGAGAAATAAGTGAAGGGTAGGAGTAAAGTTTTCTTTAAGTCGTCGGAGTTTCATACTTTAACTTTTTAAGTTGAGCTGAAGAAAATGTTTGCGATAGTTAGTGCAGTATTTGAGGACCGTTCTGAACATGGCTTAAAATCTAAGCTATTACCTATACTTACAGTAGATACAATACAGTAGATAGAATATAGTAGGTACAATTTTGAAAGGCGATATGTATTCATGCAGATATCGTAGGCAGACAAAATATTAAAAGATTTTTTTACAGGAATTAGTAGATTAATTAGTAGATTTTTTTTAATTAGTAAATTAATTAGTAGATTTTATTACAGTTTAACAGTAAATTTTTCATGAATCGGCTAACGTCAAAATAATTACAATACGTCATAACCAAAAAATTTCATCATCATCATTTCAGCCGAAAGACGTCCACTGCTGGACATACGCTTACCCCAAGCACCTCCACTTCGACCGGTTGTGCAAAAAATTTAACTAAAAGTTAATTTCAAATTGCCAACAGTGCTGACCTCTTCTGTCACAAAATCAACAACAATAGATCTGTTCCTGATCTCACTAACCGAGACCCCGCTAAGATCAAATACAAATACATGCATGACCCTAAAAAACGGGACTTGCTCATCCATCAAACATGAGTTGAACTCAAGCCCACGCTACAACGCCCACGATCCCAATATCAAAGGAATATTAAAAACATCGTCAAAAAACACGAAAACGCAAAGTTTTGCGTTTTTGTCTGACATCCCAATAGTATTGAAGTAGCCCTATAGCTATAGAGCAGAATCGCTCATTCGTCAGCGTTAGGTAACGTGCTAGCTGACGTCCAGCATCCTAATGTGTAACACATTCGGAATGACAATACAACATAATCTATTGCTTCCTCTGTTTGAAAGTTTTACTACTTTATAGTAAGTATAACGCAATGGATATTTGTTGAAATGTCAAAATTAGAAGAATTTTCATTTCAAGGTTTCTACCCATTTGATATGTACCCAAAAATAATTATCCAATCTCTTTTGTTCTTGCATCATCATAACCCGATGTAGAAGGCATCCAGTGGGCGAGTTTTCTAATTCCTTGCTGCCATTGTGACGTATAAATGACGTCACCCCTACCAGTCTTCTGATCAAAGCAAGGGAAGCTTCGACCTTTAAAATTTGTTCCTGAAAGCGTAGGCGTCAGATTGCAACTAGCACAATAATGGCAGATAAATTAGCTTCGTCTGTAACCACAATATTATTAATGTGGCCTTTAATTAATTTAATGTGATGTAGAATGGTTAAATACTTTATTAGAAATGTGAGCACTGAACAGAGCCCTTTGTAAATTCAATGAAAGAGAAACATTTTATAATTATTCAGTTTTATATCTGCTTGTAGTTATGCCCACCAGTTTCTAAAATTGTATTTTATTCTCCTCTAACGTAATCTATATACTTTCAGAAACACAATTAATTTTACTATTTGTTGAGTTAGGTATCTATCCCTTATGTTGCACCTGCCATGTTTTGTCTCTGCATCACCCTAGATTGACTGGTAGGAAATGCCTCAGGCATTTAAAGTCAGCCTTTGTACAGTATTTTTTTACTTGTGCATAAAATAAATAATTTATCTGTCATTGCTTCATTTTTCATTCTTTTTACCTATTCTGGTATACTAAATTTTATTCTTGGTGCATCATCTTCACATAATTATAATAATATGATTAATGTATACAAAATATTGTATAATTTCTTAAAAGAGTCACCGTGGAGTTTCTTGCCCATTCTCCCATATTGGAAGGGGCAACTAGAAACAATTTTTATTTTCTTGTTAATTTTGTCATTCAAAAATGCCTTCTATGTTTAATACTTTAGAGTTGTCAAATAAAATCATTTGGAAACAAAAACGAGTTTTATAATATAAGAAAAAACATAACCCTCCTTCTGGCGCAATCGGATAAAAAAATCCAGCATCCTAATTGCGTAACACACTTTTAGTCTCAATCTGAATCATTTTGAAGGATATTGCTAATCCATTGCTTCGTATGTTCAAAAAATTTGTCTGCTGAATAACGTAAATAACGCAATGAATGTTGTTGAACTGTCAAAATGAAAGTTTTGCAACAAACCTGCTGTTCCCTACCAACCAATTTATATCTAGCTATTTATCTTAGTACAAAAGTGATAAAAGTCAACAAGCAAGCGTCACGTTTCCAAATTGACCGAGGTCAGCGAAGGCCCAGTGTTACACAAATAAAATATAAACGACAACAGGCACTTAGTCTTCATAAAATTCTTTATTTTATGAGACAATTAGAATCCCTAGTTACCCGAAACTGTGACATAATATCGCACCTTATTCTTAGTAATATTGGCCTTGAGATAATGTAGAAAAACTAGTTTTTTGTTTTTTAGGAGAAATGATTATGTAATAATTTCTCTTAAAAAAATTCTATTGAAATGATACAATATCTTAATCAATGCTACTAAATGATGGTGATGAAATAGATGAGGATGATGATTGATGTCAAGATATTGTAATCAATGCTATGTTAGGCCGTAATTGTCATATTCACGAGTCCTTTGTTTATTAAGGTTATTACCAGCATAAGATTAATGTACGAGTATGTGCTGTGGCTGAGCTTTTTAAAATAAAATCTTGAGCAAATTTTAAAATTATTTGTTAAAGATAGGTAGATAAACTTACATTTTCAAGAATAGATGACGTCATTACGTTAGCGCCGGCTGTCGCTGAAAACCAGCGCTGGGGCTCTGTCTTGCATAGGGTCGCAGCATAATGCTGAGCGATAGCCGTTTTGCGTGTGACGCATGTTTCCCCCTACCTTTTTATTTTATTTTTTGTGTTTATCTTCTTTTTTGCGTCATTTTCACCGCAAATAAACGTATTTTCTTTCTTTCTTACAATATCCTTATAGTCACAATAATTCTAAATTAAAGCTTCAAAAATTACTTTTAACTCTCTGAGTACCTATAATTTAAAATATAACACTATATATAGTTCGTCTCGAAACTGCAGTCGGTTCGATCATGTAAATTGCTTTGATCTTACAAACTACTACTTGCATCGTATGCTGAGCGTAGCTTAATGTATTCCTTGATACGAGAAACTTACATTATTTTCACTGAAAATATTGAAATTTAAAACTGCTTACGTAATTCGACGGCAAAATGAAAAGGGCTTCTGATATTGATAGATATAATAACAGCCGCACAGCTTGATCGATCTGGTTAAGCTACGTTTGCCACAGTTGGTCCATGGATGGGTGACCATCTTTACATACCGAGACCCCTCCGTGCCTCGGAAAGCACGTTAAGCCGTTGGTCCCGGCTGTCGTTCGTAGATCTTTGACAGTTGTTACGGGTCGTCAGAAGCCCGAAAGTCTGACAACCAGTCTTACCAAGGGGTATCGTATTACCTAGTAACTGGGTGGTGGAGGTCAGATAGGCCGAAAGTACTCCACGACGAGAATCCAGTGCGAATAAAAAAATTTTGTTGAAAACTTCGTCATCATCATCATTTTAGCCGAAAGACGTCCACTGCTGGTCATAGACCTCCCCCAAGCACCTCCACTTCGACCGGTTTTATGCTTCTCGCATCCAACGAGTTCCTGCGGCCTTCACAAGGTCGTTGGTCCACCTTGTGGGAGGCCTTCCAACGCTACGTCTTCCGTTGAAAACTTAACTTCTTTAAAAACGAGTAAAAAATGAAACGAAGACCCGTAGTAGTGAAATGCGTTTCATTAGAGCTCCCGTCACTTAAAACATGTTGTTGAAATTGAATGAAATTAGTTTACGTGCATCGAGTCGCTAAGCAGACTAATTACATTGTTTGTTTTAAGTTTACTTAGAAGTTTAGTGAAGACTTTTAGGATAATTGTAATGATTTAAATGTAGATTGCATGCATGATGTTCTTATATTATTATTTAGTTCTAGAAATTCAGACACGATGTAAAAATTGTTACTGAATAAATGAATTGGATTGGTTATAAATAAATTGTTCGAAACCGGATTGAACCGGAATTACAAACTTTATAGTGGATAAGGCGACACTGCCACGTATCACGCAGCGGGGTGCAGATAACGCATCCACACGCGTGATTTTTTACATACAAATTTAATAAAAACGCAATCACGCGCGCGTGGAATCTGGCTACGTATCCCGCACCCCGCTGTGTGATGCGTGGCAGTGTGATAATTGCCTTAGACAAAGATTAAAACAGAAGAAGAACTAGCAGGGGATTGGGGTGGGGGACGTGGAGGGGGGGTTCAGGGCATCAGGCCGAAATAACTCGAAAAATGTTGGTTGTCTTGCCTCATTTTCACTGATCTTCATTTATCAGCGTCAATAATATCGTCAGGCTTGCTCAATAATATCAAAGTGATGATTGTGAGTTTCAAAAGTCTAAGTAAGTAGGTAAGAGTCATGCTAGCGAAGGCAGTGGCGAGATGGCTGAGGGAGAGAGCCTCACGTCCCAGCCGCCGCGGGAGACGCTCCGGGCGTCGGGAGCCGCGTGACGACTCCCGGCCACCGTAGGCGCGGGCCTGTGGACGGTGAGTAATGGGTAGCTCACCGTCCGATCAGGACCAGGCCCGTGCCGGACGGCGCGTATGTGCTCCATGCGCGCCTCAAAGAGATGTCAGCATAAAGGAAGGGGCCCGTTAGGGCCGAAGCCTGCCGGGGTAGCGGGATTGTCCGAAAGGGTTACCGCTACCCCGGAACATAAAGGGTTAAGGAAGGAACACGGGTGGGTTATAGTCAATAAGAGTCTGACACTCCCATGATGGACACTCCCTTCCGCTTCACCCAGAGCGGGAGAAGTCATTTGATGATTTCCCATCCACAACAAAAAAAAGTAAGTAGGTAAGCGATGTTGTGATTCTTTTTATCAGATATAGGCATAAGCATCAGCCTATAATGTTCCCAGTGCTGCCTCATCTCTGTGAGAGGGAGTGGGCCGTAATCCACCCCGCGAGCCCAGTGCAAGTTGGTAGATGTCACATGTTTTCAAATGTTTGGTTGTAGGACATGCCGGCTTTTTTACGATGTATTCCTTGACCAATTTGAGAGCAGAGGTGGTGAAATAATTAACACAAAGTAAAGAGCTTGGAGGGTTAAAACACATAATCTTTTTTACTTTTGTTTTCGTGGGAGAACCTTCAAAGGCACCCGACCTACGGGGAGGGAGGTCGGGGGGTGTGGGATTTTTAACTCACTAAAACCACCCCGGTGATCACCATCAGCTCATAGGGGTGTTCCAGGTTCCTCTTATAGGAGCAATTCCGGAACCCCCCCGTGCAACTACAACTTGTAAGTCGCGGCCGTTAACACTGGGCACCATTTTGCTTTTCAAATCGGAGTGTAGTAGATACTTGATTAAATCTGACGACTTGACAATTATTTTTCCACGCCATTTTCTAAATTCCTCGCATCAGTCCTGCTCACACCAAACAATAAGCAAAACAACTTTATCACCCTTGTCGCATAACCTCATAATATTACTAACTAAACAAACAAATAAATACATATCCAAAACCGAACGTTTTCTGAGATTATTTTTTTTTATATAGCCATCGTAAAACGTGGTTACAGGAAGACGAGCAGCAACATTTATGTGTTCACTAATGACGTCATACAGGGATCATTATTCCGCTTGATAAGCAGGGCTTATTATGGCCAAATCTCTTCTTAATCGTTCATTATAATGGTGGAAAACCCTCGTGTTTATTAAGTATCGGGTATTCAAGGGTCCTTATATAAACAGATTATGTAAGCACCTAAAGATTGTACAGCGGAATAACGAAAAGATTAAGTAATTTTCTTTTAATGATGCATGTTTCTGTTACGCTAGGCTTGCCGTGGTCGGTCCGAGGATGGGTGACCATCTTTACATACCGAGACTCCTCCGTACCTCGGAAAACACCCGGCTGTCATTTGTGGAGCTTTGACAGTCGTCAGAAGCCCGAAAGTCTGGCAACCAGTCTTATCAAGAGGTATCGTATTTCCCAATAACTGGGGTTTTGCGCCATGTAAAATATTGGTCAGCTGCACACGGTTAGACTGGAATCCGACCCTAACATAGTTGAGAAAAGGTTAGGTAGATGATGATGATGCATGTTTCCGATGCTGTGACTGTCATTTAGCATGTTAAAACCATGCGGCACACATATACTGCATTGGCGATTTATTTGCCAATAGTGTAAACAAATATAAGTTTACGGAAAAATAACTTTAAGCCCTACACAATAAAGTTCAGTTTACGCTACAACATCAAACATTTTTATAACTTTTTCAATAGTGCTAGTCACTCAAATCAACTTAATTGCCATTGAAATAAAGTTGTTGTTTAACTTGAAATAATATTAATTTGAAACATATACTTTAACCTTTTTTCATAGGGGTAGGCAGAAACTACAGAACGCCACCTGCTACGATCCTTATTGCTTTTGATTCGTTTACATTCATACATTTGGTTATACATACACATATCGATGGTTTCTATTAACAATGTCGGTTCCGCAAAAAGACTACTGTTCAGTAGAGCAGTACAACGTTTGAAACAAAAATTCAAAATTAAAATTAAAAAAATTTAAGTCAAAAAAAAAAAAAAATTGCACTGATCGTTTTATATATTGTTTACTATGTACTGATATAGACAAAATATAGAATTTCCAAAACAAAGTTTGAACTGCCCTACTGAACAGTAGTCTTTTTGCAGAACCGACATTGTTAATAGGGACCATCTATATGCCCTGTCACCTGTGCACTTAATGATCTTACGACTGCATCAGTGAGCGGAGTTCGCACAGCTGAATTTTGGGCCAAAGATGTTGGAACTTTTCGCCATCGATACCCTAAGAAAAGAATACAGTTTTGGAATTTAATATTTTCCGAAATCCGGATACTCACTGTATTCGGAAAAATTATTGTAAGTATGAAAACGTTGCAAGAAAAGTGAGTTATCTTTTCGTTCCTTGATCGTAATATCGTTTCCAACATTATAGTATTGAATAGGCTCCTACTCGACTATTCATCAACTTTCAAAGAACACGAGTGTTTTGTAACTTTCAGATGAGTATCAACTGTATTCTATTATCTTGAAAGAAAAGTTAGTTTCATGAATGTTGTGGCACAGAATACCAAATTAGTTTGGTTGAGGAGCTTAAAGTGACACTAGTCGATATTTTTTCCATACACATTTCGGGAGAGAATACAGAACAGAATACACAACAGAACGTGTAATGTCAAACAGTGGAGTAATATTCTAGTAGTAGTAAGTCAAAACGATATCATGTTTAAACATGTTTTAAATTGGTCCAATATTGGAGGAGGAAATAGGCGAGAGCCAAACCTCGAATTATGACTTTTTACTTAGGCTTTTTCAAAAGTCTCTCCGACCACATTTCCTCTTAATTACTGAGTTGAGCTGCACGAAATACGTGTACTGACTGGACAGGTCCAATCAATCCTGTGTGGTTTTTTCCCCAAAAGATTATTTCAGAAACCAATCTACATGATCCTCAACTCCTAGTATGATTTGGCTAAGTTTACGTCTGCACTTTAAAAGAGACTTCTAAGTTTGTTTCGGCCTTAGCTCAGAGTTAGGAAACGCCATCCTCATCTAGTTTTAAAAATATGATAAACATGTAAAAGTGTTAGTACAAACCTACTCAGAGAAATAAAATCACTTATCGTACAAATAACTTTACCTGTTTTGTGTATAAGTAGATTGAAAACGTCACATAATATACGTATCTACCAATACCAGCCTTTATAATCTAAAATTTCGGCTTAATATCGCCAGCCGGGATATTGGTTGTAATATTCAGAGTATCATAATAGGACTTGAAATTGTTATTGTTTCAGGCTGTAGTGTGCCCCTGTATCGTTCACAATTGGGGTAAGGGATAAAATCTAATTGTCTCCTTATGCACGAACATAATAACATTACTTGTACAGAATTTTAATATGTTGAATAATGTTTGCGAGATTTAAATGATTGTCAGCACTATGGTAGATTTTGCCAGAAATGGTTATGGCAGTTCTTTTTTAAACGATTTTTGGAGCTGTGCCATAAAAGAAGGATAATGGCACGGCGAGAGGTTCTGAAATCAAATTAAGAACAAAAGACGGTCGTTCTTCTTTACTTCATATTCCTTCTTTGAATTTGTGCTTTGGCCAATCGTAGGTAATATTGTCAAAGGTATACGCAATGTGAACTCAGCGTAAACGTTTCCTTTACGCCACGCTTACGAGACAAAGTATCGATATAACAATGACTACTTGATACTAGCGTAGCGTTTGTATTGACGCGGTGTGAACGTGGAGACACTAATAGAACCTAGCTCAACGGGACAGTGTGTCCGTGACCTTATCCTGTTATCTAAGTTTACGAAAAAGCATACCTAGTACCTCATCTATCAAATTATAAACGCAATTGTAACCATAAATAAAAATGGAACCTGAGATAATTCCCATTTTACTTTCCCAAAAATATTATTAAACAATCTAATATATTGAATGTGCCTCTTTTTGTGAACCTCAAATTCCTATTTTGGTGTCTTAAAAATACTACCAAGAAACTGCGACCATCTTGTATGGTGCGCTCTCCGGTCACTGCCGCGGCACCGCTCGCTTCGCTCGCTCAGCTATGGCGCGGTTGTTTACAGTTCTAACCGTAGGTTAGGTTACCCATTTGGTCGGGGTAACCTAGCTTAGTTACTCCGAAAAACTGAGAGAAACGCCAGTAAGGTAAAAAGAGGCTCATCTTTAGAAGCGCAAAAATTTTTAAGAGATTAATTAATTTAAAAAAGTGTCCTTTATGAAAAGATCAATCCCGTTTTAGAAAATAAGATAAATACACACATCAACACGGTCTAGGGATATTTCATACTCAATTAAATAACTCGAAAAGTACTGGCCGCATTGGAATCTTTTATACACCGATTTGTTTGTAATTTATCTCAGACTAATTCCAAATTTAAATTTTTGAAAATTCTTTTGTTTCGGTGGCAAAAAATGTCTTGATGTATAGGAGAGGGAATTTTCATTTGTGCGAAATTTAGAAAACAATACGAATTACGTTTAGTTACAGTTTTTTTTCATTTTTAAACGAAAGATAAAGTTAAAATTGAGGTATTGTAGCCATGCAACGCCGACATTTGACGAGGGCGGAGATGTTACGAGCTGTGGGAATGCTGGAAGCTGGATCTGTTCAGCGTAATGTTGCTGAGGCTATAGGGACCCATCAAAATGTAATTTCAAGATTGTGGACACGCTATCGTGCCACAGGTGAAGTAGCGGAGAGGCACCGGGGGCCAAGTCGCATCACTACCCCCAGACAAGACCGATTTTTGCAAATTACTGCGCGAGCACAACCAAATGCAACGGCGACTCAATTGGTCCATAGGCTGCGAGTGGAACACCAAGTGCTTGTGAGTGACCAAACTGTAAGAAGGCGACTGCATGAAAGCAATCTACACTCTCGTAGACCACTCCGGGTCCCACCTTTACGGAGAGGTAATCGTGGACGACGATTAGAATGGGTTCGGAACCACGTGGACTGGGGCCGTGAGCAATGGTCCAATGTGCTGTTCACGGATGAATCCAGGTTCGGCTTCCATCCAGATTCACGAAGGACGCGTGTTTGGCGAGTTCCTGGACGATGGAGCCGTCTCCAGAACCCTCAGGAAGTTCACCCATACCAAGGAGGAACAATTATGGTTTGGGCAGGAATTCGTCTTGGAGGACGGACAGATCTCGTTTGGGTGCGGGGCAATATGACGGCAGAACGATACGTCCAACAGGTGCTGGGGCCCGTAATCTTGCCCCACAGAACACAAATGGGGCAAGATTTCCTGCTCATGCACGACAATGCCCGGGCACACACGGCGAGAACGGTAGCAGCTTGGTTACATACACATAATGTTAGGGCCTTAGACTGGCCTGCTCAATCGCCAGATCTAAATCCCATTGAGCATGCGTGGGATATGCTGCAAAGAAGAGCTCTGAAGGAAGTTCCTGAAAATCTGGCTACAGAAGATCAACTTTTTGCGCACCTCAGAAGGACATGGGACAATATTCCGCAGCAAGACATTGACAACCTTGTTCTGAGCATGCCGAATCGTTGCCGATGTGTTATGAACATCATGGGCGCTTTCTCAGACTACTAACTTCAAGTTTATAAACACAAATTAAATGATTTTTTATTTTTTTCAGTTTTTACTCACAAATTAAAAGTTCATTCATATACGATTTCCGTCTATGCTTCATTTTTTTTCCATAAAATCCTGAAATTTTAATCTAAGTACCTTAACCATTATTAAAAAATGGTAGAATATTAAATAACGTATCTTTTAAATATATACATGTCATATAAATAATTAACACATTGATAGTAATTCGCTTTTTTAAAAATATCCCTAGACCGTGTTGATGTGTGTATTTCCCATAAAAATACCTACTATTTGAAGTATATTTATGTGGCCTTGCCAGTCTACATAAATAAATTAAGCCAATCGATTCGCAATCGGATATGTCGGGTGGTGACAAATTAAATTGAATCCAAAGTCACCCTTTATTGAAAGCCAGTTCCTTTGTGTAAATTGTGTTAAATGTTACGTTGTGAAAAGCTGATAATTTCACATTGGAATTGGGTTGCTTTTTTCACGTTTCGTTTGTCATAGGATCCGTTGAATTCAGTGATGTGATCTTTGATTCAGCTAATTGGATTACTGGTAGGGTAGTCTTTTGAGTAATGTTGTGTGAAGGGAAAAACTAACTGGATTGGATGATTGGCTTGTAGCATAAAGGCTAAATTCAAGATCAGTGAAGATCAGTTTCCGCGCTTCAATTGAATCGCCTATTTAACGATGCTTCGAGCAGTTTATTTGCAGAGGTTAAACTTTTAAGAGGCAACGGTTTGCGAGTGCAAACCGTTGCCTTTAAAAGTTTATGCATACTCAATTTGAACATACTTTTCTGATTGAATACTATAAAAGGTATGAGGAACTGGGAGTAAAATTCACTCATCCTCTATAGAAAAGATTGATGTTGGGGCGTTGTATTTTTGTCGTGTCCAGACCTTAGAATTGATCATTTCATAAAGTGTTTGACCATTACATGAAATGGTTGTATCATGAAATAGAACATCGACCGCTGATCACGTCATGATGTGGTCTGGCCAGAACATTGAATACTTAACGTTTCATGATATGAACAGTTAAACGCACGACTACTTCATGATGTGGCCAAACATTACTGATCTTATCGTCAACTAGTTTGGTTTTCCACGGTAGAGGCGTTGATTTTGATGGCGGTGGACAATAATAATTATTCCATTGGAAAAGCAATTATAAATACGCTAATGGAACATAAAAAACTGCGAGCTAGCTGAAATTATTTAATTAACGTGAATTATTTAAGACCAAACCCTTATTTAAACTTTAAACGATGTGAACATTTTTGTGCTTTTTATCATAGACTTGAAACTAATTTTGTATATTATTTTTTTATTATTTAAGTATTTAAAAGAATTATTTTCTTAATTTTTTAAGCTTTTGTTTGTACTTACAAGAGCAATACAACTTTAACCTTGGATACCCTACATTAATGATATGGTCAAACGTCGACTCACGATATGGTCCATTTTAGTTGGCCATTTTACTAAACAACCATTCCATAAATGACCGAACACTTCACGAAATGATTAATTCCATTTTTTTTTAAATGACTTGGCTGTTTCACCTTGGTGGTTGTCGTCTGCTTAACCGGACTTGATCAACTCTAAGTTCTGGCTACGATAGATATATTATGCTAGTTGCGTGGTAAACTCTGCTTGCGCGATGCAGTATTTTGCGTGACGTCACTATGATGTGTAGTTCGTAATGTGGCGATGTTGATGCCGCCACAATACCTTGAGTTCTTGTATTAGTACCTAACTACCTACGAGTTATCTCGAAAACAGAATAACTTTAGTCTATTGCCAGTAGTATAGAAGGAAAAGCTTTTCAGTTCTGCTGTTTTGAAAGGAAATAATCTACTGTAACAAAAATAAAGAACTATGAACTTTCCTGCATGGCAACGAATAAAAAATAGATAGACATTACGTCATACCCACAAGAGAATCGTTTAAAACCAATAGACACAATGAAACCACAAACTGTCAATTCAACTCGATTCACAATAGATTTAGAGTAAACAGGGTGATGTCAAAAACAGAAATATTACGTAGGCATTGTACTGACGAAGATACAGGCTGTTATGGGCGAGTGGACATGTCCAAAACATTATGACAGCCTGGGGGAAACTGATATGCGGATTGTACTCATTGTAGTACCTACATTTGTCACTATTATTGGGTCGTTCACTTTATGACGGGATGGTGCGAAAGATAATACTTATGTTAGGGTCTAAACAGACGGACTGCATTTCAGATGCAAAATCGCAGTTTGGATGTAGTTGACTTAACTGCTTCGGAATCTAGTTATGTCAACTACATCCAAACTGCGATGTTGCTGCTGGCATGCAGTTCAAATGCAGTCCGTCTGGTTAGACCCTTAATAATATGAGACAGAAAAATATTTTCTATTTTAGTGGAAGGCTTTTGTTGTGCTGCCAGAAAATTTGATCACAATACAAAAAAGAGAAAATGTAAAAAAAAAATAGGTGGAACTACTCAGATAGTCTGATAATAAACATAGGCAAATCTACCAACCCGCACTGGCCCAAGTGGTAGATTACGGCCCACTTCCTCTTACTGAGAGGATGTGTGCATTGAGAACACAGATATAAATACACCTAGATAACGCAAGAGCAACTACTTTGCGTGCCAAAAATCGCACAAGCTTACGTACAAAAACCGTAAGCCGCCACTTTCGCGCTCAGTCCTGTGTACTGCTGGCTGGGTGAGCGTGAGCGCTAGCGCTAGGACGAGCGAGATGGGCGAGATTTTCCCATCACTAAATAGTGCTTGTGACATCATAGCAAAAAATGGCACGCTTGGTTTTCATACAGATCGTGATACTTGCGTTATCTAAGTCTATCTATATCTGTGCTTGGGAACTTTATAAGCTGACTATGAATATGATTAACGGATTGCGCTTACTTAAACACACACATCATAATCACTAGTTTGAAATAGTAGTGTAGTAGTGATGAAATAAATTACACAAAGTATCGCCCCTGACTGGGTTCGAACCCAAGACCAGTCGCCGAACACACGTACCAAACAAACAGAAAAGTACTCATCCAAAAAAAAAGTAATTAAAAAACCCGACTGCAACCTTAGACTAAAACTACCTGAAAAGCTAAAAACAAGCCCATTTTAAATTAAATAAAAGTTGGAAGCAGGCGGGACCCATTTGAGTTTGAAACTACAATAATAATGGTATGGGCCCCGCCTGCTTCCAACTTTTATTTAATTTAAAATAAGCTTGTTTTTAGCTTTTCAGTTAGTTTTAGTATAAGGTTGCAGGGTTTTTTATTTTATTTATTAGTTTATGAGTTATGAGTTTACAAATTCGAACGATTTCGCAGACGACTTAGTTTTTGGTACGTGTTTTTCACGATTTGTCACTTTGAATTACTTTTAACGATACATATACGTTGTTTGTATTTTTGTAATCACCTTTTAAAACCCTTTATTATGATACCCCACTCGACAGGTGTTGAAAAAAAAAAATTTTTTTGATGGCTTAATATAGCGCCAAAAATCGGCCACTTTGGTAGTTTTTTGTTTTGATATACCCAGAGTGTCACTCTCACAGTAAATACGAATCTAACGACACCTCTCAAGCTAAAATCCATCGAGCCGTTCAGGCCGCAGGGCGTGCCAAACAATTAAACATACATACATACTCTCGAAAAACATAACCCTCCTTCTGGCGCAGTCGGGTAAAAACAGAAGGGTTAGGTTGGGGTGCACCTATAGTACGCACACATTTTGCTAGTTATGTAAAGTCCCAAGTAATAGAGGGCGAGCTTATTGCGATCAACCGGGTACAAATCCACACTCCGGATTGCTACTAATAAAATCCATACAGTAAAACCCAATAACACTTTGCCCGATGCGGGAATCGAACCCAGCGGGGCAATTGCGTAACACATTATCAATCGGAATCGGTTTCATTTTGACAGTTCAACAACATTCATTGCGTTATTTAGGTACGTGTTGAGCAATTTTTAGAACTTATGAAGCAATGGATTAGCAATTTGCTTCAAAATAATTCAGATTCCGATAGATAGTGTGTTATGCAATTAGGGTGCAGGAGCTCATGATTAGTAGTACTGCTTGCGACCAGTAGACCACGGGATTCAAATGTCTATTTCATAGAACACAAAAATCATGAGGCGTAAAAGTAAGACTATTAAGAAAATAACATTCACTTTTACGTTCATAATAATTATTATCTATTCAAAAACTTGAATCCTGAAAATGAAACCACAGCCCGTTAAAATACCAATAAAAGCGTTCTCGACCAAAGTTCACTCCATTAGCAGTATTTTAAAGCAGTTTTAACCCCAAAGATTTAAATCGTTAGATTTTCCCTTGCCGTACGAAATCACGCGAAAAAGTGTTCATACTGAGTGAACAATGAGCTCACACAACAATATTGACGTTTCCATGAAAATCAAGTCAAGCCTCTGCAACATTGTGTACAGTCACGTCTAAAAGTATGTATACACTTTGCAATTTTCAATTGCGATTTTTTCGTGAAATAACGAATGCAACGTTGAAATACGACACTTAATATAAACCTATGGGTTCGAAAATACTATTTTCGTAATAACATAAAATTTAATTCAAAAATAAAGGAGAAAATCGCCTTTGAATAAAGCCAAGTGTATACATACTTTTAGACGTGACTGTACCACATTAGATTAGAAAGAGGTGTTTTGACGCGGTAGGGCTAATCTACGATTTAAATTCTTGGTTTCAACCTAATTTACTTCTAATCTCTCAAATTACTTCAGACAATGTCTAATGGCATTAACAGTTTAATTGTACTAGTATACATTTGAATGAGAACTCTCACTAACTTGTGTAATTGCGACCGTTATTCTTAGTTACCGCAAGTTGCTTTGTACCACGACCTTATAATGAAATCTGGAGATTCTCTGTGTTTATTTATAGTAATACTTCCACGAGTTTGTGTTACTCGGTGCGAGAACTTGTTAACAATTATAGGCTAACTGTAATGAAATAGTACATTACTGCAGCGGCCATCAAAAGAGGCATTGACGGACGAACGTATAAATGTGGGCCAAGGCGAAGCCGAGGCACACATCAATGCCTAGTTGTGACCAAGGCTTGTATAGTACTTTTCTCAAATAATGCGCGGAAATTAAAACTAAGTAGTACTGTAGAGGCCGGCTGTAAAGCAAGGCCGGCTGGAAAGCCACACCTCTACAAGGCCGCTGGTTATATTTGAAGTAAGTTCCTTTCGAACATTCAAACATATGTCATATAAGAGTCGTAGGTTTGACGTCCAATATTTAAGTAAATAATAATTATTATATACATGATAAAAAGACTCATAAAAATATATCCTAGTAAACTATAAAAGGGATTTTATTGTATAATATACATACGCCCGTGACCCAGGTCTTACAGTACCTAGGCAGAACTTTTTTGTCAATTACAATTACTTTTCAAAATCAAACAACGAACAACGTCCGGTTTCCTGATTCGGAGAACCTGAATGCACGCATTTCAAAATCTTCTCTTTAGCGCACACGTTCTTATGTTTGCGATCGGAAACCCTGACGGAAAATATAAGAACGTGTGCGCTAAAGAGAAGATTTTGTATGAAGTGCGACGTATGTGGCCGGCCTTAAAGTGTTCATTTGTTTTTTTTTTTCAATAAACAGTTCTTGCAAGCCAGTTCGAAATTTGAATAAAGCCTTTGATAATTTACCTCCTTGGTCACCATGTTTCGGAGAAAAAGATCGTTTCATTTTTAAATTACACGACAGATATGAGTATAGTATGTAATTTATTTGGCCGCAA
This sequence comes from Amphipoea lucens, assembly GCA_947508005.1. Lineage (NCBI taxonomy): Eukaryota > Metazoa > Arthropoda > Insecta > Lepidoptera > Noctuidae > Amphipoea > Amphipoea lucens. The sequence goes on from OX382374.1 coordinate 13,571,937, forward strand.
AACACGACAGATATGGATTTTCGTTTAACTTTTGCCAGCCGCTGCTCGCATGTATTTGGCTAGTACAGCAATTTCGATTTATCTCGAAGAAGGTTGTCAAAATAATGCTCAAATTTCCAAGCATGTTTGAGAAAATATATTTTTTCGCACATTAGAAAATTACAAACGAGCATTCTAATACGTTCTTTTTCAGAGCATTATTTCTTTTATCTCATCCTTTTCCGACATGAAATATTTAATTTCATGATAGATGTCTGTTTTAATGAGCAATGACGACACCCTTGGCACGTATTTCATTAGAAATATTTCAATGTGAATGTCATGATTATTAAATATATTTTTTAGTTCAAGGACTGAAATAAAATGGTTTGTAGAAGTGATCGTGTGCTGAAGTGGTCGCTTTTAGCGATAAGACCTCTAATTGTGTCACCGCCGCTTGTAAAATATACAGGGTCCCATTTAAATAGATGGACAAATTTTAACACAGCGCTCAGTACGTCTGACCAAAGATATCCATGCAAAAAAAACACTGATTAAAGTGATTTTATTTTGACCTAAAATAATACATTTCTGGCACATTAGTGTATTGTCGTGATCGCTGATTATTTGTCTTGTAAGTATCTAATGCGTTTTTCTTATATATTTTTTTACCATCATCCTTATTTTGGTGGTCTGAATGATTTCTAAAAGTTTGTCCATCTATTTTAATGGGACCTTATATATATTTATATCGGTAACATTTATGTTGTACAAAATAAAGAGTATTCTATTCTATTATTAATTTGGTCTAGGGCACTGAAACTAAACCTCTCAGAGTTGTAACTAGCTAGATACAACACAGGTCTAAAAAAATCATTTTTTTTTCATGTTACCTTTTTTCGTGTTTGTTGGATTTTGTAATATACACACTATTTAAAAGTCTTACCCAGTAACTGAGTTGTGCAGGTCAGATAGGCAGTCGCTCCATGTAAAATACTGGTATTCAGCTGCATCCAGTTAGACTGTAGGCTGACCCCGACATAGTCGGGAATAGGCTCAGCAGGTGAATGAACACACTATTTAAAAATAAGGAGATTGAAAAGAATACAAGCACAATTCACTTTTTTGTTTTTAATAGCTTATACTGGCAAAAGCCTCTACCAGATCCTTCAAGGAATTCTTTACGCCACCTCGAACCAGCCAATCTTCGCTTACCTTTGTTAATTTTCGCTTAGACTTTTTTACAAGATGTACGTTTTCACAAAAGTCTTATAATATTCTTCTTCATTATTTAAATTTTAATGTGCTAATAATAGGTCCTAAAATTAATAACGTAACAACGAACTTTACACCCTCGTAAAGTTCAGAGGGCTGTAAAAAGTAATATGAAATCTTATTTCGGTGGTAAAACATTATTTTGATTCGGTCCATTTCGTTTACATGAAACCATTTTTATCTGGAATGGATTCCTTGCACAATATTTTATTTTTTTTACGGGCACCCAAATAAATTTTTGTATGTCTACCCCAGGTGGCTGTGGATTTATGGTTTATGGTTTATTTCAGGCCTTTTATAAAGCTATACATATGTAACTAACGTTCGAGAAAACTATTTTCTGTTTCCATGGATTTTCTCACAACTTTGTCACAAGCACCTGCTGCTTAGTGAGTCCTTTGCGTTCTTAGATTAATTAAGTTTCACGTGTACCTAAATAATTTCGTTAAACCCATTTTCGCTGGATATTTGTTCTTCATACCTAGGTACATAGTATGTATGTATGTAAATATATTCTCATATTATATGTTTTATTTTATATGTGAATTGTTTTTGTTGTTATGTATTTTATTTTCTCTTTTACTCTTACACACGCTGACTACATCTCTTAATCTACTTTTTCGCAGGTATGCTGGAAGAGATTTCTTTAAAAGTAAGCATCACCTTTGTACCTATTTTTTTGTTCTTTTTATTTTCGTCTATTTATGTGTGTACATAAATTGTTAAATAAATAAATACATGCCATATTTCATCAAAAATTGCGACTTCCTATAAACACAACAAAAAACTAATTAAAAGCATCTAAGCTTGTTTATTTCACCAAAACAACGACCCTATACCACCGAGTCATTAAAAACATACCTCCACACATAATTTACCGGGACATAACAAATGGGACACACAAAGCTTAGTCACAGCCTAAGAGCGGCCATTACAAATGCAGTGTAATGAAGTGTCACAGTACATTCTTTTGGCAGCTAAACAACGGTGGTGTTACGTAACTAGAGGGATGAATAGGTTTTAGTTCATTCACTGAAACTACTGAAAACATTTTGTAATTTCGGCGCCGGGTGTTTTGTGAGTATGGCGTTAAATTAAGTGGGTGGGTGAAACAATATGTCTGTAATGTTTTAATATTGGGTCAGATGTACTATTTACTATACAGGTGAAATTGAATTCATGGGCATCCTTTTAAGCGGTCATTGTACTCATCATTATGAACAACTTTTACTATGGGACCAAACCCGAAAACGTGAAAAAAAAATCAGCTGTTCCCTACATTTATCACACTATCACACTATCACACTAATATTATAAAGGCGAAAGTTTGTGAGTGTGTGTGTTTATATGTTTGTTACTTCTTCACGCTCAAACGGCTGGACCAATTTTGATAAAATTTTGTATAGAGGTAGCTGGCACCCTGGATTACGATATAGGTTACTTTTTATCCCGATATGTCCACGGGATCGACATTTACGCGGGTGAAACCGCGGAGCGGAGCTAGTGTTCGCATAACTCGTCAAAATGTAGGGAACAGCTGATTTTTTTTTCACGATTTCTTGTTTGGTCCCATAGTAAAAGTTGTTCATAATGATGAGTACAATGACTTGGCTTAGGCCCGTGCCATCAGTTCTATCCGGCTAGGCCGAGAAAAAAAAAATATAAACAAAATAATAATATTAATATTTAATATATAATATTAATATATATATAATATAATATATAATATAATAATATTATAAAGAGGAAAGATTTGTATTTTTGTATGTTTGTATTTTTGTATGTTACGAATAAACGTAAAAACTACTGGACCGATTTCAAAAATTCTTTTACCGTTAGAAAGCTACATTATCACTGAGTAACATAGGCTATATTTATTACTAAAAAAAATTAGGGATCCTTAGAAATTCCTACTAAACCAACGAAAAAAAATGTTCTACAATATTATAGAACAACAAATCAATATCTACAAAAAACTTCGCGATACCATATGTCCAACTATTGTAGTTATGTCACTATAACTACTTTTGTACATTTTAAAAGTTGATAGAAATGCCGATCAAAATCAGACCATGTTATCCAAACCGTTGTATTAATTCTTATCCAAATAAATTATTTTGTATTCAAGACTGTATCAATACCTGTTGATTACTTTTTGAATTATAGAAATCGGACATTCCATTCATAAGATATTACGAAATTAAAAATGTCAGTAGAAAAAAAATACACGCCGACGACGCGCCGCGCCGGTGCGTGTTGCTCCACGCAGCCACAGAATACGACGTAGCGCAGCGATAAAATTCTCGTGTCCACAGTGTTTGTAACAAAACTCCTCTGAAACGGCTTGACCGATTCTTATGAAATTTTGTGTGTATATTCAGTAGGTCCAAAAATAGGACGTAAACTATTTTTTATTTTATTTTATTTTAACTGCTACAATTGTTCGTGTAGGGTAGGGGTAGGGTCGGAGTAGGGTAGGAGTAAGGTCGAGGTAGGGTAGGAGTAGGGAAGGGGTACGGTAGGAGTAGGGTAGGAGTAGGGTTGGGGTAGGGTAAGAGTAGGGTAGGGGTATGGTAGGAGTAGGGTAGGAGTCGGGAAGAGGTAGTGTACAAGTAACGTAGGAGAAGGGTAGGGGTTTCACACTAATATTATAAAGACGAAAGTTTGTGAGTGTGTGTGTGTGTTTATATGTTTGTTACTTCTTCACGCTCAAACGGCTGGACCAATTTTGATGAAATTTGGTATAGAGATAGTTTGAGTCCCGGAAAAGGACATAGAATAGTTTTTATCCCGATATTCCCACGGGATCGACATTTACGCGGGTGAAACCGCGGGGCGCTGCTAGTATTATTATAAGCTAACAGTCTTAAAATCACACTTCACACTATCACACTAATATTATAAAGGCGAAAGTTTGTGAGTGTGTGTGTGTGTGTGTTTATATGTTTGTTACTTCTTCACGCTCAAACGGCTCGACCAATTTTGATGAAATTTGGTATAGAGATAGCTTAAGTCCCGGGAAAGGACATAGGGTACTATTTATCCCGATATTCCCACGGAATCGACATCAACCGCGGGGCGCAGCTAGTAATAACTAAGGGGCGAAAGAATCAAAGGGCAGCAAAAGAAAACCGAGTCAATAGAAGCAGGAAGTGTCGAGGAATTCTCTTAAAATCCTTGACACGAATATTACTATTCCATCAGATAAATTCTGCAGATTGCAGTGACATTTTCCAATTTAAACGAATGTCAGTGGAAGCAATCGATTTCCTAATACTACCCCGCACTTGCAGGTACGGTAAAATATCTTCATGAAATATCGCATTAGAATATTGAGTCGTTGGCGATATGCTAAAATTTCAGGTATGTTGAATAATTTTCGGATAATATTTTAGGCCTCCACCACTTGATCCAGGCTTGCTGAATAATCAGTCTTTCCACTACGACACGAGACATTAACGTGTTACTCGAGCCGTTATGAGAGAAGCCTATCAGTGCACGAGTTAAAACAAATGATTCTGCATAAACTGTAACCGACACATGCTTTAATGATGCCATTAGATACTCTGCTCTGATTAATGAGACAGGATGTTAGCTTGTTGTGTCTGAACACCAAAGACCTGCGACCAAGAGGGTTCAGAACGTTGCGAGTAATACACAATTAAGCCTCATTTACACGGTGCAAGTCACTGGAATGTTTAAGAGCAATAATCGCATGGCACAAAGCACTTTCAATAATTGCCATTCATGAATTTCATGCAAGTAATCAGCCTATAATATTCCCACTGCTGGGACAAAGTAGGCCTCCTCTCTTTGAGAGAGAGTGGGCTATAATCCACCACGCAGGCCCAGTGTGGATTGGTAATGTCACATGTCTTCGAATTTTTGGTTCTAGGACATGCCGGTTTCCTCACGATGTTTTCCTTCACCGGTTTGAGAGCAGTGGTGGTGAAATAATTTGCACTAAGTAAAGCGCCTGCCTGAATTCGAGCCCACGACCTACAACTCGTAAGTCGGGGCTGTTATGGGCCACCACTGCTCTCAAAATCAAAATATACTACATCTTTATCTAGTCGTATCCACGTAGCTAGAAAGCGTCCATGAAATTTCTTAGGTCACAGTCTAACAAATACTTTTGAGAAACGCTCATTTGAAGAACTGCACTCCTTTAACGAAAGATATTGTAGAAAAAGACGTTCAGGAGGGTAGGATGGGAGAACAATACCCTACAACATATTATGTGTATGTGTGTATGTAGCTTCAATTCCCTATCAATACACTTTGTGCTGTCATTTGCAGAAAGTTTCCGCAAAATTATTTCTGGTTGGTCTTTGATACTCGTTGTGCAAGATACGACGGGAAGATAAGAAAACTTTTGATTACAATGGAAGTCTCAGCTTTTATTTCTATCGAAAAGTTGACACAAAGTTGAACGGTTTGATCATTTTGAGAATTAGAATAGGTTTTAGTATAAAGGGTCAAATTGGACTAACTAGCAAAACTCTGCGGACGTGATGGGTATCGGTTTCTAAACACATACATAACATACATACATAATCAGCCTATAATGTTCCCACTGCTGGGACACAGGCCTCCTCTCTGTGAGAGGGAGCGGGCCGTAATCTACCACGCGGGCCCAGTGCGGGTTGGTAGATGTCACATGTCTTCGAATTTTTGGTTCTAGGACATGCCGGTTTCCTCACGATGTTTTCCTTCACCGTTTTGAGAGCAGTGGTGATGAAATAATTTACACAAAGAAAAGCGCCTGTCTGGGTTCGAACCTACGACCTACAACTCGTAAGTCGCGATCGTTACCACTGGGCCACCACTGCTCTCCTCTATCTCTCCTCTATCTAAACACGATAACATAAAAAAAAGACTTGATGTTTTTTTAGGGTTCAAAGACCGCTGGTTGTGTTGTTACTTAAACTTTGGGTTAGGAAAATCTGTTTTCTTTAGTTTTATCGTCTTCCACAATAAAAAGCTGATTTTTTTACTGTGACTACACTAACTGCGGTCGGTGACCTCACAAAAAAAATCGTCGAACTAATTTCTTTTTTAGCCGTCTTCAAAAAAGGAGGTGGTTTTCAATTTCAAATTCAAAATTATTTATTAGGGACAACTAGATCCACTTATACAAAACTTAGAAACTATTGTTAGCACTTATTCCAAAAATTAAATATTTACATAATATAAGCTAAAATATAAACTATAATAATATGTACAATTATATTAAAAAATAAACAATCATTATAGGGCATCAAAGAATTCGTCCGCATCGCTGTCAACAGGAACAGTGCCCAAAAGGCTGGCAGCATTGCCACGTTGTATGGCAATGCTAATTCTTTGGCCAAGAAATAGGCCAGCCCTCTGGTCACGTGAAGAGTCGACTAACCGCTTGGCGATATCCCGAAATACCAAGTGGGCACTCGGACCCCATGGCCCTAGTGTTTCAACCCCAAACGGCTCGAACATATAACTCCCAATCAGGTTGCAATATTTTCGCCGTTTGAGGTTTTCTGCACCTGCAGCAGCCGCCCCAGCACAGCCCACCGTGCTAGGAAGATGGGATGGCGCAAGGGTGTCGACACATGTTGCATCCCACACCAAAGGTCTGCCTAACTTCCAGGGCGTTATTGTCATTCCGTCTGGTCTCTTTCCATCGTCGCGTGCCAGGCCGTTGGGTTCTAAAACAGCTGGCACCCCGGCGGTGACAAGAGCACGACGGATGATGTCATTAATGCTGGCGTGCCGTGCTATCCGGCCTGCGCTCCTACTGCAGGATAGGCCATGGTGTCCAAGGCAGTCGACAGCTTCACCGCACTGACAGCGATGCGGAGCCCCGCAAGGAGCGCCCAAACGCAGGCAGGTAGCGAGCCGAAAGGTAGTGTCACCCAGCATAGTGCCTATGTTGGGTGACGGGAGTGCTTGAAGCCACAGCCCCGACTCCCACTCACCCACAGCCAGCAGGCGGGCACGCTCAGCAGAATTGGTGGACGTATTGATAAGATTATTCCGTACCAACCTGCAGAGTGGCTCATCCCACTGTCTCTGGGAAGATGGGTTTACGGGCCGATCTGTATCCGGGCAAGCCGCTTTCCAGGCGTTCACTGCGTCGGTCAATCACGGCACTTCACAGTCAACCAGGCAGGGAGCTAAAATTTTTCCGGTCAACTTTTCAGTGCTGTGGACAGAAGACAGGAACGCCGGTAAGCTAATACTGGTAATTTTGTGGATGCCGAGGCCACCAAAACGGATGGGTAGTGTGACTTGAAGCCACGCTCTGTCGTCCAAGGCCACATTTAGAATGGATGTTAGTGTGCTGCGAATAATTTGGTCAATTTTTTTCAAGAGGTGGGGCAAACTCAAACTCAAAGCATTTATTTCAATTAAACCAATTACAGGCCCTTTTGAATTGTCAAGGGGTCGGTCAGTCAGAAAGATGAAGCTAGTTGCCCATTCCAAAGAGTAGGTACCTATGGAGAAGAACGGGAAAGAAACTCCATGGACACTCTTTTAAATCAAAATAATATGGTTACAAAGTCTTGGTTACATCATTCATGTTAAAAATTATACATGTGAGAACGATGCAGAACGTTAAAAGCGTCCATAATGAGAAGATGATAAAAAACAATTCAAATATTAAATTAAAATAAGCCGTGGCAGCAAAGAGATGACCAGTCCCTACTGACGGCGCCCGTTCACGAACATGACGCATGTATTAGCACCATTCAGCTCAACCATTTTGAAGGGAGCTAAATGATCCAACACATGCGCCACCATCAGCGAGACATTTGAGTGAGCATGACATACTCTCAGCCGCCAGAGCACATTTAAGTCAATAAAAGACGTGGCTGCTTCCATAAGGGGGAAGAGCGTAGAAAATACATAAAATTTGGGCCAAAACAACAGTATCTAATCAGGGTGAATGCCGAATGTAAATTAATTTTGGAGAGTCTGTCCGAAATCTCATTGAAATTTTTAATTTTTTCATCGATGAAAGGAGTAAAACTGTCTTCTAAAATTGGGGAACCTAGGAGGTGCAGTGAACTTTTGTCTAAAATTTTGATTTGTTAAATATTGCATTAAATTTATCTAAAGTCAATTGTCTGTCGGTAACGTCAGAAAGGTAAAGTTCACATTTTGAAGGGTTAAGGTCCAAGCCAATGGATTGAAATTCCTGTTTGAGGAGTTGTAAATCTTTCAAAACAGTGTCTACATCACCTCCTAGCGTTCCATCGTCTAAATACCAAACGTTAAATTTTGAATTTAGTTTCCGTATAATTGGATGAATAGCCAAACTGAAAATTACTGTTAGTACTTAAAATACAATAACAAAGAACAACACTCATCCATCATAAACATCACAACACAAATCACAAAAAGCCCCGTGCTGAGACACCCCGCCCCAACAAGATAACCAACAGGGAGATACCTCCCTAAAAAATCATCAGACGAACGAAATGCCTCAACACAGGTGCTTGGATGTTTATATATATATATTTTTTTTATCTTGTTGAGATATCGATACTTAACACGATTGCGGAGTTTCGATAGCTACTTTAATTTGAGTCTGTAGTTTAGTTCAATCAGAACGTAAGAATCACGGGCCCGGTCGATGTGGCGACGCTTGAGGTCAACAGTAGACGTATCTATACTATCTATACTTAATATTATAAAGAGGTTAAATTTGTAAGTTTGTAAGTTTGTATGTAGGGGGTAATCTCTGGAACTACCAGTCGGATTTGAAAAATTCTTCTTGCATTTGATAGCCCAATTCTTGAGGAAGGCTATAGGTTATTTAACATCACGCTATGACCCTTAGGAGCCGAGCAAAAAGAAAAAAAGTAAAAAAGAACGTTAAGTGATAGCGCGGGCGGGTGATGCGATACGACGGGGTGGCTCGGGGGAAACAAGAAGTTTCACGCGAACGAAGTCGCGGGCTGAAGCTAGTAACAGCTAAAATGATAATAATGACCGATAATATTCCTACTAGCTGTTGCCCGCGACTACATCTGAAATCCAGGATGAAATATAGCCTTTGTCCTTCTCCAAACATACCAAAGCATTTTCCTGCAAAAGACTGTCAATGTACCAATTCAGGAACCACGCTCCGTAAAACGCTCCTTTGCTGACAACATTCTTCAAATTCGACAAAGGGGAACTCCCTTTTCATATTTTGATGAATAGGGAAATATATAAAATACACATGGATGTAGGTATGGTATGACATTTATACTACTGCGTAGGCAAACTATTATATATTCAATTTCCAATGTATTTCCTTGTATTGCTCACGACTTTACATTGCTATCTATAAACTTGGTTCTTTTTGTATTGTAACTAGGCATAATAGGCATTTTGGTATTAAAATGTTTCTAGAAACGTATAATATGGCTTATACTGCGCTGGCTATTGAAGACTATACCTGAAAAGGCTTGTGTAATTTATGTTTCCGTATAACCATCTACAGGCGCAGAACATGCTAACTTGATATTAATGGTCGCACCGCATATATGTAGTTCAAAATTGCTTATAACTGCATATGACATTCGGATTTTATGCCACTTTTACCAAATATTGCATGGTAACTTCCTAGGTCCAACTATGTTTTTGTAAACAATTCATATATTTGTATGACGATTTTGTGAATTACGAGTTGTGTTTTACTTTAGTTTTGAATAAATAGAATAAAAAACAAATAAAACACAACTTTCCTTCAAAACATAAACAGAAAAGCTGCAAATATCATCACCGTGTCTCTTTAAACATGGATCAAATTCAAACAAAACTTCGTAAAACATTTTTTCAATGAAAGCGTATTCACGTGTATAGTCTGTTTATAAATAGAGTTTGTTTATTCATGAGTCGAGATGGGTTCAAACTGAGAACGCGCGTGAGAAACAAAAGAACACGAGTACAATGCTACGTGTCATATTTTCAGTTTTCAGACGTGCTTCTAGTTGGCAATTATACTCAATGTATGTTCCATATTTTTTTAATTCAAGAGAGCTTTATTTAGTAAGTTTATTTTTTGCAATAAATCAATCAGAACTGCGGGGTAATTGCATAACACACCAACAGTAGGAATGGCTTTCATTTTGACAGTTCAACAACATTCATTGCGTTATTTACGTTGTTTAACAGACAAATTTTTCGAACATATGAAGCAATGGATTAGCAATATCCTTCAAAATGATTCAGATTGTGATTAATAGTGTGTTACGCAATTTGGGTTCTGGTGCCCTGAGACATTGAAGTGGGGTCGCAGCAGACCACGTAGGAAATAACAGGACGAGCTGGATGGCTTCCGTAAAAACTGGAAGCAGGACGCGTGGGCTCACGAAACATGGAAGGAGTGGAGGGAGGCCTTTGGGATGGCGTATGTAAAGCTATCGTAACTAGTGTTGTGAAAGACAGAGTTCGCTAAATTCCCTTGGACCTTTGGACCAGACCATAATAGGTCTATGAAACAGAGAAGTGATTAGAAAATTATACGGGGTTTGGCATTATACGATTTATTACGGTCTGACCCCCTAACCCCCCCCCTCCACCCCACCCCCTTCTTGATCCTCTGCTAGTTCGTCTTCTGTTTTAATATCTGGCTTATCAATATACAGTATCACAAAACACACCAAATTATTTTAATAAATAACGTTTCAGTGACGTCATTTGACGGTAAAATGCGGACGCTATGTGGCGGCCACCGCAGTCTTAGAAAATCCTTGCTTGAGGGGCCGTCTTGAATTATGGTTATCGTGGCACGTATTTCTATACACTCTCTTAGAACGTGTCTCCACACGGCGGCGATATCATCGCGGCGAAAATTTTATGGCACGGCGAGACTATCGCCGCGATTCTCTCGCTTGTGGAGACGGCCCCTTACTTGGTTATCAAACGACAATCTGTCTGAAAATATCAATGCAACTGTAGCATACAGCGTTGCCTTGGTTACCGACAAACTGCGGTTGGCTGATTGTACTTCCTGAAGCCCGCATTCCTCGAGTCTGTACAATTCTCACCTTTGGGTCTCATCTCTCAACGATTGAAACACGTATTTGATGATGTATTATTCCAAGTGATTTATTACGTGGGTGTAAATCAACTAACATTTTACAAACACTATCCCATCTGTATTAAATCATCACTAATGTGTGAAAGAGATAGAACACAAATAAACAAATGCGAGAAATCAAACGAACTAGTTTTAAAACCGGATTTAAGAATTTCAACAGGAATCTTATTTTATTTACAATCCTGGTAAGATATTTAATTGGGTTTATGGAGTGGGGTAATTGCGTAAAACACTAACGATTGCAATGCTTTTCATTTTGACAGTTCGATAACATTCATTACGTTATTTACGTTGTCGAGCAGACGAATTTTACAAACATATAAAGCAATGGATTAGGAATTTATTTCAAAATCTTTGGTATTGTGAAAGAAAGTGTGTTACGCGATTCCGGTACTGGAATCAAAATCAGTCATTAATGTCATTATACATATTTAAATTAGGCTGAGAATCGGCACTTTTCGAAGTCAAAATTATATAAGACAGTCTCCCAAAACGCCCGCCTTTCACATTTACTTCACATTCTATCATTATCAAGGTTGGCTTTCAATCGCGAACCTGTCGTATGTCAACTCTCACTGTATTAAAAACTTGATCATAAATTAGGTGTTAAGCCAACAAAGTCTTCTTAGAATGCACCATCAAAAAGAAAAGTCTGAAAATAAAGCTTTCTCTTTTTACCACTGCCACTTCTGGATGCCCCAATTTTAAATGGAGAGGGAGCGACATATACTTTTAGGCATTATAAAACTTGTGTTTTTTGCGTTTAGGTCCAGTAAGCACCTTAAAACTAAATTTCAACCCTGCTCTGCAATTTTCTGCAAATAAATTGTACAATTTAAATCTATTTCCATGAAACTTCATGTGTGTTTATTAAATTCGTAAACCTTGTTAGTAAGGGGCGAGGAAGGAGATGTAACTAGGAATTTAAGGTAATAGGATTTTGAGGAATTCAGTTAACATGACTTGCGGAATTAGATCTATTATCCGAAATAAATTGTGGTATGTCAGTCGAATGGAACTTCGGGCTTGATGAGATGGAATTATTCTTATCGAATAAAGAGATACGATTTTTGTTTTCTGTCTCTGACGTAGATCAGGAAAGATTTGGTTCATAAACATCGTGATAGGTAGTAGGTATCACGATGTGTAACAATCTATAGTCTCACTAGATAGATTTAAAAAAAAAATTTTGCTGAATGGGCCCGCTCTTGACCTCGATCACGCCTGATGGAAAGCGATGGATGAGGCCTATGATGGAAGGAGCGTGCCCAGAATATGCTTAAGGCACTGGAACTCCCACGCATCGAAGAAACACAGTAGGCTGCTTGACACCAGACTCCGGTGGGAGGGTGGTCGCAAACCAGGCGGGCGTTAGCCCTATAGAGGTATGAGGAACAGGGTGTAAAGTTCACTCATACTCTATAGAAAAGGGAGGATCCTCCGACCAGACGGGTGTTGTGTCTGGCGGGCAACTGCCCAATGGTTCATGTCGGGCTATTGTATATATGCTAGTCGCAAGGTAAACTCTGCTTGCGAGATGCAGGATTTGCATGACGTCAGTATGACGCGTTGTTCGCATGTGGCGTTGTAGATACCGCTACAGCCCTACCACCGCAAGGGAAGAATTGGCCAGTCAAATAAGGTGTTCGGTGTGACTGTCCAGGATGCGCCGAGCGCACGGTTGAGTAACTGGCGGAACAAACTGTGCTACACGGAGAGGCTTCTTCATGCATCCAATATTATAGATTTAAAAAAAACAAATTAAATAGTACTCATAGGCTGGCTGTGGATTTTGCCGATAAGCTGACTAGCTACATATAGTGACTAAACTATTGGATATATTGGATTGAACTTTTTGGCAACGTCATAAAATAATATACGAGTTATTTTTTATAATAGTCGTGTCCACCTTGTATAAAAAAATAGTTTTAATTTAAATACATTGTAGTAAGAGAAAAAACACTTCCGGGATATAAGAAATTAAAGTATCCAAGTAAAAAGATGAACAAAAAAGGTTGCTTGCACACTATTTCATTTTTAATTAATAAAGCTACTCTAGTTTTCTTAACTGGCAACGCAAAACAAACAAGTTTAAAGTTGCTCATTTTCTAGACATTTTTTAAACCGTGTAAATTATTTTTTTTATTATATGGAGAAGACAGGAGCTTTGAGGGTATTGTTACTTACATTTTTATGTCTCAAACCATGCTCCACCTCGTATCCTGCCCTCTGTATCCCAATACATGCAGTCAAAGTGACCTCTGCGCTGCCACTGACAACGCCTTGGAAGTAGCAAAGTTTTGAACCAATAAGATATATAAAGGTCATAGCACAAGTATCAACTCGGAAAGGGATCGTCTCCGTATCGCCTTTCACCTCACCGTCAATCAGGCGTCAACCTAACGTAAGCACGTAACCAAACCGGATAAGAAGCGCCGATACGTCAACTCGGCTACGGCTAGGCGACGCCGCGCTTACGGCTCGCCGACCGCTGGTTGATGGTGCTGCAAGCAGGGCGCGGGAAGGGTGAGAGGGGCAAGGGTGAACGAAGAGACGTAAGCTCGGGTACGGAGAGACGTGAGCGCGGGGACGACGAGCCGTAAGCGTAGGAACTGCAATTTAACCACGCACTGCACCGCACCGCGGTTCGTGAGCTTGTCCCGAGGCGAGGCGATAACGTTACGATTCCGATTAGTGTGCGTTGTAGTAGGGAGTTTCATACAAAGAATACTAAATAACTCATTGATACGGTGACGATCCCTTTCCGAGTTGATATGTGTGCTATGACTTAATTCAGTAGTGCTAGCGACACGAAGAAGAAGATAATCCTGTTCATTTTATCGGAAAGGATGTTTCAAAATCCATCTTCCGATAACCTGATGCAAACATATACCTGCATAGGGCGAGGTTCACAGATTGCACTTGCCAAGTAAAGTTAGCGTTTCATATGAATATGAGCCTTATTTCTAATCAAATAATGTTCATATTCCTACGTCCATAGCGAAGTGAGCAAGTGTTTCATACGAATATTTATACAACAACATAATATTTAGTTATGAACCTTAAAAAATTAAAAATAAGGTTCAGAATATAAAACGCTAACTTTACTTAGCAAAGTCAAAGCGCGGTCGGTGAATCTCGCCCTGAGACCGCATGAAATATTCACGATGCATGTAAAGTAAAATAGTAATATTTAGTACTGAAATTCGAAGAAAACTTCAAGGATTACTTACTAGAGTTCGGATTAGGTACTGTAAACATTTTAATTCCAAAGAGTTCCTTTGATATATCAAAGGAACTCTTTGGAATTAAAATGTTTGATGTGAGATTTTCTCTTGGCAACTAGGTATAGTTGCCAAGAGAAAATCTCGAATGTCATTGAGATTTACGCATGCGATAACATAAAGAAAATCTGTTGATATTAATCTGGTCAGCAGATTTTTATGATTTATGCTTCCAATTTTCAAAGTTTTGGGTTTTTTCATTACCCTATTACTTTATTCATCCGTTGCTAAAATATACAAAGAAATCTCTGCGTGTGTACCTTTGTTCAGTGGACGAATGAATTGCTCTTTGACATGATATTCAACCAAACGGCGAATTCTCGTATGTACTTAAAAAACGTTCAAATTCAACTCGCAAACTCATCTCAGCTACAATCAATGTCAAAAACTTGTATTTTTACTCGTCTGGTTTTTAAAATTCTCATTATGAGATTATGGGCGGATTTCACCAATGAAACTATACGCGGTCAGCACATTATAAACTGCGTTTAAGAGCTGTCATGTCACGTGTTTATATTCCACAACAATGATGACACTGACTGCTCTTGAACTCTTGAACTCGGTTTAGATGTGCTGATCGCGTTCAATTTTATTGGTGGAATTGGCACTTAATGTTGACATAGTCTAGAGCTACTTTGATTGGTTGGAAATCATCAAAAATGCGTTCGATCATCAAACATCCAAGTCCAACCTTATTCCTGTCTAAACGTCAAAAAAAAATTTATGGCAAATCAGATGTTATTATAATTATTATTTAACTTTAAGCAACGTTTTTAAATAAGTTGGTTAATATTTATGATTTTAGATTTAAAAGTAGTCACTTATATGTCTAATTTATGTATAAGGAAGGAAGTTCAAAAGGACAAGCATTAGGTATCAATTTTTAATATTAGTTTTATGTCATCGTCTATTGTCTACAATAATACGATTATTTAATTTAATGTACCATAAAATATTGCTTTCCACATTAATAATAATTGTAACAACGAGAACGAGGAAAATAAATTTATTGTTGTTTTGTTACGCTTTAGTAATATACATAAACTAGCTTCTGCCCGCGACTTCGTCCGCGTGAAATACGTACTGTCCTCTAAAAATTTAGAAAATATATGTAGGTATGATCTTTATCATTTATTTAGATAAATAAGTATTCGGGCCAATTTTTAAGTTTATAGATCAAAGGAATCAGATTTTTCAAATAAACTGCATTCCCGCTTTTCACCCCCACAGGTATGGAATTTTGAAAAATCGTTCGTGATGTGTTCATAACGTGACTCAAAGATTATTTATACCAATTTTCGAGTTAATCAAACCACGCAGTAAAATCCTCCCCTGTAAAATTAATTACCCCTTTTCACCCGGTTAAGGGTAGATTTTCGAAAAACCCTGATACACGTTATTCTTTATTTTTGCTCTTAAGTATAAATTCAGAATTTCGAGTTAATCGGACCGCGCGTTAAAATTCTTCCATAGAAATTCTGACGCCCCCAATCCCCCGTTAGGGGGTAGTTTTTTTTTTTGTCTAGCCTGCCCTGTCCCACTCCTGGGCAAAGGCCTCCTTCCACTCCTTCCATTTTTCGCGTGCCCGCGCGTCCTCCCTCCAATTTTAACGGAACCTATCCAGCTAGTCCCGCCATCTCATACGTGGCTTGCCGCGACCCCGCCTCACTGTCTCAGGGCACCAATACTGCACTATTTGGGCCCACAGTTAGTCCGGCATGCGGCAGACATGTCCTGTCCAGTCCCATTTAAGTTGAACAGCCTTTTCAGCCACGTCAACTATCTTCGTTTTGGAGCGCAGTATTGTGTTTCGAACACGATCCGTTAATTTAACGCCTAGTATACTGCGCTCCATTGCTCGTTGGCAGACCTTGAGTTTGGACTTCTGGATGTTAGTCAAAGACCAAGTTTGTGCACCATAGGTTAAGACGGGAAGAATACACATGTCCATGAGCCTGCGTTTCAGTGCCATAGGCAACTCACCCTTAAATAGTTCCTTCAAGGACCAGTAGCTCTTCCAGGCGTTTTCCGTTCGTCTTGAGATTTCTTTATCTTGCCTCGCCTGGAAAGAGACTACTTGACCCAAGCAAAGGTATTCCTGGACATGTTGTATTATCTTCCCGTCTACTTTTATGCTTCTAGGTGTTTCATTGCACATGACTTTGGTCTTAGACATATTCATCTTCAGTCCAACCTCAAGGCTTGCATTGCTAAGTTCTTGGAGCATCTGTTCAAGTTCAGTGGATGAGGGGTAGTTTAGAAAAACAAAAATGCCAAATTTCATAATTTACTTATATAAGTATTCGTGCCATAAGATTTTTCATATACACTGTATCCCCCATAGGGGTAGAATTTCGAAAAATTGTTTGGGGTGTGTTCATTACTTGACTTAAAGATTATTTATACGAATTGTTGAGTTAATCAAGCCACGCATAAAATCTTCCCCTGTATAATTAACTACCACTTTTCACCCCATTAGGGGTAGATTTTCGGAAAACCCTGATAAACGTTATTCTATATTTTTGGTCTTAAGTATAAATACCGAGTTTCGAGGTAATCGGACCACGCGTTAAAATTCTTCTATACAAATTTAGACACCCCCCACCCCAATCCTCCTTTAGGGGTTAGTTTATAGAAACAAAAAATGCCAAAGTTCATAATTTATTTAGATAAATATTCGTGCCAAGTTTCAAGTTTATTAACCAAATTAATAAGATTTTTCATATAAACTGTATTCCCGCTTTTCACCCCTACATGGGTGGAATTATGAAAAATCGTTTAAGATGTGTTCATAACTTGACACAAAGATTATTCATGCCATTTTTCCAGCTAATCATGCCACACAGTAAAATATGACCTTGCAAAATTAACTACCCCTTTTCACACAGTTAGGGGTAGATTTTCGAAAAACCCTGATACACGTTATTCTTTATTTTTAGTCCTTAGTATAAATACTGAGTTTCAAGTTAATCGGACAGTGCGATAAAATTCTTCCATACAAATGTTGACACCCCCCAATACCTCTTTAGGGGGTAGTTTAGAAAAACGAAAAATGCCAAACTTCATAATTTACTTAGATAAGTATTCGTTCCAAGTTTCAAGGTTATAAACTCAAGGAATAAGATTTTTCATACAAACAAAATCCCCCCTTTTCACCCCTTTTAAGGTTGAATTTCCAAAAACCCTTTCTTATTGGATACCTACTCTTTACAAAGAACACACCCTCCAAAATTTAAGTTCCTAGGACCAGCGGTTTAGGCTGTGCGTTGATATCTCAGTCAGGTCGTTCATCCCCCGTTAGGGGTGAAATTATCAAAAACGCTGAAACACGTATAAATTAATTTTCAATCGTCAGCCTAAACACAAAATTTGAAGATCCTAACTTTTAAACTGACGGACTTTCATACACAACTTCATCCCCCTTTTTAACTCTTTGGGGGTGGAATTATCAAAAACGCTGATACACGTATAAATTAATTTTTAATTGTCAGCCTAAACACAAAACTTGAAGATCCTAACTTTAAAACTGACGGACTTTCATACAAACTTTCATCCCCTATGTAACTCCCTTAGGGGTTGAATTTCAAAAAATCCTTTCTTATTCCTGGTCTACATCATAAAAGAAACCATCGTGTAAAATTTCAGCTTTCTAGGTCTAAGGGTTTGGGCTGGGCGTTGATGAGTCAGTCAGTCAGTCAGGCCTTTTGTTTTTATTTATATAGATAACTATATGATTTTGGAAATATAACTAATAGGGGTCATAGGACCTATAATAGAGGAACCTACAAATTTGTGTTTCTTGATTTTAAATAAATTTAAACGGTGTTATTCAGTGCAGGCATAATTTATTAAAATTAACGATAAGTAATTATAATTATTATTTACATTGATTCTGACACTATCACTAAATGCATTTACCGAATTTTAAACATCGTTCCATTTCGTCAATCGTTTGAAGATTTTATTTTATATATTAATTATTCGTACAGACGCCAGCACATCAAGCTACTACAATCTGTCAAATTTCTTTAATAGATTTTTAAAGTTGACGACGAAGAAGACCCCCAAACTAGGCAGTGCCTGTAACTTGTTTTAAATACGTTTAAAACAAAATGCTTGCAAAATATGTTAAATGCATTTAGTGATTTGTGGTGCAAATGGGCCTTAGTCTTCTTCAATTTTACTACTTCTACTAAATATACAATGTAGACGACAATAAATACATCCTAACATCATTAAATAAAGTTAATTAAAGTCCGACTATGGATTTGCAAACAGCCGAATTTTCGTTTGCATACTGGAGGTCTTTAGATATACGAAGTTAAAATTTATCGTCGCCTACACAGTATAATATAATGAATTACCTAAGTACCTAACATTAAAATATTTACAAATGTCAATAAGAGTCGACACAATAATGTATTTTTGCATTGACAATTTCCCGGTAAATAAAGCAGTAATTGCCGTTTTTGTAAAGTTGGTGCAATAAATAAATTTAGTATCTACCCAAAGTATTACTCACAAAAGTGGACTTTGAATTCAGTGGTAATCTGGGGCTACCTACTCATGAACACAAACGACTATTGCTATGGGAAACAGGGCATCTGTTTTACATTACAATGAAATAGATATATGTACTTGCAAATCAAAGTCAATGAAATAGATCAGATGCTCTTTCTCATACTTCCTTAAAGTTGATCTCATAGTAAATGGTTGATATCCATAAGGATTTTTCTAGAGTATTCTTCCAGGGGTGAAAGTAACCCCCTAAAATATTGCCATAAATGGAAAGTCAGTCCGTAGAACACCATTGTTAATTATGGCGATTTAAATGAGTGTCTCTTGGTCTTGGCGTTTACATAACATGAATCTGTATGTTCTGATGAAATTGGTATTAAGTAGTGGCTTTCGGGGTCCATCTGTATCACATTTGTAGGCAGGCCATCTAGGCTTTGTCTGGTCGGCGGAAGGTCATAAAGATCATCGATATCATCATCAGTTTCTGCGCCAGAATGTCTAACTCTTTGTGGACTAGCGACGGTATCGTAAAAGGACTGATCCAAATGGTCAGGTTCGGGGCCAGAGTGCCTATATTTCATGGGATTTGGAACAGTATCATATAGAGCCTGGTCAGGGTCAGGACCAGAATGCCTGAATCTGATTGGACTAGGAACTGTATCATATTCGGTCTCTGAATCGCTGTCATCTTCGTTTTTGTCACTTTCTACTTTATCTACTTCAATTCGTACGTCTTTGATTTCACCAGGTTTGGGTTCACTTACGGGTTCGTTTGTTGTTTCGTTCTTAGTTTCTTGTTTGGTTTCTTTTATCTTTTTATCTTTGATTTTAGTTTCGTTTTGTGTTTCTGTTTTAATTTTCTTTTGTGTTTCTGTTTTAATTTCCTTTTGAGTTTCCGTTTTGATTTCAGGTTTTTTCAGTTTGAACAGTTGTGACTCAACCTTAAATTCTGCCTTTTCTTCGTTTTTATCCTCTTTTTCAGATTCTTTTACATCCTCACTCTTCATTCCAATATTATCGTCCCTTTTTTCAAACTTTAAGAGGTCGTTCAGATCCCTGAAACTTGCGGAATCACTTTTCTGCACCTTTCTTAATACTTCTTTACATATTGCGTCCATTTGTCCTTTATGCATTACCGGTACTATCGCTTTTAGAGGTTTCTTGGCAAAAATGATTTTGGATTCTTCAAGGCGGGTTGGTGTTGCTGGGTCGCTAACTCTGGGCTCGCTTATTTGTATGATGCCGCTGTTCACAGTTAATGTGCTTCCATTGTTTTTGTTTTGTTCTTCGTAATTGGCACTGTACAATGGTGTAACTCCTGTTGACTCTTGCCTGACATACTGTTTATTGGTAGCATTTAATCCAAAAATAGATTTCTTCTCCAAAGCTAAGTATAACGCTACTGCTAGAATAACTATGGCTATCAGCATGAACAACATTGAGAATCCAATAAGATAAATGGAGAACGTCGGTAATGACACGTAGCCCGTCCTATTACCATCGTTCATGTCTCGTTTGACACGAGATAAATCTGAAATTAAATAGAGATTGTTAATTAATCTAATAATTAATTACTGGTGTGTTTTTTTTTTA
This sequence comes from Amphipoea lucens, assembly GCA_947508005.1. Classification (NCBI taxonomy): domain Eukaryota; kingdom Metazoa; phylum Arthropoda; class Insecta; order Lepidoptera; family Noctuidae; genus Amphipoea; species Amphipoea lucens. Next base: position 13,592,661 of record OX382374.1, read on the forward strand.
ATTATTTCAATGGTTTTTTCCATTCCTTTATTGTTAGTATAATTTATTTATTGTGACGTTGATGATATAGCGAAAAAGAGACTGCTTGTGTTATTATAACACTTTATCCAAAGAATAATAAACTGAAATTAATACAGGTTTTTTTCTCCTTTGGGTTATTAAATTAATTTGATTGAAGGCATTACGGCTATGGGCATTGGAATTCCTCATGAAACTAGACATAACCCATAATCGAATTGATTGATTCTGTTAAAAAAATCTTTACTAAAGGGGTTAGAAGATTTTTGTATGGAGGGTGGCCCTAAGGTCGGCCGCCATTTTGATTTTTTTTCAGAACCGCGGCGCACAACAAAAGTTATATATTTAGATAGAGGACACTTATACAAACAAAAATGTAATATAACATAATATCCTAAAGCGTCAGGTTTCGGAGTTATTCACCAAAATATAAGTCAAAAACAACAAGGATTTTTTGTTTTTTTTCCCTCTAGGTAAGCATATTGAACTATTTAGGTAATAGAAACGTTATGAAACCTTTATGGAGAAGAAACAAATGAAGAATAGACATTTTTTTAAGTAAATAATTAAACACGGCAATTTATAGTTCGTTTTTTAATCCCAGAGACTAATCTGACATTTAAGTCTTTTCTATTTTCGTTTTTTTTTAGTATAGAAGTTTGACATTACACTTGTCAGATTAGTCTCTAGGATTAAAAAAACGAACTGTAAATTGCGGTGTTTGATTATTTATTTAAAAAATGTCTATTCTTCTTTTGTTTCTTCTCCATAAAGGTTTCATAACGTTTCTATTACCTAAATAGTTCAATATGCTCACCTAGAGGGAAAAAAAACAAAAAAATCCTTGTTGTTTTCGACTTATATTTTGGTGAATAACTCCGAAACCTGACGCTTTAGGATATTATGTTATATTACATTTTTGTTTGTATAAGTGTCCTCTATCTGAATATATAACTTTTGTTGTGCACCGCGATTCTGAAAAAAAATCAAAATGGCGGCTGATTTTAGGGCCAAAACCTTCAAACCCCTTTATAATTAAACTATCGTTCTATAGTAACATTGTCTATGGTTAGAACCAAACATGTAAAAGGCTCGGGTAAACTTCAGAGAGCGCATTGAGAAACACTACATCAACATAAGTATGTATCAATAAAAAAATTAAAGTACTTACTTTTTAGATCTTCTTCGGTTAAATCAGGAGAAACAAAAGTAAAAGCCTTACAACTCGCACTAGTAACAACACTTAATATAATTAATAAAAAATAAAACTCCATTTTGCTGAATAACGTGTAAATCCGAGCATATTAGCTAAATACTGAGCTTCAATATTCCTGCAGTGACACCATTAAGGAAAAACTATTTGGTGACAATAATAACTCCGTAATAAAGGAAACTTAATACATTAATTGTTCAGTGGTAATACGGTTGAAAATGCTTTGTTTTAGTAATTAAATGTATCATTACATAGTTTACCAGTGAGTGTGACAGTCACATAGTTTATTAAAGTATTTGAGTTGATAATAATGCTTGTTTAGTGTTATTTGATTTGCTACTAAATTGAAATTGTTTGAAGGATGGTCCGACCGGTATTCATAATTATAATTAATGTTTTAGTTTTTCGTTCTTTATTTTGTGTATTAATTATGTTCATTCTCGCATAGTTTTGTGGAATATAAATTTGTCTCTAGGTATCATGATCTGGCAGATAAAAGTAGTAAAAGTGAAAGCATTCGGTTCAATCACATACCTACATTTCGTTAGTATTCGACATTTTTTTAATAACAATCTGTGAGGAAAAATAATAACTATTTAAAACTTTCAAAACTAAATAGGTAAATACTCAAACAATCTTTATACTTACTTAAGTCAATATGTGAGAGGCTCGTGTCTAAATAATAACAGCCTTACGGGTTTAGCTAAGTTTGCAGCGGTCAGTTCGCGGATGGGTGACCGTCCATCACATATCAAGACCCCTCTTTGCCTTGGAATGGACATTAAACCGTTGCATTGGTTCCGGCTTTTATGCATAGTTCTTTGACAGTAGTTTAAGCTCATATGTTGAAAAAAATGTGGTTTTTCTATTTCGTGTAACATTTTAAGCATTGGAATAGGGATTTAACATTTTGGTATATGTTTTTTGACTTTTTGTTCTAGTATCATGTAAAAGGAATACACAATTTATCGAATTTTTCTTGATACCAAAAAATTGCAGTTACATATATCTATTTTTTTTTTACTTTTTTCGACAACACGGCATAACACTTAAGAGTTATTCAATGGAATTTACTTTAAAACATAAAAAATTATCATATCAAAGTAGTTTTACCTATATTAAATTCGTTAATTTTGTTAAGAAAGCAGTAAATTCGTAGTAAATTTGGCACATACGTCGTTTTATTCCGAGCACACGCACATTATAGCCATCACTCTTCTTTTGCGTTTCAAAAGTAATGGCATCACTTTTGCTCGCTTAGTAGGTTTTCGAGGATTTTAAATTTTCGAGATAGCGCCTTTTAACGGGTAACGGGTCGTGAATCTTTGACAGTCGTTACGGGTCGTCAGAAGCCCAAAATTCTGACAACCGGCCTTACCACGGGAAATCGTCTTACTCAGTAACTGGATCATGGAGGTAGCTGACCCAGACATAGTTGGGAAGCTAAGTAGATTGAACTTACGAGTAATCAATAACTAGAAGATTATATCCAAGATAAGAACGCTTGGAAACATGCTAGTCCTGCTCCATAGGACAATCTAGAGTCTAGACAAAATCAAACTGGTTGCTAATTTAATTGTAAAATTTTATTCTTTTTTTAACATTGATTTACATTCATTACTCACGCCCTGACTTATTACCTGTTAATTTTTTTTTAAAATTAAAATCGTTTCCTTTTACCATGATTGTAAATTTGTGAGCACTATGTATCTATCAGATAATTAATTTATATGTCATGATTTCGTTTTTAATTCTTTTACCTATTGTGGTATAGTAATTTTATTTTAGGTGCATCGTCCTCACATAATATGTGAGATGTACCTATGCCAAATATTGTAAAACATTTTAAAAGAGTAACGGTGGAGTTTCTTGCCCATTCTTCTCCATATGAAAACTACCATTTGGAAGGGGCGACTAGAATCAATTCTATTTTAATGTAATGTGTGCAAAAGTGCCTTTTATGTGCCTATTTGAAATAAATGCTTTGACTTTGACAATAATATGTAGGTATAATTATCGCTGATAACTAGGTGTGAATTTCAATCATATTAAGGGAGATCCATGATGAATCACTTGCCCTCATATTCACACAGGGAATAGTTAATAGGGTAATTTCCTTCGTACCTAATTATTAGTTTCCAGTGCTATCAAACTTGTGGAATGTGATATCGTTGACGGCTGTATTAAATTATTATGGGATGTTATAATTAGAACTGTAGCTTGTTGGTGTTTATCTTCAGAAAGGTCAGCGGGGCAGTTGCGTCTGCGGTCTGACAGTAGCAATGGCTCTCAATTCGACAGTTTAACTATGTACATTAATTGCGTTATTTACGTTTTCTAGTAAAAACAAATTGTTTGAACATATGTTTCGTAACATAACATACGCCCTCTTTTATGTTCATTCGTTTCAAAATGACAGAAATGCAGAAGTTGGTTAATGGTTACAGAATCTGAAGGCCAATTCTCGTAATTTAAAACGTTCAAAATCTAGTCGCAGTCACATCTCGGCGACAAACAAACGTCAAAAACTTGTCAAAATGTAGGGAAATGAGAGGCATTTTTGACAGATTGAGACTGAGATCAGACTGTGAACGATCTTAAAATTACCCATCAGTTTGAAAACATTTTTTTTTTCGTAAGTTTCCACAAAAGTTACTCCTTTCTCATCATCAGTAAGGACAGCTACTATTGATATTGTTTTCGGACAAGCTTGAATTTCAGCTGCAATAACATCCTTTAAATTGTTACATTCTCATTTCCTGAAACTTTTCTGTTTTTTTTTTAATTGGCCTGAGCCAAAAATATCACACTGATTAGTGATGAGTGGTGATGATTGTATATTAATATTATGAAGGCGAAAGTTTGTGAGTGTGTGTGTTTATGTTTGTTACTTCTTCACGCTCAAACGGCCGGACCAATGCTGACACCCTGGATTATATAGGCTACTTTTTATCCCGATATTCCCACGTGAAACCGCGGGGCGCAGATAGTGTTAAAAAAATACCGGTTCCTTAGCGCAGCTAAAAAAACCGGCCAAGTGCGAGTTAGACTCGCACACCCAGGGTTCCGTACAAACCTGTTTAAAATATTTTTATTATATGATGTAAGTAACTAAAACTTTACGGTTTTCGCTAATTTTCCTTTATCTGTGCTATAAGACGTTGCTTCGTACCAAATTTCAAAATTCTGAGTTCACGGCAAGTACCCTGTAGGTTTTGATTCCCTTGCGAGTGTCGAAAATTTGCGGAAATTTGCGGCATAAACGGCTGTATCTTTTGATTGCGTTGCCTTAGAAGTTTGATTTTTTCACAGCTCCAAGGGACAGTAGACTTGAGTATTTGATATAAATTCCAGCTTGATATCTCCACGCGTTCCTGAGAAAAAGGGGCTTGACAGACAGACAAACGGACAGACAACAAAGTGATCCTATAAGGGTTCCGTTTTTTCCTTTCGAGGTATGGAACCCTAAAAATTGCGTAATTAAAATGAAGCGGTTTTTAAGGGCAACTTGTTAAAACTTCTCTGTATGGCTAACAAAGTTTTTTTTTAATGAAAAACTTTCCTAATTTTGATGTTGAACTACAAGTGCCGAAGTTTTTAATTTGGAAGTAAAACCGCTTTAGTACACACCTATTGAAAACCATCGCTCCGTCAAGTTTACAAAGGCGAAGAATTGGTGCTGAAGTTTTGAAAAATAATTATTTATTTATATTATACTTTACTGTACACCACAAAAATACATAACAAAAAAAAATTATCGAACACTGAAAATATACAATGGGCGGCCTTATTGCTTTCGGCGATCTCTTCCAGGCACCCTTGGAATGGACAGTGATTTGCCTGGACATAAAATGGGGTTGAAGTCGCGTTGGTTGTGTTATTTGTGAGTTACTAAAATAAACTAGGTCATCTGCATCTGCATACTCATAAGCGGGGCTTGGAACCATTTCCAAAAGTGCAGGTTCTGTATCGGTACCTAACGGTTGTTGCCATTTCGGTACCTGGGTACCGAAACCAGACGGGTACCGGTAGGTACTCCACCTAACAAGTACCGTTATCGAATTCAGGTACCCGACGCGTACCGCAGACCTCATATTGTACGAGGAACCTTGAAGTTATTTTTCTAATGCCTAATAACTATATTTTTACTTAATTACTATATCTGTTTTCACACTCTAACTTACGGAAAAAATTGTTCGGTTCCGGTACAGTACCGATACTGATTACTAATACCAACAGTACAGGTACTACGGCTGGTACAGGTACCGATAGTACAGGACTACTTTGGTACCGGTATCATATCAAGGCTGTACCGGTTCCCAAAAATATCGGTATTTTAAGCCCTGCTCATAAGTCTCAAATTACTATTCTTCTCCCGTACCGACACGAACCGACCCGACCCGTGCGAGTTAACTAGGCACCTGGCGCTGTGTCGTCACATCGCAAACATGCTATCGCTGCTGAATTCACAAGGTGAATGCGGGATACCATGCGGGTAAGCGGAAGACGGGCATTCCAGAGAGGTATCTAAGGTCTATTAAAATCCATGTTTCCAACTGATGTTAATTACGTTTAACCCTTCGTATGCTTAAACGTGGATCCACGCGAGACACAATGGCTTTTTAATTGTGTCTGTAATTACGGCATTCAACCGGTCAAGCAAACACCAACTTTATTTCAGTGAAAATTACGATGATTACACTATTGAAAAAGCCATAAAAAAGTTTGAAGTCGTATTGGGTAAGCATCAAGGTTATTTTTCCAATAACACATATTTGTTTACATATTTGGAAACTAAATCGTGAACGCTGATTACTCAAGTCGCATGGGTTGTGCATAAAGCCGAATCTATATTATTATGAAACTAGTTGCGCAAATTTAGTTATTCACTGACTAGCTGCGCCCCGCGGTTTCACCCACACACGCCTCAATCCCGTGGGAATATCGGGATAAAAAGTATCCTATGTCCTTTCCCGGGATTTAAACTATCTCTGTACCAAATTTCATCTAAAGCGGTTCAGCGGTTTAGGCGTGAAAAGGTAGGTAAGACCCAAAGTTACTTTCGATGGATAGTTTCACGTGTAAATAGATAATGTGGTTAAAATATTAACCAGTCAACAAGGAGGTAGCGGAGCTACCCAGGCTGCTCTGCTATGTATTCAAGTACATCTCACCACTCGTGAATGCCATTTTATTGCACACTAGCTGCGCCCCACAGCTTCACCCGCATAAGTCTCGATCCGGTGGGAATATCCAGATAAAAGGTATCCTATGTCCTAATCCAGGTCATGTCTACCCATGTGCCAAATTTCATCCCAATCCGTTCAGCCGTTTGAACGTGAATGCGTAACAAACGATCATACAAAAAATAAAATCTCTTCTCTTTATAATGTTTTTTTATTAGATTATTTATTAATACTATGTAGGTAACAGTTTAAACACCTTTAATTTAATTTGATTTGATTCGACCTGCAAGGTTTTTTTTATTGAAAAATATTTGCGTATTACATTACACTAATTACACTAATATTATAAAGGCGAAAGTTTGTGGGGGTGTGTGTGTCTGTGTTTGTATGTTTGTTACTTCTTCACGCACAAACGGCTGGACCAATTTTGATAAAATTTTGTATGGAGGTAGCTTACACCCTGGATAAACATTGAGGCTACTTTTTATCCCGATATTTCCACGGAATCGACATTTACGCGTATGAAACCGCGGAGCACGGTTAGTAAGTAATAAATTAACTTTGATTAACCACCATGGTTAATCAAAGTTAATGATTGATTAATTTTAAGTGACGTCTCGAAAGTGCGGCAGTTAAGTGAGTTACGCAATTGCCATGGAGCTCTTGCTCTTGCTGCCGTTTTTCTTGGATGTGACGCATGTTTCCCCCAACTCTTTCTTATTTTTTTTTTGTGTATAATGTTCTTTATTGCATCATGTTTACCGCAAATAAACGTATTTTATTTCTTTCTTTCTTTTCTTAGATGCGATAGAAATTGAATGATCATAAAACACAGACACAACAAAGAGTATTCATAAAAAATGTTAACGCCGACATTTTCAAAGCCTCACAAAGCAATATGTCAGATGACGTTTGCTTGTCAATTTTATTACAATTCATTATGAAGGAAAGGCGACAAAACACAGCTTATTGAACAACGTTGTATGGGTAATGACAGCGGCAAACACATTACGGTTGCCAGTCAAGCCTATTAGATTGGCAGAATGACGTATTTCACTTTGTTTAGGTAGACTTTGTTACTAGATTTTCGAGGATTTCTGCTTAAAACTTTGAAGTAGGTAAATTGATGTTTCGAAGTTCTTGTAAAACGAAATGTGAAATGGGATTTAGCAAATGCTAAGGTAATTTGTTTGCTCTGTCTGGCTGGTAAAATATGCTTTATCGTCGAAATAGATGGATTCTTTAAATTAATCGCTTGTAAACATACAGAATTTCACCAATTACGCATGTAATGTAATGTTCAGTATAGTGTTTAATTAGGCGGAAGAAATCAATATTAAAATATTTTATTTCAAATAAACCTACATGGGCACTTGTAACGTCAGAAGCTAGGTGCACGGTTCCAATTGGTCGTTTCCTATGGAGTAGAGCCAGCAAGAAACTCCACGGTTACTCTGTTTAAAATAATTGGCTTTTACACTGTTTTTAAATTACAGTTTTAATAGGTATGGGAGGACAGTGTAGGCCTCTCTAAAATCGCTAGTTTAGAAGGAGAGAAGACTTCAGCCTAAAAAAACACCTTACGTTTTTAAAACTTGAAAAAACATTGAGATTTATTTATCTATATTCTTTAAACCTATATAAAATTCAAAGTCGTGTCTGACTGATGCATCAACGCACAGCCTAAACCGCTGATCATAGAGATATGAAATTTGGAAAGTGTGTTCTTTGTGAAGAGTACGTATCCATTAAGAAAGGGTTTTTCGAAATTCCACCCCTAAAAGGGTGAAATGGGGGGTTGAATTTTCTGTCAATAATTTCCGACTCCCACGCGGGCGAAGCCTCGGGCAAAAGCTAATTATATTTATATGTAAAGGTACACTGCTTTAAATGATGGTAAAACACCCATCAATATCCATTGCGTAGTTTAGAAGAACAACACGGTCACACGGACAGACACGAAATGCAACTTTAATTTATAGATAGGTAGATAGATAGATAAAACGTTTATTTAGTGCAACAAAAGACACAATACATGCATATAATAATTACAGACAGAGAAAGTCCTCCCGACCGAGTTTCGGCCATAGCGACCAAACTCAACGCGGAGACCGACCAGCCTTCAGTGCGGTAGATATTATAGTGCAGGCACTCTTTCTTCCCTCGCACTCGTAGTCCGATGGGACGGTAATCCGACACGACAGGAGACAGATCAGGCGTAGGCTCAATGGTTTAAAGTGCTTTCCCAGGCACAGGGGTATCATACCGCCCACTTCCAAACTCCGGGCTATTACCTACTAAGAAATTCCCTATGAAAAACCCAATAACACTTTGCCCAATCCGGGAATCGAACCCGTGATCCCACGATCAGCAGTCGCGCTTGCGACCACGATACCAACGGGGCAGTCGCACGCGCGGGGGCGGGGTATGTACAGACATAGATGTAGATAATAATATTATCATCCCTTATTCCCCTATTTCACCGTTAACACGAAAGAAAACGTCGGCTTAATTGTTCACAAGGGACCATTCTTAATCTTTTACGAGGAGAATTAAATGGAGTGTCAGTAATTGCCACTCAATGAATCGTAAGTAGATTAAATAATTTATCTTCATCTTTTACCTCATTTTCTCTTAAGCCGACATTCGCACGGACCGGACGCGGAAGTAAAAATACAGGGTGAAATTTTAATCACCGTTTTCCTCTTAAGGGGTCATTGTACTCATCATTATGAACAATTTAACTTTTACTATGGGACCGAACATGAACTCGCGAAAAAAAATCAGCTGTTCCCTACATATTGACGAGTTATGCGAAGATAAATGTAGGGAACAGATGATTTTTTTTTCACGATTTCAGGTTTGGTCCCACAGTAAAAGTTGTTCATAATGATGAGTACAATGACCCTTTAAGAGGAAAACGGTGATTAAAATTTCACCCTGTATAGCGGCGGGATTTTTTCGCGCATTGGATTTTCAACACAACGCTTAGTGCCGAGAGTTGAAAATCCAACAGTGTGGTTTTTTAACGCGGTGGAATGCGCTCTGTTGGATTCTCAATGCTCAGCCCAACACCAAGAGTTGGAAATCTAGTGCGCGAAGTTCGTGCGAGCATCGGCTAAGTCCGCCGTGTGTTGTTCGTGAATTGGTATCATACCAATGCTGTAAGAAAAATGTTTGTGTTGAAAATGTAATGTTATTAACACAATACCTATGGTTATACATACCATTTAGGACGACAATAGTACGATAAATGAAAACACTGGCAATATAATTGTATTTTGAAAACATCAAAACCACACGTCGTTATTTTTTCACTCGGCTTATAACAGTAACAATTATGGATATAATTATTATGTAATTAACATAGGTGTACTAGCAGTGCCCCGCGGTTACACCCGCAAAAGTTTTGATCGATAAAAACTATCCTATGTGTTAGTCCTGGTTATAAACTATCCGTGTTCCAAATTTCATTTAAATTTATTCAGTAATTTTTGCCTGAAAGAGTAACAAACATCCATCCATCCACCCTCACAAAGTTTCGCGTTTATATTAGTATATAGGATAGGACAGGATGAGGAACAGGCGGTAAAGTTCGACCAGAGGGGTGTTATGTCTGGTGGGCAACTGCCCAATGATTGAATTGAAGTATGCTAGTTGCGTGGTAAACTCTGCTTGCGCGATGCAGGATTTTGTGTGACGTCAGTATGTGTAGTTCGCATGTGGCTATGTAGATGCCGCCACAAACTAGAAATCATTTAAAATTCTGTCATTACGGCAACGAGATATCAATGTTCACATAATTGCCCCTATTTTCTCAAAACATGAGTAATATGTTGAGTTACCGTTTTTTAGCGTACGATAGACTTTGAAGTAGTTTTATTTAGTGTAAGTAAGCGGTTAGCATAATCAACCTATAATGTTCCCACTGCTGGGACAAAGGCCTCCTCTCGGTGGGGCCGTAATCCACCAAGCGAGGTCAGTGCGAGTAGTTACGAGTAGATGTTACATGTGTTAATTTTTTTTTTTTGGTTCTAGGGCATGCCGGTTTCCTGACGATGTTTTCCTTCACCATTTTGAGAAAAGATCTGATGAAATAATTTACACTATTTAGCGCCTGTCTAAGTTCGAACCTACGACCTATAACTCGTAAGCCATGCCATGGCCGTTCCCACTGGGCCACAACTGCTCAATTAGCAGTTATCCCGCAGATTTAAACAGGTGTACAGCATATATATCAACAGTCAGTAGTCTCATATCTTTGCTTGTAACAATTTGCTACGTAATTTCAAACGAGATTATTTCGCAAATGCCTTTCTTCGCAATTTCTTCGCCTTTTATACCGCCTTTTATATATGTAAACGAGAATTCTGTTACACTGTAATGTCCTCACTTGGTTGGTACTCTAGTGATATGTCTAAATAAATTACTAGTCGTTGTATGTAAAGGCGCACGTAAAAAAACAATATTACTTTTTAGGGCAGTTTATGGCAGGCTATTTCTGAATAGTAGATTGTACAACTAGTGCTTTAAAAAAGCGTAGACCCTCGACTTAACTATCCACCCTCGGCTGCAGCTCGGCTGGATATAAACGTCTTGGGGTAAAATGGCTCGTTTATACCCGAGTTATACATTGCGCTTTTTACTTCGATTGCGAGAAAATGTAACAGGCATAAAAGTTTTTTTTTCAACATGATTATGTCATTCGACTTGGGTATTACATACTTACTGCCAAGTCATACAAACGTTCTTTTGCGTTTTTAACTAATAAATGACAGCAATTTTGTCTGGTTTTATGAAATTAACGATATAAAATACGGAAGTGATATAAATTAAAGCAAATGAAATAATATAACGACTTTAATCTGCAACATTTTATTGTGCGTGTGGCTGTTGGGCCTGATTATCTTAGTCTTAGAAAAAAATTACTTTATGCACTAGAGCATAAATAGTGACTTTATGTCGCCTACACACAACATAAAGACAATATTAAAACCTAACTTAACTAAAACTATACACAAACTAAAATATAGCGTCGAAAAATTCATCCGCATCGCTGTCGGCTGTGTACCCAAGAGACTGGCGGAATTACCACGTTGTATGGCAATGCTTAGCCTTTGGCCAAGGTAAAAGCCAGCCCTTGGGTCACGGGAAGTGTCAACCAGCCGTTTTGAAATTTCCTTTACTATGAGCCGTTTGGGGTTGAGCCCAAACGGCTCGAAAATATAATTTCCGATAAGGTTATTATATTTTCGCCGCTTGAGGTAAAGACAAACTTTTAGATCATGAGAGGTGAAAATTTATTTTTGTATATTCTAGATAAAACTTAAAAAAATTACATAACATAACATCTCGCCCGTATTCCCCGAAGGGTTAGGCAGAGGAGCACCTATAGCCACATATTACTATAGTGCACCCACATTTTCGCCAGTTATGTTTTAGTCCTATGTAACAGGGGACGTGGCAGAAGTGGCAGTGGGCTGGCCATGTCTGTCGAAGGACTGATGGCCGGTGGAGCAGGCGAGTCCTGGAGTGGAGACCGCGTACCGGCAAGCGCAGTGTAGGACGCCCCCCCGCTAGATGGACAGACGACCTAAAGAAGGTTGCTGGGGTCGACTGGATGCGGAAAGCGGAGGACAGGGTGCTGTGGCGCAGTCTGGGAGAGGCCTATGTCCAGCAGTGGACTGCGATAGGCTGAGTTGATTGGTTGATTGAACAGGGGACGAGCCTATTGCCATCAATCGGCAACAAATCCAGACTCCGCGGGTTGCTACTGAGAATTTGAAGATGGAAAAATCTAATAACACTTTCAGTCCACTTTGTATTTTATTTTTTTATTATTTTTCTCGAGTAGTCATGAACAGGTCCACTCTCTAGTGTCCGCTTATTGTTGAATTTTGGGACACGTTGTATAAAATAGAAATAGAAAGAGATAGAGAGAGAGAGAGAGAAAGCAGCATGAAAGGCGTATAACGTTTTTTCTATACCTACATGACGATTTCTTCTAGAACTTCGTTTAAAAAAAAAGAATTTTTTTTTTCCAAAAGTAAATATTTATTTGTACAACTTCTTTCATAAGTAGGAAACTATTTCACAACCAGATACGCCACTATGCTACAAGTAGACGGTTTAGGTCAATAGTACCCGCATAGATTGGAATCGCTTCGATACAACTGGGTTATACTTAGCTTCGTTCGTTCGTTCCAGCAAATGCTAAGGTTAAGAAGATAAATATCTATGTAAAGTCCGACTGCGCCAAATTTGCCAAAGATGTAAACAATAATGGCCGCTCGAATTTGAATAAAATCGATAAACAAGAGTATTTTAAGTAATGTTTGTTTTCGTCTAGTTAGCTCGGAGATTTAGACGAAAACTAACATTACTTAAAATAAAAACTCTTGTTTATATATTTTATTTAATTTCGAGCGGCCATTGTTGTTTACATATTTGGCAAATTTGGCGCGGTCGGACCTTAGTACGCTTGTAGGTTCCGTCAAAGGAAAATAGAAGAGGAAACTTTATACAAAATCAACTGCTTTTCTCATCTTGTTAGTTATTTCACTTCCAAGGTAACTGTACCTACCTACTTAGTTTATTTTTAGAAACTACAAAGAAAACACAAACCCCCTTACTAATAAACGTATTATATCAGATGAATAGGTAGTTACACACCGATTTCTCACTTTCAGTCGTCAGTAATTTGACTTTTGAAAGAAGAAGACAAAGCGTTGTGTAACTATACAGACGCTATATAACGTTTATTAGTAAGTTGATTTTAGTATTATGTTTGGCAATTAATTTCAACAACGTGGCAATGCTGCCAGTCTTTTGGGCACGTTTCCCGTTGACAGTGATGCGGACGAATTTTTTGATGCCCTTTGATTATTTTCCCTTCCTTTTTATATACTTGTACATATTATTATTTTAAGATTGTTAGCTTTTTAAATTATGTAAATATATATTAATTTCATAGAAGTTCGAATGTGTAGAAAAAGGCTTTCCGTAACCCACCAGTTACTTAGTTAGGTACCTACAAGACTTACAAAGTGTTTTCTAATCCGTCTATAACAAAATGAGCTAAAAGAAGCGAAAAAAAAGAACTTTTTAATAAGCAAAAGCCTTGGAATTGCGTTCCAATAAACTTTCATTTCCCTTATTATCAGCGTACCTAACTATAGTATTTAGTTTGTACTTCTAAAATAATTTAAATACAATAGCCTAGATATACTTCAACTATGTTGATCTAGAACTGGTGCCAGTCTAAGATGAAATTCTTCGGAAAGGGCTCGGTCTTACAAATGAAAAGCCGTAGTACGATTTGCGTTTGACTTCGAAGAAAATGAATTTTCTTAATATTCTGTCGAAAATGATACTTAGTCCAACAGTTTTACTAACAAAGAAACGGCCTTATAGGTAAGTGTAGAAGTAAAAGATAGAACAGAATAGGAACTCTGGATATAGTACATTACTGCAGCGGCCAGCAAAAGAGACATTGATGGACAAACGTGTAAATATGGGCCGAGGCGAAGCCGAGGCACACCTACGTAATTCCAAGTAGTTGTGGCCAAGGCTTGTATAGTACTTTTCTCAAATAATGCGCGGTAATTAAAACTAAGTAGTATCTAGGCAGAACTTTTTTGTCAAATACAATTAATTACTTTTCAAAATCAATGACGAACAACAATATTTTTTCCGCGTTAAAGTGTTCATTTGTTTTTTTTTGCAGTAAACAGCAATAATTATATTTTCACAAGCTCGTTCAAAATTTAAATAAAACCTTTGTTGCTATGTTTTGGAGTAAAATATCGTTCCATTTTTAAATTACACGACAGATATGAGTTTACTAAGTAATTTATTTGGCCGCAAAACATGACAGATATGGATTATCATACAACTCGCATATATTTGGCCAGTACTGCAATTTCGATTTATCTCGAAGAAGGTTGTCAAAATAATGCTCAAATTTCCAAGCATGTTTGAGAAATAATAATTATGTATATTAAATAACTGCTAGCGACCCGCATCTACTTCGCACGTACTTATTTTACGACTGGACAAAACTTCGAGATTACAATACGTAAGTTGAATATTAATATGCTATAGGTACACAAAAACCTTCCGGAATAAGTAATGGTGAAAAGGACATCAAAATCCGTTGCGTAGTTTAGAGTAAGATCGCAAACAGACACGAAAAGCGATTTTGTAATATGTATTTATAGATTATTTCCAATGATATTCTAATGTTTGTCCCTGTTGTCTGTCCTAAAAGAGCAATAAACAACTGTATACTAGGCCAGTCATTTAAAACATCTTAGGTCGCAAAAAATTGCACTGTGCTGATTTTTTGCGATGATGTTAGGATGATGGGGCTCCCATTTCCGCACTTAGACTCCCATTTGGTCCGTTGTGCGTGGATGATGTTAGGATATACAATATGTAACATAATTAACGCAACACCTTATACGAGTACACTCCAAATATAGTATAACGTTAAAAGCACATTACAATGGCCAAAACTTATTTTTTTAAAGCTATTTTTATTAAGAAAATGGTGTTGCCCCTAGCGTTACTTTATGCATTTCAAATTAAGTCTTACTACCTTGTAATAAGTTTTAATCTTGTTTGGCTCAATCTGCGGTCAGTATGGCCAAATACATAATTTTTGAAAAATGTACCAATATTAAAAGTTACTAAAATCAATTCAGTAGTCAATTTTGAACAAACTAGTTTCAGGACTTGCGTTTATTCTGTTAAACCTTGCATACCATATTAAGTAGTGTAAAACCGAGTTTGTAACATCGAAAGACCTGTGCTGACTACGTGGTGCTCGAAAAACCTCGACAGACATTTTCGAAGTTCTTTCAGTTTTTGACGTAGAACTCGAAACGGGTTACGCGCACTTCGTCCCGCATTCGCAGTTGGTCACATTAGCACTTCGTCCCATGCAAGTAGTTTGTAAGGGAAGAGGTAGGTTTATGGAGCAAAGTGGGTTGGATTTAAAAAATCAACTAATAAGTAATAAAACATCCAAATTCGATAAATTAGCAAAGTAATACGTAAAATAATAACTCTAATTTGGATGTTTTATTAAGTACTATATTTGTTGATTTTTTATAAATCCAACATCTTTTGTCCATAAACGTACCTCCACCCTTTTAAACTACTTGCATGGGACGAACTGCGAATGGGACCAACCGCGAATGGGACGAAGTGCTATTGTGACCAACTGCGAACGCGGGACGAAGTGCGCATAACCCCTCGAAACAAAACTACTCGAAATATAACTCTTAAAAACGAACACTACTGAAACGAAAGCCCTGATAAAGTTGATGTAATGAAATCTAAAGATAACTTTGACCTTTTAAAAGTTAAGCGAGTGGTTTAGAGTTACCACACTGACGGTAGCTTTAATCTTTGCACAGGACCAAATAATTGCATAAACCAAACGCTGGGAGGTTTTTAACTGAAAACATGACACATAGGTAATTAAGAAAACCTTCCTAAATGAATAAATAAAACGTGTTTAGGATGAAATAGACGTAGTTCATAATCATAAATTAGGACAACGTAAATATTTAGCACAGGGAGTGGAACGGCCAGCAACAGAAGTAAATTAACACTGTTACGTTATAAATATTGTTATTTAGCTATATCCGGTTAGACTGGAAGCCGACCTCAACATAGTTGGGAAAAGGCTAGGCAGATGATGATGACGCTATAAATAGAATTAAAATTATTAGATACATTACACATAATCCATACTATATATAATATTATAAATTCGAAAGTAACTCTGTCTGTATGTCTGTCTGTATGTAACCTTTTCATGCCCAAACCACTGAACCGATTTAGATAAAATTTGATATATAGATAGTTTGAGTCCCAGGATGGGATAGTTTTTATCCCGATATTCCCACGGGATCGAAACTTAGGCGGGTGAAACCGCGGGGCGCAGGTAGTTAGCCTATAATCCCTTTCACATGGAGGAGGTCTGCGTCCCACCAAAGGGAACATTATACGCTGATTATGACTGATGACTATCTTTTTCCATTCATCATTATGATATTGAAAGTTTTTCTTTTAATCAAGTCAATTATCCTACTGCAATCAAAAAATTGTAATCGCAAAACCAAAAATGTGATTAAAATAATTAATAACGATGTTCGGATTTTTTACTATACTTATGTTGTAAGAGACCTTGCCAGTTTTCTGATTTTAGGTCAACAGGAAGTAAGTACCCTGTAGAGGTTTTGATTTATTTGCGAGTATCAAATTAAGTTGAATCAATGGGCGTATTTTTGAGGAAGGGTTTGTGGCTAAGTAATAACAGCTGCACGGGTCGATCGATCAGGTTAAGCTATGCTTTTGTATTACGCGTGAGACGAACGTATTTTTAATTCTGTCGTATTAACTTGAACGAGTAAAGACCAATGACAATGTGCGAATAGTACGGGAGTCGAGTAGGCCGTCCGGCGACTGCCTACTGCCGCGCGTTTGTATGAAGATTTTGTTTTTTGTTAGGTATGATAATTTAGTGAGTTTCTTAATTGTGGAGCACACACTAAAATGTAATTGACAGGCTTATATTGTTATATCGAGGTAGGCACTGCTTATATGCCTATATGCAATGCAGGTCACTGGAAACCCTAAAAATAAAATAATAGGTTACATGTAATGCCTACCTATTTCAAATAATATCCTAGATCAGAAGCTATTACATCACTGACATAACAAAGGTGAAGTCGTGACTAGAATGATATTCTGAAAATTCTAGCTGTACCTACAAAAGGCGTTAACGATACGTTCGCGAGATATTCACCTTATGCTCGCTCGGTCCGACTGTCTGACTCAACCATATCTTTTAACGATTCCAATGATATCTTTTGTCCATTCGGAAAGATAGATTCTAGCTTTTAGCATTTCTTTTAGTGAAGTTTTTAGCACTTATCTATTTGGTTTGTGTTTTACATAAAGTATGTTGTTTTCAAGTGTACTTTTTTTTGTCATTTTTATGATATACAACAAAACTCGTTCAATATAATACTTAAGTTAGTAGATGCGTTAGAGTAATTTATTTCATAACCACTGCTCTCAAAACGGTAAAGGAAAACAAATATTCGAAGACGTGTGATATCTACCAACCAGTACTGGACCCGCGTGGTGGATTACGGCCAACTCTCTCTCACGGAGAGAACGCTCATGTCTCAGCAGTGGAAACGCTTCTTCTTCTTCTTCGTGTCGCTGGCAATACTGACTGCATTTTAGATTTTGTTGGCCTAAAACTTTGCCACTTCCACAGTGTCGCGCGTCGTCGGTGGCAGCACAGCGCGCAACTTGACGACACAGACGACAGTATAAGAGGTAAAGACCTGCTGATTCGGAGCGAGCTCCACAACCGTATACCAACGTTATTCGCTGACAGTGGCGTGCATTGCATATAGGCATATAAGCAGTACCTACCTCAAAATATCAACATAAGCCTGTCAATTACATTTTGGTGTGTGCCCCACAATTAAGAAACTCACTAAATTATCATACCTAACAAAAAACAAAATCTTCATACAAACACGCGCGGCAGTAGGCAGTCGCCGGACGGCCTACTCGGCTCCCGTACTATTCGCACATTGTCATTGGTAAAGACTCGTTCAAATTAATACGAAAAAATTAAAAATACGTACGTCTCATGCGTCCATGACGTTCAACCTTTGCTATTTATCACCCTTAAGTAGGCATGCCTACTCAAATAACCACACTTTTGACCTCATTTTTTTTTCTGATTAGTGACCGCGTTTGCCTAGACTAGACCCGGCTTAGTGCCTACCTATTCTGAAAACCAATGCACGCCACTGTTCGCTGATTAATCATACTTGACACGCAGATCAAATAAGTTTTTTGTTGTTTTAGTAAATATTCTGTAGGAGTCTACCAAACAAAAAGTAGATAAATATAAGATACGAGTACATAAGCAAATGTTTAAACACCCGCCTGTGTTTTGGTTATTCCACAAAAAAACTAGGTTCAAAATAATTTACAACAGTCTCGCCTACACAATAATGTCTAGACTATATTTATTATATAATAATGCTTCTATTATTAAACCATACTGATAAGTTATATTACAGTACTTATAGGTTAATAATACAAGCGTATGTTTGAGGTATTATTATATAACCCAGACGGATGCTAAAATTATGGAACAATGTAGAAATAGGTCGGTACTTGAATGAATGTTTGAATAATAAGACAAAAGGGCTTTCAGGAATTTTCTTTTATGCGTCCAAAATAAGAGCCAGCACTGAAAAAAATTTGAATGCAGGATGATAAAAAAACCTAGACAATCTTGTAAACTTTATTTTTCGTAAGGTAATTAAATGAATGTGTGATTTGTGGAACTGTGTAACTTATGTCTTATATAGAACCAAAAATTTGAAGACATGTTACATCTACCAACCCGCACCGAGCCCGCGTGGTGAAATACGACCCACTCCCTCTCATCAAGAGGAGGCCTGTGTCCCAGCAGTGGGAACATAATAGGCTGATTATGTTATATTGTGGGACTGTGTTTGTAGGGAATGATTGCCAATATCGCATTAAAACAAATGTTAGGTGTTACACTATTATATCTTTGTAAATCCAACAAAAGTATGGATGTTAACGAACACATGATACGCAGTACGGCAGTACGCACAGCACCTACGCCCTACGGACAGATATATACATATATGAGATAACTTATTCGATTCGATGATGTCTCATCTTAAAGAGAGAGAGAGAATCATGTTTCACAAGAATGAATTATGATCACATGGTATTATGTGGGCCGATCCCGGCGGCACTGCAATGCCGGGCCGACCCGTGACGGGAGTGGAGCGAGCCCCGAACATCCCGTCAGCTTACAAAAATCAGTTTAATATACTGGTCCCTCAGTGAGGGAACTTTCAGATATTAAGCTGAAAAGAACAGATACTACACTTTGATCTTAGCCAAAAGGCCGAGAAGCGATACCATACAACTGAATAATCGGGGTGGTCATTCAATCTCGGAGAATCTTAACACCGCGATTCAGAAACGTGACGTCAGCGCACAGTGACATCTATCGGTCAGCGAAGCTACTAAATCTCAAGTGGGTGACGCACGGTATAGGTGATGGAGCAATAAAAATAAACATTGATGATTGAAGTATAATCAATAGCCGAGCAGAAAATTTTAAATCTAGAATTATAAACAATAATAGAGGGGCTTGTGGCCAAGTCTTAGTAGTAACAGCCGCATTGATCGAAATACTCAGTAACTGGGTTGTAGAGGTCAGCTAGAACGATTAATAATTCGCTCCACAATAAAATCCCTTCTCCCTAAATTAGATTATAATTATTAATAAGGGAACAAAGTTATTTATGTATGAAGCAGATGGCCGAGAAATGATAAACTTAGCACTTTAATGGCAGAATGTAACAATATTTGACAAGCTTTCAAGCATTGTAAAACAGAATTTTGATAATGATACTCACAAATAAGTTTGTGTTTACAAATAAACAAAGACATCTCATAACCATGTACGAGTACAAGACATCACAAGAGTCTTTTAAAACACATTTGACAGTTTGGACCCTTGTGCGATAAATGCAATTGTGTTTTAACTGGAGGGTGTGACAGAAATGGGCCCATTGAAAGAAATGTGATAGGGTGACACAACGCACAAAATATAACAATACAAAGTGTTTTTCGACAAAATTAAGTCGAGTCGTTAAAAGGGATTGAATGATGAAATTAATATTGTTAGCAGTCCATATAAAATACTGGTATTCAGCTGCATCTGCGGGACAATTGCGTAACACTTTATCAATCGAAATCGGTTTCATTTTGACAGTTCAACAACATTCATTGCGTTATTTACGTGTTGAGCAGACAAATTTTTCGAACTTATGAAGCAATGGATTATCAATTGGCTTCAAAATGATTCAGATTGTTAGTGTGTTACGCAATTAGGGTGCCAGTTAGACTGGAAACCGACTACAAATTGGAGATGGCTAGAATGACGATGATAAATGTTATAAAAGCGAAGCTATAATTTTGGAAGACTTCATTTTTGATAGTTGAAAGGCAATTCTAGTTCTGGGTATACACCAAGAACTCGAATTGCAAAGATGATAATTGTGGTAAAGGTGCACAATAAAATGGTCACTAAGAACACACACAGGTCACAGTAAAAAGTTCACGTCTACCAGCTTTAAATATAAAGGGGTTCCAAATAAAGGTACATTATTATAGCAAGTTCTTTTCAAACTATTATTACGAACTGACCTTTCAACTACCGAGTCACTCTGAAAAATTGTTCGGGGCCCAGAATACCTGAGAACAAATTAAAGTCTTAGGAAATTCCATTGACGTTGCTTCGGATGCTACCATTTCTTCAAACAATCGCTTTCCTAAATTCTTAAAGTGTTCTAAGTTTTAATAAAATGCTTTTGGTGAAACCATTAAATTAAAATCTGTATGCCAATCTAGGAATGTAATTAAACGACCTTTAGACATTTATTAGAATGTCTGTAAAGGCTACTTTTCAAGTGGTTAGGTTTTAAACTCTGTGGTAATTTCTGCGTAAAAATTACCACACTTACAAGTATATTCTTTTCATACACAACCACGGACATATTTATATTGTGGTCCAGCACCCTAATTGCGTAACACACTATTATTCTCAATCTAAATCGTTGCGTAACACACTATTAATTTCAATCTGAATCATTTTGAAGGATATTGCTAATCTATTGCTGAGTATGTTCGAAAAATGTTACCTGCTACTTTCTGTGCCTTGTAAGACTGAAGACTTACTTTAACCAATATCTGTCAATAAAATTGTATTAAAAATCAGGATCAGTATAGGTACCTACTGTTATCATTTTACACATTTCTGCAGCTTTCCTTATCTTATCAGCTCATTAATATTCATGGCCATTTTTTTGACCTTTCAAATCTATGAACGATTATAATAATTATAATGACCACGATACACAGATTGGCAATCGCATTATTTTGTTATCAGCTGAACGCTGTCTGGGGCAATGGGGAGACTTGCGATACTCATGTGATACTATTGTCACACTCGGCGAATCGTGTTTTAATACCCCTTATTATAAAACAGTTGCATAAATCTGGGGGCACGGTAGTGCCCCCGCCAACACGAGCCAAGCGAAGAGCAAGTATACAATACAAAATAAAAGGAAATTAATGACAGTGGAATAAACAATATCATATCATTGATCAGACCGGACCTTACAAAAAACAAAAAATCACGACATTTAAAAAAAAAATTGCAAGTTACGCTATTGGGCGCGGGACAGCGCGCGGCGAGACATGCACCGAACCAACGACGTGAGACGAGGACGAAACGCAGACGCGTCACGGATGAGATGCAAGTTGTGGACATCTGAAGGCCAATTGGTTTATGTTCGTTGGATCCCACTTTTGAATCCCAGTTTAATATTTTTGGCGTTGGATCCCACAAAACATTATTATGTATTTCAGTTGCATCCCAAATTTAAACAATGCAAGATACGTTTCCCGTAATTAAAATCGTTCAAAATCTAGTCGCAATCTTATCTCAGGGACAATTAATGTCGAAAACTTGTCAAAAATGTAGGGAAATTAGAGGTAATTTTGACTGGTTGAGACTGAATTTCGACTGTGAACGTTCTTAAAATTACGAGAATCGCCCATCAGACCGTTATACAATACAATACAATCAATATTTTTATCGGTCATGTAAAATAACTGTATTTTTCTACTAACAGTGATCATAGTTTGCTAAAAAATATGTCGGATCATTTATCTACGTAGATAAATATATTATTCGACAATCATACTATAAAAACAATGAATAGAAAACAACAAATTAATTTATTCATTGACCTATATTTCAAATAGTTTTAAGGTTTCATTTTAATCAGGAAGTTTAAACTTGAAGTATCTATTGATACCGATAGATTTTGTACAGCTTCCCAAGACTTCTATAGTAGGTACCTAGGATATAATTGACGCGCGAGTAACTGAACACATAAATGCTTTTTACATTCTCTACAGACTCCTCCGTTGCTACTGCTGAGCGGTCTTGGGTTCGATTCCTAGGTCGGGCAAAGTGTAATTGGGTTTTTCCATTAGGAGTTTCTTAGTAACAGTCTGGAGTTTTGCAGTTGGTGGTGTGATACCCCCGTGCCTTGGAAAGCACGTTAAGCCCTTGGTCCTGCGCCTGATCTCGCTGATCGATCTGTCCCATCGGACTATAAGAGAGAGGGAAGAGAGAGCGCACCTGTATCTGCGCAAACACTTGTGCACTATAATCTCCTGCGCTGAAGGCTAGTCTCGGTTGAGACCATGACCTAAATACGGTCTGGAGGACTACTGTTATTATTAGACTTCTTCATTGTTCCTTCCTATAAAGTTGCTGGCTGATTTGAAAGGTTTACTCTCAAACTCACTCAAAATATATACTCAACTATACTGAATACGGCGCAAATACTCCAATCTCTTTGGAACTTATATATTTGAGCCGTTTGGGGTTGAAACACTAGGGCCATGGGGCCCGAGTGCCCACTTAGTATTTCGAGACATCGCCAAGCGGTTAGTCGACTCTTCACGTGACCAGAGGGCAATGCTGCCAGCCTTTTGGGCACGTTTCCTGTTGACAGCGAGGCGGACGAATTTTTTGATGCCCTTTGATTATTTCCCCTCCCATTTTTATATACAAGTACATATTATTATTTTAAGATTGTTAGCTTTTTAAATGATGTAAATATTTGAATCTTTAATAATAAAAAGTGGTTTTATGTTAACGTGTTAATAAGAAAAACTATACTCAAAAATATAATATTAAAAAAAACTAGCGACAATTTTACAGACGTCATCACGTCTGGCTGCTTCGTTGGTCTAATGGTCGCAAGCAGTACTGCTGAGCATGAGGTACTGGTTTCGATTCCCGGGTCATGCAAAGTGTTATTAGGTTCCATCTGGAATTTCTCAGTAGCAGCTTGGAGACTGGATTTGTGCCTGGTTGATGGCGATAGGCTCGCCGCTTATTACATGGGACTTAAGGGGCTTACAGGACTTAAACGCAAAAAACGCAAGTTTTAGAAACAATAAAAGTATTTATGATCGACTACAGTAAACAAAATCAAAAAAATATATGATATTCTTCAGGATATATGCTAGGTAGATAGTGTGTTGAAAAGATAATACAACTTATTTGGTACGATAGAAAAAAATCATGAAGATACCTCTAAAAATTTTCTTTTTACAATAATAACCATACTAATATACATAAAATCATTATGATTTTTTTGTCAGATTATTCTACAAGCAACATACTAAAACTCTAGTGATTTCATTTTTTTGTCCAAACAATAGATTTTTCGTAAATAGATAATTGCTTCATATTTTTCAATAAATTATCCAGGGTTGTGTCATCGCGCTTCTCTTTCTTTTCTATGCAGGCCGACAGTGATCGCGCTTTAGGTCATGTAGTCCTCTTAAACATAACTGGCGAATGGGTGTGACTGTGCACCCCTGCCTAACCCTTCAGGAATTACATTACGTTATGTGTGTTGATTTGTTATGTACAACCTGACACTGAACAACAAATTGCAAAAAATACATAAGAAAATTTGAATTTCGCGGGCTACCCTTCTTCTTCTTAGCGTGTCGATAGCAATTTAAATGTAGGTACTCGGCCCAGAATTCGGCCACTTGTTTGGCGCCATCACTAGCGTCCATCAGTTCCTATAACGTGCATCTGACAGGTCACGCAGGGCACGATATTAAGGTCCCATTGTTTGTGGAACAGCACCACATTTACACTCCAAGGCGGTGTCGTCTATAAATCTCCACCTGCCCCCTTATTCACAAACACTCGATATGCTTCCGTATCGTATCGAACATTAATCATTGTTATCGTAGGAGTCTTCTCAATGCTGTTCACAAGTCCAAAACTCGAAAATGTTGTCAGTTTAAATCAAATACACGCCCGCTATTCTTCCAACAGCTATTTGCTGTTGAGGGGAAGTCAAATCAGGTTATCGAATTGTCAGGTTTTCGATACGATAGCCTGTCGTATGGTTGTGAATCAGGGCTCTGAACAGGTTTTCCTTGCTTCGGCCAGCCTGGGTCTGGAGTCTGTTTAAAGACTTCCAGGTTACCCAAGGTAACTCATGTCCAGGCAGGCTACCCTGACGAGGCAATATTTATTATATTCAGGGCTGATTTTTCAATCGACAGATAATCTTTAGGTATTCGTGGAATAAACTTGACGTCTGATAGATTTTGTATGGAAGAACTGTCAAAAATTCAAAATTATTCCTCCGATAAAGTTGTCTGGCGTTGGAAAAATCAGCCCTCAGTAACAATAAAGTTATTGCACAAACAAAAGCTGAATTTTATTGTGTTATTCATCGGGCAGAAGCGAGGCTAGGCCAGTAATAAAATATGAAGCATCTTTACTTTCAAGATGCTGGCAAGAATACAATAACAGCACACAGCAAGCAGCCTTTTATTGTCTTGTTGAATCTTCGCTTTGCTTGTAGAATCTTATGAAAAGGCATTTTCATCTCAGTATGACTAAAACTTTGAGAGATATGATTTTTTTTGTATTCGCATTTAGAATATTTCAAAAAAAAAATACAAAATGGCTGCCACAGGGAAAGGTATTGAACCCAAGATTAGAGTGTAATTGTACTTTCAAATAGTTTATTCCATGTCCGGACACACTGTATATTTAATATATACAAAAAAAAAAACATCCAAATTCAGAACCTCCTCCTTTTTTGAAGTCCGTTAAAAATATTGTAAAACATTTTTAAAAGAGTAACATTGGAGTTTCCTGCCCATTTATCTCCATACGAAACGACCTCTTGGAAGGGGCGACTAGAATCAAATAAATTTTTTTGTACGACGAAGTTCAAAAGTGCCTATTTGAAATACATAATTTGACTTTGACTTTTACATCATAGAGGGGATTTTATTATGAATCAAATAGAAATAAAAACTTTATTGAGTTAAATGGCTCGTTTTTTTTTCTCATGAAGACAAGGCAAGGATTGATTGATTGGATTTATATGATGTACTCGTACATAATAAAGAGTATTCTATTCCATTCTATTGAAAGGGTTTAGGTGGTACCTGTAGTGTAAAAACTTGGAACTGAAAGCTTGAATAAATAAAAAACGAAAACTAAATTCAAAATGGAAACCAAAGCCAAAGTATAATTATAATACTAGCTTCTGCCCGCGGCTCCGCGCTCGTGGTTGTTGGAAAATTTACCCCACAAGAAAGTGCTACCGAGACAAACCCAAGCCTAGCCGTAGGTAGCCGAGCCTTCCTCAAGATGCCAACTATCTCTTTGCCTAATTTTATCGGAATTCGTTCAGTGGTTTAGGCGTGAAACACAGACTGAGTTACCTTCGAATTTATATAATACTAGCTTCTGCCCGAGAATTTGTCCGCGTTAAATTTCCTATAGCCTTCCTCAAGAATTGGGCTATCATATGCAAAAAGATTTTTTTTATCCGACTTGTAGTTCCAGAGATTAGTGCATTCAAACAAACAAACTCTTCAGCTTTTTAGTCCAAAGATTAAGTGCTTACTTACTCAGAGAGTGAAGAGCTCTCAACAAAAGATAACGACCGAAAATCTAGTAATGGATCATAATAAAACTTGCGGATTCAATGGAGTCATGTTTTTGCAGTCATAAATCATTCCGCTGTCGTCGTAAAAGTAAGAAAAAATATGACTAATGTCACTCACAGAACAGGACAGAACATGACTTTAACATGGCTTTGGCTGTCGAAGCCAAAGCGATAGACAACCACACATTTATCGTAATGGAAATAATACCGTTTCGTGTTTGTTTTTTCAATGCAAACGGCGAAAATTTCCATACATACGAGTATGAGCATAAAGATAAACATTGCAAGCAATACCATCACAAACGGTTTGGTTTGATGTTTCTATTTGTTTGAAAACGTTTTGCACTCTGGGATATTGAGAGAGAACGCCTAATATTGAAACATTCTAATCAAATATTTCTTGACGCCAAATAGATAAATAAACCGTGGAATAAATTACAGTCACGGCTATTTTACAGTAAAAAATCAAATCAAATCACGTAGGCTGAGTTTCGATAGCTAATTTAATTTGATCCTTTCTATGGGAAAGGACGGGCTCTTTCCAAGGCAACACTTGTTTTATAAAGATTTATAATGATGATATAATTATAATTCTTAAGGATCGGCAGTAGGCTTCATAGGTTTTACACAATGTAGGTATCATTATTAATACTCGTAGGATAGGGACCTGTATGCTACATCACGTCACACATGATTTTTGAAGTGTAAACTTCTTTAGCGGCGTTGCATACTTTTAGTAATGGGTAAAAAATGTTTAACTCGCGTCAGGACATCGCGTCAGGACACGTGACCGTCAGGAGAGATTTCTCCCCCCCCCCCCGCCTCTCTTTCTACGGCGTCGCCAACCGAAGTGAAGTGACACACGGACACAATGGATGGATGGATGGATGGATGGATGGATGGATGGATGGATGGATGGTGATGGAAGTGGAAGTGGAAGTCGAAGTCGAAGTGGAAGTCGAAGTCGAAGTGGAAGTCGAAGTGGAAGTCAAAGTCGAAGTGGAAGTCGAAGTGGAAGTCGAAGTGGAAGTCGAAGTGGAAGTGGAAGTCGAAGTCGAAGTCGAAGTGGAAGTCGAAGTCGAAGTCGAAGTGGAAGTCGAAGTGGTAGTCGAAGTGGAAGTCGAAATGGAAGTGGAAGTGGATGGATGGATGGATGGACAGCTGATGGCTCGACCGTCTGTGTAGTAGCCACACTGCTGTGTATTCGTAAAATTCGTGTATATAAAGTGTTTAAAATATGGAAATTGAACAAAGTGCATCTATTAATGAAAAAAGTGACGCAGAAATAGTGAAAAAAAATTAATTATATTAATTAAATTAATAATTGATTTATTTCAACGTTAATATTCAAGTTTTCACTTCTGCCGGCACTCCCGGAGTGCAACCCGTCTTTTTTTTATTTTATTTAATTTTTTTTCTGTTTGTTACAACTTATACCTGTAGAATATTTTTTTTTAGTTTAAGTATCGTTATCTTTTTTTAACATCTTTCTCATTGAGTTAGCCCTGCTACATAACAGCTTGATTGCTAACAGCTTGTGTTATATATACTGAAGTAATCTGTGGAAAATGTTATGGGTAGTATATTTGTTAAGCTTAATTTAAAGACAAAACTGTTTATACTTAATATACTACCGTTTGTTTTCCCAAACGTAATATTTAAATAATCATGTTAATTATAACTTCTCACTAAAGTAACCGTTGTCGTCATGGTAACTACACCATAAATACGCTCTAGGGAACTCCTAGTCCATTATCAAATTATTTTTTCATGACGAGACAACATTTTAATAGAAATCTTGACCTTGGGTTTCCAACATTGCTATGACGTCAAAACCATATATCGCCAAAGCAATCGATATAAAATCCATTACATTGATAGTAACAATAGTCATTTTCATATTTCTGTTATTATGATAGCTCCCATATCACATCTGCTATCGTATTTTGGTAAAATGTTGGAAAAGGAATTCAGTCTTTCACAGTCTACAGCTGAACATAGGGACACCTATGTCCAGCTATAGACTGTCAAAGACTGTATTCCTTTAATAAAGTACAGGTGTCTCCTAACATGTTGAAATCTTAGTGTCAGTGTCAACTTAGGAGACACCTCTACTTTTTTGTCTTGTTAAGAGGAAATGCAGGTGGTCGTTTCTCCATAGAAACGCTCTCGCCTGTTTTCTTTCTGGTTAATGACCATAAAGCATGATTTTTTACAGAATAATAAATATTAACTACTAGTATGTCCCTATGTTGTCCTTTTTGATCATACATTATATTACAAGCACTAGAACCCTCAAAAAATGCCGATTTAAACCGCTGTCAATACAGGCCTAGGGGGTCCTTCTTATTCAGTTTATGAAATATCTTTTAAATTGATCCGATATTGGAGAAGAATATAGGTAAGAGCCAAGCCTCGAACTACGACTTTTTACTTAGGATTTTTCAATAGTCTCTCCGACCGCAATTCGATTCTTCGAGCAAGAGATTGGCGCTTGTGACATCATCACCAGTTTTTCGCAGTTTACTGCTTGAAGAATAACTCTCCAATTGCACGCCATCTTACTCGATGGGTTGTCGGTGGGATGTACTGTGGGTATTTCAGGTGCATCTCCGCCCAACCCTTCTGGGAAAATAAGACTGCACCCTAGTTGCGTAAAACACTATCAATCATAATTTGAATCATTTTGAAAGATATTGCTAATCCATTGCTTCATATGTTCGAAAAATGTATCTGCTCAGCAACGTAAATAACGCAATGAATGCTGTTGAACTGTCAAAAGAAACCCATTGCTACTGATAGTATGTTAAGCAATTGCCCCGCTGTTGTTAACTCGATTCTCGGATGAGTATCCGACAAACCTCTCCTTCCTCAGTCAGTCTGCTTGTTCAAAATGCCTACAGATTTATTCTCAAAATAAGTTGCACCTAATCCGCCATTTTCCAAATCTGTGAGATTTGACTCGTCTTCTAACAAGTTGGGCCCTTTTTATTATCCACAGCATCTGCGTCTGAACTTTTATTGTAATTTTATGCTAAGCCGGCTGCCAAGTCTTCGCCTTTTTCTGAATATCTACCCTTTACGAGCACAAGTAGGAATCTATTAATCATGATTGCATTCTATCCATTCTATCAATGCAATCATGATTAACAAATTCCTACTTGGTTGGTTGGTGAATTGGTTTCTCAACATCCTTATTTTGGCGCTCGAATGACGTTGTCAGGGGCAGGGGGCGACGTTGGTAAACATTTTTGTGAAATGTATTGATAATACCGGATGGCAGCGTCAGTTTTGATTTTGGCCACGCGATGCACAATATCATGTATGGCTAAAACACTGTTAGGCTGGGGTATATCTGACCTCACGCCGACCGCGACCGACGACGTGTAGCCGTCCGACACCGACGACGGCCAAATGCTGAGTTCGTAAATACACGGGCGCGGTCTTGCTCGCACTCCACCCGTGGCCGCCAGGTGCGACGGCGGCAACGAACGTTTTGGCAACCGGCGGCGGCGTGTCGGTCACCCGTCGTGACGTCACCGCACGCTGTCGGTAGCGTGTGACGTTTTAAAGAGACTGTAGCCTTAAAGTGCGGCCGACGAAAGAATGCGTTCTTGAAATCTGTCAGTTCCATACAAACGAATACGTGTTTTGCGAATTTGATCTTTATTACCTACTTACTACAATGGTCGCACTGACAGGTGTCAGGAATACATTCTCTCGACGGTCGAACTGTAATCATTACTTACGTTGAGCAACATTTATATGTAAGGGGACTACATTTATTATTTAGAAAAAGTTTATACATATTTAAAGTAAACAAAGTCGTATTTATGAAGGTAAAATAATACTTACATTACACGTAACACAATTTTGGCTACAATTAACCTTTACCAAATAGGTTTTATTTACCACTTTTTTAATTATTACCTGTGTCTTCCTTCCTCTTTAGTTCCTGTCAAATTATACAGTTGAACGAGGCCAATTAAAAATTATAATATCGTTTGGAATTTTTTATCATTAAAATATTAAGTAAAATCTATTCATTTTAGCTAGGATTCACTGGAATCTTATCTAGGCAATCTGCATTCGCGGTTTATTTGCCAAAAATGTAAACAAATATGAGTTTTTGGAAAAATAACTTTAAAACCTACACAATAAAGTTCAGTTTACGCTACAACTTCAAACATTTTTCTAACTTTTTCAATACCTACTGCAAGTCACTCTGAAATCAATTTAATTACGCGTAAATTAATTGACATAATATTAATTTGAAACATAAAATTTAAACAGACTTTAAATCATAACATCACGCCTATTTTCCTCGAAGGGTGACCGACCAATAATACCTACACCCAGATTTCGCCAGTTATGTGAAAGCCCCATGTCCGGTTAGTGGCACATATCCTGACACAGGCATTTCTGACGGAAAAATCTCATAGCACTTTGCGCGATTTGCGAATCGAAACTTTATCCAAAAGTCACATCACCTGCCTAGTGCAATGCACAATCAAAAAGAAAAGTCTGAAAATTAAGCGTCCTCCTTTTACCACTGCCACTTCTGGATGCCCCAATTTTAAATAGAGAGGTAGTGACAATGATCTCTGAAACTGGAAAAACTAGAGGCAAGTGCATTGCCCTCTCACAAAGACAAATGGGCACAACACTTACCATAATAGGCAAAGTCATGTCCGTTGTGTTATTAACTCATCATCTGCCTAGCCTTTTCTCAAGTATGTTGGGGTCGGCTTCCAGTCTAATCGGATGCAGCTGAATACCCGTATTTTACTTAGAGCAACTGCCTACCTGACCCCCACAACCCAGTTACTCCTACTACGACCACTCTGCCCGGTTCCTACATTATCTAAAAGTATAAAATTCTATTTTAGGTCCATCACTTTTATAGTCAACGCCTGCTCTAAACATAAAATAGAACTGCAAATGGCGTGCGTCAGTCATGTACTTGAAACAGTTGGTGTCCGATAAAATATTTTCCACTTGGTTTATTGACGTAAAGATAAGTCTCTGATTCGTTTTTGATTGCCGCTATATCAATACAGACGTCATCAAGTGCCATGGGATTGTTTTCATTTCTTATAAGATTGGTACGGAGGAAAAAACCATCGTAACTTGGAGGAAAAGTAAGATATCAAGAAAGTTAATCGTATTTTATTTGCCCAAGAAACTGTTAGTTGTATATTTAATTTAACAGAAAAAAATCCTTCCTTTTCTCGCACCTTATTCGATTATAATTAGTTATAATATATAATTATAATAAGTATAATGAAAACTTTTTAAAAGATTTTTTTATTAAGATACAGCGGTATTTTAATATAAAAAAAAGACGGGTTGCACTCCGGGAGTGCCGGCAGAAGTGAAAACATGAATATTAACGTTGAAATAAATCAATTATGAATTGAATTAATATAACTAATTTTTTTCCACTATTTCTGCGTCACTTTTTTTATAAATCGATGCACTTTGTTCAATTTCCATATTTGAAACACTTTATATTCACGAATTTTACGAATACACAGCAGTGTAGCTACACAGACGGTCGAGCCATCAGCTGTCCATCCATCCATCCACATCCACGTCCACCATCACCGTCACCGTCACCGTCACCGTCACCGTCACCGTCACCGTCACCGTCACCGTCACCGTCACCGTCACCGTCACCGTCACCGTCACCGTCACCGTCACCGTCACCGTCACCGTCACCGTCACCGTCACCGTCACCGTCACCGTCACCGTCACCGTCACCGTCACCGTCACCGTCACCGTCACCGTCACCGTCACCGTCACCGTCACCGTCACCGTCACCGTCACCGTCACCGTCACCGTCACCGTCACCGTCACCGTCACCGTCACCGTCACCGTCACCGTCACCGTCACCGTCACCGTCACCGTCACCGTCACCGTCACCGTCACCGTCACCGTCACCGTCACCGTCACCGTCACCGTCACCGTCACCGTCACCGTCACCGTCACCGTCACCGTCACCGTCACCGTCACCGTCACCGTCGCCGTCACCGTCATCGACACCGTCACCATCACCGTCACCGTCACCGTCACCGACACAGTTACCGTCACCGTCTCCATCACCATCACCGTCACCGTCACCGTTACCGTCACCCGTCACCGTCACCGTCACCGTCACCGTCACCGTCATCACCGTCACACCGTCACCGTCACCGTCGCCGTCACCGTCACCGACACCGTCACCGACACCGTCACCGTCACCGTCACCGTCACCGTCACCGTCACCGACACCGTCACCGACACCGTCACCGTCACCGTCACCGTCATCGTCACCGACACCGTCACCGTCACCGTCACCATCACCGTCACCGTCACCGTACCGACACCGTCACCGTCACCGTCACCGTCACCGACACCGTCACCGTCACCGTCACCGTCACCGTCACCGTCACCGACACCGTCACCGTCACCGTCACCGTCACCGTCACCGTCACCGTCACCGTCACCGTCACCGACACCGTCACCGTCGCCGTCACCGTCACCGTCACCGACACCGTCACCGTCACCGACACCGTCACCGACACCGTCACCGTCACCGTCACCGTCATCGTCACCGACACCGTCACCGTCACCGTCACCATCACCGTCACCGTCACCGTACCGACACCGTCACCGTCACCGTCACCGTCACCGACACCGTCACCGTCACCGTCACCGTCACCGTCACCGTCACCGACACCGTCACCGTCACCGTCACCGTCACCGTCACCGTCACCGTCACCGTCACCGTCACCGTCACCGTCACCGTCACCGTCCGTCCGTCCGTCCGTCCATCCATCTATCCATCCACCCATCCATTATCGTGTCTCACTTGGTTCACTTCGGTTGGCGCCGCCGTAGAAAGAGGGGTGGGGGGGGGGGGAAATCTCTCCTGACGGTCACGTGTCCTGACGCGAGTTTAACATTTTTTCCCCAGTACAAAAAGTGTTCAACGCCGCTAAAGAAGTTTTCACTTCAAAAACCCTTAAAAAGTTATTCCAAAACAAATAGGTACGCATCCAATGAGCTAAGCCAAATAGCGATTTGGCTTAGCTTATTGGATCCGTATTTCCTTAAGTTATACGATGCCATAAAAATCAACTTTACGATTTTTTTTGAGATACCGCTTTTGAGCTTAGCATGGCAACACAGCGCTGCGCGCCGTAAGAAAAAAATATTATTTGGTGCATCTACTACTTACTAGTTTATTTTCGAGTACTTACCGTTCTTCGTAAATTCGTGTACCTTCAAGTATTAAGATTAACTTGTACTTCGATAAGTGAATTGTAGAATTTATGAGAAATAAATGTCAATTAAGCCGTATAACATGTGGTAAAAATCATTTTACCACGACATCCATATACCTACTTATAACTCTTAAAGAAATTATTCATATGGAACCAAATCCCATTCCGCCATTTTATTCGAAGTACTTATAAATATTACACCCTTTATTAAAAGCAAAATATTTGGTCGGTTTACTTTGAAAATTACGTCCAAATTGCGAAATTTACTCTGTATCCGCTATTCGTTAAGAGTGAAAAAATGTTCGCAGCTCCTGTACCACGAATTCTTTTTGTTTATTACTCCTGCCATAATATTTTCATAGACCTTTCCGAAAATATTTTTGCGTATTTATTCCCACATTCCTTGGCAGATACTTAATAATACATTATTTATTTTAAGCATATACGTTATATGCTACACGTGTGATATTTTTAAATGTCACGTAAACAATACCCAAGCATAATCATATAAAACTTGCTAAATAATTTTAATTTCTGAAGTCTCGGTCGGGAGTTTTTTTTTAAATCCTTTGTCTTACCTTACGGTACCATCCCCTAACAAATTCGTATACCACTATTTGCTATGTTAATAACAGTGTCGGGAAGTTTTATAACATACTAGCTGACCCGGCGAACTTCGTACCACCTAAGAATTAAATAATGTGACAAAGTTCAATAGATACATGGTGCCATCTATTACCATAATAACGTTATTGTTGTTTTCGTCGGGAACAGCACTCTTTTCGGGATGAAAGGTACCCTATGTCCATTTCTGTACACCTGAAAACGTATATTCAAAATTTCAGGATGATCGGTTCAGTGGTTTAGGTGTGAAAAGGTAACAAACAAACAAAGTTACTTTCGCATTTATAATATTAAGTTAGGATTAGGATAAGATTATTGAAGCTAACTCAAAAACTACCAAAAAAAAACAATTCAATTCAAATTGTATCCACAGTGACACATAGAGCTACACATTTCCGGTTTTAGCTAACATCGTATTTGTATAAGTTTTTGTACAACCAGAAGTCCAGCTTATAGGTACTGGTACACACGCCAGCACATCAACCTACCCGAAACAGTCAAATTTTCATAATCAACTTTGAACCTTATGTTTTAGTGATAAAGTCGAAAATCTATTAAAGAAATTTGACAGATTGTAGTAGGTTGATGTGCTGGCGTCTGTACATAGCAACCGTGCGTACCACCACGTGAACTTTCCTTACCAAATTAAAAATCAAAGATGGTCCACAATTGATGAACATGCGTAAAAAATATGCATATCTACAGACGAACATCTTGAAGTCGGTTAAAAATACAAACATCCTATCTCTTTAAATTTTTTACCTATCCTTATCGATTTGTAGGTTGGAAACCAACCAAAGCAAACGTGGCAGTTTTTTCTACTGAATAGCGTTCGTGCAAAGCTCCTTGAGGGATCAGGAATTGTATAGATCTTTTGTGAAGCTTGCAACTGTGTCACAGGTCTATAGATACTATTTGGTATAAACTGCCAAGGCAGTTTTGAAAATAGTTTTTAGTTGAACCATTTAGAGGAGCGTCACAATATTTATCTTTTTCTGCTTTGGCTAGTTACTTCATCAATGAAAAATAAGCAACTATTTAAGACTGCAAATGATGTCAATCGAATCCTCGGAACCGACGAGATCCATATAAACTAGTGTTAAATGATTTGCCTAGACTGTCTAAATACAATAGTAACTGCTTGGCAATGTGTGTGTGCATTTATAATAAAATACCAAGGCATTTCAAAGCTTTAAATACAAAACTATTTAAAATTAAATTTCATAAGTGGTTACTCCAGTGTAGTTTTTATAGTTTAAAAGAATTTATGGATAAAAAATGTTAATATTTTTTTAACTTGTCTTGTCTTTAAAATTTTGCATGCTATGTTTTATCCTAGCTAAACATGCTTGTGCTTCAATTTGTACTTAACACCCTTGTATACCATGTTTTACGCAAATAAATATTCTATTCTATTCAATTCAGCCGAAAGACGTCCACTGTTGAACATAGGCCTTCCCCAAGTATCGCCACTGCGACTGGTTTTGTGCTTCTCGCATCCAGCGGATTCCTGCGGCCTTTACCAGGTCATCGGTCGAATGTACCTAACGTGCTACCACCAAGTACATTCTTCTTCTATTCATGATTACACAGCATTAATTTAACACGCGGGTTGGCCTAGTGGCAAGTCTTTTTTTTTTTCTGTAAACCTATGTACAAAGGTCTCCCCAATATTCTTCCACATTTCTTTGTGCTGTGCCTTCTCCATAAATAATTATAAGAACATAAAAGAATTCGTTATTTGAAAACTACCGCCTGCGACGCTTGCCGACATAGGGCTCTCTCTTTTTCCTTCAATTCGCCTACTCTTTGCACTTTTTCATTGATGCGATGTTATGATCCGTTAACCCAGCAAATGATCTCAGCGCTACAGTTCTTTAAGTAAAGGTTGCACCATGATGCTATTTTAGAAAATTGTAAATAAATAATAATGTTGAATTAAATAAAAATATGGTCATAAAACGAAAATGCGAAACAGTACAAGTGTGTTAAATTAGTGCCACGCTTTATAACAAATCAGTCATGAAAGTAATTTTCCCAATACATCTAATATAAATATAACGCTTTGCCTTTGTATCGTAATACAGAGTCCCATTAAAATAGATGGACAAATTTTAACACAGCGCTCAGTACGTCTAACCAAAGATATCCAAGCAAAAAAAAAAAAAAAACTATATAGAACATCAAGAAAAAAGTAAGAAAGAACGTTAAGCGAAAACAGATAATCACTAATATAAGTTAAAACTAAAAGTATTATATACTTTAAAAGTAACCTTTAAGTAAGTATAAATAAGAACGTATAACAAACGGATTGTGCCTTTAAAACCCTCAAAGACAAAACAGCATTTCAAGGTACATACTTAAACAATTCGATTGATCGCATATATCAAAGGATATATCGTGGAATAACATGGTAAATTCACATCCTCATATGAAATATGATGCAAGCATAGATATCCGAGATGCAAGGTATGATTGATTTGATTTACACTTTTTGTAAGTTTTAAAATTTCCTCAACACAACAAAAAGCTATTGTTATCTCGCATACATTATTTTTTAACAATCTCTAATGTCAAAGATTCGCCTCTGACTTGTTAAAAAGAAACTGTAATAAACTACCTAATATTTGTAACAAACTCGAAAACGTCCGCCAAACAAAAGCCTGAGTTAATAAAATAATTATCTCACTTAGTTCAAATAATAAATTTTAGATGAAATTAATGTTTCGTGTTCCCTTTTAAATATTAATGGACTGAAAATATTAATATGCGCAACGAATATTGAAGGCTGCTGTCGTCTGAGATGTGAATATTATTTTAATATTTTAATTTATGTTATTTGTCATCACTTAGTTACATGCTCCATTTAATTCTGGGAAAAACCCTACTAAGAATTAAAACGCCTTAAGTATAATTTGTTCTAACTTCATCATCTGCCTAGCCTGTTCCCAACTATGTTGAGGTCGGTTTCCAGTCTAACCAGATGTAGCAGAATATCAGTATTTTACATGGAGCGACTGCCTATCTGACCTCCAAAACCCAGTTACTGGGTAATACGAAACAACTCGGTAAGACTGGTTGTCAGACTTTCGGGCTACTGACGACCCGTAACAACAGTCAAAGATCCACGAATGACAGCCGGGACCAACAGCTTAACGTGCTTTCCGAGGCACCAAGACCCCTCATCTTGGTATGTGAAGATGGTCACCCATCCACGGACTAACCGCGGCAAGCGTAGCTTAACCTGATCGATCGACCCGTGTGGCTGTTATTACTTAGCCACAGGCCTCTTAGCCACAGCCCCCAATTTGTGCCAACTTATCTGATAAAATCGCTCATTTAGAATCGGTCGAAGAAGCAGCCTTCCCATCTTCACAGAATTCTACAGCCCGCACCTTAATTGCGGCCAGTTGTCATCACAATCTGAAACATTTTGAAGGATATTGCTAATCCATTGCTTCATATGTTCAAAAAATTTGTCTGCTCAACAATGTAAATAACGCAATGAACGTTGTTGAATTGTCAAAATGAAAGCCATTCCTACTGTTAGTATGTTACGCAATTTACCCCGCAGGATCCACCAGGAAATCCAATTTTCAAACACATTCCTTTTGCATTGGCAATAGTAGTCGGAAAAATAATAAGATGCAAGTCAAAATTATCATTTTAAGTCCATCACGCGTTTTGCACAAACGCAAAAGCATTTAGTTTAAGTACCTTATTTTAATTCCTTTTTCTCTGAAGGAAAACGTTGACGAGTCCGTTCTGACAAACCCTTTTTAAATTATTCAAAAACTCACAACAAAAAAATTACCTATTGTGTTTTTAGGTTTCACCACACAGGTGTAAAAATCACCTAAAAACTAAAAAAAATACAATATCTCGCTAAAAGAATCACAAATGCTATTACCGCAATTTTGTGCATAGCCTATAACTGGCATGTAGTCATTGATTAACTCAAAAAACTTTTAACAACGACGGTAGCGCCGTATCTATTCAAGCATTTTATATCTGATGCTATAAATCAATCACCAGATCCGCAAGACAGAAATAAAATTGAGTTCCATCAATAATAAAGTATGGGTAGTAAATAAATAGATCATATTTGGATTCTGTAAGAGGGTTTCAACGTTGAGTTCTAAACCAACAATGAGAAATCAAATAAAATATATCTTTTCATTGGTAAAGAATCCATACCTACCTGTCGTCCCATTTGTTTTTTTTTTTTTTCAATATGGCGGATTTAAAATAAGACCTATATAAATCGATAGCTGATAGGACCAATCCCGAAAAAGCGTTACGTTTCCGAGATATCATTAATGTTCAAAGTTGATGATAATTATGACAGCCATATTACTATATGTATAAGGTGTAAAAAAATTAACTGCAAGAACTTTAAGAGGTGCTTTAGACCATCAAACTGAACAACTTTCACTATGGGACCAAATCGGAAATCACGAAAAAAAAATGAGCTGTTTCATACATTTTGGCCGAGTAGGTATTGAACTTTTGTATGAAACAGCTGATTTTTTTTTCGTGATTTCGTAGTTGGTCCCATTGTGTAAGTTGTTCAGTTCGATGGTCTAAAGCACCTCTTAAAGTTCTTGCAGTTAATTTTTTTACACCTTATAATTATAGGTAATATATTCTATTTTCTAGGTAATGCGTCTAGGATCCATGCGTGGCCGCCATTTTGAAAAAACAAAACCAAAATGACGCGACAGTAAGTAAGCCTAGCTCCATGTAAAAATCTTCAATCCACTTTTATTACGGATTATCCACTTTTATTAGGGATAAAAAAGCTTGTCAAAAAACTAGTTTTTGTACCGTCAGATTTGTAGGTATCTATTAACTTCAACTATCTTAACAGAAAAGACCTTGAATATAAAATAAAATTGCAATAAAAATTATATTAAAACGCGCCTGCCACACTATTTGCTCAGCCCCGCTTGATTGCTGACGGACACAATAGCCGGTACTGATACCGGAAATTCTATTATACGCGATAATTCGTATACAAATTCTGGTCCCCATTCAATTGTGACATTTATTTACAAGGGAGTAGGTCACCTAATTCTTATGATAGAAGCAGAAGACGTAAAAATAGTAAATATAAGAGAATTGGGAAATATTCTCATTGTTTTTTTTTTTAAGAAAAATAGTGAGAAAGACAAACTGACTTCCTGTGTATCAGATATTTTTTTAGCTGACCTATTACTCCGAAAAGAAATGTAGATTTTTTTTTTATTTTAGCAACATTATTATAACAAAGAAAACATCTTACAAGAAGAATCTGTTCAATACATTTTATAATCAAGCAGGCATAAAATATCGAGATATAAATTCTGGTAGAACAAGCAACAGATAATTATTATTCAACGCGAACAATTTCATCAGCTTCACCTAAAAGTTTCTTGTCTGTAAAGAAAAATATGTATATATATCTATAAATAATAATAGGTTTCAGTACTAGAAAAGTCGGAAATCGCAAAAAATCTTTTCCTATACATTTCGTAGGAAATGACGAATACAACTTACTTTTTTAAAAGTCTCCTAAGACCGTTTTCCAGCTGCCTTTACTGTCCCATCTCAAAAATCTACAATGTATAGGGATGTCTGTTCCGATCTTGAAATCGATTTTTATTTTAATGACGATACTAAAGGCGGTAGAATCAGGACACAATGAGTAATAAATTGGAGAGCACTTGTAAACAGTATAGCCGTAAATAGAGCTTACTTTATTGATCATGAAACGATTAATCTTGGACATAAAACTTGTCATTAAGTCTCTTGAGGTGCCATTTTATTTCTGTTAGCTATTAAAAGATTACTTGCCAACGACGGTTTTATTAATTGACCGGTATTATCATCTGTTTTAAGTGTGCGACACGCGTCGGCGACAGAAGCATGTTGTTCGGCGACACGCGTCGACGCTTGCAGTTGCCTCTGACGTCGACGCGTGTTGATATTGTTATTATTATTGCTAAATTATTATAACAGTATGTGATCTTCTTTTCTGCGTTGTGTATTCGACTTGTCTTTATTCTTTTTATGTGTATTGTGTATATTTCATTCAACCTCAATAAACTTATTTTCTATTTCTAAAATAAGAACGAGATTATTATCCGGAGCATTCAATTTTAATACTAACAATTACAGTACAGTAGGTTTTACTTTGGGTTACATTTTATTGCGCACGTTGACAAACAGCGCGAGCAGGGTACGAGGGTGACCTACTTAATACATAGTTCTTCCGTTTTTCGATAGATGGCGCTTTGCACTGACGTCACGTTTCTGAATCGCGGTGTTAAGATTCTCCGTGATTGAATGACCACCCCGATTTTTTAGTTTTACGGTATCGCTTCTCGGCCTTTTGGCTAAGATCAAAGTGTAGTATCTGTTCTTTTCAGCTTAATATCTGAAAGTTCCCTCACTGAGGGACCAGTATATTAAACTGATTTTTGTAAGCTGACGGGATGTTCGGGGCTCGCTCCACTCCCGTCGCGGGTCGGCCCGGCATTGCAGTGCCGCCGGGATCGGCCCACATAATACCTTGACAATCTTCAAATTAAAACGCGGTTGTTGCGTTCGTGCATCTCGAGAACATTATAAGAGACTTACCCCCTTATTCATAATCCTATTTTATCTCTATTTTAGCTAAAATAGGTTTATAGAACGTTTGTCTTTATCTGTCACGTTGTCATTTCTGTGTGTAAGAAAGAGACAAACCCCATTTTAACTAAAATAGGTTTGATAAGTTTTATGAATAAGGGGGTAAACCTGTAAAAATTGGAGGCCATAATCGTGAATCGAAAAATTTATGCAATCAAGATTTTCTAGAAATTGTAAAAATAATTTAAAACCGATTCAAAAATATGTACTTAAAACAAAAATACTCAACGGTAAATCAACGCAAGTAGATGATAAATCTATTAACAATATTTTGTAAAGATAAAGCCACGTATTCACTGAGCAACAATTGTTTATAAACTCTGTTTCAGAAACAAAATCTACGTGTTTCTGAAACAAATAATTATGTTTCAGAAACATATAATTTTGTTTCTGTAAACACTACCCCCCTTATTCATAAAACTTATCAAACCTATTTTAGTTAAAATGGGGTTTGTCTCTTTCTTACACACAGAAATGTCAACGTGACAGATAAAGACAAACGTTCTATAAACCTATTTTAGCTAAAATAGAGATAAAATAGGATTATGAATAAGGGGGTTAGTGTTTATCGGTATGTTTCGGTGCTCCTCACTTGCGGCGGAGAACACAGAAACAAATCAGTTGCGCAACAGGTGCATGCGAGTGTGGACGCGTCTAAACATTTGTTTATAAACATGGCTGTAGTGTGGGACGATGAAACTGTCTTTAAATTGATAGAACTGTTTGAGAAAAAACGAATATTATGGGATTGCTCGAGAAAGGACTACAAAAATACCCTCGGGCGACATGACCTAAGCAACTGACTGTGTGGACGGCAGAGTTTCCGAAACATTGTTCCTGGAAACATTTACGTGATGTTTCAGAAACTGTGTATCCGAAACATTGTTGCTCAGTGAATACGTGGCTTAACAGCTAACTCATCCGAGTTTATGTTGTAGTTATGCCGTATACCTGTTTTGTTTTTAATGTTTGGGGATCCAAAAAATGTTGTAAGTAAGACAACAGTTGTAATCAAATGATTAGTTTGTAAGTATAGAGATATTGTACGGTCAGCATCAAAAGTTGATTAACACTTCAGTTTTTTTAATCTTAGTTATTGAGCAAAATATTTGTTAATAAGACAACAGTTGTAAGTAACATCGATACGGACACAAGTATACTATTATTAAAAGTACTTGTCATGATAATATTTCCTTCGATGTTACAAAATTATTCATAAATATTTTGTCAGTCTATTCAAGTGAACTAAATATAAAACTTAAAATATAAATGATTGATGTTTGTATTCATCTATAACTTCATAAGAATATGAATTGCTAAACTTTTCAAAAGTCAACCACAGGGTGATTTGTCTCATTGATTGTGATGCAGAAAAACTTTATCAAACATTTTTCGGATTACCGATAACTGCAACTTTTGCTATCAATAAATTCATCATTGGATGTTTTTCCATCAAAAAATACCTTCTCCTAAAATAGTTTCTGAATCTTGCGCTCTGCTTTAGCTTTTTAACTTTGCCAGTATGTATAAAAATACAATAGGTATGTATTATACCATCTTCATCATCGTCATTTCAGTCAAAAGACATAGACTGCTGGACGTAGCCCCCCCCCAAGCACCAGCACTTCGACCGGTTCTGCGCTTCCTACGGCCTTCACAAGCTCACCGATCCGCCTTGAGGCCTTCCAATGCTTCGTGTTCCGGTACTTCCACTTCAGAACCTGTCAGCCCCATCGGCCATCTGTTCTGCGATAATTTGGTCTGCCTCCTGCCACTCAAGTTGGGCAATTCTTCGGGCTATGTCGGTTACCTTGGTTCTTCTGCGGATCCTTTCATTTCTGGTTCGATCATGTAGGGAAACTCCAAGCAAAGGGTAACTATTAACCTTCTAATAAGGCCAACTGAGAGCGACCACATTACAGTGCCACATCGGATATCTATGCAGTGCCATAATATTATATTATAATATTATTATTGTACATAATATTATTATATTTATTATTCTAATATATACGCCAAAAAATATATACATAATATGTTATTTCTTTTGCAAAATAAAAGTACCTAAAAATAACAAGAACACCTAAAGATATCGAAGATTTATTTTATTGTCAATCAATGTTCAGTGAAAATGTTTACATAACGCATTGGGTTTTACGAGTAACGTCAAATCGATTCCGGTAATAATTCATTCGATGAAATTGCTCTTACTACCCGATCGTGCGGTGTATATCACGCACATTCAAATGACGTACATATTTAAGGAAAAAGGGATGAGTTTTGTTTCGTTTTAATTTAAGGAATATGTCCAGCAGTGCTCCTAGTTGATTATGATGACTGATGAGTAGCGGTGACGATAACAACGCCAAAGGAACAATAAAAGACCAAATAAAAATAATATTTTTATTTGGTCTTTTTATGTTAAATTGGACTGGGCAGGTCCACTCAAATCTTGATGGTTCTGTACTCAACAGACCATCTCAGACCACAATTATGAGAACCATTAATTATGGCCCAACCAAGGTTATGTCTGAACTTTAAAATATACTGTGACCTCTGAATTAGTTTCAGTATATCTTTTCAGAGTAGTCAGTTAGGCTGTTTACACATTATGCCGCAGCTGCAGCGGTACCGCCGCCGCCGCGGTGCCACTGTATTAGTTACCCTTGTATTTGTATGAATCCTTACACATGGCGCCGCGGCTGCGGCGGCGAGTTTTGATAAGGCTTGATACCGCGGCGGCGAAAAACGCTGCCGTTGCGGCGCCATGTGTAAACGCTCTTAGAAAACACCGAACTTATCTAGTTTTGAAACA
This sequence comes from Amphipoea lucens, assembly GCA_947508005.1. NCBI lineage: Eukaryota > Metazoa > Arthropoda > Insecta > Lepidoptera > Noctuidae > Amphipoea > Amphipoea lucens. Next base: position 13,636,130 of record OX382374.1, read on the forward strand.
TAATTTAATTTTGACGTAAAAGTGTTTTTTTTTAACCAATTTAAAGAAATAAATATAATTTATCATAAAACCACCAACGCAGAAGTAGTTGACTTCATTCTCCAATAGACACTGCTCAATACAGCGGATTTATTTGCCCACTAGCAGCGCCCTGCGGTTTCACCCACGTAAGTTTCGATTCCGTGGGAATATCGGGATAAAAACTATCCTATGTCCTTTCCAAGGACTTAAACTATCTCTATATCTACCAAATTTCATCTAAATCGGTTATGCGGTTTAAGCCCTCTAGTAGCAGTAGTTCGTGAAGAGATAACAGACAGACACACTTTCGCATTTATAATATTAGTATGGATAGTATGGATTCACTGTCTTAAGATTACTTGGAATTAGGTATGAAGTACCAAACCCTATTGACTTTCAAAATTCAACCCTTTATCCAGATACTTGTCATTTACCAAGGTCGACTGCCACCTAAAGTCTTTGAGTAAATACCTAACCTTTAGCCGCTATAAATATTGAACTACCTATTAAACTATTTTCAATTTAATCGATCATTTGGTTTTATAAATTTTTTATCTACTCTTTGGTTTCAGTATTGATGAATTCTCTTCATACTATCCTATAGTTCCTTCAACAGTTTTATCGGAGCGGAAAGTCATCAATCAATCTCCCTGTGAATCGATCCATGAAGGTTAGAATCTAACAGTGTTACCGCCTCCTCTGCATCGGTCTATTGTACCAGGAGGTCATAAGTTAGTGGAAAGTTATTGCCTATCTTAAAACCGTTGACCCGTCTCTCTGAGGTTACTCGCACTCAGGCATAACAGGCGAAAGTCTTTGAACTAAACGTCACCGGTGCTAGACTTGAGCGGTACCTATCGTGTCCCTGACGCATTCAAAGGAGTTAGTGAGTCCAATTTTGTTGACTCTCGGTTGTGTCCTGCAGTTATGAAGAATAAAAGGAAGGTACTAAAAGGCAGACTGTTTTCACACTAGTGGTTAAAGAACCATTTTCTTTGAATATTGGAACGAAAATCAGTTGCACGGCATAGGAAATAAATTTCATCAGAACAGTGTGCGAAATTCGCATGACTCGTATCCTGAACTGGTAAATAAAGCAACCATTACACAATATTGAAGGACATAAGCTTATAATAATAAGACCTCAATTAACTGGAAGTATAGGTACACCGTGTTCTTCACGATATCCATAAACTTTGTCAAACGCTTCTATAGCTTTTACAAATTAAATCTAACAAAGGAAGTAGTACTTAAAAAGGCTTCGTTACAAAGATATTTGTAATTTCATTTAGTAAATTTAATTGAGCTATACAGTAAGAAAGGGTCTTAACTCAGTTTTGACAAGTTGCAGCCCGCCAAATCTTATGAATGAAAATACGTCATCGCTGCCAATTCGGATAAAGAAGCATGCATATCGGGCGATTTACGTCAAGGTATTTAGTTTATATGAAAATTAACAAAAAATTAAAAATTAGATTTCATTAATGTGTCCATAATGAAAAATGTTTATTTCCATGGTCTGACCATCTGGTTGAAGTTTATGTATATCGTCCGGAACACGGTGTATAATAATAATCCTATTTTACCTTTTTCCAGTAGGTACAGTCTTAGAGGTCAGAAAACTTCCACAAGGTTTCTAACACTTTTTCGAAGAATACAAATAATTTTGATGGCTTACCCTGCAACAAAGAAAAAACATACATTAATCACCATGCAAATCATAACAACATCAACAAGGTTGACTATAATAATACCTTATTGTGATAAGACAAGACATAATTCATATTACGTCATGAAGTCATTCTGGTTTTGGCCAAGATCTGAGGGACAAAATCTTGTTAGTGCGCGGTAAACCAGCTAACCGTCATAATTCTGCTTAAATGCCTTCACAGACCACTGACGTCGGCTTCAGAACGCCATTTCAATTTTATCAATAAAATTGATATAACGGTTATCCGATGACCACAGCAATAATAAGGATTTCTTTATAAGGCTTTCACTTTCAGAAGATGGGATTATAAGATACAAGTTTGGGAATGTTTCCAGTCTCAGTTTCATTCATATAGACTTTTGTATGCTCTTTCGTGTGTTCTTAGTTTGGCACGAACAATTATAAGAATAGTTGAATGGGAAGAATAAGAAATGATTACATAAGAGGAAGTCTGAAAGTGGCACCAGTAACTGAAAAGTCGTCATGGTATGGACATGTGATACGGAGGAATGAGGAAAATGTCGTGAGGAGAGTTTTGAGTATCAATGTCGATGTCTATTAGAATTGGGGAAGACCAAAGAAGCGAAGGATGGACTGTGTGAATGATGATATGGTTAGAAAAGAGGTGACTACCGCGTGCGAAGTTTTTGAAGTGAAACTTCTTTACGCACGCTTGACTTGGGGAGCAAGCTGGCGAACGCGTGACGTAAGCGTTACGAAAAGTGTGATCGAGCGAGGCGAACGGGAGTTGAGTGGGGGATATAAGCAAGAGAAAGCAGTGCGCGCGCACATTTTCTTTCTCTCTTCCTCTCATAGCCAAATACGTTTGAAGTTTCACATCAGTCGTGTGGTCATAAGCACACTCGGTTTTTTTTTCGTTTTTCGATATCTAATGAGACAACACTGGTACACTGACTGATGCATTCTAATTTATATCAATGATTCTAACAGATTATTCCTATTATTTCTCTTTCACTCAACAGTCACCTAACCATAAATATATTTTATTTTTATTATAACCATAGATCAAACCAAAACTTTATGTTTTTCCGTGTATGTTCTACCTACGAATTATCATATAATACATAGTAGTAAAATATCATCATAAAAAAGCTCGAGTACAGAGAATTTCCTACAAAATGTAGGGGTTTTTTTTGCGATTGCTAACTTTTCTGGTACTCAATCAAACCTCAGTTGGTTTAATGGAGTTTTTTGGTCCTTATATGTATAAATCAGGATCGATTGGCATCAAAACAAGTTTTTGTGAAAATTAGCCATTATCCTACTAACTGTACCTATATTTTTATTTCAATATGTATAAAGTCGGATCAAAAGATCAAAATGTATCAAACAATTAATGACAGTCTTCTAAGACCGTTTTGTTGTAGCTATAACGGTTTACCTACCATTACTGCCCCTTCTCAAAATTCCAGCCTGTATATGCCATGAAACGAATGCTTTGCTCCATTAAGGTATAGCGTGGTGATAATCATTTTAAAGGTCCAATCTGTGACTATTTTATTAACCGACTTTAAAAAAGGAGGTTCTGTATTCGACCCGTATGTATGTATGTATGTATGTATGTATGTATGTATGTATGTATGTATGTTTGTATGTCCGCGATTATCTCAAAAACTACTGAACCGATTTTGATAATTCTTTCATTAGTGTGATCTACGTACTTTCAGGAAGGTTTTAGTATATAAAACATTAGGTAATTATTCTTATGTACGAAGTTGTATGCATAAATGTACTGCATCTCCGACATTTCTATGCGAATTTTGATGATTCTTCGAGTTGTGTCTTCAATTGTTCAATGCACTAGTGTTAATTGAATTTATGTGGTGTAGGTACAACTAAAAAGTGCAAAATAAAAACTTTTTTACAAAAAAAACAACCGACTTCAAAAAAAAAACACTACAAAGTGAAAAATAACTTTAATTTCGGAAGTCGGTGTCAAAAAACGAAAATGCGGAACCAAAGACACCGACTTCCGAAATTAAAGTTATTTTTCACTTTGTAGTGTTTTTTTTTTTTTTTGAAGTCGGTTGTTTTTTTTGTAAAAAAGTTTTTTTTTATATACCTTATTGTAAACACGGGGTAAGTAGACCTACTCGGCCGAAAAAAAAAACTTATTATTCTGCATACTAATCGTGACTGACAAAAACAATATCATTGTTACCTAGTTTTTGTTGTGTCTATGCGTCGTGCCATCAGTTATACACAATTTACATAACCAGAAGCCGTGTGACCTTTACAAGCCTTGTTAGGATTTCAATATCAATAAACGTTATGTCAATGTCAAAATAATTTGTATTCAAATTGATTATTGTAGCTTTGTGTTATTGTAATTACTAAACGAATTTGGACTCTGCATTACGAAATATGTTGTGATTAAAATTAAAATGGATCCTTAGATGGTTGTCCCAATAAATTCAGTGATTTTTAACCGACCTCAAAAAAGGAGGTTCTGTATTCGACCCGTATGTATGTATGTCCGCGATTTTAATGAATATTTTTAGGGCTGGAAGCATTCAAGATTCAAGATTATTTATTTGTCAAAACATGAGTACACATACAGAGCATGCAAGTTGTTGAAATAAATTATAATTTCGGACCAGTCATGTTTGGCCTTAGTGGCGTACACATATTTAAATGTCAGTGAATTAACTATTTAATTGATAAATTATTTCATAAGAACAAAGCAGTAGGTAAGTATGTCATTTTAAAGCAAACAAGAAAAAATACAATATATTATGGTCAAAATTACGTAAAAGTTATTATATGTCAATTTAAATCAATAAAGAAGAAAAAAAAATACAACTCATTATGTAATACATAGAGCTTTTGAAAGCCATTGCTGTTGTATGTGAGTATATTATGTATTTATAGGTACACTTTTGCCTAAGCGATCTAATAATCGACTGTCTAAATGGAAATTCGAAAATGTTGTCTGCTATGTAACGTAAATAACGCAATGAATGTTGGTGAACTGTCAAAATAAAAGCGATTGCTACTGGTGTGTTACGCAATTACCTTGCAGGTGAGAGCAACTCCAGTAGAAGACCCACCGCTGAACCCATAGACTGAACCACATCACGTTTTAAAAACGAAGCGATAGCCTAGAAAAACTAATAATGGTTTATAAATACCCAATTTTTAGTAGAAATCTTGAAACCCTTTACGATCCTTTTTTGATATTTATTTTTGCCTTTACATTATTACAGCAAAGAGGAATATTTTCTCTTTAATTTTTTTCATGAAATAGGATTTCTTCATAATAAGTAGGTACCTAATTTGATTCTTATTTGCTAAGGATATTACTTTGGTACGAAAACAAGCTTTTCTCTTTTACCGAAATTTATTTATTATAGAAGTTAATTTATTATATTAAACGAAATTGAGATACATAAAGTTCTAGGACATGTCAGTTGGTTCACGATGTTTTCCTTCTCCATTTTGAAAGTAGTGGTGATTAAATGATTAACCCACAACCTACAACTCGTAACGGGAAAATAAAAATAAAATCTTTGGAATAAAAAAAAAAAATATTATTTTAATTTTTTTTTTTTTTATGGAATGCTTATTAAATGCGCCAAGTTTTAATATTACTTGCCAAACTCGCATAGTATTTTATTTTTAGTACAGTCAGTCAAACTTTGGCAAAGTATTAATTTTGAATATTTGGTATGCCAATAATTTAAAAAATACCTAACTTAGATATTTTTAAATATTTTCTGATAACTATTACGACTTGGCCTATTACCCGATTCCGGCTTGACGTCAACTTACGGGACACCCTGTATAATACGATAGACATAAGCTCAAACTTTCAGGCTTTACACTACCTGTCACTAACAGCCATTCGAGTGACAATCGAGACCCACGTATTAACGTGCTCTCCGAGGCGCGATGAGGTCACGAATCACGATGTATTAAAATGCTCATCCACCTATGAACGGCAAAGATCAATCTACGCGACTATTCTCTCGCCATGAGACCTTGACCCTACCTTCATAGTAAACTAGCTGTGCCCCGCGGTTTTACCCGCATAAGTTTCGATCCCGTGGGAATATCCGGATAAAAACTATGTTATGTCCTTTCCCGGGATTCAAACTATCTCTATACCAAATTTCATCTAAATTGGTTCAGCGGTGTAGGCGTGAAAAGGTAACATACAGACAGACAGAGTTCAAAAGTGCCTTTTATGTGCCTATTTGAAATAAATGCTTTGACTTTGACAGACAGACAGAGTTACTTTCGAATTTATAATATTAGTATGGATAGCCCTCGGTAGTAGTATTACATACATAATCAGCCTATAACGTTTGCACTGCTGAGATACAGGCCTCCTCTCTGTGAGAGGGAATGGGCCGTAATCCACCTCGCGTGCCCAGTGAGGGTCGCTGAGATCGTCGGTTCGAACCATGACTGCCATTTTCATTTGTGTAAATTATTACATCATCACTACTCTTAAAACGGTGAAGGAAAACATCGTGAGGAAACCGGCATGTCCTTGAACCAAAAATTTTAAGACATGAAGACATCTACCAAGCCGCATTGGGACCGCGTGGTTGATTACAGCCCACTTTCTCTCACAGAGGGGAGGCCTATGTCCCAGCAGTGGGAACAATTTAGGCTGATTCTTATGCAATTGTTTCGGTATGTTGTTTAGTAATGTTATGGAATATAACTAGCCCCGCTTACTCGCTTCACAAACCCGTAAATAGAAGCAATCAGCTACCATTTTTATTTTATGGGCAGAGTCACGCGAACAAGCCAGTCAATATAAACGGGCTGTAAACGTTTACATCTGAACGTAACGCCTTTATTGTGTATTTTGTATTTATAGACATACTAACTGCTGCCCGCGAATTCGTCTGCGTGACTTTTCGGCCCCAACTCAGCCCGTCGCATCGCATCGCCCGCCCGCGCTGTTACGATGCGAATGAGGTGTGCATCCCTGACGCGCAGAGTAAGGGCCAGCTCCAACAATATTCTAAAATTGATTGCTAGCAGGCTCGATTACATATACATCAATCACTGCAGTGCCCTCTCCCGTGGGATGAAATAAATTTAAATTAAAATAAACTAAAATAGTTCTGAAGTTTACTAACAATGAGTCCTTGTTACTTGAATAAAGTTTATTATCACTATCTAATTATACTATTACTTCGTTTTCGCTTAGCGTTCTTTCTTCTTTTTAGGGTTCCGTACCTCGAAAGGTAAAAACGGAACCCTTATAGGATCACTTTGTTGTCTGTCTGTCAAGACCCTTTTTCTCAGAAACGCATGGAGGTACTAAATTAAAATTCATATCTCAGGTATATAATATCTTTAAGCTGTAAAAAAATCAAACTTCTATGTCAACGCAATCAAAAGAAACAGCAATTTAAGCTGCATATTTTCAAACTCGCAACTACCTGCAAGGGAATCAAAACCTAAAGGGTACTTCCAGCCGACCTAGAATCTTGAAATTTGGCATGAAGCAATGTTTTATAGCACATAATTATAAAGGAAAAATTCCGAAAACCTTAAATTTTTATACGGAACCCTCGGTGCGCGAGTCCGACTCGCACTTGGCCGGTTTTGTTCTTTTTGCTCGCCTCCTAAGAGTCCTAACGTGATGTTATAAATTGCCTTTCTCAAGAATTGGGGGATCAAAGCAAAAACATTTTTTTCAAATCAGACTGGCAATTACCGAGATTAAATCATTTGTTTATTCTGTGTTTTTTTTACTATTGTATGAAACGTCTATAACACGGCGTAAACAATTAGTTTCCTTAACTGTACACGAACCGAAAGTTATTACTAATCCATACTAATATTATAAATACGAAAGTGTGTCTGTCTGTTACCTCTTCACGCTTAAACCGCTGATCCGATTTAGATGTTTGCTAAAGAGATATTTTGAGGCCCTTGAAAGGACTTAAGATGGTTTTTATCCCGATATTCCCACGGGATCGAAACTTATGCGGGTGAAACCGCGGGGCGCAGCTAGTACTTATATAAAATAAAACATTAATCGTGTATTTAATTTTGGTGAATGTAACCGAAATGGAATGGTATTACAATTTTCGTGTGTTTGGCATGGTAAAAAATAATATAAGCGTCGTTGCTAATAATAATATTCGTAAAGGCTCGCGCATATTTGGGCCCCACCGCAACGCATCGGATCGTTTGCCAAGCGTATTTTTGCGGCCGCTTTTATGCGGCCTGCCTATAGTGTGCGATGATTAATACAAAATGTACGAACAAAAATCTAGATAGATTTTTACTACCCGTTGGCGTTGCGGCGCGACTCGTCAAAATGTGCGTGAGCTTCAATGCATTAAGTCGAAACAATTCAAATTCGAATCTGTCTGAAACAATTACTTCGTTGCGGTGCGGCCCGCCGCGGCTCCTGATGTGCTTTAGCGCATTTTTTCAATTCGCGGCTATTATGTGCGCTTAGCTTAATCCTACCGCCAGGCTCAAAAGTAATCGGTTTTTCTTTGAGAAAAGTCATTATAGAAAGAGCAGCTTTGTTCGCGGTTTCGGCCATGATAAGGTCGGAAATTATACCACGGGGACGCCCGGCCGGAATAAAAAGTACACCATGTCCTAACCCAGATCATGATCTACGAGTAGGTACCTGTGTGGCTATCGGAATCCGTGAAAGCGTGTAAAGGTAACACCGACATACGAACAAAGTTACTTACTAGTTTAGTATTTACATAGGCATTAGCATTTATAACACCTATGAAAATTTTATGGTTTTTTTTTTACATCGTTCTCATCATCATCATCATCATTTCTGCCGAAAGACGTCCACTGCTGGACATAGGCCTCCCCCAAGCACCAAGTTTTTTTTGTGCTTGTCATTGGGGGGATTTGCCATAATCGCCACGCTTGGCATGCGGGTTGGTGATCGCATTATGATAGTAAATGCATAGAGAACAGTCACACCCAACACCTTATTTGACTGGCCAATTCTTCCCTTGCGGTGGTAGGGCTTACGCCCACCACCCTCCCACCGGAGTCCGGCATTAAGCAGCCTCCTGTGTTTCGTCGATACGTGGGAGTTCCAATACCTTAGGCATCTTCTGGGCACGCTCGTTCCATCAATAGACCTCATCCACCGCTTTCCATCAGGCGTGATCGAGGTCAAGAGCGGACCCATTCAGCAATAAAAAATAAAAATAAAGTATGTTTAAAGTATACAGTATATAAGTAAAGTATATAGTATGGACGATTAGCTGCTGAAACAATTTAGTGACAGCCCGGTTACTGAAGTATTCTTTTTTTTTATCTAGCCTGCGCTGTCCCACTCCTGGGCAAAGGCCTCCCTCCACTCCTTCCATTTTTCGCGAGCCCGCGCGACCTCCCTCCAGTTTTGACGGAACCTATCCAGCTCGTCCCGCCATCTCCTACGTGGTCTGCCGCGACCCCGCCTCACTGGCTCAGGGCACCGATTCTGCGCTATTTGGGCCCACAGTTTGTCCGGCATACGACAGACATGTCCTGCCCAGTCCCATTTAAGTTGAACAGCCTTTTGAACCACGTCAACTATCTTTGTTTTGGAGCGCAGTATTGTGTTTCGAACACGGTCCGTTAATTTAACGCCTAGTATAATGCGCTCCATTGCTCGTTGGCAGACCTTGAGTTTGGACTTCTGGATCTTAGTCAAAGACCAAGTTTGTGCACCATAGGTTAAGACGGGAAGAATACACATGTCCATGAGCCTGCGTTTCAGTGCCATAGGCAACTCACCCTTAAATAGTTCCTTCAAGATATTCTTAATCGTAGTTAATAGCGAAAACAAATGCTCTTAATATAAGAAACTAATGATAGTATTAACTCAGAGCCAACGCGTCCCTTTGTGTGATAATAACAATCTTCTGCAACCACTAATCCGTTCGTCACGCCTTTAGATTATGGCAATATCTTTGTCCATACATTGTGGACGTTATTAGGAGATTCTTCTTACATTATATTTTGTTATTTCCTACTCTATTACTTCAAGGATAAGATTTATTATGCTTTATAACAATAATAAGTATGTCATAGTATCTGTAGAAAATGTTGAACCGTCGTAAAGTTAGTTGACATTTTTCCACTTCAACTGTGATACACCACATTATGATTTAAAAATTCTAGTTCCAAATGTTTGAGCTCTACACTATAAGGTTTTTATTGACAAATGCAAGTAACCTATCATAAGAAATAATCAAGTAATCCCTTAGGATAATCTGTTTCTTTTCAGCTGAAGTGGAAAAATGTCAATTAACTTTTGGAGGCCACTGTACATAATTATTTTATTTTCTGAGATAAGTATTTTGAAGTGAAAACTTCTTTAGCGGCGTTGTACACTTTTTTTGTAATGGGTAAAAAATGTTAAACTCGCGTCAGGACACGTGACCTGATCGAAAATTCGTAAGACGGATGGAGAGTAGACAGCCGGCGCGGTGTAGGAGAGGAAGTATCTCTCTCTTTCTACGGCGCGGCGAAAATGTATGCCTACTGTTTCGTTTAGGCGGCGCAGGGCGCTTGCGCGAATGTTCGTGTGTGTTTATGTTACAGCGTGGCATGCGCATCCATGGATGGTGACAGCTGATGGCTCGACCGTCTGTGTAGTGGCCACACTGCTGTGTATTCGTAAAATTCGTGTATATAAAGTGTTTAAAATATGGAAATTGAACAAAGTGCATCTATTAAAGAAAAATATCAAGAATGCACAACGTTAATGTTCAAGTTTTCACTTCTGCCGGCACTCCCGGAGTGCAACCCGTCTTTTTTTTTAACAGTATCTCTTGTGGCCTAACTAACACAACATTTAAAAGCTACCGGGAAAAACCAGGAGTCCTGACCCTGAAGGTGATTTTTTGAAGTATTTTAAAGGTTTCATAAATGATTATAGCATAAATACCTTTATGTGACCAAAATGGGCGATAACTTTTGACTAAGGGCGAATTCCACTCGTAAAACTGTACGCGTTTAGCACACCTAAACCGCATTTAAGAGCTGTCAGTGTCAACATTATTGTGGTAAATTGACAATGTCAGCTCTTGAACGCAGTTTAGAAGTGCTGATCGAATTCAGTTTCATTAATGGAATTCGCAGTTCCGCACTAGGTAGTAGTCCTTGTCCATTTTTGCAGTATTAATAAACACACCTGAAGTGCTGTTTTGCACTGCGCTTGTTTCAAACTAGGTATTCCTTGATCTCCGAGAAACAAAGACAGACTCTACGACAGACAGAGACATAGAAACACTCCCTCTTGCAGAGAGGAGGCCTGAGTCCCACCAGTGGGAACATTATATGCTGATTATGGTTATGCTGTGGATCCTCCATAGCACAGTATCATGCTCTTAGTCTTTTGGCCACAACCACGACATGCAGCTGCAGACTTTTTCGTTTCTATGCTCGTAATTATAGATCTACTAGCAGCGCCACGCGGTTTTACCCGCATAAGTCTCGATCCCGTAGGAATATCGGGATACGAAATATCCTATGTGTATATCCTGGTTATAAACTATATGTGTGCCAAATTTCATCCTAATACGTTCAGTAGTTTTTGCGTGAAAGAGTAACAAACATCTATCCATCAATCCATTCTCACAAACTTTCGCGTTTACAATATTAGTAGGATTTTGTTTTTATTATTCGAGTTATTTATCTTTCTGTATGCACGTGTTTCTGTGACAAATAGTCCTACTTTTCTTTCTAAAATGAAACTGAACTCGTATAAATTCCTTTCAATTGAATCTAGTGTCTATCACCATCATTGATAGATGTAGGAAACAGATTCCTCGCACGTCGATACGAAGGCTTATTTTCCCATAAATCAAACGAACAAACATCTATCACGGTCCCAGCATGATTGAATGTACACACAACTACCTACATTTATAATTTGTATGTGGTACGGAATTCATGCTATCTATGCAATTTCCCGTGTCGGGGCCGTTTATGAATAGGTCAACACATTAAATCCCATGGCTATTATATCCATGGGAATGGACGAAACGGGAAATGTGATTAATGGACGTTTTCTAATGACAGGGACGTTTAAAACCCTAAGCTGGTGAACATATACCAAATTCTAACAAGTAGGTATGACTAGCATTTCATAATGTCACATTTTATTTTTATTTTGGACAATTATGACTTTAATTTCGGCGAAGAAAAACTATGTGAAAATACAAGGAGGCCAATTCTCGTAATTTAAAACGTTCAAAATCTAGTCGCAGTCTCATCTCGGCGACAAACAAATGTCAAAAACAAATTGGAAGTATTTTTTGACAGATTGAGACTGAGATCAGACTGTGAACGCTCTTAAAATTACGAGAATTGCCCTCCAGGTCTAATGGACTGAAATTTCCAGTACGTGAGCAAGTGTGATGATTAATGTACGTTTCAGACGAGATCTTTGACTTGTAATAGGACATTATTATACGCATGATGTACAGACAGCGTCAGAGAAAAGGAACCCCCTTTGGTTACTTACCAAAAGGGACTCATTACCAAAGGGGGTTCCTTTTCTCTGACGCTGTCCGTACTTATACAAGATGGCGAAACTTCACAGATGTGATGGTACCGATATCTCATGATAATAACACACAAAAGATGTTTTTTCAAACACATATTTTTAAAATACTACACTTCTAGCGGCTGTCAACCCCGTATTCTTGTTTCGGGAGGTTCCTGCAGATTATCAGGCGGGAGGAGACGCCCGGGTGTCACCATTGCAAGGATCGCCCAGAGGACACAGTAGAGCATACGGTGGAGGTCTGCCCCGCTTGGGCGGAGCACCGCCGTGCCCTCATAGAGGCGATCGGCAGCGGCGGCGACTTCTCGTGTCCGGCCCTGGTTCAAGCCATGGTCCGGGGCGAAAAGGAGTAGGAGGCAGTCACCTACTTCTGCGAAGCAGTCATGCTAGCGAAGGAGGTGGAGGGACGGCTGAGGGAGAGAGCCTCACGTCCCAGCCGCCGCGGGAGACGCTCCGGGCGTCGGGAGCCGCGTGACGATTCCCGGCCACCGTAGGCGTGGGCCTGCGGACGCAGAGTAATAGGTAGCTCACCGTCCGATCAGGACCAGGCCCGTGCCGGACGGCGCGTACGTGTTCCGCGTGCGCCTCAAAGAGATGTCAGCAAAAAGGAAGGGGCCTGCCAGGGCCGAAGCCTGCCGGGGGTGCGGGATTGTCCGAAAGGGTTACCGCTGCCCCGGAACATAAAGGGCTAAGGAAGGAACATGGATGGATTTTAGTCAGTAAGAGTCTGACACTCCCTTCCGCTCCACCCAGAGCGGGAGGGATCATTTGATGATTTCCCATCCATAAAAAAAAACCCCGTATTCTGTGAAATTTTGCTAGCTAATTTAATTTGATCTTGTATTCTAATTACCAATAGGTATCTATTAATCTTCAGTAATTCAACCAACCCTCAGTTTAATGGGGGATTTACATTAGGTCGATTTTCACCGTGCGACTGGCGCTCACCATATCGCCTCACATGCCGAAACGCCACCCCATTTACATAGGTCGATAAAAATCGCAGGTGACTATATAGTTAATTTTGTATCAAACAAAATTTCGACCTGCAAGCTGCGGGCGATCGCCTGCGACTAGAATAAATCCATTTACACGGTCGAAAATAGTCGCCCTTCGCATGTGACCTATCACCGCACGACAAAAGTCGAAACCTACACTACTTTGGAACTTGCGATTTTGGCCACCTGCGGACTAGTTGAATTACCATTTAAACAGTCGAATCGTGCGGCTACAGTTACCTGCGTAAAGCCAGCATATTATGGTAACATAAAATAACAAAATAAAACGTACCTATAATCCCAAATTCCCAAACGACAGCACTACGACATCGACGAACCTCAGTCCGTAATAAAACAAAACAAACTCAACAAAACTTTGTACAAACATTTGCAATTTCTATTCCACCTACACTCCTGATAAAATCCTTTAGCCGCTTGCAGCACTGTATAGCGATGAAGTAGCTTATCTGGCTGCAACACGGCACAGGTATACATTAGTATTAAAGCTTAAGGTAACTTCGACAAATTGTCCTCAACTCGAACGATCTATCTCATGATGGCAAAACACACAAAAGATGTTTTTCCAAGCACATATGTTCAAGTTACTACATTACAAGCGGCCATTGACCCCGTAGTCTGAGTAGCTTCGCTAGCAAATTAAATTTGACCTTTTATTCATTACCAATATCTAAGAACATAAAACACTTACTTACCTTTTATAAAACGTCTATTCAACTACCCTCCAGGACATCATGAAATAACAAGCCCAAACGTATAATCCAAAACGAAAGCACCATGTCATCGAAGAAACCTCTATCAAAAACAAAAAAAAACCGAGTGTGCTTATAACCACACGACTGAAGTGAAACTTCGCTATGAGAGGAAGAGAGAAAGAAAATGTGCGCGCGCACTGCTTTCTCTTGTTTATATCCCCCACTCAACTCCCGTTCGCCTCACCCGATCACACTTTTCGTAAAGCTTACGTCACGCGTTCGCCAGCTTACTCCCCAAGTCAAGCGTGCTTAAAGAAGTTTCACTTCAACAAATGCAGCAAGACCATGTACACTTGCAATTTCTATTCAAACTCAAACTCAAACTCAAAGCATTTATTTCAATTAAACCAATTACAGGCACTTTTGAATTGTCAAGGGGTCGGTCAGTCAGAAAGATGAAGCTAGTTGCCCATTCCAAAGAGTAGGTACCTATGGAGAAGAACGGGCAAGAAACTCCATGGACACTCTTTTAAATCAAAATAATATGGTTACAAAGACTTGGTTACATCATTCATGTTAAAAATTATACATGTGAGAACGATGCAGAACGTTAAAAGCGTCCATAATGAGAAGATGAGAAAAAACAATTCAAATATTAAATTAAAATAAGCCGTGGCAGCAAAGAGATGACCAGTCCCTACTGACGGCGCCCGTTCACGAACATGACGCATGTATTAGCACCATTCAGCTCAACCATTTTGAAGGGAGCTAAATGATCCAACACATGCGCCACCATCAGCGAGACATTTGAGTGAGCATGACATACTCTCAGCCGCCAGAGCACATTCAAGTCAATGAAAGACGTACCCAGTAAATGGTAGCTTTATAGTATGTACATAGTACTCACACATGTGCTATGCAATTATACAATGCAAGGAGATTGAATTTATATAATGCAAAAATAGTATTTTAAAATCTTCAGCAGCTCCAACAGTAGGTATTTTCCAATGCTAATCAATTTATTTGTGCGTCCTTATGGAGCAGGACTAGCATTTAGCCAAGCATTTTTATCAGTGATGTAATCCCCCAATTTATAATATGCCTGGCTGCATAGTGTGCGTTTTATACAAGATTTAAATTTCCTTTCATTCAGTTCAAGTATGTGGGGAGGTATTTTATTGTAACATTTTAGACAGTAGCCCATGAAAGATGAGTCTACTTTAGCCAGCCTGAAACCTGGTTGAACTAATTGGTCCCTATTTCTAGTGATATAATTGTGTCTTTCACCTCTTTTACTAAAAAGATGTAGGTTTTTCCTTACGTACATGATATTTTCATAGATATATTGACAAGGTATCGTCATGATGTTAATATCTTTAAACAGTTTCCTTAGAGAGTCACGCCTGCGGAGATTATATATGGCTCTGATGGCTCTTTTCTGCAGAATAAAAATAGACTCGATGTCTGCAGCCCGTCCCCATAATAAAATACCGTACGACATTATACTATGAAAGTAACTAAAATAGACTAGTCTCGCGGTATCAACATCAGTAAATTGCCGGATTTTTCTCACAGCATATGCTGCTGAACTTAGCCGTCCTGCAAGGGATGTTAAATGAGGACCCCATTGAAGCCTTGAGTCGAGCGTGATCCCCAGGAAAACAGTTTCATCGACGAATTCGAGTTTCTCTTGATTCAATACTATCTCACAATTACTACTTTTGACATTTGGTAAAGAAAATCTTATGCACTTCGTTTTTTTCCCATTTAACACTAAATTATTAGCAGTGAACCAATTTTGGATCTGCTGTAGGGCGTTATTTACGTCGTCAAGATTTGATGCACGTCTATTAATTTTAAAAATCAAGGAAGTATCGTCAGCAAATAACACCATTTGAGGTTGGGTTTTTAACAAATGGGGTAGATCATTAATATATACTAAAAAGAGGAAAGGACCTAATATCGAGCCTTGTGGTTCACCCATTTTTACTTTTAAACCGAGTGAATTGACACCATTTATTTGAACTTGCTGTTGTCTATCATTTAAATAAGATTTTACTAAACTGAGCGCAAGTTTTCCAAGTCCGTAATGTTGAAGTTTTAAGAGTAAGGTTTCGTGGTCGACGCAATCAAAAGCCTTGGAGAGGTCACAAAAAATTCCTATGGCGTCTTGAGACTCTTCCCACGCCGTAAATATGTGTTTTAATAAGGTGACACCGGCATCAGTCGTACAACGTCCCTTAGTGAAACCATACTGTTGGTCGTGTAGTATTTTATTGGTGTTAAAATGATTGAGCATTTGGTTCAGCATCACCTTTTCAAAGACCTTGCTGAAAACTGGTAACACGGATACTGGTCTATAATTATTGGTATCTTTACTGTCCCCCGATTTGAAAAGTGGTATTACCTTACTGTATTTCATTAGATCCGGGAAGACTCCTTGATCTACACACAAATTAAATATTAAGGCTAAGTACGGCGCTATAGTCTCAATAATGGAGGTACAAACTTTGATAGACATTCCCCATAGATCTTCGGTTAGTTTGATCTTGATTTGCTTGAAAGCTTTTATTACTGTTATGGGGTTTATATGCTTGAATTTAAATTCAATCTGGCAGGATGAAACGTTTGCTCTTAATAAATCAATAGAACGCAAGGGCGAGGAATTTAAGACTTCAGTAGTTTTATGTGGGATACTGGTAAAGAAATTTACAAATTCCTGAGCAACTTCTTTGTTAGTGCTTATGAGACCACGCGAAGTCTCTAGTGTGAAATCATTATTATGTCTTTTATTCCGGTTAGTCTCGTC
Organism: Amphipoea lucens; assembly: GCA_947508005.1. Lineage (NCBI taxonomy): Eukaryota > Metazoa > Arthropoda > Insecta > Lepidoptera > Noctuidae > Amphipoea > Amphipoea lucens. The sequence goes on from OX382374.1 coordinate 13,652,913, forward strand.
ATTAATAATTTTCCAAACCGTCTTTATTTTATTATCGGCTGATTTGATCTTGTTGCTAATATACAAGGCTTTAGCTATTTTGCAGGTATTTTTAAAAGTTTTAGAGTAGGTAGCAACATATTTATTAAAAGTTTCAGAGTTAATATAAGGTTTAAGGCCATACAGCTCAAACAATTTTTCCCTACTTTTTCTAATACCCTTAGCTGCCCAGTCACTGAACAAAAAATTTGTGCAAATAGTTTTAGTTTTCTTTTTTAAAGTGTAAAGTATTCCACCTGCACTCCCGATAAATCCTTTAGCCGCTTGCAGCAATATAAAGCGATGAAGCGGCTTATCTAGCTGCAACACAGCATACATTAGTACTCCAACTTGAGGTAACTTCGACAAATTGTCCCCAACTCCAACGGGAAGCGTCAGTCAGTTGCCTATACAATATTCATTGGTTGTACACAGGGTGTTGTGATGTGATAAAAAGTTGGGTGGTTCCATCTAATTAGTTTTGCTGAAACAGTTTCAGTTTTGTAGTGTTTATAGCAGTAGATGATTAAGGAGTTTCTAGGCTGATGTTTTATTAATTGATCCTCGAAAATACAGACGCCTCTACCAAATTAAATAAGAGTTTTCGAGATCAGTCCACAATTATTGATTACTAGCTGCGCCCCGCGGTTTCACCCGCATAAGTCTCGATCCCGTGGGAATATCGGGATAAAAAGTATCCTATGTCCTTTTCCGGGACTCAAACTATCTCTATACCAAATTTCATCTAAATCGGTTCAGCAGTGTAGGCGTGAAAAGGTAACATACAGACAGACAGACAGAGTTACTTTCGAATTTACTGCATGCATTTGGAACCCGCATGAAAATAAATATACTTTACTCTACAAGAGGTATTAAAAACTTAATATCTTCGGTATCTAGGTACATACACGTTTGAATGGATATTATCCGTTTATGTACCCTTCGGACTTTTTTTAGGCTGTTTGGGATACAATTCTCTTGTGGTTGGTTAGAAGAAAAAATGACTAAATTATTATCTATATGTGTAATATCATTTACGGAAAAACAGAGGCCCCTGAACTGCACGACGAACTGTCCCATCTGATTGCTCCGATAAACTATATTATAGCCGTAACAGAAGACATAGATTGTTCGTTGTGCCGTGGAGTCCAATCGTCGCTCGAGCCCAGTCTCCTGTCCCTCGCACACTCTCTGCGCTCAACGCTCTCTTGGACGCTAAGCCTGATTGTGATGTGTTCGCGGATGAATGAAGGAGATCTTGCCAGTATGTCCGGAGTATTGTGAGATGAGCGTATGAATGTCGAGTATTTGTTTACTTTTTAAATATATAACCATAAATAAATACATACAATAACCTCCTCCTTTTTTAGAGTCTGTTAAAAACATTTAAATTGATACCCTATTAACGTACAGACTACACTATTACAACACCCCATATAAAAAGCAATTTGCAACTTACGTCAGTTTTCATTGATCGTGTAGGTTGACAAATAGGACACGTTGGATGTTAGCTCTTCGCCTATGCACTTAAGGCATCTACCCCACCGTCGGCGATCAACGAGAAGCGATTAGAGCTAGTTACTAAGAAAAAGCGCCCAAGAGCGACTCGGACCCGCACAAGAAGGGTAAAAAAATGATTTAAAAAGTATCACGCTAATAATACTATAAAACGGCTGGACTAATTTTGATAAAATTTAGTATGGAGGTAGCTGAGACCTGGATTTGATACATATGATCTTTTTATCCTGATATTCCCACGAGATCGAAACTTATGCGGGTAAAACCGCGGGGCGCTGCTAGTTAAAAAGTATTATTATGGCGCGGTGGTAAGGAACCACCGTACTATTTATTTTTGAAGTGAAACTTCTTTACGCATGCTTGACTTGGGGAGTAAGCTGGCGAACGCGTGACGTAAGCGTTACGAAAAGTGTGATCGGGCGAGGCGAACGGGAGTAGAGTGGGGGATATAAGCAAGAGAAAGCAGTGCGCACGCAAATTTTTGAATTGAAACTACGCACGCTTGACTTGGGGAGGAAACTGGCGAACGCGTGACGTAACACACATTTTCTTTCTCTCTTCCTCTCATAGCCAAATACGTTTGAAGTTTCACTTCATTCGTGTGGTCATAAGCACACTCGGTTTTTTTTTAATTTTTATCCTTAGTTTATTTGTTATTATAACGGTCAAAGTAATACACATTCTGTAAAAATTTCAAGTGTGTCTATCTATCTCGGTTCAAAGGTTACAGTCCTGTGACAGACGGACAGCTGTTTCTTAGTAATAGGACCGCGTTGGCACTTATTGGGTACGGAACCCTTAAAACGAGTTGACGAGCAACGAGCAGGGAGTGCGCGACGGCGACGAACGTTTACTCGCTGGTATACGTCTGTGACAAGCGTGAGTCTCTTAGGAACCATGTTCTGCCCGCCAAACGAGTGTCCCTAAGCGAGTACTCGCTTTGATAGGTCTTGTAACTGCCAAAACGAGTACTCGCTGGCGGTGTGCACAGTCAGCGATTCACTATAAATACAAGCTGGGGACAAGGCAAAACACTTCTAGGGAATTCATTACAATCGGTGGGAGAGTGTCCAGTCTGGAGACGAGCTCTACAGAGTCGTACGAAGTGGGGTACGGCTCTTCCTCCTTAGGGGGAACCGACCCAAACACTAATATTTAACATAATTAGGAAAAACGAAACTTTATCAGCCTAGGGGTAATTTGGGGACAGTCACATGTGGATGTAATCGGCAGCTGTGGGACCGTCCTTGTCAGCAACGGAGCGTTGTATAATGTATCTCTATTTCCTACACCACCTCGCACTGGGCCCGCGTGGTGGATTACGGCCCACTTCCTCTCTCCTAGAGGAGGTCAGTGTCCCAGCAGTGGGAACGTTATAGGCTGATTATGCTATAACCTACATACATGGGGCTCGTGACTAAAAGATAACAGCCACACGGGTATCGAAGGGTTAATCTGCGTTTGCCGCGGTCGGTTCGTGGTTGGGTTAACCATCCATTACATATTGAGACCCCGTGCCTCGGAAAGGACGTTAAACCGTTGAATGACAGCAAATATATCATTCGTAGATCTTTGACAGTCGTTACGGGTAGTCAGCAGCCCAAAAGTCTGACCACCAGTCTTACCAAAGGGTATCGTGTTACCCGTACATCGTGTTGTTTGAGTTGTAGACGTCAGATAGGTATTTTTTGTTCGTTTCTTGAGTGACAAAATCTATGAAAAGTTGTCGCTTCCTCGTCGGTCGTGAGACAGGTGCCTTACTGACCTATTTACTTGCTAAAGTAGTTTGTATACTGTTTTAATGTATGAGGAATTTTCACTTAGACGCATTTATTAATGATATCGTAGCTTCATTAACCCTGTAACGTTATTTAAGTAGGCTTCGATGCTTTCACCGTGTGACGCGAAATAGATAAGCATATACACTTGATACAGCTTTCCGCAAAGGTTTTATGGTATTCAGAAACGGTATTTTTATTAGTTTTCAGGCATAGTGTCAAATATTTTAAAATAAGGGATTTAAAAACTTTGGTCATCGTTTGAGTTTCATTTCATCTATACTTATAATAAATCTGTAGAGAGGTCAATTCTGTACATGAAATATATTTTCAAAATAACTATCAGGGGGTGATTAGTGATCGATACTGATGCCAAAAATGCAATCAGTAAAATTTTTGTCTGTCTGTCTGTCTGTCTGTATGTTCCTTATAGAAACAAAAACTACTCGACAGATTTTAACGAAACTTGGTACAATTATTCTTCATACTCCTGGGCAGGTTATAGTATACTTTTCATCACGCTACAATCAATAGGAGCAGAGTAGTGAAGGGAAATGTTGGGAAAACGGGAGAAGTTACTCCATTTTTTAAGCTTCCGTCGCGTGTGCAGCCTTAATGGTTCAAGTTACATAGAAATCATGTATGACGGAAATATTCTACATAAAATTGTCTAAAAAATATCCCGCAACAGCATATGTCTATCTTTTATGGTTGACTCACAATAACACGTGTAACTCCTGATAGCTTAGCAGTTCGGAGCATTCTGATTATATTTGTTTACTCTTACGTTTATAATACTCTCACTCATCCGTAATTTAAAAAAGTTAACATTATTACCTATTCAATAAAAAAAAGAATCATAGAAATCGGTATAGAAACACCAAACTTATACATGAAATAAGCCATCGCGCCGTCGCACGTCGTGACTACTGAATCATGCTATAAGGATTATTTTTGTGTAACGGTTGCCTCGATGCGTTCAGAGCGTTCGACCTTATTGACAGACAATAATTGATATTGAGAAACCGTGCTTATCAGCGCGACTTTTAGTCTTTAAATAGTTTATTTGAATTTCTTTTGTTGTTATTTTGTAAAATAGGTATGAGTAGTTATAAGTATTTATTTTTAAGTGAAGTAGGTATAGGTAGATAGTATTGCACAGGCGTTTCAGCTTTATTTTCATTTCTTTTGAAGTGAAAACTTCTTTAGCGGCGTTGAACACTTTTTGTAATGGGTAAAAAATGTTAAACTCGCGTCAGGGCATCGCGTCAGGACACGTGACCGTCAGGAGAGATTTCCCCCCCCCCCCCATCTCTGTCTACGGCGGCGCCAACCGAAGTGAACCAAGTGAGACACGACAAAGATGGCCGAAGAAAATGACATTTGACGTACAAATGTTTGAAAAGTCAGTTTCGTAAACAATAGTACTTCGAGGAGCCGCAGTTGTATTTAATTTATTTTGAACTTCTGTTTAACCAATTTAGTTTATTATTATATACCTACCTACAATACAAAATAGAAGCGACGAAAAATATAACGAAGCACATTATAGCAACAAGAAATACTGTGGGACATTGCTGCTTGTGTGTGAAAACAATGCTTCCGTGTCGACCACGGAAGTTTACACCCTGCAGGGAGATGCTCCAGTAGGGTGTGGCTGTGAAGCTATGTTGCAAAACATGCTCCACGTCCTGTCCTGCCTTATTTGTCCTACCCAAAACATGCAGTCAAAGTGACCTCTGCGCTGCCACCGACGACAACGTGGAAGTGGCAATATTATTTGAGCCAACAAGATCTAAAGTAAAAGAGAAGAAATTTAGGGAGTAGTTCATTAATAAAAAGCTTGTATACAAATATCAGTTTATTTTTATAATACTTGTACGCACCGGGACTTACAGCTTAGTACGGCTGTTATTCCAAACGCATACAGTGTGGCTAAGTTTGTAACAATCGAGCCTGGTATCTATGGTTACCTCACCCTACTGATTATAAACCTACAGCAACTACTTAACACCCTAGTTATCCTAACACCCTAACCTATCATACAAGCCTACGGGAGACCTACGGGAACAGACAGAATTTGGGTAGGAATAGGGGTTTGTGTACGTCGTGCAATGTGTACACAGGAAATAGTTTTGTCATTGCCGGTCCCACAGATTCATAGAACTGGTGATGGCTAAAGGTGTCTTGGCCATAGTGAGAGGAATTATGGAAGATGAATCAAAGTCTACTCCAGCTTGATGACTAATTTATACATTTACTAATTACTAATTTATGTGGAACGAATGTATGTCGCTCTTGATGCTGACGCTGGCGTATGTAACTCTTGCCTGTTCACGGCTGAACAATACTCTAAACTCTAATTTGGCTTGTAAAACTTGTGCAAGCACAACAACATTTTTAAAATTTTTGCTTTTCATTTGCCATCTGTGCCATCTCTTCTGTAGGCCGTTTCATTTTCTGCTATTCGTAGTGAAGCACCATCCTTACTAGTCCTATTGACCTGAAATACAAAACTAATGTTATAAATTCTTTCTCTTCATTATCTTATTTATACTGGTTTAATTAATCAGTAGCGGCATCAAAATAACAGTCATTATTATTCTTATGGCGGGTTTTTTTTTTGTTACAATGAGTTTTGTACAGGCAAACGAAGTTCTTCGTAAAATTGTAAATTGGATAGGCACCTAATTCGTAAATCATGCCAGGCTGCCCCTGTTTAGCGCTAGTGCTTGTGTCAGTGTTTTTATTTTCTATTATAGAGACCTCTCCCTGACCAATTCTTCCAAAAAATCTAAGGATTAAAAGCAAAAGCAAGCATAAGTATAAGAAATTGAGAATGTTTACAAAACATAACTCACTTTGAACACATTTTAGCTGTAACAGTAGGTACACACCTTATCCTCCTTCAACCAATATTCAATTCTTTGCCCTTTATTGCAACTAGTCTCCGGTCTTAATTTCATTTATTTTAAATACAAAAAAAATATTCAAAAGTTTTTTAGTTTGACACATACAATATCAAATTCATTCATTGACATATTCATATTGTTTCCATGACGACCATGACGTTGTCGCGTCAAAACTGTTGAAATTGTAGACAATAAATTAGTTTTTCATACGTAATAATGTCTATGGACACAAATATTCGGTTCGTAGACAGATATTCTCGTATGCCGATTTAATGTGTTGGCGAATTTGTTGGATGACTTCATTATAATGGCAACATTTAGAAGTTGTAGGACATTCTAGTTATAGAACGTTTATGAAGCGTTTATGAATACAAAATTTTATCGAATGTTTTAAAGGCCTATTGAGCATTTTAACTAATGAATGGTTTAAACCTTCAATAGGCTTTTTTATGAATAAGACCGAAAGTGTTTAAAATGTGGAAATTGAACAAAGTGCATCTATTAATGAAAAAAGTGACGCAAAAATATTGAAAAAAAAAATGAGTAATATTAATTAAAAATTAATAATTGATTTATTTCAACGTTAATATTTAAGTTTTCACTTCTGCCGGCACTCCCGGAGTGCAACCCGTCTTTTTTTTTGTTGTGAGTTGTATATAGGTATTTCTGGGTATAATTCTATTAGAATATTTTAGTTTAAAAGTGTAAGGTAGCTAAAGTTAGGACCTCTAACGTAGGTTATTTTGTTAGGTAACTGACAGCCTTTTCGTTACCGTAGATTATTACACAATGCCACCTAAAAAACCATTATCTTTATCTCGAACTTCGAGTAAAGCTAAGAGAATGAGAATTACGCGATCTCAAGAATCGGCAGAGGAAAGAGCAAATCGGTTAAACTCTATGAGAGTTAGAGCCTCAACTTCTCGAGCCAATGAAAACTCTCCAGAGAGAGAGATGCGATTAGCAGTTGACAGAGCAAGACGAGCTACATCACGGACGTCTCAAAGCTCTTCTCAACGAGAGCTAAGGCGTACCATTGACCGAGAACAACATCCGTTATCCCGAGAAGCTGAAACTGCTGCACAACGAGAATTACGTCTCACAGCTGACCGCGAACGGAATACAACCTTTAAGGGGGTGAAAAGGGGGGATTTTGTTTGTATGAAAAATCTTATTTCTTGAGTTAATAACCTTGAAACTTGGCACGAATATTTATCTAAGTAAATTATGAAGTTTGGAATTTTTCGTTTTTCTAAAATACCCCTTAAAGAGGTATTGGGGGGTGTCAAAATTTGTATGGAAGAATTTTAACGCCCTGTCCGATTAACTTGAAACTCAGTATTTATACTAAGGACTAAAAATAATTAATAACGTGTATCAGGGTTTTTCGAAAATCTACCCCTAACTGTGTGAAAAGAGGTAGTTAATTTTAAAGGGGAGGATTTTACTGCATGGCTTGATTAGCTCGAAAATTGGTATAAATAAACTTTGAGTCAAGTTATGAACACATCTTAAACGATTTTTCAAAATTTCACCCCTGTGGGGGTGAAAAGCGGGGATACAGTTTATTTGAAAAATCTGATTCCTTTGTTCTATAAACTTAAAAATTGGCCCGAATACTTATTTATCTAAATTAATTATAAAGATCAACCAACATACATTTTCGAAACTTTTAGAGGAAAGTACGAATTTCACGCGGACGAAGTCGCGGGCAGAAGCTAGTCCATACTAATATTATAAATTCGAAAGTAATTCTGTCTGTTTGTATGTTACCTTTTCAGGCCTACACCACTGAACCGATGTAGATGAAATATGGCACAGAGATAGTTTGAGTCCCGGGAAAGGACATAGGATAGTTTTTATCCAGATATTCCCACGGCATCGAAACTTATGCGGGTGAAACCGTGGGGCGCAGCTAGTTAAAAATAATGTAGATAATTCGTAATTACAATCATATTCATTTATTTGTCAGAATATGGTACGCAAGGCTACACATTAACCTATACAAAACCAGTATAAGCTGACTTCTGAATGTATAAAAAACCTATTTAATGTGAGGTCTGCGAAAATCAGAAATGTATAGCTTGATGTGTAGCCGTGTGTACATCATCGATTATTATGGTCTGAAGATTAGACAATGGTTTAGTGCAAATATTAGGTACGGACAGCGTCAGAGAAAAGGAACCCCCTTTGGTAATGACTCGTTACCAAAGGGGGTTCCTTTTCTCTGACGCTGTCTGTACATACATTTATTACAAGACAGAGATTATTAGGAATTAAAATTTGAGGTATGTTGGTTAATAATAATATCATAAACATACAATTTATTTAGGATGTCGAGGTATCATTAAATGTCAAAGTATCATAGAGTAAGATGTCAAAACATAAATGATTACAATTAGGATGCCAAGTACCTATCATTCAAATTATAGTCGTTCAAATTATAATAAATGGACTTATATTTATGATACTAACATTTATTACATAGCAAGTGTTTAAGTTTCTTTTTAATTCCATTTAAAGGGCTTTGAAGATCCACGACATACCTACATGCCCGCCATTTTTTTTTCAAATTGCCCGCCATTTTGAAGAAAAAACAAGATGGCGTGACTATAGGTATGCCAGGGTCCATACTTATAAAAATCTTCAATCCCCTTTAACTTTAATACAAATCGTAAATATTATTTTCATAAAAGACTTGCAAGGGTTTTACAGATAAACTTTTATAAAATTACAGAGAAGTAGATAAAAGGTAGACAGCTATAATGCCTATCTAATCAAATCTGACCTAAAAAGCTGCTGATTATTATATTTCATGGAGCTTGAATTTCCGTCGATGCGAAATAATCCCTTCCCTCGTCGCTATGCCCGCTTATTATTGAGTTTTCGGGGAAAAGTGATAACTAGTATTAAGGTAAAATTTGTTGGCATAAGGTAAAATTGGTTGGTTAAATAATATTGATCGAAAATTCGATGAACCTCCCGGTGGTTAACAGAACCATTTTGTACAGTCACTGAACGAAAATGTTAAGAACATTTTGGTTTCATATTTTTTCATTATTATACTGTAAGTTATTGTATTCATTCAACACAATAATGTTAAGAGGGATATACAGGGTGCATTTTTCAAGTGGGCGTAGATGGCCAAATTCTAAACTATGAGGAATAGCGAAAAGTACTCAAAGGAGTCGCGGGCTCGATTTTGATGAAAACTAAAACTGCATCATTAGATTTTTGAAAAATCTATATTTCTAGCCAGGAATCGAACCTGTTGATTTTGAAAAAAAAAACACACACACTGTATTATTACACCATTCGATAGTGTCCCTAAGAAGGATCAAATTCTGGAAAGTAATGACATATGGCAAACTAGTAATAGAGTGAACTTTATTCCCTGTTCCTCATATTATGAGTGTTGTCATGTCCATGTTTCTCTATAGAAAAGGGAGGATCTTCCGACCAGACGGGTGTTTTGTCTGACGGGCAACGGCCGTTGTATATATTCTAGTTGCGCGGTAAACTCTGCTTGCGAGATGCAGGATTTTGCGTGACGTCAGTATGATGCATAGTTCGCATATGGCATTGTAGACACCGCTACAAGGATATGTGGTATTAAGCGAATTGATAGATACCGCTACAGGGATATGTGGTATTAAGCGAATTGATAGAATAAACAATGAAAATATAAGAGAAAGTCTGAAAGTGATACCGGTGACTGAAAAGTTGTATGGAAGTCTGTTGTCATGGTATGGGCATGTGATGCGGAGGAATGAGGAAAATGTCGTGAGGAAAGTTTTGAGTATGAATGTGGATATAATGAGCTATACGAGTACCTAGGGGAAGATTAAAGAAACGATGATTGAACTGGCTGGAAAGGGAGTGACTACCGAGATGACGACTAATAGATAAGTATTGCTGTTCCTCTATACAGGGTGTCCCTGGAAGTATGGATCAAATCGAATAGGGACGTGGGCAAGGTCATTTCCAAAGGTTTTAGCAAAAAAAAAAATACAAAAAAAAAGAGAAGAAAGATCGAATTCGTGAAAACTATTAATTTTTTTTTTTTTTAGATAGCCCTGATAGTATTTTTTTATGATTAACTTCTTTGAACTCTAAGCGAAGTGATTGAAAAAAAAATTAAAATCGGTCATAACTTTTGAACCGTAAAAAAATTCACTGACATTCTCAGGGTTAAAAAGTTTGGAAATGACCTTGCCCACGCCCCTATTCGATTTGATCCATACTTCCAGGGACACCCTGTATATATAAGAAAAATACATGTCGTGCTGCCCTCAATTAAATTGAGTTAAGGGCAGGAATGATGAAGATGACTTTCTTTCAACTCGAATATTCAAAGTTAAGGGGCCGGCGAACTACGCATGCTAATGCGTTGTTCACACAAACGTAATACCCATAAAATTTGTAAATAAAACATATTCTCAAGGTAGTTTGTATTTATTCCGATTGGATTACAGATTATCTAGGTTTCCAAATATATATTTTGAAAGGACTCTGATATAAAGACGAGATACGAGAAATTTCAAATTTCTATAGAAAACTTATTTTTCTCATAACTCGCCTTTAAATCAGCGTCCATTCAAAATGTATGAACCCAGATATTCCGTAATCCAATCGGAATAAATACACACTACATTAAAAATACGTTTGATTTACAAATTATTTTGGTATCAATTTGTATGAACAGCGCATGCTACGCCGGCCCCTTAAGTGCCAAGTCCCTGGTGCGCCGGGTGCGGGCCAGCCCCAATACCATCTTGGCAATGATCGCCGACAGGCTGGACTGCCCTTATATCCGGCATGGCTGTGAGAGGCATGTTGCTGTTCGAATGCCGGTCAGAAAATTTTAATTGTTCTGTCTTATTTATTTATTTTATTTTTGTATTATTTTATCTTTTTTAATTTAATTTAAATTTAATTTTTATATAATATTTTTTTATTTTTTATTTTATTGTAAGTATGTGTATTATTGCTATTGACATTGTATGCCTAATAATTGTATGAGTCCATGTTACTTGATAAATAAATAATTATAATAATAAATAAGGCATGCGTAAAAAGGAATTTTCTGAAAAACGAGAAGCCTGTTCATTCTACTAGTGTACACCTTCGTTATTTACCAATGACATACTATATTTTCGTTTAATGAGGTAAACTACCATAGGCTAGGAAAACATTGTGAGGAAATGGTGGTCTTAATGGTAAGCAAGCACGCAGTCAGCAAGCATGGTGGTCGTTTTATCTATGTACTAAGCTGTGCCCGCGACTTCGTCCGCGTGCACGTAGGAAGACAAATTGGATTTAATTGGTTTTTTTTTGCGGGGGCCATAATTCCTTTTTCTTTTTCGAAAATGAAAGTAGCAAAAGTTAGCCTTAATTATCAGCTATCTGCCAATGAAAGTCTTGTCAAAATCAGTTCAGCGGTTTCGGAGATTAGCCGTAAAGAACAGACGGACAGACAAATTGATTTTCTGTTACTTTCATTTGCATTTAGTAAAAAACTGTTATTTTGATATTACAAATAGACACTTCGATGTTTTATTTATATAGAAGAATATTTATATTGATGATTGGCATTGCAGTGGGACAGTCAATCAATTTAGCCTATTGTAGTCCACAGCTGGACATAGCCTCTCCCAGGCTGCGCCACAACACCCTGTCCTCCGCCAGTCCGAGTGGGACAGTAATGGACGTTTTTTTGTAAAGGTTGTCTGCAAAAGGGAACCTTACACCATGCAGGTTGGTAGCAAAATGAAATTATTCCTCTTTGTCCCATCCATGTGTCCCACCAGTGTGACATACTGAAAATGTTCACAATTGTAGCGTCCACTGTGCCCCACTAATTGAATTTGGTGGAGCAAATTACATAGTCCCAGTGGGAAAAAAAGTAAATTTAAAAAATCAATTAACTTTACAAAATATGGAAGCAAGATGATCCATTCCTTGTTGTCCCTAAAATTCCTCGTGCAGTCGGAGGCATCTTCTTAAATCTATACAATAAAAATAAATAAAATTTAAGTGTCTCGTTTGTAATTAATGTCAAAATAACAGCTTTCTACTAAATGCATATGAAAGTATATTACTATGTATAACAAATTAACAATAAACACAGTTTATAAAATGTTTGTCACTCTATTTGTCTGTCTTTTTGTTCCGGCTAATCTCCGTAACGACGACCGATTTTAACGAGACTTTCACATAGCAAGCTAGCGAGCTTTATAAGGAGTAACTTAGGCTGCTTTTATTTTAGACCAAAATTTAGAGTTCTGCGAAAAAAAATTTAAACCCTTGAAATCCAATTTGTTTTCCGACAAGCACGCGAACAAATTCGCGGGTACAGCTAATTTAACCATAAAAACCTATTGCTACAAAGTGAGCACGTTCTTTCGAAATAAATAGAGAAAATCAATATTGCTATTTATTTTCGTATGTAGGTTCCATATAAATTCCGCTGACCTACTTAATTTTACTTTTATCAAGATTAGCCCCCAGCTACTTACTTTTTTAATTTTGACTTTTAATTTCTGCAAAGAGTGGTACAAGCAATCTCTCACTCTGCAATGCATGATAGGTTTCAAAGAGGTCACAGTTAAGTACTATTTTACTATTTCATGGGTCTTCCATTTTTAACCGACTTCAAAAAGGTTCTCAATTCGACTGTATGTTTTTTCAATCGCGCACTCTGCAATGCATGATAGGTTTCAAAGAGGTTACAGTTAAGTACTATTTTACTATTTCACGGGTCTTCCATTTTGAACCGACTTCAAAAAGGAGGAGGTTCTAAATTCAACTGTATGTTTAGTTTTGTATGTTTGTTACGCGACATCTCCGGCAACTGTAGATCGATTTCAAAAATTGTTTTTTTAATGGATAAGGTATGCCTCAGGGGTGGTTTCATATAAATTTTATTAAGAGCCTATACTACCTCAGCTAAAATTCACTCTCTATCTCGCTCATACGATACTGCTCGCTGACTGAGTGAGAGCGAGACAGAGCGCGGTGCTGAGCGGCAGGCAGCGCCAATAGTTTAGGTATTTGCTTTTTACAGTGAAAATAATGGTAATTATAAAAAAGTAAATAACATAAGACCTGCTTTGAAGTAAGTTCAGTTAGTAAGCAAAGTTTCATGATCTAATTTGAAGTATTTTTTTAATACCAGCGGTTTATTGTTCGGGTTAGAGGTAACTTTGGATTTATTTTTTATCGAGAAAATTTTATGGAATCGTGTTTTCGTCTAACATAAGACTTAGCATTAATCCTCAACTTTACCATATATTTATTTCAAAATTAATGGTGCAGTATTTTCGACATAACGGAGGATCACGCTAAGCCATTTGAGGTATGGGTATTTTTTGAGTTAGCGCATGTATTATGAATGTAACATAATATTCTAATTTGGGTGTTTGGTGGTCTGCGTTAATTCCGGGATATGTTATATACATTTTTTTTTGTCAATAATCTACGTACTTTACGAGTATAATTAATTAGAGTAACGCACCAATTAGTGATACGAAATGTTCACCTATTCGGCGACAAAAGCTTTTTATCATTACTGAATGAAATATTATTCATCCATTAGGCTTTCACTTAGTTTATTTGACATCACTAGTCGTTTATTATAATAACAGTTAAAAGCATTAAAAAAATCAACCATCAGACGTGATAAATAATTGTAACACTGACTTTGACAAACTACGAGTATCTGTAATGCTATTCTGTAAAAATCTCACCGTGAAAACTTAGGTGAAATGAGCTTAAAGTGAGCTATCAATAGTGTCAATCCCTGGCATCAGATGGAATGACAGCTCACTTTAAACTCACTTCACCTAAGTTATCACGGTGGTCTTTTTACAGAATAGCACCGCAGGAGGATCGCCCAGAGGACACGGTGGAGCATACGGTGGAGGTCTGCCCCGCATGGGCGGAGCACCGCCGTGCCCTCGTAGAGGCGATCGACAGCGACGGCGACCTCTCGCGTCCGGCCCTGGTTCAAGCCATGGTCCGGGGCGAGAGGGAGTGGGAGGCGGTCACCTCCTTCTGCGAAGCAGTCATGCTAGCGAAGGAGGTGGCGGAACGGCTGAGGGAGAGAGCCTCACACCCCAGCCGCCGCGGGAGACGCTCCGGGCGTCGGGAGCCGCGTGACGACTCCCGGCCACCGTAGGCGCGCGCCTGCGGACGGAGAGTAATGGGTAGCTCACCGTCCGATCAGGACCAGGCCCGTGCCGGACGGCGCGTACGTGTTCCACGCGCGCCTCAAAGAGATGTCAGCAAAAAGGAAGGGGCCTGCCAGGGCCGAAGCCTGCCGGGGGTGCGGAATTGTCCGAAAGGGTTACCGCTACCCCGGAACATGAAGGGCTAAGGAAGGAACACGGATGGGTTTTAGTCAGTAAGAGTCTGACACTCCCTTCGCTCCACCCAGAGCGGGAGGGGTCATTAGATGATTTCCCATCCATAAAAAAAAAAAATAAAAAAAAGGTATACTTTTTTAGTAAGGCTCCACTCAGTCTACAGCACTCTAAATTAGAGTGTTAATTGCTTAATACACTATCGATCACAATCTGAATCATTTTGACGGATATTGCTAATCCAATATTGTGCAGTAAGTAACATTCGAAAAAAAAAATTTCTTTTCCATCTGTTTTTTTTTTTGTCAGCCTGTTTTGTGTCCCACTGCTGGGCAAAGGCCTCCCCTTTTTTCTTCCAAACCTGTCTTGTGCGATCTCTGGCCATGTTGGCCCTGCGAATGATATTAGTTCGTCACACAACCTTCGTCTTGGTCTACCTTGACGGCGATGTCCTGCCTCAGGCGTCCAGACGATCTGTTACGTACAAAATATTTCAATGATCGTAAACAGCGAGATATCAAAGAAATATTTACGGATCTTACGAGGCGTAATAAAACATAGAACATCGTAAAATAATTGGACATCACTATAAAAAAATACCAGTCAACTGAAATGGAACACCCTTAAATGTTCCACTTACTGAAGTATTATTTATTTGTTATTTATACAGGGTTATTGGAAAAACAACAACAACCTCTTACGAGTTCATTGTACTCATCATTATGAACGACTTTTACTAGGTATGGGACCAAAACTGAAATCGCGATCAAAAATCTGCTGTTCCCTACATTTTGACGAGTTATACGAACATAAATGTAGGGAACAGCTGATTTTTTGTCGCGATTTCAGGTTTCGTGGGTTTCATGTTGGAACTTATTTACATTGTAACAACTTAATGTACGCATGAATGCAATAAAGAATTTGAATTTGTATTGGTAGGTATTTTGTTTAAGATGAATTTGTTGTTAGTAGGCTTAACAAATGTTTTGTGTCTACATTATATTTAAATCTAATCTTAATGTTTAAAGTCAGTGCGGCCGACGAGAAAAAGCGTTCTTGACACCTGTCAGTTTCATACAAATGGAAACGTGTTTTGTTTATTATTTATTTATTTCTGTAACTGCCCGTGACATCACAGTGGGCCCTATCAGAATACTTACCAGCGCTGCGACATTTTTTTTTTTAATGTTGCAGCATCATGCTGAGATAGGAGCCTTTTGGCCTTGTATAGGACTTTCTGTTTCATTTTGTTACTTTTTTTCAATAACTTGTTTTTTTTTTCTGTGTTTAGTTTAGTTTGTGATATTCCTGTACGAGTCGCAATAAATAATTTGTCTTTCTTTCTTTCTTTTATAAATTTTAGACCTTTTAGCTACTAGAATTGTCGTAATGACAGGTGTCAGAAACTCATTCTCTCAACGGCTATACTGTAGGAATATTGTTTTTTTAGCCAACTTCAAAAAAGGAGGTTCTGTATTCGACCCGTATGTACGTATGTATGTTTGCATGTCCGCGATTTTCTCAAAAACAAATGAACCAATTTTGATAATTCTTTTTTTAGATAATGCTTTTTCAAAGCCAAGCCGAAACCGACGGAAGTTTTACATTTTAGATTAATAGGTGATTAGGTAAGCTACTTGACAAGGAAATAAGTAAAAGAAAAATATCTGATACCGTCATGTAGGTCCAAAAAAAATGAAACCGTAAAAGATTTGAAAACACGGATCAAACCTTCAAAGTTCCGCCAGACTACAGTAACATATTTCTACTCGTAAAACTTAAATTAAAGTTAACTGCAAGCTACGGACTTAAGAAAGCAATCCGGTTTTAGTAGAACATTTTTATTTCGCTCAACGTTGAAGAAGAATCACCCACTTTTGCTTTGTAAAGAAAATGAGAAAAAATAATCGAGAATCTTATATCATGTCTCGGAAGACATCACTTGCCAATTAAACGCTTGGAATCCGTTTTATTTTTTCCATGAAATGCTAAAGAATTTCTGAGAAAAATTATTGGTCCTGAATTTCATTTGTACATTGGTATTTGCGGTGTTTGATCTTAATATAGAAGACGATTAGATTTATTAACACAGATGATAAATTATGAAGTATTTATGAATGAATATTATGTGAAAACAGGGAAGTAAACATTAAAATAACGCCTAATAGAAATGAATGAACCAAGTATATTAGAAAGGCAGGGGCGTGTTTGTTGATATCATGATTCCAGTGCGAAAAAGGAATGGTCATATATAGCACCGTCTCTCTCTTACACTGAAATCAAACCAGCACCCTAATTGCGTAACACACTATCAATCGGAATCAGAATCATTTCGAAGCCAATTGCTAATCCATTGCTTCATAAGTTCGAAAAATTTGTCTGCTCAACACGTAAATAACGCAATGAATGTTGTTGAACTGTCAAAATGAAACCGATTCCGATTGATAAAGTGTTACGCAATTGCCCCGCAGGAAGGAAAAATGATATTATCTCTGAATGTCAAATTGTAGTCGACAGAAGCATAAAGTTAGACACCAATTAAAATCCAAAATAGTTATAAAATGGTATGCAAATTTTGAACATAATGATGGTAAAGATAATAATTATTGAACCATGCATCTTCGGAGAAGGTTACATTCCTATTCTACATTTCCATAGCACTATCAATAATCAAGTCTGAACGAACACCAAAACGTTAAAAATAAATAAACGTATCGTGGACTTCACGTTGGTACTAAACCGTACTATTTTAAACACATTACCTATACATTTTTTACTACAAATCCCGACACGGTGTCTCGCAAAATAAACACATCATGTAATTTGACATGAAGTACAAGTGATAAATAGGAATTACTCCTAAATGTTCCCGGTAACAGTAAACATTAAACACAATGACGCGAAAGAGACAATAAAATGGAATCGACTGGCAATACCAAAATACCAATACAATTCGGACAGATACCGACACCAATACGCATAGGTTTCCAACACGAATCGAAAAAGAAATTAAAAAAATTGGAGTGTCTGTTATTAATATTAAAATAACCGCTTTTTACTAAATGCATATGGATGTATACACGGTAGATAATAATATACCAAAATAACATTTTTTACAATTTTTGTCGGTCTGTCTGTTTATTCCGGCTAATCTCCGACCGATTTTGACGGGACTTTCACTGACAGATAGCTGATGTAATAAGGAGTAACTTAAGCTACTTTAATTTTAGAATAAAAAGAACGTTTTTTGTTAAATTCCACGCGGATGAAATGGCGCGTAACAGCTAGTACAAAATATAAAGGTTCACTGAGCATGTTAACTGGTAAGCTAGTTGCATCCGTGGCGCCACTCTTACAAATTACTATATAACTCGAATGTGATAGTAAAAACCCTGAAACTCTGACATTTGATTTGCTGGTTTCGGTACTTTACTGTTGCGATTTCGACTAATCTTATGATAGTTTGATCTACTGCGGCTCTTCCTAGCTCTTCCAATTTACATAGTACCGATGTAAATCGGGTTTGATATGGTTTTTATTCATTACTGAAAGTTTAACTTTGGCATAGAGTATATAATTATCATAATCAGCCAACAATGTTCCCACTGCTGGGACACATGCCTCCTCTCGATGAGATGGAGGGGTCTGTAATCCACCACGCGGACCCAGTGCGGGATGGTAGACATCACATGCCTTCCATTTTTGGTTCTAAAGCTGTATCCAGATATGTTCATTTGTCCGTACTGTACCTCCGTTTCGTATCAGCGTCGCGATCCAATAACTCTGGACGCAAAGAATAATTACAGACATAAATGTAGAAACCGCCCGAACGCAAAATAGCCCGTATCTCCGTAACGTCACTGCGATCATCGCGTGTTTATTTCTGTGTCAAGTGTCGTCCGGCCATGTCGCCGACTGCGGAAGGAGAACTTGGCGATTTTTTGCGTGTGCCTTTGAACGGGGCGAAAAAACTGACTCGCGATGGATCGGAGGGTACCTGTTACGCCGTACCGCCGTACCGTACCGAACGGGCGTCCACACTAGCGTTCTTGGATCGCGACGCTGATACAAAACGGAGGTACGGTACGGACAAAAGAACATATCTGGACACAGCATTAGACATGCCGGCTTCCTCAATATATTTTCCTTTACCATTTTGAGAGCAACTGTGATGAAATAATTTACACAAAGTAAAGCGCCTGTCTCAGTTGGTACTTATGACCTACAACTCGTAAGTCGCGTCCGATACTGCTGGACCACCACTGCTCCAGTACACAGGGTGAATTTTTCAAGTGGGCGTGGATGGCCAAATTTGAAATATGAGGAATATCGAAAAGTACTCAGACGAGTCTCGTGCTCGATTTTGATGAAAACTAAAACTGCTTCTTTGGATTTTTGAAAAATCAATAATTCTAGCCAGGAATCGAACACGTTGATTTTGATTTAAAAAAAACACACTCTGTGTTATTACACCATTCGATAATGTCCCTAATAAGGATGAAATTCTGGGAAGTAATGACATAGGTACGGCAAACTCATAGTTTCGGGGATTTGGCCATCCACGCCCACTTGAAAAATTCAGTCTATATAATAATATAGGTACTACCTACATCTAATTTCGTATTTTAACTAATATTTTATTTTTTAATTTCTAAATTCATTACTCGATGCAGTAAGTTAAATGAGCTTACAATAACAATTCGATATTAAGATTAGTTTCGAATTTTGCGAAACAAATTGACGATTCTCAAAGTTACTTAAAAGCAAGAATCTACCAGTATTACTTAGCCTTTGACCGTCTCGTGATTCTTCTAATCCCGTCTCGACCGAAGAGCACCCTTCAATGTAATTGAAGAAGATTGTGAAAACAGTATTCAACTCTTCAAATAGAACTGATTCTAGTTAAGTAGCTACTCCACTATATTTCTAATCTCCTGGTATTTGACCTAGTTCCGGTTTTTGCTCTGCTCAGTTTAATTTTATTGTAGAAGTCGACGGTAGTGTTGGTTTCTACGGACATTATGTGGTTTGCTCTAATATGTAAGAACTGAAGTGAGTTATTCCGGCCAGTGCTTTAGATTATTATGAGGTTTCGTTTTTTTACCACCTATATTAGCCACCATACCGATAATATTATCTATATCATTACCTATATTTCGGAATTCCATAAACATTTTTATGGGATTCCTAAATATACAGGGTGTCCCGTAATTAATAGATAACCTCTTAAGGGGTCATTGTACTTGTCATTATGAACAACTTTTACTACGGGACCAAACATGAAATCGCGTAAAAAAAATCAGCTACTTATTCCCTAAATGTTCGCATAACTCGTCAAAATGTAGGAAACAGCCGATTCTTTTTTCGCGATTTCAGGTTTGGCCCAATCGCGAAAAAAAAAAAAAAAAAGAACCGATCAGGACCAGGCCCGTGCCGGACGGCGCGTTGTGTTCCACGCGCGCCTCAAAGAGATGTCAGCAGAAAGGAAGGGGCCTGCCAGGGCCGAAGCCTGCCGGGGGTGCGGGATTGTCCGAAAGGGTTACCGCTACCCCGGAACATAAAGGGCTAAGGAAGGAACACGGATGGGTTTTAGTCAGTAAGAGTCTGACACTCCCTTCGCTCCACCCAGAGCGGGAGGGGTCATTTGATGATTTCCCATCCATAAAAAAAAAAAAAAAAAAGGTTTGGCCCAATAGTAATTATTGTTGTTCATAATGATAAGTAAAGTGATCCCTTAAGAGGGAGATGGGAAAAAAAATAACTCGAGTGAGTAAAGCTTGATGGCATTTTGCGATGAAGTATATAGTTGCGACTTGCGTTATTAAAAGCAGTAATATTGCACTATATTTTCCTCTAGACCTATAATCTACAGTTCGTCTCTGCCTAAACCTTCGATGAAAACAAGCATTATGTATTTTTTTTTTTAATTAATACTTTTACCAGCATTTAAAAGTCTCAATTTTTAACTGTAGTACACCCACATTTCGCTAATTATGTTTAAGTCCCAAGTGGTCGAGTCTATTGTCATCAACCGGGTAAAAATGTAGACTCCAGGCTGCTACTGATGAATGCCTGGTGGAAAAACACCGCACTCTCACCACACACGACCCGGGAAACGAACTCAGGAACTCATGTTCAGCAGGAGTGCTTGCGCGAGCTGATTTTAGTTAGAATAAATACATATATATTTACAGACGCCAGCATATCAAACTACCCAAAACTGACAAATTTTTCCAATCAACTTTGAATCTTATGTTTTAGCGATAAAGAAAATCTAATAAAGAAATTTGACAGACTAGCTGCGCTCCGCGGTTTCACCCGCATAAGTCTCGATCCCGTGGAAATATCAGGATAAAAAGTATCCCATTTCTTTTCCCGGGACTCAAACTATCTCTACACCAAATTTGATCTAAATCAGTTCAGCGGTTTAGGCGTGAAAAGGTAAGATACAGACAGACAGAGTTACTTTCGAATTTATAATATTAGTATGGATTGTAGTAGCTTGATGTGCTGGCGTCTGTACATGACTACAAAAACGGCGCAAAATATTTATGTTTAGAGAGAAACAACTTTATAATTACAACGATAGCCTTTATATTTCAGAAATATCAATATTTGCTCAAAACATCAATGTCGGAACAACAAACTTAATTAATGGTTTCATTTTCCGTTACATAAAACAAGAAAGTAACATTTCAACGCAATACCGTTCTGCTATAGGTTATAAGCTTCGATTAATCATTCACGCCAATCAATCGAGTCGAGGTTATCAATCGACGTATCAATCTATCAATCGCATATGCTTTTGCTTTTATCAATGTGTACCTTGAATACGAGTATAAGGGCCAAAGCACACACGCTACTTTTTGCATCGGCGATCGGCGATTTTGCGGCTGTATCGATGCTGCATCGCGTTTTGGCGACTCTCTGCGTTCGGACGCGGTATCGGAATCGCGCGTTTTAGCGACTGCTCCGATGCTGCATCGCGTTTTGGCGACTCTCTGCGTTCGGACGTGGTATCGGAATCGCGCG
Organism: Amphipoea lucens; assembly: GCA_947508005.1. Classification (NCBI taxonomy): domain Eukaryota; kingdom Metazoa; phylum Arthropoda; class Insecta; order Lepidoptera; family Noctuidae; genus Amphipoea; species Amphipoea lucens. The sequence continues at coordinate 13,674,534 of OX382374.1, forward strand.
TTTTAGCGACTGCTCCGATGCAGGCGCAAATGCCAAATCGTTGCGACCAGCATCCGAATGTGTGCGGAGTGTAGCGTTCAGCCGCTGTATCGAGCTTCCGAAAAGCGACTGAATCGCCGCGTTTGGCGTTTTTAAGTGTGCGGTGTGGAATGCTTGGTCGCTGCATTTAGCTTCTAAAAAGCAGCTGAATCGCCGATCGCCGATGCAAAAAGTAGCGTGTGTGCTTTGGCACTTAATTATCGTGTATGTGTCACGACTGCCAGCAGTGAACTTTTTAGGCTGAATATGGAGATCAAATAGACAGTCACTCCCTATTAATCGCTTGATCCCGCTAATGAGACACAATTGATTTTTTATTGTAATGTGCCGCCAGAGGCCCGCGCTGGGACAGAGCGATTAAATACTGGTGTTCAGCAAAAGTAGGTTAGACAAAAAGCCGACCCCATCATGGTTGGAAAAAGGCTATAGGAAGATGATGAAAATATGAGTCATCATCATATGCCTAGCCTTTTCCCAACTATGTTGGGGTCGGCTTCCAGTTTAACCGGATGCAGCTGAATACCAGTATTTCACATGGAGCGACTACCTATCTGACCTCCACAACCCAGCTACTGGGTAATAAGAACCCCTTGGGGAGACTGGATGTCAGATTTTCGGGCTTCTGACGAACCGTTGCGACTATCAAAGATCCACGAATGACAGCCGGGACTAACGGCTTAACGTGCTTTCCGAGCCACGGAGGGGTCTTGGTATGTAAAGATGGTCACCCATCCACGGACCAACCGTGGCAAGCGTAGCTTAACCCGATCGATCGACCCGTGCGGCTGATATTACTTAGCCATAAACCCTTCTATGAGTACTCTCAAGAATATTTGCAATACCAGAACTGCCGCGGATTACTGCCTTACTGAGATTTACATTTATGGCCATGTGTTTCTGCATAAATATAATTTTGTTTTATCACGTTTTCGTTAAAGATAAAAATACCAATCAACTAGATCGCAGAATACTTAAGTACTAGAAAATAAAAATAAAACTATCACAGAACATGAAAATGTTCCGACCATTGAGTTAAATAACAATATGTCGCATCCGGTCATTCATTTGACTATTCAGAACGCCAGCGCCATCTGGCGGCGCTTGACAGAGTCTAGCCTGAGTTCGTGGGGGGTCGACAACAGCGCGAGAGAACGATTGGAGCCCTCTTGGACATCGGACATCAAACGAACAACATGCGCTCAGAAACTGTCCCGCGTTCCGTATCTGGTTGTGTCGTGTACCTATAGTGTTTGATTTGCTAGTGTGATTAAATTGTTCGTGAAATTATAATCTGATTTGAACTGCAAACCGTTTTTCTATTGCGCAATACCCAACACTATACCCATGTAGTTCGCCCACAGTAGTTGAAATATGGCTGATAATAACGAGACACACATGCCTTCTCCGTTATCAGGCGTGGGATTCGTGTTGGGCAACATTTGAAAAACAAAGTGTAAACATGCGAACGCTTATTAAATAATCGTGTGGATCTGTTCGAGTTGAACCCAGATAAACCAGATACGGATGCGCGATCGTAGTGCATGTTGTTTTGGGCATAGGCTGTATGCAGAATACGTGACGCGCGTGTATCACCTACCGACATGTTTGAAAAAAAAAACAAGCGGGTCCCTAACCGGCGTTCGAGCTCGTCGGATCCCGTTCCCGTAATTAGAACACGTGGTAGGACGCGTGTACAAACGTAACAGCACACAGCACGACAGCTGATTTGCGTTTTGCTAAAAATTCACTGCAAGGTGGACAAAGGAGCAGCATCAACGTGGCTATCGTAAAAAGCACACCAAGGACGTGGCGTGGAGCTACCAGTGACGTGGAGAGACTGAATCGAGCCAAGCAGCGCAGCCGTCAGCGAAGCCCTTCGTGTGCTGCAAGTGGGAAACCAGGACATATCGCGGCCCGGCGCACGAGCAGTGGCGGCCAAGCAGTGCAAGCGGATGGTGGAGCAGGTGCTTCAACTGCTGCAAGCAGCAACGGCGAGTGGATGTTTGCGTCGTACAACTACCCCCAGACACGTTAGAAAATAAAGGTGAGCTGTATTGTTTTGTTTACGATTCTGGTGCTGAATGCTTGTTAGTAAAGGAGAGTTTAGGTGGCAAACGTGTTAATAACGTTGTTGTGTTGACTAGTATTGGTCAAACACGTGTATTCAGCACAGAATAATTCTTATGTAGTGTAACGATTAGCGAGCAATAACTTGAGATTTTATTACATTTCTACCCGATCCGACATTTACTTGCAAAGTAATATTATGATAGTATGTGATCTACTCGTAAGTTGATACAGTTACTGACCAATTATTAACAAGGCTTAGAGGAATCTTTTCTTATCGATAATTGTTATTGTTTTTATTTCAATAACAATGTGGCCAGAATTGGCCGAGTGGAACAGGCACTGCTGCTGGTTTTTTTTCGGTTACAGGTTAACACACAAGAACTGATTTGAACTGCAAACCGTTTTTCTATTGCGCAATACCCAACACTATACCCATGTAGTTCGCCCACAGTAGTTGAAATATGGCTGATAATAACGAGACACACATGCCTTCTCCGTTATATATATCAATGGTTCCGACCATAACTGCGTAAATAACCTACAAAATAAAGTGTTTCAAAAATAGAAATAAGTAAGTGCTACTTATCTGTTTTCCAATACACGCAAACTACGATAACTAAGTACCTACCTACTCGACCGCTTACCTACCTTTATCGCAAATAGCTCAGACAGAAAAATCGGTCACTTTAATCCAGTCAGTCAGTTTTTCCCAGTCGAAATACATATGCTTGCTGATATACCCACCCAATGATAGATAGGTATTTCAACTGGACAAAGGACAGAAGCGTCCGTAATCTCGGCGTTACCGCGCACCGTCACTATATTCTAGACTTCAATCTAGGTACACTGAACTATCTGCGAGTTTCAGTGGAATTCTATTATACATTGAGTACCTACAATACTACGAGTTAAGACTATGCGCCTCGGCAATCATCGTCTAATTTCTGAGATACGTATGTATGATGGCCTGAAGGCCAATTCTCGTAATTTAAAACATTTAAAATCTTGTCGCAGTCTCATCTCGGCGACAAACAAACGTCAAAAACTTGCCAAAAATGTGGGAAGAAGTATTTTTGACAGATTGAGACTGAGATCAGACAGTGAACGTTCTTAAAGTTACGAGAATTGCCCCTCTGAACCATAATTTTAACTGCTGAAACAAACATTTATAACAGACACACATTTTGTTGCTTATTTTAATTTGTATTTAATGTGTTTAACATTTTAGATACTTACTTCGTTTTTATTTATTTTTAACATACCAAAATTATCAATTACTGGGAAAATCTACGACTCTATTTGTATTCCCATAGTGTTTATTTGCGAAACATGAAGATTACCGAAGCGCATAAATTGGGTGGTCGTACTCTATGATAGGTATATTGAGTATTAAGACATATGTATCTAAAACTTTGTCAGCAATAAAATAAGTCAAATTGAGAAGTACGTATTCTTTCTTATTGAGTAATATATTAGGTTATCCGAATTGTCGGTAGATACGAGTAACGAGTAATTAACCTGACCGATCGACCCGTGCAGCTGTTATTAAATACTTAGCCACGGGCCCCTCAAGACTAAAAAAAAAAGTAAAACTAATAATAATGGTTTGAAAAATATTCTTAAGATCTTATAAGAAGACTTGTAACATATTTCTAACATCTCTTAAATCCTCTTTAGCAATAACACAAATCGTATCGCCCCAAGATTAATTCAAGTGGTTCCTCGATTTCTGAACTGATCGTTTTAGTACTGCGGTCACATATTGGATTCCCAAACTATTGAAACTCAAATTTGGGACAAGAAAAATCCAACGATTCTTTCTCCATTTATCCCATTCCTTCGGCCATTTTGTGCGATACACAAAACTTTGCTTTGGTTTTGGCATAATTGAATGAGTCTGATATACAGGGTGTTACGGAAAGGGTATATCAATACAAACGGGTTGAAGAGTGTATCTGGTCTAGAATCTCTGTACAAAATTTCAGCTCAAAGCAGTACCTTTTAAAATGCTTAATATTTTTTTATTTCGATAGTTTATTAAATTGAAATCATAACAAACGTGTCACCGCACTACGAGGGTCATTATCCATTATCTGTAGTTTGTCTGTGCGCCTAGTACACGCACATCACGCCGCCGCGCGCCAGTGCAGCGCCGTGATGTCGAAATAAAAAAAATATTAAGCATTTTCAAAGTTAATGCTTTTGAGCTGAAATTTTGTACAGAGATTCTAGACCAGATACACTTTTCAACCCGTTTGTATTGATATACCCTTTCCGTAACAGCCTGTATTCTAAATTATCCGCAAATAATAAATCAACCACATTACGAACCTCGGGAAATATCTTCATTTTTCGCCACGACATCGTTCACTCATAATATTATATCTGTCTCTAACTTCCCATACATCTATCGTTTCATTCATATTATGACACGTAGACATTTTTATAGTTTTATTGGATGTGACAGTTTGTGGTTATTGTCGTCTTTATTGGGCAAGAATGTTTGTCACATAACATTGTTTTTATAGCCTTGTAAGAGCTATGTGAGTAGACTTTCGTAAGTAAGTGGATCATTTGGATGTAATACGTAAGTAAATCATCACCAAGACATGAATTATTAGTTTTAAAAATGTCTTTGACATATCTCGAGACCCTCGGGTCTCGCTTCCAAAGCTCCGGGGTCCTTTGGAAATACGAGGGGCCGAAGCCAACTCTCAGAGGCTCTTTAGACAATTTTAAATAATGATTATTATTTGGTTAGACACATTACCAACTAAATTTGCTGATGCGTGTATCAAATAGCTTGGAGATATTTAATCTGTCCAGTCGATTCTAAGAATCAGTTCGGTGTGGGAGCCTTCATATAATTTCACGGGAGCCTATTTTATGCTGATACAACTGGGTTAGACAAGAATTGTTTCAAAGGCTTTTTCTTTGATGAGCTTTCCCATAACTTTAGGGAATGCCCGAAGGAATTATGTTCCCGAATCTCGATTTTAACATCTTCTAAGTTTACAGCAACAGATTGATATAATTGTATCAGGATCGCCAGAGTCCTTATAACTTTCTTAAACAATGGCTTCTCATTGACCTATTTACTGTATCTTTTATTTAATCAACTGAAGCTCGGACAGAACCTTGTCAATAATCTCTTCTCTAAGTACTTCTTTAGAACTTTATTATGAGCATCAACTCAAACTCAAAGCAATTATTTTAATTAAACCATTCGCTCACTTAAATTTCTCACTGACGGTGGCGCGTGGGTTGGATCATTCGGTTCCTTTCAAAAGTTCCAGTAAATGGTTTTATAATCATCATAATCAGCCTATAATGTTGCCACTGCTGGGACAAAGACTTACCTCTCAGTGAGAGAGAGAGTAGGCCGTAATCCACCACGCGGGCAAAGAGCGAGTTGGCTTGGGACCACATGTCTTCGATTTTTTTGTTCTAGGACATGCTGGTTTCCTCACGATGTTTTCCTTTACCGTTTTGAGAGCATTGGTGATGAAATAATTTACACAAAGTAAAACGGCTGTCTGGGTTCGAACCTATGTCATACAACTCATACTTAAGTCGCGGCCGTTACCACTGGGCCACCACTGTGACTGTTCACATTGCTTACTAGCTGATTATGCCCTTATTAGGCACCTATCATTACCATAGTCTAAATAAAAAATTAGTTTAAAAACTTAAACTCGACTACTAAGAAGGATGAAACAAGAAAATACTTTACTGTGGTCGCGTGCCATACTTATGGTAGCATGCGACCAAGGGAGCTACTTTCTTGTTTCATCCTTTTCAGTAGTCGGATTTTAGTTTTTAAACTTATTTTTTATTTAATTATTTTTGAACTTATTTCAGTAATATTTATATTTTTTAAATGTGCTAATTATGCCCTTTCATTTGATACCCAACAAGGCACCATCCCTAAATATTTATTTTTAAATTAATTACTTTATGTCCTCTAGGGAGCGCCATATTGAATGTAATGTGACGTCATATAGCCTATAACCAGCGGACGGTCAAGACGCTTCTAACGATGCCTCATTTGTCAAATTATTATAAGGACTTTTGAAGTTATCAAGGAACAGATGACCATACATACAAACATACCGGTTAAAATCATATACACTCCGTAGTTGGGTAAATATACCCACCATCCATAAAACCATGTTCATAATTGCCGTACTTACTTAAAAGGAAGATATTGATGGAATCATTAAGTCATACCCACATAGAAGAATGCAATAACTTAAACTACAATACAGTAATAATTATTATGGTGGGTTTTTGCTATAACTATAAAACATGTCTTTATTTAGCCATGAAACGTGACGGGCGGACTAAGTACTAGATTAGTATTGCTAGGATTTAAGACTTGCCTAATTTTATGGCATACTTGTCATATAAAGTCTGTCAGTGCGTGTATTTTATTTTGGTACTAAACAAGACACGACACGACTTACGAGTTGCCCAAGCAGGCACTTTACTTTGTGTAAATTATTTTATCATCACTGCTCTCAAAACGGTGAAGGAAAACATTGTGAGGAAACCGGCATGTCCTAGAACCAAAAAAATCGAAGACGTGACGTGCCATCCACCTACGCGGTAGGTTATGGCCCACCCCTCTCACAGAGAGGAGACCTGTGTCCCAGCAGTGGGAACATTATAAGCTGATTATGATTATGCTAAACAAGACCGTGGTGATATATATTTTCCTCTTGTTTGAAACCGGTCAGAACAGTCGCTGAGAGAGTCACGCTTGGTCACGCACAATGGTCCATTTGAAGGATTAAGTGCGGAAACCAAACCCATAACATAGAACATAGAGTCACGCTTGGTACATTATGAGGACTACATGACTTAAAGCGCGGTCACTATCGGACTGCATAGAAAATAAAGAGAAGCGCGATGACACAACGCTTGTAACTTATTTCAAAATATGAAGCAATGATCTTTTTACAAATAATCTATTATTTGGTCCAAAAAATTAAAAAGTGCTTTATTATGTTGCTTGTAGAATAATCTGACAAAAACCAGAATGATTGTATGTATAATTAGTATGGTTTTTATTGTAAAAATAAAGTTTTTAGAGGTATTTTCATGATTTTTTTCTATCGTATCAAATTATTTGTACGAGTATTAGGTTTTCAACGCATTATCTACCTAGCATATATCCTGAAGAATATCATATATTTTTCTGATTTTGTTTACTGTAGTCGATCTTATTATTCTTTTATTGCTTCTAAAACTCGCGTTTTTTTTTACGTTTAGGTCCTATAATCCCTTCAATCTGTAAACCCTCCAGCATACCAGCGAGTAAATGCTCGTCGGTGTCGGCCGGACTGTAAGAAATAAAAAGAAAATCTTTCTTATTTACTTTATGTTCCGGGGAAGGCTCTGTTCTTATATTATAATCGTCAGCACTGTGCAGTTTATGTCCACTCACACTGCACTAAACTAACTCAAAAGGTTTTCCCCTTTAATCTTCACACAAATTCAGTGTGATCAATCAAATGAGATCCTCGACATTCACTTGAATGATGAAGTCTGATTGTATAATGTGATAGACATAAATATCCCACTTTTATCGTAAAATCGGAACTGTACAAACAGTATGCAGTTTGAACGAGGTAAGGCGAGTGGCATACGCTACAAGTAATACGAACGGTACATTTTTATAGACCACTCAAATTCTATTCACAGGAAGCTTTTTTTAAACTGAAAGTATTTTCCAATTTTAGAATTGTTGCAAACAAATATGTATTGGTTTTGAATGTTTAAATTGTACAATTCTTGAAAGTTCTTGAATAAGTACTGTGTTCTTACTTCAGTTTCGAAGTAGGTAGACGAAAATTTTCCCTTTTTCAGTTTTCTTTGCAATTTTACTTTGTATGTTTGAGCAAAAATCTTGGAGTACATTGACATCCTTTGAATGTGCTTTTATCAACTTTGACATAAGTAATTTTATCCGAAAAAAAAACAAAAATATCCGTATCCGTGTTTTATGTTGGTAAAGGCACGTACTATTGCCTTACTTTGGGGGGAATCAAGGCTTGATGTTATGTTATGTGCGTAGTTTATCGGAAAAGAAAAGAAAATCGTGTCTTATCTGTTTGGATGTCATCGTCATCACGTGGAAAGGTAATAGCAAAATACACACATCAAAAGTGTCTAGGGATCAACATATATTTTTGCAATAACTTTTCTCCTGATTGATATTAATTAAAATTTTCTTTAAGGATTCATCAAATAAAGTGTTTTCGTTTGTCACAGTAACGATAAACCAAGTCACCTTTGCATTAATAAAGAAATTTGCCATTTTCCTAATAAAGGGATTTTTGACATTTGAACCACTAACACAAAAGTTCGAAAAAAAGACTGAAATAACAGTTTTCTCTAAAATTTTATTGGGTAACTTAAACAATAAATAATCCGTGTTTCTACCGCGAACACTAACAACACAAGAACATCGGTTTGGCATACTCAAAATGAGTTCATCCAAATCACGCTGTGGAATGGCCGCCCATGTTCGTTGCAACAACAAAAAAAGGTCTTCTTGCGACTGGATACCCTCCATATTCGGCAGAGCTCTTCTCTGTAGCATATCCCATGCATGCTCAATCGGGTTCAAGTCTGGCGACTGAGCAGGCCAGGGCAGGACATTGATGTTAGCTGCGGCGAGAGTCTGTCTTACAACTCTTGCGGTGTGCGGTCGTGCATTATCATGCATTAACTGAAATAAGGGACCGATTTGCACTTGTAGAGGAACGATGACGTCTGATGCAATCGTCTCAGCATAAATTTGAGCGTTGAGGTTGCCTCTGATCCAAATCAACTCAGTTCTTCCGCCGATCCAAATACCCGCCCATACCATGATGGTTCCACCACTATAAGGATGGACTTCCTGGCAGGATTTTAATCGCTGTTGGCGTCCAGGGGTTCTCCAGTGTCGTATACGTCTTGTGTCCGGTCTCATACCAAAACGAGACTCATCAGAAAAGCACACGAAACGCCATTGTTCTTCTGCCCAATTTCTGTGTTCAAGAGCCCATTGATATCGAATCCTACGATTGTGCATTGCTATAGGTGGTACCCGTAGCGGTCTTCGGGAATGAAGGTTCACTTCATGCAAGCGGTTTCTGACTGTTTGGTCGCTAATTAAGTTCCCTGAAGAGTGATGAAGCCTCACGGCTAACATCATGGCGGTTATTGTTGGAGCTCTTCGAGTTAAGATTTGAATGTATCGGTCTTGTCTCCGTGTGGTGCAGCGATACCGTCCTCCATGGCGCTCAGCCACGGTACCAGTGCTTCGGTAACGTGTCCAAAGTCGACTGATAACACTCTGACTTGTATTCAGAGCTAAAGCCACAGTACGTTGCCGGGAACCAGCTTCTATCATTCCCACGGCTCTGAGCATTTCTTCCCTGCTTAAATGACGTCGCCGCTCCATAATGACGTTGGTTTTAATCAGTAGTAGGGAAACAGTAGCACTAATAATGTCTTCAATGCGTTGTATGTTTTTATAGGGAAAATATTGACAGCTGATTTTCATCTTTTACTCGAATTTGATTCACAGTTCCTGATTCAAATTATGAAATGCACCAAAAAGGATCCATATCTATACTAATATTATAAAGAGGTAAAATTTGTAAGTTTGTAAGTTTGTAAGTTTGTAAGTTTGTATGTAGTGGGTAATCTCTGGAACTCATAATCCAATTTTAACAATTTTTTTACTGGCAGAAAGCTACATTATTCCTGAGTGCTATAGGCTATAAATTGTTTCTATAGCATGTATATTAACCGAGCTATCACAACTTTTGTCTAGCAAGTCGGAAAAAAATACCACATAAAACAGAATTATTTGCGTGCGCTGCCTAAACAGTTGCTTAAAATTAAAAACAATGTATGGCTACCTGGTTCGTCTTCATTATTTCTACAAAAAAGTCCGCGATACCATATCTCTATCTTTTATATTTTATCTTTTATACTTCTTTTAATGCATTAAAAAATTTTTTTTTCGGTATACTTACGTTTGGTTGATTATTTGAGCAACAAAATATTAATTCTTATGACAATAAATTATTTCAGTATCACAAGAACATCATACAGATAAGATTTGCCATTTACAGTATATCAATTGGTCATGCAGTTTCGGAGATAATATAAAATTACTAAAACGCAAAATGCCCCTAGCATAACTTTCATTGTGCAGACGTTTTACCTATTTGCCCATAGATGGCGTTCTGCAATTACGTCATTTTTCTGAATCGCGGTGTTAAGACTTTCCGTGGATTGATGACCCTCTCGAATTTTTATACCCACGTTGTCGTTAGTTGGATTGGAGTTCTTAATATGACATGTCAGTTGCTTATTGGTTTCGGTAGTTTCATTCCATACGAACGACGATTCGTTTATGAGCACGGAGATTATGAGGTATCTATTAGATATCTCATATTCGAAAATATCGTAATTTCGTTGTACGTTTGTTTTCATTGTTTTGTATGTTCGTAGTTTCGTACTTCGTTCTATCGTAATAATCGATACGAGTTATTCGATATTACGATTGTTTTGTTTTGTAAAGGCGGACGGTGTTCGAGTCGCTCTCCCTTTGTTCGTAATTGTTCGAGAGCATGCCTAAAAGGAAATCTCAACTGTCCCGGCAGACATCACAGACAAGAGCCGCTCGAGTACGCCGTACGGAAGAATCTGCCCCTGAAAATGAGCAGCGCCTCTCGAGAAATAGAGAAAATATTTCGCAAGCACGCGCTAGAGAATCTAACTCCGAGCGCTCACAGGGCCTCGCTAGCCAAAATGTGAGGACGTCGCGGGCCCGTGCTCGAGAAACTAGCGCTGAACGTGCGCAGCGTCTATCTGAGTTAAGGCAGCATGTCTCTGAGACAAGGGATAGGGAGACTAGCGCTGAGCGCTCGCAGAGGCTCTCTAGGCAAAATGCCATAACATCACAGGTCCGCGCTCGAGAATCCAGCGATGAACGTGCACAGCGTCTATCTGTTTTAAGGCAGCATGTCTCTGAAACAAGGGATAGGGAGACTAGCGCTGAGCGCTCGCAGCGGCTCGCTAGGCAAAATGCCATAACATCGCAGGCCCGCGCTCGAGAATCCAGCGATGAACGTGCACAGCGTCTATCTGTTTTAAGACAGCATGTCTCTGAAACAAGGGATAGGGAGACTAGCGCTGAGCGCTCGCAGCGGCTCGCTAGGCAAAATGCCATAACATCGCAGGCCCGCGCTCGAGAATCCAGCGATGAACGTGCACAGCGTCTATCTGAGTTTCCAATAAAAACATCATTTGCCCTGACTATTAACAAGTCCCAGGGACAAACATTCTCTTTGGTTGGCATTGACCTACGAAAATAATGTTTTTCCCATGGGCAATTATATGTTGGTCTATCAAGAGTGGGATCATCCGAAAAGCAGATTATTCTGTTACCGGAAAATAAAACAACCTCAAACATTGTATATAGAGAAGCTTTAAATTAAATAGATACCTAACTTAAATACGAGTAAATAAAATAAGTAAAAGGCGACCAAGGGTTAAGTTACCTTGAGCAGAAAAGAGAACTTAGGTAATCTTTGAAGTTACTGATCTGATTCCAAACAATATTTTACTAATAAAATTAAATACAGTAATATCAATCGAGTGTTATCTTATGTTAAAACAAGAAATTTTCCGCGGACGAAGTCGCGGGCAGAAGCTAGTAAATTTATAAAATCATAAATTTATTACAAAGCCACATCTCAATCTCAAGAAATCCGCATAAAATGCTTGATCCCTAGACACTTTTGATGTGTGTATATCAACTCATTTCAAAATGATATTCCTCATATCCGAATGAAACCACAGCAAAACTTTCCACCCCAATCGAATGCCCATCCCTAGCGGAACTCTGACTAAAACCAGCTATCACTAACTAGATGTTCCGGGAAGGGAACTAACGTAGGATATACATTACGCTCTGACAATGTTTGTGGTGCCCTACATAAAGTTCCGATGGGTTGTAACTAGTACTGGAAACTTGTATGGTTTCAACCCCATTACAAGTATAAACCTGTAAACTCTAATAAGTTTTAAGACCGCCGTAATGTTGTGATTGGTTGACCATTTTAACAACAACCATTCGACATTCGTCCTTTTTAAACGGGACTTAAACATACTGGCGAAATGTGGATGACCTGCCTAAACCTTCGAGGAAACAAGCTTTTTTTTTGGTTTGTGGATGGTAAATCATCAAATGACCCCTCCCGCTTTGGGTGGAGCGGAAGGGAGTGTCAGACTCTTATTGACTAAACCCACCCGTGTTCCTTCCTTAGCCCTTTATGTTCCGGAGTAGCGGTAACCATTTCGGACAATCCCGCTACCCCGACAGGCTTCGGCCCTAACGGGCCCCTTCCTTTATGCTGACATCTCTTTGAGGCGCGCGTGGAACACATACACGCCGTCCGGCATGGGCCTGGTCCTGATCGGACGGTGAGCTACCCATTACCCTCCGCCCGCAAGGGCTCTCTCCCTCAACCATCCCGCTACCTCCTTCGCTAGCATGACAGCTTTGCAGAAGGAGGTGTCTGCCTCCCACTCCCTCTTTTACACGAGACGCTCTTTTACGCCCTTTTTTACACGAGACTTAAACATAACTGGCGAAATGTGAACGTACCTGCCTTATCCTTCGAGGTAACAGGCTTGATGTTAAGTAATGCCACAGATAATATTATACTCTGTAATGTCATGTCATTCGACATTATTGATATGAGATTGTGATGACCACGTATCGGCAAGCGTAGTGTGGGACGCCCCCCAGCTAGATGGACGGACGACCTAAAGAAAGTGGCTGAGATGGACTGGATGCGGAAGGCAGAGGACAGGGTGTTGTGGCGCAGCCTGGGAGAGGCCTATTTCCAGCAGTGGACTGCAATAGGCTGAGTTGATTGATTGATTGATTGGTATGAGATTAACTCGTAGGATTTCCCAAAAATCTAATTCAAAACTGCCTGCCTCGTTAATGGTGTTCTCGTAAGCCCTATCGCTAAATGTAAGGTCCTGGATTCGAACCCCGGGCTAGGCAGCGTTAATTAGATTTAGTTCGCTCCCTATTCAAGTGTTGATGGAAATGGAACTTATAACTGCCATGTAGATATACTATTCATCCGAAATGACAGACAGAGGTGGTATTAGTATTGCAGGAATTTTTGGATATGTCTAATTACCTGTCTCACTGCCATTAATGAGAAACGAGTTGAGCTAGCAATTAACGAGTTGGCAGGCAATGAGCGGCGCGTGCGTTACAGCGACGCGCGAGAGAATGCGTTATTGACACTTGTCAACTTCATAGAAACGAATACGTGTTTTGCGAATTTGATCTTTATCAGCTACTAGAATTATCGCTGGCAGGTGTCTGGAACGCATTCTCTGGACGGGTCGGACTGTATTTTTATAGTGTCTTTGCAATTTATGCTTAAACTAGCTGCGCTCCGCGGTTTCACCCGCATAAGACTCGATTCCATAGGAATATCGGGATAAAAAGTAGCCTATTTGTTATCCAGGGTGTCAGCTACCTCCATACCAAATTTTATCAAATTTGGTCCAGCCGTTTGTGCGTGAAAAAGTAACAAACATACTCACAAACTTTCGCCTTGACACACACTGTGAGATGACTTACTTAAAAGTTAATAGACGAGGTTGTAATGTGTATATACACACATCAAAAGTGTCTAGGGATCAAGCATTTTTATGCGGATTTCTTGAGATTGAGATGTGGCTTTGTAATAAATTTATGATTTTATAAATTTATATGGATCCTTTTTGGTGCATTTCATAATTTGAATCAGGAACTGTGAATCAAATTCGAGTAAAAGATGAAAATCAGCTGTCAATATTTTCCCTATAAAAACATACAACGCATTGAAGACATTATTAGTGCTACTGTTTCCCTACTACTGATTAAAACCAACGTCATTATGGAGCGGCGACGTCATTTAAGCAGGGAAGAAATGCTCAGAGCCGTGGGAATGATAGAAGCTGGTTCCCGGCAACGTACTGTGGCTTTAGCTCTGAATACAAGTCAGAGTGTTATCAGTCGACTTTGGACACGTTACCGAAGCACTGGTACCGTGGCTGAGCGCCATGGAGGACGGTATCGCTGCACCACACGGAGACAAGACCGATACATTCAAATCTTAACTCGAAGAGCTCCAACAATAACCGCCATGATGTTAGCCGTGAGGCTTCATCACTCTTCAGGGAACTTAATTAGCGACCAAACAGTCAGAAACCGCTTGCATGAAGTGAACCTTCATTCCCGAAGACCGCTACGGGTACCACCTATAGCAATGCACAATCGTAGGATTCGATATCAATGGGCTCTTGAACACAGAAATTGGGCAGAAGAACAATGGCGTTTCGTGTGCTTTTCTGATGAGTCTCGTTTTGGTATGAGACCGGATACAAGACGTATACGACACTGGAGAACCCCTGGACGCCAACAGCGATTAAAATCCTGCCAGGAAGTCCATCCTTATAGTGGTGGAACCATCATGGTATGGGCGGGTATTTGGATCGGCGGAAGAACTGAGTTGATTTGGATCAGAGGCAACCTCAACGCTCAAATTTATGCTGAGACGATTGCATCAGACGTCATCGTTCCTCTACAAGTGCAAATCGGTCCCTTATTTCAGTTAATGCATGATAATGCACGACCGCACACCGCAAGAGTTGTAAGACAGACTCTCGCCGCAGCTAACATCAATGTCCTGCCCTGGCCTGCTCAGTCGCCAGACTTGAACCCGATTGAGCATGCATGGGATATGCTACAGAGAAGAGCTCTGCCGAATATGGAGGGTATCCAGTCGCAAGAAGACCTTTTTTTGTTGTTGCAACGAACATGGGCGGCCATTCCACAGCGTGATTTGGATGAACTCATTTTGAGTATGCCAAACCGATGTTCTTGTGTTGTTAGTGTTCGCGGTAGAAACACGGATTATTAATTGTTTAAGTTACCCAATAAAATTTTAAAGAAAACTGTTATTTCAGTCTTTTTTTCGAACTTTTGTGTTAGTGGTTCAAATGTCAAAAATCCCTTTATTAGGAAAATGGCAAATTTCTTTATTAATGCAAAGGTGACTTGGTTTATCGTTACTGTGACAAACGAAAACACTTTATTTGATGAATCCTTAAAGAAAATTTTAATTAATATCAATCAGGAGAAAAGTTATTGCAAAAATATATGTTGATCCCTAGACACTTTTGATGTGTGTATATAAACTATCACCAACTGTGATAAAAAATAATAATATTATTAAATAGTTATAACAAACACAATCAGCCTAAAGCGCCCCGACTGCTGGAAAACAAGCCTCCACTGTGTGCTGTCTGTCTAAAAATGTTTGGTTCTAGAACCTACGGCAGTAGTTCCAGCAGTTGTCCAGCCTACATTTTCCCACTCCTGGGCAAAGGCTCCTTACTCCTCCTTACTCCTTCTATCTTTCGCGAGCCCGCGCAGGCGCGCGTCCTCCTTCCAATTTTGTCAACTTTTACAACAATTTATTTCAACGTTAATATTCAAGTTTTCACTTCTGCCGGCACTCCCGGAGTGCAACCCGTCTTTTTTTGTATGTAATTGATAAACTCAAAAAATACTTAACCGATTTAAAAAATTCTTTCATCTATAGAAAGCTACTTTATCAGCGAGTAACATGGTAGTATTTTATCATTCAAAAAAATTTAAGATCTCTATGAAAATTGCAATAATGTAACCAAAGGTATAAAAAATTTGCATACAAAAGTTATTATTTGGCGTGCGCTGCGAAAGCTATTGATGATTCGTAAAATAATGTACTAAGGTCGGGCGGGGCTATTTCGACTATAAAAACACGAACGTCAACTTCAAAAGTCTGCACATCCGTCTTTGAATACGCTATGGTAGATTGAATAAATGTATGTTATAAAGGATTTAATCGAGATCTTTCTTACGTAGGTCTTAAACAGAATACTCATCTTATATGTTCAAAGGAACGATGTTTTTGAAATTAGGAAGAAATAGTTACAATTGCCCCACAGTGGGGCTATTTCAACTATGCCACATATTTATCGAACTAAAGCCGTTATCGTTTTGAAATTGAGAGCCAGAGCATATTTATGGCATAATTCATACCAATCTATGGCTTATTGTCTCCTAACATGCTTCAGTAACTTAATAAAATACTTTAAACACCTTGGAGGGGCAATTTCGACTTTTTACATAGGTAGTAGTGCAGGGACGTATGCAAACCAACATTGTCGATAAATCAGATCAACAACAACCATGAGTAAACTTTTATAAAAAAAAAAACGTTATTTTAGACTAATTCTAATAGAATTGGAAATTGTTTATTTTCTGTTTCTTATATTTTTTGACAATTTTTATTCAAATTAATAATACATGGACGGACGCTAATATTTTTCAAGATCCTTGGATAGGTTGTAATGAAACAAACTTCATAAAAACAATTTATTATTGAATTAATTAAGTAGCTGTTGCTTACTTTGGCAATTGTTTATATATAGTTCAGCTGCTTGGTACCTTTTTATTTCTAAAATCTTGTTCAGCCTTGTGAAGTTCCTCTAATGTGCACTTCTTTTTTTTCGCACCATCTAAAAGAATACAGAAACACGAGAGACAAAAAAACTTTTATGACAACATAGGAAATTCTTCAAACTGCATGACAGTCACATTGCACAACCATAGTAAAAGGTTTAATCACCATTTAGAGATTTAATTTACCAATAGTGGTTCATAGTACAGTACAGTACAGTGCCAATGTATTTTTTATGCATAGGGTATCGATATAATGGAACATCATCACATCACTAGTGTTTCGCAATACCATACAAAAATTAAGCGGGGTAATTTCAACTTTGGTTAGTCGAAATAACCCCACTTTTTCTTTTCGTGGGGCTATTTAAACTAACAAAAAATCTCATCAAAAACGTATCATTCCAAAGAACAAATAAGTGAAAAACAACTTACGGTTTATATTTTCCCTAGTCACTGTTTAATATTGTAAAAACAAGCGTTTTAAACATGAATTTTGACGAAAAATGTGACGAGCGTCTTTTGTTAGCACATGCACAAAATGACGTCTGACAAAAAAAGGCGTGTGGGTCAAACAGTTCGCGCTTTAGCAGCTCCATCTATGAAATTTTGTAGAAATAATTTGTTCGCGTACCTGGAGATAGATGGGGTTTTGGTTTAAATACAGTAGAATAAAAGTTATTGTCATTAGTCGAAATAGCCCCATAGTCGAAATAGCCCCGCCCGACCTTACATGTTTTTAGTAAAGGAAGGGAGGCTATGTGTCTAACTATTATTTTTAAGTCACAATAACCCGTTTTTTGTTAAAATTACTCAATCAAATAACAATATCAGGATACATTCGTATCATGATATAATTCCTTATCCAACAAAATAGTTTTATAATCAAGGGATTGTGTACATATAAATTCCTCTTTAAATTATTCGAATCGGACATTTCGTTTAGAATTTTACGACGGGTATAAAAATGCTAACTAAGAAAGAACTGAGGAGTTTTTTTGTTTGTTTAAACGCGCTAATATCTGGACTCTATTTGAATTTGATTGCCCTTTTCTTAAGGAAGGTTACAGGCTATATAACATCACGCTACGACTCTTGAGAGCCGAGCAAAGAGAACAAGAAAGCCAGGAAGAACGCTAAGCAAAAACGAAGGAAGAGCGCAGGCATATTATGGTTATCTTGGTATATTATGGTGTCTTACGACTTCCATGCAAACGAAGTCGCGGGCCGAAGCTAGTTGTCATAATATAAACTACAAAACCTCAAAATAGCTACAATTACCAAAGCAAGAAAGTAATTCTAACGTGTTTAAAAATAGATATCTAATAAAGTTAAAATACTCAAGACGTGCTTATTACCGCTTCCCCGGTTTTCAATTTCAGGTCTCACGTGACGTATTTAGGTAGGTACCTAATTTATTTATGACGTCACCCATAACATCCGTACATAAATAATCTACAGGTGTTTGTATTTAGATACCAAATGTCACTATGGAGTTGGCATGCCAAACGGGACAAACTAAGAATTTTTTGGAATGTGGGACAAAACTTCAGGACGAACGTAGATTAGATCAACTTTTGTATAATAATAATGATCATTTTATTTCGGACAATTATAAGATCTATAAATTGTTAGTAACAATTTTGCACTTAAAATACTATTGTTAGTAACTTAAGGCGCTTACATGAGCTAAACGCAAAAAAACGGTAGTTTTCGAAACAATAAAAGTATATGATCGCCTACAGTAAACAAAATCAGAAAAATATATGATATTCTTCAGGATATATGCTAGATAGATAGTGTTTTGAAAACACAATACAACTAATTTGGTACGATAGAAAAAAATCATGAACATACCTCTAAAAAACTTTCTTTTTACAATAAAAACCATACTAATATACATACAATCATTCTGATTTTTTGTCAGATTATTCTACAAGTAACATACTAAAATGATAGTGTTTTATTTTTTTATTTAAAACAATAGTTTTTTTGTAAATCGAATATTCATAGTTCCGAACATAAAAAGTGCGCATGTGTGCGTGAACGCCCGTGTAGCGACAGTGCCGGCCGAGGCCTGATGCTATACGGACGTGTCGCTCTTTTCGCCGCACTATTTCCGTCAAAATTGTTATGTTTTTGTTAAGTTTTATTTGTAAATTCTTTGTTTATTATTATTTGCATTATCTTCTTTCCGTAAATATTTTTATTTCGTGTAAATATAAAATGCTTTTAAGTTTGTTATGTATGGGTGCAAGGCGCGCGCCATCTATTGTACGGCGAGTCCCAACTCCCGGGCGTTTCACTTGTGTCTACCGGCAGTGGTCCGCGTAACCTAACAAAGTTAAAATAGGGTAATAATTTGTAAATAAATGGGAAATATAGTGAAACATTCCGTTAGGAGGACTACAAAACGTTCATATAAAACAAAAGCCGAACATAATATGAACGAAAGTAAAAAGTATGAGCATTTTATTTTTAACTGAATATTTTTATTTTTGCAATAAAACTATGAATTTTGGAAACATCTAAGAAAGTGCAGTCGGTATTTTCGACTTCACGTACAACTGTCACAGTGACGTATGTGGACGACGTGTAGATTTGTATTCGAGAGTCCCCGGGTTCGATTCCCAAGGTTACGAAATCGTACTTTCTTTTTAAATTTTATTTAAATGTATTTTGAATTTTTAGATAGATAGTGTTTTGAAAACATAATACAACTAATTTGGTACGATAGAAAAAAATCATGAAGATACCTCTAAAAACTCTTTTTACAATAGAAACCATACTAATATACATACAATCATTCTGATTTTTTGTCAGATCATTCTACAAGCAACATACTAAAATAATAGTGTTTTATTTTTTTAGTTCAAACAATAGTTTTATTGTAAATAGCATAATATTCATAGTTCCGAACATAATAAGTGCGCATGTGTACGTAAACGGTAAACCCCCGTGCGTGTAGCAATAATGCCGGCCGAGGCCTGATACTATACGGACGCGTCGCTCTTTTCGCCGCATTATTTATTTGTACCTACATACATTCATTGTTTATTATTACTATTTGCATATCTTCTTTCTGTAAATATTTTTATTTCATGTAAATATAAAATACTTTTAAGTTAAAATAGCGTAATAATTTGCTATCAATTATATCATTTGTAAATATGGGAAATAAAGTGAAACATTCCCTTAGGAGGACTACAAAACGTTCATATAAAACAAACGCCGAACATATGAACGAAATTAAAAAGTAAGAGCATTTTATTATTACTGAATATTTTTTTTCGCTATGAATTTTGGTAGTTTAAGAAAATGCACTTATTACGCATAAGCTCAGTTTTTTCGACGAGATACGCAATCGTTACATTGGCTTATGTAGACGACGCGCAGGTTTGTGTTCAAGGGTCCCCGCGTTCGATTCCCAGTGATACGAAATCGATTTAATTTTATTTAAATGTATTTTGAATTTTGAAATATATTTTTATAAATAACTAAAAAAACGTCTACAATGTAATTATCTTTCACAAGAGAAAGAAAGTCGAAAATATCAACACGGAAGTTACTTCTAATGCGTAAGTACCTACACGTTTTCTATGCCATTGTAACAATAAAAAAAACCTAAATTTATTAACAGACCGCGACTTATTGATAATATGCATAAAGAAATCACAGATTCATCCGAAAATTGCGATGAAAATTATCACAAGCAAGAGTTTAATTTTTATTGATTGTGTTTATAATAAATAGAAATCATAATAATTATGTATGAATGTTAGGTACGAGTACCTAATCCTTGAGACCGTTTACACATCATGCCGAAGCTGCAGCGGCATCGCCGCCGCCGCGGCGCCGCTGCATCAGTCACCCTTGGATTTGTATGAACACACGGCGCCGCCGCGCCGCCGCGCCGCCGGCGGTGCGGCGCGGCGACGAGTTTTGATAAGATCTATCAAAACTCGCCGCCGCACAGTGGTCTGAAAATCGAGCTCCATACTCATAGAAACTTAAAGTACGGAAATAAAAAAACAAAAATTGTAATGGGTCTAGTATACCTCCCTTTACGTAATATTAACGTATGGATGGTATCAGTCGCTCCACGCGTGAGAAAAAAAAGTTTTTTGTTTTTTTT
This sequence comes from Amphipoea lucens, assembly GCA_947508005.1. NCBI lineage: Eukaryota > Metazoa > Arthropoda > Insecta > Lepidoptera > Noctuidae > Amphipoea > Amphipoea lucens. Next base: position 13,695,365 of record OX382374.1, read on the forward strand.
TGTATGGGAGAAAACACTAACCCCCTTATTCATAATCCTATTTTATCTCTATTTTAGCTAAAATAGGTTTATAGAACGTTTGTCTTTATCTGTCACGTTGTCATTTCTGTGTGTAAGAAAGAGACAAACCCCATTTTAACTAAAATAGGTTTGATAAGTTTTATGAATAAGGGGGTTAATGTACATTTTTTTTAAACTGAATGGAACTGATAGGCTGGAGCTCACACGAGCTATTGTACCATACACGGCCATCAAGATGACATACAATTCATGGACCGTTGGGCGCCGCTTTGCACGTAGCAAATTTTTGAAATTTTGTGTTTTCGATATGTGATTTTTCAAATCTTTGACGTGAATAAATGAACTTGCTGATCGATTTACTTATACTATCGTTACTTTTAGCCTGCTTATGACCTTTATGATGACAACAATTAAAAATTATGTTGATTATAAGTACCTATACGTTTTTTTTTAATTTCATTCCAAGAACTACTTAACTCATTTAATCACCGTTGTAGTGTATCTATTAAATAGATATGTAAACACTGTCTCATTCACACAAGCGGGGTAGCTGCTGTCAGTTATGTTATGTCATCTGTCAGTTACGAGGAATGGCGGGAAACAGACAAAGTGAAGCAGGCTATATACGATGGCGCTTGGTGTGGTAGTGAGCCAGTGAAGTGATATGTTTAACATAAGTACGGAATCAACAGGATTCTACAACCGTGATTATGGTTGAGTTATAATTAGATACTGCTTCAATCTGAGCCTCAATCAGAGCCTGTTCTTCCACGATGTTCAACTTGTTTTCGTTTGAAAACTTATAATAAATTGGTCAGCAGAACATTGTGGAAGATGGCTTTGGATTCTCCCATACCTTTTCTTTGCCACAAACTAAGCGCAGAGGCACAAAAGAACACATAAACATACTGGAATCGTCTTCGTCTGCCATAGTTTGCTTATACAAACTTTGCCCTGAAGCACCATCAAAGCCATACTTGCATATAATTGTTAACTCTTTGCCATCCAGCGAAGGTTCCACACGTAGGAATTTTCCAAGCTTTGCACAGTTTTATCCAAAATTTAGCTTTACTTTTACCTCTTCTTCCGTGATGTACAATGGTAACTTTTGGAGGGCAGCAGTCCTTCTTCGCCTCAAGGATGGCAGTATAAGAAGGACACAGTGGTACTCCTTCTTCTTTTGCACAAGATCTTAATGTTATATACTGCCACTTCGAAAGCTTCAATGAGGTCAAAATAAATAAAGCTTTATCAGCGGAACATATAGGCACAGTTTCCTTGGGCTTTAACAATTTATTTATCCTTGTAGCCTCTTTGCTCCGAGACTAGTTTAACGATATCTGCTATATTCTTGTCATGTGCTTTCAAACCGGTTGCATGAGCAAGGCTTTCAGTGCTATACGTTAGGAGGTCTTCCGCTCTCCTTCTCTTCTGTAGCGGGCTTAGCTCTTTAAATGGTTTTCTCGGCCTCACAACTGATGTTGATGTTCCAACACTGCACGTCTCCGGTGTGTAGGATGTTGATGCACCCTCATTTAAAACAAAGTCAGAACTGGAACGGGTTTGCTGCTCTACTGACACTAAATAAGGGGTCATCTTTCCTTTCATGATCTCAGGCCATTTTATGTTCTCTTGCAGCCATGTCTCATACTTTGTTATGTATGTACGTCTCGTGAGATTACACGAGATCCATTTGTTCCTCAACGAACAAACATAAGTCTGACAGAATTGTTTCAATACCCTCTTTTCATTTTCTGACAAATCAATAGTATTCTCAAAAACTTCAAATAAAACATTGGGCTGTGAAAAACAATTGTTGTTTGTCACAAACATGACAATGTCCAAATTGGTATCACAACCTTCCATCACAGCACAATTAAAAAAATAACGTAATAAGTTAGCGCGCACAAGTACTGAGAGCTACTGATAAAAGTAAGCTCAAACGTCCTGTTTTTATACAACTACCCTCATTATCGTTCGCTATTCTTTAATTAGGTTTTACAGACTTTAATATTACAGACAATAGAATTTTATTGTGACTAGGGCCCATTTGGCCCTGCTAGAGCTGGTTGATGCTCATGTCATTAGTATATAATTATAACTCAACCATAATCACGGTGATTAAATGAGTTAGTTCTTGGAATGAAATAAAAAAAAAACGTATATAATCAATATAATTTTTAATTGTTGTCATCACAAAGGTCATAAGCAGGCTACAACTAACGATAGTATAAGTAAATCGATCGGCAAGTTAATTTAACCTCGTCAAAGATTTGAAAAATCACGTATCGAAAATTCAAAATTTCAAAAATTTGCTACGTGCAAAGCGGCGCCGAACGGTGCATGAATTGTATGTCATCTTGATGGCCGTGTATCGTACAATAGCTCGTGCGAGCTCCAGCCTATCAGTTCCATCCAGTTTCAAAAAAATGTACATTAAGTGTTTTCTCCCATACAAAAAAAAATAAAAAACTTTTTTTTCTCACGCGTGGAGCGACTGATACCATCCATACGTTAATATTACGTAAAGGGAGGTATACTAGACCCATTACAATTTTTGTTTTTTTATTTCCGAACTTTAAGTTTCTATGAGTATGGAGCTCGATTTTCAGACCACTGTGCGCCGCCCGCGGTGCCATACTATTATATTCTGTGGCGATGCCGCTGTATTGGTTTCTCTTGGATTTGTATGAGCCCTTGCGGCGCGCCGCCGCGGCGCCGTGTGTTCATACAAATCCAAGGGTGACTGATGCAGCGACGGCGGTGCCGCTGCAGCTGCGGCATAATGTGTAAACGGCCTCAAAGATTAGGTACCTAACATTCATATATAACTATGATTCCTTTTTATTATGAACAAAATCAATTTTAAATCTAATTTCTTGCTTTTGATCATTTTCATCGCAATTTTCAGATGAATCTGTTACCTATTTCATTATGCCCATTATCAATAAGTCGCGGTCGGTTAATAAAAACATTAGGTCAGAATTTTTTTTATTTTTGTAATAGCTTAGATAACGTGTAGGTACTTGCGCATTAGAAATACCTAACTTCCGTGTTGATATTTTCGACTTTCTTTCTCCTGCAGACTTTTTTTAGTTATTTATAAAAATATTTAATAGATATATTTAAAAATTCAAAATGACATTTAAATAGAAAATTCGATTTCGTAACCTTGGGAATCGAACCCGGGGACTCTCGAATACAAATCTACACGTCGTCCACATACGTCACTGTGACAGTTGTACGTGAAGTCGAAAATACCGACTGCACTTTCTTAGATGTTTCCAAAATTCATTGTTTTAGAAAAAAACACTGCAAAGTGATAATTTTTATTTCGGAAGTCGGTGTCGCTGGTTCCGCATTTTCGTTTTTTGACACCGACTTCCGAAATTATAGTTATTTATCACGCTGTAGTGCTTTTTTTGAAGTCGGTTGTTTTTTTTTTCTTTCTAATTGTACCTACCCCACAAAAATTCAATTAACACTAGTGCATTGAAGAATCATCAAAATTCGCATAGAAATGCCGGAGATGCAGTACATTTATGCATATTAACTTCGGACATACTACATAAGAATAATTACCTAATGTATTATATACTAAAACCTTCCTGGAAGTATGTAGATCACATTAGTGAAAGAATGATCAAAATTGGTTCATCAGTTTTTTAGAAAATCTACAAATATATATACAAACATACACACATACATACATTACATACATACATACGGGTCGAATACACAACCTCCTTTTTTGAAGTCGGTTAAAAATGTTTTTAATTTCATTGAATCAGTTTTATTTCAAAATCACCCACATCCTTAAGTTTTTCAAGTCACACTCAAAACGAATAAAATTTATTATGTTGTCACACATAACTACATAATTTGTTTCTTATTTGCACATCGTTTCCGCGCCATCTATTAGAATACTAGGGCGTAATCTCACAAAACCGTTACTTCTAAATCTCATGTATGCTTTATGTCATAATTGTGATGGGCGTCGTCGTTAGATGGCGTTTGCGTCGATTCTGCATATGTGTGCATGCGTTTTTCAAGGACACTTAGGTCTAGTAAGCCTCTTAAACTAAAGACGAATGAATGCGAAGACCACCCAACAATATAATTTAAATGAATAGGCTTTATTAGTAATGTTCGAACAAATTTTAATAAACTAATTTCACGGAACGCATAGTAAAACGAGATAATTGAAAATAATCTGTAAAATCTATGGAAATTTAGAGAAGCTACAAGCTTTAAAGGTTTTTGGTGGGGATTATTCCCGTTCATGTCGCGCGGTAATAACAATGTATGGCCACAGAATAATAGTACAAGTAAGCGCTAGCACACCCCGGACACTCCATACAACCAACCCTCGCAAAATAATTACCTACTACTACTACATTAAAAACTGACGTTTGTATACGTATGAATGTGTGCGTGAGGTACTTGTGTTTGCGAGCGCTCTTGTTAAAGAACTGCGACGAATACGCCGAAGTGCGGGGTGAGGTGCGGTAACTGATGTTAGTGCGGGGAAGGGAGTGTCCTTTTTGTACGTAGTACTTTAAGTATTCTGTGGCGCTAGTATGAAGTTACATAGTTGTGACGTCACTTTTACGGTAGTGCCCGTCTATCTAGCAGTTATTTTAAAACGTTTATAACTTAGATTTATTAACCTTTTATACTTTTTGTAGTATTGTTTTCACTATTTGAAAACAAATATTTTTTTGAGTTTAAAATATTTAAAAAAAATTGTCGTCATCCCTATTGATCACAGGGGCCGATGAAGTAATAATTAATGCCTTAATTATTCCACTTCAAACAAGGGATGGTGCTATTGGTTTTTATAGCTCCGTCTCTCTCTCTCACACTAGGAAAAATAGGAATTGTTACAGCTGCGTGTCTCAATTTCAGCCTAAACCATTGAAAGCACAAATATTTCATTTTGGAACAGCATTATAAATAGGTACCTGTCGCACGCGCCGATGGTAAAGCGGCTATAATTATGTGTAACAACGATTTTCTCGCGCGAGAAACGTACAGACGCCAGCACATCAACCTACACCTAACTGTCACATTTTCCCAATCAACTTTGAACCTTATCTTTTAGTGATAAAGTTGAAAATCTATTAAAGAAATTTGACAGATTGTAGTAGGTTGATGTGCTGGCGTCTGTACAAAAGATTTAAAAAAATATCAGTAAAAGAGATACATTTGTATTAATAGTTGACCGGTGACTGTTTACATCATCTAGCGAGTAATCGTTTGCCGCAACGACAAAAAGCTATCAAAGAGAGTACTCGCTCAGCGTCGCTTGCTTTGCGGAACACTCGCCGCCAGAACATCAAACTACCACAATCTGTCAAATTTCTGTAATAGATTTTCAACTTTATAGCTAAATAATAAGGTCCAAGGTTGATTGGAAAAATTTGACAGTTTCGGGTAGTTTAATGTGCTGGCGTGTTTACAACAATAAATTATATTCTCTATCTAGAGGGGCTTGTGGCTAAGTAATAACAGCCGCACGGGTCGATCGATCAGGTTAAGCTAAGCTTGCCGCGGTTGGTCCGTGGATGGGTGACTATCTTTACATACCAAGACCCCTCCGTGCCTCGAAAAGCACGTTAAGCCGTTGGTCCCGTCTGTAATTCGTGAATCTTTGACAGTCGTTACGGGTCGTCAGAAGCCCGAAAGTCTGACAACCAGTCTTACCAAGCGGTCTCGTATTACCCAGTAACTGGGTTGTGCAGGTCAGATAGGCAGTCGCTCCATGTAAAATACTGGTACTCAGCTGCATCCGGTTAGACTGGATGCCGGCCCCAACATAGTTGGAAAAGGCTAGGCAGATGATGATCTATAGAAAAAATCTATCTATTATTATAGTACATTATGATACATGTGTGCTATGTTGATCATTAAACTCGAGGCGGTATTATTCGCGCGAGCCGTAGGCGAGCGCGATAAGGTAGCCGAGAGTTTAATTATCAATGCACACGCGTATCATACGACGTTTTTCAACACACTTGTGAGGAAAAAAACAGACTTGTATTGTTAAATATTAACTTGTATGGATAATGGCGGGCTTGGTTTGTCATTCCGCGCGCCGCGCTGACGTGCGCGCGCAGGTTTACCCATAGAGTAAGTAATGGTCATTCCTACACCTGCGCGCGCATTGCTAGCGCGGCGCGCGTTTATTTACTTAAAGGCAAAGACAGAACCGATATACAGCCTATAGAAAAAATATAATAAACACAAAATAATGTAAAGACTGATCGTAGTGTTGTCGTATGTCAAATTGTAGTTTAGTTAGTATGGAATTAGAAAGTACTATTTGCATAGAGAAATATACATTAATTCAGTGAGAATCCGCAATAATAGAACGCCAGTGGTCTTTTCCGTTTGGTTACGGGAGGGACGACGGAAAATTATAAAGTGCATCCAGACAGAGCGAGCCATGCACCGCAAGTGCTTTTTTTTGTTTGTTAGATGCCTCAGCCTGAGGCAATCATACATATAAAAAAATCATTTGCGGCACATGCCTCGTTATGTGTGGATGCACCCTTAGGTGAATGCGCAGTGGTAGACCGCGAAATTTATTTTTTTTTAAGTTTTTTACAATTCGCAGGTCAGTATCAGGTTGTATCTTGATCAAAATGTATATTTATATAATAGATAGGTATGTATTTAAAGAATTATAGTCATTAGAATCATTAATATATATATTTAAGTTAGATTTGTTCCCTAAGAACTTTTCCTTATGAGATTTGTTCTTATGGAAAAATCTAACTTAGAAAGATGTATTTAATGATTCTAATGATTATAATTCTGTAAATACGTATCTGTTATAGTCGCGAATCATATTTTGATCAAGATACAACCTGACACTGACCTGAAAATTGCAAAAAACGTTAGAAAAATTGAATTTCGTGGGCTACAACTGCCCATTCATCTTAAGGTAAATAAATTTTAGTTCTATTTAAAAAAAAAAGTAAAATAAGGTAGAGGAACCAATCATGGACGGTTTAAGAATGAAAACGGTGTTTATTAGCATTTATTGGTTCTATTCTTTTGGTATTGGAAGAACAGGTTATATCCTTAAATAAAACATGCTTTTTATAATCGATATATTTGGCACAGTAAGTTCCTCCAAAGTTTACTTTTAAGATATTTTAAAAATGCAAGACCCCTTATCGAGGACCTGTTATGAACAGTTAAATTCTTATAATGGACACCCATTCATAAACAGTACCTAGTCTTGGACACCTAGTGTTGAACACTATCTAGACTTGGACACCTAGATCATTTTAGTTATTTTCTTTTCTTGCTTTAGTTTTTCTCGTAATAACTGTTTTTCTGTTCTTTCTTTTGCACGTTTTTCTTATTCTTCTAACTTTTCTTTCTTTTTATTTTCTTTTTTTTTTTACGTATTCTATGTAGGGGTCACTGGTGATAGCCGACGGCAGTCGTTCCTTGATACGGCGTTTTTTAGTCTCTGAGTCTCTGGTTCGGGCCAGTACAAGCCTCGTTTAAAAGGTGACGGAACATCACCAATTGTCGTAGTTGTAGATGTGGATAAATTGGAAGGTAAATTGGTTTTAAGCGGTGGACGTGGTTGTGGCTGCAACTGCGTTGGAATCATCAGCAGTAGGCGGCACACTGGGGGTTTTTTGAGTTCTAAGCGGCGGTGTAGACATTGTTGATAAATCTGGTGAATAATCTCGTTTGGGTGCCATATTGCGTGGTAATAAGAAAGTAGCGTTAAAGAGTGGAAGTTACTTTATAAATCACCAGTCATGAACACCCAATCTTGGACAGGGCTGTCCATCATTGGGTATGAATGTGAGAATTACAAATTATTAAGATAAAAAGACTAGTCTCCCTTTACACAACCAGATAAAAACTAAACATATGAGAAACACAAAAATCCAATGTTGGACAGTGCTGTCCATGATTGGGTAAAGACACATTTAAGTTTCCAGTCATAAACACTTAAAAAAAAAATACTTATTTGAGAACTGGCGATGAGGTTTTTTGCAAACATGCTCTTCAGGTTAATGATGAATCATTAAATAAATCAAAAAACATTCACAATATAATGTAAAGTTTTGAAAATGTCAATATAGTAAGGGTACCTGCGTTACGATTCTTCTAATAAAACGATTTTTTTTAAAACCGGTTTCAGTTGCATTCACGTGACCGTAGATAATATCGAAACAATATGGCCATCAAATGTCAAAATAAAAAAATCTTGTCCGGATATCCATAAAGTTCATAAAAAATGTGGCCATGGTAAAATAAAAGTTAGGGTTTGGTTAATTTTAGCATCTGGGTTTGAATATGTCCATTATTGGTACACTGTCCAAGACTGGTTCCATTACCTTATGGCTCGCGGATTCTTTTTGGCATGAAGTCTCTTTGAAGAGATTAAAAAAAAAACGCACTTCTCCGACCTCCGACTAGTAAATTAAATAGTTATCTGTGGAAATAAAGCACAAGTACCGTAACGTAAAGAAAAAGCACGCGTTTGTAATACACTGCATTATGGTCCTAAAAGCCGTGCATTAAGAGCCATTTTACGAGCAAGTGTGTTGAAAAATCTATTTCAGTTTTATAGGACCTCCCTGAGTCCCACTTCCAATTAGAAAATCCAACAGTATTCGAGCAGAAGGATTACATTTTTTCAGCAGGTGAATTTTTCATACGAATGAGAGTAGAATAAACTTTGAAACACGATTGAGACGATTAGGCGGATTCTGATACTACAAAGTTGAAATTCTCCAGGGATTTTTCCTGGTGAAACAATCTCCCAAGAAAATCTGTCACATTCGCAGCCGTGTAGGTCACCGGTGACCACGAACAATAGATTTTCTATTGTGTCTGTTGTCTGGCAGTCAAGGTGTTAATGAAATAAAATTATGGTTCTTGTATAGTTGAATGCTGTACCAAGTGATCAACGTCAAGTTTCTCATTATTATACAGAGTGAAATTTTAATCACCGTTTTCCTCTTAAGGGGTCATTGTACTCATCATTATGAACAACTTTTACTATGGGACCATGACTGAAATCGCGAAAAAAAAATCAGCTCTTCCATACATTTTGACGAGTTATGTGAACATAAATGCAAGGAACAGCTGATTTTTTTTCGCGATTTTAGGTTTAGTAAAAGTTGTTCATAATGATGAGAACAATGACCCCTTGAAAGGATGCCCATGAATTTAATTTCACCCTGTATAGATGGGATGGTGGATGTGATAACAGTCGTAGGTTCGACCCCAGACAGGCGCTTTGCTTTGTGTAAATTATTTCATTTAAGTCCCATGTGGGAGGGCGAGCCCGTTGCTATCAACGGGGCACAAATCCAAACTCCGAACTAAGTCCACTAGAACAATTTACAACTAAATAAATTTCTAACATGGTTCTCTGCAAAAATATGTCACTCTTTCAGTAATTTATGGCGGGTCTTCGGTTTACCAACAAACTGATAAATAGTTTTAAACTTGTGATAAACTGAAATTAAAAGCATTTATTTCAATTAAATTAAGGGCTGATTTTTCCATCGCCAGATAACTTTTATTCGAGGAATAAAATTGACGTTTGACAGTTTTTGTATGAAATAACTGTCAAAATTTCAAAATTGTTCCTCGAATAAAGTTATCAGATGCTTGAAAAATCAGCCCTAAACCAGATAGAAAGATGATGCTAGTTCCTCATTCCAATGCGTAGGTAGGTTCCTGAGGAAAAACGAGCAAGAAACTACATGGAGACTCTTTCAAAACAAAACAGTATAAATGCTTGTTTACACTTTACCAGTAATTAAACAGATTAGAAGGCTTGCAGACCCTTCCAAACGCTTAGGGATTATATAGAAATAGAATCGACTTGGGAGTTTGACCCATTATCCAACGTCGTTACCAATAATAGGCAAAACGATTCGTTCTATCTGATTATCTATCTATCTAACTTTTGACGTGAATACATCTTCAAAATTGCTTCCATAGTGGGGGGACAAGTAAAAAAAGCAATGATAACAAAATCGGGGCATACAGTTTGGTGTTGCAGCTTCATATCTATCATCTCCTTCCTAAATTCAATTACACCATTGCATAGCTAAAGAATCAAAGAATTCATTACGCCAAGTGAGGACTGTAACGCATCGCGCGCGGTGGAGGGGAAAGTGCCGCCATTTTGAGGTAATTTTGCTGCGTATCGAGATTTCCAATTAGTTTAACATTTGACTCGGAAAAGCTATGACGTTCGTTTAAGTTTCAATCGTCAGCTCTCGTCAAAATATATCGATATTAAACAAAACATTAGTGTAAAATAGTGACAGTGAATATAATTTGTTAAAATAAATAAAAAATAATATAAAAAATTTGTAACGTCGACCTATACGCGTCAAAAAGCCAAATCGAAATACAGAAATCGTATACGGTTGAAAAGGCTTTTCAAGAGCAATCGAATGGTTCCAATAAAACACCATATGACCGAGTCCAGCCATGCCGGGAGTGAAAAACGCGATCAACGACGGTGCCAGCACATCTGCAGCTGGGCGGTTGAAATTATGCAAGTGAATAATGAAATCACTTCTATATCGACACTGGATCACTCCCGATACGTAAACGTATTCACTTACAACACACGGCCGTGTCCATGATACAGCCACACCCCATTTTTTTCCAACGTGTTAGGGTCAGCTTCCAATCTGACCGGATGCAGCTGAATACCACTATTTTACATGGACCGACTGCAAATCTGACCTCCACAACCCAGTTACTGAATAATACGATGCCTCTAACTTGGTAAGACTGGTTGTCTGATTTTGGGCTTCTGATTACCCGTCACAATTATCAAAGATCTATGAATGACTGCCGGGACCAACGGCTTAATGTGCTTTCCGAGACATGGAGAGGTCTTGACATATAATAGATTCGTTCTACGTATATAAACCTAAATTTGAGATAATAAAGTGGATGTATTAGATAGCGGCCAGTTCCTTCATCAATAGTAACAGCCAAAGTTACGTCACAAAAGTCTAAGTAACGGTTAAATTTGTTTCTTCACTATTTTAGCTGTTACTTGAATGAAGAAAAACATTTGCCGTAGTATCAGTAAAGGTCAAGTAAACGTCAATACTTTCACTGATTACTTTAGTTGTTGCTGAAGAAACTGGCTGTAAGAAATTCACACATTAATGTTTTATTTACGTCAAACCAGAAGCAAATTTTGAGTCGCGGAAATAATATTACGAGTAGATCATTCCGTGAATGATGGTATTTTTAACCGTCTATCCGGATGTTAGTGTTATGCTACAAATCGGCTGGACCGGTTCAAATAATCTATTTAAAAGTGTTTTAATTACTGTCATAATTTTATTGGGCTAAACGTAAACCGCTTTAGTTTTATAAAGCTCGTGGCTACAAAAGCCGCACGGGTCAATCGAAGGTTAAGCTACGCTTGCCTCGGTCGGTTCGTGGATGGGTGACTATCCATTTATAGAGGTATGAGGAACAGGGTGTAAAGTTCAATCATCCTCCATAGAAAAGACAGGATCCTCCGATCAGACGGGTGTTGTGTCTGGCGGGCAATTACCCGATGATATTGGGCTGTTGTATCTATGCTAGTTGCGCGGTAAACTGTGCTTGCGAGATGCAGGATTTTGCGTGACGACAGTATGACGCGTTGTTCGCATGTGGCGTTGTAGATTCCGCTACACATTATATATCGAAACCCCTTCGAGCCTCTGAAAGTGCGTTAAGCCGTTGGTCCCGGCTGTCATTCATAGATCATTGATAGTTGTTACGGGTAATCAGAAGCCTAATATCAGACAACCAGTTTTACCAAGAGGCATCGTGTTTTCCAATAACTGGGATGTAGAGGGACTGGAAGCTGACCCCAACACGGTTGGGAAAAGGCTAGATAGATTGATAACCTAGAACGAATCGTTTTGCCTATAATTATTGGTAAAATGGGTCAAACGCCAAAATCGAATCTATTTGTATAATCTCTAAGGTTTAGAAGGGTCGGCAGACCTTTTTGACTTTATTACTATTTAATCGGTTTAATTACTGGTAAAGTATGCATAAGCCTTTATCTTTTTGCTTTAAAAGAGGGTCAATGCTAGCAAAACTCCGCAAACGTGATAAGTATCGATATCTAAACATTATAAAACAAAATCAATACATTATCATATCGATAAAACAAAAGGGTTTTTTTTTATAGTTTCATCGACCGCAGTTAGTATATTCACTTTAAATATCAGTTTTTATTTTGTAAACTTCACAGATTTAATTGGTATCGATACCGAAATATGATAAAACATATTTTCTCAACTCATACTTTGGGGAAAAAGAAACATTGAATCTTTTATATTTTAATTTTATCGTCTCAAGATATCGATAATCAGCGCGCCTGCAGAGGTTTGCTAGCTAATTTAACCCTATACCTATTTGTTGTCATAATTTCATTTTGAGCTTAACGTAAACCGCATTTTAAATGGAACTAATTTGACCACTCGAATGTAAACAATTAATGCTTTATGGCTACAAAGTCGCCATATACTAAATACGAGATGATTTTAGTAACTCTGATGATATTGTTTTTTTTTTTTTAATAAAAAAAAACCCTTTATAAACTGATTATGGGGAATTTACACTAGGTCGATTTTTGTCGTACGGCTGGCCGCTTACCAAATCGCCACCCCGTTTACACAGGTCGATAAAAATCGCATAACTAATTCATTTTGCATCAAAATGTTGACCTTCATCGGTGGGCGATCCATAGATTAATATGGGGCGATAGCCTTTTTTTTTCTCGCGTTGGAAATCCTCATGGACTTCCTCTATCGTAGGGGTGACAGAGGGGCATGCCGGAGACTAACCGGCTAAAACCACCGCGGTATTCCACCTCTACCTATGGCCGGGGGTGCGGGATTCGCATAAACATTCACCGCAACAGGCCCGCGACAGGCCTCGACCCGCTGTTCCTCAGCGGGTCCCACCTCCCCGTATGGGGCGATCGCCTGCGACTGAGCATTTTCACCGTCGATTTTAGTTACCAGCCGCTTACCCGGAATTGCCATTCAGTCATCTATGTAGTTTAGTTACCACTGGCTATAGTCACCTGTGCAAATTCCGCATCAATTTGAGCTATGCGACTATTAGATCATTCTGTGAAATGCATAATGAAGTTATTTTTATCCATCAGTCAGGATGTAAGTGTTATTCTACGAAACTACTGGACAGATTAAAATGGCCTTTTTATGGTTTTTTAATTGGTGTTACAATTTCATTTTATCGTGTAGACACATTTTAATAGAACTAATTTAACCCATTGAAAGCATTCATAAGGTCATAGCATACGTATCAAACCGGGAAGGGATCGGCACCGTATCAACTCGAGCCGTTCAGTATTCTTTGTATGAGACTCCCTACTGCAACGCACACTAATCGGAATCGTAACGTAATCGCCTCGACTCGGGACAAGCTAACGAACCGCGGTGCGGTGCGTTAGGGCTCGTCGTCCCCGCACTTACGGCTCGTCGTCCGCGCGCTTACGTCTTTCCGTACCTGAGCTTACGTCTCTTCGTCCACCCTTGCCCCTCTCACCCCTCCGGCCTGCTTACTGCACCATCGCCGTCGCGTCGCCTAGCCGTAGCCGAGTCGACGTAGGTCGTAGCACACGTATCAAATCGGAAAGGGATCGGCACCGTATCGCCTTTCGCGTCGCCGTCAATCAGGCATCAACCTAACGTAAGCACGTAACCAAACACACGTAATAGAACCTTTTTATTATTGTGATTTATATTGTATTATGTGAATTCTTTGTTGGAGACCCCAAATAAATAAACACCTTTTCTTCTTATATTCTTCCTTTTCATATCATTCCTGTCACAGTAACAATCCATCCATTTTATCTTTGTCATTCCTCTCCCTCTCCAATCTTCAAATTTATATTTATACAATGTGTTAAAAAATTAACCTTAAAAACTTTAAGAGGTGCTTTAGACCATCGAACTGAACAACTCTATGAGACCAACTCTGAAATCACGAAAAAAAAATGAGCTGTTTCATACATTTTGGTCGAGTAGGTATTGAACTTTTGTATTAAAAAGCTGATTTTTTTTTGTGATTTCGGAGTTGGTCCCATAGTGAAAGTTGTTTAGTTCGATGGTCTAAAGCACCTCTTAAAGTTTTTAGGGTTCATTTTTTAACACATTATATACAGGGTGTTACGGAAAGGGTACACGCACATCACGCCGCCGCGCGCCAGTGCAGCGCCGTGATGTCGAAATAAAAAAATATTAAGCATTTTCAAAGTTACTGCTTTTGAGCTGAAATTTTGTACAGAGATTCTAGACCAGATACACTCTTCAACCCGTTTGTATTGATATACCCTTTCCGTAACACCCTGTATAACTCTTTTAGTCACATGCGTCCTTATCACATGCCCACACCAAGCGAAACGATTTCCTTTCAACTTTTCTGTCACTGGCGCTAATTAGGAAGTTAAGATACAGGATTTAAAAAAAAATTGTTACAGTTCCAGAAAAAAAAAATACAACAGCAGATAATTTTTGTACTCTCTTAAAAAGAAATAGGAATACTATTTTTTAATATTTTAGTATGTCATATAGTTTACATTTAAACTAGGTTTTTAACATTTTCTATTACGATACTTTGCCTTTTGTAGTACCCAAGCCAGTTATTAGCGCTCTGCCAACCAATCTTAATTCAATTTATTTCTACAAGTTAAGTTTTTTCAGTCCAAAGTCAAATCATTTATTTATTACAAACAGGCACATAAAAGCACTTTTGAACGTCAAAATTTACAAGAAAATGGAATTGATTCAAGTTGCCCCTACAAAAAGTAGTTTCGTATAGAGGAGAATGGGTAAGAAACTCCAAAGTTACTCTTTTAATTTTTTTTTTTACAATATTTCGTATACCTTCATTAATTATACAATTATGTGAAGACGATTTCAGAACAAAATTGCTGTATAAAAAAATTGGTTTTGAATAAGAATTGTTTTCCTATGTAATCGTAACTCCACTAAAGCCAAACAAAATGCGGCAAAAAGTTTATCATGTTACGCGTGTTCGATGACGCAATCTGATCCGTCGATCGAACACGTCGAACACAAGAAATGACGTTGATTGATATAATTTTCTCGATTAGAATCTGTTGGTTTCTCCCTATGGGAAATTAAAAAGATTGGGACTTGTTGGTTTTGTTGACGGTTAGTGAGATAATCTGGGTTCTTGTGGAAAGGTTATTACTTGTCTTTTTCAAAGCAAATGTTTATAAACAAGCAGGAGATGTAGACGAAGACAGGGTTTTGAGACTCATAGGTAATCTACGTAGATATGTACAATTCAAAGTCCTGACCGACTGAGATATCAAATCAACGCACAGCCTAAGCCGCTGGTCCTAGAGACATGAAATTTGAAGGGTGTGTTTTTTCATTCTTTGTGAAGAGTAGGTATCCACTAAGAAAGGGTTTTTCAAATTTCCACCCCTAAGAGGGTGAATGGGGGGAGGGTGAAATTTCAGGCGGGTGAAGTCGCGGGCAGAAAATGTAGTTAAAAAAACAAAAGATATATTGACTTAAGTATATTGTATTTTAAGCTTTATAAATTTTTCTACAATCCTTGGGCTTGGAGTCATATGATTTGTTTGTTGTTTAATTTTGAGGGACTACCCCCTAAAGAGTTCCACTGTCCACCTCCTGACTCCATCATCAGACCCTCGACGCCAAGTGCAATCTATTGGGGTCGTCAGAACAAATCATATGAGCCCAAATTCGAGGAGTTTAGCCGTTTTGAATTCTATTTAATACAAATATCCAGGATGAAAGTAGCCCCCAGAAGGTCCCAAGTTTCCCATCTATCAAATTTATAACGATCGGTTCAGGCGTGAAAAGGGAACATACAGAGTTATCTTCGCATTTATAATATAAGTATGGATTTCTTATACTTAATAAGTAAACTACAAAAAATTTTTGACAGTTTCCGTCATGGTTGTGTTATTTAATTCTCACCGTTTTTTGTTAAATTAACTTGTAACAAAATTTGACTTCGGAATGCTGTGGTTTTTTCTCATTCACCATTTTAAATCTGTGTAAGACGAAAATACAACGTGTTTCGTGTTTCTGTTGAAAGTAATTTCAGGTGGGTTGTAACGTTTTTTTTTTTTTTTTGTTTGAGGTAATAACAAAATTTCTGCGAAAAGGAATGTTTTCACGCAACAATTGCAAAAAAACTTTTGAGTTATTTAAGGAATCATTTCGGCCTAACCTTTCGAATTACGAAGTGATATCTGGATAATACCTATAGCACTATTACAACAGTCCGTGCCTCGAAAAGCACGTAAAGGCATTGCTCCCGGCTGTCATATTATGTAGACCTTTTATTGGATATATAAACATTATGTAAAATACTGATATGTATTGGACATACAAACTTTATGTAAAAAGAAAAAGACAAAAACAACTGTCTGTCATTTAATAAACATTTTCTCTCCGAGTCGTTTCTTTATATCTTACGATTATAATAATATCTTACACCTTTAACAGTCGTTACGGGTAGTCAGAAGCCCAAAAATATTATGTAGGTCTTTGACAGTCGCTACATGTAGCCAAAAGTCTGACAACCAGTCTTACCAAGGGGTATCGTACCCAGTAACTTGGTTGTGGAGGTCAGATAGGCAGTCGCTCCATATGAAATACTGGTATTCTGCTGGATCCGGTTAGACTGGAAGCTGACCTCAACATAGTTGGGAAAAGGTTAGGCAGATTGATTGAAGTACAGTTGTTGGCTTAGATCGATAAATACTCTGTCCGATTTGAAACTGTCACCTTTAACAATGAAATGCACTCTCCAGGCCTTTCGCTCCGGGCGTCGAGAGCCGCGTGACGACTCCCGACCACCGTAGGGTCGCCGCACACGGGCCACACGCGACAGCCACAAACGCCGCCACGAGAAGCTAGCGAGCAGCGACGATTTTTACCGTGTGGCGGCCACCGACGTCAACCGTGTGCGGCGAGTCCATATAAAATGTATGAAAACTACATGAAATATGCCGTTTGGCGACGTTTTGTGGTTGTGGCCGGTGGCCCGTGTGCGGAGACCCGTAGGCGCGAGCCTGCGGACGGAGAGTAATGGGTAGCTCACCGTCCGATCAGGACCAGGCCCGTGCTGAACGGCGCGTATGTGTTCCACGCGCCTCAAAGAGATGTCAGCATAAAGGAAGGGGCCTGTTAGAGCCGAAGTCTGCCGGGGGTGCAGGATTGTCCGAAAGGGTTACCGCTACCCCGGAACATAAAGGGCTAAGGAAGGAACATGGGTGGGTTTTAGTCAGTAAGAGTCTGACACTCCCTTCCGCTCCACCCAGAGCGGGAGGAGTCATTTGATGATGTCGCATCCACAAAAAAAACTTTTTTACAAAAAAAAAAACAACCGACTTCAAAAAAAAAAAACACTACAAAGTGAAAAACAACTTTAATTTCGGAAGTTGGTGTCAAAAAACGAAAATGCGGAACCAAGGATACCGACTTCCGAAATTAAAGTTATTTTTCACTTTGTAGTGTTTTTATTTGAAGTCGGTTGCTTTTTTTTTGTAAAAAAGTTTTTATTTTTCACTTTTTAGTTGTACCCCACAAAAATTCAATTAACACTAGTGCATTGAAGAATTGAAGACACGACTCGAAGAATCATCAAAATTCACATAGAAATGCCGGAGATGCAGTACATTTATGCATATATCTTCGTATATAAGAATAATTACCTAATGTATTATACACTTAAACCTTCCTGAAAATATGTAGATCACACTGATGAAAGAATTATCAAAATCGATTCAGTAGTTTTTGAGGTAATCGTGGACATACAAACATACATACATTACATACGGGTCGAATACAGAACCTCCTTTTTTAAAGTCGGTTAAAAAAAGGCCCTTCATTTGCCTACACTTTTGGCTTTTCATCACAACGTTAAAGAAGAAACATCAAACTAACTTCCCTCGTGGACTAATTTAGATAGCGTATCGTAACGCGTTAGCATAATCAACCTATAATTTTCCCACTGCTGGGACACAGGCCTCCTCTCTGTGAGAGGGACTGGGCCGTAATCTACTACTCAAATAGATACTAGGTAATTAACAAATCGATGTTGTGTTGATTCCCGAAGGGCTAACTTTGGATGAAGCTACTGTGTAAAAAGCGTGGGTGAAACTACCAAAGTTTAGCTATGAAGCAATTTTCATAAGATCAAAGTCGGACTCAGTAAAGGTTGAAAAACCTGATTACTAGTCTAATGTTAATATAATATAGCGCAATTTAAACAGGAGTGTCAGTGCCCTTTTCTGTTGTAAGATAGTAGGCGCGCCGGATAGTCGGCACGCCGCACAGTCGCCGCGCCGGATAGTTAGCGCCGGATAGTTAGTGGTCGGGCATACTGTTAGGGTAGGAACGTGTGAAAGTGTTCATAGGTACTTTTCCTTACAATTTAGGTACCAGCTCAGTACCCAGCCGTCCGATTACACGGAAGCTGGATAGTTTGAGAGGGGCCTATTAACTAAAGATCACCTGCCACGGACCGTACCGATTTATCCAATACCGAATGTCTACCGCTTATGGTACCGCAAAACGGGGCTACTTTGACTTCCAGGGTTACTTTGACAGGCGTTGGAACTACTTTAACAGAGCGCCAAAATCGGTTTTCACGTGTGCTCAGCAAGTGTGCGTGACCTCGAGTAATACTGCGCGAGGCGCGGAGTGTGGGGAACGCGTCATAGCGTTGTGATCGGCCTTGTCAAAGTAACCCTGGAAGTTAAAGTAGCCCCGTTTTACTGTACGCATTTTACCATTCATGGATCCCCGATAATTTACATAAAACCAAGAGTATACTATGAACTGGGCCTTTTTGACGCAGCCATGAGGCACACTTTCCTGCTAATTTCTTAAATCGTACAGTAAAACGGGGCTACTTTGACCTCCAGGGTTACTTTGACAGGCGTTGGAACTACTTTAACAGAGCGCCAAAATCGGTTTTCACGTGTGCTCAGCAAGTGTGCGTGACCTCGAGTAATATTGCGCGAGGCGCGGGGTGTGGGGAACGCGTCATAGCGTTGTGATCGGCCTTGTCAAAGTAACCCTGGAAGTCAAAGTAGCCCCGTTTTACTGTACTTTACACTTTTTTACTTGATTTTATTTTTGTTTTTATTTGATGTATGTATGGATGATGGAGTCGACATACCCTATCTGACTACCCCTGAAAGAAATGGCGAAACAAACTTCTCCTGAGTTTGTTTACACATTTCTTTGAACCTTACTTGAACCTCACTAGTGACGTGCGGTCACTTGAGTGACATTCGAAAGTAAACTTTTGGTTTTAAGTAAATCGGATCAAAGACTCTTTTAAAGTCCAGACATAATCTTTGTCAGATAATGTGAGGACCATGTAGATTAGTGTCTGAAATGGTCACTAGAGTATGTCGCCTAAATCGACGATAATCGATACCTCTATGACGTGCTGATTAGTCTAGGAATCCGGATCGTCTATAAACGTAACCACATGCGGCTGAATCCAATCCATCTAATCTCTGTAATCTGTTTGTACTTTACCAAGAAACTATATTTACTCCTTCAGGGAAGTTTCTTTATTGTTCCTTTTATATTATAAATATTTATTATGAGAATTAGGTAAATACCGATTACCTACTTCAGCTTTGGTTACATTGGAAGCCGACCCTCGACATTCTTGAAAAAATATTAGGAGATTCCGGGATGAAAGAAAAACAAAAGAAAGATTGTTTGGTTGGTCTATCTAATTTGTATTTTTTTCTTCGGAGAGTTTTAAGTTACCAGAAAGAATAAATGTGGTATTTTCATGCACGTCACTATCTAGTATCTAGGTACCTACTCAAAAAATAGAATGATGATCGAACGCTCAGTGATATCTTTTTTTAAACCTGTAGCGAATTCTTTTATTATATAATATTTTTTTACGACGAACGAGAATTAAAAATTTTTAAATAAATTCCAACGGAAACTATGAAAGTACTAACCATAATAATATATTATTTCTTTAGGTAAAATTATGGGTACCTTTTTTTTGCGAGAAGCATTTATGTCTACGATGAACCGAATTGATTGATTTATTGAAATAGAATTTAGAAAATGCGCGTCAGGAGTAGGTACCAGTTTTACTGGAACGAAACAATACCTACCTACCAACTGGAACGAAACAATAAAACTACCTTTTAGAATGGGCGACTAGAATCATTTCTATTTTAAGATAATTTTCGACGTTCAAAAGTGTCTTTTATGTGCCTATTTGAAATAAATGCTTTGACTTTGACTTTTACCTAGGTAACACTGGCAACATAAATACTTTACCGTACCTACAAATTGTAAAACCAAATCCACTATGGCCAGTTTTAACACACTGCTACCTAAACTGCTTATTCAAGAGATAGCACTAAATTGTTATCAATTATTTAATCAATGCCCTAAACATTCTTGTCTCCTAAACATACATTTAAAAATCAAATTAGCATGTCATCAATTGTCATTTGAGCTAATAACGTTTCGTTGGATCGAATTGTAATAAAATATTCCTACAAGAAATACTTTTCCAAGTGCGTTCCACTGAACGAGGCAATCCCAATGCAAAGTAGGCCAAGTGCAAGGCTCCCGCCTCAAACAGTGCAAAGAAAAGATGTTTTCTTAAACGTTTTATTTTAAATACAGTACGCAATGTAGTCGCTATTTATTCTGCTTCTGGTCTGCAGTTTAGACATGTTTATTGATAATTAATCTTTCTTTAGTGATAATAAAAAAAGAAATGTATTATAATAGTGGTATAAATTGCTGTGAAGTTATAAATGAGTATGGTGATTTTCAATAAATTTTAAATGGGTGAGTATATTTTATTTGTTGGTGAAAGGTGTAAAATTAACGAGTGTTACGAAGTAGCAGACCTACTGCCTACCTACTCAAGAGTTCTTTCGTAAAGATTTTCACATTTCCTGTTAAGGTATAGTACTATCACTGCACTGGCTAGATAGAAAACTGTCTAGATTAAAAGTTGACACATTCGTTTTTTGTACGACACGCCAGTTTTCCGCTTTAGTTCCTAGATACCTTCCAAATAAATACTTAACAGTAATTCCTGATTTTTATCGCTCTACAGACCTCCCCATCAAAGATTATGGGCCAAGCAATTCCGTTTTAAAATAACAAAATTTTCCTATAGGTACCAATTAACAAAACATTTGTCGATGACGCAGTTTTAAGTCACCCTTTAACCTAAATCCGGAGATAAAATTATAAATTCTCAAATCCTGTCAAATTAATAATTCCAACAATTAATTTTAAGTCGTTTCTGACTTTGTTACTTACCGAAAGTCACGTCAATTACGAAGCATTAAATTTTTCCGAACCGCCGAGTCCGTGATGTCGTCCGCATCATAAATCATCTAAAGCCAACAAACTCTCCGCACTTCAACCAAAAATAGGAATTAAAGTACTTTCAATTAATATGCAGTTCAAAATAGCAATTAAAGTACTTTCAATTAATATGAGATCAAAGATTTAAATAAATCTTAGTAATATTTTACTGTACCGAAATTATTTTCGAAAAGTTTTTTAAAACTTCACTCACTCAACAACACGCACGCACATCACTATTTTATCAATATTCCAATTTAATTCTATTAAAACTTTTGATCTTTAGAATACTCCGCAATATTCTGAACTTAAATTCAAATATATTCGAAATTTTCAAATAAGAAGCGAAGACTCGCTGCGTTCGAAGTTGTGAACATTCTGACGCGTCAGTATGGAGGCGGCCACACCGCCGAGTCTCACAGAATAGACTGGAGTTACTCGTAGTAACTCGTACTCGGTACGAAATGGGACTAATGCGCATGGTTCGGGACTAAGATAATCCGGGGTAAAAAGCGAAGAAAAACGGGGGAGGCTTTCACTGTGAATGCATCTTTTCTATTGTGACAATACGGTGGTAATGCAAGGCGGCTGATTAGCCGAGCGTTGTTGCCAGTCGCTTGCAAAAAAAAAGTTTTCTGAAAAATTCCTTTGCCTATAATAAATCTGATCTGGCTTTAGAAGGTTAGGTAAACTTTTGAATGGTTGAGCGTTGACTGAGATGATTGTAAATGACCGTTGCAAAACTATCTTGAAACATTTAACATCTTTCAAAGTGATGGATCACATCATTAGTGTAATCGAACTGTCAAAATAAAGTGTAGAAATGAAAGTGAGTATGTGAGGGAGTATAATCTGTGCATCTATCAATCTATCTAGAAGTTTTAACAAGAAGTGTCGAAAGAAAAATGTTGACCATTTGTTTGGTTTTCATAAAATAGTTTCTAAGGGCCAAAGCACACACGCTACTTTTTGCATCGGCGATCGGTGATTTTGCGGCTGTATCGATGCTGCATCGCGTTTTGGCGACTCTCTGCGTTCGAACGCGGTATCGGAATCGCGCGTTTTAGCGACTGCTCCGATGCTGCATCGCGTTTTGGCGACTCTCTGCGTTCGGACGTGGTATCGGAATCGCGCGTTTTAGCAACTGCTCCGATGCTGGCGTAAATGCCAAATCGCTGCGACCGGCATCCGAATGTGTGTGAAGTGTAGCGATTGAATCGCCGCGTTTGGCGTTTTTAAGTGTGCGGTGTGGAATGCTTGGTCGCTGCATTTAGCTTCTAAAAAGCAGCTGAATCGCCGATCGCCGATGTAAAAAGTAGCGTGTGTGCTTTGGCCTTAAAGAGTATGAGAGTGCAGCTGTGTCTTAAAGAATTGGTACTTATTTATTGAACAGGAGTGACTGAACTCGGTATGTTGCAATATCTATGATAAGATGAAAATTGATAGTTTTTCGATAGTTTCTTATATTTTATGCAAAAAATTGTTTAGGTACTCATACAATCATGACACGCAAGATTTTTTTTGTGGCTTGTGTATACAAAAGAGGGGCTTGTGGCTAAGTAATAACAGCTGCATGGGTCGATCGATCAGGTTAAGCTACGCTTACCGCGGTTGGTCTGTGAATGGGTGACCATCTTTACATACAAAGACCTTTCCGTGCCTCGGAAAGCACGTTAAGCCGTTGGTCCCGGCTGTCATTCGTAGATATTTGACGTCCAATGCCCGAAAGATTGACAACCAGTCTTTTAAAATAATTAAAACTACGTAAATTAATGTCAAACGGGGAAGTCTGACAGCAATTTAGGTAGTTTTAATTATTTTCGGGATAAAAAATTACAAATATTAAAAATGACAGAAATTCAGTAAAAAAATTCTGAACAAACTATTTTTATAATGTGCATTAATTCAGTTACACACTGTATATAAGTAATGACTCTTTTCTTAAAACTTGCGGATAGAGAAGATTATAAAACTTTCCAAATAAAAATATTAGTCGATAAAAACTTCCAATAACTTCTTCTATTTCTCACAAGCAATTGAATTTTAAGAAAAAAATTCTATTGAAAACGTAAATTCTGATTTCAATATTAGATTGCGTTTGGAACTAAGATGAAATTTCTCGTGACCCGGATATTTTGAATTATAGATGAAACCGGAGGCATCTTATTCAAGATTTGCTTTTTGCGTGAGAAAAATATATTTGAGTACTATACAGAGTGAAATTAAATTCATTCATTCCTTTGAGTTGAGCAGTGGTGGCCCAGTGGTAACGGCCGCGACTTACGAGTTGTAGGTCGTAGGTTCGAACCCCGACAGGCGCTTTACTTTGTGTAAATTATTTCATCACTACTGCTCTCAAAACGGTGAAGGAAAACATCGTGAGGAAACCGGCATGTCCTAGAACCAAAAATTCGAAGACATGTGACATCCACCAACCCGCACTGGGCCCGCGTGGTGGATTACGCCCACGGCCCACTCCCTCTCACAGAGAGAAGGCCTGTGTCCCAGCAGTGGGAACGTTATAGGCTGATTATGTATTCCTTTTAAGAGGTCAATGTACTCATCATTATGAACAACCATTACTATGGGTCCAAACCTGAAATCGCGAAAAAAAATAAGCTCTTCCCTACATTTTGACGAGTTATGTGAACATAAATGCAAGGAACAGTTGATTTTTTTTCGCGATTTTAGGTTTAGTCTCATAGTAAAAGTTGTTCATAATGATGAGTAGGTACAAGGACCCCTTAAAAGGATGCCCATGAATTCAATTTCACCCTGTAGAAGCTGTTGGTTTAATAAAATGTCCGGTTCAATAGATTGACCCAGAAGTTACGACTACTTAATTTCATATTACTTTGATGCCATGATTCCCTCAGTTCCATATATCCCTACTGACGTATCTCCACTGGTAGGGATACGTGGAGATTTTTTCCAATTATCGCTACCGGTAGGGATATATTTAACCTTGTGCTCCATATATCCCTACTATCCGCACTGGTTGGGATAGTTGGTTCTGCCTCCGTCATAATATATAATTCTTGAAATCCTTGGGGTCCGAGTGCTCATCGAATTATTCGAGACATCGCCAAGCGGTTGGTTGACTCTTCACGTGACCAGAGGGCTGGCCTATTTTTAGCCCAAAGAATAAGCATTGCCATCCAACGTGGTAATACTGCCAGCCTTTTGGGCACTTTTTTATTTTTTTATATATACTTTATTGTACACCACAAAAATACATAACATGAAATAAACACATCAAACACTACAAAATATACAATGGGCGGCCTTATCGCTTTATGTCGATCTCATGGGAATATCGGGATAAAAAGTAGCCTATATGTTAATCTAGGGTGTCAGCTACCTGCATACAAAATTTTATCAAAATTGGTCTAGCCGTTTGAGCGTGAAGAAGTAACAAACATATAAACACACATACACACACACTCACAAACTTTCGCCTTTATAATATTAGTGTGATTTACAAAAAATGTCTCGGGGGAATTAAAAATTAAAATCATAAATATGTTTAAAATAGGTATTTTTTGTTCAATCTATCAAATAACATACAATAAAAGTCCAAAAAACAGCAACAATTATCTATACATATAAAAGAACTCATAATACAAAATAAAAATTATTTAACTACAATCATGTTAAGTTTATGTAATATAAGAAAATTAAAACTAAAACATTATGAGAAATTACTATATAACAAAATAGGTAAACATATCTATATCTATAAAAATGAAACCCGTTTTCCGTTGTCACGACATAACATGAAAACGGCTGGACCGATTTCGATGAAATTTGGTATAGAGATAGTTTGAGTCCCGGGAAAGGACATAGGATAGTTTTTATCCCGATATTCCCACGGGATCGACATTTACGCGGGTGAAACCGCGGGGCGCAGCTAGTTTACAATAAAATATAATTCTATCAAGTCGAATCTAATAGTCATCATCAGAAGATTCCTTATCACCACTCTCCAATTCGCTAGAATCTTCTGATAACGAATAATCCCCCTCACTAAATTCGCGAACTGATGTTGATTGGGATGGTAATGAACTGTGTAATGACTATCAACTGCAAAATTTCGATTCTGGATCCTTCTAACCAATTTTTATGTTTGATGAGAAATGAATCCTTCGAACATTTAAAAGATGTCCACTTTTCGTTCAGTTTTGATGAAAGGCTCGAAATTTTCTGTCTAAGATTCTTCAGAAGCATCCGATATATTATGTTGTACACATACATAATCAAAAATGCGACTTGTACTTTCAGTTTTAACCATTCTCAGAAAAACTCCAATTTTGTCATAGTTACGACTCGTTCTGAAACAAAGTAAATAATTTTACTTGCGGGCAGTTTCGGGCGCTACAATATGTATGTATCTATGCCTGAATGTTGTATTTATAACATACAGAAGAATCAAGCTGGATACATGTGGATACAAAAAGTTGCAACCCTTTAAAGTTTAAAATTAAGGAAAAATATGTGGGATTATTTTAACATACTTATAAACTCAAATTACAGCAAAAATATACATGTATTTTTTTTTAAAACAGGTCAAAAAAGTACTTACTTTTTTGTACTGTTGAAGGTATGTACTTACATACCTTCAACAGTAGAATCCATCACAAAAAAATCGTTTCACTTTGCTATCAATTCTAGGAGATGTTGTCAAAAGTGTGTTAAAAATTCAATTAGTTGAATTTTTAACACACTTTTGACAATACACACACACACACACACAACACACTTTTGGCGAATGAAAATTGCACTTCCTTTTTAATTAACTCCACAAAATTACTTAATGAGGTGACAAACAAATTATTTTTTAGAATTCCTTACCTGGGAAGGATTGTTTACATGTTGTTATCACGGATTCCTGGAAATGACGTCATGAATTTTGTCCCGCTGGCTTGTACTAGACGAAATACTGTGCGTCGGTGGGACAATTACTGCCTTATACCAGTAGTGTAATTGCGCAATACACATAGAATGACAATCGATCGTAATTTTTCTCATTTCACAGTTCAGCCACGTACTTACATTGCGTTATTTACGGCGTTGAGCAGAAGCATTTATTAAACCTATGAATCAATGGATTAGAAACATCCTTCAAAATTGCTGTATTTCTACCAACAGTATCGTAGGTACTTTATTATTGATTAACAAGCATGTTAATAGTTTATCGACTTTTAGGGAAACTTTCAAGGGTCGTCTGAGCTATTAAGGCACATGTATATAAGGAACAAACTATAGAGGTCATTTGAAATGTTATCCATAGTATGACTCTTATTTTACACTCTTAACAGAATCATTATTTCTTTCTTTTTAGGGTTCCGTACCTCATAAGGAAATAACGGAATCCTTATACGATCGCTTTGTTGTCCGTCTGTCTGTCTGTCTGTCAAGACCCTTTATCTCGGGAACGCGTGGAGGTATCACGTTGAAATTAAAACCAATACTCAAGGCTGCGGTCCCTTGAATCTGTAAAAAAATCAAACATCTAAGTTAACGTAAGAAAAAGATACGGTCGTTTATGCCGCAAAAAACTTATATTTCGACACTCTCAAGGGAATCAAAATGTATAGGGTGCTTCCCGTTGACCTAGAATCATGAAATTTGGCAAGAAGCAAGGTCATGTAGTACAAGTACCTATAGGCAACAATCCGAAAACCGTAAAATTTTAGTTACAGTAAAAGAAAAACCCGTGATAAACCATTTACATACCTACGTACGGAACCCTGGTGCGCGAGTCCGACACGCACTTGTCCGGTTTTTTTTTCTTACCTAATCCTACTACTAACTTTATAGTATCCTAACTTCGTATCCTCACGTCTGTTTCTGTCTATTTGTCTAGGATTTAATTTCATACACATTTGCCACAAATGTCGGACGAATCATGGGCTAGGGGTCTACCACAATGTGGGAACCGGAAAATGCCCAGACGCTTCCTGACAGGCTAAAGCCATTTGTCCACCGCCACCGTCAACGTGACGTCCGTCAGTGAGAAACGCGATTATTCGAACCAAACGTAACGTCCCGGTGACGGCGCCGGCGATCGTTTGTCCACTCGAACTCGACGGTTCAATATGTTATGAATTTATGATAGACAAAAAAAGAGCCGGGCGAACGGCGCCGGTGCGACGGCATTGTCTGGATAAGATCAGAATATGTGTTTAGTAATACCGGCACATAGCCGTCACAATCTCGGACCGAATTCTAGCGGTCGCGCCAAACTACTTGAAAAATTCCCGGGGCAGGGTTGACGGACGTTCGGTAGACACGCGGCAATAATATATTTATATATTGCTACTTCCGCACCGTCATCTCGTTCTCGTTGACGGCTCGTTGACGCTGGCGCTAGACAAATGACGTAAGGCGAAGAGGGTGGGACGAGTTTGACACCTACCGAACGGATTAATCCGCACTAGCTCATGATAGAGAGGGTCGGAAATAGAAACGAAAGGCTTTGGCCTGCAATGGGACAGTAGTCGAGTGGACTTATAGTAAAAACCGGCCAAGTGCGAGTAGGACTCACATACGAAGGGTTCCGTACCATCGTACAATATTTAACACTACACAGTATAAAAAAAGCACGTTTGTTGTATGGGAACCCCCCGTAATTTATTTTATTTTAATTTCATTATTTATTTTTAAAGTGAATATACAACTAAGTAGCTATTCTGTAAATATTTCAAACGTCTACCTGTTGCCGTTATTAATATCGAGCAAAAAACGGCCAAAAGTCACGTCTATTGTATGGGAGCCCCCCTTAAACATTTATTTTATTTTGTTTTTAGTAGATATTTTGTTATAGCGGCAACAGAAATACATAATTTGTGAAAATTTCAACTGTCTAGCTATCGCGGTTCTTGAGATTCAACCTGGTGACAGACAGACGGACGGACGGAAAACAGTGCTTTACATTAGATACCTTAGTAGTCTACATTGATCTAGGTTTACATTAAAAAAATGAGGCGCAAAGGAAGCATTTTGCTTATAAACTCCACATTCCACACAGTGTCGTGGATTCTTTGCGTACTATTACTATATGAAAATGCGCATTACATTAATACTAATGAATCGTTATTGTTACAAACGAGAAGCCCATGAAAAAGTGTTATTATTTTATAGTAATTAAAACAGTGAAATTAAAAGAATATAGTAGGTTAAAATAATAATTTGAACGCAATGTGCACAAGTTTTTGTTTGTGAGAGTGTGCGTGTGTGCGAGAGTGTTTGTGTGCGTGAGCACGTGTATCTGTTGATGTATTTAGAAATTACAAAGTTTAGAATATGCATAATGCAGCAGTGGTGGCCTAGGTGGTAACGGTCCAGACTTACGAGTTGTAGGTCGTGGGTTCGAACCATGTCAGGCGCTTCACTTTGTGTAAATAAATTAATCACTACAGCACCCAAAACGGTGAAACATTCGAAGACATGTGACATCTACCAACCCAGACTGGGCCCGCGTGGTAGATTACGGCCCACCCCCTCTCATAGAGAGGAGGCTTAGGTCTATTAATAAATGTTTAAGATCGTTGCCGTAATGTTTTTTTAATTTCAGGAAGGCGACACCCGAAGTCGAGAAGGCAATTTGATGAATTTATTTAAAAGATTTTTTATAAGACTTCTATGTTTATTAAAGTTTCTGGTTTGTTTAATAACGTAGGAAGACTTTTCGAATAATCCAATGGCTTATTTCCAACGGCTCCAAAATTTATTCCCAACGGCTCCAAAAATAAACCCAAATTTATTATTATTAAATAAAATCATTCCCATTTACTCCAAAAATGTTAAAGTACAAACTGCAAAAAAATTTGTATATTTACAATAAAATTAATTTATGATAATGAGCTCCTGTCTATTTTTTTATTATTTGTATATAGTATAAGTATATATATTTTAGTTTGTGTGTACATATGTAAGTAATTATAATAATATAATAGACTTACAACACTTATGATTCAACAAACAAATTATCCGTTAAGTCAACATTTGAAAGATTCTACGTTTGACATCATAATCTAATATTCATAGAAGATATATTATATTTAATAGATTCTGCATTTGACAGATTTTGAAGAAGTGAGACAAGTAAGGAACATTTTCGCATTAAAAATAATACTGTTATGTAGTTATCACTATATATTGATAAGCTTAGATTAGCAGTCACAGAAATAGATCGATTAAAGTTACGAACAGTTATAAAGGTACCCAACATTTTTTTTTTTTTTTCTCTGTTAATAACATAAAGTAAAAAGCTCGCGTTTTTAATACACTGCATTATGGACCTAAAAGCGGTTCATTATGAGCCACTTTACGAGCAAGTGTGTTGAAAAATAGATTCAGGTCAATTTAAATGAGAAGACTGTAATTTTTAATTCTTTAACTTCATATTGTGTGTCATAAAGTAAATTTTTGATAACAGAAAGTGCATTGTGAGATTATTGTTTTCAATTTTACCATAGGTATATATATACTTAGCATGAATTTCTCCCTGAACGTCACTTCCCATAATGTCGCTTTTCGTTTTACTTCGATTCCACGTACGTCGCTCCTCGCTTCACAATGATTCCCGGCACGCCGCGCCGCATTTATGGTTAGAATTGGTACAGTACAGAATAAATAAAAAAAAGAGCAGAATTTTCAGTTTATATTCTGGTCTTAGAGAAAAAAAACTGCAATAAATTATATATACACATTTAAATCATTCACAAATAAATAATGCAATTTATTTCATACTTCATATTTTTGTATAATCAAAATAGCCTTATTTAGTTTAGTTTTATTTGAAAAGTACTAGGGTAATAGAAGTTAGTAGGAGGTTGTATAATACGTAATGCGTACCCCATGCATAAGCCGCATGTTCTTTATGAGTTTTATTTTAGCAGCAATCTCTTGCATACTTCTGCTACCCTAGTGCTTTTCAAATAAAATTACAGATAATAAAAAGTTAAATTAAGTGGTCATCTTCGGTCCACATCCGAGAGAAATTCAAACTAATACCTATTTCCGTTCCAACCTTTTTATTTTTCTTTTTAGAATAAAAAAAAATGAAATTCAACAACTTTATGAAATCTTAAAATAAAGTTTGAAAAGAGACTACCCATGACTGTACCATAAGTAGGCGCGACGTTGTGGGACTTACAGTAAAGTGAAGAGCGATGTAATGGGAATGCAAGCAAGACGTCTGTTGAGGAGCGACATTATGAGAAGCGACGTTCAGGGAAAAATTCCTTAGCATAATATATTGATTTGTACTACCTTTGTACTGAAACTATTTACCACGAAATTATAACATTAATTTTAGCAATTTGTGTTTTGTTGACCTTACGCGATTTGTTTTGGAGCCGCTGGGAACAGTTTTATTATTTTATTATTTTAACTAATAAAATTATGGAGCCCTTGGGAATCAATGTATGGAAAGAAAATTTTTGGAGAACAATAGATTTGGAGTTTGTGGGAACAAGCCAATCCAATACGTGGCACCTCACTGAAAGCATAAACGTTAATAAACGTAGGCTTATGAAAGATAGAAAAGGAAAGATAGAGCGTAGACGCCATAAAGGAAATATTTTTGAAGTGAAAACTTCTTTAGCGGCGTTGAACACTTTTTGTAATGGGTAAAAAATGTTAAACTCGCGTCAGGGCATCGCGTCAGGACACGTGACCGTCAGGAGAGATTCCCCCCCCCCATCTCTTTCTACGGCGGCGCCAACCGAAGTGAACCAAGTGAGACACGATAATGGATGGATGGATGGATGGATGATGGATGGGTGATGGTGATGGTGATGGCGATGGTGATGGCGATGGTGATGGCGATGGTGATGGCGATGGTGATGGTGATGACGATGGTGATGGCGATGGTGATGCGATGGCGATGGTGATGTGATGTGATGGTGATGGTGGACGCGGACGTGGATGGACAGCTGATGGCTCGACCGTCTGTGTAGTAGCCACACTGCTGTGTATTCGTAAAATTCGTGTATATAAAGTGTTTCAAAAAATGGAAATTGAACAAAGTGCATCGATTAATGAAAAAAGTGACGCAGAAATAGTGAAAAAAACTTAGTTATATTAGGTCCTTACATATGAAATTGGCGTTTTTCGTACTGGCCACTTTAATCACGAATTTCTCCTCTTTGGTAAGGAATTCCAAATTCAAATTTGTACAGCTATTTACTCATGTATTTGTGCTTCGATGACCGTCATTCATTTGTTTTTTTTCTTCTGTTTTTTCTGTTTGCGTCACTCATTTTACAAAATGGAAAATTTAAAATATCGCATTATTTACGAGTACGAGTTCCGCCGTGGCACTAGTGCTGCGGAAACGACTCGAAGGGTGAATGATGTGTATGGCGGTCATGTTGCAAAAGAAAACACAGTTCGTTTTTGGTTCCAACGTTTTCGTTCTGGAAATTTCGACCTGCAGAACAAGCCCCGTGGACGGCCTGAGACCCAAGTTGATAATGGAGAATTGAAGGCTATTGTGGAAGCGGACCCATCGCAAACCACGTCCGAGTTAGCTGCAGGCTTCGATGTTAGTGATAAAACTGTTTTAATTCACTTGAAGCAAATTGGGAAGATTAAAAAGCTTGAAAGGTGGGTACCTCACGAATTGACTGAAGCAAACCGGCAAACGCGCGTCGACTGCTGCGTTACATTACTTGAATTGGAATGTCTTAGACATCCTCCGTACTCCCCGGACCTTGCTCCAACAGATTACCATTTTTTTCGCAATTTGGATAACTTTTTGCAAGGGAAAAAATTCAACTCCGATGGGGCAGTCCAAATCGCCTTCAAAGATTTTATTGATTCCCGTCCGACTGGTTTTTTTAGTAAAGGGATCAATGAACTACCTATAAGATGGCAAAAGTGCATTGAAAACAATGGTTCATACTTTGATTAATTAAATATATTATATTAAAAAATATTCGACTTTTTGTTCCTTCCATACAAAACGCCAATTTCATATGTAAGGACCTAATATTAATTCAATTAATAATTGATTTATTTCAACGTTAATATTCAAGTTTTCACTTCTGCCGGCACTCCCGGAGTGCAACCCGTCTTTTTTTTGTATTTGTGGTTTTTGTTTTTGTCAGCAAGAGTCTAACAGACCACTACATACGCTGCAGAGCGGATGAACATCGTATCTTTGAGGTAAAAAAATACGCGATGAACGTAAAACGAATAACTCAAGTAGGTTGCTATCGAAACTGAAACTAATCCCTGTTTTAATCATCACATCAACATCTGCCTAGCCTTTTCGCAACCATGTTGGGGTCGGCTTCCAGTCTAACCGGATACAGCTGAATACCAGTATTTTACATGGAGTGACTGCCTATCTGACCTCCACTACTCAGTTACTGGGTAATACGATACTCCCTGGTAAGACTGGAATTAATTAATCCCTGTTTTAATATTTCCTAGAAATTTCTTTTCCAATTTCTAATACCTACTTAACCGCTTAAAAATCGCTTGAGGCTAAGAAAGTAATCGGGAAGGCACAAAATAAAATAGCGCGTAGCGTCCAATTTATTTTGAAGCTTAAAGATACGAGATCAATGTTGACAGGATTTTCTATTTATTGGGAATCTAAGGTGCTATACACACAGAACGCGATGCGACACGATACGGTGTGTTTATAAAAACCGCTTGAAACTGACCTAGTGCTGGACAAAAGCACTTTCACACACAAAAAAAAACCGCTTTGATACTTTTTTGCCTTTATTTTAGATGAAAAATCCAGGCAGAATCGTCTCGTTGCGCTCTGAAAGAAAACAAAGGCGTATACCGACGGCACCACGCCGTGGTATATCACGGTTTTAAAGTGGAGTTCTTTAGGTACCTGTTCTATGACCGATGAGGAAGCGACTATCTATTAACGATTTTCTCGCTCAAGAAAAGTACAGACGCTAGCACATCAAGCTATTAAAATTTTAATATATTATCATAATTATACTAAAGAGATTGTGATAAAATAAAAGTCAAGTAATCAATGTAAGTATGAATAACATAAACACACACAGTATAATATCGTTACTAAGACCAAATTACTAACAAAATTATGGACTTAGTCTGAAATAAAGTTTTATTATTTTTTTATAATAACTTTTATACTATATGGTTTAGGAGGCTGATTTTTTGAAACCGTACTGGGTACTATAGTGAACTCATTTTTATACATTTCGTTGCTGGCGATTCTGGGTTTTTTGTCTATGAACTTTTAGCCATGTCCTTTCTTTAATATATTTTAAAGTTTATCGCTAAAGCATTAGGTTCAAAGTTGATTGGGAAAATTTGATAGTTTCGGGTTCCCAATCAACTTTGAACCTTATATTTTAGCGATAAAGTTGAAAATCTAGAAATTTCACAGATTGTTGATTTTGTAGCTTGATGTGCTGGCGTCTGTACATATGCGACTCGCTGGTAGGCGTATAAGTATATGCATACCAGCGAGTAATCGCTCGTCGCCGTCATGCGCTCGCCAACTCATTTTTAGTTGCTTAATCTACAGTCGCTTCTCATTAATCGCCAGCATTGGGACAGGTGCCTTAGACACAAAATCCATTCTCTTTCTCCGGTTTCTTCCCGTAATTCAAAAATAGCCGATTTGAGATCCATACTAACCATCCATGACTTTAATCCGTGATAAAATATTTTTCCATTAAATATGCATTAGGTACCTAGTTTCTTATTCGAAAAAGATAACTTGATGAAAAATTCATGAAAATGTTAGTACTAACTATCAAAAATGACTACTAAGTAAATGGAAACCAAGAAAAAACGGAGCATTCCCGTTTGAGCACCTATTTATAGAGCACCTATGCATGAAGCACCAAAAGGTAGTCTGACAATTTGAAATGGTAGGTACTCTTTGTGGCTAAATGATAACAGCTGTTCGGGTCGATCGAAGCCTCGAATGTAAAAAACCGGCCAAGTGCGAGTCGCACTCGCCCATGAAGGGTTCCGTAGCAGCAAGTAACATAATATAAAAGTTCTTGTAGTTCGTTGTAACTTTGTGAAAGGTAAATTGCGGTTTTCGATTTATGACGTATTAAAAAAAAAACTACTTACTAGATCTCGTTCAAACCAATTTTCGGTGGAAGTTTACATGGTAATGTACATTATATATATTTTTTTAATTTTATCATTCTCTTATTTTAGAAGTTAGAGGGGGGGGACACACATTTTACCACTTTGGAAGTGTCTCTCGCGCAAACTATTCAGTTCAGAAAAAAATGATATTAGAAATCTCAATATCATTTTTGAAGACCTATCCATAGATACCCCACACGTACAGGTTTGATGAAAAAAAAATTTTGTAGTTTCAGTTGTAAGTATGGGGAACCCCAAAATTTATTGTTTTTTTTCTATTTTTGTGTGAAAATCTTACTGCGGTTCACAGAATACATCTACTAACCAAGTTTCAACAGTATAGTTCTTATAGTTTCGGAAAAAAGTGGCTGTGACATACGGACGGACGGACAGACAGACAGACAGACAGACAGACATGACGAATCCATAAGGGTTCCGTTTTTTGCCATTTGGCTACGGAACCCTAAAAAGCACGTTAAGCCACTGTGCCCGGCTATCATAAGTCGACAGTCGTTGCAGATAGTCAGAAGCCCAAAAATCTAACAAGCAGCCTTACCAGGAGGTGTCGTGTTACCCGGTAACATGGGTTGTGTAAGTCAGGTAGGCATGCAGCAGTCGTTCCATGTGTAATACTAGTGTTCAGCTGCATCCAGTTAGTCACATTATGTCGCGATTCGAGTAGTGAAACATCATGAGAGTCAGTTATTAGGTCTACTTCGGACTTTTTAGATTACTTTATAGAGGTATGAGGAACAGGATGTAAAGTTCACTCATACTCTATAGAATAGGGAGGGTCCTCCGACCAGACGGGTGTTGTGTTTGGCAGGCAACTGCCCAATGATTCATGTCGGGCCGTTGTATCTATGCTAGTTGCGCGGTAAACTCCGCTTGCGAGATGCAGGATTTGCGTGACGTCAGTATGACGCGTTGTTCGCATGTGGCGTTGTAGATACCGCTACAACTTTTGACGTAAAATCAACATCCATTTTACAAATAAAAAGACGGGTTGCACTCCGGGAGTGCCGGCAGAAGTGAAAACTTGAATATTAACGTTGAAATAAATCAATTATGAATTGAATTATTAACTAATTTAAATAACTTAATAAAAAATAAATAAAATAATAATTTAAAATTAACTAATTTTTTTTCACTATTTGTGCGTCACTTTTTTCATTAATCGATGCACTTTGTTCAATTTCCATATTTTAAACTTCTTCTTCTGGTCCCTCATTACTGAGGATCGTGGTCACTGGATCCTTTCAAACGGACAATCTGCCTCCATCTACTCCGGTCCAAAGTTGCCATCACCACCTGCTGAAAATTGCTTGAGGACGTAGCTGCTTTCACTTGGTCGGACCATCGTGTTGGCGACCGGCCTCTCGCTCTCTTTCCTTCGGTTATTGCCAACAATAACCAGCTTTTCAAGGCTGCTATCTCCCCTTCGCATTATGTGGCCGAAATAGGATAGAATACGCTGTAGGCATATTGTCGACAATCGGGTCTTGACATCGAGTTGGGAAAGGATAGACACATTTGTGCGTTTGGCTGTCCATGGTATTCGGAGCATCCGCCTCCAGCACCACATTTCGAATACATCTATCCTCTGTCTTTCTCTTGCTCGAATTGTCCACGTTTCAACTCCATAGAGGAAAATCGGGAAAACCAATGCTCTGACCAACCGGGCTTTAGTTTTAAAACTGATAGCACGCTTTTTCCAGATGTTCTGGAGGCGTGTCATAGCATCTTTAGCCATGGCTATCCGTCTTTTTATTTCTGGGACGCAGCTGCCTTCATTATTAATATTAGAGCCCAGATAAATGAAACTGTCCACAGTATCGATGCCCTGGATGTTATAGGCGCCCGATAGCTTTCCCGCACGATCTATTACCATAAGCTTGGTTTTCTGCCTATTTATAGCAAGCCCTAATTTGCCACTTTCCACCTCCAATCTATGCAGTATCTCCTTCATGTCGTAAATCATATTTTAAACACTCAATATACACGAATTTTACGAATACACAGCAGTGTGGCTACTACACAGACGGTCGAGCCATCAGCTGTCCATCCATCCATCCACATCCACGTCCACCATCACCGTCACCGTCACCGTCACCGTCACCGTCACCGTCACCGTCACCGTCACATTCACCGTCACCGTCACCGTCACCGTCACCGTCACCGTCACCGTCACCGTCACCGTCACCGTCACCGTCACCGTCACGTTCACCGACACCGTCACCGTCACCGTCACCGACACCGTCACCGTCACCGTCACCGTCACCGTCACCGACACCGTCACCGTCACCGTCACCGTCCGTCCGTCCATCCATCCATCCATCCATTATCGTAACTCACTTGGTTCACTTCGGTTGGCGCCGCCGCCGTAGAAAGAGGGGGGGGGGGGGGGGGGTAAATCTCTCCTGACGGTCACGTGTCCTGACGCGATGTCCTGACACGAGTTTAACATTTTTTCCCCATACAAAAAGTGTGCAACGCCGCTAAAGAAGTTTTCACTTCAAAAAAAAACATAGTTACGCTTTATAAACTTATCAGCTGCCACAGATACTAGCATAAAGTGGATAAGCCAGAGATTAAAACAGATGAAGAACTAGCAGGGGATCGAGGAAGGGGGGGTGGAGGGGGGCTCAGGGAATCGGAATAAATCGCAAAACAAACGCAGCATCGCAACGAATTAGCAGGCTGAGCGCGCAGGTGCAACTGGTTTGCGAGCAGATCGGCAAAATAACGCGGGAAAGAGATAGAATCATAATCAAATCTGTGCTTTCTAACGCACTGGTGATGACATTTCGCTTCTATTTTACTTGTCGTACAACGGGCAAATCGTGGCGGAATTTCTGCGGTTTCGCTGCTATGGTTTCGCGGCGGAGATGTGATACCCGCCTAAACAACTTTTTTTATTTGTTATCTCCGCAATTGCTATCGAAAGACGCGTGTCGCTTGAGCGTGTTGCTCATGGCCACGGTGTAAAAAAAAATCACAGATTTCG
The DNA here is from genome assembly GCA_947508005.1 of Amphipoea lucens. Taxonomy (NCBI): domain Eukaryota; kingdom Metazoa; phylum Arthropoda; class Insecta; order Lepidoptera; family Noctuidae; genus Amphipoea; species Amphipoea lucens. The sequence continues at coordinate 13,732,949 of OX382374.1, forward strand.
TGCCTCACACGACTATCGAACACATTGGAAATGAATCTGCGGAAATCGAAAAAATATTATCGCTGAGCGATGAGAAAGTCGGGATAAGGAAAAGGATACAAAATAAAACTACAACGTTGAATGATAATTATTTTATTCTTAGATTAACATAAGTATCCTCGATATAACGCCTGTGAACAAACAAATTGCAAAATTTCCACACGCGTATCGAAGTTTGAATAATTGTCGCCATGGCGCATATTATTCAAACATATTTCATTTTTCGTTTAATAAGCAGGATATAATAATGTTCAAAGTACAAGAAAATTATTACACGACAAATCCGTAGTCAACTCAAGAAGTGGTAGCCACGTCGCCGTCAACGTCACTCGAATCTTAAGTGTTCAGAGAGTCAGCGAAACACATGAGCGCATGTACTTGCTGAAATTCTCCAGTCGATTTCTGCGGAGCGTCCGAATACGGGATTCATTTTTTGATGTTTGTCTACGTTATTGTGCATTCGAATACGTCCGCGACGCGGAAGCGGATTCTCCTTCTGCACCGTCTTCATTTTCTTGAAAAATAACTTCTGTTCTTTTTTTTTCTTAATGTGAAAAATGTCGTTCTGACTTTTTCAAAAAGGTTAGGCTACAGGGCAAACCCTTAATCCGATAGTCTTTGTTTTAGACTCAAAATGTAGCTGACTAAATTGTCCAGAGGAGTTTTTCTCAAATTTCTGATATCATTCTTCGTTTCTAAAATATCGAGCGCCAAAATCAAAAATTCAGAAAAAAAATTTTTTTTTTCGCTGTTTTGGCCATAACTTTCTTCATTTTTGACTTTCTCGAATAATTATTTTTGCACCTTACAGCTCTTGTGAAAACGCGTCTTTTGAGGCTTTTTGAATATCATATCTTTACAACTCTCCGAGATATAAGGGGATCGCACTTTTTCGTGAAATCGGAGCCTACACTGTGGAGCGAACGAAAAGACATTTCCAATGTAAAAAAACACTCAATAGCAGAGTTTATAATAACAGAAAGCCACTCGTGGACATCTCACCGAGGATTATCTACTTTATGCATTATGCACGTAGATAAGTGCGCTACTGTAGATTATACGAACTGACACTGACATAGATGGCTACGGTAGGTATCTATCTAATGGCAGGTATTAAGTATCGATAAGGACATTGGATTTCCTTTCATCCGGTTTTTCGAAAGCATGCGTAAAGTTTTCATGGAACAGTAACAAGCGACGACTTTGTGGTTAAAATCAGCTTAGTAATTATAAGTATGCTCTCCGTCTTGTAGGTACGTTTGTCACAAAACTCTATCGTAGTAACAGATGAGAGACACATATCATTTCTCATTTACAAAATAAAACTTGTATAATATACATTATCCTGTAATGCACGCTCAATTACAGGTAACCACAGCCTACACTTGTGGGGTATACGTGCTCTGAATACATCATCATCTGCCAACGTTTCAGCCTAACCGGATGGCTTTCAGTCTAACCGGATGCAGCTGAATACCAGTATTTTACAAAATAATAAATAAAAACTACTTTTATATGCGTGTTTTCCTCAAAACATGCTCAAAATTTCCGATTAAAACCGCTGTCAACAGAGGCCTAGTGTAAAAATTTTACAACTATTAATGAAAAAAGAAAAACATACCGACACAGTATATATCTTTCTTATTAAATTTTTAAAGTATCTTTTAAATTAGTCTAATAATGGAGGAGGAAATAGGCAAGAGCCAAACCTCGAATTATGACTTTTTACTTAGACTTTTTCAAAAGTCTCTCCGACCGCATTGCCCCTTAAGTAGTCCATTATAGCACGGCGTGAAATTAATAGACTATTTAAGTCGCACTGCCCTATACTATTTTTTAGCTCGTGTGACCTAAACCCACACTTAAATCACGCTTTACTGTGTAAAAATAAAATGGACTCTAAGTCATATTGCATAAGATTTTATAGATTTAAGTTTTCCTAAAGGAACAGACAGCTGTGCGCTGGGGCGTTTGTTGCCCCACTTCTTCGTCCCAGCAACAGCGCAGCGCTAGGATGTGGTGAAGGGCGGGCGTTTTTGGGGGACACTCTTAAGTAATGTTATAACATTCAAAAAGTGCTGATTCTCAGCCTAGTTTAAATAAACGTCTTCTACATTTACACACATTTGATTTGATTGCCTATTCATGTTTATTTAAAACTGCCTTCCTGGTATGAAAACGTGCTTGTTAGAACATACAATTTGAATGTTAGCACGTTTCATCTTTAAGCTGCAGACTGAAGCTTCGTGAAGGTTTCCACTACACGAACATGCTAATTGGTCTACCTCAAAATTCCGAGTAAACCATGCAGTTTGCAAACAGCCTAAAACTATTCGTCGTGTCTGCCATGTACAGATTAGTACAGTGACACTGACACATCCCATTTACGTCACCATGGCAAGTGTTTTATTACGTGTCGCATTAGAAATAGGAATTTGCATAGGGGTGGGTGGGGATGTAGTAGATGTTGGGTTCTTAGTAGGTATATGTACTTATTTATTCCTCAACACTGTTTGTATCTGCATCACCCAAAGGTTGGAGAATACCTATGGAATTAAGTCGACTTCTGTACATTTGTGTGCTTAAAAAGTATTAAATAAATAAATAGTAAGAAAAAAAATTTCTAGGTAAGAAATATGGAACATCAAGAACCGTTTATTTCTAGAATGTATTGGGATTGTAATACACAATAATGGTGACATTAAAAAATAGAAGTCTCTGAAATAATATAACTGTTAACGCGCACACTGTGCTTCGCATTACCGCGATCCCACTGTGCAGCGGTGAAAACACGCGGCGCGGCGGTCGTACCTTGCGTCGCGCGACGCAAGGGCAGACGGCCGCGCCACCGCCTAACCGCCAATAATCTGCTCGGGTCATTCGAGAGTGCTTGCGTACGCGCACTGCATCACAAGCGCCATACAGATACTGTACCTGTTTTTGAGAAATAGAATTTATTCTAAAGAGCAGATTCGCCTATTACTAAGCCTCTGGCTAGACCCTAATATACCCAACTAACCATGACTTTAAACGAGCCTTAGAATTTTAACCTTAACGGTAAAAGTTAAGAATGATTTATTAGAAAAGTTTTACCTTTAATTTAATTTCGCGTTTATCACTTACAGAACTCCTAATGGATAAAACTTTTGCCCAAGCATTGCTGGTAGCCATGTAAAAATTTGGTTGACATAACTTTTAACCTCCAATTTATTTTATCTTTCTAATTGTGACCATAGCTGATGGAGTGTAAATATGGTACCGTTCCGCGAACAATGGGACAATTGACATCATGTCCAAATGTGAATCATTTTGAAGGATATTGCTAATCCATTGCTTCATGTGTTCGAAAAATTTGTCTGCTCAGCAACGTAAATAACGCAATGTATGTTGTTGATCTGTCAAAATGAAAACCATTCCTGCTGTTAGGTGCCAAACTCTGGGCCGACTGTATTCAGATTGCCATCGAACCGTTAGGATAGAGCAAATAAGTTACATCATTTAACACAACACTTCGTAGTTATGAAGCATAAAAACCACATTTTCTCTTATTAAATGTCGCCTACGACAAGGGAAGAGCACTGATGTCTGAAATAATCAAATTAATCAATCAAAATCTAATCATAGAACAAATTTTCATAAGAAGTATCACCATGCTATATAAATTGCTGTATGTTTTTTGAACAAATAAATTATTCTTCTTAGGCCTGATTTTTCAATATTCAGATAACCTTATATCTGAAGAATAAATATTGCGGTTTGACAGTTTCTATAATTATAGAAAATAATGTTAAATTGTCATAATTATCCTTCAGCTAAAAGTTTGACTATTGGAAAATCAGCCCTAAATTATTGTTGCGCGCCACAATTGATGGCGACATTAGCTACCACTAGCGCCATCTAGTATCGAGTAGCAGAACTTATAATTATTCGGGTCCCTTCTAGAAACTTCGATGATAGAACTTTCCAGAACTATCGACGTCTGGTCCGTCGGGTTCGGTATGTACTCGAACATTCTAGATGTTTCTACGGTAGAAGGTTCTGGAACTATCCGAGGCCTATATAAGGCCGGTGTGCCTGCGAGCCGGCATTCAGTGTTGGATAAGCGATACAAGCGAAAACATCGAAGCGATCTTCAAGTGCGACTAGAGTGATCTGTAGTGCGATTGTGTTTTATTGTTAGTGTTTTAAAGTTGTAATTGCTAAAGAAGAGTGGGATAATATCCTCCAGGTGGTACGAGGACTAAAACACGGTGACTTGATTATAATGGACTGTATTTAAGCTCAACAATGAGAAAACAAAACGGTAAAACAATAGTTTGAATCGGCGAGAAACAATCGCTCAGTAGCGAGGACGATGACGCAGTGCTGTGCCGGCCGGTGCGCGCCCGCACGTCGAGCGCCCCCTCCGCGACCGCAGCTCACCGCCCGCGGTCGCCCGGCGCGGCGTGGTATTCTCGACATGCTCCCGGCGTTGAAGACTTGTCTTCAATGATTATGCTGGAAGAGGACAGATGGTGTTGTAAGCGCGTCGGACTATTCCCCTTTTGGTTTTTACGTCTGCGACTCTGCTTATGCCGTCCTTCCCAGGTATGAGACGTACGATGCGACCCAGTGGCCACATGAGTGGTGGTGTCTGTTGTTCCTTGAGTACCACCATGGCTCCTTCTTCGAGCACCCCATCGGAGTCCGTCCACTTGGTTTTCTGTTGGAGGTAAAAGATATACTCGTTAGAGAATCTATTCCAGAACTGTTGCTTCAGGTGCTCGATACGCTGGAAACGTTTTAGGCTGGAGATGTTCTGGTTGATGACTTGCGGATGCGGCAGGGATGTGAGAGATCTCCCAATAAGGAAATGTGCAGGAGTTAAAGGGTATAGGTCTGATGGATCAGTGGAAAGAGGAGTGAGAGGACGAGAGTTTAGTATTGCCTCAACCTGAATCAGACACGTAGACATCTCTTCGTAAGTGAGATGTGCGAAGCCTAATATGCGCCTTAGGTGATGTTTTATGGATTTTACGGCAGACTCCCATAAGCCACCGAAGTGTGGGGTGTATGCCGGAATAAAGTTAAAATTGATACCTGTGTCTGCCATTTCTGACGAATAGTCCTGTTTTAATATGTCAGCTATTTCGTTACAGGTGCCAATAAAGGTTGTACCATTGTCGGAGTAAATGTTCTTTGGTTTACCACGACGAGCAATGAACCTATTCAGTGCTGCAATAAAGGCATGTTTTGTTAGATCTGAGACAAGCTCCAGATGAACCGCCCTTGTGGCTAGACAAACAAAAACACATATGTAACATTTAACTAATCTACATCCTCTACCTTTGCGGTCGGCTAGGAGGATGGGTCCGGCATAGTCTGTGCCAGTTTCAAAGAAAGGAAACTCTAACTGAACTCGTTCCTTAGGTAAGTTACCCATGATGGGTTGAACTGTTCTACCGTTGAATCGCTGACATTTTACGCACCTATGGACAGTTGATTTAGCAAGGTTTCTACCACCCAAAGGCTAATACTCATGTCTGATTGTAGCTAAGAGCAACTGTGGACCAGCATGAAATAAGCGTAAGTGATAGGTATTAAAAATTAGTTTAGCTAAGTTATGTTTGCTGCAGATAATAATAGGGTGCCTGACATTATAATCGTAGCAAGAGTTATCTAATCTGCCTCCTACTCGTATAATACCAGACTCGATAAAGGGTGATAATTTCTTAAGGCGATTTTTATGTGGTAATGGTTTACCTGATGAAAGTAGCTCGTACTCTTCAGGAAACATTTCCCTCTGAACTGTTTTAATTATGAAATCAGCGCTGTAGGACAACTCTGAATGAGTAAGAGTGAGACTATGATTATGTACCCTTTTAGAACGATTAATGAATCTAAATACGTATGCTAGTAGACGTTGTAAATGTGAATAATTAGATGAATTATTAATTAAAGTTTGAAATGAATTATTGTGAATAGGATTAGTGATAGGTAATGATTGATTATTAATGTTAATAGAATGTGATTTTAATAGTTCAGGTAGTATTGTGTTCACATCTGTGTTAGGCATTGAAGGCCAAAGAGCTGGGTCTGTAAGTAAGAATGAAGGCCCTGACCACCACATAGAAGATTGACCTATGAGGTCAGCGCTCAGACCACGGGAGACAAGATCTGCAGGGTTGTCCTTGGACGGCACGTAGCGCCAGGTATAAGCACCAAACCCTTCCCGTATCTCCGAAACTCGATTCCTTACAAACGGCTTAAGCGAGCCAGGTGAAGCAGACAGCCAACCCAAAACAATCATTGAATCACACCAAAATATGCATTTGTCTGGTTTAAGTGTTAACGATTCCAAAACTTTTGCACACAACCTGGTCCCTAATAAGGCACCACAAAGCTCTAGCCTTGGTATTGTGGTAGACTTGATTGGTGCAACCTTACTTTTGGAGGTGAGCAGATGTGTATGGACGGTGCCGCTACTTGCTACAGAACGAATGTATATGCAAGCTCCGTATGCCTTTTCTGATGCATCCGTAAAAATATGTACTTCCACGGATAAAGGGCTATCGCATACTACCCAGCGTGGTATGCTGAGATGATTAAGCTGTGGTAAAGTCTGTATGAACTTCAGCCATAGCTTTTTAATGTCCACATTAACCTCGTCGTCCCATGCACACTTGTTTATCCATAATTTCTGTAATATTATCTTGACCTCGATAATACACGGACAGACAAGACCAAGTGGATCGAATACTTGCGCTATTGTAGAAAGTATGTGTCGTTTTGTGATTGTAGTATCTGTATGTTTAGGTATATGAATGGAGAATGTAAGACAGTCAGTATGACAACGCCAATTAAGACCGAGGGTTTTACTTGGTTCGTCAATACTCAGGCTGACTGTGTCGGGTGTGTCCACATGTGTTGTTGTGGATGTGATATGAGTGGATGAATCAAGGGTGTTCGTAGTGACTGCCTGAAGTATTTGGGTGTTGTTAGACTGCCACTTGCGAAGATTGAGTTGTGCACTCTTAAGTATGCTGGTTACATCTCTACACAGCGCTATAGTGCTCTCTATAGAGTCACTTCCCGACAGATAATCGTCGACGTAGAAATCGTGTTGTATAGAGTGTTGTGTACGTGTGTGTGTTGCCTCCTTTGCCAACTGAGACAAACATCGTGTACTAATAAACGGAGCGGATGCTGTTCCGTAAGTAACAGTGTTTAATGTGTATGTTTTAAGTGGTAATGATGGATCAGTGCGCCATAATATCTGCTGTAGAGATCGCTGCGATTCGTCAACTAAGATTTGTCGAAAGAACTTCTCGATATCTGACGATATGACGTATTTGTGCTGCCGGAACCTCAACAATATAGATATTATGTCATCCTGAACTACAGGTCCTACGCATTGAATGTCGTTCAACGACTTACCAGAAGTTGGGACGGCTGATGCGTCGAAGACAACTCGAAGCTTGGTCGTTGTACTGGACTCTCTGAAAACACCATGATGTGGAAGGAAATATGCCTGAGAAGAAGAAGGCTGAGATGCTTCACTCATATGACCTAATGCTTCATACTCCTGCAAGAACTCTACGTAGCGATGCTTCAGTACTGGGTCTCTATCAAGTCTACGCTCTAGCGACAGAAAGCGACGCTTAGCCATCTCAAAGGAGTTACCCAATGCTTCAGGGGATTCCTTTAAGGGAATGGTGACTATGAAACGACCATCAGCATTACGCCTAGTTGTGTTTATGTAGTTCTGTTCACATGTTCGCTCTTCGGACGTGAAATTGAACTTAGGTGAGATAGAGTCAAGTTCCCAGAATCTTGAGAGATCCATGGGTGCTTGCTCGTGTGTGCTGTGCTTGTCATGCGCGAACATACACACTGATGAGTTGGTTATGTTAGGTTGAGGTATAGCACCTGATATGAGCCATCCGAGCTTAGTCTCGAAGAGCGTCGGCATATGCCTACCTAACTGTATACGATTGCGACCAATCACACTCCAAAAGATATCGGCTCCAACAAGTATGTCGATGGAGGAAGGGACATCGAAAGATGGATCAGCCAGACTTATGCCTGCTGGTAGTTGCAAGTCACTTATGTCTATGTATGTATGAGGTACATTAGTGGTTATGTTGGGCAAGACAAAACAATCAATGTCAATGTTATAAGACCCATCACACGATTGTAAGTGTAAAACACATGATTGCGTAATGGTAGACACTTGACTGTTTATGCCTGCAACGTGTGAGCTTACACTACGAATAGGTAAATGTAGCTTACCACAGAGGTCCTTAGTCACAAAATTTGCCGTGCTTCCATTGTCAAGCAAGACTCTGGCGCTGTGCGGCATCCCGGAATGGTCCGTGACTCTTACCAATGCTGTGGAAAGCAATACATGACGAGATGAAACACCATAATTAGTGCCCGCTAAAGTTATATGCTCCCTACTAGGGCTAGGATCATCATCATGAGAATGTAACATTGTATTATGCCTTTTTTTGCAATACTTGCAGTGACCAAGTGGACAAGTTGCCTCTAAATGACCTGGGCGTAAACAATTCAAACAAAGTTTAAATTCTTTCGCTTTAGATACGCGTTCCGCGATTGTAAGCGCCTTAAATTGATCGCAACTGAATATGTGGTGACCTTGTTTACATAGGGGACATGAATTATTAAATTTTCCCTTACTTGTTAAGAAGCTTTTTGGCTTACTGTGCGATGACTCTGGCTTCGACTTTAAATTCTTAGCCTCCTCAAGCGTTTCTAAAAGATTGCAACGGTTAGAAATAAATTTTGTAAACATGTCTAAGGATGGATACTCAGTCAGAGTATTCCTATGTTCTTCCCACTGTCTGCTAGTAATCGGGTCCAACTTCGATGCCATTAAATGTATAACCATTTCACCCCAATGCTGTACGAACAGTCCTAGCGTTGCCAGTGATCTGAGGTTCTTGCTGGTTACATCAATAATCTGGCGTAAACCCTGACTACTCTCCCTTTGAAGTGGTTCTACATTAAATAAGGCTTGAATGTGATTATTTATTAATAATTGCTTGTTGTCGTACCTCTCACACAACAACTGCCATGCGTTGTCGTAGTTGTCCCCTCTGAAATCTAAACTCTTAATAACAAGTGCTGCGCTGCCATTAAGTGACGAGCGTAGGTAGTGAAATTTATTGATATTATCTATACCTTTCTCCTCATGAATCAACGAAATATAAATATCTTTAAATTCCAACCAATCCTTATAGCCGCCGCTAAAGTGAGGTAAATTTATTTTAGGAAGTCTAACATTATTATGTCTAGTAACCACTGAAAGTTGCTCATTGGAGCTTACCTTAGACGCTAGTTGAGCGCGATGCTGCGACAGAAGCGCGCGAGCAGTTGCTAGCTGCCTGTAGTAGTTGCTCTCGAATTGCTCACGGTCAGAAAATTGCTCGTCGGGCTTGGCGGACAGGTACTCCAATTGACTCTGAAACTGATCATATGTGGCATATAAGGTAACCATTTTCTCAATTCTTATCTCTAACTCAACTAGTTGTTCCTCACTGAGCTGTTCGCAAGATTTAGAGGTAGTCATGAAAGTTGTGAATTGAGTAAGCTGAGATTTTACTGAGGCACGCTTCTTTGTAAGCTCTTTTATCTTAATTTCTTCAGCCATGGCTAAATAGGAAGGTAGCTGTAAGCGCTAAAGGAAAAACAAGTAGGCAAGAAAAAGACTTATTAAAGAATAAATGCTAAAGCACTGAAATAAAACTCTTCTAATGTGCCTGTAAAACAACAAAGAGCAAACAGCTGATCGATGAAACGTTGCTATTCAAAACTGGTAGGCGGTTAGAAAAAATATTTGAATAGAAAAATGTTAAACTGTCAAGAGGAAAAAAAAAAAAAGTGTACCCACTTACGGCACAAATATTAAAGATGTTATAACTAGATTAATAAGCACTTATTACTAATTATTAATTAATGGAGTTCTACTTTACTGGGAATGGGACAAATCTACTTGAATGGGAATGGGACAAATCTACTTGAATGGGTTGATAGTTGACACTGGTCAGAAATAAAAATGAAAATAACAACACAGAATGAAAGCGTATGATTGATTCTACTGGATAAATAAGCAAATAAGTAATGTTATGCGATAGATAGTTATCACTAAGACGAATAGGTATCTACTAATGTATGATTCACTGGTCTAATGCACTATGTACTACTCTTGTGGAATGAAAGTTAGTATATGAATATGTACAAATGTTAGTAAGATTATGGAAAGATCTCACAAAATCCGTTGACTGCGAGTCCAAACTGAACGTCTTCTGGCTTCAAATGGATTGCGATGTCCTTGGGCACTGCTTGGGCTGCTACGCTGCGATGACCCAGCTATGATGACCACTGAAGAACTGCTTGCTCCAACAAATGCGCCTCTTCACAAAGGTGCTGAAGATGAAGACTGGAACCAGGTTCGCACGAAGGGCGAGAAGAAGTCTTGACCTTGAATTCGTTTTCTAACGGCCGTTTTCAAATTTTGAAAAAACCGCTTGTCATTCCCAGTAACTGGTCAGTTACACGTCGAAGGACCATAAAGAAGAGTGGGATAATATCCTCCAGGTGGTACGAGGACTAAAACACGGTGACTTGATTATAATGGACTGTATTTAAGCTCAACAATGAGAAAACAAAACGGTAAAACAATAGTTTGAATCGGCGAGAAACAATCGCTCAGTAGCGAGGACGATGACGCAGTGCTGTGCCGGCCGGTGCGCGCCCGCACGTCGAGCACCCCCTCCGCGACCGCAGCTCACCGCCCGCGGTCGCCCGGCGCGGCGTGGTATTCTCGACATTGCTGTTTTTAAATAAAGTGTCTATTTTTGGTTTTTTTAAATCGGCAGTTTTTATTGTCACGAACCCCAAGCTCGTAACAATTGGTGTCAGAAGCAAGGATTAAAATCATGCCGATTCTACCGAAGGACGACACGGAGGGTATCCGTACCCGGAGTCATCGCCAGCAAGAGACGGACCAGAGGCGTTTCGGTGGAGCAACGCCACAGACGTCGGAGGGCCAACTACCAATCACGGAGGCCGGCCCGTCCACAGCTGCTCCAGCATCATCAGCACCAGATTTTGCTGCTCTGATGATGATGCTGCAGGAGCAGTCTCGCCGTCAGGAGGAACAGGCCCGCCGACAGGAGGAACAGGCCCGCCGACAGGAGGAACAAGCTCGTCGGTTGGAAGAACAGCTCCAGCGGGACAAGGAGGAACAGGCCCGCCGACAGGAGGAACAGGCTCGTCGGTTGGAAGAACAGCTCCAGCGGGATAAGGAGGAGCAGGTGCGCCGCCAGGAAGAGCAGATGCTCCTTATGAAGGACCTTCACGCTACCTTCGGGAAAGACATGAAGGATAAGGTTGCCCAACATGAAAACCGCCTGTTGGAAGTTGAAACCCGAATCGACCAAGTGAGGGAAACCGTGATGGCTGACGTAAAGAAAACGCTGGATTACCTTAAACTTGAGGATGGAATCGCAGCCCCCGTAGCTACAACACCTTCGCTACGTGGATTTAAAGTGCCACCGTTCGACGGAACTTCTTCCTGGTCGGCCTACAAAATTCAGTTTGAGGCTGTCATGAAAGCGAACGGGTGGAATAAGAGTCAGGCCATGACTGCTCTCACCCTAGGCCTGCGAGATCAGGCCTTAACTGTGCTGGAAGCTCTTGGAAAAGAAGTGACTTACGAGAAGCTCCTTGAGGCATTGGAGGCTCGGTATGGCGACGCTCACCTGGAACACGTGTTTCGTGCGCAGCTCAAGGATCGCGTGCAACGCAATAATGAAAACCTGCAGCAGTGGGCCCTTGAAGTTGAGAAGCTGGTTCGGAAAGCATACCAGTCTGTACCTGCGCTTATTGATGGGAACCTGGTGCAGGTATTTATCGACGGCATCCGTGACCTTGAAGTTAGAGCTGCTGTGAGGCTCGGTCACCACGGGACCCTTAAGGACGCCTTGGCCCATGCACTGGAGGTGGAAGCTGTGCGGCAGGATCATCGTTCCCATCGCATCAGGGAGATTGCAGCGGCTTCAGTTCGCGACCGCAACAAAGGATACAGCCCTAGATGCTATGGCTGTGGGGAAAGGGGCCACCTTCGATCTAGTTGCCCTAAGCGAACTGAAGAAAGAGAAGACCGAGCTCCAGAGGGTAGTGCGGCTAACAGCACCGCCCAGCACCAGCAGCAGGGAAACGAGTTATAGCCAGGACTGCGGGGCGGGTGCTGGCTGATGCTCAAAGAGCCCCAAGGATTTCGATCACTCAAACCCATGACGGGAACAGCTTAATCATCAAGGGCGAGGTCAACGGAACGCCGTGTAAGCTGACCATAGATACTGGAGCCTCTCGTACGGTCGTCAGTTCCCAACTTATAAGTCGGTTCCTTGGGGACTCCGCATACAACCGAGAACGCATTAATTTGGTAACAGCCACCGGTCAGCGTATACCCGTCCATGGAGAGAAGAAGATGGAGTTGAAGCTAGGCAACAGAATCTACCTGCATAATGTCATCGTGGCTGATATAATGGACGATTGCATCTTGGGCCTTGACTTTATGAGGAAGAATTATTGCGAGATTGACGTCAAGCAAGGTGTTTTGAAATGTGGACAAGAGGAACTTTTTATGGAAGGGACATTACCAGGGAATGTGTACAGCCTTAAAAAGATTGTTCTTCCGCCGAGATCAGAAACGATTGTGCCGGTTAGTCTTCCTCGGAATCCTGGGCAAACTAATCGTTGTGTACTCGTGGAAAGGGTAGACAATGACCTTCCATGGAAAGTGGCACGAACTTTGGTCAGAGCCACCGACATCTCAGGGGTACGTGTGCTGAACCTTTGTGATCAGGAACAGATTATAGAAAAAGGCACACTAGTTGGTACTTGCGAGGAAGTGGATTGGTTACGTCGATGCCAATATCTATCGACTGGGACCCTCAGCAAGGATGCACAAACGAAAGTGTCCACACTTTTAGAAGACTGCCGCAGCGCTCTGTCCCAAAATGAAATGGTCAAGGCGAAGAAGATGTTACTCAAGTACGCCGGTGTTTTCTCGTCAAACGATGCTGACATTGGTAAGACTGGCTTAGTTCAACACAAAATAAACACAGGAGAAGAATTGCCTATCCGTCAGCGGCCAAGGAGATTGCCGGTAGCACGTGAAAAGGAAGTGGAAACCATGATCGAAGGAATGGTGAAGGATGGTGTTATTGAACCTTCATCTAGTCCATGGTGTTCACCTGTAGTGCTGGTAAGGAAGAAGGACGGCAGCATGCGGTTTTGTGTTGACTATCGTCGTCTGAACGACGTTACGAAGAAGGACAGCTATCCTTTGCCAAGAATTGATGACACGCTGGACATGCTTACTGGAGTAAAGTGGTTTAGCACTCTAGACCTGAAAAGTGGCTACTGGCAAGTTGAAATTGATCCCAAGGACAAGGAGAAAACTGCATTCTCGACAGGAAAGGGTCTTTGGCAATTTAAAGTTATGCCGTTTGGATTGTGCAATGCTCCGGCAACGTTTGAAAGGTTGATGGAACTTGTACTTACCGGGCTAATTGGCGATGCCTGTCTGGTCTACTTGGATGACATCATCATCGTAGGCCGTACGTTTGAAGAACATCTTCAAAATCTGGAACGCGTGCTCATGAAGATCCAGAGTGCCAACCTCAAGTTAAGTCCGAAGAAGTGTTCACTATTCAAACGACAAGTTAGCTTTTTGGGGTATGTAGTGTCGGAAGAAGGTATCCGCACGGATCCAGAGAAAATCGCCGCTGTCAAGAATTGGCCAGTTCCAAAAGATAAGACGCAGGTCAGAGCATTTTTGGGTTTGTGCTCTTATTATCGGCGATTTGTTAAGAACTTTGCGGATATAGCCAAACCCCTGCACAAGCTAACCGAGGAGAAGCGACATTTCTGCTGGGATGAAAGTTGCAATATCGCATTCCAGGAGTTAAAGGACCGACTGTGCAAAACACCTATTTTGGGGTACCCTGATGCAGGCAAGGAATTTATAGTTGACACAGACGCAAGTGACATAGGACTTGGTGGTGTATTGTCTCAACGGAATGGTGATCAAGAGGTTGTAATAGCGTACTTCAGCAAGTCGTTGTCAAAGCCGGAAAGGAACTATTGTGTCACGAGACGGGAATTGCTTGCTGTGGTAAAGTCATTGCAGCATTTTAGCAAATATCTTCTGGGGCGGAAATTCCACTTACGAACTGACCATGCTGCACTGAAATGGCTATTGCAGTTCAAAAATCCAGAAGGTCAAGTTGCGAGATGGATTGAACTACTGCAGGAATACGACTTCGTGGTCGAACATCGCAGCGGAAAATCTCATGGCAACGCGGATGCATTGTCAAGAAGACCTTGTCCTGAAGACTGCAAGCATTGTACTAGGCAAGAAAGTAAAGAAGTCGTACCTGTGAGGATGCTCAAGACAGACCTCAGCAACGAGTGGAAGGAAACCCTACAACGTGCCCAGCAGGAAGATTCAGACCTCAAGCCGATTCTCGAGTGGATAAAGGCCGGTGCACCTAAGCCCACGTGGAGCGACGTCTCAGCGATGAGTTCGATCACAAAAAGCTATTGGGCCCAATGGGACAGCTTGGTGATTCAGGAAGGAGTCCTGTGCCGTAAATGGGAAAATGCTCGAGGAGACAGCTGTCATTTTCAAATGGTTGTCCCTAAAGCTAAAGTACCTGATGTTCTACAGCTGTACCATAATGGTTGTTCAGGAGGCCATTTGGGAGTTAAACGGACCCTACTGAAGATACGAGAACGGTTTTACTGGGTCCACTGTCGTGACGATGTCGAGGACTGGTGTCGCAAATGTACAAGTTGTGCGGCTGTAAAGGGACCTCAGACGCGTAGTAGAGGTGCATTGAAATTATACAATGTTGGTGCACCATGGGAGAGGATAGCCCTGGATGTTGCAGGACCATTTCCGGAAAGTGAAAGTGGTAACAAGTATTTCATGGTTGTAATGGATTACTTCACTAAGTGGCCGGAAGTCTTCGCCATTCCAAACCAAGAAGCTTCAACAGTTGCAGATAAATTGGTTCATGAAGTCTTCTGCCGTTTTGGAGTACCTTTAGAGATTCACAGTGATCAAGGAAGGAATTTTGAGTCCCAAATATTCCAGGAAACTTGTCGAGTTATGGGTACTCATAAAACGAGAACAACTTCTTACCACCCACAATCGGATGGAATGGTGGAACGATTTAATCAGACATTGGAGAGATACCTGGCAAAAGTTGTGGAAAATCGGCAACGAGATTGGGACAAGCACATACAACCGTTTTTGTTGTCATATCGAAGTGCTGTTCACGAAAGTACATCGGTGACACCAGCTTTCGCAAACTTTGGAAGGGAATTACGCCTGCCTGCAGACCTGATCACCGGAATACCACCTGACGCCCCACGCAGTATAACCGATTATGCGAATGACTTGCGGAACAAAATGAATGACATCTATGAGCACGTCAGACAATCGGGCCAGCAAATGTCTGAGAAGATGAAAACCCGTTATGACCGCAAAATGAACAATAAAGGGTTCGACGAAGGTTCACTAGTGTGGTTGCACAATCCAGTCCGCAGCAAAGGGAAATCTCCTAAGCTTCAAGCTAAATGGGACGGACCGTACCGGATTGTGACAAAGATCAATGACGTAACCTACCGGATACAGAAAGGTGCAAGAGGTACTCCTAAGATCGTCCATGTGGATCGACTGGCGCGTTATTATGGGGCCAATAATGCTCGGGACGAGCATGTCTTAGGAGGGGGCAGTGTTGCGCGCCACAATTGATGGCGACATTAGCTACCACTAGCGCCATCTAGTATCGAGTAGCAGAACTTATAATTATTCGGGTCCCTTCTAGAAACTTCGATGATAGAACTTTCCAGAACTATCGACGTCTGGTCCGTCGGGTTCGGTATGTACTCGAACATTCTAGATGTTTCTACGGTAGAAGGTTCTGGAACTATCCGAGGCCTATATAAGGCCGGTGTGCCTGCGAGCCGGCATTCAGTGTTGGATAAGCGATACAAGCGAAAACATCGAAGCGATCTTCAAGTGCGACTAGAGTGATCTGTAGTGCGATTGTGTTTTATTGTTAGTGTTTTAAAGTTGTAATTGCTGTTTTTAAATAAAGTGTCTATTTTTGGTTTTTTTAAATCGGCAGTTTTTATTGTCACGAACCCCAAGCTCGTAACATTATGTTTACCTATTGCTTTTTTTTTGTGTTTATGTTCTTTTTTGCGTCATGTTCGCCGCAAATAAACGTAATTTTTCTTTTTCTTTCTTTCTTTTCAAGTCAAATAAAAGAAAAACCAACGCCAAATTTCTTCGAAAGAAAACATAATGAACTACGTGTCTTCGACATAGTTTAAAGCACTAAATAAACTACCAAGTTTAATCGTGCAAGTTGACTGAAATCTTGCAGTTTGTAATCTTTGTTTTAGTCGTTAAATCTTCCAGAATTTGCCTCGCTGTAAATGTTTTCACTGCGAGTTATTTCAGCGCTTTATGTGATTTAGCATTGTTTTAAGATTTAATTAACACTAGAATTCAGTGATTTAAGTAGAAACGGAACAATTAATAAATAAAAAATATATATACGCGTCGAATTGAGAACCTCCTCCATTTTTTTGTCAGTTAAAAATAAAGACCCTGCCAGGGCTAAATCCGTACACTCCTGCACTAAATCCGTAGTTTTGGCCGTACGTGAAAAAGTACCTAACAAACATGCAAACACACTCACAAACATTCGCCTTTATAATATTATAGCGTGATGTGATTAGCAAATAAAATGAAATATTCATTTAATCCGTTCTCTCATTCCCATTACTTATTTAGTATCTATTAAAAATTAAATCTCATAAAAATTATAATCAATACAAAATATATTTCCACTAAGCCCCAACTCTCAATAGACTTTACCAGTCACAATGTCTATCGCCATAGGTAATCGATCGATCCCTAATGATTATGGCACATATTGAACCGTCGCTACTGATGCGCTTATCAAACGACGGCGTAATGAATGCACGAGTGTTTACATTACGGGTGAGTGAAAATGGATGGGGACCCTGTTTAATCAGCAAATAGTTCATCATCATCATCTGCATAGCCTTTTTTACCGACTATGTTGAGGAAGACTTTCGGGTTTCTGACGACCCGTAACGACTGTCAAAGATCCACGACCGGTTCCGACGGTTTAGTGTGCTTTCCGAGGCAAATTTTCACTAGGTTTTGAGATAGGGATGCCTGTCAGTCACGACTGAGGGACCACCTTTAATCGATTGTAACTTTTGAGTGGCTACTTTTACAAATTAAAGGCTGAATTTACAATTGTTTGAGAACTTTTACTAAAGGCTGACACATTCAAAAGCTCAAAATTCAAATGTGGTCCCTCAATGGGAACGCAAGTGGATTTTTGGTATATAAAGATGGTCACCATTCCACGGATCACCTGCGGTAAACGTAGCTTAACCTGATCGATCGACCCGTGCGGCTGTTAGGCTTAGCAACAAGCTTCAGCCAATATTTGTAGGTAAATATTGTTTTAATAATGGCAAAGTTGTTAGTTGAGAACTTAAGAATAAACCAGCCTGTTATCTTTGAGTGTTAGGGCCCATTAGTTTTTATACTTGTACATCCATACTAATATTACAAATGCGAAAGTGTGTCTGTCTGTCTGTTACCTTTTCACGCTCAAACTGCTGAACCGATTTAGATTGAATTTGGTATAGAGATAGTTGGAATCCCGGGAAAGGAGATAGGATAGTTTTTATCCCGATATTCCCACGAAAAACTTATGCGGGTGAAACCGTGGGGCGCTGCTAGTACGTACATACATAAACTCACGACTTTATCCTATGGGGGTAAGCAGAAACTATAGAACATTACCTGCGACGTTCCTAATGATTTGGTTTCCTTGCTTAAAGTAGGTAAAGGAAAACATCGTGAGGAGGCATGTTCTAGAACCAAAAATTCGTAGACATGTAAAAGAAGAGAAAGAAAATACATTTATTTAGCACAGACTCAAAGACACACAATACACCAGATACATACATCAAATAAAAAAAAAAATGAAAAAAAATCTACCAACCCACACTGGGCCTCTCTCTCACTGACAGGAGGCCTGTGTCCTATCAGTAGGAACATTATTATGTTGATCGCCTTTGTATTATAATTATTGCCACCAAGCGACAAACAATTATACCCGCAACGTATGGATGGAGATTCGAACACATTGCGACGCGACGCCTCACTGTAGTTATGTATTTAGAGGCTCGCCACATCATGCGTTGCTACGTCGGCGTCGGTTTGTGGTTTTTCTATCAGATTGACAAATCATTTAGCGGTCATATTTCCCGATTTTATTTATACTTTGAGGTTGTATTAAATGACGTAAATTGGTTGGAAACACATAGATAAATCCTTGATTTTAAGACTGTTTTGGCTGATGCCGCTGTGTATTAGTCTTTATGGAAAAAAAAATCTTCTAAATAATGGACAGTAGGTAGGGACTGGTGAATGCTTATGCGAATCCCGCACCTCCGGCCATAGGTAGAGGTGGAACACCGCGGTGGTTTTAGCCGGTAAGAGTCCGGCATGCCCCTCTGTCACCCCCACGATGGAGGAAGTACATGAGGATTTCCACCGCGCACCAAAAAAAAATGTACTGGTAGGTATAAATCTGTTGTACTGTATTAGGTATAGAAGTTCTAAAACTCTAAAGTTCAGAATATTTAAGTGACATCCGCAATGCGATGGTGGGACGACCACTAGCGCCCCTTGCGGCGCGTAGTGGAGGTGCGGGCGCTACCAGCCTCACGGTATGGCTACACAGGCATGGCGGTAGTAAGTCCTGCCTGCCATGCGCCATAGGGTGGCGGCAGGACCGTAACATTGACTTAATGTGCATGAAAGCGCGTACCGGAAGACGTAGCGTTCGAAGGCCTCTTATACAAGGTGGACCAATGACCTGGTGAAGGCCGCAGGAATGTGAGAAGCACAGAACCGGTCGAAGTGGCGTTACTTGGGGGAGGCCTAAGACTCAGCAGTGGACGTCTTTCGGCTGAAATGATGATGATGATGATGCATGAAATAATTTTGAAACTTTTGCAATGTAAATAATTATTAATTATGTTACGTTGCAAAAGTTCCGCCTTGAAGTTTGCCAAAGAGCGGTGGAACCCAGCATTCTGGGTGTTAAAAGACAGGACAGAATTCGGAACACCACGCTGCATTCCAAAACGGGCATACTAGATGTAGGAAAGAAGGCTGCCAGGCTCAAATGGGATTGGGCGGGTCACATCAGCCGTATGCACGATAACCGCTGGGCAAAATTCTCCACACAATGGGTGCCTAAAGATGGACGGCGCCGCGCCGCCGAGGCCGGCACAGAAAGAGATCACGAGATGACCTAGGACGTGTACCGCCAGGGCTAGTACGAGGTGGCGTGGGAAAAGAGTTCCTGGAAAGATTTGGGGGAGGCCTTTGCCCAGCAGTGGGACAAAATAGGCTAACAAAAAAAAATGTTACGTACCCAACCCCAAAATAAATAATTTCCTGGCCATTCAACAAACTTAACTTAAACAAACGAACCTGTCCGCCTAAATCGACGCATCATTATTTAAATTAATTCTGCAAATAAAATTCAAACCAGGATTCAGCAAGGGGACATTTACATTACTCTTTAAGTGTCCATTTTATTTAGAGCTCCGGTTTTCTGATAAAATTTATAGGACTTTTAATAAGGAAGTTTTAGTATAATAGTACTGCTACTGAAGTTTTTGTAAAAGTCGGTTTTAACTCTACCAGTCGGAAAACTAATAGTACTGCTACAGAAGTTTTTGTAAAAGTCGGTTTTAACTCTACCAGTCGGAAAACTTATAATATAATTATATGATTTTAATAAAGCTTGGAAAGTCGAATCGTGGTTATTGTTATGGGTTCTACGGATTGATAAGTGTGCATACACACGAGCGAGACGCGTAGGCAACTGGATGCACTGAAAAAAATGCACTCCAATGACGATATCTTGTTTAGATTAATCAAAATCTTAGTTAAGTTGATCATCACGACATGATTGCAGCAATACTAGTTCAAATGATTGAACGGTCAAACAAGTTTCTTGATTACCCTTAACATGACATAATTGTAGAAGAGTTAAAACAACAAAGTAGGTTAGTTGTATCAATCAAGCAACTTGATCAACTTGATTGCTGCAAATAGGTTTTGTGATAACTCCAACCAAGATCCCGTTTCAAATCTCAATCAAATAAAAGTAGTAGCTGTGATCATTGTGCTTGATAGGCTCAGGTGCAAACAAGTTACTTAGTCAATCTAAACAAAATCTGGATTGTGGCAACTACTTTTTTTTTTCAGTGTGCGTTGACCCGTGTCACGCTTACGGCTTTTAATAATTCCTTAGGCAAACTTAACACGGTCACTGTCCGTGACCCACATGTGGGTCATTTTGGGTTGGAACGAGACGTCCGTGCCATACATGTGGGTCACTGCACTTTTCATACATATAATTTACTAGCTGCGCCCGCGGTTTCACCCGCATAAGTCTTGATCCCGTAGGAATATCGGGATAAAAAGTATCCTATGTCCTTTCCCAGGACTCAAACTATCTCTATACCAAATTTCATCTAAATCCGTTCAGCGGTTTAGGCGTGAAAAGGTAACATACAGACAGACAGAGTTACTTTCGAATTTATAATATTGCGCGCGCGCTGCTTTCTCTTGCTTATATCCCCCACTCAACTCCCGTTCGCCTCGCCCGATCACACTTTTCGTAACGCTTACGTCAGGCGTTCGCCAGCTTACTCCCCAAGTCAAGCGTGCGTAAAGTAGTTTCACTTCAAAAAAGACCTAAGCGAGATTACACTAAGCCTTCCGAGGTTAAGTTTAAGCCCAACCCTGAGACACAAGGATCTCTTTGAGGTTGACCGCAAACCGCACAAGCGAGGACCGGGGAAATACTCAAAGAGATGTACGTAATTAAGCGATTTCGTAATTAATTGTAAATAGAACTTTATTCTTAGTTATTAATGGGTATCTATTTCAAATAGAGGCGTATCTTCTAGGAGATATTTAAATGAATAATAATGGTGAAATGTGATTGTGGGTCTACTTATTATACAGGTGATATTTTTTTTCCGGTTCCAAATTTTTACAGGGCTGTTGCACCCATGAATATGAACAACTTTCACTATGCGACCAACTCTGAAGTCACGAAAAAAAAAAACAGCTGTTTCATACATTTTGGTAAATTAGGTATTGAACTTTTGTATTAAACAGCAGACTTTTCGTTTGGTACAGGGCGCCCTATATTTGACGGCATTCTCCTTTGAACTTCTATTAACTTCCTATCCTGGTTGTATAAACGACGAGATTCACAAGAAATTCATAGATACCCTTTATTTATAGCTTTTAATAAGGGTTATTAACCCTTCCTTATGAATCAGGGTTCCTCAAGACGGTCTTGAGCCACTACATCAAACAATACAAAACATAAACTCACTTAACTTGAGGGCCCGTATAATTTGCCGGTCGTTCAATTACAAGTCTGTTGGTGATAACAACGGCTAATTGCCGTGATGTCATTGTTATAAAGTAGCTCTTTATAGTACTTGTGGATAATGGTGTGTAGCTGTAAAATTGTAATAAAATTGAATGAGGAAAAATTTTTTGTTGTGGGTTTTTGACTATTTCAAGCCTGGTTTTTAACCCCCGACGCAAAAACGACGGGGTGTTATAAGTTTGATGTCAGAATGGAGTCGGCAACGTTTTTTTGACTAAGACAACGTCTTCAACCAGTGCGTCCTGTCCGTTCGAACATACGGGGTCAAAAATTGGACACTGATAGTCGGGCTGGTTTACATTTGAAAGGTCGCTCAGCGCGCCGTGGTGCGCACTACGCACGGAGTTTCATTGAAGAATAAATTCAGAAACGAAGTTATACGGAAAAGAACCGAAGTTATACGGAAAAGAACCGAAGTTACCGACATAGCTTGCAGTGTAGGCAAGCTGAAGTGGCAATGGGCTGGCCATGTTTGTCGAAGGACCGATGGCCGGTGGAGTGGACGAGTCCTGGAGTGGAGACCGCGGATCGACAAGCGTAGTGTGGGACGCCCACAACTAGATGGACAGACGACCTCAGTGGCTATGGCAGACTGGATGCGAAAGGCGCAGGACGGGTGTTGTGGCCTAGTATGGGAGAGACCTATGTCCAGCAGTGGACTTAATCGATTGAATGCTTTTTACCCGACTGCGCGACGCATAGGAGTGGTAATGTGTTTATCAGCCTATGTACCTATGTATGTTCCTTTGAAGCACTGTACAGACCAAACGCCTGGGCCGATTTTTCTGATTCACTAAAGACTTATTATTATTATATAACACTTATTATTATTATTATGAAGTTAAAGAAAATTCAATGTGGCGACTACTGGACGCCATATTGTGAAAATAAAAAAAATGAAAGTCAACAAACTAAATGTCAAGTGGGATATTGTTGGATAGGTCTTTTAAAAATATTTGTGGTTTGGGAAGACCGTTTTTTTTTTGTGTTTGTACAGCCAAGGAAGGAAAACGTTAATTTTTACTTGCATCTTATTATTTTTCCGACTATTATTATCAATGCAAAAGTAATGTGTTTGAAAATTGCTTCCTGGTAGATCCTGCAGGGTAATTGCGTAACACACCAACAGTAGGAATGGCTTTTATTTTGACAGTTCAACAACATTCATTACCTACGTTATTTACGTTGTTAAACAGACAGTCTTCGAACATTTATGAAGCAATGGATTAACAATAACCTTCAAAATGATTCGGATTATGATTGATAGTGGGTTACGCAAATAGGGCGCTGGTTACAATTAGCTACAAGTAGTCAAGTTGTAAACAGAAGACTTTTTATATCCACGTTAGAAATCTTCCATTTATCATGAAAGAAAGTTATATAAAATGAACTAGTTGCCGCCTCTCGCCCCTTAGGGAAATCAGTCATTCGCAATAATAGGATGTTATTAAAGCACTGCTGCACTAGTAAATAGCGGTACTTACTGTATACGTGTTTTGCGAATTTGATCTTTATTAGCTAGGTACTAGAATTAACGCACTGACAGGAGTCTCTCGACGGTCGGACTGCAAACGTACAGTCCACAAAAGAAATAAGTATGCAGGACCGTCGGATATAGTTGAAGTTTAGTAAGAAACCGATGGATGTTCTCGAATGAAATTTTATTTTAATAATAGAAAACAAACAGCTCATTAATCAAATTAAATTTCAGTCGACGACATTCATCGGTTTCTTACTAAACTTCAACTACGACGATCCTGCATACTTATCTCTTTTGCAGACTACATATTATAAGCTATACAAGGTGTAACTAAAATGGTGTTTGGACCTGAAAAGGGCAATTCCCGTAATTTTAAGAACGTTCAGTCTGATCGCAGTCTCAATCTATCAATAATACCTTTAATTTTCTTATATTTTTGACAAGTTCATGACATTGATTGTCGCTGACATCAATAGATTTTGAACGTTTTATAGCCTTCTGAAATAGCGAAAAAGAATCGACTGCTCCATAGAGTTACAGTACATAATATGTTTGCATAACTCGACAAAATAGGGATAAGATTGTTTCTCGCCATTTCAGGGTTCCATGGCATTGCTCATAATGATGATTACAAAAACCCTGTTTAAGGTCCAACCCAGTTTAAATTACACCTTTTAAGATACCCATTTTGTATAATAATAATATGAAAACTAATGTTTGTCGCTTTTCTTACTAGAGCACCGATGAGATTTCGCGAAGAGTTAATTTGCATACATAAACTGAGGGGCCCGTGGCTAAATAATAACAGCCGCACAGATCGATTGATCAGGTTAAGCTACTCTTGCCGCGGTTGGTCTGTGGATGGGTGACCCATCTTTACATACCGAGACCCGTCTGTGCCCCGGAAAGCACTTTAAGCCGTTGGCCCCGGCTGCCATTCGTGGATCTTTCACAGTCGTTACGGGTAGTCAGAAGCCCGAAAGTCTGACAACAAGTCTTACCAAGGAGTATCGTATTACCCAGTGACTGGGTTGTGGGGGTCAGATAGGCAGTCGCTCCATGTAAAATACTGGACTGGTAGCCGACCCCAACATAGTTGGAAAAAGGCTGGGTAGATGATGAGGACACATACATAAACTCACGCCTTTTTGTCTTGGGGGCAGACAGAAACTACAGAAAGCCACTGCTTTGTCCAGCAGTGGACGTCTTTTGACTGAAGTGATGACCCCGTACACCAATCAAGACATATTCTGTGTCTGAATTTAACCCCTCAAGCGTCAAGTGTACATAAGAGAAAGTACTCGAAATGTCAACGGTACACCAAGTGTACACAACAGTGTCTTTGATTTATTGTCATTGTTAAAACAATGACTTTACTGCGCCCATTCAACTACTTCGACGTCGACGCGTGGGGTGTTTCGACAGGTAGGCGGGCAAACGTTTGAGAGATTAAATGAATTGCTGAGAGTAAAGCGCATGCCTGCCTGGTTTCTATCCCACAACCTGCTCCCTGTATATCGGGGCCGTTTTAAGTTCGCGGAAATACAGCTAGTTTAAAATAAATCTAGGTAAGTTAGCTTTATTTTAGTTATGTACATTGCGGTGTTTGAGGTACCCTCGTTTCGCGCATGAGCGTGTTGGTAATCTGAGTGTTTGCATGCAAGCGACAGCTTTTCTCAACTAACTTACTGGAGCAGAATTTCTGACTGTGACTAAGCCATTACTATGCAAGAGTATTTGTAAGTTTAATCAGAGAAGATAAAGGAAATTACAGAAGACGTTATGTTATTAATTGTTCTGCGTTTCTGTCTTACTTCTGAATGTAGGTAGTTAATTAACTGCTAACGAATGAATTAAGATAGAACTAAAAACTATATTATGTTCGCGACTGTAGTCGACGTGGAAATCGGATAATAATATGTTTTATTGTGTAGTTACTATACATAACATAATCAGCCTATAATGTTCCCACTGCTGGGACACAGTCCCTCTCGAATCCTCTCTTCGAGAGGGAGTGGGCTGTAATCCACCACGCGGGCCCATTGCGGGTTGGTACATGTTTTCGAATTTTTAGTTCTAGGACACGTTTCCTCAAGATGTTATCCTTCACCGTTTTGAGAGCAGGGGTGATGAAATAATTTACACAAAGTAAACGAACCTACGACCTACAACCTAAGTTGCTATAAAACATATTTATTATCCTATGGCACTCGGTTATAGATTACAGTTTTCTATCAGTGATAGAATTTTCGTAATCGTATCAGTACTTCTAGAGATTACAAACAAATAGACAATTTTACATTTCTATAATAGACTAGCAGCGTCCGCGGTTATACCCGCAATAGTCTCGATCCGTGGTAATATCAGGATAAAACGTACTATTTGTCCTAATCCAGATCATGGTCTACCCGTGTGCTAAATATAAAAAAAAAAAACTAAATCCGATCAACCGTTTTAAAGTGAAACTTAACAAACAAACATCAGATGCAAACAAACAACATGAAAGTGCTACTAGAAAAACGAAGGGCTTCAAAAGCGATTGCCACTTGTCTAGGTTCTCAGGTCGTTTGTCCAACGCTACCTTATAATATATAACTTAACCTCTCACACCTTTGCCCGCCTACCTGTCGAAATACTCCATGCGTCGGAGTAGTTGAATGGGCGCAGTAAAGTCATTATTTTAACAATGACACTGTTGTGTACACTTGGTGTACCGTTGACGTTTTAAGCACTTTCTCTTATATACACTTGGTGTACACTTGACGCTTGAGGGTTTATCACTAATAGTCAACCTTATGTAGTGCAGGCTGGCTATAATTTAGCGCTGGTTCCATTTGAACATTCAAGCTAGAACGGAGTGCCAAATATTTTATTAGTTTTTTGGTTTAGGAAAAGTGAGTGCTACCTTATATAATTAAGTCTCACGGGAATATTTAAAGTCATTCTGTCAATATAAACTTAAAGAAATCATATCGTGGTAAAAATTCTTTGAAGGGCTCATCTAGCGCTTCACAGTACCTACTGCAGGTTCTACATTAACAACACCTACTAAATTAGCATATTACAATCGACTATCTACTACTATATTTGGCAAGCGTGGTAATTAGGACAACAGCCGAGGCGGTCGTTACAAGCCCATGTTCAATAGTTTAAGTTTATGGTCTATCATTACTGTGACATAAATAATTATTGCACAAACACCTGGTTTCTAAATTAAGAATTTGAAGTCTAAAACTTTCTAAACTCTTCAATGTAAAATTAGAAAAATTTGTTACGTCTATTGCAAAAAAGAATTTCGCGGAAGCATCAGGGAAACCCGCGAAGTTTTTTTGCCATTTGCAGGTCATTATGTGCAGTATCAGGTCGTACGTTGATTTAAATTTGTTTCGTGACAGTAATACCTATTTTCAACCGACTTCAAAAAAGGAGGTTCTGTATTCGACCCGTATGTTTGTATGACCGCGATTTTCTGAAAAAATAATGAAGCAATTTTAATAATTATTTGATTAATGTGATCTACATACTTTTAGGAAGGA
This sequence comes from Amphipoea lucens, assembly GCA_947508005.1. Taxonomy (NCBI): domain Eukaryota; kingdom Metazoa; phylum Arthropoda; class Insecta; order Lepidoptera; family Noctuidae; genus Amphipoea; species Amphipoea lucens. The sequence goes on from OX382374.1 coordinate 13,759,633, forward strand.
TTAAGTATATAATAAATTAGGTAATTATTCTTATGTACGAAGTTATATCATATAAGTAATGCATAAATGTACTGCACCTCCGGCATTTCTATGCGAATTTTGATGATTCTTCTAGTCGGTGTCTTCAATTCTTCAATGCACTAGTGTTAATTAAATTTGTGTGGGGTAGGTACAACAAAAACGTGAAAAGTAAACACTTAAAAAAAACACAACTGAGTTAAAAAAAAAACACTACCAAGTGATAAATAACTTTAATTTCGGAAGTCGGTGTCGAAAAACGAAAATGCGGAACCAACGAAATCCTTCCAACAAACCTCCCTCCTTCCTCTCCTTCTTCTCTTTCTCTTTCCTTCCTTTCCTTCGAATATCCTTCAACATGATTCAAATTGTGATTAATAGTGTGTTACGGAATTAAGGTGCGACTGATAGTACAGTTAAGACTACTTCAAGGAAATTCACAAGGTAATGATTAACCTACCAAAAAGGTCACATAAACTCAGAGAGACAGAGACCTGAAGGCCTTCTAGTAATTAAAAACGTTCAAAATCTAGTCGCAATATCATCTCAGCGACAATCAATGTCAAAAACTTAGGGAAATCAGAGATATTTTTGACAGATTGAGACTAAGATCAGACAGTGTTAATGTTCTTAAAATTACGAGAATTGTCCTCCAGAGATCGCAGAAAGCGATAAAGCTGCCCATTGTATGTTTTCTGGCGTTAAACGTCTTTTTTTTTTTTCAAGTATTTTCTGATGTACAATAAAGTTTATATAAATAAATAAGCCCTTTCCCTCGAAGCATAAAAGGGAAAGAAAATTACTTTTTTTTTAGTTACTAATTCATTGCCAAACTTATTTACTTTTAAACTCTTGCGCAAAAATCTATTAACTCGTGGAAACGGGACCGAACTGCGCGTAGAAAATTACGGATTTAAGATTGTTCAAGTTCAGACACAAATCATAAAATCCATACTAATATTATAAATGCGAAAGTGTGTCTGTTTGTTACTAATTTAAAAAGTAATTTATTTGTAGGATTTCTTAGAAACTCAAACTAAAACACGAACTCAAAATATTTATTTCAAATAAACCAAAATACAGACACTTGTGTATTGTCAAGGAGTCGATTAGTCAGAAAGATGAAGCTAGTTGCCTATTCCAAAGAATAGTAGGTATCTATAGCTGATAAGAACGTGCAAGAAACTCCACGGACAGTCTTTTAAATCAAAATATGGTTAAAGAATAGAAAGCATTTTTGGGATGCATGAAAAAGCCTCCTCGTGTAGCGCAGTTTATTCCGCCAGTTACTCACCTGAACCGAGCGCTCGACGCATCCTGGAAAATCACGCCCAACACCTTATTTGACTGGCGTTAGCCCTACCCTTGCAGTGGTAGGGCTAACGCCCGCCTGGTTTTCGACCACCCTTCCATCGGAGTCCGGCGTCAAGCAGCCTGCTGTGTTTCATCGATGCATGGGAGTTCCAGAGCCTTAGGCATCTTCTGGGCACGCTCGTTACATCATAGACCTCATCCATCGCTTTCCATCAGGCGTGATCGAGGTCAAAAGGGGGCCCATGGCCCATTCAGCAATAAAAGAAAAGCTGCAATGACCCTGAACTAATTGGGTGAGGTAGTGCGATGACAGAAATATTGATAAGAGAAAAAAAAACCTAGTGATACTACAAATTGTCTTCGGGATCACTCATTAGTCGTTGACTAATCCTCCTTTTTACATCCTACGGATATAAGATTAGTTTGGGGCCCGACCTAATGAATGACAACGCGATCTGACAGTTGTCCCTACTCCCGAATTGTTATTACCCGTCCGAAATATTAATTAATCGGGAGAAGGGTTCACTACCAAGTTTCGAACTACTTTCCGACGGGCCCGCATCTTTGTTGACCTTTGACTTAGAGAGCAGTTTTTATGTTTTTTTTTTTTTTGAAGTTTTTAAAGTTTCTGAAAATCGAGATAACAGGCCGGACCCAAATAGTTTACTATTACTATACTTTCTTTCATTGATCGCAGAACAGATGGCCGATGGGATGGGGCGAAAAGGTTCTGGAGTGGCGACCGCGAACCGGAAGACGTAGCGTTGGAAGGCTTCCCATAAGGTAGACCGACGACCTTGTGAAGGCCGCAGGAACCCGTTGGATGCAAGAAGCACAAAACCGGTCGAAGTGGAGGTGCTTGGGGGAGGTCTATGTCCAGCAGTGGACGTCTTTCGACTGAAATGATGATGATGATACTTTCAAATCCGAGACTTTTTGGTCCGTCGTTTGTGGAACAGCACCACATTTACACTCCAAGAAGGAGTCGTCTATAAATCTCCACCTGAACAGGTTTATCTTGCTCCGGCCAACCTGGGTCCGGAATCTGTTTAAAGACTTCCGGCTCAAAGCAACTCATGTCCAGGTAGGAAATCTTTAGCGGGTGGAAAGAATGGTTTGGGTAAGGAAGCACTGCCTCGCCACAGCTTCAGTCTTTCTTTTGATCGATTGCCAGTGACTGGGATGAAACACTTTAAAAACAATTTCGGCTTTTTAACCTTTGGAAGGACCTTTTTGGAAGGATTTGGGGAGTTTTCTCAGTGAATCAGTGTAGGCTAAAGAAAAAAAACTTAATTTCAGAAAATTCACAACTTGAACTCGTCTCAAATCCGTCCCTGAACTTTTCTTTAAGATTCACTTCGTAACTTGTATAGCGAAGCTGTTACGAGTACCAATCCTTGAACCCGAATCAAATTTACTTAGGGTCTGCAACCGGTCACAGTTAACTCCAGCTTTGACATTTCAAGGTATACCGAAGAGGGTAAGCATTGAATCAAAATAGGCTATTTGAGTGAATCGGATTTAATTTGCATCACAAACGATTCTTCTATGCAAGGGGTCGTTTGACTTTCTCTTGAAGTTACTTTGATTTGTTTATGTTTCTAAGGAGTTAAGAGTTGGTATTGTTGTAGAAAATAAAGTTAGTGAAACTATAGAGTCTATATTGTTACTTATACTCTATAGTATAGACGCACTATTAGAAGTAGTAACTTCTGGGTCGATATAATCTTGGTCCTTTGTCCATAAACTAGTGACCAACAAAGACTTTGTTGTTCTAACTAACAAAGGATGATGCTACGAAATGTATGGAAGGTCACCCGGTCCAATAGGATTAAATGATATATCATACACATTACACATGGCTATGTGGAGGGGGGTACCAAAATGGGCATCATCCTTTGGACTTTTCATCTAAGGCTACATTTATCTTCAAACAAGATAATATCAACATAATATATGAGAAGAGACTTAAAACAATAATAATATACTAATATGTATAGGCGCCAGCACATCAAGGTAGATTTTCAACTTTATCGCAAAAATAACGCTAAATCGCATTTAAAAATCATTCAGGCCGCTAGTTGAACGGCGCCGTTTTGTTAAAAGGCTAGGCAGTTAACTGAAAGGCTGATTAAGCTAGTTGGCTGCGACATTTACATGACTACCTACTTCAATGAAGCAGTAAAAAAACCGCAAACATTGTGACAAAATAAATAAACATCATGACAACTAAAGCGATTTCCATTTACGAGACCCAGTTCCAAGCCAGCGTTTTGACTCGTAAAATAAAAATAAAATTACAAGTAATCTCAGAAGTGCGTGACAACCTGTTGTACAATGGGCTCAGTCGCCTTAGATCGTTAGGATCAACCACCAGATTTTAAAGAACCCTCGTCTCCAACCAAACCTTACAAATAACAGGTCTGATTTGATTGGTTCTGGTAAATTGGCCATCAAATTTATGGTATGCCTGGAAAGGAGTTAAACTGAATAGATAACGGAAAATGTGTTGGGTTTGTTTAATTCTGGATTTCTTTTTTTTTCTTTTGCGAGGAATTGAAAAGAGACTGATCATTAACCAAGATATTTATGTGGCAGACTGTTTTGGCTATAAATGGAGAAGCTCGTGGCTAATTAGTACCAACCGCACGGGTCGATTGGCCAGGTTAAACTACGCTTGCCGCGGTTAGTCCGTAGATGGATGACCATCTTAACATACTGAGACTCCTCAGAGCCTCGTAAAGCACTTTAAGCTGTTGGTCCCGGCTGTTATTCTTTAATCTTTGACAGTCGTTACGGGTCGTCAGAAGCCCGAAAGTTTGACAACAAGTCTTACCAAAGGATATCGTGTTATCCAGTTACTAAATTGTAAAGATCAGATAGGCAGTCGCTCCACAAAAAATACTAGTATTCAGCTGCATCCGGTTAGACTGGAAGCCGACCCCAACATAGTTATGAAAAGGCTAGGCAGTTTCATTGTTTTAGAAATAAATCTTGGTCAAAGGTCACATTTATAAATATGTAGGTACTTAAAAGGGTCTTGTAGCAGTAAGTTATAATTACTACATAGTATAACATGACGCCTTGAGTAACTCCTTGACCCTTCGGGAAACGAATTCTAACAATTATTGTCTTAGTTTAAAAGAACATGGAAAAAAACATGACAAGTAATGAAATAAATATACATAATATAGTATTTGCTTTTAAATCTGTAAACAAATGCCTTTTTGACAATCTACATAATGCTATTCCAAAGCATGAAAAAGGTATTTCTCACATGCGCCCGTAAACCACAAAAACATACTGAAACAAACAAAAGAAAAAAATACCGTGGAGTATCCGCACATCCCTAGCGCAAACGACTTCAGACAATATAAGCTCCTAAAGAGCGGATCCACAGATTTTTTGTCATTACCCGAGTCGACAGTTGAAGATTCAGTCATGGCGTTTTTATTTGCTACATCGTTTTATCTGTTCTCAATTCTGTTTTATTCAATAGCAAATTGCCATTCCTTTGGAAGAACTGAAGGTTGGTCTTTTGTTTCATTTGATTTTGCTGCAGTCTCTTGCTCTTTTATGGTTTCCTGTTTAATGAGAATTCTAATTAGTATAGTGGCTATTTCCATTTCTTGTGGGTTTTTATTTTGTTCTCCTGGTATCTGGCAATGAATGGATTTTATTGGCTTTGCTTCCACTATCGATATTTGTATCTTTGTGTGTTTCTAGGTTAGTGAAGCAGGCATACTTATTATTCTTTATTTATTTTATTCAAGCATTGGTAACCTCTGTCCGTTCATTATTTTTGATAAAGTATTGTTGGATTTGTTATTCGATATTCATACAAACCAACCGTGTTGTCGTAACTAAAATTTCCATAATCTCTAAATAGCTACACTTCAAAAGGACCTTGACAAAATGTTGTTTTATTTGAACCTTTGGACAATGTAGTTCAACTCTGTTTGGGTCCCTAACCAATTAATAGGCTGTTATTTTAGGTTTAAATCCAAGGGCTTAAAGTAAGACAATAATAACATCCATTTGGATGTTGACTAAAGTTAATTGTTGGATTTAGGGGATGGATGGGATAATTATAAGTTTATTATTGTCTTTGTTTATTAGGATCGTCTGTTGGTTGGAGTTATGGATCTCATGCTGGATTTGGAGGTAACAAATTAGTGTTTTATTTTAATAATATAGTATGATTATGTGATATTCTATAATCCTTGTATCTATTATGCAATGCATAATTGTGTCAACTAAACTGAGTTTAACGTACCTAAAGTAATATTTTTGAGACACAGACAGTTGATATAATAGTACATTATGATACATGTGTGCTATGTTGATCATTAAACTCGAGGCGGTATTATTCGCGCGAGTCGTAGGCGAGCGCGATAAGGTAGCCGAGAGTTTAATTATCAATGCACACGCGTATCATACGACGTTTTTCAACGCACTTGTGAGGAAAAAAACAGACTTGTATTGTTAAATATTAACTTGTATGGATAATGGCGGGCTTGGTTTGTCATTCCGCGCGCCGCGCTGACGTGCGCGCGCAGGTTTACCCATAGAGTAAGTAATGGTCATTCCTACACCTGCGCGCGCATTGCTAGCGCGGCGCGCGTTTATTTACTTAACGGCAAAGACAGAACCGATATACAGCCTATAGCAAAAAATATAATAAACACAAAATAACGTTAAGACTGATCGTAGTGTTGTCGTATGTCAAATTGTATTTTAGTTAGTATGGAATTAGAAAGTACTATTTGCATAGAGAAATATACATTAATTCAGTGAGAATCCGCAATAATAGAATGCCAGTTGTCTTTTCCGTTTGGTTACGGGAGGGACGACGGAAAATTATAAGGTGCATCCAGACAGAGCGAGCCATGCGCCGCAAGTGCTTTTTTTTATATGTTAGATGCCTCAGCCTGAGGCAACCATACATATAAAAAAATCATTTGCGGCACATGCCTCGCTATGTGTGGATGCACCCTTAGGTGAATGCGCAGTGGTAGACCGCGAAATTTTTTTTTTTTAAGTTTTTTACAATTCGCAGGTCAATATCAGGTTGTATCTTGATCAAAATGTATATTTATATAATAGATATGTATTTAAAGAATTATAGTCATTAGAATCATTAATATATATCTATATATATTTAAGTTAGATTTGTTCCCTAAGAACTTTTCCATAAGAGATTTGTTCTTATGGAACAAATCTAACTTAGAAAGATGTATTGAATGATTCTAATGATTATAATACTGTAAATACGTATCTTTTATAGTCGCGAATCATATTTTGATCAAGATACAACCTGACACTGGCCTGAAAATTGCAAAAAAAAACGTTAGAAAAATTTAATTTCGTGGGCTACAACTGCGCATTCATCTTATGGTAAATAAATTTTGGTTCATCTTGGGACCAAGGACAATTCAGACTATTTAAAAAAAAAGTAAAATATGGCTCGCGGATTCTTTTTGGCATGAAGTCTCTTTGAAGAGATTAAAAAAAAAAACGCACTTCTCCGACCTCCGACTAGTAAATTAAATAGTTATCTGTGGAAATAAAGCACAAGTACCGTAACGTAAAGAAAAAGCACGCGTTTGTAATACACTGCATTATGGATCTAAAAGCTGTGCATTAAGAGCCATTTTACGAGCAAGTGTGTTGAAAATAATATTTATGTTGAGTTGTGTCAATATTTCTTTTAGATTCTGTGATTCTGTTTTTATCAAAAAAGAAACCGGCCAAGTGCGTGTCAGACCCCGCACAATGAAGGGTTCCGTAGTTGGGATGAATTTATCCCGAGAACAAATTTAACATTGTAGTTGAAAAACATGCTCTCCCGTACATCGATATCCATCACGGTCAATTCCCTAACGGTAAATGTAAAATTGTAATCGCAAAAGCTTTTTTTTTTCTACAAATTAATGTTTTTCAGACTTTTTCCTTTATTAGTGCTGCGATTCATTTGCAAGTATTAAAAATATGTCGCACCAATGGCCGTATTTTTATATTGGGTTGACTTAGAAGCTTGATTTTTTTTTTTAAAGCCCCAAGGGAAGTATTTGATAATAATTTTAACTTGATTACATCCTCGCGTTCCTGACAAAAAGGGTCATGACAGACTGGTAGACTGACAAACAGACGGACAGACAACGAAGTGATCCTATAAGGGTTCCGTACTTTCTTTTGTGTTAGGAAATCTAAAAGTACGAGATAAATTTAGAACTAGTCTTTATAACAGTTCAGATGTGGAATGGTAATGGCTTTAAGTTTGATTCCTAGCCAATGCACTTTTTTATCTTTTTAGGATTCAAGGCAGCTGCTCCAACTTTTGGTGAAGTCTGTAACAGATTTAACTTCATTCGCAGTCAAAAGGTTTGTCCAAACATTATTTCATAAAATTTTGTATAAAAAAATGTATGTAAAAAAATAGCGTTATCATATCACATACTTGAAAGGTGTTAGAGATAAGGATATAATAGTTATTTATGCAACTGTTTTATAATACCTAATTATGTACAGTTGCATACAAGACTTTATCTACACCCATGATATGAATCCTCTATAAAAGGTTCTGAAGCAGTTTTTTTTGCATTACTAATATAGAACAAAAATGGTGGCCGGTGGCATACGACGTGAATTCGAATAACCTATAAGTTCCTTTTTTAAATTACTGGGCTGTGGTAGTGAAACGAGCGTGCATGACAAGGTTCTTTTTTTGAAAACGAGTTTCATAATTTTTAGTACAACATAATAACACTCGTTTGGATGATATTATGGTTACTATGACACTGGTTGTTTTAATGTTGGTAATAAGCTAACTGTTTCAGAAACTTTTATAGAGGATTTATAGCATGGGTGTAGATAAATACAATTTAAAAAATCCCAACCTAAAATCATGCTCAAACTACCACGTTTAAATGGAATTGGGCTGGACACATCTGCCGCATGTTAGACGATCAATGGGCTAAACTTACGATCCAATGGGTCCCGCTTAATGGCAAACTCGCAAAATGGTTTTATCATGTTAGATATCGATACCCATCTCCTCTGAGCAGTTTCCCTAACTAAGTTTATTTGACCCTGTAATGTCACTGATTTGTACGGAAAACCGGGAGGCGTCTTCTGTCGGCGTAACAAACACGTTCTGGTTCGCCAAACAAGATGAACGCGACCGGTCGCTTTGGTTCAGACGCGTGATCCGGGTCAAATAAATATTTTATTTATTTCTCTTCTTCCTTTCATGTAATATTATTTACTCCACAGTTGATATGCCTGCTCTGCAGAGGACTCAATCCATCGTGTCTCGTACCGTCAACGACTTCGCCACCTACAACTACACCTACGTCGACTACGACTGCTTTGACTACGACTACTCAGGCTTCTACGACTACTCAGACTTCTACGACCCCTACAACCCCTACGACCCCTACGACCCCTACGACTACAACCACCACTACTACTACTACTGTAGCGCCTGCTGAATAACGATATCCGGAAAATTGTATTACGATACGCGCTTGGACGTGGAGTTGCAGACCAACCCGTTACACTTTAGTATGTGATAATTACAATTAATGTAGGATTTAATTTACTGTTTTTTTATTAAAACGAGTGTTCTTCTACTGTACTTAGGTATAGAAATATTTGAAAATACAATGAATACGCAATTGATCATAAAAGTGTATGAATTTTTTTTTTTTCGCTATTGCTACAGTTTTTTCGCCCGTCGACACTTTATTTATTACTAGCTTCTGCCCGCGACTTCGTCCGCGTGAAATTTCACCCTCCCCCCATTCACCCTCTTAGGGGAGGAATTTCGAAAAACCCTTTCTTAGTGGATACCTACTCTTCACAAAGAACACACCCTCTAAATTTCATGTCTCTAGGACCAGCGGTTTAGGCTGTGCGTTGATATATCAGTCAGTCAGTCAGGACTTTGAATTTTATATGTATAGATTTTACTAGCTTCTACCCGTAACTATTTCTGCGTGTTTGTTGTTCCCTGACCCACCCCGTTGCATCGCATCATTTGCCCCCGCTAGTACTTCGATTTCGCTTAGCGTTCTTTCTGACTTTTTTTCTTTTTGTCGGCTCCTTAGGGTCTTAGCGTGATGTAATATAGCCTTCCTCTTATAAGAGGAGGGCTATATTACATCACGCTAGGCTCACGCATGGCATCACGATAGGCTATAGCCTATAAGCCTTCCTCAAGAATTGGGCTATCAAATTCAAAAATATTTTTTTAAATCCGACTTGTAGTTCCGGAGATTACCTTTATTTACCATTGCATACAAACTGAGACAAACAAATTTTACCTCTTTATAATATTAGTATATATTGACATATTTTAATTATGATTTAAGACGCGAGTGGAATAATTGCGTTTTATGATTATTATACCCGGTATGTATGTACTTCTGACCGGGGTATTGTGTTACCCAGTAACTGGGTTGCGGCCTTGTGGAGGTCAGATAGGCAGTCACTTAATGTAAAATACTGGTACGCAGCTGCATCCGGTTAGACTGGAAGCCGACCCCAAAAATAGTTGGGAAAAGATGATGATGTAGGTACTTCCGTCTGCGTGTAAGTCAACTATACCATAAATAAACATTATAATAATAATAATAATAAATAATAATAATATTCCACAACTATCACACAACGCCATCTAGTCCCAAGCTAAGCAGAGCTTGTGTTATGGGTACTAGACAACTGATAAACATACTTATATATTTCTAAATACATACATATTATAGATAAATTACACCCAGACATATTCAATTCAAGAGAAACATATTAATACATATATATTCAAGAGAAACATATTAATACATATAACATATTAATAATCAAGAGAAACATAAGAAACATATTCAATGGACAACATATATTTACTCGGGAAAAGTGTAGCATTCTATCAGTATAAGATTTTTTTTATTACAAACAAATTATTTTACCTCCTTATATTATTAGTTTAAACTTTCATAATCAGCCTATGATGTTCCCACTGCTGGGACACAGGCCTCCTCAGGAGTGGGCTATAATATACCACGCGGGCCCACTGATGGTTGGTAGATATCACATGTCTTCGAATTTTTGGTTCTAGGACATGCCGGTTTCCTCACGATATTTTCCTTCACCGTTTTAAGAGCAGAGGTGATGAAATAATTTACACAAAGTAAAGCGCCTGTCTGGGTTCGAACCAACGACCTACAACTCGTAAGTCGCGGCCATTACCACTAGGCCACCACTGCTCTCAGTTTAAACTTTAAACTGAATTACTAAAAGGATTTGTTTCCTGTAATATTAGTTGAATCTTGCTTTCAAATAGGCTTTAGGCATACTCAACCAAATTGTACTCCGTCAAACATCCCTTTGCTCCATCTATCCAGAAAATAACTGGTATAACCAGTTAATCATCTTGTTACATCAGCCGTGAGTACAGTCAACAAAAGAGATAGGTATGCAGGATCGTCGGATATAGTTGAAGATTATGGATGTTGTAGACTGAAATTTAATTTGATAAATGAGCTGTTTATTTTCTATTAATAAAATTAAATTTTATTCGAGAACATTCATCGGTTTCTTACTAAACTTTCAACTATATCCGACGATTCTGCATACTTGTATCTTTTGCTGACTGTACCTGTCAGCCGGCTTGTTACCCATCGGTAAGCATTGACAGGCGAGCCTGATCACCGCCATTTTATTGACAGCATCAACGCTACTCGGCCGCGAAATTCCTTTGACGAGTCGTTAATATGTATCACGTAGATACATACGTGGGAGGAATGTGGCTTCAGTGAGGGTTTTTTGAGAAAGTTCATATGTTTAATATTTTTTGTAGATTTTATCAGTCAAGTTTTTGAAGTGAAAACTTCTTTAGCGGCGTTGCACACTTTTTGTAATGGGGAAAAAATGTTAAACTCGCGTCAGGACATCGCGTCAGGACACGTGACCGTCAGGAGAGATTCCCCCCCCCCCTCTTTCTACGGAGGCGCCAACCGAAGTGAACCAAGTGAGACACGATAATGGATGGATGGACGGTGACGGTGACGGTGACGGTGACGGTGACAGTGACGGTGACGGTGACGGTAAAGGTGTGACGGTGATGATGGTGACGGTGACGGTGACGGTGTCGGTGACGGTGTGACGGTGATGACGGTGACGGTGACGGTGTCGGTGACGGTGACGGTGACGGTGACGGTGACGGTGACGGTGACGGTGACGGTGACGGTGACGGTGACGGTGACGGTGACGGTGACGGTGACGGTGACGGTGACGTTGACGGTGTCGGTGACGGTGACGGTGACGGTGACGGTGACGGTGACGGTGACGGTGACGGTGACGGTGACGGTGATGGTGGACGTGGATGTGGACGTGGATGTGGATGGATGGACAGCTGATGGCTCGACCGTCTGTGTAGTAGCCACACTGCTGTGTATTCGTAAAATTCGTGTATATAAAGTGTTTAAAATATGGAAATTGAACAAAGTGCATCGATTAATGAAAAAAGTGACACAGAAATAGTGAAAAAAATTTGTTATATTAATTCAATTCATAATTGATTTATTTCAACGTTAATATTCAAGTTTTCACTTCTGCCGGCACTCCCGGAGTGCAACCCGTCTTTTTTTTTTTTGTAAGAGAATGCAAACAGCAAACTGTTGAGAAGTTTGAAAAAGGAAGACGGAAGAAAAGTTAAAATAGATGAAGTTATGAAACTAGGACTTACCTGGGATTGAACAGTAGATGCGTTCCGCTACACAGTGACACTTACACCGACGCGTCGAAGAAACTAAACAGAAATAACTTAAGGGAACTACAGGACCTAAACGCGCAAAAAACGCAAGTTTTATAATGACTAAAAGTATATGATCGGCTACAATATACAAAATCAAAAAAAATATATGATATTCTTCAGGATATATGCTAGTTAGATAGTGTGTTGAAAACATAACAACTAATTTAATACGATAGAAAAAAAAATCATGAAGATACCTCTAAAAACTTTCTTTTTACAATAAAAACCTTAATAATATACATACAATCTTTCTGGTTTTTTGTCAGATTATGCTACAAGCAATATACTAAATCACTAGTGTTTTAATTTTTAAGTCCAAACAATAGATTTTTTGTAAATTGATTATTGCTTCATATTTTGCAATAAATTACCAGCGTTGTGTCATCGCGCTTCTCTTTCTTTTCTATGCAGTCCGACAGTGACCGCGCTTTAGTTCGCTCACATGCAACTTTTGGTCATGTTATCCCCTTATCAAATATACGATCCACTACATTTTGCACAGATTACAACTTAGATATTCACAAACGTATCTATAGTTCAGGTAGTTTAAAGAAGGAAGGCTCCATGCTAGATTTGTCTACTAACTTCACAGTCCCATGTCCTACATAAGTCCTATTACGTGGCATGTTTTTGTATCTTCTTTGCAAACAGCAAGAACAACCACTTGTCAAATTTTATTACTTGTCATTATGATCTCGACGGTATTTAACGGTTATTCCGTTTATACACCCCAAAAAATCTACCCTAAAGTGGATACACAGAAACACATGTCCTATAAATTTCGTTTATCCAACTAGACCTAGGGCGGATTCTCGGACATGCGTTCCCGCGTATCCAACTTAGGGTGGATTTTTGTGTGTGGGCGCGTTCTCTGCGGCGGCGAGCCGCCCATTATCTGAACGCGCCCCAGAAGGTGGTAGCCGTAAGGCTGATCCGGGGGTACCGCACGATCTCGGGCGAGGCGGCAAGCCTCCTTGCCGGACTGCCGCCATGGGATCTGGAGGCGATAGTCCTCGCGCGCCTGTATGAGTGGCGCGCGGAGGCACTGAGCCGGGGGGAAACTCCGCTTCCGCGGCAAATCGCGGCGGAGCGGACAGACCTCCGGCGCGATCTCATGGTGGCATGGAAGGAGCGACTTTCGCAACCCAGCGCAGGGCACGCCACGATAGTGGCGGTAAGACCCCTCTTTGAGGAGTGGCTAGAGAGGCGTCACGGCGTCCTCACCTATCGCCTGACGCAGGTCCTCACCGGACACGGATGTTTTGGGAGGTTCCTGCACATCATCAGGCGGGAGGAGACGCCCGGGTGTCACCACTGCGAGGATCGCTCAGAGGACACGGTGGAGCATACGGTGGAGGTCTGCCCCGCATGGGCGGAGCACCGCCGTGCCCTCGTAGAGGCGATCGACAGCGGCGGCGACCTCTCGCGTCCTGCCCTGGTTCAAGCCATGGTCCGGGGCGAGAGGGAGTGGGAGGCGGTCACCTCCTTCTGTGAAGCAGTCATGCTAGCGAAGGAGGTGGCGGAACGGCTGAGGGAAAGAGCCTCACACCCCAGCCGCCGCGGGAGACGCTCCGGGTGTCGGGAGCCGCGTGACGACTCCCGGCCACCGTAGGCGCGGGCCTGCGGACGGAGAGTAATGGGTAGCTCACCGTCCGATCAGGACCAGGCCCGTGCCGGACGGCGCGTACGTGTTCCACGCGCGCCTCAAAGAGATGTCAGCATAAAGGAAGGGGCCTGCCAGGGCCGAAGCCTGCCGGGGGTGCGGGATTGTCCGAAAGGGTTACCGCTACCCCGGAACATAAAGGGCTAAGGAAGGAACACGGATGGGTTTTAGTCAGTAAGAGTCTGACACTCCCTTCGCTCCACCCAGAGCGGGAGGGGTCATTTGATGATTTCCCATCCATAAAAAAAAAAAAAGGGTGGATTTTTGTGGATTGACCCTAAGGTGGATCTTATGGTGAATTTTTTGGGGTGGATAAATGAAATAACCCGTAAGTATTCAAAAACCAGCTAGAAATGTAATGTACAGACACCAGCACATTAAGCTACTACAATCTTTTTTTTTTTTTTTTTTTTTTTTTATTGCTGAATGGGCCCGCTTTTGACCTCGATCACGCCTGATGGAAAGCGTTGGATGAGGTCTATGATCGAACGAGCGTGCCCAGAAGATGCCTAAGGCACTGGAACTCCCACGCATCGACGAAACACAGCAGGCTGCTTGACTCCGAACTCCGGTGGGAGGGTGGTCGCAAACCAGGCGGGCGTTAGCCCTACCACCGCAAGGGAAGAATTGGCCAATCAAATAAGATGTTGGGTGTGACTGCCCAGGATGCGCCGAGCGCTCGGTTCAGTTGAGTAACTGGTGGAACAAACTGCGCTACACGGGGAGGCTTCTTCATGCATCCCAAAAAAAAAAATCTGTCAATTTTTTTTAATAGATTTTCAACTTTATCGCTAAAGTATAACGTTCAAAGTTTATTGGGAAAATTTGACAGTTTTGGGTAGCTTGATGTGCTGGTGTCTGTACCTACCTATATCGGGCAAAATCCGAGTTCTCCGAACAAAAAATTCAATTACACTTTTCACGGCTCGGGAATTTGTCTTCGCAAAACTTAGTTCATCTGTATAATTTTTACCTATTCAACAAACCGTTCTATTTTTAGACCCGAAAAAGAGCGTATCAAACTTTTTTATCGCGGAAAACTAAACAATGTTTTCGTAGTATTGAATATGATGGGAGCGAGATTAAAAATAAGCTGTTCGCGTATTGTCCTCTGATTGGATGACGTGCCTATTGTGTTGGATCAACGGAACGGTTTTTCATCTAGCAACAATATGATCCAGGAGAACTAGGTTTGCTTGGCTGATTCACTCTCGATTAAATGGTTACAGCATTCTTTGAATACCAGCAGGTACCTTTTAAGCTACTTGGCTGGTTGTTTGATTGAGCCAATGAGTCTTTTAACCCGTCGCGCGTCTAATTAGCAGACAGAAAAGAAATTTTGTTGTAATCGGTAGGTACACATGGTGTACTCTCGACGTGCGATGAGTTTGTTACTTTTTAGAAACTGAGTTTCTAAAAAGTAACAAACAAGAATAATGTACCCAGGATTTTGTAATATCTTGATTTAAAAGAGTGTCTTGGAGTTTCTTGTCTGTTTTTCTCCATAGAGATGTATGTTTTGGAATGGGCAAGCTTCGAATTTCTGACTAACTGACCGACTTTTGGACAATTCGAAAGTGCCAGTAAATGGTTTCATTAAAATAAATGATTTGAGTTTGAGTTTTTGAAATATGTATGAGTCTTTTAGTCGTATGTTTGATATAGTTTTAAAGAAAATAGCTTGGAACTGAAGAACAACACACTTTTGTGTCGAGGGATGCAAATTATAATGTAAATAATCCTTCCGTCAACAATTAATGCCAGTACTTGATGTGGAGTGCAATTATTATATAATTAACGTATTGTACGTTAGTAATATAATACTTGCACTCCGTTACGTTACTTACAGACGCCAGCACATCAAGCTACTACAATCTGTCAAATTTCTATAATAGATTTTCAACTTTATCGCTTATACATCATAAGGTTCAAGGTTGATTGAGAAAATTTAACAGTTTCGAGTAGCTTGATGTGCTAGCGTCTGTACAGAACATTCCCGAATAGCCATTCAGGAAGCTTTTCCCAGGGAAACCGGTTTGTTATTAGATATTGTCAAGCAGTGACAATATATAATGGCAATATTGTTACATGGATTTTTACCGATATTGAAACCAGCCGGTATCACAGGTCCAGATACTTATTAGATTCAAATTCAAATTCTATATTTATCTATAATCATAATGTGTACAAGAATATACTGGAAGGTGCCGCCCAAACGAGGCATTTTCCTGTATCTTGGGAGTCAGAAGAAGTCAGTTGATTACTTTGAAAAATCGCCGTTGTTCTACAATATTGCATGGGCGTCAATATCCTTAATCAAGGATCTCAGCTGCAGCTAAACTGATCATTCCATTGTACCCTGATTGGACACTATTGTGCGCGATCGCCCGAACTGTCGGTAATCCGTTGGTGATCTCAACCGAGAAACCAATTTTGATTAGCACGTTCTTACTAGATCTATGGACATTATATGAAAGCCTTTTGTTTAAGAGCGATGAAGTAGAGTTTAATTTAAATCATCCTGGGCTACGGAGCGATAAAATTTGGTCTAGAATTACCAGCATTCTTTACATTCATGTTTTAGATAAGTCTTAAAGAATATCGTCTTGTAGATACCTAATATTATTTTCTCCAATCGGCACGAAATATGTAAGAATATGGCTTACTAACTCACTAGCTGCTGCCCGCGACTTCGTCCGCCTAAAATTTCTAATTCCCCTCCCCGTTGTATTACATCTTTCTGACTTTTTGTCTTTTTGCTTGGCTCCTAAGGGTTATAGCGTGATATTAAATCTATACTAATACTAATATAATATATAATAACATTATAAAGAGGTAAAATTTGTTTGTAAGTTTGTATGTAGGGGGTAATCTCTGGAACTACCAGTCGGATTTGAAAAATTTTTCTAGCATTTGATAGCCCAATTCTTGAGGAAGGCTATAGGCAATTTAACATCATGCTATGACCCTTAGGAGCCGAGCAAAAAGAAAAAAAGTCAAAAAGAACGTTAAGTGATAGCGCGGGCGGGTGATGCGATACGACGGGGTGGCTCGGGGGAAACAAGAAATTTCACGCGAACGAAGTCGCGGGCTGAAGCTAGTAGCCTAATAAAATTACTTTTTTTTTTAAATCCGACTGGTAGTTCCAGAGATTACCCCATACATACAAACTTACAAACAATCACACAAAGTATAGATTATTCTCATGCCGCATGCCGAGGTAAGAATATTAGCCAGTAAGAAGGCTAGATTTTTCTTGTTTCATTTTTTAAATGTCTACACTCTCCCTGCCGACAATATATAAAGCCGTCGGGTCCCAAAGTTTTTGCTTTTGAAAGCCGTGACTCAAATGTCAAAATTATTACAAGAGGCCGTGGGATACGCTGGCGGGTCCAAAAGAAAAATCTTTCAGGACGAATTTCTCGCTCAAAAACCATACAAAACATTGTAGGTCCAATGTAAGTAAAGTTGACAGCGATGCGGACGAATTTTATGATGCCCTTTGATTATTTCCCCTCCCTTTTTATATACTTGTACATTTTAAGACTGTTAGCTTTTTAAATTATGTAAATATTTGAATCTTTAATAAAACCTTTAAAACAAAAATCCGAACTAAATAAAATACTTTCGCGATTAGGTAACATCAAGAACCAGCAAAATATTTTTACACTAGTATTTTTATGTTTCGTAACTTGAGGGCATTTTATTGAAATAAAACTGAAACCAAACGACTGCCGTATGTACTTTTATTTAATTTTGCTTTTCAGTACGGTTGACGCAGACCAAGTGTTTGGACTGAAACCACTTTTAAAATAATTATTTGCTCATTTTTTCGAGGTATTACCTAGGTATTTACCGCGTCGAGTTATTTTATTTATAAACTAGCTTCAGCCCGCGACTTCGTTCGCGTGAAACTTCTTGTTTCCCCCGAGCCACCCCGTCGTATCGCATCACCCGCCCGCGCTATCACTTAATGTTCTTTTTGACTTTTTTTCTTTTTGCTCGGCTCCTTAGGGACATAGCGTGATGACTCAAGAATTGGGCTATCAAATGCAAAAAGAATTTTTCAAATCCGACTGGTAGTTCCAGAGATTACCCCCTACATACAAACATACAAACAAATTTTACCTCTTTATAATATTAGTACAGATAAATAAAGTTGGAAACCTTTTCAAACCTATACTCCTTCGATGTTTTGGAAATGATTTATTTTCAAAAAGTTTTTGATTTTGCTTTCAATTAGTGTTTTACACATGAATAAGGTTAGAAGCAAACTTCACGGTAAAGCAATTCATTTGGTTAGCTCCATCGGGTTCTTCTGTTCAGCAGATTTACAATATAATACTCATAAGGGACCTGTGGACGGGCTTGTGGCTAAGTAATAACAGCCGCACGGGTCGATCGATCAGGTTAAGTTACGCTTGCCGCTGTGGATCCGTGGATGGGGTTACCATCTTCACCAACCAAGACCCCTTTGTGCCTCGGAAAGCACGTTAAACTATTGGTCCCGGCTCTCATTTGTTTATCTTTGACAGTCGTTACGGGTCGTCTGACAACCATGTCTTATACCAAGAGGTATCGTATTACCCAGTAGCTTGGTTGTGGAAGTCTGATAGGCGCAGTCACTCCATGTAAAACACTGGTACTCAGCTGCACCCGGTTAGACGGGAAGCCAACCTTAACATAGTTGGGAAAAGGTTAGGCAGACGACTCATAAGGGACCTCATCACCATCATTGTCCTGCCTATGTCACTTGTTACTTTGGGGTCGGCGATACAGGTTTTCTTCGTCCATTCTCCCATATCTGTCCCATAACGACCTGAACCGACCAGTAGTGATCGACTGTTATAAATGTCATATGAGGTGTCTATGGGTCAATTTATCTTTTTAATCTGTCAAGCGCCGCTAATGAGACACAATTGATTTTCTATTGTTTCGTCGCCGATTGGCGAACTGCGCCGCTTGACCGGTTAATCTTTGTTTTTTTTAATGTCTGTATTGTGTCTGTTGTTGCATTAAATAAACGTTTTATCTATCTATCCATACCTGTCGATGTAAAAAAAACCTCTATTTACTTTCAAACCATCATACTTTGTTTTTATTGCCTTATTTATGTTTTCTTCTTATATTTTCGTTAAAACTTCTCCAGTAACAAATGTCGCTACTTGGAAACATTCTTCGCACAGTCGAAACTTTTGACAGGACATGTCGCGTTCCGTGTTTAGAATTTTCAAGTGTTTCTTACAATTAGTTCTTATTGTTTCCATCTGTGTGAGAGATTAAATTAAAGGGAAATTGCTTGTTGCTAGGGAAAATTAATACCCAGGTGATCATGTTTTGGTCTTTACAAGTTTTTAGACATGTTTGTATGAGTTTTTGTTAGGTACATGGATAAAGTTTATACCCTGTATGAATACATGCTAATTCCAATGGACTAATGAAGTATTAAGGTTATAAACCACCTGAATTAGTTGTAAACTTCTTAAATAATATAGCTATTAGATTTTTTTTGTTCATGCCTTTTTACGCGACTGTGCGATATCAAAGACAAGGACGGTTTTCATGCGTATCTTTGTTTGTGGGATTCTACGCATGAAAACCATCCTTGTCTTTGAGAATTATACCCTCGAAGCATCCTTGTTTCCATCGACTCGTGTAGGTCGCGCAATGGTTAAAAAGCAAATTTTAGACGACAGTAATGAATGACTAATTGGAGTATCAAAATAAAAGGCTTGAGGAGACTATTCCAAAAATATATTGCGAGTCGGACTCGCGCACGAAGGGTTCCGTACCATTATCTCAAAAAACGGCAAAAAAATCACGTCTGTTGTATCGGAGCCGCCCTTAAATATTTATTTTAATTTAATTATTTATTTATTTTTAAAGTGAATGTACAACTAAATATTCTGTGAATATTTCAAGCGCCTACCTGTTGGCATTATTAATATCGAGCAAACAACGGCAAAAAAATCACGTTTGTTGTATGGGAGCCCCTCTTAAATATTTATTTTATTTTGTTTTTAGTATTTGTTGTTATAGCGGCAACAGAAATACATCATCTGTGAAAATTTCGTCTAGCTATCACGGTTCATGAGATACAGCCTGGTGACAGATAGACAGACAGACAGACGGATAGTGGAGTCTTAGTAATAGGGTCCCGTTTTTACCCTTTGGGTACGGAACCCTAAAAATAAAAAGAATAACATTTTTGAATTAAATAATATCTGACATTTCTGTAGTGAGTGTGATTGTAAATCTGGAGAGCAGGTTTAAATGAAAAGAGCCCACACTAGCAATTAAAAATATATTAGGCACTGTTTACCATTACAATTTCGCAAAACATTTTCTGTACTTTCGACAAAAACGATAAGATTTTTAAGCACTTCTTTCCACGTGTTCAGTGTGAATGAGATCCGTGTCTGGATCTACCTTGTTGCTTTGGTGGCACCGACTGAAAATTAAAATATAAAATAAATAGATTAAGAAAGAAAGAAAGAAAATACACGTTTATTTGCGGCAAACATGACGCAAAAAAAAAACAATCCTCCTCCTCCTTTTTCAATTTATTCAATTGAAAAAGGAGGTGTATAATCTCCTTATTGATTTCGATAACGACAACCCTTTAAAATACGTAGGAAAATTGAAATACGTGTGAACAAGCAATGAAAAAGCTATTACGTAGCACCTTTGTCAATCTTGAAGGTGTGTTCAAAAGCGGACTGTATGGAGTTATTGACTGACTAGCTCAAATAATTAATTGATTTTCTTTATTTGGAGATAACCCGGGACCTATAAGCCTGGGTCAAGGACTGTTGAACTACGTTTTTAAACAAGGTGATTAAAATTTTCAAAGGGCTTTTGACTTCTCTTGAACCTGTTCTAGTATCCAGAGCGTAGATGTTGTCTGAGCGTGTGTGTAAATCACTATACAGGATGAAATTTAATTCATGGGCATCCTTTTAAGAGGTCATTATACTCATCATTGTGAACAACTTTTAATATGGGACTAAACCTAAAATCGCTAAAAAAAAAATCAGCTGTTCTTTGTTCTTATGTTCACATAACTCGTCAAAATGTAGGGAAGAGCTGATTTTTTTTTTCGCGATTTCAGGTTTGGTCCCATAGTAAAAGTTGTTCATGACCCCTTAAAAGGATGCCTATGAATTCAATTTCATCCTGTATAGACTGCCATTCATCATTATTATCAGTTTAAAGCAGTCCATGGCTGACATCGGCATCTTCAATCGCACGCAATTTATCTCGATTCTCGGCTTCTCTCATCCAGTTGCTATCAGCTATGTTCAGGCTATTTTGTTTTAATTTGATAAAATTCATAATTCAGAAACAATACCTCACTACGGCTGTTGTCGGATCTTCCAAGTCCGAAAGTTTTAGGTAAATCGACGTTGCGAACACGTTCCGGTTCAGGCCATTCGAAGTCATCACCGTTACCACCGTCATCATCAATGGGGTTGAAGGTCGTGAAGTATTCTTCGAGCTTCACATTGTTACCTCTGTGCTTCTTGTGGTGATTGGCTGGAACTAAAATGAGCTTCATCACAAATGTGGCAATGCCTTTTTAAGCTTTAATGACAAGTGTTTTTAATAAAGGCACGAAGGGGTTTCGATATGACTATCCAATACTAATCGAGACCCGTCTCTGTCTCTGTCTGGTTGCTCCATTTAAAATACTAGTATTCAGCTGCATCCGGTTAGACTGGAAGCCGACCCCAAAATAGTTGGGAAAAAGTTATGTAGATTGACTTTATTTTAAACAGCAACCGCCACTTATTTACTATTTGATACCTCAATTAATCAATCAAATTATTTTATTTGACATAAACATACATGGGCACTTATGAAAAGTCAGAAGCTAAGTTGCACGGTTCCAATTGTCCTATGGAGAAGAGCCGGCATGAAAATCCACCTGCACCTACCTACCTAATGTGAATATTGATGCTTTTTATAATAAAATCTTGGATTTTACACAAATTAATGAACATGGTATACCTAATTAGGACTGCAGTACTGCGGACGTACTATGGTTCTCGCTGCGCCCTGCGGCTTCACCCGCATACGTGTCGATCCCGTAGGAATATCGGGATAAAAACTATCCTATGTCCTTCCCCGGGACTCAAACTATCTCTATACCAAATTTCATCTAAATCGGTTCAGTGGTTTAGGCGTGAAAAGGTAACATACAGACAGACAGACAGAGTTACTTTTGAATTTATGATATTATAGTAGTATGGATTAGTAATGTCTCAGTTTGTTCATTAGGTGACAAAAGTGGTTCTTCCCTTGATCCCTTCATATGCAAAACATGTGCATTTGTATAACAAAATACAAAAGCAATTTTATCCTGGACTAACGATTGCAACTTTGAGATAGTACCAAGACTTTAGTATAGGTTCCAAAATACTAAGTTCCTAATAACATGTAAATAGAATCAATTACTGACGGAAATCACTTTTTTACACACTAGTGTGAATGTACACGGAATTAATTTTTAATGAAAACAGCACGATCTGTCTAAAATTTTCATCAAAATGTCGACGAGAAAGTATCCATTTCAGTTAAAAGTTAGACAATATCCTCCCAACGTCGTGTTCGGGACTCTTTTGTGACCATTTTCCCGCTGGAGTTTCCGTTGATGGTGTTTTTATTGGAGTTTTACACCTAAGGACCTTTTTTGCAGATACGAGAATCGCTTCCTAATTTGTTGTTTTGTAGAGAACATACAATAAGTATGCGTGGCGAAAATTTAGAAGTATTTTTCCTTTGACGCCTTTGCTTTATTAATTCTCAATTATTTATTGCATTCCTGTTACCTTAAATACTTACTCGACAGTTAACTTAACTTTTTATCGCTAAAGGGAATCCCACCCGAGCGTAGGTTTAATTACCTACCTACATTATCGTACTCGTGTAGGATTCCTGCATGTTCACCGAGATAAAATATAGTGCTATCTCTTGGTCGTGCTTGGATTGACGAAAGCTGGGTTGTTTTCATCATTCAGATGCTAAGCAATGTGTGTAAAACAGGGTAAGCTTAAAATTAATTGTTTCAAACAGTTATGGGCCCTATCAGGCACAGCATAATAGGAGAGATGAGGAAGAGCCCTTACCTATTTGTGTTTATATTTTGAATGGATTTATTACCGTTGGATCCCGTTTTTGAATCCCATTTTAATATTTTTGGCGTTGGATCCCGCAAAACATTATTATGTATTTCCGTTGGATCCCGAATTTAAAAAATGCAAGATAATTACGTTTTATTGTCGTTGAATCCCGAAAAGTATTTCCGTTGGATCCCGAATGCTTAAAAAAATATGAATGCGGGTACTTTCAACAACAAAATTGTTTATAATAAAATGAGGGGTTCACTAATGTTTCACCAAAACTCCATTGACAAATTTTTAGTTTACAACCAACGTTTCGTATACTATTTATTTCACAAACAACTCATTTTCTATATAATCTAGTCGTTTCTGGCACTCGCCGGCCGCTGCCGCGGCACCGCTCGCTTCGCTCGCTCGGCTCGTGCGTAGAGGTCACAGTTTTAACCTAACCTAACCTAACATTGTTTTTTTTTTTAATAATTAACCTAATCTAACTAGTGCGGTTCCGGGTAACCCACTAAAAATAATCCCTTTTTAGTGTTTGATAAAGGTAAATCACTTTTCTTCTGAAATGTACACATGTTGTTATAATATGGGATTCAACGGAAATAGCAAACGGGATCCATCGGTAATACCTAAAAAACGGGATAAAAAAACGGGATCCAACGGTAATAAACGTTTGAATGTAGGTAACTAACTATATACACTAGATACTAAAATAAATGACTAACTAACTTACTAGGTAGGTATGTAGGTACTCTGGTAATTGTATTTTTATTTTATTACTACTTTTTAGGGTTCCGTACCCAAAGGGTAAAAACGGGACCCTTTACTAAAACTGCGCTGTCTGTCTGTCCGTCCACCCGTCTGTCTGTCACCAGGCAGTATCTCAAGAACCGCGATAGCTAGACAGTTGAAATTTTCACAAATTATGCATTTCTGTTGCCGTTGTAACAACGAATATTAAAAACAAAATAAAATATTATTTAAGGGGGGCTCCCATACAACAGACGTGATTATTATTGCAGTTTTTTTTCCTTGTGGTACGGAACCCTTAACCCTTCGTTTGCGAGTTCGATTCGCACTTGGCCGGTTTTTCTTATTCTTCTTTGGCCCGTCTTAAAACCCATTTCTAGTAGATCCCGTCTACCTTTAACCATAGCTACTCATTATTATAAAGGACGTTATAACATAATAGAAAAGCCACGTGTGCCCCTTTAAACTAGGACACAGCAATGTTGCCTGGTGGCAAAATTATGCTGTAAAACTTAGTACTTTCCAGGAGAAACATTTTACAAAAACATGTTATTTTGTACTTCATACTGAAAGTAAAATTACATCATAACATAACGCTTGTACTCCTCGAAGGGTTGGGTAGACGTTTAGTATAGATAGGTATACGCTGTACTAACATACTTATAAGCTATGGTAGCATGCGACCACGGGAAGGTACTTTTTTGTTTCATCCTTTTCAGTAGTCGGGTTTAAGTTTTTAAGCTTATTTTTTATTTAATTGTTTTGGGGCTTATTTCAGTAATATTTACATTTTTGAAATGTGCTAATTAAGCCCTTTAATTAAATATCCAACACGGCATGATTAAAAATATATCTTTTTTAGATCATGACTTTATTTCCGCTAGAGGGCGCCATATTCAATTACTGAGACGTCACATAGCCATAACCAGCGGACGATCAAGACGCTTGCAACGATACCTCATTTGTCAAATTATGACAAGCAGTTTAGAAGTTATGAGGGAACAGATGAACATACATACATACCGTTCCAAATCATAACCCTCCTTTTTGCTTCGCCGTAGTTGGGTAAAAACATGTTATTATGCACTTCATACTGAAAGTAAAATTACATCATAACATCGCGCTTGTACTCCTCGAAGGGTTGGGTAGACGTTTAGTATAGGTATACACCCGCATTTCACCTGTTATCTTGTGCCACTAAAAGTTTTCAAAAGTAAGTAAGCTGAAATGGCACTGGGCTGGCCATGTATGTCGCTGGACCGATGGACGGTGAACCAGACGAGTCCTGAAGGCCAATTCTCGTAATTTAAAACGTTCAAAACCTAGTCGCAATCTCATCTCGGCGACAAACAAATGTCAAAAACTTGTCAAAATGTAGGGAAATTAGAGGTATTTTTGACAGATTGAGACTGAGATCAGACTGTGAACGTTCTTAAAATTACAAGAATTGCCCCACAGGAGTTATGACCGAGTATCGTCAAGCGTAGTGTAGGGCGCCCTCCAGCTAGATGGACCGTTAGCCTTAAAACTGTGGCTAGGACTGACGGAAATAGGAAGTCGGAGGACAGAGTGTTGTGGCGCATCCTGGGAGAGGCATATTAATTGATAGACTAAAGGTATGTTTTTTTCTGAGTCAAAATGTATTATGTCCTAAAAGACAAAATAACATCAAAGCTAGATATAACAGTAAAATACAATACCAAGTTCTAAGTCAGGCCATAATAAACTGACCGAGAATAAACGGGACACAAAGACTGAAATATATAGCGAATTAATCAAGCAAGTAGTTAGTAGTGCTTCCCTAGGGATTAAACTGGGTGTTGTTGTGTAGCCAGGACTGTATTATGTAACAATAGGATTTAACTTGAACATTAACCAAGGGAATAGGAAGTTTATGTATGAAGTAATGCGGATCGACTTCGAGTTTCACACAATCACGACGCAAACAAACAAACGCGATGCGCGCTTGTGTCAAACCGAGTTTAATATTTTTTCAACACACTTGCTCGTAAAATGGCTCTTACTGCACAGCTTTTAGATCCATAATGCAGTGTATTACAAACGCGTGCTTTTTCTTTACGTTACGGTACTTGTGCTTTATTTCCACAGATAACTATTTAATTTACTAGTCGGAGGTCGGAGAAGTGCGTTTTTTTTTTTAATCTCTTCAAAGAGACTTCATGCCAAAAAGAATCCGCGAGCCATATTTAACTTTTTTTTTAAATAGTCTGAATTGTCCTTGGTCCCAAGATGAACTAAAATTTATTTACCTTAAGATGAATGCGCAGTTGTAGCCCACGAAATTAAAATTTTCTAACGTTTTTTGTAATTTTCAGGTCAGTGTCAGGTTGTATCTTGATCAAAATATGATTCGCGACTATAACAGATACGTATTTACAGAATTATAATCATTAAGTACATCTTTCTAAGTTAGATTTGTTCCATAAGAACAAATCTCTTATGGAAAAGTTCTTAGGGAACAAATCTAACTTAAATATATATATATTAATGATTCTTATGACTATAATTCTTTAAATACATATCTATTATATAAATATACATTTTGATCAAGATACAACCTGATACTGACCTGCGAATTGTAAAAAACTTAAAAAAAAATAATTTTCGCGGTCTACCACTGCGCATTCACCTTAGGGTGCATCCACACATAGCGAGGCATGTGCCGCAAATGATTTTTTTATATGTACGGTTGCCTCAGGCTGAGGCATCTAACATACAAAAAAAAAAGCACTTGCGGCGCATGCCTCGCTCCGTCTGGATGCACCTTACAATTTTCCGTCGTCCCTCCCGTAACCAAACGGGAAAGACCACTGGTGTTCTATTATTGCGGATTCTCACTGTATATTTCTCTATGCCAATAGTACTTTCTAATTCCAAACTAACTTAACTACAATTTGACATACGACAACACTACGATCAGTCTAAACATTATTTTGTGTTTATTATATTTTTTCTATAGGCTGTTTATCGGTTTTGTATGTGCCTTTAGGAATGACCATTACTTACTCTATGGGTAAAACTGCGCGCGCACGCCAGCGCGGCGCGCGGAATGACAAACCCAGCCCGCCATTATCCATACAACCATACAAGTTAATATTTAACAATATAAGTCTGTTTTTTTCCTCACAAGTGTGTTGAAAAACGTCGTATGATACGCGTGTGCATTGATAATTAAACTCTCGGCTACCTTATCGCGCATGTATCATAATGTACTATTATGTCACCGTATGATTGTGAACATTTATTCCAAAAGGTTTATGTGTGTTTGTATAACATGTCAAATTAAGAGGACTACACGACCTAAAGCGCGGTTACTGTCGGACGGCATAGAAAAGAAAGAGAAGCGCGATGACACAACGCTGGTAACTATTGCAAAATATGAAGCAATTATCTATTTACAAAAAATCTATTGTTTGGACTAAAAAATTAAAACACTACACTTTTATTATGTTGCTCGTAGAATAATCTGACAAAAAATCACAATGATTAAATGTATATTAGTATGTTTTTTATGGTAAAAAGAAAATATATTAGAGGTATCTTCATGATGTTTTTTTATCGTACCAAATAAGTTGTATTATGTTTTTTGTAGAACAGTGGTGGCCCAGTGGTATCGGCCGCGACTTACGAGTTGTAGGTCGTAGGTTCGAACCCAGACAGGCGCTTTACTTTATGTAAAATTATTTCATCCGAAACCGGCATGTCCTAGAACCAAAAATTCAAAGACATGTGACATCTACCAACCCGCACTGGGCCCGCGTGGTGGATTACGGCCCACTCCCTCTCACAGAGAGGAGGCCTGTGTCCCAGCAGTGGGAACATTATAGGCTGATGATGATGATGTTTTCAACACACTATCTACCTAGCATATATCCGGAAGAATATCATATATTTTTTTTGATTTTTTTTACTGTAGTCGATCATATACTTTTATTGTTTCTAAAACTTGCGTTTTTTTTGCGTTTAGGTCCTGTAAGTCCCAAAGAAAGACGTGTGATGCAGGAGTGAGATACCAGTTACAGCCAAAATAAGACAGGAACCACCTTTTTTTTCCGTTTTCCGCAAGTTACACGTGCCAAGGTTTACACGTTTTTATCTAGGTACATTAATTAATTTATTCGAAAGTAATTATTTTCCCAATTATTGTGACTTTAGTATTAGAACCGTTAACAACAAGTTTCTTGTTTGTAGCTTAAAGACTTTGTACAAAACTCTACCCTAAACATTTTCGAAAGTTTCTAAACACAACACGACATTATGTTGGCAATTTGTAGGAAAAATAATAATCTACATTGCCTGACTAAAACATTTATTTGAGTTTTCGCCCAAAATTAGTTTGTTTAACGACAATTTTCTGTACTAGGTTTTTGGTATTATGGCACGTTTACCTAAACAGTAAAATGTACCATTAGTGTAAACGTTTACTAACAAGGCAAATTGCGCAATGATTATAAGCACGAATGAAGTTTTCAAAATGTAATACAGGGTGGCAGGGACTGCGGGGCAATTGCATAACACATTATCAATCGGAATCGGTTTCATTTTGACAGTTCAACAAAATTCATAGCGTTATTTACGTGTTGAGCGGACAAATTTTTCGAACTTATGAAGCAATGGATTAGCAATTTGCTTCAAAATGATTCAGTTTCCGATAGATAGTGTGTTACGCAATTAAGGTGCTGGTGTATCTATTCATTTATTATTTACTAGCTGCTGCCCGCGACGTCGTCTGCCTGAAGGCTCTACAGCACCAAAAATACCTAAGATGCCAGTGTCGCTATAGCATTATAAGTAAACAACTTTTAAAATAGCATTAAAATATAAGTTTTTTTTGCAAGCGAAGCAAGTGAAGAGAGTTATATGGGAGTCCTGCTGAGTTCAGTGTGGTGTGGGGGATGTGACTGAAGGAAATAGAGAAAACAATGCAGGAATACATTCCAGGACACAAAAGAGTAAAAATACGTACATAGGCATCATACCTTAAAACACTTCCCTATAAACAACGTTGGTAGTTATGCTGCCAGGAGCCAAAATGTAAAGAGAGTCAGGACTGGTGACGCGGGAGCAAGCGACGTACAGTTGAGAAGCAACTCGTCCTGAGGTTGACACCCGCTGCCCTCAGTATCCGCCTCTATTGATGGTTATCGCGAAGCAAACACTCACGGGGAACTGTACGCTCTTGAACTGGAACGGGAAGATATGAGGTATGAGGGGAATGCGTGGTACAAATACTGCCTCGCCAACGCCACAACCCGTAAGAATTTCCGCCTCAATGGTGTGTCTGTAGAGCGAAATGACTTTAGGGTGGGTCCCGTTACACAACTTCAGAGGAGATAGGTTCCGAAGAAGCATAATCGGGACACCGACCTTCAGCTTGATGGTATGCGCTGGAAGTCCACTTGCTGACAGGGAGTTCAGAAATTCCACGGGATAATGTGTGGCGTCATCTTGCTCGACAACAGTGTTTATCGAGGTGTAGACCACTTCATTCCCCTCAATTTCCGAGAGAATGCATTCGTTAATTGCTGCAGCCTGATCATTTTTGGACGTCAAAATGGCCCGCTCACACAACCAAGAATTCTGCAGGTGCAGTATACGACTGATGTCCCCGTACACACAGCAAATGAGTTCTTCTAAGCTGGATACCACTCTACCGAGAGACTCTGGAAGCACCACCTGTCCACCTCTCTCTTCTGGTAGAGTGCCTTCGCCAAGATTTAGAAGGACATTGGAGAATTCTTGAGCACGTGCATTGCCGCCGAGCCGAGCTCTCATATTAATGGTCAAGCGCAGCGTACGAACTCGTGACCACAACGAAGATAGTTTCAACGAAGCATTCACCTCGTCAGCCCTCGATCCCCGTGTCACCACGGGAAGCGTTTGCCGGAAATCGCCACTGAACAGAACAGTTGTGATACGACGCATCAAATGTTCGTTCCTGCGGATGTCCTGCAGGGTTCCGTCCACGGCCTCAACTGCCTTCCTATTGGCCATCGTACACTCATCCCATACGATCAAAGAGCAATCCTTGAGCACGTGTCCCTTATCGCTGTTACGTGACACACCACAAACAGGCGTTTCGGCGCTCTCTAAATCGATTGGAATTTTAAACATGGCATGTGCTGTCTTGCAACTCGGAAGCAGTGTGGCAGCGATTCCCGACGACGCTACAGCAATAGCAATTTTGCCTTGCCTGCTGACCTCTGCAAGTATGCAAGTGGTAACAAATGTTTTTCCTGTTCCACCAGACGCATTCCAAGAAAAACATTTGACCCTGGTTTTTTCCCAACGCTTTCAAGGACGGTGTCATAAATTTGTTTTTGCTCTGAACAGTACAAAGCGACATGGTCATTTCGCCCGGATCGTAATTTGTCTCAGCGTTATACTCCCGATTTACACGGTCTTGATGCGGTGATGATTGGGGAGCTGGTAACCCATATTCGATCAGTGGATTGCCGCCGATAGAAATGACCACATCTTGAAGTGAACTGAGACAGGTGTTCAGCACGCGTTCATCAGTTACTCCGACTTCGTCTCCAATAGAAACATAACTTTTTTGTAATACTTAACACCGCATTTTTTTTTAATTGTCGTCCTCAACTCTGTTCAAGATTTTAAGGGTTTTGTTGGAACTTGAATTTGTCAAAACGAACTATACGATACAACTTTTATGAAGAAAATGCACATTGCCATCTATGAATTTTAAGAATAACTAACTACTAACCTCGCCAACATGATCAAATTTAAATTATTAATTTCCAAAAAGTGTCAACATGTAACTTGATTTGATTTTTATGAAATCTCATAGATGGTGCTGCTTCAAAATTTTCTTTATACTACTAAAATTCATTAAACTATGTTTTTTCTGCCCAAGTTACTTAAATAGCGTAGTTTTTATAGTGTAAAGCTAGATAATAGCATGGCTTACTGAAAAACAACATTTAAATATGCGTCGTTAGATTACACGCTGTCACAGAATGCGTAAGAAAAATAAAGATTCACAGCTCCTCCCCCATAGGTGATAGCGTGATAATATGTAGCCTATATGTTGACCCAACCTCTTAGTAATATTCATGCAAAATTTGAAGTAAATCCATGCAGTACTTTTTGAGTTTATCCCGGACATACATACAGACAAACAGACAAAAATTCTAAAAACTATATTTTTGGCTTCGATATCGATCGTAGATCACGCCCCAAGTATTCTTTTAAAAAAATATTCAATGTACCGTTTTGACTTTCCTACGATTTTATTATATGTATAGATTTAATATCATTTGAGGCAGAGACAAATCCAAAAAATCAAAGATCATAAAAATCGGTCCAGCCATTCTTGAGTTACAATATTAAATGGCGTAACTAACCCGACTTTGTTTTATTTATATAGAGATTTGAATAATTACGCGTTAAAACAAGAGTAGTGGTGGCCCAGTGATAGAGTTGTAAGTAGTGGGTTCGAACCAAGGCAGGCGCTTTTCACTGTGTAATTGTATTCATGAACACTGTTCTCAAAACGGAGAACCAAAAAAATTAAGAGATGTGATAAGTATCTACCAACTACCAACCCACGTGGCCAACGTGGTGGATTACGGAACACAGGGAGTGTTCCGTAATCCACCACGCGGGCCTCGCGGGCTCACAGAGAGGAGGCCTGTATCCCAGTAGTGGGAACGTTATAGACCGATTAAGCGTTAACACTAATTAAGATTTTCATTTCATGACTCCATCACAGTACTGTAGAGGTTGTGCTTCTTTCATAAGTCAGGCTGGTTATATTTGAAGGCATGTTCCATTCGAACGTTCAAGCGTGTGTCATTGAATGGAGTTCCAGGTTTGACGTGAAAAATAAGTAAGGCTAATTTTATGTAATTTATGTGAAAACTCCTTAAATAGTATCTAATGAAATCCAATAGCAGTTTCATTCAAATAAAAAGCTCTCTTCGTAGATTAGCTTCTAAATCTAGTACCTATTTTTTCAAGGATGCGAGAAAACCAGCGGGCAATAGCTTCGTAGGTATCTCAAGGGACATCAAATCTAAATAAACAAGCAACAATAAAGGGAATTTCAGCAACAAAGATAAAGCGCAAACATTTTACATCGTGTAAGTAATGCACAGGCAGTATCAAACTCGTAAACTCGGATATTAACTTTAGAGTTGTAGCATAGAACAGTACCTACAGAAGGTGAGTTCATACAACGAGCGAGAGCGCACACACAGAGGCATAAAATATGGAGTATTCCGTATGGTCTATCTCAAAAATATCTGTTACTGTTAACCTGCATCATCCCACTGTTGGGCTAAGGCCTCTCCCCATGACTTCCAGCTCTTTCGACCCAGGGCTAAAGTGGACCACTGGTCGTTTGTTTTGTCCAGCTCGCCCCGCCATCTTTGGGGTCTGCCGCGACGCGTATTTCCATTCTATAGGAACCAGAACGCAAGGGTGTGAAACTAATCGCGTATGGATTGGAAATCAATTTTTTATTAGTAAAAAATTGATTTCCAATCCATACGCGATTAGAAGGTCTTCCAATCTATACTAGAGTAGTACTAAATACTCGCGTATACTTCGTAATGACCTAACTAACTACCTTATTCCATAATATATAGTGCCAGTACTCATATGGACTAATCGTGTATAGATCGGAATAAGCGCGCTCAACTCTAGATTCCAATCTATACGCGAGCAATAGCATGTTCACCATTTTGATTTTACTCCGTATATTATAATCTTCTTAAAAGATTTGGTCATATCAAACAATTCATATCAAACATTTATACTTGTATAAAGGGGTTTGAAGGTTTTGGCCCTAAAATCAGCCGCCATTTTGATTTTTTTTCAGAATCGCGGTGCACAACAAAAGTTATATATTTAGATAGAGGACATTTATACAAACAAAAAATGTTATATAACATAATATCCTAAAGTGTCAGGTTTCGGAGTTATTCACCGAAATATAAGTCGAAAACAACAAGGATTTTTTTGTTTTTTTTTTCCCTCCAGGTAAGCATATTGAACTATTGAGGTAATAGAAACGTTATGAAACCTTTATGGAGAAGAAACAAATGAAGAATAGACATTTTTTAAATAAATAATTAAACACGGCAATTTATAGTTCGTTTTTTAATCCCAGAGACTAATCTGACAAGTGTAATGTCAAACTTCTATACTAAAAAAAAAAACCAAAACACAAAAGACTTAAATGTCAGATTAGTCTCTGGGATTAAAAAACGAACTATAAATAGCCGTTTTTATTGTTTATTTAAAAAATGTCTATTCTTCATTTGTTTCTGCTCCATAAAGGTTTCATAACGTTTCTATTACCTCAATAGTTCAATATGCTTACCTGGAGGGAAAAAAAACAAATAAATCCTTGTTGTTTTCGAATTATATTTCGGTGAATAACTCCGAAACCTGACGCTTTAGGATATTATGTTATATAACATTTTTTGTTTGTATAAGCGTCCTCTATCTAAATATATAACTTTTGTTGTGCACCACGATTCTGAAAAAAAATCAAAATGGCGACCGACCTTAGGGCCACCCTCCATACAAAAATCTTCTAACCCCTTTATTTATTTATTAAACATAGTCTAATTTCTTAGTATTTTTTGGGGTAAAAATATACGGGATATTATTAATTGCACATCAAATAAACAATCACCTATCAATTTATTTCCATCATTTACATACTTTTTTTTTCCTTCAAGAATACGACGATCATATCATAAATACTGACTGCACAGCAAATTAACCTCGAGCGCAAGCGAGGTGCCACCCAGGGTATTAAGAACCTAGCTGACACAAAGGAACAAGCGCAGGATAGCGCGAGCGGCGCCATGGCTGACAGAAAACGAAAGACATTTTCAGTTCGAGCGAAGCGAGTGCGAGCGCGACGAGCGGAACTAGGAGCCAGAACAAAGTATTATTTTATTAAACTACATCTCAACTCTTGTCAAGCGTCAGTGATGTAGTATAGTTTGGAACCAGGACGCGCGCGTACACGTTACAAACTATACACGAGCAGTACTCAAATCTCGTGTACCTATACATTGTAATCGCAGAATTAAAAATAGCAATACAAAGTATACGCGAGCAGTTTCCTATGGCTGCGTTCTGGCCTTGTATAGAATGAAAATACGCTGTCGCGACGCCTTCTAGCTGTGTCAGGGCACCACGTGGTGATTATTTTGGCCCACAGCTCACAAACCCTGTTCAGGTTAAATTCTTTCGTAAACACTCACTAAAGGGAGTTAGCAACACATTCGTGTATTTTCAGGTTCCCACTTTATATCTTACCATTTTTTCTAACAAGTATTGTTTGAATTGTTACAATTATGATTTCTTACCTCTTGTGGCAAACTATTAGGTACGGCAATAAGAAAACAACAACTATCACAAATATATTAATAAAAATAAATTAGTCTAACATTACCATTTACAAATTATTGCCATACCCAATAGTTTGCCACAAGAGGTAAGAAATCATAATTGTAACAGTGGCGCCCAACGTGGGGCCACTGTTACATTTATGATTTCTTATTGCCATACCCAATAGTTTGCCACTACAGGTAAGAAATCATAAATGTAACAGAATAACACTTTTTAATTGTAATTGAAAAATATTCAACGGAAGTTATAAACTATCTAAATTATCAAAAATAAATCATCTTTAATGGTATTTAAAATTAGAATTTCGAGTGTTTTAAATCATCAAATCAAAGCACTTAACTTGTAATTTGTCGGTATCATACCCAGGCCAATGGTACCAGTTCCCAAAAATACCGGTATTTCAAGCCTTTGTCGCGAGTGCACTTGTACTCGCTGTACTTGAAACGTTTCTGACCTTCTGCACTGTTGAATATTCACAAGGTGTGTCCTTATTATCAAGGTGGGAGAAATGATCCGTCAAATCGAATTAAGCACGTGGTAAAGCTAGAAGTAAAAGTTGGATAATCAATTGTATAGACTATTTTTAACCGACTTTAAAAAAGGAGGTTCTGTATTCGACCCGTATGTATGTATGTTTGTATATCCGCGATTATCTTAAAAACTACTGAACCAATTTTGATAATTCTTTCATTAGTGTGATCTACATATTTTCAGGAAGGTTTTAGTATATAATACATTAGGTAATTATTTTTATGTACGAAGTTATATGCATAAATGTACTGCATCTCCGACATTTCTATGCGAATTTTGATGATTCTTCGAGTCGGTGTCTTCAATTCTTCAATGCACTAGTGTTAATTGAATTTGTGTGGGGTAGGTGCAACTAAAAAGTGAAAAATAAAAACTTTTTTACAAAAAAAACAACCGACTTCAAACTCGGGGTGCCCTTCGCTCGCTCTTGCATCCTACGTCGCCTATCGACCGACCGCAACCATGCAACCTGTGTAGTAGTTTGACCTAGGCGAAACTAGTTCATCCTAAAACCGGGTTTGGCCGGTAACAAATTTTTTTCCACTTTAACGGACTCAACCAGATAATCTGCAGATTAACAAGTTAATCTGCACTCTAACTGATTTACGCACATTAGCGGTAACATATATAAGTAGATAATTGGAGGCTCCAAAGGCTCAACCCTGAAACACAATAAAACTAGGCTGGAATATTCAAAAGCGATAATATATCTAAATGTGTGTTAACTGCAAAAGGATTATTCAGATTTACTCGACCTAAAATGATGGTTTTAGAGTGAAAACAATAAATAAACGACTTTCTTCTTTTTCCCAAAGAGCAAGATTTACAGACCGCACTTTCCTTTGCGTAGTACGTAAGCGTCTCACACGAATATGAATATTGTAAGTATAAAATTAACGTTCATATTTGTATGAAACTTACTCACATTAACTTATCAGAATATTTATGTACATTAAATGCATAGGAATACGGTACACATTCGTATGGCACTTGTTTTACTAAGTTAAAATTAACGAGCGTGAATCTTGCCCTAGGTAATATCCACGAAAATAGCCACGCTAAACATCTACTTATGCCTGTGTTATAGCATAATCAGCCTATAATGTTCCCACTGCGGGGACACAGGGCTCCTTTAAGTGAGAGGGAGTGGGCCGTAATCCACCACGCGGGCCCAGTGCGGATTTATAGATGTCACAAGTCTTCGAATTTTTGATTCTAGGACATGCCGGTTTCCTCACGCTGTTTTCCTTCACACTTTTTGAGAGCAGTAGTGATGAAATAAATTACATAAAGTAAAACCCTTGTCTGGGTTGGAAATTGTGTGGCAGGATGTAAATCCGCAGAAAATCCGACGTTCTAATCTGAATAACAATATAAATAATGATACTAGACTTGAAGTAACCCTAAAAATAGGTCCAGCCAGCCTATAGAAAACCAGTGAACCTTTGTATTGCGTCGTCATTATGACTGCGGCTTTTGATGTGAAGGGTCGGAGTTATTATCCTTTGAATATTCTGTTATCTGTCATGAGTGACACGACGGGTGAGCCAATAGCGGGCTTGTGAGGATCACTCAAACACTGGTTACGCTTGCTTAATAGGCTGTGGTTCCTTTTTTATTTGGCTATTTTTTACTTAGCATAATTCATAAAAATGTACAACAAAAACAATATATTTAGAAATTATGTGTGCTCTGTCTATTAAATTGGCAGTGTTTTTTTTTTTACGTTTGGTACCTAGACATTATAGTAAATGCAATCGGCCTAGCACAAACCCACGGAGTAAACATAACGTAATATTTCTTCAAAAGACCATTTCAGACACCAATCTACATGGTATTCACATGATCTGACCAAGATTTTGTCTGGATTTTAAAAGAGACTGTGGCCTCTGAGTTTGTTTCGGCCTTTCTTCTCAGAGTAGTCAGATAGGAAACGCCGACCTCATCTAGATTAAAAAATATATGATTGACGTGTGAAAGTGTTTATACAAACCTACTTACAGAAAATAAATCATTTATTATTTAACGTAAATTCGACCAATTTTAACATAAAATTCATATTAATATTTTTTTTTTTTTACTTTATTTTGTTTAATACATTTTATTTTAAACTTTAAAATATGTTGAATTTCCGTACTACTATTTAACATTATTATTTTTATTTATGTCGCATGTTAGACGATCAATGGGCCAAACTTACGAGCTATAGTGGGTCCGCTTGGTAAACGACATCGCGTCAGTCCCCAACGAAGATGGCGGGGATGAGCCATAATAAAGATTGATCCTTCGCAGCTCTGGACGGAGGGAGGTGGAAAGAGAGTAGGGAGGGCTTCGCCTAGCAGGAATGTTAATGGCTAAATAAAATAAATAATAATGGTTAAATAAAATATTTATTTAGTTTTATGATTCATATCTATGCTCGTTCGTGGTAGGGCCTAGAGTGAGGAACCTCATTATGCATTGTTTAACTTTTTGCTTAGCATAATTATTTAATTTATTTATTTCCTACTTCCAGTTCATTACATATAACCGTTCATATAAATCTGCAAGGAACTTTACTGATTTTTTACGTTTAAAAAGCGGTCAGTAATGAACTTACGTCAAATGTTTTTATTCAGTACCTACCCCTACTTACAGAATGATAATAGTAATTAATTTTGACAGTCCATATTTTTTTACTATTTTATCCTAATGAAAATTTCTGAATTCCGATGGAATCAAATTAAAAATCAGTAACACCAATTGATTCAACGTGGCAATGCTGCCAGTCTTCTGGATACGTTTCCGTCCTGACCCTAAAAAGAAATGTCGTTCTCTATGGAAAAAAATATTATAAAAGACACTTACCCGAAACCACAGCCAATGCCAACACTACGACGAACACGACTAAAATAGTAAGCTTCATTGTACTAAGATTTACACAGAATATTTCCCTAAAGAAATGTTCAGGCTTTATATATTTACTTGAAAAGGCAAAACAGCCCACAATTGTCGAGTAATGTTACAAGGACTGATAAGAGGCTTGTTGAAAATGTTTAAGTAATTATTCTATGTTTATCTTTATCATAATTTGTCTGTAAAATAATAAGAGACAAATTCCAACAATAGGACAGAAAATCTACAATATCACGCCTGTTTTCCAAGGGTTGAGCAGAGGTGTACCTATTAACTGACTTCAAAAAAGGAGGAGGTTCTCAATTCGGTTGTATTTTTTCAACAGCAAAAGTAGATGATGATGAAAATCACAAATTCAATACTAATGAACGGAGTTCGCGTCAGAACTGTGTGGCGTCGAAGTGATTCAAAAGTATGTAATTGTAAATTATACCACACCCCGGACACTCCATACAACGCTCGCAAAATAATTACCTACTACTACTACATTAAAAAATGACGTTTGTATACGTATGAATGTGTGCGTGAGGTACTTGTGTTTGCGAGCGCTCTTTGTTAAAGAACTGCGACGGTAACCTCGAAGTGCGGGGTGAGGTGCGGTAACTGATGTTAGTGCGGGGAAGGGAGTGGCCTTTCTGTACGTAGTACTTTAAGTATTCTGTAATTATACCAAACATTTACTACTACACACACACACACACACACAGTATAGTACAGTTGCCAGTTTTGACGCAAACTCCGTTCATTAGTATTGAATTTCTGATTTTCATCATCTACTTTTGCTGTTGACTGTAGACCCACGTTTTCCAGTTATGTTTGAGTCCGATGTAAAAGGCAGCGAGCCTATTGCCATCAACCGGGCACAAATCCTGACTCCGGGCAGCTACTGAGAAATTCCAGATGTAAAAACCCGATAACACTTTAGCCGACCTGGCAATCGAATACAGGATCTCATGCTCAGCAGTAGCACTTACGACCACTAGACCAATGAGGAGGTCAACTTTCTGAATAGATACTATCGTTATTTAGAGGCGTTAAAACGTACTTTTTTTGAAGTGAAACTTCTTTACGCACGCTTGACTTGGGGAGTAAGCTGGCGAACGCGTGACGTAAGCGTTACGAAAAGTGTGATCGGGCGAGGCAAACGGGAGTTGAGTGGGGGATATAAGCAAGAGAAAGCAGTGCGCGCGCACATTTTCTTTCTCTCTTCCTCTCATAGCCAAATACGTTTGAAGTTTCACTTCAGTCGTGTGGTCATAAGCACACTCGGTTTATTTTTGTCTTGTGGAAATCCTCATGGATGTCCACCACCCTGGGGTGGGTGGAGGGGTCTGTCAGACTCTTACTGACTAAAACCACACGGTATTCCGCTGCTACCTTTAGCCGGGGTGCTGGAGTGCTTGCGCATTTCGTCACGTTCCCCCAGGCGATGTTCTAGATAGAACGCGAATACGCGATCATCGCATGTTCGTGCGAACCTTGTTCATACCACTCCATGAGGCGTCCTACTAATTTGGAACGTGGATATTGTTAGTAAAAGTTCCAATCACCAAAGAGATCAATCACGAACATTTTATGAACAAGTAACAGGCTGTATGATAAAGGAAATCGCGCGCGAGCCAAATTAAAAAAAAAAGTTTGTGAAAATATAAAAAACGCGCGAAAAGCATTCTGCCTTCGTTCGTAATTGTTTGCTCAAAATTGTATCTAAATAAATAAACTTACTATTCTTATTCATAAATTGCACTTACTTATTTTTTCATAGAGGGTGATAAAAAGTAGAATATCCACCTCGGGAGCAACACTATTTTAAGCTCGAGTCACGTACTTTCAATCCCTGTCGCCTTCAAAATAGTTGTTTGCTCCCTTGGCAAATAATGTACAATTTTCTTTGTCTTTTCTATATTATAGTAATCACTACAGTCCTTTCACGATTGATTTTACCTCTGATTTTGCATCACTGTCCACATCACTGTGACATTTATTCTTATTCTAATAAGGTTGATGTTGGGTTGCTGCCATTTTGACAAGTCTGCCAAAATCATTGTCATCTTTATTCTTATTACAATAAGGTTGCTGGTAGGTTGCTGCTGTCTAGAAGTGTTTGTTGGCACGTCATATCCATACTTTAATATTTATTTGGAAAAAAAGGTCACGTTGATGTATAAAGGTTAGGAGGTAGGGTCAGGTTATCCCTGAGTTAGGCGTTAAATCGCTTACCCGAATAATAGATAAGGATAACCCATACAAAGTGTTAAATCGGTATAATAGGGTTTCCGCTTCATGAGATTAAAATGGGTTAAGCCATACAAGATGTTATAATACATGCTTAATGCCATAAGGGTAGCCGAATAAACGGGTAACCTCTCAAGCGGGGTCAAAGTCAGGTTCAAATACAAGTCGTTTTATAATGATTGATACGACATTTTTTTAGTACATTATCCTGAAGTAACAACCATCGTGACAAGGTTTTTGCAACTTGTATAAACAAGCATAGCATAATCAGCCTATAATGTTCCCAGTGCTGGGGCAGGCCTCTTCTCAGTGTGAGGTAGTGGGCCGTAATCCACCACCCAGTTCGCGTTTGGTAGATGTTACATATCTTCGTTTTTTTATTTCTAGGACATGCTGGTTTGCTCGTGATGTTTTCCTTCACCGTTTTGAGAGCAGCGGTGATGAATTTATTTACACAAAGTAAAGCACCTGTCTGGGTTCAAACCTACGAACTACAACTCGTTAGTCGCGGCCGTTACCACTTGGCACATACTACTTACAAAAACCGCACATGATTGAAAACACTTGTCCTATACTCGTCACTTTCAGGAGTGTTATCTACGACCAAATTATTGTTTACCGAAAAAAATGCTTATTTACCTTAGGCACCCGTTCCACCGCCGGCGATTATCGAAAAGCGAGTAAAGCTAGCATCTAAAACCGAACCGAAACCGGCGACAAGCGATTACTCGCTGGTTTGCGTATAGACTATGGAGGTATGAGGAGCAGGGTGTAAAATTCTTTCCTCCTCCTCCATCATCATCCTCCGACCAGACGGGTATAGTATCTGGCGGGCAACTTCCCGATGGTTCATGTCGGACCGTTCTAGGTATATATGCTAGTTGCGCAGTAAACTCTGCTTGCGAGATGCAGGATTTTGCGTGACGTCAGTATGACGCGTAGTTCGTTTGTGGTGTTGTAGATACCGCTACATGCGTAGAGTTCAGAGTACAGTTCAGAATGATGTACTGAATCAATAGGTGGCGCGGCAATGTTCCTGCCTGTTACTTGCACAGGACGTACAAACGCCAGCACATCAAGCTACCCGAAACTGTCAAATTTTCCAAACATCTTTGAACCTTATACATTAGCGATAAAGTAGAAAATCTATTAAAGAAATTTGACATATTGTAGTAGTTTGATGTGCTGGCATCTATACGTTTCTTGAGCGAGAAAAATCGTTGATAGATAGTCGATTCCTCGTCGGCGGTGGGACGCCCCGAAAGACGAATAAACATCATTTTTATGGGTACACCCTTTATAGCAGAACTTTTTATGTCATAATATTATTTTGCATAACAGCGAGTAGCATAAACTTCATTTCGCAGAAAATCGTTTGACATACACTCATTTATCATACATTCAAAACTCATAATTTTGTAAGTCAGAATCATCTTTAGGCATAATTTTCATATCCCTAATAATTAAAAAGTAGAACCATCATATCGCAGAAAGTTCACAGTCAGAATCGTCTTTTGGCATACATTTCATATCGATAATCATTAAAAGGCAGAACTATCATATCTCAGAAAGTAACGGACGTAGTGACGGACGGACAGACGGACGAAGTCGCACCTTAAGGGTTCCTTTTTACCTAATGGATGAACCGGATGAAACGGGCTTCTGTCAGCAGATCGACGGAGCCCCGCTGCGCGGGGCTCCTATTTCTGCCTGCAGGGTTTAAAGGAACCTAACCAACCGAACCTCGGGGTGCCCCTGACGTCGACCGTCTAGGGTTAGGTTTTCTGTCAGCAGGTCGACGGTTCATCCAGAATTGGAAATTCTGCCATCTTCATAGTATGCCAAGTGAAATTATACCAAATAATCGCCGCTCTAAATAAACGTTATGCTAAACGAAATTATGCGGAATTTTAACTCTGCCAAAGGTAATTATACCAGATAAAATTCTGCCATCTTAAAAGTATGCCATCGTAAATTCGGACATATAAACATTCGGTCAAACAATAATTATATTAAATAATTTTTATGCCTTAAAAATATTCGTTTAAAGAAGATTATGCCAAGTGTGTTATGCCAAAAAAAAATCGGAGCATCAAGATTCTGCCAGATAGAGGGAACCCCATTTTTATAACTCGTTACTGTCCTATTACACCATATCACTAGTAATATTTGTCAACGACCGCTCTGTTTAACCATCGTTAGTTTCGATGTGAATGATATTTACCTACGTTCAAGTTTAGTGCAAACACTGACCTGTAGTCAGTGTGTCGCAAATTGGGACCTGTGGTTTTCCTATGAAACTTGCGATAGCTCTTAAACAAACTATTGTCGAAAACAATAGTTTGTACAAGAGCTATAGCAAGTTTGGTTCACTAATGTTTCACCAAAACTCCTTTGACAAATTTTTAGTTTACAACCAACGTTTCGTATACTATTAATTTCACAAACAACTCATTCCGCAAATGTTTTATTTAATAAACACTCGCTTTACAAGCAAATGCTTCTCTTTACAAATGTTACGGATGATATTTAATCATTTATACATTTTTCATTTAATATTTAGATTCTTTTGGAAAAATAACGTGTATACAAAATATCATTTTATAATACACTAGCGACTGCATTAAAAACTGCATTAAAATCCGGATCTAAGCTTACAGACAGCGGGAGTAACTTTGTTTTATACTATGTAAAGATTTTCTAAGCCAGTCACAAAGTGATCATGACGGTATTCTCAATTTGGGTCAAATAATTTTCAGGCAAGTATTTTTTTCTATATAATCTAGTAATTTCTGGCACTCGCCGGCCGCTCCTGCAGCACCGCTCGCTTCGCTCGCTCGGCTCGTGCGCAGGGGTCACAGTTTTAACCTAACCTACATTTTTTTTTTAATAATTAATTTTTGTTTTATGAGATAAAATGAATAAAAAATGAATTGCTTGTTAAATAACACGTTATTAAACGAAAGTTTATCTGGTGATTATTTTGTAAAGTGAATTATTTGGCAAACTTGTTGTTGTATAATGATGAAATGACAAATCATGTTTTTGCCAATCGTTGTTTGTCAAGTAAAAAGTAAATTAATTTTTGGTGAACTGACAGGCCACCACATAGTGTATTATTTATAAAGGCCAGTCATTTAAAACATCATAAGTCGCAAATAATAATAATTGCAATGCACTGATTTTTTGGAATATTGTTAGGATACCAGTAATGTAAAACCAAGTTTGCAGTTTTAAAAGACCTGTGCTAACTGAATGGTGCAAAAATATCGGAAGTCTGATGAATGGCCCAAGTCGCAGAATGTCCCAAAATCTAGGAATAAAAAAAAAGAGAGAACATAACAAAACATCACGCCTATAATCCCCGAAGGGTTAGGCAGCGGTGTACATAATAAATGTACACCCAAATTTCGCCAGTTATGTTTAAGTCTCATGTTATAGCGGGCGCGACTATTGCCATTAACCGGGTACAAATCCAGACTCAAGTCCATGTCTGAGTAATCTCTTTGCTGAGTATACCAGCGCTGCGACATTTATTTTTTAAATGTCGCAGCATCATGCTGAGATAGGAGCCTTTTGGCCTCGTATAGGACTTTCTGTTTAATTTTTCTTTTTGTTACTTTTTTTTATATAACTTGGTTTTTTATTTTTTTTTACTGTATTTAGTTTAGTATTTATTGAGTCGCAATAAATACTTTTTCTTTCTTTCTTTCTTTGGAAACCCAACAACACTTTGTCTGACTTAGGAATCGATTACAAGACCTCGTGCTCAACAGTAGTGTTTGCGACCACCAGACCAACGAAGCAGTCACAAAAGAAAGAAGTCTTTTGAAATATGTACCTTTATATTTCACTATGGCTAACTTCTTCCTTATTCAGTGGGTAAACTGCGGAGCGTATCACCAGGAACGTGTAAGCACCGCTTGAAATAGCGTGAAGCAATAAAAAGATTTGGAACTACCCGCCGGCGAATGCTCGAGCAGCCATTTTTTCGGTTGTGAAGTCCGTAAGTGGTCTGTTTTTGGAGTATCGTGTGGAATACTGAAATAGCATTGTTTCCAGGCATGTTTTTGCACGACTCATAACGCAAGGCATCCAGTGCTTTACGATCGATTTTTTTTTTTGCCTACTTTCTGAAACTGTTTTTATTGTTATACTCCTGCTATTACACAGAACCTACTTAATTTATATACCATTGTATAGATAATTTAATGGAAATTAATTACGTACTTTGCAAAAATTGATTTAAAGCAGTAGAAACGAAAAAAAACATCAAAATATTTCTAAAAAAAGTCTCGTCAATCAAGTGTGAAACCTGAAAATATTTTAGCTTGCGAAAAAATCATTTAATTGTGTC
This sequence comes from Amphipoea lucens, assembly GCA_947508005.1. NCBI lineage: Eukaryota > Metazoa > Arthropoda > Insecta > Lepidoptera > Noctuidae > Amphipoea > Amphipoea lucens. The sequence goes on from OX382374.1 coordinate 13,803,753, forward strand.
AATTTTTTTTAATAGATTCGTTTTACCCATAGGAGGAATCCTGTTGAAAATGGCTCTTTTATTCCAAGTAGTTTAATTATAATTAAATAACTAACTAATAAATAGAGTAGACACACCTTCAAATATATAAATAAAAGGATAATAAACATATTATTGAAATCCTTAAAACGGACTTTCCTTTGGTGTTCCTCCATTAATCCTAACAGGTTTATGATATCTATATCTACGGTTTTTTTATACAATCAAATGAGTCGTGCACATTTGGATTTTCCAATTTTTTTTTATTTAACAACTCAGATTTTCTTTATTTTAATATTGACATAAAATAATTCCAGCATATTATTCTCCCACTGTATGTCAAAGGCCTCTTCTCAAATAGAAAAGAAGAAGAGAAGGCACGAGCGGTGATCACCACGCTTCCTCAAGATGGCGATTTCGGACTTATATTGACTAATATCACCGCCGCGCTGTTTCACCAGCATAAGTTTCGATCCCTTGGGAATATCGGAATAAAAAGTAGTACTTATGTGTTGTTGTGATATATAAGCTATACCTATTACTGTTTACTTTTTAACCGACTTCAAAAAAAGGAGGAGGTTATCAATTCGACTGTATTTTTTTTTTTTTTTTTTTTTTTTTTTTTTTTTATGTTTGTTACCTCATAACTTGCGACTGGGTGAACCGATTTTCATGATTCTTTTTTTATTTGAAAGCTGGTGCTTCCCGTGTGGTCCCATTGTCACCATTTCAATATCTGATGATGGGATCTTAGAGAAATCGAGGGCAACCCTCAAATTTTATAGGCTCACTTATTGTTTTTCGCATGTTTTATGAAGTATCTTGTGTATTTGCGTATGGTTGTCACCATCTCAGGTAGCTGGGCTGATGATGGAAGGTACAACTCCTTAACAGTAAGAAGTTACTCGAACAGGCAAGGACTGTTTTAGTAAATTGTTTTGATGTTTGATAGGGCATTTGCCACATTTGGTCTCATGATCATCAAGTCATGACCTGATGCTGCAGTCAGGATAGTCTGCAGAGTACCTAACTCCTCGACAACTAACAGCAGATATATCGTGTTTAGGCTCATTGAAAAGGGCTCGATGTGTGGATAAACGTACTGTTAATGAGGAACACCGAAATACATAAAGACCTGATGCTGAAGCCAGGAGCATCAGAAAAAGTACCAACCTTGAAATTACAGCACCGTAGTTGTGTTTGGGCTCATTTTAAACAGGAATAAATTTTAAGTTCAATGCAATGTTGACATAAGTCTGACCTGATGCTGCAGCCAGGATTATCAGCATCTAGTCTAAAAACATCAGGTCAGGATTTTATGATGAGATCCTGGAGAAATCGAAGGAACTCTTCAAATATTATAGGCACACCTATAGCGATTTGGGTATTTTTTATAGTAACTCGTGCATTTGCTCTCGGAAAGCACTATTTGGTGAAGTGGAACTGATGATGAAGACCACAGATGGCCATCGGAAGTACTCAATAATATCTAAGTATTTCACGGGTTGCGATTCGATTACTTTAATATGGTTGCTAAGCAATTTATGCTCGTCACAATGTGAATGGTGATATGGAGCTGATGGTGGACCTGGAGAACTCCTCAACAATTAACTTCCCTGCATCGGGAAAAGCAATATTTTGTTTGTAAAAGGCGATAATCACTAGGCTATTGTAACTTAGATAAATTATAAGCAGACCCACTAAAAAGCGTGAAATAAAAACTTTTTAAGAAAAAATAAAACCGACTTCCAAAAAAACACTACAAAGTGAAAAATAACTTTATTTCGGAAGTCGGTGGCAAAAAACTAAAATACAGATCCAAAGACACCGACTTCCGAAATAAAGTTATTTTTCACTTTGTAGTGTTTTTTTGGAAGTCGGTTTTATTTTTTCTTAAAAAGTTTTTTTCAAAATCTGTTCAGTAGTTTTTGCGTGAAAGAGTAACATACATCCATCCATCCTCACAAGCATTCGCGTTTATAATATTACTAGATGTATAATATAGCTGCAGCTATATTATATAACTGCAGTAACAACCACTCGCTCATTAACTTTGTCTTTGTTACAGACTGAAAATTAACGCTCATTTACAGTAACCAGTCGTTAGTAGAGCTTAAATATTTAGTTACAAGATGTAACGTGTAAACAGTGCCTGGAAGAGATCGCAGAAAGCGATAAGGCCGCCCATTGTATATTTTGTAGAGTTTAATGTATTTATTTCATGTTATGTATTTTTGTGGTGTACAATAAAGTATATATAAATAAATAATAAATAAGGTGTACCGACCGCGTTATCGATTTAGGCCCTTTTCACATGCACACGGTCACGGCACGGTCGCCGTGCCGTGTAAAGCAGAAATGTATGAGATTTTCACGGCACCGTCGCCGTGCCGTGACCGTGCCGTGTGAAAGCTGTCTATGTAGCTCATAAATTTCTACTTTACACGGCACGGCGACCGTGCCGTGACCGTGTGCATGTGAAAAGGGCCTTATGCTGTGTATCGACTAATGAAAACGAGTCATTAGCTTCAAAAACATACAAACTGAGTCACGAACAGACTTTCAGTAACTAGAAATAAATAATAAATTAAAACTGTAAACTGAAACCCCGATCAAGTGTTTAGTTAAAAACACACACAACAACAACAGGTTATCGTATAAAGTTGACACAAGATTTGATTATCTTTCAACTACGCCCGCCCGCGACTCCGTCCGCGTTCTTGCTTTTAACGTAAAATACATCTTAAAACACTTGGAAATACTGTTTCTTCCCATTGGTAAAAGAATGATCGAAATCGGTTTAGTAGATTCGAAGATTACCCCCTAAGTCTCAGATCAAATGAAAAATCAAGACAGAGGGCAGTCAACAGTAAAGTGAGGCCGGTTTCGTAAACATGTGTGCATGTAGTGAGGTGTACTTTGATTGTAAATGGTTGTAAATGTATGCGTGTGAGCGTGTACGCACAGAGCGGAGGTGTAGTTTTGGCATGCTTCACTGTATTGTTCGCAGCGCTATGTCTTAACTTTTTTATTTGGTCTGAGCCCTAAGTATATACAAACTCATAAACCTTACCTCTTTGTAACATTAGTATAGACTAGCTGTGCCCGCGACTTCATTCGCGTGCATGACGGAAAACGTTTATTTTTTTTTTGTACGGAACCCTAATTATTTTTCTAAAATAAAGTAGCTTTAGTTACTCCTTATTATATCAGCTATCTGCCAGTGAAAGCCCCGTCAAAATCGGTCCAGCCGTTTCAGAGATTAGCCGAAACAAACAGACAGACAAAAATTGTAAAAAATGTCATTTTGGTATATGTACCGTGTATACATCCGTATTCATTTAGTAAAAGTCGGTTATTTTAATATTACAAACAGACACGCCAATTTTATTTTTTTGTATAGAGTATAGATACACGAGGGATACCTATACGTAGGTATCTACATTTATTTAGGTATCAAAAACTTGTGGATACACATATAACCAAGGATTTATATCGTATGACCTTGCAGGAGTGTGGGTGTCCGTAATGAAATGTCGTTGCCTAGCAACGGGGCTGTAAAAACCGTAAAACTCCGTAAATACGATTCGGGGATTACTGCCAGTGTTACAAGGATTTTAGTAAATCCGAGAAAAATGGCCGTTTAGACAATGAGAGGAGATGAATACGATTTTTATAAGAGGTTTTAATCAATAAAATGTGTAAGTATTGTAATGTGTATTGTTTTAGGCACTAGGTTGCAAATTCAAAACCTGGAATATAAATATACATCAATTTTCCTGGGTAGGTTTTCATCATAATCAGCCTACAATATTCCATAGGCCACCCTTTTTTTTTTTTTTTGGGTGGGAAATCATCAAATAACTTCTCCCGCTTTGGGCGGAGCGAGAGGGCGTGTCAGACTTTTACTGACTAAAACCCACCCGTGTTCCTTCAGTTGCCTGTGCCAGGGGCCACGGTATCTCTTTCAAACAACCCGCGACCCCGGCAGGCTTCGGTCCTGGTTGACCCCGTCTGTTAGTGCTGACATCTCTTTGAGGCGCGCGTGGAACACGACGCGCCGTCGACCCGGGCCTGGTCCTTACCGGACGGCGAGCTGCCCATTGCTCGCCATCCGCAAGCCCGCGCCTATGGTGGCCGGGAATCGGCTATCGATTCCCGACGCCCAGGGCGTCTCCTGCGGCGACTAGGGGCGCGAGGGCGCCAAGATTGCCTCTCCATAGGCCACCCTTCGGTGAGAGGAAGTGAGCCGTAATTCACCACGTGGGCCCAGTGAGGGTTGACAGATGTCACATGTCTTCGAATTTTTGGTTCTAGGACATGCCGGTTTCTTCAAGATGTTTTCCTTCACCGTTTTGAGAGCAGTGCTAATAAGATAATTGATTTATTCCGGTCTGATCCCCTGAGCCCCCCCTCCATCCCCCCTCCTCGATCCCCTGCTAGTTCGTCTTCTGTTTTAAACTCACAAAGTAAAGCGTCTGTCTGGGTTCGAACCTACAACATACATCTCGTAAGTCGCGGCCGTTACCTCTTTGCCACCACTGCTCTCATAATATAACTTTTGATAAAGAAAAGTAATTGTGTGGTCAATCTTATGAAGGATCTCGTTTAATTGAGGTGCATGAAGATTATTGTTGGATACTCAAAAGCTTATATACCTAGTCCTTTAGATCGTATTTCAGTCATGGCGGCCAAACTCAATGGAGACTTGTCTTCGGCGCGGGAGATATTATAGTGCACAACTGTGTCCGCAGACACAGATCTCTCTTCACTCTCATAGTCCGATGGGACGGCAATCCGACACGACCGGAGAGAGATCAAGCGCAGGATTAACGGCTTAACATATTTTTCGAGGCACGAGGGTACCACACCGCTAACTTCCAAACTCAGGGCTGCAACTAAGAAATGTCTAATGGAAAAAACCCAAATAACACTTTTCCCAACCTGGGAATCGAATCAAAAGCTTATAGAGGTATGAGGAACAGAGTGTAAAGTTCACTCAACCTCCATAGAAAAGGGAGGATCCTCCAACCAGACGGGTGTTGTGTCTGGCGGGCAACTGCCCAATGAGTCATGTCGGGCCGTTGTATCTATGCTAGTTGCGCGGTAAACTCTGCTTGCGAGATGCAGGATTTGCGTGACGTCAGTATGACGCGTTGTTCGCATGTGGCGTTGTAGATACCGCTACAAGCTTATACAGGGTGTAATTTTAATCACCGTTATCCTCTTAAAGGGTCATTGTACTCATCATTATGAATTTATGAACAACTTTTACTATGGGGCCAAACCTGAATCGTGAAAAAAAAATCAGCTGTTCCTTAATGTTCGGATAACTCGTCAAAATGTAGGAAACAGAAGATTTATTTTGCGATTTCAGGTTTGGTCCCATAGTAAAAGTTGTTCATAATAATGAGTACAATGACCCGTTAAGAGGATAACGGTGATTAAAATTACTCCCAGTATAATGTGTGAAGGGTGGTAATTTTATTACGTCCCATTTGGGACAAATGAGTTTGCGTTTTGATATATCATAACAAACCTAAATGTAATTTAACAGATGTGTGATCGTACATAATTAACTGAAATTAACTAAATTAATGCGATGACAAAACTCAGGGGAAAATACAGTCCCTGAGCCTTTTAAACTGCTACACGTGTAATGATATTACCTGATTTCTCAATTCAGAAATAACATGATAGTGATCAGTCATCCGACACTCCAATCCCGTATAGACCTGTCACAACTTTATCCGAACCAATATCATCACTTATCCTAACCTTTTTCTAACTTTTTCTAAATATAATTTTATATGGAACGACCTATGCCTACAGATACCTCTGAGTTTGTTTCAGCATTTCTTCTAAGGGATCAGTCAGCTAGGAAATGCGCGGGCGCCATTTTTTTAATTTATTTATTTATTTGATTTACACGGCTTATGAAACCAATTACATAAATCAAAGTATTAATAAGTACTAACATAAAACAAACTAACAACTACAATTAAATTCTATTATTTTCACAATAATTGAAGCACATAACCATTAAATTGGCGAATTTATTATCGAAAAGATCGCAGTCCGGGTTGGCCTCCACGAGCTTATTTAGTGCGGTCAATACGCGAGGTACGGGGGACGCAGCACGGGCCACAGTCCAACACGAAGGCACGGCTAGCAGTCGATGTTTTCTGCCACAGAGATAATTGTTCGGTATATAAAGTCGAATCAGCTCATTATGGATGTCAGAAGCATCCGTCATACCCTTGCATATTTTGAGCATAACGCCTACCTGGTTACATGCCCTTCTGGTCTCCAGCATATGATATCCCAGACATCCTAAGATAAACTTGGTAGGATAGAGGTAGGGATAGTAACCGAGAGTTCTTTTGTACAGAAATTATTATTACATTCAACAAAAAATTGACGTGTAAATTATCATCTTAAAAAATCCACTAACAGAATTAAACGTCGTCATCTTACATTAATTATTTATCTAAGGTCGTCATCATCATCATTCTACAGTATTATGTCTAGTCACCCATGCGACCTCAGCAAGCGACTCTAGCTTTTAAATACTTAGCCACGAGCCACTCTTTTAACAAAACAAAGTATCGCAGACGAAATAAAACCTGATCCTGTTAATTTAGTGCTTGATTGAACGGACTGCAAATAGAAAGAGGGTGGCAGTTAGTTTGCAGACAAACTGCACCTAATTCAGTAAACACCGTAGAATAAAAATGTATGGAAGCGATACTACGATTGGCTCATTCGTGTAGCTAGCTGTTGTTACCAAGACTGCTGAGCATGTGGTCCTGGGATTGATCGTCAGGTCGGGCTGTGTCACGGGTTTTTACCAAATACTCAATCGTTTATTGCGTTCCACAGTGAGTACTTAAAAGGACTAGATGACCTAAAGCGCGGCCACTGTCGGACTGCATAGAAAAGAAAGAGAAGCGCGATGACACAACGCTGGTAATTTATTGCAAAATATGATATAATTATCTATTTACTATTATATTATATTTATTTATTTAGAGCAGTGGTGGCCCAGTGGTAACGGTCACGACTTACGAGTTGTAGGTCGTAGGTTCGAACCCAGACAGGCGCTTTACTTTGTGTAAATTATTTCATCACCACTGCTCTCAAAACGGTGAAGGAAAACATCGTGAGGAAACCGGCATGTCCTAGAATCAAAAATTCGAAGACATGTGACATCTACCAACCTGCACTGGGCCCGCGTGGTAGATTACGGCCCGCTCCCTCTCACAGAGAGGAGGCGTGTGTCCCAGCAGTGGGAACATTATAGGCTGATTATGTATCTATTTACGAAAAATCTATTGTTTGGACTAAAAAATTAAAATACTACAGTTTTAGTATGTTGCTTGTAGAATAATCTGAAAAAAATCATAATGATTGTATGTATATTAGTATGGTTTTTATTCTAAAAAGAAAGTTTTTAAAGGTATCTTCATGATTTTTTTCTATCGTACGAAATGATTTGTATTACATTTTCAACACACTATCTACCTAGCATAATTATATCCTGAAAAATATCATATATTTTTTGATTTTGTTTACTGTAGTCGATCATATACTTTTTCACTTCTCATGCTCTAAAAGTCCGTCTTTATGTTGTGTTTAGGCGACATAAAATCGCTTTTTATGTTCTAGTGCATAAAGTAATTTTTTTTTCTAAGACTAAAGTAATCAGGTCCAACAGCCACTCGCACAATAAAACTTCGCAGATTAAAGTCGTGATTTATTTTATTTTCTTTAATTTATACCACTTCCGTGTTTTCTATCGTTAATTTAATAAAATCAGGTAAAATAGTTGTCATTTATTATTTAAAAAGGCAAAGAAACGTTTTCATTTTTTGGCAGTATGAAGTACCCAAGTCGAATGACAAATGTTGAAAATTAAAAAAAAAACTTTTAAAAAGTTTCGTGGCAGTATTATCTGTGGTGGCGGGAATTAGTTATGGATGCAACATTTTTGATTAATTATGTACTGTATACTTTATGCCTGTTTCATTTTCTCGCAATCGAAGAGAAAAGCAGAGTGTATAACTCAGGCATAAACGAGCCATTTAACCCCTCGACTTAACTATCCACCCTCGCCTGCGGCTCGGGTGGATATAAACGTCTCGGCGTAAAATAGCTTATTTTATGCCTTAGTTGTACAATCTACTATTATTATGTGTTTTTTATGGTCGTGTTTTACATGAATGTAGTAATATTTGAAAGTGTCTATACAGTAAACTAATCAGTGGTTTATGTATCTAACAGGTAAGTGCACAATTACGCAATCTTTCTTTATAACTTTTTTTGGTGTGGGGTCACTTTTACAAAAAGCATGAAAGTTTTGTTTGGGACACTCTAATAGGTCTTGAATGGGACGTCCCTTTCATAACCGTCCCTTTAGATATAAACGTCTCGGGGTAAAATAGCTTCTATTATGCCTTAGTTGTACAATCTACTATTATTGTTTCGAAAACTTGCGTTTTTTAACGTTTAGGTCCTGTAAGCCCCATAAGTGGTAAATTAAAATTTTATGACTTCATTGTGGACGCGGCGGGCTCAGCAAATAGTAGGAGAGAGGAAGCTTTAAAAGCGTATAGCGTCATAAAACGACAAGGTCTATTTGTCAATGTAACAATTTATTTCAAAATTAATTCATAATTATTAGAAAAAAGAACCATGATAACATTGTAATATACCCGTAGTTAAGAATAGCTTATCTTCATGAGTAAACATGTCACACAGAAAAATATATGTAGCTTGTCATTTTATGATGTGAAAGTGACATTAAACATTGCTTTATTTTTATTATTCTCTTTACCTTTTGTGGTATGGTAATTTTATTCTAGGTGCATCGTCTTCACATATAACTATATAATTAATGTATATGTCGTGGCCAGATCTTAAAATTGACAATTTAATGAAGTGTTCGACCATTTCTTGAAATGGTTGTAAAACATTTTAAAAGAGTAACGGTGGCGTGTCTTGCCCATTCTTCTCCATACGAAACTACCTTGTGGAAGGGGCGACTAGAATCAATTCTATTTTTTGTAAATTTTGACATTTAAATGTGCCTATTAGAGATAAATGATTAGACTTTAACTTCGATTTTGAACTAACATAGGATGGTAAAATAATTCGAAAAAACATGAGTGCCACTTCCAGACGGTTTTAGTATTCTATGTAAACAGCTCGGATAGAACGAATTTCTCTTGGAGTAAGTGTGAGCAATTGTGATGATGTGTTGTATAAGTTTCAATGGTCAACAGATGGGTGTAATGGTGTTGCAATCATTTTGTTGAGTAGTTTCTTAAGCTTTTCGGGTTGAGAACCTACTGGAGTGTTATTCATCATTTGGATATTATTGGTTCAATCTCATTTTATTTTCATAATTTTCTTAACAAACTACTAGCTGCGCCCCGCGGTTTCACCCGCGTAAATGTCGATCACGTGAGAATATCGGGATAAAAAGTAGTCTATATGTTAATCCAGGGTGTCAGCTACCTCCATACAAAATTTTATCAAAATTGGTCCAGCTGTTTGTGCGTGAAGAAGTAACAAACATTTAAACACACACTCACAAACTTTCGCCTTTATAATATTAAGTGTGATTTATACTAGATACCTACTAAATTAAAAGACTAACTGACAATATAAATAACTACAAAAACAAAAGGATATTTAGGTACCGAAGTACTAGTCCGCCTCGCTGTCCTACGGAAACGTGCCCTGAAGTCTGGCAGCATTGCCACGTTGAATGGCAATGCAAATTATTTGGCTGCAAAACCAAACACTAATCGCGAATTCGTCTCATCACGGTCCTGCCCATATATAAGGTCCCATTAAAATAGATGGACAAACTTTTAGAAATCAATCAGACCACCAAAATAGAGACGATGGTAAAAAAACATACATTATAATAAAAACGCATAGATACTTACAAGAAAAATAATCAGCTAACGAAAATACACTAATGTCGCAATTTATTATTTTACGTCAAAATAAAATCACTTTAATCAGTGTTTTTTTTTTGCTTGGATATCTTTGGTTAGACGTACTGAGCTCTGTGTTAAAATTTGTCCATCTATTTTAATGGGACCCTGTATAAATTGATTTGGGGTCAGCACAATATGTCTTTTTATTAACCACCAATATGTCTTTTAGTCGTCATCTCGGTAGTGACTGCCTTTCGAGCCATACGAGTATCATCTTTCACACAGTCCATCCATGTTTCGTTGGTCTTCACTACTTCTGTAGCTACATTCATACTCAAAACTTTCCTCACGAGATTTTTCTCATTATTTCGCATCACACATACAACCGATTTCCACAAAAGAAATAACACATCTGTCACCAATGGTCGAAATATTATATTACGCATGGTCATTTCTCGTAGCGGCCACTCACATGTTTCGCGCTAGATCGAGCTCCGAACAAAGAGATTTTTTTTTGTTGTGTTTTTGTGGTGTAGGTACAATAAAGTCATCATCTGCCTAGCCTTTTCCCAACTATGTTGGGGTCGGCTTCTAGATTAACCAGATGCAGCTGAGTACCAGTATTTTACATGGAGCGACTGCCGATCTCCACAACCCAGTTACTGAGTAATACGATACCCCTTAGTAATGTTTGCCAGAGTTTCAGGCTTCTGACGACCCGTAACAACTGTTAAATATCCACGAATTTCCGAGACACGGAGGGGTCTTGGTATGTAAAGATGGTCACCCATCGACGGACCAACCGTGGCAAGCGTAGCTTAACATGGTCGACCAACCCGCGTGGTTGTTATTACTTAGCCACAACTCCTCTGGTGTATAATAAAGTATGTATACCCACAAATAAATATTTATTTACTTACGATAATAGTTACGATATCAATCTTGCAGGTTAACAAAAAATACAACTTGGTAAAGGTACCGCTTTACACTGCTAGAAACCAAATCCGAAGTGCGTCAGAAGGGCAGCTCTAAATAAAACTACTTTTATCGAAAATAACACCTCTGAATATTCGGAATGGCTGGTCCCTCGAGGTGTCGCATAATCAACGAAAACAAAAATAACGTTTATAGAGCACAACGAATATATAAGTAAAAAGACAAATTCAAAGTTGAGAGGCAAAATGGGAGAGATGGTAACAAAAAGAACCACTAAACTTCAGAAGAAAATATTTTTCTTTCGCTACAAACCGCCACTTTCCTAGAACAAGTTTCTTCGGAAACTTGGTAGGCTTGGTTTTTTTTTTGGAGAATTAGTTAAAGTTTTTTTTCGTAGTCTTAGCCAATACCAGCGTCAGACAGCATCTGTCTGGCAATAAATGCTGAAATGAACCTTTTTGGCGCAGCCGTGAGGCACACACTATTGTTGTCTGAAACATTATTTTTTATTTTGTTAATTTTATGTTTCACGAACTGTGTCCAAATAAAGTTTTTTCTTTCTTTCTTTCTTTCAATAATGTTGGTGGTAATGGATTTTATGAAGTAGGCCGAGTAACAAAACCAGTAAAAGCTGGCCTGCTGGGTAATTGCGTAACACACTATCATATCAGAAGCAATGGATTTGATTTTGACAGTTCAACAACATTCATTGCGTCATTTACATTGTTGAGCAGACACATCACACACCTCAAAATTTTCCGTTTTTTCCATTTTAATGTATTCACTTTGAAAAATCATCGTGTTTCAAAAATTCGCAAAGAATGTATGCAATTTATGGAAGGAGTGATGGGGTTATGGAGAAATGTCTTGACGCTGCGTGAGCGTGCGTGATCCATTGCCACTCGTTCGATGACCACCGCGCACAGCATGGATGGAAAGCAGCAGATGGAGTGATTTTTTACTCGTTATTGCCGTATGGCGTTCCAGTGTGAGGATAAATAAATAAATAAATCAGGCGTGATCGAGGTCAAAAGCGGGCCCATTCAGCATTAAAAAAAAGACGGGTTGCACTCTGGGAGTGCCGGCAGAAGTGAAAACTTGAATATTAACGTTGAAATAAATCAATTATTAATTGAATTAATATAACTAATTTTTTTTTCACTATTTCTGCGTCCCTTTTTTCATTAATCGATGCACTTTGTTCAATTTCCATATTTTAAACACTTTATATACAAGAATTTTACGAATACACAGCAGTCAGTGTGGCTACTACACAGACGGTCGAGCCATCAACTGTCCATCCATCCATCCACATCCACGTCCACCATCACCGTCACCGTCACCGTCACCGTCACCGTCACCGTCACCGTCACCGTCCGTCCGTCCATCCATCCATCCATCCATCCATCCATCCATTATCGTTTCTCACTTGGTTCACTTCGGTTGGCGACGCCGTAGAAAGCGAGGGGGGGGGGAATCTCTCCTGACGGTCACGTGTCCTGACGCGATGCCCTGACGCAAGTTTCACATTTTTTACCCATTACAAAAAGTGTGCAACGCCGCTAAAGAAGTTTTCACTTCAAAAACTATTTAATGGAGGATCTCAGAATACAGGCACAAACCGCATACAACTTCGTTGTAACAAATTACACATATATTGAACCACAGAAATTACGTATTTACCTCAATGATAAGCTTTTACCACTTCAACAGTTATATAAAAACTTGTTAGAAGGAAGTTTAGCATACATCTAGGTAATCTTGAAGACATGTCCAATAATACCTGCATAAACACCAGTTCTTGACTTGTAACCCGTGTCACTGGTTTAGTGAGAGTTGCAGCTTTAATTTACATATCTGTGTAGATTTTAATAGGTTGTGATATAAGGATTTTTAAGGGGCTTATGGCTAAGTAATAACAGCCGCACGGGTCGATTGATCAGGTTAAGCTACGCTTGCCGCGGTTGGTCTGTGAATGGGTGACCATCTTCACAGACCATGACCCCTCCATGCCTCGGGAAGCACGTTAGACCGTTGGTCCCGTCTGTCATTCGTGGATCATTGACAGTTGTTACGGGTCGTCAGAAGCCCGAAAGTCTGACAACCAATCTTACCAAGGGGTATTATTACCCAGTAATTGGGTTGTGGAGGTCAGTTAAGTAGTCGCTCCATGTAAAATACTGGGGACTGGAAGCCGACCCTAACATAGTTGGGAAAAGGCTAGAGAGATGATGATGAGTTATTAGACGTAGAATGTTTTGGGAACTTTCCATGTCAGGTATGTACCACAAAATCAGTCACCCTGTCAATGCGGGAAAGTTGTACCGTTTGTATTGTATTAGTAACTAACTACTTGCTAAACAACTTAGTAGTAACTTATGCAGTATTGTTATAGTTTCCATACGCGTGATTAACAATCCTTTGTTTGTAGTTAGCGAGTTTCGAAGATTATTTAATATGGTTTAACTTTCTTGCTTGTAGTTGTCGAAATGAAAGGTTTGGAGTGAAAGTGCTTACAATGTTGCTATTGTGTAAAACTATTATTTCATTATACCCATTGTTTTCATTTATAAGTCTATTGGTTTATGCGGCGTACGCCAGTAAAGCCTGTGGTAAAGCTCCCAGTCGCTGTCGTCATGATTTTTTCAGACATCCTCAACAATTCTCTTCATATTTCAACCAATTTATTATTATATAATGAATGTACCTATGCCAAATATTGTAAAACATTTTAAAAGAGTTAACGGTGGAGTTTCTGGCCTATTCTTCTCCATACGAAAATTACCTTTTGGAAGGGGCGACTAGAATCAATTCTATTTTATTTAATGTAATTTTTGACGTTCAAAAGTGCCTTTTATGCGCCTATTTGAAATAAATGATTTGACTTTACACAAAACCTTAATGAGTTGTACACACTTATACCTTCCTCATGAATCACATAAATACGAGTACATTGGCGAAAACTGTATGAAAATCTGTTAACTATGTAGTTTTTAAGTTTATCGCGTTCAGCCAGTCAGACACGCATACAGGCATCTTGGTATATTGTAATGACGGTCACCCATCCACGGTTCAAGCGCGGCTGTTATTACCCCTCATAACTGTTTCATGAAATTACAGGCGAGTTCTTGTAAGGTTCTGGAGTGGGAAGACGTAGCGTTGGAAGGCCTCCCACAAGGTGTACCGATGACCTGGTCACAGATAATATAATGAAGGCCGTAGGAATCCGCTGGATATGAGAAGCACAGAACCGGTCGAAGTGGCGATGCTTGGGGAGGCATATGTCCAGCAGTGGACGTCTTGCGGCTGAAATGATGATGATGACAGCCGAGTTATGATGGTTACTTTCTATGTGAGTAATGTGTCGTTTTGGTTACCAATTGTTGGTATTAGGAATAGGTAACCAAGTGTAAGTCATTTTGCATTTTTTTCATGCAGCTCTATCAGGTGAAATCTAAGTGTTTGGCCAGACTGGGGAGCGGGCGCGGTGAGCGGCGCGGACTGCTCGGCGCGGGGAGCGCGAGGGCAACTCACGTCATAGCTCGTTCATACAAGTGGCCGCAGTGGGTGCGCGGCGCGGGCGCGGCGCGGGCGCGGACGGCCCGCACGGGGGCCGGAGTTCTCAAACTTGTTCGAACTTTTTTCTAGTAAAAATAAGTCTTTTTCATCCATTATTTTATTTTGACTAACACTGGACACGACAATACACAGAACGCAGCCGCGCTCTATTGCGGATAGGCAGCCAGCGCGCGTTCCCGCACCCGCGCCCACGCCCCTGTCTGGACGGGCACTAAAGCTAGCCACACACATAACTGCAAGCTTGGCAAGACTGCATGAACAGTCATTAATTGCAAGCACCTGCGGGGTTATTGCGTAACACACTATCAGTAGCAATGGGATTCATTTTGACAGTTCAACAACATCCATTACGTGATTTACGTTGTGGAACAGATACATTTTTCGAACATATGAAGCAATGGATTAGCAATATCCTTCAAAATGATTCAGATTGACATTGATAGTGTATTACGCAATTAGGGTGTTTGATGAGACATGACATAACATTATATAACTTCACGCCTGTGCTCCCGTAAGGGTCAGGCGAAAAGGTGGAAAAGGTCACGCGGCCGCCCGCGGCGCCACGAGCACTCCGACGACTCAAGTTTCTCAAGCGATACTATGTATTATATAGTAATGTAGATAAAGTTTAAAATTATATGACACTAAAACTGCTAGCCGCTTCGCTGCCATCTCGGCGTGATTTGAGCCTAATAATTGTTCATCGTGCATCTTTTCCTCTGTCATAATTATCATTTTACAGACACCTTTTCTTGAAATTTCCAATTCTTTTCTTTTAAAAATCCAGCACCATTATGACATAAATCTCCATCTAATAGATTCATAGCCTCAGCTAGTAAATTAATATTCGTAACCTTATCGAAGGCCTTCAGCCTTTTCAACCCAAAATTAATATAAAACCCGAAAATGGAACAATAAATCATAGTTCATAATTTGTACATACTTTTAATTTATAGCAGCATTGAAGACGTTAATCGAACCTTCCTTCGCGTAATTCTGGCAGGAAAATAGTTTTTAGTTTAGCAACAGGTGCTAAACTAAAAACCATTTTCCTACAACGATACCTCTTATACCACATTCAACTGTTTCAGACTAGTTCTTTGGATAGTTACATTTCTTCTTGCAAACCATGCAAATGAAGGTCGGTTCTGCAGTGGTTGTAGCCATTGTAGTTGTTGTAGGCGAAGGTGTAGTAGTCGGCTTTGGCTTGCAGAATATGTAGTGGCCGTAATGGTACGGGTACGGCATGATCGTCGGGTCATCTTCAATCCAAACGTCAGGGCCAAAGGAGTATGGATTTTCTTCAAGGTAGATTAGGTCTGCAGCATCTGTAATAAAAAAGTTGAATTTTAACTAAGTTTTTGCCTAGCCAGTAGTGGTTTTATTGGTGGTCAAGTGGTAACAGCCCCGACTTATGTGACGTAGGTCGGGGTTTCGAACCCAGGGAAGAACTTTATTTTGAATTTTGCATAACTGCAAGGTGGCAAAAGGTAGGTCGATCAGTTCGAGTGACCGTAGGGATGTTCGTTACTGTACAACAAATATTTTAAAAATAATATCGTGACATTCCTGTATAGTTCCGAATTGGGAATTAATAAATCGTTTATCAGCACTATCCTTACAAAAAGTTTCCTGGTACAAATTAAAGGGAACGTGTTCAACATTGCGTGACAACTAAGTCTTACCCTCGTCACTCCGGCGTTGTGAGCAGTAGAGAGGGCACACTTTGAAACAGAAGAAAATCGGCTTTTCTGAAACGAAAATAGAAGTCCTTATGATCTCTATTGTGGCTGACATGCACGACTAAGTAGTTGTACGGGCCTTAATAAGAACTAAGGCTCAGTTTACGGCCTCTAGTGATGCGACTTGCTTCAAGCGAAACGCGCGCGCGTCATCTGTTTCCGTCCGATGCTCCGCAAGTCGCGTCGAGGTGATTCGTGGCAATATAATAGCTACAATACATGCCACGAAAGATGAGACTTGACACACTACGTGGTTTGACTTGTGCAGTACACGATTTTAGGTCTCTTTAGCAGTATGAGGTCTGAGCGTGGGACGGGACCGGACGTCATAGGGGCGGCGGATAGAGCGCGGGAGGCGGGGTCAAGTCTCATCTTTCGTGGCGCTTACTATACTATCATTTGTTTTCTCCGCAGTCACTATCGCAAGACGAGTGTCGCTTGAGCATGTAGCTCGTGGCCAAGGGGTAAATATACAACTGAAACATATTGTTGTTCTTTTGACAGAAGCAGAGCGACAGTAACGTTTCAATATTTTTTTATCCATTATGGACCTGCCTCACACGGGTGCAAGGTGAAAGTTTGTGAGTGTGGGGGTGTGTGTGTGTGTTTATATGTTTGTTACTTCTTCACGCTCAAACGGCTAGACCAATTTTGATAAAATTTTGTACGGAAGTAGCTGACACCCTGGATTAACATATAGGCTACTTTTTATCCTGATATTCCCAAGGGATCGAAACTTATGAGGGAGAAACCGAGGGGCGCAACGAGTCTGCCTATAATATCCGCACTGCTGAGACACAGGCCTTCTCTCTGGGAGAGGGAGTGGGCTGTAATCCATCACGCGAGCCCAGTGCGGGTTGGTACCTAAATGTCACGTCCTCGAAGTTTTGGTTCTAGGGCATGTCGGTTTTCTTACGATAATTTTCTTCACCGTTTTGAGAGCGGTCGTGATGAAATAATTGACACAAAGTAAAGCGCCTGAATTGGTTCGAACCTACGACGACTCTTCAGTCGCGGTTGTTCACCACTTCTCTCCACTGGGCAAGGACTACACTCATTACTACTTTACTTTGGTACCTACTTATTATTCTCCAAACTCAGAATCTGGCAATCTTAAAAGGCAGTCAGAAGTCTGATGAGATCAGACAAAGTCATCTGCCTAGCCTTTTCCCAACTATGTTGGGATCGGCGTCCAGTCTAACCGGATGCAACAGAGTGCCAGTATTTTACATGGAGCGACTGCTTATCTGACCTCCACAACCCAATTACTGGGTAATACGGTACCTACCCCTTGGTAAGACTGGTTTCCAGTCTTTCGGGCTTCTGACGACCCGTAACGAATGTCAAAGACCTACGAATGACAGCCGGGACAAGCGGCTTAACGTGCTTTCCGAGGCACGGAGGGGCCTTGGTATGTGAAGATGGTCACCCATCCACGGACCAACCGCGGCAAGCGTAGCTTAAACTGATCAATCGACCCGTGTGGCTGTTATTACTTAGCCACAAGTCAGACAAAGTGAAAAAAGAAATGTCTACGTCTTTAATATAATAAATTAATAGTAAAGCAAAAACTAAATTTAATTATTCATGGCTCTTAACTATAACGAAGAATCAACAAAGACGAAGTTTTAATTTAAGTCTTGGAATAAACCTAAATTATTTAGTGTTTAATTGCCACATTTTCAAGTAATTATTTTTAATGAAGACTTCAACAGAACTTTCTAAGTTTTTTTAAGCAACGCCTTATTTATGATTTATGTTAATTATTATAATTACTAAGAGATTTACAAAGCTTTGTTTATTTAATACTTTAAGCACACAAATGTACAAAGGCGGACTTAATGCCATAGGCATTTTCTACCAGTCAACCTTTGGGTGATGCAGAGACAAAGAGTGGTAGATGCCATTGTGAAAAATAAATCGGAAACAAATTTATTTATCATTTATTTACCATTTATGAAGGTACACACATATATAAACAGACAAGAAAAAAAAAAACAGAACAGAAAAATAGGTACAAAGGTGATGCTGGTGGTGCTGTGGTTTAAATTGGATAAAACGTATTTCTCAACAAGCAAGAGTCATTTATAAAAACCCTTTTTACGATTTCTTTACCTTTAGTTCATTATGTTTCTCCAAATGAGCGATATATTAAAGAAATTAAGATGTTTTGTTAAATCATAAAAACCGTACGGCCGTGCGGGGTCGTTACTTAATTAAATAATATATAACAAACCTGTTAAATGAAAAAACGGTTCACTCCACACTTTATTGAAAAGCACAGTGTATATTAGAAAATATCTATACATTTCTAATGCTGGACACAAAATATAAGTAGGTACTGCCTTTCACTACGAAGTGGACACGAGTTTTCTTCAAAACTCCACGCGTTCTTTATATTAACTCGGTGAAACTGGTCGATTACGTATTCCAATGGAAATTACAGACAATTTAATATTTTCGTAATTATTATTGACGTGCGATTCTTTGAGTAGTTTAGTAGGTAGTGTACCTTTAAGACATCAAGGGTAAAAGAAAAGTTATGAAAATTACTAATGTTTTTCTTGCGCATTAAAAAAATAATAACAAAATAAATACTGTATCATTAATGAAACTATTAAAGAACTGATTTTATATTTAATCCATACTAATATTACAAAATTCGAAAGTAACTCTGTCTGTCTGTATGTTAACTTTTAACGCCTAAACCACTGAACCGATTAAGATATAGAGATAGTTTGAGTCCCCGGAAAGGACTTAGGATAGTTTATATCCCGATATTCCCACGGGATCGAAACTTATGCGGGTGAAACCGCGGGGCGCAGCTAGTTAAAATTTAAACTGAACTAAAACATAGAACTGACGCTTGATACGTGTTCGGTAACCTATTTATCTTTAATCTAAAATACAGGGTGGCATGGATATCGACTCGCAACCTTCTGAGCCCCATAAGTTGAAAATTTTTGTCGGTTATTTAAAAAAAGTTAGCTGTTTCATATATTTTGAGCGCGTAGGTATTGCACTTTTCTATGAAACAGCTGATTTTTTTTGTCTATTACCAAAAAAAAAATCTGTTTGATGAATTTATAGTTACAGTTTGCGCTTCAACGTCCCTACCAGGGTGGTAGTATAGATACTTACATGAAATAAGCTTTTATTATATT
Source organism: Amphipoea lucens (assembly GCA_947508005.1). NCBI lineage: Eukaryota > Metazoa > Arthropoda > Insecta > Lepidoptera > Noctuidae > Amphipoea > Amphipoea lucens. The sequence goes on from OX382374.1 coordinate 13,823,142, forward strand.
TTTTTTAACTGAAGGTATATCAACGCTCCACTTCGTATAATTCGTGAGATAAAAATACTATACTTAATAAAAAAATGTGTACAGGTGTTGCGCCCCCTTCAAGTAAAATGTGTTGCCAGCTGAAATTCATATTTTCGTACTTTACAATATGAAGAAAGACATTCACAAATACCAACTCTGGCCAACAAAGGTGCTCGACTGATGATGAATGAAGTGGACTTAAGTTGTTTCCCTACGTGATCGCATCAGAAATGAAGGCATCCCCAGGAGACCCAAAGTAACCGATAATTATAACCCGCAGAATCGTGGCAGTAGGCAGGCACATTGCTCGCACAACAGATGGCCGATGGGACCAAAAGGTTCTGGAGTGGCGACCGAGTACCGGGAAACGCAGCGTTGGAAGGTCTCCCACAGGTGGACCGGTGACCTTGTGAAGGCCGCAGGATCCGCTGGACGCGGAAAGCACAGATCCGGTCGAAGTGCGGTACATGGGTGAGGCCTATGTCCAGCAAAGGACGACGAGGATGAAGTTATTACAATTGAATCCTAACAAAGGTAGAGCACTCAGATCTTAACATCAAAATTCATGCGAATCAAAAACACTAAAAATCAAAGAATCTAAAATCAAGTCATTTATTCAAATTAGGCTGAGAATCAGCAGGTTTTAAATGTCAAAATAACAAGACAGTCCTCCAAAACGCCTGCCCTTCACCACTTCTTAGTGGTTTTTAGCTGAGAAGAAGAAGTGGCGCCCCCAACTTTCCAGCAGAACAGTTATCTGGATACGGGAATTACAGGAAAAAACATAAATTGTATCAACTACTAGCTTCTACCCGCGACTTCGTTCGCGTGATATTTCTTATTCCCTTGACCCATCTCGTCGTATTGCATCACCTGCCCGCGTCTCCTGCTCTATCACTTCGTTTCCCCATAGCACTTTTGCTCAGCTCCTAAGGGTCATAGCGTGACGATAAATAGCCTATAGCCTTCCTCAAGAATTGGGCTATCAAATGCAAGAAGAATTTGCAAATGCGACTGGTACTTCCAGAGATTACCCCCTACATACAAACTTACAAACAAATTTTACCTCTTTATAATATTAGTATAGACTAGAGATTCTCAGCAAGTCCCTAGTGTTAATTAAGGAAATAGGTAGTTACCTCTCTGGCACGATGAGCTTACATCCTGAATACTTAATATGTACATTGTTGATCATAACTTATAACTATAAAACTTGTCATACGAGGGACGCAAAGTTGAACTTTTTGATTGAACCCCACCAAGAAGTATCTAAGAAAAAATAAATAATCAGTGGACTTAAAAAAACCGGCCAAGTAGCGAAGGGTTCCACGGCAAAAAACGCCAAAAAAAAAAAACGTTTCTAGTATGGTTAGTAAAATAATAAAATAAAGTTATTATTTTTATTATTTGTTGTTATAGTTGTTTCTGTGTATCGCAAATGTGTTCGAGATTATCTCGCTCTACTTAATACCAGTTACGTTCTATGAAGATCATAAAGATTCCTCCCTCCAGACACTTAGGGTTGCCAGTTGGGAAAACCAAAATAATTGGGCAAAAAAAATCGGGTTATTTCGATTAATTATTGTCGAGACCAGTAATTTTTCAAAACAAAATATTAATTTTTATTATTACAATTAAAGTAATGAAGTGCATATACTTATTTATTTATGTTGCCACATGTACTTTGCATTCGATTTCACTGAACCTTCCTTCTGATCTACTGATCCTTGAGAAATGCTCACAAAAGTTTCAAAATACAAACGGGTTACATCATAGTTCAGTCATTATTAACTCAGCTTTTATTAAATTAATTCTTAAATCGATCGGGGTGAATGAAGTGATTTTTAACGCGCGAGAATTTTTATTTTCTGTTTCGCTAAAAAACATACAAGAAGCTTTTTATCGGGACATTATGTATTTGTCAGGACTCGGGACATCATATGAAATTTCGGGACAATCCAGACGAATCCGAACCATCTGGCAACCCTAAGGTTACCTGACACTATCATCTTGTCCATTGAAGCGACCTTCTTTCTGCCATCATTACTCTTTGTCATCGCCTACTACAGTAGAGTCCTTTCACAGTACCTCTGATTTTGCACGATTGTCCAAATCACAGTTATCTTTATTCTCATTCTGATAAGGTTGCTGTTGAGTTGTTACCACTGACAGGTCTGTCAAAATCAGTCTGATCTTTATTCTCGTTACAATAAAGTTGCTGTTAGGTTGCTGCTGTCAAAGGTAAAACAACTGTGAACGGACTGTACGTGGTGGTATTCCAAATTCAAAGTATAAAAAGAAGGATTTGTCAACAATAAAAAGAAAAATTCTAAGTGCCTTTGCCAATAGTAGGGTCGAAGACTAGCTGGTGCCCGTGACTTCGTCTGCGTGTGTTTTGTATTTCGTCATTTTTCTATTCAAATACCCCAAAAACGAACACTATCCTTCTCCAGGTTCAGGTATCTGTGAAATTTCATAAGAATGAAATAAAGTAAAATAGACTATTTGTCGCAGAAACACGTGCATATAAAAAGATAAGATCACTCGAATAAAAAACAAAAATAAGACAGATTTATACTTACAAACACAGAACATATATAGTCGGCTGCTGCACGTCATGACTGTGGCAAGAAGGCTGCAAAAAGTCATCATCTACATCATCCACCGAGCCTTTTCCCAACTATATTGGGGTCGGCTTCCAGTAAACCGGATGCAGCTGAATACTAGTATTTTACATGGAACGTCTGCCTATCTGACCTCCATAACCCAGTTCCTGGGTAAAACGATACCCCTGGTTTGACTAGTTGTCAGTGTTTCGGGCTTCTGACGACCCATAAAGACTGTCAATGATTCTCAAATGACAGAAGGGACCGACGGCTTACCGTGCTATCCGAGACACGGAAGGATCTTGGTATTGGTGGTAAATATGGTCACCCATTCACTGACAACCGCGACAAGCGTAGCTTAACCTAATCGATCGACTCGTGCGGCTGTTATTACTAAGCTAAAAGCTCCTTAAAAAAAAACACAAAAAGTTCGTTCGTTCATAAACATTCGTTCGTAAGGAATGGTTCGGTGCATCCTAACTAATATTATAAATGCGAAAGTAAGTTTAGTTTGTTTGTTACGCTAAAACGGCTGAACGCATTTGAATTTTTGGTACATAGTTAGACCGTAACCTGGAGAAGGAATACTTTTCATGCTAGATCGTAGATGAAGTCGCGGGCTGGGCAGCTAGTAGAAATATAACTTACTTATGTCTATGGTTCGGTGGTTTAGTCGGGAATAGATAGCTGAGCTGCAGACAGACCGAGTTACCATCGCGTTTATGATATTACTATGAATGTGAATGTCTAAACATATTGATTGATTAAGATTACCTTCAAAAGTGACTACGTTGAAATATTAAGAATTTCATCAAAAGGAATTTGCGTCCTATTCGACAGAGGGGCAATTTATTACGGAGATATTCGGTTTGTGAGGCTTTTGCAAACGACAGACAATCTCCAGGACTTTTCTCTCCTGTTTTATTCTTCTTTAAATGTTGATTAGATTGCCATGGTGTGACGCGAATGGAAACAATAAGAAATCCTAACTTATAAATGCGAAAGTGAGTTTGTATGTTTGTTTGTTAGCCTTTCACGCTAAAACAGCTGAACGGAGTTTTGATTCTGGATTCTGGACTTTTCGTTCTGGATCGCAGGAGTGGTACAGGTGACTGAACAGTTGTGTTTAAATCCGTTGTCATGGTATGGGCATATGATGCGGAGGAATGAGGACATTGTTGTGAGGAAAGTTAGTATGGATGGCTTAAAGGCTAGAAAGGGGGTGACTACCAAGATGACGACTAATAGAGAAATAATAATAATTCATCATCATCAATTCAGCCGAAAGACGTCCACTGCTGGACATAGGCCTCCCCCAAGCACTTCCACTTCGACCGGTTCTGTGCTTCTCGCGTCCAACGGGTTCCTGCGGCCTTCACAAGGTCGTCGATCTACCTTGTGGGAGGCCTTCCAACGCTACGTCTTCCGGTCTTCTTAATAATTAAAATAGTAAATTATGGCGCACTCCCTCTCACAGAGAGGAGGCCTGTGTCCCAGCAGTGGGGACATTATAGGTTATAACTGCCAATACATATACGCTCTGGCATTTCTTAAAATTTTGAAGGTCATTACGTAAAAGAGCAAATTTAAAATATGTCTGAACATAATCGTTTGTGTCTAGCCGTTAGGTACGTGTTCTTGTTCTAAATCGACTCTTGAGAAGTAATTTTAAGATTTCTCGAAGAGTATTTTAGCGAAATTAATCTTAAAACTGATTGTCTTGTCTTACCTACATCATATGCTACGTGACTTTACATTCATACATATATTATATTAAGTTGCCTTTCTTGTCAATATTCCCACTTTCTAAAATGTCTAGATGTTGATATGTAAAACCGTAAATGGTGCATGTGGTGTTAGCCTAGGTATAAGTAATTGTTGCACTTATAAATGTGTTATTTAGGGAAATTATTTGAAAAATGTATTGTGTAAACAATTGTTGGCTAACCTAAATAAATAAATACTTAAATAAAATTGATTTGAACAAAGAACAGCTTGTGATCCTTTGTAAACTATATTTATGTCTGTAATTTATATGGTGTACGGTCGCCAAAGGAGATGAATAACCAGGATCGTCGGATATATGTAGTTGAAGTTTATTAAGAAACCGATGGATGTATTCGAATTCGAATATCCTTTCAAATAAAACAAGAATTATGCTTATAAATAACAGAGTTCTGAGGTAACAAACATCAAAAAAATAAAAAATATTCAAACGAATTGAGAACCTCCTCCTTTTTTTGAAGACGGTCAATAAAACAAATTGGCAGTCAATTGGAGTCTGCCGACTTCTGTCGGCAGACTCCACGACTGCCAACGGTGACAACTTAAAACTACGAAATAACAGTGAAGAGTAAATTCACTGGTGGCCAAGCGCGTCATACTTATAGCTACAGATATACTATGTATAAGGGCCTTAGCACACGTCCACCGTGAAAATAATGATAGGAAAGCGCTTAACGAATTCCAAGAAACAACACTACATTATGTCGCGATTCAAATAGCGGAACGTCATGAAATACAGTCGAATTGGAGCAAACGGAGCAAAATGTCGTTGCTTTTTACTTAGTAAATACAGTGTAGGTATCCACCAACCCGCACTGGGCCCGCGTGGTGGATTATGGCCCACTCCCTCATATATAGAGGAGGCCTGAGCCCCAGCAGACGAAAAAGTATAGGCAGATTACGCTGTTATGGTAGGTACTTGAGACTAGATATTGCAGATCATTTTGTAAATCCACACTTAAGATATTCTATTTACTGTTCATATAAATCCGATATCTCCCTAATGCCACATTTATTTTTGTTGTTGTACTTAAGGCGAAGTTATCCGCTTTTAATAAAAACAAATATTAAGTATATTATATTGTTTTGGCTTCTGTTTAACTTATCACCAGATAAAGTCAAATATAACATCAAAAAACATTTTTTTACTGCCAAAAATAGTAAATGATCACCAAAATTAAAACTCCATGTTATTGTAAAATACCTAGGTGAAGGTATTTGTATTCTCATTTGCTCGCTCTTGCATCCTATGTCGACGGAGCCCCGCGAGGCGGGGCTCCTATTTCTGTGTAAAGCGTTTAAAGTAACCTAACCAAACCTAACCGTAGGGTACCCAGCTATCCTCATTCAGAAGCCAGGGCGCCCTGCGGACTCTCCGTCCGCATACCGGCCCATAGTGCTGCTCGACGAGGTCGGCAAGCTCTTTGAGAGAGTGATTGCAGGCCGCCTCGTCGGGCACCTAGTGAGGACGGGGCCGGATCTTGCGGAAAGCCAGTTTGGCTTCCGCAAGGGGCGCTCGACGGTGGACGCCATCATGCGCGTGAGAGCCCTCACGACGGGGGACGCGGTGACCTGGGGTGGGGTAGTCGTGGCGGTGTCACTCGACATCGCCAACGCGTTTAACACCCTGCCCTGGAGCTGTATTGGGGAGGCACTCCGGTATCACCGGGTGCCGACCTACCTCCGTCGAGTAGTTGGGGCGTATCTGACGGACAGAGCCGTCATCTACCCCGGTCGCAACGGGGAGTGGAACCGGCGAGAGATGTCGTGCGGTGTCCCAGAGGGATCGGTTCTGGGGCCGCTCCTGTGGGACATCGGTTACGACTGGGTGCTGCGGGCCGACCTCCCTGATGGCGTCAGCGTGGTTTGCTACGCTGACGACACGCTGGTCCTGGCGCAAGGGAGGTCGCATCAGGCGGCGGCCGACGCGATGACACGCGGGGTTGCGATAGTCGTGGAAAGAATCCGGCGGTTGGGTCTCGAGATAGCATTGCACAAGTTCGAGGCCATGTCTTTCCATGGGCCTCGGAACGGGCCACCATCGAGATCCCAACTAACGGTGGGAGGGGTTCACATCGGCGTCGAGGCAACGATGAGATACCTGGGTCTCGTCCTCGACAGCCGGTGGAACTTCGTCGAACACTTCCGACGTTTGGCCCCCAAACTGGAAAGGACCGGGGCCGCCTTCAAACGGCTCCTGCCCAACCTGGGGGGGCCAAACACCTCCTGCCGGAGGCTTTACGCGGGGGTCGTGCGGTCCATGGCCCTATACGGGGCCCCGGTGTGGGCGCGTTCTCTGCGGCGGCGAGCCGCCCACTATCTGAACGCGCCCCAAAAGGTGGTAGCCGTAAGGCTGATCCGGGGATACCGCACGATCTCGGGCGAGGCGGCAAGCCTCCTTGCCGGACTGCCGCCATGGGATCTGGAGGCGATAGTCCTAGCGCGCCTGTATGAGTGGCGCGCGGAGGCACTGAGCCGGGGGGAAACTCCGCTTCCGCGGCAAATCGCGGCGGAGCGGACAGACCTCCGGCGCGATCTCATGGTGGCATGGAAGGAGCGACTTTCGCAACCCAGCGCAGGGCACGCCACGACAGTGGCGATAAGACCCCTCTTTGAGGAGTGGCTAGAGAGGCGTCACGGCGTCCTCACCTATCGCCTGACGCAGGTCCTCACCGGACACGGATGTTTTGGGAGGTTCCTGCACATCATCAGGCGGGAGGAGACGCCCGGGTGTCACCACTGCGAGGATCGCCCAGAGGACACGGTGGAGCATACGGTGGAGGTCTGCCCCGCATGGGCGGAGCACCGCCGTGCCCTCGTAGAAGCGATCGACAGCGGCGGCGACCTCTCGCGTCCGGCCCTGGTTCAAGCCATGGTCCGGGGCGAGAGGGAGTGGGAGGCGGTCACCTCCTTCTGCGAAGCAGTCATGCTAGCGAAGGAGGTGGCTGAACGGCTGAGGGAGAGAGCCTCACACCCCAGCCGCCGCGGGAGACGCTCCGGGCGTCGGGAGCCGCGTGACGACTCCCGGCCACCGTAGGCGCGGGCCTGCGGACGGAGAGTAATGGGTAGCTCACCGTCCGATCAGGACCAGGCCCGTGCCGGACGGCGCGTACGTGTTCCACGTGCGCCTCAAAGAGATGTCAGCAGAAAGGAAGGGGCCTGCCAGGGCCGAAGCCTGCCGGGGGTGCGGGATTGTCCGAAAGGGTTACCGCTACCCCGGAACATAAAGGGCTAAGGAAGGAACACGGATGGGTTTTAGTCAGTAAGAGTCTGACACTCCCTTCGCTCCACCCAGAGCGGGAGGGGTCATTTGATGATTTCCCATCCATAAAAAAAAAAGGGTACCCAGCTAGAACTATTGTAATTTTAGACTTCATTTTTTGGTGTTCAATATATATTTTTTGGTGATCATTATTATTTAACCCCTATTACTTTTAGTACTTAAATTAACTTGAGTTAGCCTTTCAGTTAACAGCCTAGCCTTTTTACTAAACGATGCCGTTCACCTAGCGTCCGGAATTATACCTATATTAATTTTAGGTTATATGTAAGTTGGAAGTGTGAATAACCACGCGCGCACCGAATTGGTCGCAGTAACTAAGCCAGGGCACCCCGGCCAAATGGGTCAGGTTAGGATAGAAGTGTGACCAACCACGCGCGAGCCGAGCAAGCGAAGCGAGCGGTGCCGGTAGCCGTCGGCGAGCGCTACTACCAAAGGCTAGGCTGTAAACTGAAATGCTAATTAAGCTAGTTGACTGTGACAAATGTACAAAGTGTAATTGAAATAACTGAAAACCTATAAAGGAATCATCGTACAGACGCCAGCACATCAAGCTACCCGAAACTGTCAAATTTTCCCTATCAACTTTGAACCTTATGCTTTGGCGATAAAGTTGAAAATCTATTAAAGAAATTTGACAGATTGTAGTAGCTTGATGTGCTGGCGTCTGTACCTACTCATAATTCTGAAGAACTGTTACTATAGGACCAACCTTCTTCCTCCTCTCTCCTACTATCTATGCTGTCCCCGACAGGGTCCATAATTGTGACTAATATAATTATTTCCCTACCAACTACCTACATACATTATGATACGCAATAAAGAATTGCGAATTGAGAACCTCATATTATACACCTTGTATACAGTTGTATGCAGTTATTCATTTTATGAAATGACACAAGAATAGCAGAATTTGAACTGCGTAAGACTTGGGGTGGAAAATACCACACACAGTGTCAGCCATTTTGGCAGTAATGATAGAGTTTACTGATATCGAATGTCATATGCCCGGTGGCTAACTCCCCGAAGTCATCAGATCGAACGTTCGAAATTGAATGAATGATATTATATTTATTTGCAAGAATATAGGTAACTAACATAAGTCCTTAAGATCTATGGGTTTGGTTTTTTTATGGCTTTTAATGATTTTAATTTCGCACGATGACATTTAGTAACAGTAATGTGAGAATAATTCATTTCACTAATTTATTTCAAAATTTCTTGTAGAGTAGAAATCGACTAGAGTCAAACGCACCCCCTTAAACAGACGAGCTCCGAACAACTCCATTACAACCTTTCGCAAAGAAAACGATTTCCGTCAAAAGGGTTGAAGGTTATCTCGTAAGCGTCAGTTATTCTACGAGTATTCTGACCCCCAGCACTCAACAACGAGCAGTCACGTGAAATAGCTAAGAAAATTACTGTTATAGGTACTTAGACAGTGCACATCATCTGCCTAGCATTATCCCAACCTTGTTGGGATCGGCTTCCAGTCTAACCGGATGGAATTGAATACCAGTATTTTACATAGACCAACTGCCAGTCCGCCCACCACAACCCAGTTACTAGGTATTACGATAACCCTTGGTACTACTTACTTTACTTGGTACACTGGTTGTCAGACTTTCGGGCTTCTGACGACCCGTAACGACTGTCGAAACTGACTGGCTGTCGAAGGACAGCCGTGACCAACGACGTTACCTAACGCGCTTTCCGAGGCACAGAGGGGTCTTGGTATGTGAAAGTCACCTATCCACGAACCAACCACGGCAAACGTAGATAGCTTTACCTGATCGATTGACCCGTGCAGCTGTGACAGTGTGCACAATAGTGTCAAAAAAGTTAAATCAGTAGACAGAACGGTTTTATTGCGAGTATGCGCGCCATTTTTTTTCCCCAGAATATTTTGATGAGTATTTTGATGGCAGCTACTTAACATTCATCATCTACCTAGCATTTTCCCAGCTATGTTGGGGTCATCTTCCAGTCAAATGGGATGCATCTGAATCCCAGTATTTTATATAGAGCGACCTCCACAACTCAGTTACGGGTAACACGATACCCCTTGGTAAGACTGATCATCAGATTTTCAGGCTTCTGACTACGCGCAAAAACGTATGTGACCATTATGATTGCGAATACCTTCATCTTGCACCTTACCTGTTGAAATCTGTATTGTTTGTGAGGATGTTACAACTTCAAACTTTACGCTCATACTACGGTGGCCAGCGCCAATACTCGAAATAAATCTGACGCAGACTCACCTGATCAGATTGGCCTCACCATGTGACGCTGCATATCAAGCGCTTCACTAAAATTGATGGTTCACTAGCACTGGCAGCCAGTAGGTACTTACTGTCTTCGAACGTCCCTACTTATCCTAACTACACAATAGTATAGAAATATGTATTTATTTTATTACTGCAGTACTATAATGGACTCCCCCCTCCCCCCCTCCTATAATGGACTCCCAGCCGACCCGCGAGCAAAAGAAAAACATCAAAGTTGGTCAGCAGCAAACCTGAAACCTTCGGTTATCAGGTTTTTCTTGTGGATACCTCCCGCATTTCACAAAAAGACTAGCTCGGCGGTGAAGGCAGTCCATGCTGATAAGTACCGGATACTGGCAGAATCGGCGAGTTAGCAAAGCAATGTTGATGGCTTAGAGCGGTAGTTGAGGTCAGAAGTGACTGCCGGCCAGATACTGCATCCAAACCCTCCGCCAGTTGTAGCGGTTCCCGTTCCATTGGGTCACGGAGGGCAAAGACGAGAGAGGGCATCTGCAGTTGCGCACCCGCTTATGCACTAAAAATATTCCTGCGCAGATGATTGCTTCCGAATATAGGACTCCGATTGACCTAAAGTCCCATGGCGATGGGCTAAGGTAGAGAGGTTCGGTTTGATGCAAACGGAGCTTTGTCTGAGGCCTGCACATGGGCGGCTTCAGGGGTGCTCTTAGAGCATCGTGGTCGCTTTCGCTCTGCATGGGGGTGACAGAGAGGATTCGGCAGCACCTGGAGTGACAGAGCAGCCCTATTTAGGGACGGCACTGCTCTCCTTGCTCAGCCTTGAAGGGGGCTAGAAAAGGTGCCCTAAAAAATGCTCGCCCCAACTTGTACGGAGGGTAGTAACCGCGGCTGCCTTCGCATCATACAACTCGTGGTCGACGAAACAAGAAGAATATTATAAAATCATCAGAAATGACGTTCGGTGCGTGGAATGTTTGAACTCTTATTGATCGCGATGACAATGCCTGCCCTGAGCGAAAAACTGCAATTGTAGCTCGAGAACTTTCACGCTATAATGTGGATGTGGCTGCTCTCAGCGAAACACATCTTGCCGACGAAGGAGAATTGGTGGAACATGGTGGCGGGTATTCTTTCTATTGGAAAGGTCTCGCTTCCTCGGAAATGCGAAGGTCGGGTGTTGGATTCGCGATCAAAAAAAAAAACCGAGTGTGCTTATGACCACACGACTGAAGTGAAACTTCAAACGTATTTGGCTTTGAGAGGAAGAGAGAAAGAAAATGTGCGCGCGCACTGCTTTCTCTTGCTTATATCCCCCACTCAACTCCCGTTCGCCTCGCCCGTAGCCCTTAGACATGGGTCTTACTTGCAAAATCGAGTACCAGGGCTTCCAAGTACGTCCACCTTAAGAAACCAGGGCCTAAAACCAGGGCTCGAGATACTTTCAAGTATTTTCTATCTGCATCGAAAACTGATCCATAACTTCATACAAATAAGAAGTACAATCGCGTAATCAAACAAAAGCCCTGTTGGAAGTAAAAAGTACTTGCATAGGAAATTGATCCGTGAATTCCTATAAATAAGCACAATCGCGTTTACAAATAAATACTTTTACAAACCATTAAAGTAAAAATACTTGCATACGGAATTGTTCCGTAGACTCTTACCACACCTCGGACACTTCATACAACACTCGCAAAATAATTACCTATTACTACTACATAAACAAATGACGTTTGTATACGTGCAAATGTGTGCGTGAAATCTAGTAGCATAAAAAAAAAGACGGGTTGCACTCCGGGAGTGCCGGCAGAAGTGAAAACTTGAATATTAACGTTGAAATAAATCAATTATTAATTGAATTAATATAACTCATTTTTTTTTCACTATTTCTGCGTCCCTTTTTTCATTAATAGATGCACTTTGTTCAATTTCCATATTTTAAACACTTTATATGTATACACGAATGTTACGAATACACAGCAGTGTGTCCACGTCCACTTCCACTTCCACTTCCACTTCCACTTCGACTTCGACTTTGACTTTGATTTTGACTTTGACTTCGACTTTGACTTGAGTTCGACTTTGACTTTGACTTTGACTTCGACTTCGACTCCGACTTCGACTTCCACTTTCACTTCCACTTCCGCTTCCACTTCCACTTCCACTCCATCCATCCATCCATCCATCCATTGTCGTGTGTTAAACTTGGTTCACTTCGGTTGGCGCCGCCGTAGAAAGAGAGGGGGGGGGGGAAATCTCTCCTGACGGTCACGTGTCCTGACGCGATGCCCTGACGCGAGTTTAACATTTTTTACCCATTACAAAAAGTGTTCAACGCCGCTAAAGAAGTTTTCACTTCAAAAAAATGGCGCGGAAAGCAATTTGTGTCGGGGAACCGAACGACGTCGGCGGCGGCGCTGCCCGAACGTGTGCATTATTATGAAGTGACCATGTAGTTCAATAGTCGGGTTCGTAATGAAATAAAAACAGTGAAATAGTTTAGTTTAAATGACTTATCTGTAAATAATCGGTTATTAAACCGCATGTTATTAAAAATGCGAAATCTTACAAACAGTATATGTAAATACGAATTCGGAAAAGCATCACAATATCCAACCATCGTGATTAAAACTCAAATAAAACTTTTAAATCGCATAATTGTGTGCCCTTGCTAAAGAGTCGGCGACGAATACCTCGAAGTTCGGGGTGAGGTGCGGTATCTGATATGAGGGCGAGGAAGGGAGTGTCCTTTCTGTACGTAGTACTATTAAGTATTCTGTGCTCTTACTGATAAGGAGTATGATCGCATTTGCGAAAACAAACGCAGTTGTTGAACTATTTGAGTACCTACGTACTCGAGCGTCGAGCCACGACGGAGCGAGATACTTTCAAGTATTTTCTATCTGCATAGAAAACTGATCCATAACTTCATACAGATAAGAAATACAATCGCGTATTCAAAAGCCCCGTTGGAAGTAAAACTACTTGCATAGGAAATTGATCAATGACTTCGAATAAATAAGGAGCAAAATCGCGTTTACAAATAAATACTTGCAAACCATTAAAGTAAAAAAAAACTTTTTAAGAAAAAAAAAACCGACTTCCAAAAAAAACTTTACAAAGTGAAAAATAACTTTAATTTCGGAAGTCGGTGTCTTTGGATCTTTATTTTAGTTTTTTGCCACCGACTTCCGAAATTAAAGATATTTTTCACTTTGTAGTGTTTTTTTGAAAGTCGGTTTTTTTTTTAAGTTTTTATTTCACGCTTTTTAGTGGGTCTACTTATAATTTATCTAAGTTACAATAGCCTAGTGATCATCGCCTTTTACAAACAAAATATTGCTTTTCCCGATACAGGGAAGTTAATTGTTGAGGAGTTCTCCAGATCCACCATCAGGTCCGTATCACCATTCACATTGTGACGAGCATAAATTGCTTAGCAACCATATTAAAGTAATCGAGTCGCAACCCGTGAAATACTTAGATATTATTGAGTAGTTCCGGTGGCCATCTGTGGTCTTCATCATCAGTTCCACATCACCAAATAGTGCTTTCCGAGAGCAAATGCACGAGTTACTATAAAAAATACCCAAATCGCTATAGGTGTGCCTATAATATTTGAAGAGTTCCTTCGATTTCTCCAGGATCCCATCATCAAATCCTGCCCTGATGTTTTTAGACTAGATGCTGATAATCCTGGCTGCAGCATCAGGCCAGTTTTGTCAACATTGCATTGAACTTAAAATTTAGTCCTGTTTAATATGAGCCCAAACACGACTACGGTGCTGTAATTTCAAGGTTGGTACTTTTTCTAATGCTCCTGGCTTCAGCATCAGGTCTTTATGTACTTCGGTGTTCCTCATTAACAGTACGTTTATCCACACATCGAGCCCTTTTCAATGAGCCTAAACACGATATATCTGCTGTTAGTTGTCGAGGAGTTAGGTACTCTGCAGACTATCCTGACTGCAGCATCAGGTCATGACTTGATGATCATGAGACCAAATGTGGCAAATGCCCTATCAAACATCAAAACAATTGACTAAAACAGTCCTTGCCTGTTCGAGTAACTTCTTACTGTTAAGGAGATGTACCTTCCATCATCAGCCCAGCTACCTGAGATGGTGACAACCATACGCAAATACACAACATACTTCGTAAAATATGCGAAAAACAATAAATGAGCCTATAAAATTTGAGGGTCGCCCTCGATTTCTCTAAGATCCCATCATCAGATCCTAACTTGGTGACAGTGGGACCACCTCAAAACTATCTACTTTGGAACAAAAAAAGAATTTTGAAAATCCGTCGACAATTGGCGCAGTATTCGATGAACAAACATACAAAAAAAAAACATACAAACAGCCGAACATAGTACCTCCTCCTATTTGTGAAGTCGGTAAAAAATACTTGCATACGAAATTGTTCCAAAAGGAGCATGATCGCATTTGCGAAAACTAAAGATAACGTCGGACAGGACGGATCCGAAGAAAAGCGAGTAGCCGTATAAGATACTTAATAGTCTTGCAAGTATTTTGAGTCGGTACCCGGTGTGCGTAGTTGGAAGCAAATACCTGGTGTAAAAACCCGGTCGCATATTTATGCGACCGGGACCGGGTTTTTACACCAGGTATTTCCAGCTATTTTTTACGTACCTTCCCTACTCGCGATCACACGTTTTCGTAACGCATTCGCCAGTTTACTCCCCAAGTCAAGCGCGCCTAAAGAAGTTTCACTTCAATAAGCTTGTAAAACAATTACAAGAGTATCCGGTGCACATCTCGGATCGCATTACCACTTTGCGACTTCACCTGGACAATGATCTTAATGACCTTAATGTCATCAGTGTCTATGCTCTTATTCTAGACAAATCTGATGACATTAAGGATCAGTTTTACGAGGAGTTAACTCATTGTATACAGAACGTTCGACCCAGAGAACAAATACTTTTATTGGGCGATTTTAATGCCAGAGTGGGTCAGGATTTTTCAGCCTGGCCAAAAGTCCTGGGCAGACACGGAGTAGGCAGCATGAACGACAATGGTCAACTGCTGTTAAATCTTTGTGCTCAATTTCATCTTGCGATTACGAACACCATGTTTCGACTTCCCGCCAAGCACAAGAATACGTGGATGCATCCAAGATCAAAGCACTGGCATTTAATAGATTACGCTATTGTGCGGCAAAGAGATGTTTCCCAAGTCCAGATTACCCGCGTAATGCGAGGTGCTCATTGTTGGACCGATAATAGACTTCTGGTCACAAAGTTGCGCCTCCGTCTTCGACGTCCTTGTAGATCCGATAGAACTAAGCCGACGTACTTAAACGTGGATAAGCTTAGCGATCTCGAGACGAGGAAGAAATATGTTGAAGTCCTGGCTACCACGTTGCAGTCTATATGTAAGGAGACCGGTAATGTTGGCGCTGATTGGAGGACTCTATGTGGCCAAATTTTAGACACCGCTACAGTTACCTTGGGTCTAAAAGTCCGAAAGAACGAAGACTGGTTTGATGACAACGATGGAGTCCTCCTAAGAGAGGCAATTAATAAACACCGACGTTTCCTCCGGCAACACAGGGGAATGAGCCATAGTGATGTTGCGGAGATAAGGCAAAGTGACCAGAGTCTGCGCAGACTATCTCGGGAAACGAAGGACAAATAGTGGCGAGATAAAGCTTGTCACATACAGTGGCTTGCTGACACCAACCAGCTTGGGGAGTTCTACTCTGAGGTTCGAAAATTGATAGGCACCTCTTCTGCTACACAAGCTCCGCTTAAGCCCGTGAGTGGCGAAGGCCTTCTTAAAAGTAAGGATGAGGTGCTGAAAAGATGGGCGGAACACTTTAACACTTTGCTGAATGTAGACCGGTCGGCAGACTTGGAATACATCCGTTCGATACCTCGGCTTCCCACAGACACTGGACTGGACGAACCGCTGACATGTGGCGAGGTAGTTCTTGCCATTAAACAACAGCAAAACAAACGTGCGGTTGGTATCGACTTTATACCGGGTGAACTACTTAAATATGGCGGTCAGGAATTACATACGGTTATATGGGAGCATTTTGACCATATGTGGAAAGAAGAAACTGTCCCACAAACCTTTAAGGTTTCACGAATCAGGGCTCTATATAAGGGCAAAGGCGACCGTTCTAATTGTGATTCCTAGCGTGGTATTTCTTTGCTGTCAGTCCCTGGAAAAGTCTTTGCCAGAATTCTACTAAACCGCCTTATGAAACTTTCAGAAAAGTTGTTGCCTGAAACCCAGTTCGGCTTCCGACTTAATCGAGGTACCTGTGAGGCTATTTTCTCTATACGGCAAATGCAAGAGAAGAGCAGGGAGCAGGGTCGTCAAATGTATCTCTGTTTTGTCGACCTGGAAAAGGCTTTTGACAGCGTGCCTCGTGAAGCCCTCTGGGTGGTATTGGATAAAATAGGGTGCACGGAAAAGTTTGTGAGAGTTCTGAGACTCCTGCATGATGACATGGAGTGCTGTGTTGCCGTCGACGGGGAACAATCAGACTTCTTTCCCGTTACCTGTGGGGTGAAGCAAGGGTGTGTCTTAGCACCCACATTGTTCGCGTTGTACTTTGCGGTTGTAGTTCGAGAGGTATTGCAGGCTACACCTGAAGGCATCCGCATCCGTTTCCGCACCGATGGCAACATTTTCAATTTAGCGAGACTCAAGGCCAGCACCAAGGTTTCCTACGCTGTGGTTACTGAGATCTTATATGCGGACGACTTGTGTTTTGTGGCCGAATCCCCAGACGGCCTGCAACGGTTAGTATCCGGTCTCGACGAGTCTTGCCGAAAATTCGGCCTGAAGATCAGTGTCAAGAAGACGGAGGTGATGTCTTTAGACATTAATGGACAGGAGACACTATCCATAAGACTCGGCGAGGATGAACTGAAGCAGGTCGATAAATTTCGATATCTGGGGAGCACGTTGACATCTAAGTGTAACCTTGATGCAGAGATCAACAGCAGAATTGGCGCTGCAGCTGCAGCCTTTGGTAAGCTGGATACCAAGGTCTTTAGGTCACATGACTTAAAATTGGCTACTAAGGTCTCAGTATACATGGCGGCCGTGCTGCCGAACATCTTATATTCAGCCGAAACCTGGACCGTGTACCGCCGACACATCCGCATGCTGGACCGGTTTCACCTTCGATGTCTTAGGAGAATACTCAGAATCCGATGGTCGGACCGCGTGCGGAACACCGAAGTGCTGCGCAGGGCCAAAGTAGGTGGCATTGAGTCTTATCTCATGCGGCGACAACTTCGGTGGTGCGGACATGTGTCACGGATGGCGGAGCAGCGAGTGGCGAAGCGCATCTTTTATAGCGAACTTGAGGAGGGCAAGCGCAAGCATGGCGGACAACTCCTCAGATATAAAGATGTGCTAAAACGTCACTTTAGGAAATGTGACTTAGAGCCGTCTCGGTGGGAGCAGCAAGCCGCCCAAAGGATGAAGTGGAGGTCTTTGATAAAAAACAAAGTCCGAAATTTTGAATTCCAGCGGCACGTTGAGCTTGATGCAAAGCGTGACCAACTGAAAGCCCGACCACCTGCGGCGATCAGTTATAATTATATCGATGGTGTGCTCACATGCCCGCATTGTGCGTGGATCTTTGCAAAAAAGATTGGATACATAAGCCACATGCGAGCACACGAACGGCAACTACAACGGAGCTGAAGCAATCGCCCTGGCCGAAATCGGTCGGATCGCATCATCATATCACTATAATGCCTTTAGGATAGACCGTCCGTACTGACCATAAGTGGAGGACTTAAAGGCAGTCGGGGCTCAAATCTTGTTTCATCGTGCATTGAGCTGCTTTGAACGAAGCTTAATCTTTGAAGTTTCCGGAGAATAAAGGTTTATTTAAAATCTGTCTCGAGTTTTAGTAGCCTTTTATATCGAGGCTTTTGGCTTTGACCTTTGTATTGTGTGAGTTTTACAACGAGTTTGACTTGCATGCTAAGTTGTTAAAATAAATAAGATATTTTTGTTATGTATGTATATGGGGCTAAGAAATAACAGCCGCACTGTTCGATCGATCAAGTTAAGCCACGCTTGCCGCGGTTGGTCCGTGGATGGTTGCCCATCTTCATATACCAAGACCCCTCCGTGCCTCAGAAAGCACATTAAGTCGTTGGTTCCGGTTGTCATTCGTGGATCTATGCCAGTCGTTACGGGTCGTCAGTAGCCCGAAAAGTCTGACAACCGGTCTTACCAATGGATATCGTATTACCCAGTAACTGGGTTGTGGAGGTCAGATATGCAGTCGCTCCGTGTAAAATACTGGTATTCAGCTGCTGCATCTGGTTAGGCTGGAAGCCGACCCCAAAACAGTTGGGAAAAGGCTAGGCAGATGATGACATGCAGTAAAATAGATACAGTTATAACATATAAGTAAAGTACTGCATATTTCTTCAAAAAATTCTTCCAGCAGACCTGCGAAAGGAAAAATGAAAAGGAAATGTTGACCTTTTTTTTATTTATTTTTTTTATCGTTTGGAAATCCTCATGGATGTCTACCATCCTGGGGTGGGTGGAGGGGCCTGTCAGACTCTTACTGACCTGCTGCTACCTTTCGCCGGGTTGCTGGAGTGCTTGCGCATTTCGTCACGCTGCGCCCCGGCCAAGTGTTGGCCCGCATGAATCCATGCGGACCCCGTAACCCTCAGCGGCCGCAAACGGCCACCATTCCTCTACGGAGAGGCGCGCGCGGAACACGGCGCGCCGCCGTCTCGGGCCTTTCACTGCTCAGGCTACAAACTCCCCAAGTCTGTGACCTAGTGTGTGAAAGCATGTCTTTGGGAATATGATTTTGAGACTGTTATATTTCAAGGCATATAATGCCAACATTCATAGAAGGTGATAATTTCTGCTCAACATATTTCAAATCAACTCCATCATAACATAACCATTCACAAACTCCAAAAAAGCTTTCTAAAACCACCATAAATAAAATAAAATGATGTTATATTGACTGAAATCTAAATAAACTTCCTTTATATCCTTCCCCTTCTTATAAATCCATTATATCCCCCTACTGGATCTGCCCCGCTTCGGGGGATGTAAAGGTGAGTATAGACTAGAGCGTTTACTTGTAACAGAACATCGACCATACGTCGTTTTAAAATTTTATCGAACCGCATTTTGAACATGACGCTCGATGTTTTGTTACAACCTGATTTTAAAAACCAACGAGCGTATTGATGTAACATTTTATCGAGCAAAGGCCCGAGCGGTACCTGTAGGTTCTACATTTCAACAATGAACGCATGGTAGAAAGAAATGTTATAGGTAACTGTCCCCCGGCCATAGGTAGAGGTCGAACACCGCGGTGGTTTTAGCCGGTAAGAGTCCGGCATGCCCCTCTGTCACCCCCACAATAGAGAAAGTCCATGAGAATTTCCACCGCGAGAAAAAAAAAGGTTACTGCTCACTCGCCGTGAGTATTACGTAACATTACATGGAAATGATTTTGGAAACTGAGCTTTTGTCTATATTGTACCATTCGTAAGAAAATTACGTTACATGGAAATGCTCGAAAAAGGCTCTAGTTTATACTCACCTTAAGAGGGCGAAGGAGGAAGGACATGTTCGAACATGTGCTCGATTACCTGTCAACTTACAGCCTACTTATCCCTTAACTTGTTTTTGGTATCTGGCTTATGGAGATACTAGCTTATGGCAGCGGCTTTGCCTCCGAGGAATATATATTTTTATGCCATTTATGTACACAAATATTTATTAACAGACAATAAAAAAAAACAGAACAGAAAAATAGGTACAAAGGTGATGCTTATTTCACAAGAAATCTATTCCAGCATACCTGCGATAGGGCAGAATGTGTTTTTTGGAAAGTGAATTTTGAAGTTGTCTAAGCTAATATAACAAGGAGGTAAAATTGTTTGTTTGTTTGTAATCTCTGGAATTACTGATCCGATTACCAACATTCTTTCACTGATAAAAAGCTACTTCTTAGGGTCAGTTCACACCGCGACGCGACGCGGCGCGCAGTTTTCAAGATAGCAATACAATTATAGACCTTATCTACTACACAAAAAGGTACACATCAGTGAGGGGGGCCGCGCGGCGCCGCGCTGCGCCGCGCGGCGTAGCTCGACGTAGTAGGCTCACAGAATTGTGTACCTTTTTGTGTAGAAGGTAAGGTCTATAATTGTATTGCTATCTTGAAAACTGCGTGCCGCATCGCGCCGTGGTGTGAACTGACCCTTGGTGCCATAGGATATCACACTAATATTATAAAGGCGAAAGTTTGTGAGTGTGTTTGTATGTTTGTTACTTCTTCACGCACAAACGGCTGAACGGATTTGGATCAAATTTACACACAGGTAGCTTATAATCAGGATTAACACATAGGATACTTTTTATCCCGATATTCCCACGGGATCGACACTTATGCGGGTGAAACCTCGGGGCGTAGCTAGTTTATTATAAATAAATAGCCTATGGCACTTGGTTGCGCAGACTTGCTCTAGTAAATGCAAATTTCATTAAAATGAATTATATTTTTTTTATATACTTAAAGAGGTTCTTACATAACACATACCTAAATAATCAGCCTATAATGTGCCCATTGCTGGGACACAGGCCTCCTCTCGGTGTGATCGAGTGGGCCGTAATCTACCACGTGGGCCCAGTGCGGGTTTTTAGATGACACATTTCTTTTAGTTCTAATAGTAGGTTTCCTCACGATGTTTTCCTTCACAGTTTTAAGTTTCTTACAGCGTTTTTCAAGAACCTACTTTGTTCATCATAATATTTAAAAATATTATATATGACCAACATCGAGTGGCAATTCTCTCAATTTTAAGAACATTCACAGTCTGATCTGTCTCAATCTATCAAAAATACCTCTGATTTCCCTACATTTTGTCCAAGTTTTTGACGTTTCTTTGTCGCCCGACAAGAGACTGCGACTAGATTTTGAACGTTTTAAATTACAAGAATTGGCCTTGTGGTTGGAAATAAGCCGTGTGTAGGTGGAAGGTGGCGGGTAATCGCGCAGATACCGACACATCCTTCCTGTCTGAAAGAGCCGTATTTCTGCCATCTTTAAACGGTGGTATTTTGTTTTACCTACATAGCTACGTACAGAAGAACAGGCTAATCTAGATACATTTTGCATGGTTAAAAAGAAGGAAAGACAAACTATTTACTGGGACTCACACAGGAAGATTACTAACTACTAAGCAAAACACACTCGTAGAAACATAAAATATGTTTAAAAAAATTAAAGTTAAGTGAAAATAAAAACAGAAAGTCTTGTACGAAGTCAAAAGGCTGCTCCTATCTAGGGGCTCCGTTTCATGTCACGAGCACATACAGAATTAAATAGGTACCTACTTAACTGAAAAAAAAGGTAGTCTTTAAAAGATCGCTCTTAGCGATAAGACCATCCATTGTGTCACCCTTTGTAAAATTTCTATATTTATATCTGAAAATATGGTATACATAATAAAGAGTATTCTATTCTAATTAATAAAATTAAATGAAAATTTGATATGTGTGAAGTATGATAAAATTAAATATTAAATTTAAAAAAATATTATTATTACTTTCTGTAAATTGTTTCATAACCACTGCTCTCAAAACGGTGAAGGAAAACATCGTGAGGAAACGGCATGTTCTAGAACCAAAAATTCGAAGACATCTGATTAATAATAATAAATACCTTTTCTGCAATTTAAACTTTAGGTTTGTTGATTAATAATAAATATTGTTTCGATGATTAATAAATAAATGGGGATTAATATTTTTATTTGTGGTGTACCTACAAACATTTTCGTTTCCCTAGATGTACCTTGAACACAAAAAGTTTGCGGAACACTGCCTTATGTCACCATTAACTATCATTTAGGTTAGTACCCTCAGGGGTAGCACTTGGCTTTGGCCCGTATTACCCTCAAAACAAGCAGATCAGTGCCGAAATACAAAAATGTATACCAGCAAAAATAATATTAGTAAATTAGGGCCCTGAATGGATGAATAGGGTAGTTTCCTGGGTAAAAAAATAATAATTCTAATTAGTCCGTCAGTTAGATTATCGAAAAATAATGGACCCTTATTTTTTCTTTTGTCAATCAAACAAAAAATGACAAAGATAAAGCGCGTCAAAATTTCGGAGTGGGGGGTCGTGACGTCACGCCGTGCGACACTTTTTACACTATACAGGCGATTAGAGATACAAAATACCTGATTGGCGACTCCAGGACATGTTTTAGTAATGATGAGGTAATGATGTTATGTCGGGTGACTGCCACGCTGATTACAAAACGTGTAATCTGCCTATAATGTTCACACAGGCCTCCTCTCAGTGAGAGGGAGTGGGCCGAAAACCACCACGCGGGCCCAGTGCGAGTTGGCAGATGTCACATGCCTTCGAATTTTTGGTTTTGGGACATGCCGGTTTCCTCAAGATGTTTTCCTTCACCGTTTTGAGAGCAGTGGTGATGAAATAATTTACACAAAGTAAAGCGCCTGTCTGGATTCGAACCTACGACCTACAACTCGTATGTCGCGGCCGTTACCACTTGGTCACCACTGCTCCATAATTTACTATGACCACTTAATGTTTCCTTAATTCGAAACCACGTCAATTCCTTAGTAAAATCACGACATCCGCTAATGACGTATTCTCTATGACACAATAAACAAAACCAAGCGACAAAACGCAAAGTTGCCGTGGTTTGAACTGTCAAAATACCTCGCTTGACAACCGTACTTGGTTTGCACGTGGTAAGATTATGCGGGGAATAATAATTATTTATACAGAATTGGGGCCCAGCACAGTGGAACGAATGTATGGGAGCGGTTGGACGTAGACATGTCCGAAAAAAAAGAGTAAAATTATGCCAAACTAATGATGCCATCTTATTCGATTACTTAATGCCTTCATAACTTGTGGTGATGAATTTCTTCATAACTCCCATATTTCGGGAGTAATTTGAGAAAATGTGAAATTTTACTATGAAAATGAGTGTATCGAGCTCTCTCCCTCCTGATTCCGGGCTTGTTTCAAGTAGCGGTCTCTAATATCGTAATGCTATTACTAAGAGCTATATTTAATACTAAGACACATAGTGCGCCAAATGTGCACTTTCTGGGATAAAAGGAAATGAAAATTTAAAAAAAAAAAACGTTTTTTCCCCATTTGTATTTACTTTAAACCGCAGACAGACTTATTAAGAGGTCTATAAATATATTATATATATACAGAAATATATATTAACAAAAATATTCACAAGAACTGATGAGAGTATGACTTTTAAGTAAGTTGATAATAAATTACCTAGTTTCATTAAAAGTACAATAAATAATTAAGATGTAAGCTCTAATTTACTACGTTACACATTTTAAAACAATAACATCATTTAATTATCTTCGTCATCATCATCATCATCAATTAATTCAAATTCAGAATCGATGTCCGCTAAATCATTTATGTTAACAAATTCGATATCACTTTTCTCAGAATCCGTAAGCTCATAAAATTCCTTAAAAGAAGATTTTTTTACAAACTTATTTCCTTTTGGACGGATACTTGTAACAAGTGGATCAGAAGACAGTAAAAGATTGTGCATAATATCTTCATTGCATGAGATACTGCTATGCTTTCGAGAATGCCCCTCTCTATATTTTCTAAAATCTTTATTTCTAGCCTCAGATGCCTCTTCGGATAGAAAACCAATGGGCACAATTGACATGTTCTGAACTATGTCTGGCCCATGCATTAAAATTTTATGAAGTGAAGAAGGCATATAATACCATGGGTATAACTCCACGTAAAGCTTAGCAGTATCAAAGCAGAACTCTCGGAATTTAGTTACGTTGATCTTCTCTCCTGATGAAATACACTGCAAGATCACACAGATTTTTCTTAAAAGCATAGCATCTATTCCGGTCAGTTCAGCAGATTTAGTGTAGTTTTCAAAAAATCTCCTTGCCGAGTTGCCATTGTTGGTGGATCCACTGCCTTGTTTCACAACATCGAGAAGTAAGCCCGTTTCTCTTCTTACAGCCTCTTGAACTCTTTTCTTCCTGTCATCAACTTGCCTTTTTGCTATATCACCCCTTACTTGCCATGATTTTATGTCTAATTTGTAGGAAATGTGTAATAAGCATTCCATTGAGCGAATCCAAGCGTGAAGGGTGCTTAAGCCATATTTATACATGTCCTCGTTTGCGTGTTTATCTTTGATTAACTCTAAATTATTCATTTCTTTAGGACAAGCCTTGCATATGTCACACACTGAAGCTGCTGTATTGGATATAATGGAATGAATTTTACCATCAATCATTGTCAACAGCAGTTGGTGTTTGACACTAATTCCATCAGTGATGGTGGATGGAGTTAAGGCTTCAATCTCTGCTTCGATTTCAGCCATCTCTCTCTGCACATTTTCTTTGGTTTCCTTTATAAACTTAAACAATATTGGCCGGCAAAATGAAGTGGAAGATGGTCGCTCGTTTTCCCAAATTGTTACACCTTTTGAGACGAGCCGCAGTGGTACAAGACTAATCATAAAATTACTAGCAAGATCGATTTGCTCATCTTCACTCGTCCTTTGATGATAAATGCTTTGGCTAGATGATCCGTCAAAACCCCATTTGCTGGTCAATACGAGCTGTTGATTGGGATCAACAGGGGTTTCTAACGACCTAATAAGTCTTCTTGAGGTTAAATCCATCAAGGCTTGTAATTTGATTTTTGCAGAGCTCTCTGTAACTGTGAGATCTTCTTTGGCCGGATAGCACTTAATTTTTTCTTTAACCAACATGTAGTAACTCGGGTATTGAAGAGCTCCTTCTTGAGTGTTGAAATCCCGAAGAGTGTTATAGCGCCATTTCGATAAGTTCATCGATACATAAAGAGCCAATGCCTTCAAAGGGGATATTTCCCGTACCTGAATTGATTTACCTTCAATGAAGGCTTTGATTTTTGAGGCCTCTTCTGGATTCTCCGTCAAGTATTTCATAACATAAGCTGTATCGCTTTGTCCTGCCTTTTGAAGCGCCCTTTCGGCCGAAAACATAATTTCAGCGCTGCTACTGCTGCATGAAAGACTATCTTCAGTGCGTCTTCTTTTTTGCCGGTTACTAAGGTCCTCAAAAGATTTACGAGGACTAGGATGTGTACAAGTTGAAGCATCAGATTTAGCAGGAGAAATTATGGGCTCGATGACGTCACTTATATTTTCTGTAGAAGGTTCCATATTTTCATTCTGTAATTCCGGCCATTGAATTGCAGCCTGTAGCCAAATCTCATGTTTCTTCCGAAACTTATCTGTGCTTCTTCCAGACTGTGTCCATTTTGCATAAATGCGGTAGCAAAATCGACGACACCAGTCTTTTAAACTTGTTTCAGCACTTTCACATAACTGAACACAACTGTTATCTTTTAAAACACTGAACAAATAGTTAAAGTCGCGTAAATCTTTATGTGCGCGTGCGCATAAAGCAACGTGAATATCAAGATTTGTATTAAAATTTGGAAAATACATTGCGAGATTAGCTTGGATACAACGAGGTGTAAATCAACACTGATTTTAAAGTTACTAATAGTGACCTATTTATATAAAATCCAGGTATCCCAGGTATCCTTTGTTAAATATTGCAAGGTAATTAGTTATTGTGATAATTAGTAAATGATGCATGCTAAATTAGTGTATTAAGAGCCATTTAGTAATTAAATAATAGCAATGTTCTTATCAGTAATCATTAGTGCATCAGTTTTATATGTAAACCTTAAGTCCCTAATTATATATCCTAATTAGCTTATATCTTCTCTAATTGGCTGCTCAGAAATGTTATTGTAATAAGGTAAACCTTTAGAAAAACGGTTTTAATCAACAAAATAAACAAAAAATAAAAAAATTGTGTTATAAAATAAACATCACTCTTTATCCCAGAAAGTGCACATTTGGCGCACTATGTGTCTTAGTATTAAATATAGCTCTTAGTATAAGCATTATGATATTAGAGACCGCTACTTGAAACAAGCCCGGAATCAGGAGGGAGAGAGCTCGATACACTCATTTTCATAGTAAAATTTCACATTTTCTCAAATTACTCCCGAAATATGGGAGTTATGAAGAAATTCATCACCACAAGTTATGAAGGCATTAAGTAATCGAATAAGATGGCATCATTAGTTTGGCATAATTTTACTCTTTTTTTTCGGACATGTCTACGTCCAACCGCTCCCATACATTCGTTCCACTGTGCCCAGGACCGAATACTTCGAATTACAAGTCACCATGTATAAATCGAAAAACTAAAAACCCACCAACTGATAACTACCAATTTATATTATATAATAACGAAACAAGATGCATTTCCTCAAGCAGCTACATACTCCAGATACCCAAGGGAAAAACAACTTATCAAAGCGATGCGATGACGCGAAAAATATCGCTATGTCGTAACACAGTCGCTTGGATGTATCGTAATGGAAAAACATTTTTAAAACGTATTTTTTTACTTTATTTTTTGGTTCACTGCGAGGGGGATGCGATGCTGGGCTATTATGTTTTTTGAAACGTGAATATTTTATAAAAAAATATCGTGTAGGTATTCGTTTTGTAGCGTAGCATAATCAGCCTATGATGTTCCCACTGCTGGGACACAGGCCTCCTCTCGGTGAGAGGGAGTGGGCTGTAATTCAACACGCGGGCCCCGTGCGGGTTGATAGATGTCATATTTCTTTGAATTTTTGGTTCTCGGACATGCCGATTTCCTCACGATGTTTTCCTTCACCATTTTGAGAGCAGTGGTCATGAAATAATTTACAAAAAGTAAAACGCCTGTCAGGATTCGAACCTATAACCTACACGTCGGAAGTCGCGGCTCTTACCACTGGGGCACGACTGCTCTCTCTTTTTTTTGGTCTCTTTTAATATAGTAGGCGGTTCTCCGCCAGACACAAACGCCCACCGCGCATCCACGGAATATCTGAGTTTCGTCAAGAGACACAAACGTCTACCGAGCTACGACTACGTATTGACTACTGGTACGATCGACTTCACTACGGCCGATAGAGAACTGTACTCGCGTGGTTCCCTCTAGTTAGACCTGCTTACCACCACTGTGATGACTATCTACTTCGACTGGTACATGACCTACTGGCATCTTTCTTAACCTATCGTGAGCGTATTTATAAGTACGGTTAGCATTCAAAGCTTCGATTAACATTCATAACTTCCGCTACCTTAAACGGACCTCTGAACTTCCGATCTAGCTTATTCTGATAATCTGATTTCGCTCTTCATTTTCTAATAACACGAATTTTCTATTACCTTTGTTCTATCAAATCGAGCGTTCTTGTTTACCATTTAAAACTGAAAATTACAAGAGATTTATGCAACGAAAACTCTGACACAGACATGGCTTCAATATTTCACGTACTACCATAATATTACTTTGCAAGTAAATTTAGGGTAGATCCAATTAAATCTCAAGTTGTTGCTTGCTAATAAGATTTGTTCTGTGATGAATACACGTGTTTGACTAATACCAAACAAGGCAATAACGTTATTACCTCGTTTGCCACTTAGTTTGGCTGACAACTCTCTATCACTAACGAGCATTCAGCACCAGAATCGTAAACAAAACAATACAGTTCACCTTAAGGCCAATTCTCGTAATTTAAAACGTTAAAAATCTAGTCGCAGCCTCATCTCGGCGACAAACAAACGTCAAAAACTTGTCAAAATGTAGGGAAGTTAGAAGTATTTTTTGACAGATTGAGACTGAGATCAGACTGTGAACGTTCTTAAAATTACGAGAATTGCCTCTCTTATGTGTTCTAACATGCCTGAGGTTAGTTGTACGACACCGACGCAAAGAACAATCGCCGTTTACTGCTTGCAACATGTCCTCCACCATCCGCTTGGGTGCCACTGCCCGTACACTGGGCCGCGATATGTCTTGGTTTCCCTTACTTGAAGCACACGAAGGGTATTCGCGGACGGCTGCGGGGCTGCTTGGTTCGATTCTTAAAGTCATTCCACGCCGTTCTTTGGTATGCTATTTGCGATAGCCACGTTGATGCTGCTCCTCTAAGCGCCAATTTCATCAAAACACAAATCAGCTGTCGTGCACTGTTATGTTTGCACACGCCTCCTATGCGTTTTCTAACTACGGGAACGGGATACGACGAACACAATCGCCGGTTAGAGACACACTTTTTTTTTAATATAGCGGTAGGTGCAATGGGCGCGTCACGGGACAAAGGTACTTCTGCATATAGTCTATGCCTAATACAATATGCACCATGATCGCGCATCCGTATCTGCATTGGCTGGGTCGAACTCGGACAGATGCACACGATTATTGGTTTATAGGCTCTTTTAAGCGCTCGCGTGTTTGCACTTTTTTTTTGTTCAAACATGGCACTCCATCGGTCACTTCACGTCTTGGTTATACACCCGGGTAGACACCCGTGAAATGCAAATGCCTTAGTAAACTTTGCAGAATACGCCTGTCTAGATCAACTTTCGTGGGCCTATTCTATAGACTCTTGAATTTGTCAAGAATTTGACAAAATTGAATTAGTCATACTAGACTTAATTCGCCGGCCAAGTGCTCTCGATAATACTCGTAGATCGAGGAATTAAACATGAAAAAAAGAAAAAGAGAAAAGATTAATTAAAATTTAATCTCACAAGTCTTAACGACAGGTTTCATCGTTGTTAAAAGCCTCTTGTCATGATAAATCAAAGGCAAGTGATGTTTGAGGAGAGATTTTTAATTTGGCTTTCCGGTCCGAGTTACCTATCAAAAATATGTATTTCACAGTTAGAATGTTATTTAGGTCTACCTCAGAATTTTCACTTTTGATGTGATTCTGCAACATCACACTAATATTATAAAAGTGAAAGTTTGTGAGTGTGTGTGTGTGTTTATATGTTTGTTACTTCTTCACGCTTAAACGGCTTGACCAATTTTGATAAAATTTTGTATGGAGGTAGCTGACACCGTGGATTAACATATAGGCTACTTTTTATTATCTCGATATTCCCACGGATCGACAATTACGCGGGTGCCGCGGGGCGCAGCTAGTATTCCATATTTATTTTAAAGGTAGCCTAGGATTCGTCTGGTAGCAATAAAAATGGAAATTGGCTCGCCCAGCACTCGGCACACAAACTTAAACAGATGTTTTATCATTTTAAAGCCAGTAGCGTACCGATAGTCTTAAAACTTAAGCACTATTACCACTGACCTCATTATAAAAAACGAAGGCAATCATACTTACGATCAGCTTTAATTATGAACGAACATGACTTCTCATCATTACTGGCGTTCGGAAATCTGAAGAAAAGTACAAACGCCAGCACGTCAAGCTACCCGAAACTGTAAAATATTCCTAATCAACCTTGAACCTAATGCTTTAGCCGCTAAAGCATTATCTTTATCGCTAAAGTGTAGCAATAAAGTTGAAAATCTATTAAAGAA
This sequence comes from Amphipoea lucens, assembly GCA_947508005.1. Taxonomy (NCBI): domain Eukaryota; kingdom Metazoa; phylum Arthropoda; class Insecta; order Lepidoptera; family Noctuidae; genus Amphipoea; species Amphipoea lucens. The sequence continues at coordinate 13,852,579 of OX382374.1, forward strand.
ATTTGACAGATTGTAGTAGCTTGATGTGCTGCGTATGTAGAGTCAATAAATAATAATGTATGCAAGAAAATATGCAATTCAAGAAAAGGCTCGACATTTCGCCAAATTCACTTACTAATGCCACAGAAATGCTACAGTAAAACTTGCGGAACATCATAAATAACACACACTCTCACCTTCTCGTAAGGTACCTACGGACAGGCATGCTCATTACTGGCACGAAATCATGTCATTATTGAGCAATTGCTACCTAGTAGCATGTGTGTTGACACATTGGCACAAACATGCTGAAAATTCCACAGTCGTTTGATTTTAGAGCATGCTACCTGGGGTGCGGGTGGAAGGGGGAGTGCTTCAAGCACGTCTGCACACGCTTATTTAGGAGTATGTGCTTATTTCTAGCAAATTTATTTTTTCGCAAGCTAGAATGTTTTCAGGTTTCACACTTGATTGACGGGACAATTTTTAGAAAGAATATTCTTGTGTTTTTTTCGTTTCTAGTGCATTAAATCAATTTTTTTTAAAACAGAATTAATCTCCATGAAATTATCTATCAATGGTATATAAATTCAGTAGTTTCTGTGTACTAGCAGGAGTATAACAATAGAAAAAGGTGCAGAAAGGAGACCAAACATGTTTTCGATCTTAAAGCACTCACTAATACTTCGCATTATGAGTCGTGGAAGGGACATGGAAGGGTCTATTAAATCTCAGAAAAAGCTTTCTAATAATGTTCGGGTATTTGTGACTCCTTATTACATGCTGACAGCTAATACTCTATAGAAAATGCCCCTTTGTTTCCCAAGAGAATAAGGATCCTTGAATACAGCCACGAACACGGACCATTAAACCTATATTGCAGGGTATACACAACTATACTGCTGTCGTAATAAGAACGAGAACAGTTTGCAGAAAGTTTTGTCATTACCAAACTGTGTGAAAGACTGTTCCTGGCTTCAAAAGATAGCGTTAAACAGGCGATTAATGAGGTATTTTAAGTTTGATAAAAGTCTTAAGATTTTTATTAAGTAGCAAATATCAAAAGTGCAGTTTGAGAGTTCCGTACTTTTAGCCCGGAAGACTTGCATTTTATTTTTTATTTTTCCCTAAATCTTAACAAAACAACTTTTTTTGGTGTTTCTTTCGTACAGTCGAGTGGCATTTCGAAATAAAAATATAATTACAATTAAAGGTCAGAACTTAATAAATGACTTCACATCCAATTCCTTGTAGGAAAAACGAAAATACATTAATCCCGTGTCGACAATTTGTAAGGAATTCCTACCCAACGTGCCATCTACCTTCAAACTCGAAATGGCTTTGATGTTTAGCTTTTCATGTTGTTTTTTGGCGATGTTTTTAAAAACACATGTACGCTCATGTTTTGTAGGACTTCTTACCGTTATCGTCGTAAGTAATTGAAAAATATACTAAAAGAGTTCTTTAGCTGCGAAAAATCTAATTCAAAAATCCTTTGTTCAAACGAGCCATGAATCAGCACTTTTAGAACATCAAACTTACCAAAAATTGCTCCCCAAACACTCAACACCTTTCATCCGCCCCTAAGACGACCCACTGACCCTTCCTACTGTTTAAACTGAGAAAAAGAAATCGCTCAATGAACCCTGGATATATCTGATTAAGTGGAACCAAGTGTGAATATAAAAGAAAAGATAAAATGCTCCAGAAAATTCCATTCATCGACAGGACAGGTATCATCAATCAATGTTCCAGAGATTTGTATAAAAGTCATGGGAACAGTCCCATAGGAACTTGAGTAATGCTGTGCCGTAATGTCACAGTATAATAATTATACAGTACGTTATCTAAGGCCGCCCGCCGAGTTATTAGCCTACTCTTGCGTTGACCCCCAGGGTTGTCACTTTTACTTTTAGTTAATATTTTCGAACAAGCAGCACTTGATCTAAATTTATGAAATAAAAAGCATATTATGATTGAATATTTTACCAATTTATAAATTTAGTAAAAATAAAAAGCCTTTATTCACATAACATTTATAATACTTAGTTACAAATTTGATACCGAGAAAATTTTTCTCCTGTTTCTGCACGTCCGGAACGCTTTATTATTATTTGTTAATGTAAAGTAAATTCTCATTCTTATGTAAAGTTTTTGTAAAAAGCTTTTGGGAAAGCATGGACAGGGCATCTTAAATTCTATATCATTCAGTTGATCGTAAATTGACCGGCCAATTTTAATGTTGATGTGGTCGTTTTCGAACGCTTTGCGAAACACCTGCTCCATCCTTTCTACATTATCGACAAAATCATCAGGTGGGATCATGAGTAAATTTCGATCTTTGCCGTAATTCCTGTAATGGGTATATCTAGATTCTACACTTAAATTACACGCTCGTTGATTAACGTCGACGTAATTATTTAAAAAATCGCAGTTCTTATGGTAATCAACACATTTTTTTAACAAAGCGCCACAAACATAAAAAAATGCATTTTTTTCCGGTAGCTCATGTTGTATTGGTACATAGTCAGAACGTAAGATTTCCGACAAAATATTTTCATTTCCTTGTGTTTGATTGCTACTGGTCAGATGTTTGTCGATTACTGAGGCACTTGTTTCGAAATGTTTGTGATTTTTCAAACTAATCAAAAATTCTGTGATATCTTCAGAACAATTACCATCTATTGGAGGCTTTGTAATATTTGAAAAATAAATCTTTCTATATGCAGATATGAATTGCCTACTGGTTGGCTCTGTAGCCATCCCGTTTTTTGACCGAATTTTTCCAAAAAAATTTTCAATAACATCTTGATTAAGGCGTCTTGTCAATAAATATTCAAACCCTTCTTGTTTAAGATCATCAAACAACTGAAATATAGATTTGATAGTAATTTGAAAACCATCAATAAACTTGACTGTTTTCGTAACGTCGCTACCGTTTTTTGGATTATATAACTTTAATGTTTGAAAAAGTATTAACATTTTATTGAAAAATACTATTTGATTGTCATTTCCGCAAAACGCATTTTTGTAAGCATAGCTATGATAACGTGTCGAAGAGTTAAGTGCGTCAAATAAATCATTCATATTTTTTATGAATTCAACTGTTGGTCTTGCAGATTCATCAATAATTTTAAAATCTATGTACGTTAATAAGCTAACTGCAACAGTCCTACTCAAAAGTTGAGTCGCATATCTGACTTTCATTTTTTCAAAATTGGTAGGGTTAATATGGCTGTTTGTTAACTTATATGCCTGTTTAAATGTTTTGTTTTTATCTTGCTCATAAAATTTAAGAATATGCTCATACTTTGCAACGCTGCCATTTTGTAAATGAAAATGATATGTCATCAAATTATTACGAACTAATTTAATTAAGTGAGGAACGTGTACGTATTAATTTTACTTTCGGTGGTTGGGAAACCCAATTTTATGCAATTTTGAAATAATGATCACGCAGAATTCCCACGGTGCTGGGGCGACACAGGGTAATTATTGGTTTTCCCAAAACTAAAATTCATTGTGTTGTTTTATTATTCTCAACATGTTTTATTGCTGGTATTGTAAACCAAATTGTCGGCACCCTTTGATAAAAATATGTCTTTGATAGTTTGCTTGTGTATTTAATCAGTTCCGGCTTAGATCTCGCACAAGAGACTTCAGTAGTAAGTAGTTCTGAGTGATGTGATGTGACAAGCTCTCAAAATAATATCAAGCAAGTAACTCATCAGTTTGTATTTATTATTGATTTAGCTCCTTTGTTGCCCTTATTTATTAGTAAAGAATAAATAAATAAAATAAATAAATAAAATAACTACCCAAAATAGCTACATAACCAACAATTATACCGTTTTTAATACAACCAAAAAATAAGATGACCATAAAAAGTACTTAATAATTTTGTGCTCGACTGTACTTGACTCGAAAATGTATGTAGAAGTTCACGTGGATATTTAACATACTTCCATATAGTAAACCAGGTCGAAATTATCATGGTTGAAGACGACTATTTCTTGACTATTTTTTGGCGTTCTCAAAATTGATTTATAAGAAGTTTTCAAAAGTGAGGATTGTGTGGTGAAGGACACTAAAAACTAGACTTCTTAAAATAAACTTTAGCTCTAAACATAGTATTCAGAAAGTAAATTTGGGAATACATTTATATGGAAAAATGCGACTCGGCTACGCTCTTAATAAAGCAAATAAACTGTGAAATAAACAATACAATACCACATTTTCTAATAATATTTAAGTATAAGTAGGTACTTACATTTCTGGTTGAGTAGGAACTATGAAGAATGATAAGTCCGGGTTTGCGAAATCATTATTGAGGCACCCGAAAACACTACAATATTTTTTTCCCCTTTTTGAAGTCATGATACTCGTAATTTAAGTGGCCGCCGCCGGCGAGAGTTGTCGAACGCAAGCGGTCATGTAGCGTACGCGCGTGCTCACAGTCGCGCTGCACAGCCCGCACTGCCGCCACCTTATTCCCTCATATATTATGCTAGCGTGTGCGTGAAATCGCGTGCCGACACGGCGCGCGGCGCGCACGCACACATTCAAACCGAGAGCGGCACGTTTGTATGAAGATGTTCTACTGTATATTAATTATACTGTGGTAATGTGCTTGGTCACTGGCAAATACCCAAGAGTATTTTTTGAAATAACACGGATTTCTCGCAGCTAAGTAATAACAGCCGCACGGGTCGATCTATCAGGTACTGCGGTCGGTCGGTGTATGGGTGTCCATCTTTACATACCGCGTTACGACCCCTCCATTCCTCGGGAAACACATTAAGCTGTTGGTCCCGGCTGTCATTCGTAGATCTTTGACAGTCGTTACGGGTCGTTAGAAGCCCGAAAGTCTGACAACCAGTCTTAGCAAGGGGTATCGTGTCGTGTTACCCAATTATTTTATTCAAATTAAAATGTCCCCCTTTATTTTAACTTTTGTCTGTCAAAGTCACGACATAACTACCTAGATTGTAATGTGAATAAAGTACCAACGACTGAATACGTTACAAAAAAAAAAACTCGACAGATACAAAAATCGTGTTTACTCGACTATTTTAGATATAATATATATCGAACGCATAATTTCACCTCTGTTTCGTTTCTCTACTAATTACCTGCTAACTAGCGTTAATAAATACTTAAAGAAAAGTTAATCATTGAAAAATTGGTAAGCTAAACAGTGGTTAATCAGTAATTAGCGAGATTTTTATAAATAAGGCTGATGGCGTCACTTGAGACATGGGATTACAGTTTCTCTATGACATTTCTTCTGATAGCCTCTTCTAGCCATTCATTCTATTTTACGTCTGGCAGCAACCTTATTGCGACGAGAATAAAGATCACAATTATTTTGACAAACTTGTCAATGGCAGCAACCCAAAAGCAACCTTATTAGAATGAGAACAAAGACCACTGTGATTTGGACAGTGATGCAAAATCAGAAGTAATACAACTGTGAACGGATCTTAATTTTTTTTTTTAGTAACCACCATTATTATTTTCCTAAAAATCATTAAGCAAATGTATGTCAAGAATGTTGCTGATTATTTTGATTGAAAAAAAAAGTCACTAAGGCTTGCTTCACACGTACCACAACCACAACACGTGGGCAGGCGCTAATTTGTATGAAAATTAATAGTTAAATTCACACGGACCACATTTTGCCGTCAATATCGACCGGGTGTGTGATACCGACCACATCGCAGCCACGTCGCAACCACCAGTGACACCGCGAACTAGCGGCCGGCCACATCGCAAGAAGCCGCGGCGACACTATCCACACGTAACCACAGCTTGACCACATTTTGTCTCTGCGATGTGGTGTGGTTGTGGTGTGAATGGGCCCTTACCTGTACCCAAAAGTTTTACGGACGAAATTCCCCAGGCATTTTACTGACTTATCTAAAATGACTGCTCCTAAATGTTCCACGTTTTGATTAATACTGCTGGATCCACCCAATTTTCTTACATAACAATATTGACCGAGATCAGATTGTCCCTTCGCACCCCAACAGAACCCTTATTTATCTCTGTCCAAATAGCTGGAATGACGCAATCTACAACATGTCGTAGAATTAACGCTCACCACCAAACATCCCAATTAGAATACTATGTAACTAGTTCTTACCCGCGATTTCGTCCGCGTGATATTTCTTGTTCCCCCGAGCCCGACTGACCCCGTCGCATCACATCGCCTGCCCGCGCATTGTCGCTTAGCGTACTTTCTGGTCTTTATTCCTTTTACTCGGCTCCTAATAGTCACAGCGTGATGTTAAAGTGCCTATAGCCTTCCTCAAGGATTGGTTGCCCAATCCTTGAGGAAGGCTATAGGCAATTTATAGGCACACGCACACACACAGACACGTCAAACTTATAACACCCCGTCGTTTTTGCGTCGGGGGTTAATAAAACAGACACACACATATACAATAATTTTTTACTATTATGTATAAAACATTGTTTATTTATTAAATGGGTATCATTTAAGCTATCACCAATTTAATTAGTTTTGTGTTTCTTAAATAATAGGGTTTGTCCTCCAAATAGTAGATCTGTCACCAAAATGTAGTCACCAAACAATGCAAGTGACCTAACCAAACCGAACCTCGGGGTGCCCTTCGCTCGCTCTTGCATCCTATGTCGACGGAGCCCCGCTTCGCGGGGCCCCTATTTCTGTGTAAAGGGTTTAAAGTAACCTAACCAAACCGAACCTCGGGGTGCTCTTCGCTCGTTCTTGCATCCTATGTCGACGGAGCCCCGCTATCTGAGAACGAAAATATTTCGTGGCGATAGATCTATTTATTAGGTGATACAACTTGATGACAAATATAAATTTTGGTGATAGAAAATATAGTTCCCTTATTAAATTAGTTATATTGATTGTGGGAGAAAATTTTAATTACATTACAAATCTATGCACGCACGCAGTCGCCCACGTATAAGATTCTAGCTTACCTACTTCGTCCATTTTGTTGTTGTTTTTTTTTTACTTACTTTTTTTACCAGGAAGTTTGATTGTAATATTCGACTTTTAATTATTTTTGGGAAAAATTACCTATATTAAAAATGACAGAAATCGATTCAGCAAACGATTCTGAACAAACTACCTCCATAACGTGCATCAATTCAGCAATGCTATTTTGTAAAGTCTCACCGTTTACACTATTGACAGTTCACTTCACCTAAATTTTTACTGTGAGACATTTACAGAATCGACAGTCACACATTGTATATGAACAATCTGTGCGTTTTATTATGTTCTAAAAGAGTGTGTTTATTGAAAAACCTTTTTGTTTTTCAGTGAATCAACTTCTCAGTTTCAAAGGAGTTAATCTTACTAACAGTATCGACCCTTCATCATCGTCGTTTCAGCCGAAAAACGTCCACTGCTGGACATAGGCCTCTCCCAAGCACCGCCACTTCGACCGGTTCTGTGCTTTCCGCATCCAGTGGATTCCAGCGGCATCACAAGGGGATTACTGTTTATTAAGAAAACTCGTAAATAATGGTAAAGGTTTTCTCGAATAAAACTGCTTAAAACGCACTATCAATATCGAATTTTACTAAGGGCTGATTTTTCAATCAACAGATAATTTTTATTCGTGGAATAAAAATGACGTCTGACAGTTTTTGTATGGAAGAACTGTCAAAAATTCAAAATTATTCTTCCGATACAGTAATCTGTTGTTGAAAAAATCAGCCCTAAGAAGAATAATAAACAAGAATTATAATGTTCTTAAGATAATATAACCTTTTGTGTATTACATTTTCATAAACATTTAAAAATATAAAAAAATATTAGCTCTGCGGCATCAGGAACAGTCTCCAAGCTGCCGGTGGTCAGGGCCCTAGAGAGAGGAACCTCCTCACCATGCGTACCGAGTCCAGGAGTACTGCTTTCTGATGGATTCAGATTTCCTTGACCCAGCCGCGCAATGGGAGCCTTCTAAAGTGTTAGTCGAGACTCTCCGCTATTAGGTCATTTACTCAAACGATTATCGGCACAATGATTGCAGAGTCCACGTCCCACATGTCAACAACCTCGTGTGCTAAGTCAAGATACTTGATTTTTTTATTTAAGATAATTTTATTGTTATTAAGATAATTCTTTTATATTTGTGTGTGTTATCCCTAAGAAATGATTTTCATTATGAGCTGATGTTGTTTATTGGTGGCGCCATCTGTGTCGTTGAAGATTAACTACAATCCCGACGTGTAGGGTCTGTTCGCGAGTGATACTGTATGATGTTTCGATAGTGAGTTATTTCGGTCATAAATCCTTTGATGGCTCTGCATGTTCCATGAAATTCGGTATGCAGTTAAAATAAAACCAATAACATTTTATAAAGAGCTTAACCTACAGATTCCCATACAATAACGTTTCCTTTATACACCCAATAAAATAATAACAACTAACATTGTAGTCGCGCGGCACCTTTTTTTGGTTTTAGTAGTTTATAGCGTCTATTCCCGTTGTCCCCATTAACGGTGTCCCCATTATGGGGACAACGGGAAGTCATAAAATATCCTTCCCGTTGTCCCCATTGATGCTTTCTCATCATGGGGACAACGGGAAGTCATAAAATATCTTTCCCGTTGTCCCCATTGATGCTTTCAGTCATGGGGACAACGGGAAGTCATAAAATATCCTTCCCGTTGTCCCCATTGACGTAAGCATAGTTTATATACATACAAATGATACAAATTATTAAAGCATAATTATGGTTTTTAATCAAATATGAAAAAAATTAATTACACAAACACAAATGTAACCTTAATGTTATAAAAGTAAAAATAACACAATCATTTATTTATTAAAGCATCTAATTAAAAAAACACAAATAACACAACCTTAGAATGGAATAGAAAAGAATAGAATACTCTTTATTATGTACACCATATAAATTACAGATATAAATATAGAAACTTTACAATGGGTGAACCTTAACTTTATAAAAGAGTAAAAATAACACAATGATTTATTTATTTAAGCATCTAATTAAAAAAACACAAATAACACAACCTTAACGTTATAAAAGAGTAAAAATAACACAATCATTTATTTATTTAAGCATCTAATTTAAAAAACACAAGTAACACAACGTTAACGTTATAAAAGAGTAAAAATAACACAATCATTTATTTGGTGTATTCCCGTTTGTCCCATCGACTTCGTCCCCTTAAGGAGCCCTTAGAAAACAAACACGAAATTCGGAAAGCATTTATTGTTTACCTACAAAAAATATCACAAAAATTAATTTATATCACACAATCATCATTGTACCTAGAAGAAAATAAAAATAGGTATTACCTACATAGTTAATACCCCGCCGTGGGTCCAGTCCCATTTTTTTATAAACATAACATATACAAAATTATACGTGTTTAATAGCAAAAAGTGTTAAACTCTCATTCCATTTCGCTACAGTATGAGTCAAAACCCAAGCGTTTAAAAAATGTGCTAGCGGTCTATCGAATGATAAAAATGGCAGTTTTTAAGGACTCACAAAAGCTAACGAATTTACAAAAACACAACTACATATATTATATTTGTGTATTAATTATATCTCAGAATCAACATAATTATACTTAAAGAAAACACATTACATACATAAATAATTAAGAGCGTTAACGCTTAGCGCGGATCGTCAAGTTTAGGTAATTCTTTGCAAATTTCACTCACACAGACGCGTGCGCAACTGTGTGCATAGGGTTAGCGCGTTCGCTCTGCTTATAGTCAGACGTACTCACTTTGATCCGTTCGCTTTAGGGCAATAATTGTTTTAGCATTATTTTAAATTGAATTTAAATCAACTTCAATTTTTTGTCATACTTATGATTTATAATAAATCTGAAATCCTCTACACATAAAATTAAGTTATTTAGGGGAAAAAATAATATTAATAGTCCTCGATATGACTTTAAACTGTCGTGCATTTAGTATTGAATTAAATGTAGAACGCCACCTGTAGGCTATGGAATAAATACACCCAAATAGGCTCGGATGGAACAGTCGATATTAGTGCAGGATATCAACTCAGGGCGGCGGCTGATGAACATCTAGCACGTCAAAGGCGGCGCCCACGGACCCAGTCAGGCGGTCCACTGTACAAGTGTACACCCACCAACTCGCACTAGACAAGCGCGGTGGGTTAATTTGCCTAAACCTCTACTCTCTCATGAGAGAGTAGGGAGGCCTTTGCCCTGCAGTGGGACGTCACAGGCTAATAAAAAATAAGAAGATTACTCAAGTGTTGGTGACTAGTTTCAGTTGGTTATAAATAGCTTTTTTAATATTTATGCACTAGATGAGTAGGTGGGAAATTAAATAAAGGTTTAAAATCAAAATATTTTATTTCACATAAACCTACATGGGCACTTATGAAACGTCAGAAGCTAGGTGCACAGTTCCAATTGGTCGTTTCCTATGGAGAAGAACTGGCAAGAAACTCCACGGTTACTCTTTTAAAAATAATTGGCTTTTACAATGTATTCAAATTACAGTAGGTATTGGAGGACAGCGTCGGCCTGTACCAGGTACTTGATAAAATAAAAAATGGTCTAAAGGTCTAAAGTCTACAAGGCTTACAAAGTCCCCACATTTACAAAATAAGAATCTATCAAAAGGATAAATAAAATATAAAAGTCTACTAAAACCAAGTGATATGATTTCCATTACAACCACTATTAAAGAGGTGAAAAATTAAAATTGTCTGTATATAATGTCAAATAATAAAAAGAGTATGTCAAAGAAGTACATATGTAAAATTAAGTTATGTGAACATTAAAAAACAAAACAATAGTAAATTATAAAACAAGTGAAAAAAAGGGAATTTAATTCGAGGGACTAAGTTGGATCCCGAAATTGAAATAGTTAAGAAATATGGACTCTGAGAAGGAAATGGCGCCATTCGTGGTTTTCCAGACGCAGAACAAATTGTATGTTTTCAGGTACAACTCCCGAGATTTTGGCGGCAACAAATTATCTACTATAATTGCTGCTTTATTTCGAAATGATTCCGGAGTCAGTGTCTCATGTTTACTGGAAGAACTCAATTTACTATAATTTATGTTATTAGATTTTCCAATGACTTAAAACAACCACGATAACAGATAGAAAAGAACCTAAATGAATACAGAATCAACATGGTAGATACCGTGTTGATTCTGTATTCATTTAGGTTCTTAGGTTGATGCGCTAATTTTTTCCAATAATTTTTAAAATCTAGGTAGATACCTAGATTTTAAAAATTATTGGAAAAAAATATTGGAAAGTCAAATGATCATCTAATATATTTGTTCTAAAGGCCGTGTGGTCGTATCGGAATTACGAAATAAGTTATCTGTAGTTGAAAATTATTAAAAAAATTAATGGCTGCAATGACGACGCATGCGAAACTGCGAAATGGGATATTCACGTGATGTAATTGTTATCATAATTTCAAAACTTTGGAAGAACATGTCATTCGATTCAGTATGAATAGGGCTATTTCTAGGTAAATAAAAAAATAGGGTCACTTTCACTTACTTAAACTATTTTACACAGTAACAGTAAGGCGCTCCACACACTGCACCGCGCTCCGTCGCGGTGAGCAGATTTTTACATACAAATTCTACTCGGCGCGCGTGAGCGCGGGAGTTGAAATTGTATGTAAAAATCTGCTCACCGCGACGGAGGTGTGGAGCGCCTATGAATGTGTGTTTTTAAGCAAAAGTAACAGCTATGTATATAATTATTGTACCAATCTAAACTGCATTTAACGTCACTCGATGTAAGGTCAATCTTTATTTTATTAAGTTTCGCTTGTCCCCGTTAACAGGAAATCGTCAATGGGGACAACGGGAATAAATTTTAATTATTTTTATTTAGTTCCGTTGTCCCCATTAACATGAAATCGTCAATGGGGACAACGGGAATAAATTTTAATATTTTTTATTTAGTTCCGTTGTCCCCATTAACAGGAAATCGTCAATGGGGACAACGGGAATACATTTTAATTATTTTTATTTAGTTCCGTTGTCCCCATTCAATGGGGACACCGTTAATGGGGACAACGGGAATAGACGGTTTATAGCATCATGTATATGCAACATAATGAACATGAACCAAATTTTGCATTTAAAAACGTTGTGCTTTGATAAAAATCTAGGTATAGTAGGTATGCTAATAATAACGCTGAAGAGTTTGTATGTTTGTTTGAACGACCTAATCTCTGGAACCACCAGTCGGACTTGAAAAATTTATTTTGCATTTGATTACCTAATTCTCGAGGAAGGCTATAAATAGGCTATTTAAGATCACCTAAACTTTCTTAGGAACCGAGCAAAAAGAAAAAAAGGAAGAAAGAACGCTAAGTGAAAATGAAGTGACAGCGCGGGCGGACGGTAAGTACGACGCGACGCGGTGGGTCGGAGAAATTTCACGCGGACGAAGTCGCGGGCAAACTAGTGATCCAAATAAAAAAATAAAGCATTCAGTATCAATGGAAGAGCTTCATGCTTGAAAAACTGTTCTTCTCTTCTTATTTTGTGCCTTAATATCGAGTGCTCAACTAATTATTACTCGTAAAGCGCTCCCTCACCAGGAGCATGCAATGTAACAATCCAAGATTTGATTTTGAGCATTGCGTTACAAATAGATGCTCCCTTACCGGTTACATTCGCCTGTAATGTAACAATCCAAGTTTTGACTTCGAGCATTACGTTACAAATAGATGCTCCCTCACCGGTAACATTCGCCTGTAATGTAACAATCCAAGTTTTGACTTCGAGCATTACGTTACAAATAGATGCTCCCTCACCGGTAACATTCGCCTGTAATGTAACAATCCAAGTTTTGATTTTGAGCATTACCGCGCGAGCGGTACCTAGGTACCTACCTATAAAGAGGAATGGGCAAAAAACTCCATAGATACTCTTTTAAATTATATTGTTACAAAAGTATTGGTTATATCATTAATGTTGAATTTATAATTATATAGGTATCAGAACGACGTAAAAAAAAACGTACACGTTAAAAGCGTTCAGAGTACAGCAAATACTAACAAAACAAACAATCCAAAAATACTTTAAATAAGCCGTAGCAGCTAACTGATGACCAGTCCCAACTGACGGCGCCCGTTCACGAACATGACGCATGGATCAGCACCATTCAGCACAACCATTTTGAAGGGAGCTAAAACGCATGGATTAGCACCATTCAGCTCAACCATTTTGAAGGTTACCTACTTAAGTAGGTTTTTTCAAAGTTCGATAAGATCTTTATTACCAAGGATAGTTAGTTCAGTCATTAGAGTCAGTTTCTACCTATATATTTTGATCACGTAGAAACAACAAATAAACTGCTATTAACAAAAGTTTTAAAGGGACCGATAAGATAATGTAAAAGTTTAGGGAGGACGATGCTCTCTTAAGAAGTCTAGCCTAGAACAATATACACTTAACAGTGAGGGTTCTCCGAAAATAAAATAAGTACGCGCGGCATTTGCAAATGGCACCCAAGTGATTTTAAAGATACTTAACGTTGAATAGAAAACGATTTACGAGCTGACAGCATTCTATAAATTGTGCCTTATCCTTAAGACAAATTGGCTTTTTCAGAGTACTTCACTTTTAATACAAAATATAAATATAACATCAAGCCTGTATTTCCAGAAGAGTTAGGCAGAACCTATAGTACACCCACATTTCGTGTGGTTATTGCCATCAACCGGGCAAAAATCCAGACTCCAAGCTCCAATATTCCGGATAAAAAAAATAAAACTTTGCCAGACCCGAGATTCGAACCCAGGCCAACGAAGCAGTTCTATTTTTTACCCGACTACGGCGAAGCAAAAAGGAGGGTTATGATTTTCAAACAGCAGTAGATTATTAAGCCTTTTCAAATCGTTCAATTTATCCAATGTTTTTACAGAACCAACTAGAGTAACTCCAACTTCTGCTACTTGTATCGATAATGTTTTTTGCGATTGTGATTATTTAGATAAAGCCATCGTAAATTATCTGCCGTCTGATCATAGTGGACAAACGGTAACTTTTAAGTTTAAAACACCTTTGCAAAAAGTGCAAATACAATTTAGACCAATAACGACTGGTAAACTAAAAAGATTCAATAGTACTCTAAATAATAAGTTAAATGATCTGGGCCATGATATGGATCACGCAAATAAATTGTACGAGGATTTCTTTTCAGTAGTGCAGACTCAATTCAATAAAACTTTTGAAAAGAAAACAAAAAACATTTGCCCTAATTTTATATTTAGTGACTGGGCAACTAGAGGTATTAGGATAAGTAGGGAGAGACTGTTCGAGCTGTATGGCCTTAAGCCCTACATTAATACTGATACTTTCAGCAAGTATGTTGCTACATATTCCAAAATTTTTAGAAATACTTGCAAAATAGCCAAAGCCCGGTACATTAGCAACAAAATCAAATCGGCAGAAAATAGAATAAAAACGGTTTGGAAAATTATAAATAACGAAACTAGTAGGAATAAAAAACGAAACACAGATTACACGTTGGAGACTTCACGTGGTGCCATAAGCTCTAACTTAGAAGTAGCTCAAGAATTTGTAAATTTCTTTACTAATATACCATCAAAAACGACGGAAGCCTTAAATTCCTCACCCGGCGTATCAATTGATGTATTAAGAGCGAACGTTCAAGCCTGCCCGGTTGAATTTCAATTTAAACATATTAACCCTGCAGTAGTAATAAAAGCTTTTAAGCAAATTAAGATCAAATTGACCGAAGATCTTTGGGGAATGTCTATTAAAGTATGTACCTCCATAATTGAGACTATTGCGCCTTACTTAGCCTTAGTATTTAATTCGTGTGTTGATCAAGGAGTCTTCCCCGATTTAATGAAATACAGTAAGGTAATACCACTTTACAAATCCGGGGACAGTAAAGACACTAATAATTATAGACCCGTATCCGTGTTGCCGGTTTTCAGCAAGGTGTTTGAAAAGATAATGCTTAATCAAATGCTCAATCATTTTAACACGAACAAAGTCCTTCACGATCAACAGTATGGTTTTACCAAAGGACGTTGTACGACCGACGCCGGTGTAACCTTATTAAAACACATTTTTAACGCGTGGGAAGAGGCCCAAGACGCCATAGGAATCTTTTGTGACCTCTCCAAGGCATTTGATTGCGTCGATCACGAAACCTTGCTTTTGAAACTTGAGCATTACGGACTTGGAAAACTTGCGCTCAGTTTAGTTAGTTCTTACTTAAATGATAGACAACAGCAAGTTCAAATAAATGGTGTCAATTCACACGGTTTAACTGTAAAAATGGGTGTGCCACAGGGCTCGATTTTGGGTCCTTTCCTCTTTTTAGTGTATATAAATGATCTACTCCATTTATTAAAAAATCAACCACAAATGGTGTTATTTGCTGATGACACTTCCTTAATTTTTAAGGTAAATAGACGTGCTACAAATTTTGACGACGTAAATAACGCCCTACTGCAGGTCCAAAATTGGTTCACTGCTAATAATTTAGTATTAAATGGGAAAAAAACTAAGTGCATAAGATTTTCTTTACCGAATGTCAAAGGTAGTGATTGTGAGATAATATTGAATCAAGAGAAACTTGAATTCGTCGATAGAACTGTTTTCCTAGGGATCACGCTCGACTCAAGGCTACAATGGGGTCCGCATTTAACATCTCTTGCAGGACGGCTAAGTTCAGCAGCTTATGCTGTGAGAAAAATCCGTCAATTTACTGATGTAGATACCGCGAGACTGGTCTATTTTAGTTACTTCCATAGTATCATGTCTTACGGTATTTTGCTTTGGGGACGGGCTGCAGACATCGATTCTATTTTTATTCTGCAGAAAAGAGCTATCAGAGCCATTTATAATCTCCGCAGGCGCGATTCTCTAAGGGAACGGTTTAAAGAAATTAACATCATGACGGTACCTTGTCAATATATCTACGAAAATATCATGTATGTAAGGAAAAATTTACATCTTTTTAGTAAAAGAGGTGAAAGACATAATTATAGTACTAGAAATAGGGACCTATTAGTTCAACCAGGATTTAGACTAGCTAAAGTAGACTCATCTTTTATGGGGTACTGTTTAAAATGTTATAATAAAATACCTCCCCACATTCTTCAACTGAATGAGACAAAATTCAAGTCTTGTATTAAACGCACACTATGCAGACAGGCATATTATAAGTTAGGGGATTACATCGCTGATAAAAATGCCTGGCTCAATGCTGGTCCTGCTCCACAACCACAACTATTTGATTAACACTTAAAAATGCTGTTGGAGCTGCTGAAGATTGTAAGTCTATCTTTGCATTGTATAAATTCAATCTCCTAGTATTGTATAATTGCATAGCACATGTTGAGTACTATGCACATACTATAAAGCTACCATTTACTGGGTACGTCTTTCATTGACTTGAATGTGCTCTGGCGGCTGAGAGTATGTCATGCTCACTCAAATGTCTCGCTGATGGCGGCGCATGTGTTGGATCATTTAGCTCCCTTCAAAATGGTTGAGCTGAATGGTGCTAATACATGCGTCATGTTCGTGAACGGGCGCCGTCAGTAGAGACTGGTCATCTCTTTGCTGCCATGGCTTATTTTATTTTAATTTAATATTTGAATTGTTGTTTTTTCTCATCTTTTCGTTATGGACGCTTTTAACGTTCTGCATCGTTCTCACATGTATAATTTTTAACGTGAATGATGTAACCAAGACTTTGTAACCATATTATTTTGATTTAAAAGAGTGTCCATGGAGTTTCTTGCCCGTTCTTCTCCATAGGTACCTACGCTTTGGAATGGGCAACTAGCTTCATCTTTCTGACTGACCGACCCCTTGACAATTGAAAAGTGCCTGTAATTGGTTTAATTGAAATAAATGCTTTGAGTTTGAGTTTGAGTTTGAATTTTTGACCGGTATGTACATATGTATGTATGTATGTATATTCATCTGTTCCCTCATAACTTAAAAAGTACTTATAATAATTTGACAAATAAAGTATCGTTAGAAACGTCTTGACCGTCCGCTGGTTAAAGACTATGTGACGTCACACTGAATTCAATATAGCGTCCTCTAGAGGACATAAAGTAATGAATTTAAAAATAAATATTTTGGGATGGTGCCTTATGGGGTATCAAATGAAAGGGCTTAATTAGCACATTTCAAAAATATAAGTCTCAATGAAACAAACCTCAAAATAATTAAATAAAAAAAAAAGACGGGTTGCACACCGGGAGTGCCGGCAGAAGTGAAAACTTGAATATTAACGTTGAAATAAATCAATTATGAATTGAATTAATATAACTAATTATTTCCATATTTTATACACTTTATATATATACACGAATTTTACGAATACACAGCAGTGTGGCTACTACACAGACGGTCGAGCCATCAGCTGTCCATCCATCCATCCACATCCACGTCCACCATCACCGTCACCGTCACCGACACCGTCACCGTCACCGTCACCGTCACCGTCACCGACACCGTCACCGTCACCGTCACCGTCACTGTCACCGTCACCGTCACCGTCACCGTTACCGTCACCGGCACCGTCACCGTCACCGTCACCGTCACCAACACCATCCCTGTCCCCGTCCCCGTCACCGTCACCGTCACCGACACCGTCACCGTCACCGTCACCGTCACCGTCACCGTCACCGTCACCGACACCGTCACCGTCACCGTCACCGTCACCGTCACCGACACCGTCACCGTCACCGACACCGTCACCGTTACCGTCACCGTCACCGTCACCGTCACCGTCACCGACACCGTCACCGTCACCGTAACCGTCACCGTCACCGACACCGTCCCCGTCACCGTCACCGTCACCGTCACCGTCACCGTCACCGACACCGTCACCGACACCGTCACCGTCACCGTCACCGTCACCGTCACCGTCACCGACACCGTCACCATCACCGACACCGTCACCGTTACCGTCACCGTCACCGTCACCGTCACCGTCACCGGCACCGTCACCGTCACCGACACCATCACCGTCACCGTCACCGTCACCGTCACCGTCACCGTCACCGACACCGTCACCGACACCGTCACCGGCACCGTCACCGTCACCGTCACCGTCACCGACACCGTCACCGTCACCGTCACCGTCACCGTCACCGTCACCGTCACCGACACCGTCACCGTCACCGTCACCGTCCGTCCGTCCATCCATCCATCCATCCATTATCGTGTCTCACTTGGTTCACTTCGGTTGGCGCCGCCGCCGTAGAAAGGGGGGGGGGGGGAATCTCTCCTGACGGTCACGTGTCCTGACGCGAGTTTAACATTTTTTCCCCATTACAAAAAGTGTGCAACGCCGCTATAGTAGATTGTACAACTAAGGCATAAAAGAAGCTATTTTACCCCGAGACGTTTATATCCACGCGAGCCGCAGGCGAGGGTGGATAGTTAAGTCGAGGGGTAAAATGGCTCGTTTATGCCTGAGTTATACACTCTGCTTTTCACTTCGATTGCGAGAAAATGAAACAGGCATAAAGTATACAGTACATAATTAATCAAAAAAGTTGCAAAGCATAGCTAATTCCCGCCACCACAGATAATACCGCCCCGAAACTTTTTGAAAGTTTTTTTTTTTTTAATTTCAACATTTGTCATTCGACTTGGGTACTTCATACTGCCAAGTCATAAAAACGTTTCTTTGCGTTTTTAAATAATAAATGACAACTATTTTACCTGATTTTATTAAATTAACGAGAGAAAACACGGAAGTGGTATAAATTAAAGAACATGAAATAAATTACGACTTTAATCTGCAAAGTTTTATTGCGCGTGTGGCTGTTGGGCCTGATAACCTTAGTCTCAGAAAAAAAAATTACTTTATGCACTAGAACATAAAAAGCGATTTTATGTCGCCTAAGCTAAAGACGAACTTTTAGAGCATGAGAAGTGAAAAAGAAGTTTTCACTTCAAAAAAGTTTAAAAACAACAACCCGACTACTGAAAAGGATGAAACAAGAAAGTACCTTCCCGTGGTCCCATGCTACCATAGCTTATTTAGTACAGCGGCATGCGACCACGGGAAGGTACTTTCTTGATTCATTCTTTTCAGTAGTCGGGTTTTAGTTTTAAACTTTTTTTAACGTTTTAATCATTCCTAATTTTTCTGATTTTTCTATGTACCTACGAGTAGATTCCCAAAAATTAAATGGATCAAAAGTGTATACTAAGAAAAAAGAAAAATTTTCTTCTCATAATTTTCTCTGCCCTCAGCTGAACTACATAAAGATTACTCTCAAATGACATTGTCATGGACGAACGACGGCGCCTTAACGAGATTCTATGCCCAACTTTTCATTCTCGTCTCAATGATTGAAAAGTATCATAAAACGACTTATTATTTTGAAATTATTATTCGGGGACATGATTTTTTCTCTGGGTTTTATCCTCAATCATGAAATTAACATAACAAAAATATAAAAATATGAGCAATTTCTTGATATTAATGTAAGTAAGTAATTATTTTGGTAAAATTTTCTCAAAGTGTGAAATGTTGGATATGGTTTCGCAAGTAAACACAAATTAGACAAGTAATATTGAATTAATATAATTATTATAATAATCTGATGGACACTACAGTGATGTGTTGCTAAGCAGTAAAGTTCTTTCGTTCGCTTTATCCTCGATTAAGATGTAAAATATCAATAATTTGAAAAATACTCAACTTAGATTTTTTTAAATATTTTTCTGATAACTATTATGACTTGGCCTATAACCCGATTCCGGCTTGACGTCGACTTACGGGACGCCCTGTATATGAGTAAGCAAAAATACACTAAGGCCGTATACAGAAAGAAAGCTGGCAGCCTACCAGCGCTTATAGGAACCGGTCCACGCAGGTAACCGGCGCAGGCATTTATATGAGTAGCGGGATTGTCCGAAAGGGTTACTGCTATCCCGGAACACAAAAGGCTAAGGAAGGAACACGGATGGATTTTAGTCAGTAAGAGTCTGACACTCCCTTCCGCTCCACCCAGAGCAGGAGGGATCATTTGATGATTTCCCATAAAAAAAAAAGGCATTTATATGAACAAGCGCCGATAAGCGCCGAACGTCGCCGACAAATTCCGACAATCTTCGACACGCGCCGATCAGCGCTGGCTTGCTTTATGTAACTGTTACCAGAATGGACCAGCGCCGACAAGCGCTGGTAGATCGGCGCCGGCTACCAGCTTTCTTTCTGTATACGGCCTTAGGATATTTTGATTCGACTACCTACTTATATGATTCATTGATTTAAAAATAATAATTAAACTTAGAGTTAAGACAATACTAAAACATTCTAGACTATCTCCTTACATGGATTATGATGACTTTTAATCTATGTACTTGAAAGGGACTATTTTTGCTCAACCTAATACTTACATAATCGATGCCGTCAACCGTAAAAGTCAGCACAAATTTTAAAGTAGCAACGGATAAGAGGATACCTATAAAAGTTCCGTTCACAACTTTTCAAATCATCAGCCTTTCATAAAGGACTTTTCAGGAATTACTCACGCATATAATTATCGACTTCAAAGAACTTTTTGGTTCAGTAATTAGAAACTTAAGTCTAGATTCTTATACAGTTCTATGTACTCAGCTGTATTTTAAGCCAGGTTTACATGAAACCAGTGGGGTGGCCTTGCCAATGTTGTTTAGACAAGGCCAATCATTTCTACAGTTTTCTTGTACGCACTTTTGTCTCAGTAAAAAAACCGGCCAGGTGAGAGTCTCACCCGCAGACGAAGGCTTCAGTTATACCATCGTACAATATTGAACACTACATCATTTTAAAAAAAAACAAGTTTCTTGTATGGGGACCTCCTTTAATTTTTTACTTTATTTTATTTTTATTATTTCTTGTTCTAGCGGTCACAGTAGGACACACTCTGTCAAAGTGTCTACCTATAACGGTTCAAAAGGTATAGCCCTGTGACAGACAGACGGACGGACGGGCAGCGGAGCCTTAGTAATAGGGTCCCATTGGCAGCCTTTGGGAACGAAACCCCTAAAAATGAATTCCGGACCAATCTGGCTGTTGAAAAAGAAATGGCTAAAGAACTTTACTGAGTTAGAACGAGAGACGTTGAAAACTTAACACAAGTGTACTTTAGGACATGTGCCAGCAAATGGCCCGAAGCGTTTACACGAGTCCAACCGCTGGCGCAGGCGAGGTCATTAGCTAAAAAATTTCGTACCAGCGCTGGCCTCGTAAGAAAAAATTACACGGGCCAGCACTGGCAGCTACTCTAACCGACGGCTAGCGTTGGCTTCGTGTAAACCTGCTTTTAAGTACAGACGTTTGATCGTAAAGAACTCTAGAAAGCGTATAAATTAGACGTAAATGGTTACATTTTGTTCAAGCTTTGCGAAATAAAATTGGGCACGAAATTATTCCTGCCTTTTGCAAACCAAAGTTATAATCCTCCGCAAATTGCTCTAGATTGCCATGTTAGAAGATGCTGGAGCTTGCAGGTTTAGAGGTTAAATTAACCCCTTACGTAACAAGTTTTGTCAAAGACTTGTCTAAAACACGCCTTGTGTAAAACACTAGCTTTTGCCCGCGACTTTGTCCGCGTGTAATTTCTTGTTCCTCGAACCTACCTACCCCGACGCATCGCATCGCCTGCCTGCGCTATTGCTTCGTTTTCGCCGACTTTTTTCTCTTCGGTCAGCTTTTAAAGGTCCTAGTGTGATGTTAAATACCCATACAGCCTCAAGAATTGAGCTATGTAATGCAGGAAGAATTTTCAAAATGAACGACTGGTAGTTCCCGAGATTTGATTGCGTCGAGCGATCCATCATTCTTCGACGGAAGGGAGATCGCAAACCAGGCGAGCGTCAGCCTTACCACCGCAAGGGAAGAATTGGCCACTCAAATAAGGTGTTGGGTGTCCAGGATGCGCCAAGCGCTCGGTTCAGTTGAGTAACTGGCGGAACAAACTGCGCTACACGAGAAGACTTTTTCATGCATCCCAAAACCCGTTCCTAAACAACTCCGTTTCTATACAATTCTGATTGAAAGCCTTCGACGATGTTAGCCCTTTATATCACGTATCTATGCCAATCAAGTGCCAATGGTATTTTACATAGTAAAGCTTTAGATTTATTAGGCCTAAGCCTAATTAATCAGAATAAAGGGCAACCCTTGTGTGTCTCGCTGTAATTAATTGTCGGTCGCATATTCATGAGTCGTTGGATGATCTTGATTTGTAATTATCAGGCTAACTGGCTGATAATTGGTTCTGTGGAGGGCGTTTGTCTTGCCGGGTCTAGTGCCTATTATTCTATCATTCACTGGTGTTTGACGTGAAGTTAATTGTACAATTTGTGTAAGGTCTATGGAATGGCTTGGAACTTACCTACTCCGGACTATCAAGGATGTGACCACTGAGGGACAAGGTTCATTTAACTCATACACTGACTTATTACTTGTTACAATTGTTAATCCTCTATTTTTACAATATTTGTAAATATGTCAGCACCATGTATCTATAACATAATTAATTTATCTGTCATGGTTTTATTTTTAATTATTTTCCCTGGATTTGTATAGTCATTTTATTCTAGGTGCATCGTCGTCACATATAATTAACTAGCTTCTGCCCGCAACGTCGCCCGTGTGAAATTTCTGGTTCACTTAGCGTTTTGCGCGGCTTCTAAGGGTCCAAGCGTGATGTTAAATAAGCTATAGCCTTCCTCGGAAATATGGTCATCAAATGAAAACAAAAATTTTTCAAATCCGACTGGTAGTTTCAGAGATAAGGGCGTTCAAACAAACTCTTCAGCTTATACATAGATGAACTAGCTGCGCCCGCGGTTTCACCCGCGTAAATGTCGATCCCGTCGGAATATCGGGATAAAAAGTAGCCTATATGTTAATCCAGGGTGTCAGCTACCTCTATACAAAATTTTATCAAAATTGGTCCGGCCGTTTGAGCGTGAAGAAGTAACAAACGTATAAACACACCCCCACACACTCACACACCCTCTCACAAACTTTCACCTTTATAATATTAGGTAGTGTGATGTGAATTGTGATATAATGTGAACTCATTTCAAATGTTTTACGATATTTTGTATCACATTATATCAGATACAAAATATTGTAAAACATTTGAAATGAGTAACGGTGGAGTTTCTTGCCCATTCTTCTCCATACGAAACTACCTTTTGGAAGGGGCGACTGGAATCAATTCTATTTTATTGCAAATTTTCAGGTTCGCAAAAGTGCCTTATAAGTGCCTATTTGAAATAAACGCTTTGACTTGATTTTGACTCTGTGTGATAAGTACTATGGAACTATAGACCACAACTATACCACGTGGAAGGGCGCTAATTTTTATGAAAATGAATAGTCTATGCACACAGACTACATTAAATTTGGCTGTCAAAATGGGAACTATATTTTCTATCACCAAAATTTATATTTGTCATCAAGTTGTATCACCTAATAAATAGATCTATCGCCACGAAATATTTTCGTTCTCAGATAGCGGGGCTCCGTCGACATAGGATGCAAGAACGAGCGAAGGGCACCCCGAGGTTCGGTTTGGTTAGGTTACTTTAAACCCTTTACACAGAAATAGGGGCCCCGCGAAGCGGGGCTCCGTCGACATAAGATGCAAGAGCGAGCGAAGGGCACCCCGAGGTTCGGTTTGGTTAGGTCACTTGCATTGTTTGGTGACTACAATTTGGTGACAGATCTACTATTTGGAGGACAAACCCTATTATTTAAGAAACACAAAACTAATTAAATTGGTGATAGCTTAAATGATACCCTGTCAAAACCAACCGTGTGGGCGATACCGACTACATGCTGTCTAACTTCGCAGCCACAACGTTGCCTCGACGCCACGACACTGTCACAGCCAGACTCGATCTGTTTGTAAACACTAGCCACAACGCTGCAAGAAGTTGCAGCGACACTATTCACACGTAACCCCTGCTTGCCCATATTTTGTCATTACGATGTGGTGTGATTGTGGCCGCACGGGTCGATCGATCAGGTTAAGCTATGCTTGCCGCGGTTGGTCCGTGGATGGGTGACCATCTTCACATACCAAGACCCCTCCGTGCCTCGGAAAGCACAGGTCCCGGCTGTCATTCATGGATCTTTGACAGTCGTTATGGGTCGTCAGAAGCCCGATAGTCTGACAACCAGTCTTACTAAGGGGTATCGTATTACACAGTATCTGGGTTGTGGAGGTCAGATAGGCAGTCACTCTATATAAAATACTGGTATTCAGCTGCATCAGGTTAGACTGGAAGCCGACCCTAATTGTAAGATGTAATTGTTGCACGTGTGTACGAGCCCTTATGCCGATGGGATTTGAAATGATAGGCTCATAGAAAAATCAAGTCGGATATATTAGTTTAAGTATTATTGCACACAGTATCAGGCAATGCGCAAACAAGCGCAAGAAAACCCTTATGTAACAAGGTTGAGGGTTGTCCCGACCCCTAGTATTTGCTTAGGGCAAATTGGGTACTTAATTAGGCCAGCATAAGGATTATTTGTCCCAAACCATTTGATTTATTTGGACGTAACAAAACGTGCTCTACGAAACTTTCAATTTATTATTGTTTTACTAAGAACACAATTATTGTTTTATGGGAATAGTTTATGGAATTTTAGGAAAATCAAGGTGTACACACACTATGTTGGTTGTGAATTTCCGATTAACTTAGTTACTTTTTCAATCGACAGATAATTTTTATTCGTGGAATAAAATTGACCTCTGACATATTTTGTATGGAAGAACTGTCAAAAATTCAAAATTATTCCACGGATAAAATTTTCTGACGTTGGAAAAATCAACCCTAAGTCAAATGTTTGTTCATATTAGTTTTGTTAGACGTGGATGAGAAATGGGCAGCGTTCGGGAAGCTACGCAATATCTTCTCGTCCCACATACCGCGGTGTCTCAAGACGAAAGTCTTTGACCAGTGCGTGTTGCCAGTGATGACATATGGCACTGAAACGTGGTCGCTCACAATGGGCCTTATTAGAACGCTGAAAGTCAGCCAAAGGGCAATTGAGAGGGTTATGCTTGAAGTTTCCCTGTGTGATCGAATCAGAAATTAAGAAATCCGCATGAGAACCAAGGTAACCGACATAGGCCGAAGAATTGCCAAACTTAAGTGGCAGTGGGCAGGGCACATTGCTCGCAGAATAGATGGCAGATGAGGCCGAAAGGTTCTGAACTGGCGACCGCGTACCGGAAGACGTAGCGTTGGAAGACCTCCCACAAGGTGGACCGACGACCTTGTGAAGGCCGCAGGAACTCGTTGGATGCGAGAAGCACAAAACTGGTCGAAGTGGAGGTGCTTGGGGGAGGCCTATATCCAGCAGTGGATGTCTTTGGCTGAAATGATGGATGAGAAATTAAAAATGTCGTATATTTAATATTTTTCGTTTATTTGTTTAAGATCTTATACTTATCGACATTAAAAAAAAAATGAGGAAGATCACTCAAAGGTAATTGTAAATGCCGTGACCATTTCTAGGTCCCTATGGCCTACATCTCAACATTGAATTCATTCATTCAATTTCGTGTTCATTTAAGAGTTTGGTTTTTATTAATTATTCATACATTTATTCCACTATTTTTTTTTTTTGTGATTGCAATATTTTCAATTATGATTTATTCAACGTGGAAAGTTTCAGAATTGAAAACCTTAAATATTCCTTATTTCCTCGTAAAAATGTGCGACTCCAGTACACCGCTGTCGCTAACTTTTCAAACGTGTCGAAACGAAACGAATTGAAAATTGAATTTACATTATTCCCTCGGAAGAAACTCGATAAGTATTTTATTCGGAAAACCGTTTGCTTGTAACAAGTGCCAAATTCACTCGAGTTCGTTACCTTAGCGAAATATTGAGCTTACTGAATTGACACTGATTTTAAGTCCTTTAGCAAGATAATATAATGTTGCATTTCAACACACATCAACGCAGTCTAACTAGGGATATTTTAGCTAATATTGAAAATGTGAGTGAGTGAGTAGGTTAGCTCTGGAAAAGCGTAGGTAGGTAGGTACACCATCGTTGACCGCGTCATTATTATTATTATAAGGTGAGATGTTTGTCAAACACAAGTCTTTACATTTGCACACCATTACCAACGTACTGTGTAACTACTTCAACCTTAGCAACATAAGACTCTGTATATCTCTGATGGGGTTAGCATAGGAACATTAGTACAGACGCCGCTTTTTTATTTCGATAGTTTATTAAACTGAAATCAAAACAAACGTGTCACCGCACTACGAGGGTCATTATCCATTATCTGTAGTGTGTCTGTGCGCCTAGTACACGCACATCACGCCGCCGCCGCCGCGCGCCAGCGCAGCGCCGTGATGTCGAAATAAAAAAATATTAAGCATTTTCAAAGTTAATGCTTTTGAGCTGAAATTTTGTACAGAGATTCTAGAGAAAGACCAGATACACTCTTCAACCCGTTTGTATTGATATACCCTTTCCGTAACACCCTGTATACCAATACTTACAGTAGGTACTTAGGTATATCAAAAAAAAATAGTTTTGAATTTTTTGTCTGACTGTCCGTTTGTTCCGGCTTAAGTATCTTAGAAATGGCTGGACCGATTTTGACGGGGCTTTCACTGACAGATTACTGATGTTATAACGAGTAAGTTACCTTTATTTTAGAAAAATATTAGTAAAGAGATATTATTGTTTTCCGACATCCACGCGAACGAGCGACTTCGTTCGCGTGGATGTCGGAAAACAATAATACACACAACTGTGTGTGGTGACACACATCTAGTCTAACATAATCATACAATTATATTAACCATCGACTCGAAAAGAAATAGATGAAATATGTTGCACTGAAAGGCTTTGTAGTCGCTAGGAATAACACTACTTATTAGTTTTTTGTTCAGTTGAGCATAAAATTCTCGAATTTGCCAAATGTACCTAACTAAGAAACCATTAAGAGAATTTCACTTAAAATAAAAACTTTCCACTTGGTAAACTAAGTAAAAACTCTTAATGCTCTGTAAACGAAGATGCGTACTTAAACTGAAACAAAAAGTTTTATACCAAGTTCTTACATTACAATTAAATGTTATAAGAAACTTATTATTTAGTGGCAATTTGGGCTGATTCACATGCACGAAAAATTCGCACACAATCTCTAAAACAACTCACAAAACTTTTCCCTAATGTCAATATAGTGGAATTTAAAAATTGGGGCGAATATAATGTCTAAATCTATTGAATCTTAGATTTAATTTCGAATCTACTTATAATTTTAACAAAGCAAACTGCTTTGATATAAATTGTAACATAACAACTAAGCAGATAACCTAAAAATAATCATAATAGGTATCATTATAATAGAAAACCGATTTCGAATAGAAAAGGTAATTGAGGCAATAACTCTGCGCAATTAGGTTTAGGGAAGGCTACAAAAGATAACAGAACCCAGGTCAAAAAACAATCATAAATCATAATAATATGTTTAGAATCCCAAAACTTCCGATTTCGAATCCAATTACACTCTTGGAAATTGGAATTTTCCAAGTTTTTTTTTTCTTATGTGAAGAAAAGCTCAGATAAGTGTAAGTAGTTCAAACTAGTAAGTAGTAATACTTAATAGAATTAAATGTATCATATCATTTATTTATTTATTTATTTATTAAACCACAATTATAACACCTTTACAGAATCATCCAAGGCGACGTTATAAGTTACAATGTCTATTCCATTACAAAAATAAGTAAAATCACCTGCCATGTAAGCAAAATTGCAACAACGTAATAACGCTGCTGCAACCCCGCCCACACGGTTTGACAATCATAGAAAAAACGTCTGATATTATAATATCAGACCTTTTTCAAGACTTAATTGTACCTTTTGAATAAATCTTGGCAGGCTTTGCCCAAATATATCCTCCGATACTGTACTAATGTTAATAATACGTGCAGCTCGTGACATAGGGGCAAACTTGAGTAGGTTTGTCCTAGACGCTGGCACTTCTAACAGAGCGGGGCGGCGGCGCGCACCTACGCACCCGTCCGGCGCGCGCAGCCGCAGCGCTGCCAGCACCTCCGGGTGGTGCCGCATCCCTAGCAGTACGCTCGCCACGTACTTGACCAGCGCAACGTCCCTTCTTACTTCCAGCCTGGTGTACCCGACCATGCCCAGAACGAACAGACTCGGGTACATCAGGGGATAAAAGGGATAAACCCCGTACTGCTTACGGTAAAGAAATCTAGCAAATTTGTTTTGAATTTTTTCCAACATGAGGCTGTATTTCCCTTCATGCGGATTCCAAATGATTGCACTTGTTTCTAGGTGGCTCCTCACAAGTGCATTGTATAAAACTTTGACAGCTGCAGTATCGGTAAAATCCTTACACTGTCTCAGGATGAAACCAAGATTTCTGAAAGCCCTGCCGCACATCTCAACTATATGTTTGCGGAACGTCAGCTCAGAAACCATCTGCACGCCCAGGTCTCGTACCAGTGAGACGCGCGGCATAACTTCGCTGTCCATCACGTACTGATGCTGTAATGGAGTACGCGCCCGGCTATAGCTCATCACACTACACTTTCTAACATTAAAATGCAGCTTGTTGGATTTACTCCATTGGACCACGTTATCAATGTCAGACTGGAGCCGATTACAGTCTGCAGTGTTCTCAATATTTAAGAATAATTTTAAGTCATCTGCAAACAGTAAACACTTCGCCTCTTTCACAACTGCAGGCAGATCATTAATTATTAAAATGAATTCCAAAGGTCCAATATTACTCCCTTGATTTACACCAGAGAACGTGTAATAAGGTTTGGATTCATGTCCACCAAACTCGACGTACTCAGCTCGACTCGATCATATTCAGCTGCATCCGGTTAGACTGGAAGCCAACCTCAACATAGTTGGGAAAAGACTAGGCAGATGCGCAAGTTGCAAACTGTCTGTAAATAGTTCCGCCGCGCTCGGCTGCTTGCAGCGTATTGTGCGATGAAATGCACGGATTAATTAACTACGACAATGTGTTGGAACGTGGAAGACAGGTTTTGGTCTATCATGCGGCCGTCTCGTTTATGTATCAGCCTCATTTGCACGATGTTAATTATCATTCATTGCTTATTTTTGGAATTTTATTCAACTCACACTATTTATGTATGTAGGTATCTACTTATTTGTTACTATTTTTATTTTTTTCTTGTCTCACGCATATTTAATTTAAGTAAGTATGCATACACACATCACGTTGCATCGTAAAGCTGATTTACATTCGTCACCTCACACATCAGGTCCAGTTGAAAACCAGCGTCAGGCACTAGTTGTCTGACATTATTGCTGAACTGGGCCTTTTTGGCGCAGCCGTGAGGCACACTTTCCTGCTAATTACTTACATCGGACTTTACGCTTTTTATTTGATCTTTGTTTTGTTTTTTTATCTGATGTATCTAGTGTATTGTGTGTCCTTTAGTCTGTGCTAAATAAATGTATTTTCTTTCTTTCTTTTCTTTCTTTCTTTCTTTATGATGATGTATTCAAGGCGATAACTTAGTTTATTTATTTTATTGTTCAAGTGTTTGGTTATTTTCTTTCATTGGATGAAGTTCATCGAAAACAAATTGGTTTAATTCTCTTAGGTCTAAATAAATTGGGCTTCTTAGTATGTATTAATATTTTTAGAACTCTGCTTGCTTATTACTAGCATACGCGGACACACCATCATTTGCACCATGTCAACACAGCTTTATATTCGAAATATTGAACACAGTGACATCTCTGCTTTGAGCCTAGAACTAACACGAACAGACGCTTACGGTAATCTACGCTAGGTGGCGTTAGTAGTAGCATTGATGATGGCTTTCAACTTCATTTGGCAGCTAAGAAATTGTGATTAAAGGTGGATTTTATTAAAAATTAAATATTTTGTATAAATTTATTACCTAAAACAAAAATAATTGTTACCTCTTTAAGCAAACTGAACCCAGTACGCCAGTTTCAGTAAATGATCTTCATCAGACCTATTAGAAGAGTAGAGAGGTTAGAAGAGTAAGAAGATGTTACTTCCCGAACTAACCCACCGTTATACTCGAAATATAATTCCTGGTCTTGGAAAAACCTTCACAATTAACTTCATATTTGAATTTCAAAATCATGTAAAAAAATTGATTGAGATTTTAATAAATTTCGTAATACAAATTACTTCTTATTACTGTTAGCTACTGATACAAAGTTTTCGTCGATCACGTGTTACTACTAAAGCTCGGCTTACCGCTACCATTAGGATACAAAACTCCAACACCTCACTCTTCAGAGCCAGAACGACGTTACCACGGATACTATGGACTTTACTATAGGTCCAATAATACCGAATCATTATTTGAACGATCATTAATTTGTTGATAGATGTCTCTGCCATCAGTGAGGCGTTTTTTTATTCATAAAAGCGAAGCCCATTTTCGGATCGAAATAATATACAGGTTCAACTAAAATTAGCTAGCAAAATTCCGCAGACGTGATGGGTATATCTAAAAAAAAAAAAAATTAATTTGATGTTTATGGTGGGGTCATCGACCGCAATTAGTGTATTCACTTGAAATATCAGTTTAAAAAATCTGTTTTTTTTATGTAAACTTCAAATACAAATACAAATATTTTTATTTGTTGAACATAGGTGGGTTAGGTACAGATGTTATAATTATTAAAGAACGCTATGTCTAGCCGTCATCGGCGTACAAATATTATCTTGATACAAACATGCTGATTATAATAAATTTTCATACAATTATCACACACATATACACATATACAATTATCATACACATTATCAAAAAACTCTAATTCAAATTGTCGATACAATAATAAATAAATAAAAAAAACATTCCAATAAAATATAATAATAATAAATTGTAGTATAAATTTCAAATTAAAAAAAAAATCAAAAAACAAAAAAAAAAAAAGAAAATTATAAATAAATGGTAATTATAATGTGTCAGTTAGGTATTCGTTCACTGTATAATATGCTTTATCATAAAATATTTTCAGTAAAGCCTTTTTAAAATCGTGTATGTTGTTTATTTCTTTAATTCGTCTAGGGATCTTATTATAGATCCTAGGTGCCATTCCTAAAAAACTTTTTGTATAAAGAGCAGTGCTATGTGGCTTAGCACATATCTCTCTGTTGCGTCGTTTAGATCTCAATGTTTCAAACAGATGGAAGTTGGATTTGACAAATACTGCCGTCTCAAAAATGTACATACAGGGCAATGTTAAGAGTTTAAATTTTTTGAAATATGGAATACAGCTTTCAGTTGGTTTCAGTTTAAACACAGCACGCACACATCTTTTTTGGGCCTTAAACGCTATTTCTTTGTCAGTGGAATTTCACAGACGTGAATTCATCGATACCTAAACACGAAGAAACATAAGTATTATCTCAACTTGTACTTCAAGTTCCAACACTATCAGCGGTCGTTGACTACAAAAAAAATACAACAAATCTCTTTTTATTTTATCGTGATTAGATATCGATCGATTAGATTGTAAAACATTTTTAAAAGAGTAACGGTGGAGTTTCTTGCCCATTCTTCTCCATACGAAAACTACCTTTTGGAAGAGGCGACTAGAATCAATTCTATTTTAATGTAAAATTTGACGTTCAAAAGTGCCTTTTATGTGCCTATTTGAAATAAATGCTTTGACTTTGATACCCATCAAGTCTGAAGAGTTTCACTAGATAATTTCATTTGACCCTGTTTAATATAAGCTGATGTTTTACACAAATCATCATCTGCCTAGCCTTTTCCCAACTATGTTGGGGTCAGCTTCCAATCTAGCCGGAAACAGCTGAATACAAGTATTTTACATGGCGCGACTGCCTATCTGACCTTCAAAACCCAGTTACTCGGTAATACGATACCCCTTGGTAAGACTGGTGTTCAGACTTTCGGGCTTCTGACTACCCGTAACGACAGCCAAAGATGTTTTACACACATAAAATGTATACTTACTTTATTGATTTTGTTGCTACCAGCCGATCGGGTTCGAAAATCTCGATTAATTTCCAACGTGTTTCAGAGCTTTAGGGCAGGCTTTTGTGCGAACACGAAGCACTCCGGGTCGGATTATTTTATACATTGCAGCGTTAATCCGGCTTAACTAGCATTTCAGTTTGAAAATTACTGGAATTTTTAATGGTTTTCAGCTAATGGATAATTTATTCTGTTATGTATTCGTGTTTTGTGTAGGTATGTGTTTCTACTAAATAAACGAATAAAAGATTTTGAAAAAAAAGGCCTAAAACTTTACATGCTTAATTAACATGAGCGTAAAATTTGGGCTTGCCCCGCACACGTTTAGAACACAATAAAATTACCTACCTTTACACAACTACACAAGATTTCATATTTATTAATAATGTGTTTATCTAAAAAGCACGCAATAGCATTTTAACTGTTTCACTTGCTGAAAATTGACTAGATAATTAAGTTGCCAACTCAAAGGTGCTTTTAAAGAAATCTTTTATAATAGACAGAATATTCTTTATTATGTACACCATAAAACTTACAGATACAAATGTAGATATTTTATAAGGGGTGACACAAAATATCATAATAAGTTGTGATCTAAAAACCAATTTATACCTACCTAACTACTTTAAGAAGAAAAAAAAACTGCGCTTCATAATCTCTTATTATGTTGCCATATTTTCTATATTCGACTTGAGTTCTAACTTAACTACGAAACTTGTATTTTTGGCTAAACCACACCAAAAAACACTAACTCATTTTGTCAATAAAACTAAGTATAGAAAAAAAACCTTTTTTATGTACAGTCACGTCTAAAAGTATGTATACACTTGGCAATTTT
This sequence comes from Amphipoea lucens, assembly GCA_947508005.1. Classification (NCBI taxonomy): domain Eukaryota; kingdom Metazoa; phylum Arthropoda; class Insecta; order Lepidoptera; family Noctuidae; genus Amphipoea; species Amphipoea lucens. The sequence goes on from OX382374.1 coordinate 13,885,468, forward strand.
CAATTGCGATTTTTTCGTGAAATAACGAATGCAACGTTGAAATACGACACTTAACATAAACCTATAGGTTTGAAAAGACTATTTTCGTAATAACATAAAATTTCGTTTAAAAATAAAGGAGAAAATCGCCTTTGAATAAAGCTAAGTGTATACATACTTTTAGACGTGACTGTACCTATCTATATTTTTCGGGATATCGATAGGAAAAACAACTACAGTCCATTATTACACATGACACGACGACATTTTATTTAAAAGCTTTTCGTGATACTCCCGACAGATGGTGTGACGTGTCGTGTCTGGAAAAGCTTTCATGACATCGAAACTACCCAGTTACGTCGCAAAAAGCAATATCTATTCTGCCTCATTGTTGATCCGTCTGGATCTCTCTAATTGGTCAGTTTATAAATAAAGTTTGTGGTGAAGGACGGGTCGATGATAATCTAAAATTGATGTTTGATGTGTTACATTTTTAAAACTTTCTCATCTTTTTTTTTGTTAGCTTATGCTAATAAAAAAGAGAGAGAGGGGGTGTGGGCCGTAATTCACCACGTGGGCCCAGTGCGGTTTGGTAGATGCCACATGTTTTCGATTTTTTGGTTCTAGGACATGTCGGTTTCCTCACGATGTTTTTCTTTACCGTTTTTAGAGCAGTGGTGATGAAATAATTTACACAAAGTTAAGCATCTGACTGGGTTCGAACCTCCACTGCTCTTTAATAAGACATTATATTAACTTTTGGCACCATATTTAATCAATTAGACAAAATTAAATTCTATCAGCGAATGATGAAAAGTAAAAAACCGGCCAAGTGCGAGTCGGACTCGCACACGAAGAGTTCCGTACCACCGTACAATATTTAACACTACATACCTATATAAAATAATATTTCAAGTGCCTACCTGTTACCATTTATTGGTATCGAGCAAAAATAGGCAAAAAATGGCGTTTTTTTGTATGAGAGCCCCACTTAAATATTTATTTTATTTTAATTTTATTATTTATTATTAATGTAAAAATACAACTGAGTATTTTGTGAATATTTCAAGTGCCTACCTGTTGCCATTATTGATATCGAGCAAAAAAGGGCAAAAAAAAACCCGCATTTGTTGTAGGTATGGGAGCCCCCTTAAATATTTATTTTATTTTGTTTTTAGTATTTGTTGTTATAGCGGCAACAGAAATACATAATTTGTGAAAATTTCAACTGTCTAGCTATCGCGGTTCTTGAGATACAGCCTGGTGACAGACATACGGACGGACAGACAGCGAAGTCTTAGTAATAGGGTCCCGTTTTTGCCCTTTGGGTACGGAACCCTAAAAAAGTATGAGACTGAGATAGGCTACCGAAGAGCTTACGTCAATCCTGTTTAAAGTCGTTATAGAAATAAGAAACGCTTTGAAAGCGATTGCCACCGGTCTACGTACTAGGTAATACGAAACCTGTAGGTAAGACTGGTTGTCAGACTTTCGGGCTTCTGACGACCCGTAACGACTGTCAAAGATCTACGAATGACAGCTGGGACCAACGGCTTAACGTGCTTTCCGAGGCACGGAGGGGTCTTGGTATGTAAAATGGTCACCCATCCACAAACCAACCGCGGCGAGCGTAGCTTAACCTGATCGATCGACCCGTGTGGCTGTTATTACTTAGCCACAAGCTCATCAAAAGCTTAGAATACTGATGTCACCAAATCATAATCGGCCAGTCTACTCTATAAAAATATCACTATATGCTGACACCTAGGATACAGGACATGTCCTAGTTTGGGTGTTAGGAGTTTCACACAACGTGCACATACTTAGCCTATTATTATAAGGATTATAAGATAAGTACATAATGCATTGTTGACCCTTTTCTCTCTCCTTATTGGAGTCTTTGGTCTACTGGACCCACTCGAACTGGGCCCGCGGGTCCAGTTGACCAAATCATTGATTTTCTTATAAAATAAATTATTAAAAAAAAAAACACCGTCTGATGACACACTTCCAACAGCTCACTTTAAGCTCACTTTATCTAAATTTTGACGATGAGATTTTTACACAATATAGGTCTTTAGTTTCTAAACCAACCTCCTAGATGTTAGGACATGTTAGGTCAGGACCTAACTACAATAACACGACAGATACGGAAACTATGAGGCTGTAACTGGCAGAATGAAGGATCACCGGAGTCACGTACGCAATCTTACTGAGATTGATGCATCGTCTGCACTGCGATTATGTCAGGAATGCCTTGTGATCTGTGTCCTTGCTCAGGTGGATATGCTGGAAGGAATTTGAGGACTCGTCCGAAAGAAAGTTTAGAATTATATCGCAAGATTTAGGGGTTTTGTCGTCTATACATTTTTAACGGAGTTCAAAAAGGAGGAGGTTCTCAATTCGAATGTATGTTTTTTTTTTAACCGACGAAAAAAAACGGAGGAGGTTCTCAATTCGACGCGTATATATTTTTTTTTTTTTTTTTTTTTTTTTTTTTTTTATGTATGATCACGCATAACTTTTTACAGAGCAGTCCGATTTTGATAATTCTTTTTTTATTAGAAAGGGTATACCCTGAAATTGGTCCCATATAAATTTGGAAAAAAAATTTCAACCCTAAGGGTTAGAAAACAGGGGATGATTGATTGTTCACTCACTGATTGTAATGTATGACCACGCTTAACTTTTTACAGAGTAGTCCGATTTTGATAGTTCTTCTTTTGTTGGATAGGACATACTTCGAAGTTGGTCCCATGTAAATTTGGAAAAAAAAAACCTACCCTAAGGGTGGGAAAATAGGGGTGACTTATTGTTCATTCACAGATTTTAATGCTGAGCTGTGTATTACAATTAAAATAAAAGACCTATCTATGTTGGTATATAAAGCCTGTTTTTTTTTAAGTATTACATTATATTATTTTGTATTATATTACACAAAAAATAATAGTTAAAGTAGGATTATATAACAGTTAATGTCTAAAGTAAGGTAGGTATTTTAAAAGTAATCAAACATTAAGCATGTAGTAATTAGTAAATTATAGCCTCAAAAAATTATAAAATAAAAACATTTTCACAAAAAATTAAACCTCCGAAAAAACTGAAAAGCAAAAAATAATAATTTTTTTTTTATTTAACCTTAATAAATAAGTTCTTAAACTAATGCAAGTATACCTAAGTAATTTTGAGTCGGCGCCAAACAATCAATGAACAAAGATTACTAAATTACCTTAAATTTAAGGAAATAAGCAACGTGAAATCTATAGCGATACACATTAACATTTCAAACAAAAAATGCGCTCTCCGCACGACCACTTGCAACGAATTAATTTGCTTGTTTGGCGCCGACTCTAAATTACTTAGGTATACTTGCATTAGTTTAAGAACTTATTTATTAAGGTTAAATAAAAAAAAAAATATTATTTTTTGCTTTTCAGTTTTTTCGGAGGTTTAATTTTTTGTGAAAAAGTTTTTTTAAGTGAAACTTCTTTACGCACGCTTGACTTGGGGAGTAAGCTGTCGAACGCGTGACGTAAGCGTTACGAAAAGTGTGATCGGGCGAGGCGAACGGGAGTTGAGTGGGGGATATAAGCAAGAGAAAGCAGTGCGCGCGCACATTTTCTTTCTCTCTTCCTCTCATAGCCAAATACGTTTGAAGTTTCACTTCAGTCGTGTGGTCATAAGCACACTCGGTTTTTTTTTTGTAGGTTTGTTACGCGATATCTCCGGCAATTGTGGATCAATTCCAAATATTCTATAAGTATTTTTTAATGAATAGAGTATGACTCAGGGGTGGTCCCATATAAATTTTAGAAACTATGCTTGAGTAGTTTTTGAGTTCTCTTCAATAATACGTATTTTTTCCACTTAGTATTTATATTGACGATGTTATAATAACTGCCTGTCACTGATGTTTACATAGCAAGTACTGATATACGAATTAGTGTGGGGTAGGTACAACTAAAATGTGAAAAATAAAAAAAAAAATTACAAAAAAAAAAACAACCAAGTTTAAAAAAACGCTACAAGTGAAAAACATTACTTTAATTTTGGAAATCGGCGGCAAAAAACGAAAATGCGGAACGAACGAAACCGACTTCCGAAAATAAAATTATTTTTCACTTTGTGTATTGTTTTCTTTGAAAGTCGGTTATTTTGGAGAAAGGTTTTCTTTAGCATATTGTGATGGAATTAAAGGCAAGACTTATCTAAAGAAACTCCTAAATAATCTTTTAGCGCAGACACAATGGTGACCAAGTAGTAACGGCCTCGACTTACGAGATGTAGGTTCGTAAGTTCGAACCCAGACAGGCGCTTTACTTTTATTTCATCACCACTGCTCTCAAAATGGTGAAAGAAAACATCGTGAGGAAACCGGCATGTCCTAGTAACCATAAATTTGAAGACGTGTGACATCTACCAATCCGCACTGGGCCTGCGTGGTGGATTACGACCCACTCTCTCTCACAGAGAGGAGACCTGTGTCCCAGTAGTGCATAATAAAAGATATCTGATAATATATTAAATTAAACTAAAAACTTTAGGCACCAGTATTCCACAAATTAATTATCAAATTGTGTCTGAAGACTATTTATTACTATCTCTGTAAGTTGTGGTAAGAAATAAATGAAATTATTATTTCGTTTATATAACTATTTACATATAAATTATACTTTTAAATATTAGGATATAAAACATTTAAAAATATAAATTAATTATAATAGATGAAAGTAGAAGAAGAATATTCTAGAGAAGAATATTCTCCCATCACACATTAAGGCAATGCTTGTACAGTCCCTTATCTTCCCCATAATTGACTGGGCCATTCCGCTCAATTAGGCCGACTTTTATTTGCAAATGATAAGGACATTTGGTGCGTGTTGATTGCAATAATAAATTAAATAAAGGTGTTATACTTTTTTAGATAGCGGCGCCATACGTAAAAACATGTAAGAAATGTCATATAAAGTAAAAAAAGAATGCAGCTATGATATTTAATTTATTATTAGCATATATTCGCCGTTAGTGGATTTCCGCGGATTGACCCGACTATGGTGATGTGTGCTACTATGACCTGAATGCAGATCTCCTCAATAAACTTGACCGACTTCTTAATAGCTGCATTCGATTCGTTTTCAATCTTCGCAAGTATGATCATGTATCCGCACATCGAGCGCTTTTAAAGTGGTTACCTATCCGGCAGCGCAGAGCGTTGAGGGCTTTGACTACCCTGTTTTCTCTTCTTCACAATCCCGCTTCTTCTTCTTATCTGACTTCTCTTTGTCAATATTTATGCTCTGCACACAGCAAGAACCTTCGGTCCGAGAATAATCGTCTTCTTCGTTGTCCTTCTCATCGCTCTGGTTTTATAAAGTCGTCTTTCTTTGTCCAGGCGGTTTTCCTTTGGAATGCGCTCCCTCAGAATATCAGGACGGTAACCAATCGGTTCACATTTAAAGTGAAAGCTCGAGAACACATACACAAGAAGTTGGCAGATTCGTCTTAGAATTAAGTTGTTGTAGGGTTTCTTATTTATGTCTCATAACTATGTCCATATATATATATATATATATTGTTGTACATATGTATGTATATATGTATTTATTATTATATCTATTCTTATATCTTAGTTATAAATATTTTCTTATCTTTTCTTTCTGTTATTGCACCTACTGTGTATTGTTTCTGCATCACCCTAAGGTAGACTGGTAGAAAATGTCTAAGGCATTAAGTCCGCCTTTGTACAGTTTTTACTTGTGCATAAAGTTTTAATAAATAAAAAATAATAAATAAAAGTATTCTACCCTAAATTATTAATTGTTGTAAAAGCATTGACGTTAAAAAGTTTAATTAAAATTGAATCCTGTTCCTACTCAAACGAAGTTCTTTTCACTATAACCCGGTAAGAGTAGGTGATATAGATCAATACTATGGAAAAACGCAACATACACGTGTTTCATACTTACATACATACAAATGTATGAGAGGCTTCATCAACACATTGTCAGGTGATATTGACTGACGGCCATTTTGTAGCGTGGGATGCTTGCATCCAATGAATCTGAAATGTGCCAGTAACTATCGGAGGACATGACAGATGATGTTGGGAAATAATTGGGTTGGCGAAAAGGTATGACGTAAAAATTAACAGTTTTAACGGCAGTTTAACAACACAACAAGGCAAGAGTTTAAGTTCTAACCTATTGTTTAGGTACTTATTGAAGTGTAAACTTCTTTAGCGGCGTTGCACACTTTTTTGTAATGGGTAAAAAATGTTAAACTCACGTCAGGACATCGCGTCAGGACACGTGACCGTCAGGAGAGACTACTACGGCGGCGCCTACCGAAGTGAACTAAGTGACACACGACAATGGATGGATGCATGGATGGATGGGTATGGGTGTGGGTGTGGGTGTGGGTGTGGGTGTAGTACCTACACTGCTGTGTATTCGTAAAATTCGTGTATATAGTGTTTAAAATATGGAAATTGAACAAAGTGCATCTATTAATGAAAAAATGACGCAGAAATTGTGAAAAAAAATGAGTTACTTATATTAATTCAATTAATAATTGATTTATTTCAACGTTAACATTCAAGTTTTCACTTCTGCCGGTACTCCCGGAGTGCAACCCGTCTTTTTATTACACTACTGTTTGTTGTCCCTAAATAAATAAATGTAACCTCATCTGCCTAACCTTTTCCCAACTATGTTGGAGTCGGCTTCCAGTCTAACCGGATGCAGCTGAATACCAGTATTTTACATGGAGCGACTGCCTGTCTGACCACCATAACCCAGTTATTGGGTAATGCGATACCCCTTGGTAAGACTGGTTGTCAGACTTTCGGGCTTCTGACTACCCGTAACGACTGTCAAAGATCCACGATTGACAACTAGGACCAACGGCTTAACGTGCTTTCCGACACACGGAGGGGTCTCGGTATGTAAAGATGGCCACCCATCCACAAACCAACCGCGGCAAGCGTAGATTAACCTGATCGATCGACCTGTGCGGATGTTATCATTTAGCCACGAGCCCCTCTAGAAATGTAACCTATGCCGTCAAAAAACGTAACGTCTTAAGATACCTACTTCAAAATACTCTCCTTTTCTCCTTCTTTAAAAGTGGTTTTATGAGAAATAGGACATTTACCAATACGGTGGCAAGTACGTACCAATGTGGCTCTTTCTATTTATTTATTTAAACTTTTCGCACACAAAAAGGGTAAAAGTAAGGACTTAATGCCTTCGGCACTTCTCTAGCAGTCAACCAAGGGTGGTGAAGAGATTAGGTGGCAGGTGCTTTGGTTGAGAGGAACAATGATATAAAAACTATTAAAAATATATCTTAATAACTCTATCCATTATGTTCTTTGTACATTCATCTTGGACATCACTAAAAGGAATCATCGTGAGGCAACCTGGACTTATCTATACTTATAATAAATCTGTAGAGAGGTCAATTCTGTACATGAAATATATTTTCAAAATAACTATCAGGGGGTGATTAGTGATCGATACTGATGCCAAAAATGCAATCAGTAAAATTTTTGTCTGTCTGTCTGTCTGTCTGTCTGTCTGTCTGTCTGTCTGTCGGTCTGTATGTTCCTTATAGAAACAAAAACTACTGGACGGATTTTAACGAAACTTCGTACAATTATTCTTCATACTCCTGGGCAGGTTATAGTATACTTTTCATCACGCTACAATCAATAGGAGCAGAGTAGTGAAGGGAAATGTTGGGAAAACGGGAGAAGTTACTCCATTTTTTAAGCTTCCGTCGCGTGTGCAGCCTTAACGGTTAAAGTTACACAGAAATCATGAATGACGGAAATATTCTACATAAAATTGTCTAAAAAATATCCCGCAACAGCATATGTCTATCTTTTATGGTTGACTCACAATAACACGTGTAACTCCTGATAGCTTAGCAGCTCGGAGCATTCTGATTATATTTGTTTACTCTTACGTTTATAATACTCTCACTCATCCCTATTTTAAAAAAGTTAACATTATAACCTATTCAATAAAAAAAGAATCATAGAAATCGGTATAGAAACACCAAACTTATACATGAAATAAGCCATCGCGCATCGCCATCGTGAATACTGAATCATGCTATAAGGATTATTTTTGTGTAACGGTTGCCGCGCTCGACACGGGTCGCAGCGGCGGTAGGGTATAAAAAGGCGGGAGGTCCGAGAGCGAGTTCAATATTTGGCTGTTGATGCGTTCAGAGCGTTCGACCTTATTGACAGACAATAATTGATATTGAGAAACCGTGCTTATCAGCGCGACTTTTAGTCTTTAAATAGTTTATTTGAATTTCTTTTGTTGTTATTTTGTAAAATAGGTATGAGTTGTTTTGGTAGTGTTTAAATATTCGTTCAAATTAAAAATTATTAAGCGTAGGTACTTTTATTAATTAAAGTAGTTATAAGTATTTATTTTTAAGTGAAGTAGGTATAGGTAGATAGTATTGCACAGGCGTTTCAGCTTTATTTTCATTTCTTTTTTGTTGTGAGTTGTATATATTTCTGGTTATAATTCTATAAGAATATTTTAGTTTAAATAGTCACTTAGATTTTAAGTGTAAGGTAGCTAAAGTTAGGACCACGTATTAGTTGTTTTGGTAGTGTTTAAATATTCGTTCAAATTACAAATTATTAAGCGTAGGTACTTTTATTAATTAAAGTAGTTATAGGTATTTATTTTGAAATTTTACACAATGGTTCCCTTTATAATGTAGACAAGGAATTAGGAAGGATTTTTTTAAATTCAACCCCAAAGGGTTAAAAAGGGGATGAAGTTGTGTATGAAAGTCCGTCAGTTTAAAAGTTAGGGTCTTCAAATTTTGTATTTAGGCTAACGATTGAAAATTAATTTATATGTGTCTCAGCGTTTTTGATAATTTCTCCCCCAAAGGGGGATGAACGAACTGACTGAAATATCAACGCACAGTCTAAACCGCTGGTCCTAGGGACATGAGTTTTGGAGGTTGTGTTCTTTGTGCAGAGTAGGTATCGAATAAGAAGGGGTTTTTGGAAATTCAACCTTTAAGGGGGTGAAAAGGGGGGATTTTGTTTGTATGAAAAATCTTATTTATTGAGTTAATAACCTTGAAACTTGGCACGAATACTTATCTAAGTAAATTATGAAGTTTGGAATTTTTCGTTTTTCTAAAATACCCCCTGTATTTTAGAAAAACGAAAGAGGTAATGGGGGGTGTTCAAATTTGTATGGAAGAATTTTAACGCCCTGTCCGATTAACTTGAAACTCAGTATTTATACTAAGGACTAAAAATAATTAATAACGCGTATCAGGGTTTTTCGAACATCTACCCCTAACTGTATGAAAAGAGGTAGTTAATTTTAAAGGGGAGGATTTTACTGCGTGGCTTGATTAGCTCGAAAATTGGTATAAATAAACTTTGAGTCAAGTTATGAATACATCTTAAACGATTTTTCAAAATTCTACCCCTGTGGGGGTGAAAAGCGGGGATAGTTTCTTTGAAAAATCTGATTCCTTTGTTCTATAAACTTAAAAATTGGCCCGAATACTTATTTATTTAAGTTAATTATAAAGATCATACCAACATACATTTTCGAAACTTTTAGAGGAAAGTACGAATTTCACGCGGACGAAGTCGCGGGCAGAAGCTAGTAGTGAATATAAGTCTGAAATCGCCAACCAATAAAACAGTTAATTTTGTGACCTTTTAGCTACTTAAAACGTTAAAGTTTCATGACGGTAACATTTTGCCTCAAGCTTTAACTGTTTTCAGATCAGTAAAAAATACTGTTTTGAGCGTTAGGCTCATATGGAACTGTCAGATCAATGTTTTTCATTTTTATTTCCTGCTTATTTCTTTCAATGCAATTTAATTGCCCTACAACTTTTTGTCTCCGTCGCTGTCTCCTAGCTGAGATTTGGACGATGTGAACACAGGAGCGACAGCAACGCTCCTTTTTTGTTAAATTTTCGGTTGAGCGACAACTGGCTAGCCGGCAACTTTTTTGTCGCCGTGCGCGTACTTGCATTGCAACCAATAGACGGCGGAGAAAAAAGTCTCTCACCTATCGCGTCGCTATATGCGCACACTTTCATACAAACTCGTAGACTGTAGCGGCGACAAAAGTCGCTCGTGGTCGCTCTCCCTTAACGACCACGTTTCGAATGAATTTCAAAGCCGTCGATAATGAACTACTGTGTATGTACTCCTACATACATAATAGTACACATTCAAGAACTCCTCTTTGTTCCGTCACAAATTGAAGCCAGAATTTATTTAAAATATCGCGGGCTTCCTGTCAAAGCATCACGTTTGTACAGCAGTACATGCCTCGTTTTAAGCCACGATCAATATTCCGACCGCAGTTATTTTCACTACAACTATTATGAATATTAATCCCACGTTTTCAGCGAAAATTTTAATTTACATTTTCATGAAACCGTCAGTGTGTTTTACTCAGAAATGTATCATCATTATTTCCTAAAAGGCTTTATTGCTTTCATTTCAGCTGTAATTATAATGCATTCAACGTTTATGTAGTTCCTGTTACATAACTGAAAATACATAGTTCATTTTAAACTCGCAACATGGACTACCTACGCATCGGATTCATCTCCTATTACAATTTCGAGCACACACTTTTCAAACATACCTCCGAACGATAGAGTTTATTTTCCTTTGTTCTTCAGCGAGATTGATTGCAATGTACATAGCTACGTGTACATTTTGTAATGAAATTTCTTTAAGTTCATTTTACGATATAGTATACATATTTGCAGTGGTGGCCAAGTGGTAACGGCCACGACTTACGAGTTGTAGGTCGTAGGTTCGAACCCAGACAGGCGCTTTACATTGTGTAAATTATTTCATCACAACTGCTCTCAAAACGGTGAAGGAAAACATCGTGAGGAAACCGGCATGTCTTAGAACCAACAATTCGAAGACATGTGACATCTGCCAACCCGCATTAGGCCCGCGTAGTGGATTACGGCCCACTCCCTCTAACAGAGAGGAGGCCTGTGTCCCAGCAGTGGGAAGATTATAGGCTGATTATGATGATATATATTTGTGACTTTATTAAATTCTGTGAAGAGAAAAACAATTAGCGTAATTAACTGTGTTGAATAACTCGTGTCTACATACTTGTCGCTAACAAAGAATTCAAAGCAAGTACGGGAGAAGGTTTTTTTCTTTGCAATTTAATTACCCTTCCACGTTTTTTTATTTCTGTCCGGTCTAACCGTTGGCAAGATAAAAAGGAAGCCTTGTTTGTTAGGAGGTAAAAAACTTCTCTATTCATATTACCTTTGTGTGGCACGACTTTTTTTTTACAGAAAGGACAGTGCCACTATCAGACCATCATTTTTTATTCAGATTTTATATTTAACTCAATACATAGCTTATGGTATGTATGAGCTAAAATATATATAGCATAATCAGCCTATAGTGTTCCCACTGCTCGGACACAGGCCTCCTCTCTTGCAGGAGGAGTGGGCTACCACGTGGGCCCAGTGCGGCTTGGTAGATCAAATGTCTTCGATTTTTTTGGTTCTAGGACATGCCGGTTTCTTCACCATGTTTTCCTTCACCGTTTTGAGAGCAATGGTGATAGAATTATATACACAAAGTTAAGTGCCTGGCTGGGTTCAAAACCATGACTTTCGTAAGTTGGAGCCGTTACCACTGAGCCACTGCTCAATAACATACAATAATTTGTTGACTCAAAAGTGGATTTCTCATAGTTTCACGTAATAAGCATTTCTTCGGCTTCGGATTTCGGAGCTTTCAGACTGCGATCAGGTTTTACGAAACTACGTCATTCAGAGTAAACCCTTGTACACACGGGTGACTTTTTATCGCGCACCGGATTTTCAATGCACTGCGCCGACAGTTGAAAATTCAATGGTGTATTTTATTGACGCGCTGTCATGCTCTCTGTTGTATTCTCAATGTTTAGTATAATTAGCCTATAATGTTCCGACATCTGAGACACAGGCCTACTCTCTTCGAGAGGGAAATGGGCTGTAATCCACCACGCGGGCCCAGTGCGGGATGGTGTATGTCACATGACTTCGAATTTTTGGTTCTAGGACATGCCGGTTTCTTCACGATGTTTTCCTTCACCGTTTTGAGAGCAGTGGTGATGAAATTATATACACAAAGTAAAACGCCTGTCTGGATTCGAACCCACGACCTACAACTCGTAAGTCGGGGCTGCTACCACTAGGCCACCACTGCTCTTTCAATGTTTAGCTCAACCTCAACAAATAAAAAAATCGTCAATCAAATAAATGACCTGTGCGCATCTGGGCTAACACATCACAATGCTAGGTATACATCTCTCTTTTTTCTGTAGCTGGTCAAATCACTCATACGTTGCTCAGCGTAGCGGCTACGCCGTCGTAGCATGATAGATAATCTGCTACGAGAATTCGTAGCGGAGTTGGTAAACTAAAATCTTTTTTTTTTTTTACAAAATTTTTACGTAGGCTTTGTTGAATGTTCAGTAATGCTTTTACTATCATTTTTTTTTTTTGGGGAACAGTAAAATTTTGTATTTAAGTATTTGAAAGTGAACACGAAATGGTTGCGAAAAAAAACTTTTAGTATATTTGACACAGTCAGTCACACAGCAGCAACGCAACATCTACCTTATTTTAATGTACACAAAGATTACTGTGATTTTGACAGTGATGCAAAATCAGAGTTAAAATAACTGTGAAAATACTACGTAAAGTTAAGTTTACATTAACATACAGACAAACAGTTTTTTTTGTAATTCCTTCCACTAAGATCTTATACTATTATTATAAACTCCTTGTTCCAACAAATACCAAAAAAAAAAAACAGGTTTTATAAAACATCAAGTCGTTACGTATTCGTCGAATCGTTGAGCTCCTTAAGTTCTCAGTTGAGCTACTCATCACTGACAAATGCGTGCATTGACTGGACAGGCTACTCAATCTGTTTGGTTCTTCCCTCTAAAGACCATTTCAGACACTTATCTACAAGTCTTCACATATTCTGTCCAAGATTATGTCTGGACTTCAAAAGAGACTGTGACCTCTGAGTTTGTTTCGGCCTTTCTTCTCAGAGTAGTCAGATAGGAAACGCCGACCTCATCTAGTTTTTAAAAATATTATTGACGTTAAAAAAGTGTTTGTATAAATCTATTTACAGAAATAAATCATTTATCATTTACAGTCAACAAAAAAATAAGTATGCAGGATCGTCGGATATACATAGTTGAAGTTTAGTAAGAAACCGATGGATGTTGTCGACTGAAATTTAATTTGATAAATAAGCTGTTTGTTTTCTACGAATAAAATCAAATTTTATTCGACAACATCCATCGGTTTCTTATTAAACTTCAACTATATCCGACGATCCTGCATACTTATCTCTTTTGTTGACTGTACAAACCGTCTTACAGAAATAAAATCATTTATCATTTACCAAAATATTGACTTAACCAAACCCTTTATTTCCATTCGTATCAAAGCAAACCAAGGCTCACCCCTAGAGCTTAGTCCCTCGTGTATCCCAACCGTCAAACACTGTCGCTTAGTCCCATTTCACTGAATGATACCGATGCTGATTCAGATTGAAAGCAGAAGTTTGGATCTACATTCAACAGGACGCGTTCCATTTAGGTTGGACATCTATCAAGGCTTATATGTTTACGATTACAAGGGTATTTAAAGGCTTTTTACAAAAAAAAAACCGAAATCCAAATAAGACACTGCAAAGTGAAAAATAACTTTAATTTCGGAAGTCGGTGTCGTTGGGTTCGCATTTTCGTTGTTTGCCACCGACTTCCGAAATTAAAGTTATTTTTTACTTTGTAGTGTCTTATTTGGAAGTCCGTTGTTTCTTTTTTTTTGTAAAAAGTTTTTTTTTTTTTTTTAAGTTGTACTTACCCCACACAAATTCGTATAACACTACTTGCTATGTAAATATTAGTGATAGGAAGTTATTATAACATCATCAGTATAAACTAAGTGGCATAAATACGTATTATTGAAGCTAACTCAAAAACTACCCAAACAAAGTTAATAAAATTTATATGGGACCACCCCTGAGGCATAACGTATCAATTAAAAAAATATTTTTTGAAATCGATGGGAGATATCGCGTAACAAACATACAAAGAGTACCTGCTCCTTTCTTAAGTCGGTTAAAAATGAAAAGAGAGTAGGGGTGATCTGTTCCTAAACTATATGCAGAAAGTGTAAATAGGGTTTCTATTTAAGTATTTAGGTTAAGCCCGTACGCAATCACTCACTAAAGAGAACTTATACATCTTTATTTAGAAGGTTTCAACTTTATTTCCCAAGACTTTAACCTTTTGAACGCCATTGTCACATATATGTGACAAACGAAATCTTACCCTGAACGCCAACGTCACAATTATATGACAAAACACACGTCGTCGGATATTATGAAATAAACAATTTAATCATTACTTTTGTGTGTTTTTATTTATATAATTTAAAAGTTTAAGCTTCCGTCTATATTGTATTGCATGAAACTAATATAAATAAACCACCAATATCGAGAAATTTGTTGTTAAAGTGGCCTGGCGTCAGGGGTACGGCGATACTTTTATACTCTGGCGTTCAAAGGGTTAATGATTAAAAATAAACTTTATAAACATGAGATCCATCATTTTATTAGTGTTACCATTACAATTAATTAAATAATATCTGAGTAGAGCTATACACGATTACTGAAATGTGCTTTTACTGACTGGACTGCTCCACTCAAATCTGTGTGGTACTTTCCTCAAAAGACCATTTCAGACAATCTACATAATTGATCTGACCAAGATTATGCCTGAACTTTAAAAGAGGCTGACCTATAAGTTTGTTTCGACCTTGACCTAGAGCAGTCAGATAAGAAACGCCGACCTCATCTAGCCTATTTTTTTTGTTATTTGTCTTGTAAAAGTGAGTTCGATATCCTATGTATTTACAGGATAACCAATTTCATTTCATTTGAATCAGAAAAATATAATTTATTCATATAACATTAAAACTTGATTCGGTATAAAGCGTTCGACTTACGCTTGTAGTTGACACGTGACAACCCAACGTGATAGAAACGTACTATACGGCTTCCAAGTCCGGGTTGCTAGGATACCATGCCCCCCCCCCCCCTTCTCCTACCTCACGCGTCCTGATTAGCGCCTTAGAAAGAGCGCGGTGTCTGTATCTTTACCAATACTGAAGCAAAGACGTCATAGCTTTGCACAGTAGACGAGGGTCTACTTTTTGGCGTACGAATCTATTTATATACCCAGTTCGGCAATTAAAATGCTAAACGATATCGATACGATCGTTTTTGCTTAGGAACCGATATACAGCAACTCGGGCCACCGCCACGCCAGTCCGCCGGTGGCCTGTGTTACTCTATGGGACCCGAGCATAAGGCGGGCCCAAAACAATCAATTATACCTAATGCACAATGTAGATACGTGCACCTCTGCCCAACCCTTCAGGGAAACAAGGCTTTATGTCAAGTTGGTACTGTATCAATGTGTAGCTACAATTAAAAAAATTGGAAAATACAAAAGTGCACGACTCATAATGTTCATTTGATCGTATAAAAAACCATAGGTACGAATCTAGATTAGTTAGTTTTTTTTATTAATTATAATTAAACTCGTATGAATAAAAGAGCCAATTCCAATAAGGTTCCTCCTATAGGTGAAAAGAATCTATTAAAAAAATTACTCAATTGATTATTTCGCAAGTTACAATGTTTTCAGGTTTCACACTTCATTGACGGGATTTGTTTAGAAATATTTTGATGTTTCTTTCGTTTCTACTACATTAAACCAACTTTTGAAAAGTACAGAATTACTCTCAATTAAATTATCTATACAAAGGTATATAAATTAAGTAGGTTCTGTGTACTAGCAGGAGTATAACAATAGAAACAGTTGCAGAAAGGAGGCAAAAAAAAATCTATCGTAAAGCACTCTCTAATGCTTCGCATTTATGTAATGCTTCGCAATCGTGCAATATCCACTGCGTAATATTATTTGTTTTGTGGCTACGCTATATTATAGAACAAAGACTATTGACAAGTAAATGAATTCTCGTCGATGTATACATCTTCTTAAGGCTGACTGTCCCTACCTGACACACCGCCACACTGCATACAATAATAGTCACTATTAGTATATAGATCTGTACATATACCTAAGACAAACATTGATATCGAAATACGAGACTACTGCGTCTTACGTCCATCGATCCAGTTCAATGCAAGACGTTCATCAACGTTGTTACAGTGGGGCTAGCAAGAACGTGCGGAGTAAACGTAGGTACCGTACATTCGTACTATTTTAAAATCGATTTCTTTTCATCATCTAGGTACCTAGCCTTTTCCCAACTATGTTGGGGTCGGCTTTCAGTCTAACCAGATGCAGCTGAATACCAGTATTTTACATGGAGCGACTGCCTTTCTGGCCTCCTCAACTCAGTTTTAATTGTTTAGGTTTCATTACTTCAGCGATTTTTTTTTTCTTTATTTTAAGGGCTTTATCGCTGAGCGATAACGTCGCCCTGTAACATCACCACAATCAACTAAACCTAAAAACAGATAGCAATAAACTTACTTTAAAAGAAAGAATGCTAGTTTGTATAGTATCCTAGCTTGTTCCGATAAAGGACATGCCAGGATACTGTAAGGGAGCTGTAGATACAAGTTGGATTTCACTTTGAATTCATCGCTTCACAGAAATGTAAGCGATTTTTCCGTGAGAGAATCTCGAAAATGGTTTTTAGACTTTTCATTTTGGAATCAGAGCTATCGTAGACAAACGATTTAAAAACTGATAGACTGACAAGTAACTGGCAATATATTCACCCCCTATTACGTGGGACTTAAACACCACTTGACAAATGTGAGTGTACTATAGGCCCTTTGGCCTTACCCTTCGGGGATTACTTGCGTGATGTTACGTTACGTAGACTGACAAGTTATTTCTTGTAAGAGATATGCTTTGTTCAGATTACAAACAAAACAAGTTGAATATTGTTTATAGTGTCTTGTCTTAATGCTCTCAAAACGGTGAAGGAAAACATCGTGAGGAAATCGACATGTTCTAAGACCAAAAATTCGAAGACATGGGACATCTACCATCTGCGTGGTGGATTACGGTCCACTCCCTCTCACAGAGAGGAGGCCTGTATCCTCGCAGTGGGAACATTATAGACTGATTATGCTTAATGCAATGCTGATCTAGCGAAAAGTTCCACTTACAAGAAAACGCTTTTAAGAGTAAACTAAACGCGAGCTCGAACTCACTGGTGGTCATGGCCAAAATCACGCTGTCTAACTTGGCTTCGTGTCTGACGGAGCTAGTATCAGTGATGAGCAGTTAGACGCTAATCTACACGCACAACATCTAGTTCTCACGCACAGAAACACCGTTCCGAACTGATAGGCGCATAAAAATATTTGAAAAGTGCTTTGGAAAATCGAGTTCTATGAAAAATCCACTACATAAATCAATCACAAATAAAAATTTTTGAACTCTTCGGTAACTGAGCTTTGTCGGTACGGATTTAATTTTTAATATTTTTCAGTTCTTTTATTACTTATTTACACCCAAAGTTACGTTAAAAATAGCAAGAAAAACGAATCTTTGTTGGCTCATAACTTTTTAATGGCTTGTTATTTTACAATTCTGCTTCCGTACAGACACAATTAATAATTAGACAAAACGATACAATGTTTAACTTTGGATGTACAATGTCAAACAGTGGAGTAATATTCTCCCGAAATTTGTATGGAAAAAATATCGAATAGTGGCACCTTAAACATGAAAAGCAATTCGAGAGATACAAAAACCTATGCAAACTTTTTGAATGAACAAAACGAGTGCCCAAAACAAATGACGGTCGCTAAAATAAGAATCGATCTTTATTGCTTCGGTAGATACACGATTCTAAACTAGAAAAAATCCTATTTGATTTCAACATTACCAAGAACTCTCTTTGCGAACTTTCATAAGACTGCAATTCAGAAATAACTAGAAAATCTCCACAGTAAATCTTGCAAAGTTCTGAAGCCTTGCTAATACAAAATTTCTCGATAACTGCGAAGTTTGAGCTATGAAAACGTGGTTCTAGGAAAACCGTCTAACATTTAATAGGTATTTCGAGTGAACGTAATTTGGCGAGCTCCTAAGAGGATTGCCGTTTACTGAGAAGCGTGATCGTTGAACATATTAGTAAGAAAAAAGCTTTGAAGGTATACTTTTATGACTTATTTTGTAGAACTTAATTTTAATGAGCTCTCATCACTTATACATACACCTACTTCGATGAATCGATGCTTCTTCTACGTGTCAATGACACGGCAGTTGGCTCAAAACTTCGCCACATTGGCGGCGTCATCAGTGACAGCGCAGAGGTCACTTTGGCTGCATTTTTTGGGCACAGAGGGTAGGAAGGGAGATGGATCATAGTTTCAGTTTGCGATAAATCTCCATAACGATCGATCGATTGCTTTGCCCAGTTTATATCACGTTTAGTTTGGGACTTAAAGATAAATGGCGAAATATTGGTAGTGTACGCAAGCGCTGATGCTGAGCATGAGGCCCTGGGTTCGATTCTTAGGTTGAGTTTTTCCATCATAAATTTCTCGGTAACAATCCGGAGCCCTGACATTAAATTAAAATTGCTTTTAACTAATTTCTATATTATTATTAGAACTCAATGGCTTGGTACGCGACGATGGCAAGAGACCGGACGGTATGTCTCTATTTCCTTGGAAGGTGGGTAGGCCTTTAGTGTGGGACGCAACTTGTGTCGATACTCTTGCGCCATCCCACCTTCCTGGATCGGCATGCTGTGCTGGCGCTGCTGCTGCGGCTGCGGAAAACCTCAAGCGGCGAAAATATAATAACCTTATCGGAAATTATATTTTCGAGCCGTTTGGGGTTGAAACCCTCGGGCCGTGGGGTCCGAGTGCTCATGGTCTTTTTAAAGAAATTTCAAAACGGCTGGTTGACACTTTCCGTGACCCAAGGGCTGGCTTTTACCTTGGCCAAAGGCTAAGCATTGCCATACAACGTGGCAATGCCGCCAGTCTCTTGGGTACATTACCAGTCGACAGCGATGCGGATGAATTTTTCGACGCTATATTTTAGTTTTTGTATAGTTTTAGTTAAGTTAGGTTTTAATTTTGTTATTTTTGTTAATTATAAAGAAATAAAAACTGTCACATTTAAAATAATACTACTGGTAGTATAAATAAGAATTCATTTCTATATTTCAAAATTCTTTTACGATACTATTTTTTATAAGCTAGCCGACCCGGCGAACTTCGTACCGCCTTAGAATCAATAAATTGGAAAAAGTATGAGAAGAAAATGATTTTTTTTTTTTCGTTAATTTTATTCCCATGTTTTAATAGCTATTCTGCTATTCGGGGCGGAGACAAATCCAACAAATCAAAGATCATAAAAATCGGTCCAGCCATTCTTGAGTTATAAGTGGTGGTGGTAACTCGACTTTTTTTATTGAAGTATATTTATAGATTTTTTTTTCTTTAAAAATACTTTAATGAAAATATGCTACTACATAATAAGTACCTATAATATATATGAAGCTTGAGTTATAAGTGGTGTAACAAACCTGGATTTTTTTTTATTTATATAATGATTATTTAATTTTTTTCTTTAAAAATACTTTAATGAAAGAGTGCTAATACATAATAAGTATCATGAAGAGTATTATCAATTGATGAGTTTGATAAAATTACTCCTGTTAATCCTCCTACTGTAAATAAGAATACAAATTCTGCCCGGTTGATGGCAATAAAGAAAGAAAGAAAATACGTTTATTTTCGGTGAAAATGACGCAAAAAAGAACATATGTTAAAACAATAGTCTCGCACTCTCGCCCCTATTACATTGGACTTAAGCATAACTAACGAAATGTGTACTACAGGTACACCTCTGCCTAACCTTTTGGAGATTACAGGCGTGACGTTACATTATGTTAAGTTTTCGTAGTATAAATTCTGTAAAATTCATTTCGAACTCACTCAAGTAATCCACGCAAATCGAAACCCACTCATTTCACATGCTTAATGGAACATTGACCCATTAGTAGATAGATCAGAATTGAGTTACAGAATTTTATTTACTCAGATCTCATCAATAGTTTATCATAGACGTTTAAAATACAAGCATTCCTGATTAATAAATAGTCAAATCAAATCAGTTTTAATTTTATGCGTCAACAAGTAGGATAAGTCCTCATAGCAAGATCTTCTTTTGCGATGTCCCAAAAATCTTCTTTATTGAGTTAAGTCAGTATTCCATTAAGCATGCGATTTGTTTTCGAAATAAAATAGACGCTGATTATACTCACCTCTACTCGACATCGATCGAGTTTCTAATTCTAAATATGTGACATTTCGAGAATATCTACCTGTGACCTTACTCGTATGAAACTGATTTCTAACTAATGTGAACGTTTGTGGAGATGTTTTCTTTTTTATTTGTCACACATCTACGTGAAATTAGAGGGGCTTCTGGCTAAGTAATATCAGCCGCACGGGTCGATGGATCAGGTTAAGCTACGCTTGCCTTGGTTGGTCCGTGGATGGGTGACCATCTTTAAATACTAATATATTATAAGCTATGGTAACATGCGACCACAGGAAGGTACTTTCTTGTTTCAACTTTTCAGTAGTCGGGTTTTAGCTTTTAAACTTATTTTTTATTTAATTACTTTGGGGCTTATCTCAGTAATATTTATATTTTTGAAATGTGCTAATTAAGCCCTTTCATTTGATTTAAAATATTTTTTTTTAAACATGACTATGTCCGCTAGAGGGTGCCATATTCAATTTAATGTGATGTCACATAGCCTATAACCAGCGGACAATCAAGACGCTTCCGACGATATCTCATTTGTCTAAATATGAGAAGCAGTTATGAGGGAACAGATGAACATACATACATGCATACCGGTCAAAAATAATAACCCTCCTTTTCATGCTTCGCCGTAGTCGAGTAGTAAAGACACCCCGTTTCAAGACACCATCTTTTATTTATTGCTATTTTAGCTTTTAAGACTTTGCCTCAATTTTAAATAAAAAAAAGCTCAAAAGTAGAAGCTTTCTCACGTGTCACCAACTTCACAACATCCATCAGATGGCCTCGTCCGTATTACGTATCCACCTCATTAGTTATCCACCTACTACATACAAGTCAGTCGTGCAGTGACATCTAAATGGATGAGCGGGTATGATAGCTCATCCCATTGACGTTTACAAATAGGGGTAATCAGATGTACCTAAGGTAGGGACAATATCAGTAGTAGTAACTTAGGATGAATGAAATCTTTGTCCTATTCTCCTCACATGGCCACTTTTTAATGTATTTCGATTTTAAACCTGAATTTTAACTGCTTTATTTCTCTATTAGTTGCAATTGAGCGTGAGGTCCTGCGGGGCAATTGCGTACCACATTATCAATCGGAATCGGTTTCATTTTGACAGTTCAACAACATACATTCATTGCGTTATTTACGTGTTGAGCTGACTTTTCGAACTTATGAAGCAATGGATTAGCAATTTGCTTCAAAATGATTCAGATTCCGATTGATAGTGTAGATTGATAGTAGGGTGCTGGATTTGATAATCCCAATTGGATATTCTCAGTATCAGCCTGGAGTCGGAGGATTTGTACTTGCCCCTCTATTACAGGACACATACGATATTACTGGATGCGGAAGACGGATCACATGGTGTTGGAGCGCAGCCTGGGAGAAACCTATGTCCAGCAGTGGACTGGATAGGCTAAGTTGATTGTTGATTGACTCACGAAAAGTAAAATGAAATATAACAAATTAGAATGAGGAGTGTTGATGTGGTGAGTGGACTGAGGGGGGGTGGGGGTG
This sequence comes from Amphipoea lucens, assembly GCA_947508005.1. Taxonomy (NCBI): domain Eukaryota; kingdom Metazoa; phylum Arthropoda; class Insecta; order Lepidoptera; family Noctuidae; genus Amphipoea; species Amphipoea lucens. The sequence continues at coordinate 13,907,389 of OX382374.1, forward strand.
TGTGTAAGAGTGTGTGAAAAATGTGGATGTACAGTCAACAAAAGAGATAAGTATGCAGAATCGTCGGATATAGGTGAATATTAGTAAAAAAACCGATGGATTTTCTTGAATAAAATTTTATTTTATTTATAGAAAAAAAACAGCTCGTTTATCAAAATAAATTTCAGTTGGTTTCTTACTAAACTTCAACTATATCAGACAATCCTGCATACTTATCTCTTTTGTTGACTGTACCATATGTGGATGTATATGTTACCGGCCAAACCCGATTTCAGGACAAACTAGTTTAGCCTAGGCTAAACTAGTTCTTCCTATACGCGATAGGATTACCTTCGCTCGCCCTTGGATCTTATGTCGACGGAGCCCCGCTTCGCGGGGCCCCTATTTCTGTGTAAAGGGTTTAAAGTAGCCTAACCAAACCGAACCTCGGGGTGCCCTTCGCTCGCCCTTGCATCCTATGTTGACGGAACTAGTTTAGCCTAGGCTAAACTAGTTTGTCCTGAAATCGGGTTTGGCCGGTAACATATACACAAACACCTCTATCCACGTTTAAAAAAAAAACGGGCGTGATTTTACGTAAATTCAGCACCTCAAAATTTCCTGCCATGTTTCAATATTCCCATCCTTCATGCCATTAGTCTGCCAACCCTGAATTAATCGATCGTATCATTTTCCAGCAAGGCTGTGATAGTATTAACAATTCTCGCTAGTTTATGCTGCCCTGGCTAGGTCACTTTGACACTAATCGGATAACGCGTTAGCACGTACGTAATATACCTATGTGCCTATATGCCAACATGCTAAAGCTAGGAAGCTTACCGTCTCAATCGGTAACTAACTGACTAAGTAACCATGGTTACGAACTGATTACATTCAGTCAAAAAAGTATCGGGAATGGATGATTTGTTTATGGTTCCAAATTCAATTGTCTGTTCTTTTTTTATAAGAATAATAATTGATAAGATAAAGAAAGAAAGAAAACACATGTATTTAGCACAGACTAAAAGACACACAATACACCAAATGCATCTGATAAAAAACAAAACAAAGATCAAATAAAAAGCGTAAAGTCCGATGTAAGTAATTAGCAGGAAAGTGTGCCTCACGGCTGCGCCAAAAAGGCCCAGTTCAGCAATAATGCCAGACAACTAGTGTAAATGTATTTATTAGTTAGAATATTGTTGTTACAAAGATGTAACACGTAATATGATGTCCATAATATTCTGCTGTTTCCAGCGCACAAATATTTCAAAGAATTAAAATAAGAGAGTATTAAAACAATGTCCAAATTAAACCATACAATGTCAAGGATAAGGAAAACGTTATCAAATAAAATTTCAAGAGTTATTAATTACCTATAATGTCAAGAATTGTTACATGCAATGTAAAAAAATATTCAATACAATATCATAGAAATGAAATTCCATTCAATTATTAGCACAAAGGCGAAAGTTTTGTTGTTACATTGGCACAACTGTTTTCTATTTTGGAAACTCTAGCAAATATCTAGGAAAAATATAGAACAGAAATCTCTTTTTTTTCACAAAAAATAAAATAAAAATCTCTTTTTTTACAATCAATACTTTGTAGTAATTTAATAGTATTTATTAATTGGTTAATTTCATTTTAGGTTTTTGAAAAACGAACAAGAGATTTCTGTGACTTCTACTCCGTTCACCTTACCATACCCTGTTTTTGTCCAGACGATATAGTAATGCCGGTCGAACTGTATTTTTAACCGACTTTAAAAAAGGAGGTTCTGTATTCGACCCGTATGTATGTATGTATGTATGTATGTTTGTATGTCCGCGATTATCTCAAAAACTACTAAACCGATTTTGATAATTTTTTCATGAGTGTGATCTACCTACATACTTTCAGAAAGGTTTTAGTATATAATACATTAGGTAATTATTCTTATGTACGAAGTTATATGCATAAATGTACTGCATCTCCGGCATTTTTATGTGAATTTTGATGATTCTTCGAGTCGTGTCTTCAATGCACTAGTGTTAATTGAATTTGTGTGGGGTAGGTACAACTAAAAAGTGAAAAATAAAAACTTTTTTACAAAAAAACAACCGACTTCAAAAAAAACACTACAAAGTGAAAAATAACTTTAATTTCGGAAGTCGGTGTCAAAAAACGAAAATGCTGAAGCAACGACACCGACTTCCGAAATTAAAATTATTTTTCACTTTGTAGTGTTTTTTTTGAAGTCGGTTGTTTTTTCCCTATAGAATCGACTAGAGACTCGTCAGGACCGGAATACCCACTTAAATTATGTCAATTACGGAACCCTCTGACATACCAGTATCTTGATCAACCGCCCACGATGGAAATATCGTTAGTAAGACTACGGCGTTTTAAAGTGGCTTTCTAATTTAAATGGAATAGGCTAGTTTCCTAAAAAATTCTAATTAGTCCGTCAGTTAGATTATCAAAAAGTATTGGACCCTTATTTTTTCTTTTGTCAATTATATAAAAAATGATGAAGATATCGCCCGTTAAGGTTCCGCGTAACGTCACGCCGTGCGACACTTTTTAGCACGGCGTGACGTCACGACCCCCCACTCCCAAATTTTGACGCGCTTTATCTTTGTAATTTTTTGTTTGATTGACAAAAGAAAAAATAAGGGTCCATTATTTTTCGATAATCTAACTGACGGACTAAATCTAATTATTATTTTTTTACCCAGGAAAATACCCTATTATAGGACCATACGATAGCGTTGCTATTTCTGTCTTTTTAACAATCTGTTATTTACTTTTTATTGGTGTATGTTTAGGTCGATTCTTGCAAAACTATTCGAAACAATGACAATAGCGGTCGCTATAAAACTAGCTCTAAAACTTTTGTAGTTCTTCATTTTTAGGGTTCCGTACGCTCGAATGAAAAAAACGGAACCCTTATAGAATTAATGCCACAGCCACTTTCTCCAAATCTACTGGACTGTACGAGTATAAGTTAACATTTGGTACACATATGAATTTCTGTGACCTGCTGGGTAATGGCGTAACACACTATCAGTAGCAATGGGTTTCATTTTGACAGTTGAACAATATTCATTGCGTTATTTACGTTGTGGAGCAGACACATTTTTCGAATATATGAAGCAATGGATTAGGAATATCTTTCAAAATGATTCAGATTGAGATTGACAGTTTGTTACGCGATTAGGGTGCCAAACACGCACGTGTTACGCAAATGAATTAATTTCGAATATAAGGGTTACTTTTTTATGTTTCGGATCTGTTCCGTGTCACATATGAAATGAAAGGTCTTGTTTTAGTGGTCCCAATTTTTTTTAATAATTTTAAAATAAGTAAATAAGTACATTTAAAGTTATTTAAGAAATTAGATGAAAATTGACCACACAAAATTTTGAGAGATTTACAATGTTATTTTAAGTCCACAGACTTTTTATTGGTTTTTCCTGTAATCTGTATCTAAAGAACTATTTTCTGCTTTTTGAAGTGAAAACTTCTTTAGCGGCGTTGAACACTTTTTGTAATGGGTAAAAAATGTTAAACTCGCGTCAGGGCATCGCGTCAGGACACGTGACCGTCAGGAGAGATTCCCCCCCCCCCATCTCTTTACGGCGGCGCCAACCGAAGTGAACCAAGTGAGACACGATAATGGATGGATGGATGGATGGTGATGGCGATGGCGATTGTGATGGTGATGGTGATGGCGATGGTGATGCGATGGTGATGGTGATGTGATGTGATGGTGAACGCGGACGCGGACGCGGACGTGGATGGACAGCTGATGGCTCGACCGTCTGTGTAGTACCCACACTGCTGTGTATTCGTAAAATTCGTGTATATAAAGTGTTTAATAATTGATTTATTTCAACGTTAATATTCAAGTTTTCACTTCTGCCGGCACTCCCGGAGTGCAACCCGTCTTTTTTTTTTTTTTTTTCAAAAGTCCTTATCTCCGGAACTACTGAGCCTAAAATTCGTCTATGGTCTTAAAATGAAATGGCAAATCTTTTAATATTGTGCGTACAAACTTACATTTGCAGGTGGAATGTATGGAAGAACATGGTTTTCAACTAAAAGATTAAGTTTATCCTTTAAGTGAATTTGGATAGGCTGCCGGGCACAGGACGGAACCCTCAGGGCGCGAGTTCTACTTACACTTGTCCGGTTTTTTAATACAAATAATAAACACACTTACATCTACCCTAAGAATTTTTATGAATGCAAAAAAATACTAACGGAATGGATAAGAAAGCTAACCTATAGTGAGACTGAATCACTTCTACAATAGATGCACTAATACTATACTAACATAATACTCCACAAAAACATACACACCCTCACACACACACACACACACACCCTCACTTACACACCCCGCCCTTATTCACTCAAATCACCTTGTTTATTGTTAATTTTTTGTTATTTTTTTTTTTTTCATGTACTCGTATTGTATAGTTTACACTTCTTGTTTTTGAAAGAGCGGAGTCTCCTAATACAGGCATCTTTTGCTTAAATGGAGGCTTCAATCTCAAATTTTTTTTTTGTACGATTAAGGTTATCAAATAAACTATTTCTATTTCTAAATACCCAGGATGAAAAGTAGGTAACCTAAGTCCTTCTTCAGGTCCCAGGCTAATTATCTGGCTTCTTCTTATTCCTTCTCTGTCCATGCTGTAAGACTGGGGAACCAGGGCCGTCTTTACCCGGGGGTGCAAGGGGTGCGTAGCACCCGGGCGCAGGGTCTTAGGGGGCGCAAGCCAATCCTTATGCCTACACGTACCATGCGTAAACATTCTCGAAATTGAAATTAATAAAAAACTAGTTACTTACGATTAACTATGACTGAAGTCAACATAGATTGATTTTGGCTATAGTATATCTACCTATCGAATTGAAAGTTGATTACAAAACAGATGATATCATAAAAATAAAAAAACCGGCCAAGTGCGAGTCGGACTTGCCCATGAAGGGTTCCGTAGCAGCAAGTAAAATAATATAAAAGTTCTTGTAGTTCGTTGTAACTTTGTGAAAGGTAAATTGCGGTTTTCGATTTATGACGTATTAAAAAAAAACTACTTACTAGATCTCGTTCAAACCAATTTTCGGTGGAAGTTTACATGGTAATGTACATTATATATATTTTTTTAATTTATCATTCTCTTATTTTAGAAGTTAGAGGGGTAGGGGGGGGGGTCTCTCGCGCAAACTATTCAGTTCAGAAAAAAATGATATAAGAAACCTCAATATCATTTTTGAAGACCTATCCATAGATACCCCATACGTACAGTTTGATGAATGAAACTTTGAACAGTATAGTTCTTATAGTTTCGGAAAAAAGTGGCTGTAACATACGGACGGACGGACAGACAGACAGACAGACAGACATGACGAATCCATAAGGGTTCCGTTTTTTGCCATTTGGCTACGGAACCCTAAAAAGGAAGACGATTTTAAAGCCGGAAAAATTAAATTTGATGTTTGAAAGTGTACCTTATTTTATTGTAGAGTAAGTATTAAATAAAACACAAAAATTGGGGCGTAGGCTGATTTTCACGCCCCGAAGCCCAATATGGTCAAGGCAGCCCTGTGTGGAACTCACTTTCGCCTAACATTCGTGATTTAAAAACTATTACTTACTCTATTCAAATGTCGATTAAAAGAGCATTACCTTTCCTCTTAACTGTGAGTATTTACCTATAATATTACAAAGGTACAGCCTTATTTCTTAACAAATTTCTTCCAGCAGAGCTGCGAAAGGAGAAGTGAAAGAGAAATGTAGACAATGGCGCCGATTCCTTTGTCATCCTTGTTGTTGAGAAAAGGACAGAAGATAAATATTAATTTAGACCTGTCAAATTAGTCAGTGCCTCACGTAAATTGACGTATTTTTAATAGCCAATTTTTTAATCACGTCTAAATTGTCTATGGAGTATCTTAATTTGACAGAAGTAAACTAATATTTATCTCCTGTCCTTTTCTTAATGAAATTTAAAGAAAAAGATGCACTGAACTTTTTATTTTGTGAACAAGAGAATCGGCGCCATTGTCTACATTTCTCTTTCACTTATCCTTTCGCAGCTCTGCTGGAAGAAATTTGTTAAGAAATAAGCTGTACCTTTGTACTCAAAATATAATTACGTCGTATACCTATTTTATTTACTGTGTGTACATAAATAATAAAATAAAAATAAGAATTCTTCACTTAGCATCTCAAAGCATCAATAAAGGATACTGTAGCAGTTTATGCTCGTCTCTCAAATACTTCGCATAGTTTCGAAGGCGACACCCGCCCGGTATAAGCAAGTGCACACGCTTGGTATCCACTCTTGCTTCCATTGTGTAACCTGCCCGTGCATCTTGCAACCTGCATGCACACACAATGGGAACTCGCCTTTATTTTGGGACGACGGGACCCGACTTTGAAGCGGATTATCGGAAATCTCATACACCTAGGTAACAGGTATGTAGTGTACATGCTATGTACACTGTACATACTACATGTATAGCTGTACATTTGTTGGTAGTTGATACATACGACCGTCGACAGCTCGTTTCCCGGTAGTACATAAACCTGAGTATTGATTTTTACATTTTACATAGATGCCTATGTATTTACATTCGAGCATGAACTGTCCGTAAAACGATGAGCCTCGAAACTGTTTCATTTTTCAGTTCGTAAATGGAACTGTATAATGAAACAGCCACCGTCTATATTTCAGTTTTTGTTCGGATGAAATCTCCTATTACGCTTGTCGGGGCTTTGAGTCGAGAATGTTCCTGGAATTTGCTTTATTAAAACTATCATTGTTCCTACATTCACATTTTATCCGGTCGTTCACGATCTCTTTGTTGCGATCTCTTTGTTTACCTTACCTAACCTAACGCGTAATACATATACATATAGGTCATGTCAGGTGTAATTACAGATTAGGAACTAAGACATGTGCGCGTCTATCCTACCTAATTCGAGAAACAATGGACTGCAGGACATTGATTACGCGTCTAAGACATATCTATTGTTTTGTTTACATTCGAGCCGATCTGTGGCTTAATTACACGATGTCGGCACCTTGAGACGAGGCATGTAGCTCCACCTGAGCGGCAGATGCGTCGCAGCTGCCGGCCGGGCCAGTCCTCTCGCCCCGCGCACCCCGCGCCCTCGCCCGCCCCCCGCCTCCCGCGGTCCGCGCAATCGCGGCTAACAGTTTTATTTCCCCGAATAAACTTTATCAAACAAAGCGTGCGTGCCCCGCGCCCTGCATCTGCTCGCCCAGCTGTTCCCGCTGCAGCTGACCTTGCCGTCTCGCTCTAACGCACGCTCCGCCCCACCGCTAGACAAGGACAGAAAGTCTGGCTGTAATCGCGGGGCCCTTCAATTCCCAGTGCATAGCTCATTCGCAGTTTGTGTGTCGATGTTGTCGGGCTTACTGATAATGCTGAACAAACGTAAACGCGAGGATACGACCGCCGCCGCCGCCGAGTCGGCCGGTGGAAGCAGCGACCGGCGTGCTAAGCGACAGCGTCTTCGAACGCGTTCTCACAGCGAGCCGCTGAGGAACCATGCGGTGCCTCCTGTAAAGCGCGAGGCGCTGAAACGTTTGTTTGGAAGAATTTGTGCCGTCGACAAGGAGGAGAATCAGCGTGCGGCCTCGGACCCGGAAGAGGAGTACGTCGACTTTACGGAGGAAGAGGAGAACTCTCTGGTGGAGGACGTGCCGGCTGACATGGATCCAGAGCAACTTGGATTCTTGGTGTGCGCTCAGGAGACTCTGCGCTTCTTGAACGGGCTCGGCATCACGTACCAGGACCCGTTGTTCAACCATCTCCGTCTGCACCTGCTGCAGGGGATCAACGAGATTGGTGTTGCCTGAGTATTGCTGGGCCCCGAGCCCACCCGCAAGTAAACCTCTCCTGCTGATCTCTTCGTTTCGGACCACCTCGTTTGGATCACTATTCCTCGTGTGTTTCTTTAACCCTGTGACCCCCGTGACGTTTCTTAACCGGAGTTGTTTCAACCTTCTTGTTCGGAAATTGGCTAAAGCCAGTCAAAATAAAGACTCTATGCACATTGTGGCGTTTCAAAGCAACAGGTGTCCCGCTTGGGAGCTCTAGTCACTATCTAGTCAAATTTTATGTTAAGAAAATTTTAATCTATGAATGTCTAACGATTGAAATAAATCGTCGTATATAAAATTGGTGTTCGATTATTTCTCTCCTCTTTATGTTCGTTTTTTTGCAATTGCGAGAATTGTTCACTTATTTATATATCATTCATAACATTAGAATCAAGTCAAATTTGACAACATTGAATTGGCTAAAAAAATAATTTACAAACAGGCCAAAAATTTTAGTTTATTAAAAAGTAAGGTTTTATTCTCTTTGTTCTTAAAAATGAGAATATTTTTTTTCCTTTTTAATACTTACAGTCCTTAGTAAAGATAAAATTACTTATCTGAAACACTGGTTTCAGAAATTCATTTCATACAACATACACCCTCAGAATATAAAGCCTGGCATTCACTTAATGAATAGTTGCTTAGCAGGTGAACGAATAACATGAATGCTTCACATTTTATGAAATTCACCGCTGGTGAAACACTTGCAGTATTAAAATTCTCTTTGCTTCTAATTAAAAAAAACATATTTCTTTCAAACATGATAGTAAATGTGAATGAAGACATACAGAGACAAATAAAATAAAAACTCGGTAAGATACTTATAACTTACAGTTCTATCAAAAAAGGAATAATTTGCCACTCTTATTAATTGGGTCACCCCTTAACATAGGGGACCTAAAAATACAGTTATTAGAAAGCTGAGGGTGCACGGTAGCACCTGCTTAACCCACCAACCATTACAAGTGACGGTTAAGTTAACTATAGTTTAATAAAGTTTGCGAAAGTCTTGACTTCTCGAAAGTTGACTTAGTTGATTGAATTGAAGCCAATAGACAAAGTAGCTAGGGTGTGAAAGCAGTTTGAACTGAGTAAGTATAATTTTCGAGTAAGTATAATAGATAGAAAAGTATCAATACGATCTCATATTAATTTCAAATATGACTAACGAAGAACGGGGATGAAAACAATGATAAAAGCAATGGCTTTCACATTAAATTCTATAAAAACGTTATTAGAAGTCTTTAAAGGTTATTTTAAATGAATGGGACTTTGTAATAATAAATAAACAGTTTTAGCAGACAATATCATCTGTTAACATAGTTCCAAGTACTTAGATACTTTTTGGAGGGAATGAAGTTTTAAACCTGATACATACAATTCATTCATTCTTGACTGAACTTGGCTACATAATCTGCCCACACTCATCAAATTAAATGGTCATTTATTCATGAATAATTTGCCTAGAAACACTAAAGTGAACGGAAAAAAAAAACAGAAAAGGGGTGACTACCGAGATGACGACTAATTAGTAGTAAAATACTTGCTACGTATCCAAATCTTAAAAGGATAAAGTCAACCTTTTAATGCCTGCGGCACTTAAAATACAAATAATTTAATAAGAATTATATGCCTCGACGAACACCTAAGGAGGCTCTCGTTGGGCAGCTGGATTAAGGGCTTGATTCAGAAAGCGGTACTTCTGGGCAACACGCTATTTTTTTATATTTTTAAATGTTTTCGTTTATAAAAATATTTCAAAATGTAATTTATAACTACATATTTAAATGAAATAAAGGATATAATAATGTATTTATTTCAATTATTGGTCAGTAATGTAAAGGCATTATGAGTGTAAATTCGTCTTATGAAAAACGTTTTGGGCTCATAGGATCGTGTACAGACCTCGTGCTTTCGGCACGCATTGGTCAGTATTGGGGCATAAACGAATTCGCCATAGAAATGTAATATATCTACGCGAATTCGCTGTGTTCTTCAAAACAATTATTTCCATGAACAATTGCCTAAATAGAAGCATTAAAACCGAACTCTAATTTTGGGCAAAGGAGGGAATCGGCGGTAGCTGCAGCAGAGAAATCTGGCCCTTTGGATTCCATCTAAGTATGTACTTATGGATCCCTCTGGATGCGGGAAACACAGAACCCGTCAAAGTGGAGGTGCTTGGGGGAGGCCTATGTCTAGCAGTGGACGTCTTTCGGCTGAAGTGACGATGATAATGACTTATTATAACCCAGTGGCGTGCATTGGTTTTCAGAATAGGTAGGCACTAGGCCGGGTCTAGTCCAGGCAAACGCGGTCACTAATCAGAAAAAAAAGTGAGATCAAAAGCGTGGTTATTTGAGTAGGCATGCCTACTTAAGGGTGATAAATTGCGAAGGTCGAACTCATGGTATTACGCGTGAGACGTAGGTACGTACTCGTATTTTTAATTTTGTCGTATTAACTTGAACGAGTAAAGACCAATGACAATGTGCGAATAGTACGGGAGCCGAGTAGGCCGTCCGGCGACTGCCTACTGCCGCGCGTGTTTGTATGAATATTTTGTTTTTTGTTAGGTACGATAATTTAGTGAGTTTCTTGATTGTGAGTCACACACTAAAATGTAATTGACAGGCTTATGTTGATATATCGAGGTAGGCACTGCTTATATGCCTATATGCAATGCACGCTACTGTTATAACCCCCCTTTTCTTTTCGTGGTTATCGTAAAAAGCTACGCCACAATATAGCACGCCATTACTCAAACTTGTTGCTAACGAAATACCAACAGGTATTTTCCATCTAAACTGATATCAGAAAGAGAAAAGGCTTGACTTTTTTTGACCACAAGTAAAGCGCGCGTCGCTTCATGAGATATAAAAACTCTATTAAGTAATATGATATGAACTTTCAGAAACCTGGTGTTAAGGGGACTACAGGACCTAAACGCAAAAAACGCAAGTTTTATAATGCCTAAAAGTTTATGATCGACTACAGTAAACAAAATCAGAAAAATATATGATGTTCTTCAGGATATAATAATATGCTAGTTAGATAGTGGGTCGAAAACATAATACAACTAATTTGATACAATAGAAAAAAAATCATGAAGATACCTCTAAAAACTTTCTTTTCACAATAAAAACCATATTAATATATTATGTACACACGGCTACACAGCAAGCTATACATTTACAGTTTTCGCTGACCTCGCATTGTATAGGTTTTTCGTACAATTAGAAGTCAGCTTATACGGGTAATGTATAGCTTGATGTGTAGCCGTGTGTACATACAATTATTCTGATTTTTTGTCAGATTGTTCTACTTGAATCAACATACTAAAACACTAGTGTTTTAATTTTTTATTCCAAACAATAGATTTTTGTAAATAGATAATTGTTTCATATTTTGCAATAAATTATTATCAGCGTTGTGTCATCGCGCTTCTTTCTTTTCTATGCGGTTCGACAGTGACGGCGTTTTAGGTCATGTAGTCCCCTTAATCGAAAAGAGTTTCAAATAAGGGGTTAAAGTTAATATCCCATCAAAACTTACAGCGGGATTTTCGCATCAACTGATTTTTACTTCATTCATTATAATATAACATTAGAAAAATAATGGCCAAATAACAACAGTTATTGTGTAATATTATTAACCTGACTGCACTTTTTCTTTTGTCTTTAAAAGATCGCTTTTAGCAATAAAACCGCCCATTGTGTCACTCCTTGTAAAATTTCTATATTTAAGTATATCTATATAAATAAAAACAAAAGGCCTGACTGACTGACTGACTGACTGACTCATCAACGCCCAGCCCAAACCCTTGGACCTAGAAAGCTGAAATTTTACACAATAGTTCCCTTTATAATGTAGACAAGGAATAAGGAAGGATTTTTCAAAATTCAACCCCTAAGGGAGTTAAATAGGGGATGAAAGTTTGTATGAAAGTCCGTCAGTTTTAAAGTTAGGATCTTCAAATTTTGTATTAAGGCCGACGATTGAAAATTAATTAACACGTGTCTCAGCTTTTTTGATAATTCTACCCCCAAAGGGTTAAAAAGGGGGATGAAGTTGTGTATGAAAGTCCCTCAGTTTGAAAGTTAGGATCTTCAAATTTCGTGTTTAGGCTGACGATTGAAAATTAATTTATACGTGTCTCAGCGTTTTTGATAATTTCACCCCTAAAGAGGGATGAACGACCTGACTGAGATATCAACGCACAGCCTAAACCGCTGGTCCTAGGGACATGAGTTTTCGAGGGTGTGTTCTTTGTGAAGAATAGGTATCCAGTAAGAAGGGGTTTATGGAAATTCAACCTTTAAGGGGGTGAAAAGGGGGCATTTTGTTTGTATGAAAATTCTTATTCCTATAGTCAATAACCTTGAAACTTGCCACGAATACTTATCTAAGTAAATTATGAAGTTTGGCATTTTTCGTTTTTCTAAACTACGGGGGTAGTAAAGAGGTATTGGGGGGTGTCAAAATTTGTATGGAAGAATTTTAACGCGCTGTCCGATTAACTCAAAACTCAGTATTTATACTAAAAATTAAAAAGAAAGAATAACGTGTAGCAGGGTTTTTCGAAAATCTACCCTTAACGGTGTGAAAAGGGGTAGTTAATTTTACAGGAGAGGATTTTACTGCGCAAGCCGCGCTAACCCCGACTAGCTCGAAAAATTTCATAAATAATATTTGAGTCAAGTTATAAACACATCCTAAACGATTTTTCATAATTCCATCCATATAGGGGTGAAAAGCGGGAATACAGTTTATATGAAAAATCTTATTCATTTGGTGAATAATGGCACGAATATTTATGTAAGTAAATTATGAAGTTTGGCATTTATTGTTTTTATCAACTACCCCCTAAAGAGGTATTGGGGGGTGTCAAAATTTGTATGGAAGAATTTTAAGTGGTCCGATTACCTCGAAACTCGGTATTTATACTTAAGACCAAAAATAAAGAATAACGTGTATCAGGGTTTTCCGAAAATCTACCCCTAACGGGGTGAAAAGGTGTAGTTAATTTTAAAGGGACGGATTTTAATGAGTGGCTTGATTATCTCAACAATTCGTATAAATAATCTTTGAGCCAAGTAATGAACACATCCCAAAATTTTTTTTGAACTTCCACCCCTATGGGGGTGAAAAGCGGGAATACAGTTTATATGAAAAATCTTATTCATTTGGTTAATTAGCTTGAAAATTGGCACGAATATTTATCTAAGTAAATTATAAAGTTCGGCATTTTTTGTTTTTATAAACTACCCCCTAAAGGGGGGTTGGGGGTGTCAAAATTTGTATGGAAGAATTTTAACGCGCTGTCCGATTAACTCAAAACTCAGTATTTATACTAAAAATTAAAAAGAAAGAATAACGTGTAGCAGGGTTTTTCGAAAATCTACCCTTAACGGGGTGACAAGGGGTAGTTAATTTTACATGGGAGGATTTTACTGTGTGGTTTGAATAATTCGAAAAGTGGTATAAATAATCTTTGAGTCAAGTAATGAACACATCCCAAACGATTTTACGAAATTCCACCCCTGTGGAGGTGAAAAGCGGTGATACAGTTTATGTGAAAAATCTTATTTATTTGTTTAATAAACATGAAACTTGGCAATATTTGGGTCAGTAAATAATAAAAATTGTCACTTTTAGTTTAAAAACAAAACCCCTTACAGAGGATTTAGGGGGTGACAAAGTTGATACGTTAGAAAAATATGTAACCCGCTGGCGGATTAACTCGAAACTCGGTACTACTAAAACAAAAAATTAAACAAGTATGTGTTTTAGGGTTTTTCAAAAATCGACTCCTACCAAGGTGGAAAATCGTAAGTAATAAAGTTTAAGGGGTGGATATTACTGCTTGCATCCATTAACTCGAAAATGGGTATGGGTTTTTGAGTCAAGTTATGAACAAAACACGAAAGATTTTTCAAAATTCCACCCCTGGGGTGAAAAGCGGGGATACAGTTTATTTGAAAAATCTGATTCCTTTGATCTATTAACTTACAAATTGGCCCGAATACTTATTTATCTAAATAAATGATAAAGATCATACCTACATACATTTTCGAAATTTTTAGAGAAAAGTACGAATTTCACGCGGACGAAGTCGCGGGCAGAAGCTAGTCTGTAATATTTATGGTGTACATAATAAAGAATATTCTAACCTATTTATTAATAAATAGCGAAACTATATATACTATACGTTTATATGTTATTTTTCTAATGCTGGTAAATGGAGTAGCTTCCAAAATCCGAATTACAATAAAATACCAAACATTTAAAGCGAATAATCCCCTTCAGCTTCAGCCCAATTTCAAATAATAGGTAGAGAAAATAACACACGGGAGAGGTAAATAAATCCAGACAACGCTTGGACCGGCCGTGTAAGCTCCAAATTAGACTGAGTATTGAGCTAGACAACCTTTGGAGCCGAATTAAATCTGTTGAATTGAAACAATGGAGGTGGGAAAGATTATGGTTTGGGATTGGTCTGTTATTTCTCGGTTATGAGTTGAGTAGTGTATATGCTGTATTAATAAACACTAGGTACATTTATTTTTGCATTAATTTACTTTAATAGTTTCTTTGTTGTGATTTTCTTTATTTGGTACTCGTCGGACAAAAATATTATACATTATCCCCCTTACTAATAAACGTATTATATCAGATGAATAGTTACACATCGATTTCTCTCTTTCAGTCGTCAGTAATTTGACTTTCGAAAGAAGAAGACAAAGCATTGAGTAACTATGCAGACGCTACACAACGTTTATTAGTAAGGGGGATAAAGTGACTGGTAATTCGTGACCGATACTTAAACATATGTAATTGAGCACCTTGCAGCAAAAGGGAGGCAGATCCAAATTTTTGCCGTTACTGTTTTTTTCACCTACAATTTCAACAAAAATTAGGACTATCGTTTGATGCATAGTACGAGGCACATTTCTTAAACTTGGACTTGCCTCCCTTTTGCTGCAAGGTCCTCAATTATGATTGTACTCATCATACCAAACATCTTTCCCAAAGAAAGTATTTATTAAATTCACCAAGCGCGAAATGTGGTCACGGAGGAGTTATGTGATGATGCAGATTTTGACAGGGAGCGTAAGGCGTTGGCGGTTCGGTGCAATATGTTAGCTCGCAGGTTTGCAAGCTCTAGTAGGGATGTGAAGGTGTATCCTTTTAAGGCCTACTGGCAAACCTTCTACACGTGCAGGTTGTGGGTGAAGTATACGCACAGGGCCTACAATTTCCTACGCGTTCAGTATAATAATGGGTTTAGGACCTTGCTGGGGTTTCCGCGCTTCTGCAGCGCTTCGCAGATGTTTGCGGAAGTCCGTGTTGACGATTTCCATGACATAATGAGAAATAGGGTGGCGTCATATAATGGATAGGTTGCGCGGAGGCTTTCACAGCATTCTAAAGACATTGTTTGGCAAGGTAGACAGCCCCTTTATTAGGCGCTGGGTGCAGAGGCACGTGCTAACATGTGTTGAGCCACGTAGTTACTAGTTGTCGTTAGGTTAATTTGTAAGTTTTACTAACATAGTTTTTAAATCGTTGCTGCTAATACTATATGGATTCTTTGTATTTTTATGTGTAATCCGCAATAAATGATCATCATCTGCCTAGCCTTTTCCCAACTATGTTGAGGTCGGTTTCCAGTCTAACCAGATGCAGCTGAATACCAGTATTTTACATGGAGCGACTGCCTATCTGACCTCTACAACCCAGTTACTGGGTAATACGATACCCCTTGATAAGACTGGTTGTCAGACTTTCGGGCTTCTGACTACCCGTAACGACTGTCAAAGATGCACGAATGACAGCCGGGACCAACGGCTTAACGTGCTTTCCTAGGCACGGAATATCCGCAATAAACGATATAATATTTATTTATATTATAATCAGCCCATAATGTTTCCACTGCTAGGACACAGGCCTCCTCTCTGTGAGAGGGAGTGGGTCGTAATCCACAACGCGTGCCAAGTGCGGGTTGGTACAATCTGCAGGCTAGTTACCTAGCAAAGTAGCAACTCGAAGGTTTAAGCTACTTTACGGAGGGAACCGAACTTTGTCTTTGCGACATTATGAGTTTAAAGTCGGCTTAAATTGCCGATTACACTGTTGCATAGAAGATGAAAATACAGATTAGAGTGGCATTTTGAAATGCAGTTTTTCGGATACCAAGCCTTGCTATTTTTTGTTCTTTTGGGGATTGAGCGTTGTTCTTTTTAGAGATTTACTAACCGTAGCGTTTCGGTTCTGTTCCTAGATTGGGTCAATATTATGTATATCTTTTTAGGAAGATTTGAGTAGCAGTTTCGGAAGTCGGAAAATGGTATTAAACTGATCCTTTTTAATCGATTGCCTGGAACAGTTATTTTTTTATATCTTATCTTATTTTACAAAGAAGTAAAATTGATGTGTTTGATTGTAATGTCAAAATGACAGTGTTGTATAAAATAAATGCATATTTGGAAAATAGGGTCATAATACATACGGTACTTACTTATAACAAAAAAAGCAGTGGCACTCCGGGAGTGCCGACAGAAGTGAAAACAAATCACAAACAGAATACTTTGCCATCACTCACTGACATATCGGATATACATTAAAACCGAATACTTAGATACATCTCGAGGACACCCGAACACATCCGAAGCGGTGTCGATTACGGTAACAGTGGTGCGAGTTCAATTTTTTTTTTCTCATTCCCGCCTAAAGAAGTTTTCACTTCAACAACGTTTAATTAAAACATTGTGAGGTAACTGGCATGTCCTAGAACCAAAAATTCGAAGACAACATGTGACATCTGCCAACCCGCACTCGGCCCGCGTGGCGGATTACGGCCCACTCCCTCTCACCGAGAGGAGGCCTGTGTCCCAGCAGTGGGAACATTATTTATTTATTTATTTAAGGACTTTGGAAGACTTACAGCTAAATACAATAGTGATAAATAACAGTATGATAATCTGACAGCGAATTACAGGTTTTCACGTCTAGAACTTGTAGGTATTATAGACTGATTATCCTTAGAAATGTTATAGGTACCTATAAACATATATCCCTATAATTATTGTCTCTTTCATTTTGTTTTCAGCTGGTATTTCTACAGTTAAAGAATAAGGTTTTACATCGCACAGAATATAGTAAAGAGTTGTGGGCGTAATCAATCTGCATTGTCCCTCAGCTTAATTATAGCACTCGCGTTTCTCTTTCACGCTGCTCAGCGTGTTTCTAATTCCCGCTAGTTTTTAATGAAGGCATTCTTTCGTAGGGATGCGTTGGCGTCAAGATTATTCGAATTCTAGTGAACGAAGCTACGTCTCTGTCTACACCATCTGCATTAAAAGTACCTCTAGTACAGTCAGCAGCAAAAGTCGATTAACACTGTCATCTTTACATGTTATTAAATTGACAATAATTTTATCAATAAACTGCTTTTTAGCTTCTTACATAATATCAAAGACTTTATATTCTAATTTTTTTTTCTGCTGCAATTTTGAACATATATTTTGCTCAACTAAAATTGAAAAAACTGAAGTGTTAATCGACTTTTGCTGCTGACCGCACGTTAATCCTACCCACACTATTTCCGTTTTTCGAAACATCTCGTGCTTACAAGCTAGAAAATATATTTTCTTGTTTACACTTAATAGATTTTTAAAAACCTAGCATTTACTAAACGCGGGGTCGGGTATTACCTACCATTATTTGCGTAGGACGATGGTACGAAAATAAGGACTCCAACGCAATAGCGATTCAAAGTAAGCTGATGAATAATATCAGCTTACCTTGAATCGCTAGTTACTTCGCTTACGAAAGCGCAGTATAATCAGTGATTATACTGCGCTTTCGTTTGGTTACACACCAAACTAGAAATACTTAGGTTTTGTGACGAATTTTTACGCTAAAAGGATTTTAATACAGCTCTCCCCAATAATATTAACGTGCGGAAACATCGTAAGGAAACCGGCATGTCTTAGAAACAAATAATCGAAGACATGTGACATCCACCAACCCGCACTGGGTCCGCGTGGTGCATTTGCGTCAGCGATGTTTGCAGAATCAAAAGTGGGTGGCTATTGGCGCCGATTCCCTTGTTCATAAACTAAACTAAATTAAAGTTCAGTGCGTCTTTTTCTTTCTATTTCATTAAGAAAAGGACAGAAGATAAATATTAGTTTAGTCCTGTCAAATCAAGATACTCCATAGACAAGTTTAGACGTAATTAAAAAATTGGCTACTAAAAATACGTCAATTTATGTCAGGCGCTGACTAATTTGACAGGACTAAACTAATATTTATGTTCTGTCCTTTTCTTAATGAAATAGAAAGAATGAGATGCACTGAACTTAAATTTAGTTTAGTTTGTGAGCAAGGGAATCGGCGCCATTATGCCATAATTAGAAAAAGAGCAGCATCGTTGATGCGCAGTGAGAGACAGTCCTAACGGCTACCTGGGGATCATTGCTGAATATATTGAGAGACTTATCTGGAGGCACTGGATTCGCCTACATGTAGGATAATTATTTTAGTTTGTTTTTTGTATGTGTGTATTATGTGTGTAAGCTAGTGAAGTGAAGTTCTATTTTATAATAAAAATATGTATTTTTAGGTTAAGGTATATATCTATGGGCCTGCGTCGCCTGAAATAAATAAATAAGTAAAAATAAATAAATAAATTACTAGCATAGTTTTTAAGATGCAGTGTATTACTAACACTCTATGGACTCCTAGTCTGAAATAAATTAGTTTGAAAATGTAGGTAAAGTGAGCTGTCACTCCACCTGATGGTAAGGATTGACACTATTGACTGAGCAGCTCACTCGAGCTCACATCACATAAGTTTTCACGGTGAGATTTTTAGGGTTCCGTACATCCGACTGGAAAAACGGAACCCTTAAAGAATCACTCGTATGTCTGTCAGTAATGTCCGTCTGTCACAGCCATTTTGCTCCGAATCTAATGGGCAGATTAAGTTCAAATTTAATAGATACATGCTTTTTTGCTTTTTTTTTTTTTTTTTTTTTCACTGGGCCCGCGTGGTGGATTACGGCCCACTCCCTCTCACCGAGAGGAGGCCTGTGTCCCAGCAGTGGGAACATTATAGGCTGATGATGATGATGATGCTTTTTTGTGACACGGGCGTGTTACGTAAATAAATGATGGGACTATGGGAGTCACTTCTGGGTAGCACATTTTTTTTTTCGAAGTGTACCGTCTGACACATCAAATGACACCTCTGACACATAAAAAAAAAAAATGTTTTTGATCCTCACAGTAAGCCATTTACTGTGAGGATCACAACTTTTTTTTAATTTTAAACAATTAGTTTTGAGTTGTTAAATGAGTCAGTTTTTTCAGAATAGCTCCGCTATCAGGGCGAAAGTGACAAACGCGTTTAAAAATCGCAAATATATCAGAGACCTTAGCAGTCTAACCAATAACAAAGAAGAATCGCTGCCAATCGAAGGCAACAGTCGTAGGGATTTTTCCGATTCTTATCGGTTGCCTGACAACGCACCTACGTTTTATTCCGTTTGAAAGTAAAAAAAAACATCTCTGTTAGGAATTTAATATCGTATGCTTTGAAAAGGTTTTGTAGGAGTTATGATCCGGCTTATGGAAGTTTAAGGGCTGATTTTACCAAAGTCATATTATAATATCTGTTTTACATACGTGGATTAAAATTTACGTCTGACAGATCTAGTATGGAAAAATTTCAAAATTTATTCACATGGTAAGACTTATTCTAGGTAAGTATAAAAGTTTAGTGAAATTCGCTCTAAAGATAATACAGGGTGAAATTGAAAACATGCGACAAATCGAAATGGGAGATTGTACTCGTCATTATGAACAACTTTTACTATAGGACCAAATCGAAATCGCGAAAAAAAATCAGCTGTTCCCTACATTTTATGTTCGTATAACTCGTCAAAATGTAGGGAACAGCTGATTTTTTTTTCGCGATTTCAGGTTTGGTCCCATAGTAAAAGTTGTTCATAATGATGAGTACAATCTCCCATTTCGTTTTGTCGCATGTTTTCAATTTCAACCTGTATATATTATATGTGATGTACTTTGTGGGAAGTTATCTTGAAACGTGATAGCAATTCCGCACGATTCAATACACACACAATCAATCCGCTTAGCTTTTTCCCAACTATGTTGGGGTCGGCTTTCAAGCTAACTGCTGAATATCGAACACTGAATGAGTCCTTACAATTATCTCATTCTACGTAAAATATCTTATTTTCGTGATATCGATGGCCGCCCCGAAAAAGCCCGGGGAAGCTTATAATCTAAAAATAAACATTTCTGTAGGATTATTCCATAGCTTATATTCGTAGATTTCACGAAATTGTCGATACTTTCACAGTGTTCGTTTATAGGCGTTATAGTAATGTTTATTCTTTGGTATAAATTCGGCATTTTTTCGAGTTTTATTTTTCTGTTAATTTGAGGATTTCCTTTCATTTTTACTTCTATTAGATTTTGTGGTCATAATTTTTCAACTATACTCACATCATATACCCGTCGTATTACCCAGTAACTGGGTTGTGGATGTCAGATAGGCAGTCGCTCCATGTAAAATACTGGTACTCAGCTGTATCCAATTAGACTGGAAACCGACCCCAACATAGTTGGGAAAAGGCTAGGCAGATGATGACTAACATCATATAGGTACCTACGTTATTCAGCAAGGTTTACTGGGGCAATCACAATAGTGATAGACTATAATTTCTACCAAACGCAATAGCATTTTTATATGGCAGAAGCGAAAGGGACGGCGGGCGATAAAATGGCGTCTAATCAATAATATGTTGCCAATTTAAAAATATCGCTGCGATTAGTAGAAACTGTCATCAATTTGACTGTTGTTCTTTAATTGTTTTGTTATTGTGTTATTTGGATTCGATTGTTGTCATGTCGTAATTGCCCCAGTACAATCATCATCTGCCTAGCCTTTTCCCAACTATGTTGGGATCGGCTTCCAGTCTAATCGGATGCAGCTGAATACCAGTATTTTACATGGAGCGACTAATCCTGCGGGGCAAATGCGTAACACTTTATCAATCGGAATCGGTTTCATTTTGACAGTTCAACAACATTCATTGCGTTATTTACGTGTTGAGCAGACAAATTTTTCGAACTTATGAAGCAATGGATTAGCAATTGGCTTCGAAATGATTCTGATTCCGATTGATAGTGTGTTACGCAATTAGGGGGCTGGTCCCAGTACACTATACAGTTTATTTTACAATAAACATGTTATACAGTAGCAAATGATGTTTCCATCCTCACATAACAAAGAAAACAATACAAAAATCGACACCACACATTCCACACTCAATGGACAGTAATGGACATGACAGGAACTCGGCCCTGTATCGTGAAAAACAAACCGGGAGTGAAATCGAAACGAACAGATTTCTGAGAATTTCTAAAGTAAATGGGTTACCGAGGGGACTGTAATGGACAGGACGTAAAGCTTGGAAAATGTGATTATACGTACGAACAGACAAACAAAGTGATAAGTTGATATTTGCATAGATATATATACAGTGGCCTCCAATTCATAGTTAGTTAAGGGGACTACGGGACCTAAACGCAATAAAACGCAAGTTTCATAATGCCTAAAAGTATATGATAGACTACAGTAAACAAAATCAGAAAAATATGCTAGTTCAGGATATACATATGTTAGTTGCATAGTGTGTTGAAAACATAATACAACTAATTTTATACAATAGAAAAAAATCATGAAGATACCTCTAAAAACTTTCTTTTCACAATAAAAACCATACCTACTAACATACATACAATAATTCTGATTTTTTGTCAGATTATTCTACAAGCAACATACTAAAGCACTAGTGTTTTAATTTTTCAGTCCAAACAATAGATTTTTGGTAAATAATAATAATTGCTTCATATTTTGCAATAAATTACCAGCGTTGTGTCATCGCGCTTCTCTTTCTTTTCTATGCAGTCTGACAGCTGTGACCGCGCTTAAGGTCATGTAGTCCCCTTAACATTTTTCCGCTTCACCTGTGAGACACCACATATTGATTTAAAATTCGAGTCATCCAAATATTTGTAACTAACCCGACTTTGTTTTATATGTATAATTATATAGATCTCTCGAGATTATAAAATTATAGCTAACTTGCAATTACTTATAAACAACTAGCTTCTGCCCGCGACTTCGTCCGCGTGAAATTTCACCCTCTTAGGGGTGGAATTTCGAAAAACCCTTTCTTAGTGGATACTTACTCTTCACAAAGAACACACCCTCCTTTCGTGTCTCTAGGACCAGCGGTTTAGGCTGTGCTTTGATATATCAGTCAGTCAGGACTTTGAATTTTATATATTACTAACTGCGCCCCGCGGTTTCACCCGCATAAGTCTCGATCCCGTAGGAATGCCGGGATAAAAGTATCCTATGTCCTTTCCCGTGACTCAAACTATCTCGGTTCAGCGGTTTAGGCGTGAAAAGGTAACAGACAGACAGACAGACAGAGTTACTTTCGAATTTATAATATTAGTATGGATAGTATTATCGTATATAGTATGGACGGTGAGTGTGCTTCGTAGTCAAGATTTTTGAGTGCTTTTTCAATACGAATTTAATTTCTAAATATTTTAAGTACTTATTTCCCAGAGATCGCACAAAAAACATAACCCTCCTTCTGGCGCAGTCGGGTAAAAATAATGAATTGGAAGGAAAAAGGAGGCTTCCTGCGCTACAGTGGACAAGTAGTATGTAGACTAATTATTTTTATTGAGTTCCGTTGTCCCCATTCAATGGGGACAGCGTTAATGGGGACAACGGGAACAGACGATAAAAAAACCTACTTGGTAAGATATTATTTTATCACAATTTTTTCGAAACAAAAAACCTAATAGAAATAATTTGACAGCTCATTCTAAATTCGCTTGAATATTTCTGCCTGCCTGCACAACATAAGGTCGACTTTTGCAGACCTGACAGCAGAACTTTACAGTACCTCTTTGTGTCAGTACCTGTAGCTAAGGGGCCGTCTCCACGAGCGAGAGAATCGCGACGATATTATCGTCGTGTTACGTGTTTCTATACACTCTCTTAGAACATGTCTCCACACGGCGATATCATCGCGGCGAAAATATGATGGCACGGCGAGACTATCGCCGCGATTCTCTCGCTCGTGGAGACGGCCCCTAATTGTATTGGACAGTTGGGCGAGCCTTATTAAAAGTCGCTCGGAGAGCTACGCTCCGAGTTACTTTGAACGTTGAGAACGTCCCTGGAATATTCGGAAGGCTTCGCGGTATAGCCATCTTAGCAAGCTATCAAATGACTGGTGGCTGATAGAGCATATTTTTGAATGAAGACGAGTAACGAGTAAATAGACGGTCCATCCAAATGGACTGAAAATCGGCGGCTATAATTATATTCCGTTAATATACAGACGCTAGCACATCAAGCTACCCGAAACTGTCAAAATTTCCCAATCAACTTTGAACCTTATGATTCAGCGATAAAGTTAAAAATCTATTAAAGAAATTTGACAGATTTTAGTAGCTTGATGTGCTGGTGTCTGTACATTTTTACTCAGGGAGTAGTTATCTGGCATTTTTACCCCCCTCTGTGCCTCAGAAAGCAAGTTAAGCCGTTGGTCTCGGCTGTCATTCATGGATCTTTGATAGTCGTTACAAAATCTGACAACCAGTCTTACCACCAAGGGGTATCGTATTACCCAGTAACTGGGTTGTTGAGGTCAGATAGGCACTCATTGGTATTCAGCTGCATCTGGTTAGTCTGAAAGCCGATCCCAACATAGTTGGGAAAAGGGTAGACAGATTGAATGTACATTTATACTCAGGAACTAGTTGTCTGGCATTTTTTGCCGAACTGAGCTTTGCGATGCAATGTTCATTGCGAGATAAAATAGCATCGATATTTATATTCTGCGACCGGACGTTAAAATCAATAACCTAATTTAATCTCCGTTACATTGTATCAACTTTTTTTAAAGCGAAAATAAAATTTTCAGTTTTAAATGTTTAACTACTAAAATCAGTTTGGATCTACTTCAGCATATATTTTCATATATGGTAATTATATTGGTAATTAGAGAATGGCACATTTTTGGTACCATTAATCCTCCAAAAAACAAAATGGACGACAAAGAGGGTAAACGGAGACATACGAATTAAGGACCAAAACCGCGTTTTTCTTAGTTATTCAGAAGCTATTAACTCAATAATTATGAGAAATAAACTACATCTGAAAGCACATTATTCATGTTCGATATCCTATCATCACATTGCACGTTATCACGTTTATTTATTTTTTATATGTTACTAATATATTTAAAATCACCTTTTAAAAAGTGACAAAAATGATTTATTGCATTCATCTTTTGCTAAAGTTGAAGTTAATTTTAAGTTAATTTTAAGTTGAAGTTAGTTTAAGTTAATTTGAGGATTTCACCAATGGATAGATAATTTAAGTCTTAATAATCCACGTTTTATTTAAAAAGATCACTATTCTTATTTTTTATTAAAATAATTCCATAAATTGTGCGGGTTCTATGTTTGTGGTGCGGAAAGGAGGGATCGAATGCTTAAGGTTATTTGGTCGGGGTACCGCCTTAAGCAGGTCAATATACAGCGGCATCCAGAAGTTAAGTACTTGACATTTTTCCATTTCAGATTTGACACACCAAATTATTTGTTATTTATTACTTTTAAGAAGACTTACAGACTAATTACGAATAATAGGCAACTACAACACATTATCAAGTTGCTAATAACAAGCCTCCACAGATATATAACATATCGATTACCAAAAGCCGAACAATTAAAGTACATTGTGTACATAAGTAAGTAGGTTAAGTTAGTTTTATTTATGTATGTATTTATATTACTACATGTTATGAGTTTAAGAACACACACAAGTATTATTTAAAATTCTAGTGATCCAAATGTGTGAACTGCCTGACGTTGTTATTGACATTTAACTACATTTTACTTACCATAATAAGTAGATACTTTAACAAAAACCGACAAAAAATTTCTATTTTTTTTTTCATGACCCATGCCCCTGAACCCCATTATATTTTCTTAGATTTTCACCAGGCTATGTTACCCGGGAAAACGCAACGCTTCTAACGATACCACATATATTGAGATCTGTTAAGCCGTTTAGAAGTTAAAGTGGAATAAAGAAGCTCACAAACATACATGAACCTTGAAAACATAACACTCCTTTTTTTGGGCAGTCTTGTAAAAAATAAACAAGTAATCCCTTCTGAGTATTATTTTAAATCATAATGTGGAACCACAGCTGGACCGTTCTCTATGACACCATGGACGAAACCGCGAGAAAATTAACGCGAGATTGGCTGGATTGGCTAAGGAATTGACGATTCGAATGATGTGGAAATATGTGACCGTCAGGAGAGATTTCCCCCCCCCCCCTCTTTCTACGGCGTCGCCAACCGAAGTGAAGTGACACACGGACACAATGGATGGATGGATGGATGGATGGATGGAAGTGGAAGTGGAAGTGGAAGTGGAAGTCGAAGTCGAAGTAGAAGTCAAAGTGGAAGTGGAAGTCGAAGTGGAAGTCGAAGTGGAAGTCGAAGTGGAAGTGGAAGTCGAAGTGGAAGTCGAAGTGGAAGTTGAAGTCGAAGTGGAAGTCGAAGTGGAAGTCGAAGTGGAAGTGGAAGTCGAAGTCGAAGTGGAAGTCGAAGTGGAAGTGGATGGACAGCTGATGGCTCGACCGTCTTTGTAGTAGCCACACTGTATTCGTAAAATTCGTTTATATAAAGTGTTTAAAATATGGAAATTGAACAAAGCTTAGTGCATCTATTAATGAAAAAAGTGACGCAGAAATAGTGAAAAAAAAATGAGTTATATTAATTAAATTAATAATTGATTTATTTCAACGTTAATATTCAAGTTTTCACTTTTGCCGGCACTCCCGGAGTGCAACCCGTCTTTTTTTTGTCTAACTTCCATAATACTTAACGACAAAATAAAAACAAAAGAAAACCTACAAGCAAATACAACCGTCAGATCAATTTGTAACCAACACTTTAAAGCGAAGGATACACTCGAAAAACATTCACCAAACAAACGAGTCGGCGAAATAAAGCTCAGTTACAAATACGAACATAGTAAAAGCAAACGAAAACATTCGACTGACCTTTTAAATTGATTCTGAACGTAGCTTATTCTGTACGAGTATTTAGTGAAGCCTCAGCCGTTTTCCTAGAACTCAGGGGGAATTTTCCGATAGGTAGCGGGAGAGGGTTAGTTGCTTAGCAACGAAAAATTGAGTTTCCTACTCCCGACCAACAGCGATAATTATATTTCTAGTTTTATATACCTGCCCGGAGCAGTGGAGGGTTTGTTTCAGACAATTAGCTCAACAGGGTTCATAGCCCGGTATTCAGTTTATTGATATACGAGGATTTGATTTCACTGGGATTGTAATAAAACTGATTGGAGTACTTTTGTAGAGAAATGGTTTTATTTGGATTGAAGAGAAATATTGGAATGTTTTTACATGTGTTTTAGGGTATAACACACAGTTTTTGCTTGTCCATATCTGCTGTACTTAACAATGTTTTGAGAACGAACAATACTATTTTTATTATAACACTAGCCGTAGCAATTTCGTCTGTGATCCAGGATGAAAAGTAGCCTATATCCTTCTCCAGATCATGGTCTGCCTATGTGCCAAAATTCATCCTAGCCCGTTTAACTGTAAAAGTGTAAACAAACGTACAAAAAATCAAATCTTTTCTCTATACTAATATTAGTTTAGATAAATTGATTTGGAAACGTATTATTGTAACAATGACGTAATTGTCAAATTAACATTATGCCTTGATTACACCTACTAAGTAGAGAGGCGAGACAGTGCCAAATCTTATGCCTTGATTACATATAAGTGGCATATATCTACAGTGGTCTGTCTTGGCACTCTAGCTCACAAAAACTCTAGAAAACGTCATTAAATTGCAATTATTTATTTTAATAAAAACTGAAGTATGTAAATTGCTATTAATTAAGAACTAACATTTCTGCTCGTTTCCATTATATGTTTTATACCACTTGTTTATATTATACAGCGTGTTTCAGAAATAGGTGGTCATATTTAAGTTTATGGTACAGACATTCAAAAGTCCAAACCTTCGATTGATCGAAGATCCAAACTCAAGGTTTGCCAACGTGTAATGGAGCGCAGTATTCTAGACGTCAAATTGACAGACCATATTCGCAACGCCACACTGCGCTCCAAAACACAGATTACTGACGTTACTCAGAAAGCCGTTAAGCTGAAGTGAGACCGGGCTGGCCACGTCTGCCGTATGCCCAATGAGCTGTTGGCCAAAACAACCACCACATGAAGGGAATTAAATACATATAAAACATGTTGATCAATAGACACTAATTGATGTTGTACAATGTTGAGTAAATAAATGAGTATTAACTTTGGTTGACATAAATTAATATTAACTTAAGGACTAGGAGTATACAATAATAAAAATATATTCTAAAGAGTATTATAAAATATAGTTAACTTAATTCCATTATATTTGGTGTCGTTACAGATCTTAGGATTGCACTTGCAACTATAGGTACATTTTAATAAAAAAAATAAGAGATAAATATTCTTAATTTCACTAGGTATTATATGAAAATGCAGGCGTTTCAAACAAAATAACATTAATTCATACCTAGTTATTAAGTAAGGAATTCTGTTATAATACTACTGAAATGTTACAATAGTTTGGTTTCACTAAAGAGCGCTTCTAGAATAGCTACGACTATCATTTTCAAAAGAGTTGGTACATTTTGATGCAAGTGTGCAAAGTTTGTCATTGCACTCGAGGTGGGATTGCTCGAGGAAAAATGGAGCCCATGACCTGGTGAAGGCCGCATGAATTCACTGGATGCGAGAAGCACAGAACCGTTCGAAGTGGCGGTGCCTGGGGGGAGGCTTTTGTCCAGTTGTGGACGTCTTTCGGCTGATGAAATTATGATGGATTTGGATGGAGCCGAGAGTGCAATGACAAATGCTCATGCGTATTAAACGATCATTCTACATTTTATACCTATATTCACAATTAGGCATAATAAGGCATGAAAGTTCTGCGCTTAGATTTAAAAAAATCGCACGCCTTAGACTAGTGTATAGTTATCTATGGCGTCCTTTCCCGCACAAGTGCGAGACTGCAAAGTAAAAAGCACGCGTGTTCAATACACCGTGAAACAAAAAGCAATGCAATAAGAACCACTTTTCAAGAAAGTGTTTTAAAAAAGAACTTTCTAAACGCCTGCGTTCTATAAATAATTGTAAGCTATTATTTTACTAATAAATTATAATCTACATATATTTAGGTATTATTGTAACTATACATAATTAAGCTATTCCGTAGGACTTTTATATCTTATATCACAACCTCGAAATGCAAACTCTTGGAGCAGCTTGTTTATTTCCTCTTCAGTCATTGATTCAGGCCAACCACCTTTGTTCACTAAAACATTTCGTATTGCTTTGTGAAACTCGTGAGCCGCCATCTTGGCTGGCTTCGGCAAGACTTGACCTTTGCGTACGTCACTGTCGGGATCGGGAATCATTCTGGAATCAAAGAGAAGGGTACTATTTTAGTACATAGGTACTGTGTTGAAATAGGTTTCCATATTTAGATTCAATATTTTTCGTAAATTCAATATCCAGGTACTTTGGAAAATTACGGGGGACAACACAGGTTGAAAAAAAATGGAATTTGTAAACACATGTGACATCTATCAACCCGCACTGGCCCCGCGTGGATGATAACAGCCTACTCCCTCTCGAAGAGAGGAGGCCTGGAGGAGGAGGAAAATTCAAAATTTATTCTTAGGATAAGACTTATTCTAAGTATAACAGTTTGGTAGAATTGGTTCTAAGGGCTGATTTTTCCAACGCCAGATATCCCGTATCCGCGAAATAATTTTGAATTTCTGACAGTTCTTTCATACGAAATCTGTTAGACGTCAATTTTATTCCACGAATAAAAATTATCTATCGATTGAAAAATTAGCCCTGAGACTGATAAAAATCAAGAACCTTTACAAAGATTTAGGGCTGGCTTTTCAAGTCAGATTACTTTTATATAAGGAATAAAAATAAATATTACGGTTTGAAAGTTTTTGTATACTGCCGCGCTAATTAGAAGTGCAGTAAGGAGGTTATTCGTAGTTTAAATAAGGATCAAATCACCGTATAGAGCTCATTACGAGGATTCAGAATCTATAAGTAACTCAATTTTCCAAAATACCTTCTTTACTGCGTTTCTAATTAGCGCGGCAGTATAGATACCTAATATATGTCAAACTGTCAAAATTATCCTTTATATAAAAGTTATCGAACTGTTGAAAAATCCGCCCTTAATGTCATAAATAAAACCTCTTTTGAACTAAATATCACTTTACCCCGTAATACACTTTATTTTCTAAGTGCAGACACACACTACTTTATAGGTATGTCTATCGATAGAAAACTTCCAGTTCCCGGTGCCTCTTAGTTTAATGCAATTATAGTTGATTCCCCTCTAAGGTAAGATACAAAGAAGCAATTCTAGGAAAACAATTAAATTATCTTGTTCGTCTAGAAAATACAAAATACTGGGAAGATAGCCTTTTGTGAAGGCTTAATTACTTTAGCAAGTGATGCTATTATAGTTTCAATAATGTTATTTCAGTTTCTTGAAAGATCGTTAGTTAAGGTACTTAACTCAAACTGAAAGCATTTATTTCAATAAGACCATCTAGAGGCAATTTTGAATTGACAAAGAGTTGGTCAGCTAGTCAGAAGTTGAAGCTAGTTGCCCATTCCAAAACGTAGATCTCTATGGAGAAGAACGGACAAGCCACCCCAAGGACACTCTTTTAAATCAAAATATTTCAAATCCTGGGTACATTATCCTTGTCGCTTCTATATGAGAGAACAAAGAGTAAAAATAAAGAAACAATTCAAAATATAAGGTTAAAACAATCAAAGGGCATCAAAAAATTCGTCCGCATCACTGTCAACAGGAAACGCGCCCAAAAGGCTGGCAGCATTGCCACGTTGTATGGCAATGCGGATTTTTTGGCCAAAAAATAGGCCAGCCCTCTGGTCACGTGAAGAGTCGACCAACCGCTTGGTGATGTCTCGAAATACTAAGTGGTCTCTCGGGCCCCATGGCCCTAATGTTTCAACCCCAAACGGCTCAAATATGTAAGTTCCAAAGAGATTAGAGTATTTGCGCCGTTTGAGGTTTTCCGCACCTGCAGCAGCTGCCCCAGCACAGCTTACCGTGCTTGGAAGATGGTATGCCGCAAGGGTGTCGACACACGTTGCATCCCACACCAAAGGCCTACCTACCTTCCAGGGCATTATGGTCATCCCGTCTGGTCTGTTACCATCGTCGCGTGCCAAACCATTGGGTTTTAAAACAGCTGGCACCCCGGCGGTGCCAGGTGTTTTAGGTTAGGTTAAAACCAAGCCCTGAAGTCATGTCATACTTAAATGTTTCTTGGGAAATCAAATACATCTATGTTGATGCAACGTAGACTGAAATCAGCACCCCAATCTCATCACACATTATGAAATTGGTTCATATTATGTTTAAAAACTTCGTCGAAATATCGTGACCCCCAAGATACAGGCCATTACCTAGTTTGGGGGTCGCCATAAAATCTATTCTTGTGCAAATTATGATTATTAATAAATTGAAGCTTAAACGTAATGATGTTGTCGAATTGACAAAATTAAAGGTATTGCAATTTTCAGGGTGTTACGCAATGACCCTGCTGGTTTTATTTCTGACTAGCCTGCGACTTCGTCCGCGTGAAATTTCTTGTTCCCCAGACCCACCCCGTCGCATCGCATCACTTGCCCGTGCTATCACTTTTTCGCTCGGCCCCTAAGAGACATAGCGTGATGTTAAATATCCTATGGCATTCCTCAAGAATTGGGCTATCAAATGTAAAAAGAAATTTTCAAATCCGACTGGTACTTCCAGAGACTACCCCCTACAACCTCAAAAACTTTACCTATTTATAATATTAGTATAGAAGTATAGATAATGACGTGTAAAATTATTACTTATGCGAAAACTGATACATTATTCTTCGAAGACAATCCTATATTGATTCTTTTAAAAGAAATAAATAGCGACCATTGTTTAACAAGCGTTAATCCAGCCAAGCCAAGTTAATGTCTAGCAAGCGTTATTCCCGAATGTTCGCTCGCGTACACTCTAGAATAGAGTGCGCGTAAAATAAGTCTGCGCGCGGCCGAAATCGGAAATAATCGTTTGCCGCTATCTGGACGTTTATTTCAGGTGTTAAGAGAGTGTTCTGTGTTCCGAATTTTCCAAAGTAAATAACTTCCATCATTACGCCCAAGTGATTAAAAGTGCTAGCAGGGAACACTAGAGGGCGCTCTTCTAGTAAACACGTCTTGAAGTTGTCTCCGTAATTCGTAATTCATAAAAATAGTTTAGTTGTGTAAAGTACTGTTTATCATGCATATAAGTGTTAACGAACTTCGATTCTTTAAGTGACATTGTGGAAAAGTCTATAAGTGCAGCGTGAAAGTAAATAAAGTGTGAAGAACATTATCACCTATGAAAAAACTATTTGAGCAAAACCAGTGAGTACTGTGCTATAACTACTAATTAAAAACTATTACGATAAAGTGTTGGTGAATAAATTCCAAAAAGTACAGGAAAGAACACTGAATTAAGACTCATTTCATAGTATTGAACATTAATAAATTCGTTTTTTATTCAAAATCGAATGCACACATGCGCCATCTAGTAGTGAATAGCGATACTACTAGCAACCATAACCAATATATTTCTGCTACTACCCGATAGGTGTCTCTGTAACCAAAAACCTTATTATTTTTGGAAGAATCCTGATATATTTTAGAGATGTCTAATTTGAAGAAGAAAGTAACTAAAAAAACAGATCAATTTAATTCACAAGATAGTACAACTCCTGTCACAAAATCTTCTCCGAGCACTGAATGGAACAATGTTACAGTTCGTAGATGTTTAACAAACATTCCAACAAATAATTCTTTCGATGGTCTCACTGTTGTGTACTCAGATGACGATGAAAATGATGATTACTCATCCATAAAGTCGACACCATCCCGACAGCTGAATAGAAGTATACCTGCTACTAGCACAAACATCATGGACGATATGAACGAAATGAGAAACAAAATATATACACTTCAGGAGAAGTTATTAAGCGCAGAAAATGAGATAAAAAACCTACTTCTCGAGAATAATAAACAGGCGAAGCAAATCAGTGAGTACAAATTGAAAATTAATCAGCTAACACATAATATGCAACCATCGACGAGGAAATCCAGTAAGCAGCGGAGAAGCAGTCTAACAAGATCCAAATTGGATTTCTCTGATACTGAAAAGGAGCTGAGGCAGAATGAAAATTCTAACCAAAAATCGGTGGAAGCCACGCCATCTCTTGGAAAATCTGAGAAACTAAATGACCAATTGTCACACAGTATAGATTGTGCCACAAATAATACCTTTTGTCTAAACTATTCTAAGACAGATGGCGTGACCAGTACAAACTCAAGAATTGAAGGGGAACAAAAGCAAAAGCAAAATTCAGATGGATTTCAAGCATCTCACTATCATAAGGAACGCGGTAGAAAACCAAAATTATGCATTTTAACTAATGGTGTTAGCGGTACATTGCAGTCTGTAGAGATGACTTTCAATCAATTTGATTATATTCGTTATGTATCACCAAATTGTTACATAAAGCGTTTACTTGAAAATTTAGACTACAAGTTGCGTAATTATAGCATGATTGACTACTGTATCATTATGTTGGGAGAAATAGATTTTAAAACTTCTAGTCCTGACTTTGCAGAATTGATAACGTATATTAGGGAAGCTGTACAGTATATTTCTAATACAAACATAATTATATGTGCACCTACCTATGTGCGCGGTGCTCCTATTTATAATTACAAAATAGAACTATTTAATAATCTTTTGTATTTAGAGCTTCAAAATAACACCTATGCATATTTTTATGATTCAAATCTTGTACTATCTCTCGATATGTTCTCTTTAAAAACAGGCAAGATTACTAATTTAGGATTAAGACATATCTACAATAATATACTATGTAACATTGTAGCTGATTATAGTTATTATGGATATACGGTAACTATTCCTCAAAATGTGGAGTTGCAGGATAGGTGTCCTAAGTTTTTTCTCGCATAGATATAATTGGAGAAATGTGTATAAGTCAAATAAAGCAGCTGTTCACAATACTAAAGAAAACTGTAACAAAAATAAACAGACCAAGAAATTATTGTTATATTATCAAAATGTAAGAGGTCTCCGAACAAAAACTACTTTATTTTACAATAATACTAGAACAATATCAAGCGATCTTATCATTCTCACAGAAACTTTTCTCAATAGCTCTGTTAATGACGCAGAACTGTTTCCGCCTGAATATGTTGTTCTACGGAAGGACCGTCCGGGTGATGTCGGATGGGGCGGAGTTCTGTTGGCCTCTAGGAACTGCTATACTATGAAAAGAGTTACAAATGTAGATGACTTAACAGATGATAAAGAATTATTGTTCGCTCTTGTTAGTGGCAAAAATATTAAGCTAATGGTCTGTGTCGTCTACCTGCCGCCCAGTTACAGCAGTAAACAATATCTAGACGTTTTAACATGCGTGGAAAATGCAATTAACATGTATGCTGAATATCCATTTCTGATAGTTGGTGATTTCAATTTAAATTCGTGCAATAAAACTGTTAAATCTCAATTTAATAATTTTCTGGAGTATTCTAAGTTGCAACAATGCAATAACATTAGCAATAAATATGGATGCGTCCTGGATTTAGTATTAACTACTCTTGATTCCAATAGTATCAATGTCTCACCCGATACTGAACATTTAGTCCCTATGGATGCATACCACCCACCATTAGAGATACTACTTACACTTCCTAGAAGAGCAAACAATCCGCCCTCTTTGGTTCCAGGAAAGTATCTAAGCATGGAATGGAACTTCCGTGAAGCAGATTTACATAGCTTATACGCTGATATCGCTAATATTGACTGGACCGAATTACTTGGGCAACAGAACTTAAATATAAACCTAGCTGTTGATATACTATATAATAAACTTAATGACGTCATCGGTACACATGTTCCTTTAAAAAGAATAGCCCAAAACAATAAATATGTATATCCAAAATGGTATACCAAAGAAATTATTTATTACATAAAATTAAAATATTTTAATTTAAAGAAATTTAAATGTCATGGTTTAGAGTTTAACAAGGAACTTTTTAAATACTATAGAGCTAAAGTGAAAGAGCTCATTGATACAGCATTTAAAAAATATATTGTAAAGGTTGAGAACAATATAAGTTTGGATCCCTCAAGTTTTTGGCAATATGTGAAGGAAAAACGTAAAAATAGGCAACATATCAAAACATATACTTATAATGGTAAGTCCGTAGAAGGACAGAATGCCATTGACTCGTTTGCTGAATATTTTAGTTCAGTGTTCCATGATACCCCTCCGTCATTAGATGTGAAGGCTGCGGAGGACGAGGCTAATCGTTTAGGCTGCCTGTCTACAGTGGCTATTGAACAAGTTACAGCTACGGATCTTAGGCGTGCAGTGCGCCGACTAAAAGCGTTAACAGCTTGTGGTCCCGACAACATACCGGGTTTCTTAATAAAGGCTTGCTTGTCAGCTTTAGAAGAGCCTTTACTATATATATATAATCTTTCGCTTAGACAATGTTTATACCCTGGTAAGTGGAAAGTGTCCAGAGTGACTCCAATACCTAAATGTGGGTCGACCACAGATATAACAAACTTCAGACCTATTGCTATATTGTGTGTATTTGGGAAGATATTTGAATCTATTCTTAATAACGCCATTTGTAAACAAATCAAAGGACAATTGAGTGATTGCCAGCATGGGTTTCGTCCTGGGCGCTCCACAGTGACTAACCATATAGAATTTGTTGATTATATAAATAGTAGAATTAAGTCTGGTTGTCAGGTGGACGCCACCTACTTCGATTTTAAGAAAGCCTTTGATCTTGTAGATAATGATGTGCTTTTAAATAAATTTGCATTACTAGGATTCTCAACTTCTCTCTTAAAGTTTATGGCCCACTACTTAAAAGATCGCAAACAGTTTGTTAAGGTAGAAGGATATAAGTCGGAAGAGTATTTTACTAGATCAGGGGTAAGTCAAGGTAGTACCATTGGTCCTACACAATTCATAATAGTGATCAATGATTTACCTACTGTTATCTCGAACGCAAAATGCCTTATGTTTGCTGATGATTTAAAATTGTACCTCTCTGTAACCGACGCAAAGGATTGTGAGGCGCTACAACATGATATTGATGCTGTGGTTGAATGGAGTATAAAAAATAAACTGTCATTTAATATTTCTAAGTGTAAAACAATAACTTTTTCCCGATCCCGTAATCCGATTAGAAATGATTATAATCTTGCTGGCGCGTCAATGGAACGTGTTTTCTCGATTCGGGATTTGGGAGTAATAATGGATAGCAAATTAAATTTTCACGAGCATATTCTTAAAACTTGCAAGGATGCTAATAAATGTCTTGGTTTCGTCATTAGATTATCGTATCAGTTTAAGAATACTCAAGTTATAAAACAAATATACAATGCCTATGTCCGTAGTAAATTAGAATATAATGCAATAGTTTGGAGTCCTCACGAGTCATTGTACACTAGTATGATAGAAAAAATTCAACGTAAATTCTGTAGATACCTATACAAACGTCAATATGGATACTACCCCTTTCTATATCCTTCTTTGTTTGTGTCAGGAATGGTGGGTTTAGACACACTCAAACTCAGGCGAGAATCCACACATATAATTAATTATTATCTTATATTAGTAGATAAGATAGATAGCCCCGTTCTACGAGAGTCAATAAATTTTTATGTTCCTGACCAGTATATGCGTGGCGTTGTAAGACGACAACATAGACTCCTCTGCTACCCGCCTACATGGCGTGCTCCCCGAACCAACAACACTCCCACTGCTAGAGCAATTAAGTTATTAAATGACTTTCTAAAATATATTCCTGAGGCAGATTTATTTTTTGATTCTCAATGGACAATCGCTAAACATGTGTATGTATACTTAAATATGTAATAATATGTGTTTAGTTTCTAATTTAATTTTATGTATGAGGTTGTTTTGTTTACAAATTTTATGTCACTCCGTTTTTTATTGTATTTATTTTATTTTAATAGTCTAAGAAGTTTTAATTAAGAAATTTTATTGTAATTTTGTAGAATTAGCATAGATATAAGCGATTTGGTGTAAACTGTTAGCTTATATCTGATGAATAAATAAATTGAATTGAATATAATCTTCACACACACTTCCACTTCCACTTACACTTCCGACGTTTGGCCCCCAAACTGGAAAGGACCGGGGCCGCCCTCAAGCGGCTCCTGCCCAACCTGGGGGGGCCAAACACCTCCTGCCGGAGGCTTTACGCGGAGGTCGTGCGGTCCATGGCCCTATACGGGGCCCCGGTGAGGGCGCGTTCTCTGCGGCGGCGAGCCGCCCACTATCTGAACGCGCCCCAAAAGGTGGTAGCCGTAAGGCTGATCCGGGGGTACCGCATGATCTCGGGCGAGGCGGCAAGCCTCCTTGCCGGACTGCCGCCATGGGATCTGGAGGCGATAGTCCTCGCGCGCCTGTATGAGTGGCACGCGGAGGCACTGAGCCGGGGGGAAACTCCGCTTCCGCGGCAAATCGCGGCGGAGCGGACAGACCTCCGGCGGGATCTCATGGTGGCATGGAAGGAGCGACTTTCGCAACCCAGCGCAGGGCACGCCACGATAGTGGCGATAAGACCCCTCTTTGAGGAGTGGCTAGAGAGGCGTCACGGCGTCCTCACCTATCGCCTGACGCAGGTCCTCACCGGACACGGATGTTTTGGGAGGTTCCTGCACATCATCAGGCGGGAGGAGACGCCCGGGTGTCACCACTGCGAGGATCGCCCAGAGGACACGGTGGAGCATACGGTGGAGGTCTGCCCCGCATGGGCGGAGCACCGCCGTGCCCTCGTAGAGGCGATCGACAGCGGCGGCGACCTCTCGCGTCCGGCCCTGGTTCAAGCCATGGTCCGGGGCGAGAGGGAGTGGGGGGCGGTCACCTCCTTCTGCGAAGCAGTCATGCTAGCGAAGGAGGTGGCGGAACGGCTGAGGGAGAGAGCCTCACACCCCAGCCGCCGCGGGAGACGCTCCGGGCGTCGGGAACCACGTGACGACTCCCGGTCACCGTAGGCGCGGGCCTGCGGACGGAGAGTAATGGGTAGCTCACCGTCCGATCAGGACCAGGCCCGTGCCGGACGGCGCGTACGTGTTCCACGCGCGCCTCAAAGAGATGTCAGCATAAAGGAAGGGGCCTGCCAGGGCCGAAGCCTGCCGGGGGTGCGGGATTGTCCGAAAGGGTTACCGCTACCCCGGAACATAAAGGGCTAAGGAAGGAACACGGATGGGTTTTAGTCAGTAAGAGTCTGACACTCCCTTCGCTCCACCCAGAGCGGGAGGGGTCATTTGATGATTTGCCATCCATAAAAAAAAAAGGGATATAATCTTGAAGTCAAACGTCGCGGGCAGACTTGTCTTGCGCGCTCTCTAATCTGTCCCAATCTGACAAAAATACCTCTAATTTACATGGGTAAATTCAATCAGTATCAAAACTTGTCAAAAGTATGGACTTTTGACAAGTTTTGACACTGATTGTCGCTGAAGTGAGATTACGACTAGATTTTGAACGTTTATAAATACGGAAATTGTCTTTATCACCAGTCTGATGGGAAAGCGTGCTAATCCATACTAATATTATAAATTCGAAAGTAACTCTGTCTGTCTGTATGTTACCTTTTCACGCCTTAACCGCTGAACCGATTTAGATGAAATTTGGTATAGAGATAGTTTGAGTCCCGGGGAAGGACATAGGATGTTTTTTATCCCGATATTCCCACGGGATCGAGACTTATGCGGGTGAAACCGCGGGGCGCGGCTAGTCAATAATAATTTTGACCGCTTCCCTGATTCTAGGAACGGCGGCCTACAGAAGTACACATGCTCGGCTGCAGGTACACTGTGCAATAAGTAATTAGGTTTCACAGCACAGAACATTTTTAAAACAGCAAATTAATTCGATTTACTTCGCAGTTGCGATCGTCAAAAGGATAATTGAGTATTTTATCGAACTCTGAGCTCGAACCATTTACCTGTGAAAACAAAGAGCCGCTCTCTTGACAACATATTTTGTTTGTTTACGTGTTATTGCAAAGCTTAATAATTGAAATTCTATAGAATGCTAGCTGTTTTCCACGATTTCATTTGCATGAAAATAACTCCTAAATTTTTCTCAGCATCCACCCCCAAGAGGATTCATAATTAGGGAGCTTTTCATGAATCCTTTGGGAGTTTATTTGTTACTTTTTTTGGGTTATAGTTATTTATTTTCTCAAAAGAATTACAAATTCACTGAGAAAACATTAAGAGGTTTTAACAGTATTGTATCTTGATTGTACAGACGCCAGCACATCAACCTACCCGAAACTGTCACATTTTCCCAATCAACTTTGAACCTTATCGATACCTTAATCCGCAAACCAGCCAACTCCATTTTGCTATAGTTTACAGGAGACACTTAAAACTTTCTAGTTTTTATTTTGACTAAAAAACGACATCATAATATTTTTTTTGACAAAAATGGAGTTGGCTGGTTTGCGGATTAAGGTATCGTTATGCATTAGTGATAAAGTTGAGAATCCATTAAAGAAATTTGACAGATTGTAGTAGGTTGATGTGCTGGCGTCTGTACGTACGCGTAGTGTATCTTAAAACTAACATTATAACTAATAGCACTTTTCATTAAACAAAACAAATCAGAAGCAGGTAGTTCTACGCAAAGAAAAGCAGAATTTTAAGCGTTTCATCGTATTTGTATTGGCCAATATGACAGGACTTAAAGATAAATCTATGTGCACCTATTTAATTTTTTTCATTTCCCAGAGATTTGGTGGTAGATACCTACTTCTCTTTCATTACAAAGTTACACTACCTATTAGTAGTTGCGAGCCAACCCCACAGGCGACGAAAACTTCAGTATTTAATAGGGAAATATGTACGTCGTCAAAGTACCAGGGACACATAACTGTGTAGGTAACCGCCTGTCGCTTGCAGTGACGACGTTTTCCTCCGTCCCTCTTGCTACGCGGTCGAGCGTGTCTACCTATTCGTGTATAGGCTACTTTGTTTGGGTTTAAGCCACAGAGCGTACGGTCGACCTATGTATAGCGTCTATTAGGAAATCCTGTTTCCCTGGGCGCCTTTGATAACGTGGTAGGTAGAGAATGTAGACGTAGATTGTTCATAACTGGGTTCTATTTTCTCATAAACTTTTAGAGATCATTTGTACCTATATACACCATATATCGAGGGTATAGTGCTCAAACCCAATAAGTACGAAATTCGAAACGGCGAAAAAAATTAAGAAACGGCTAAACGTGGTGACTTTATTGGGTTATTACCTTAAGTAATTATCTTTCTGCTGCGAATTCCACTTATTGGATTAGACCACTGGAAAGAGCGTCAAAAATGCATTAAGATGTACTAATAAACCGATTTTTCATTTTTTGACACTTATTGGGTTTGAACACTATACCCTCGATATGTAACCACGGATTCAGCACATAATTCTAGATCCTCTAACAAACATTTTTGTCGGTTATCAAAAAAACAATATTTCTCTACAGTTATTTTTTTAAGGTTTCGTACCTCAAAAGGAAAAACGAAACCCTAATAAGATCACTTCTTTGTCCGTCTGTCTTTCTGTATATCAAGACCCTTTTTCACAGGAACGCGTGGAGTAATCAAGTTGAAATTAATATCAAATACTCGAGGCTGCAATCCCTTGAAGCAGTAATAAAAATTAAATTTCTAAGTCAAAGCAATCAATATATTATTCGGGGGTTTATGCTCCTTTTATGCCGCATATTTTGACACTCGCAAGTGAATCAAAACCTATAGGGTACTTCCCGTTGACCTAGAATCATGAAATTTGGCAAGAAGGAATGTCATGTAGCACAAGTAAAAGAAAAAATCCGAGAACCGTAGTAGTTACATAGTTACAAATTTGTACGGAAACCGGTGAGTGAGTCCGACTCGCAATTGACTGGTTTTTTTAATAATAATAATATTAATAAAGCTTTATTCATTCCACACAATTCAAAAACAATAAAAATTACAAATAACGTTGAATATAAATAAATTCAAAAATTAAATTTCATCCTGATATCAAATAACTTAAGTACTTAAAAATTATTGAATTAAGATTAAATCATGCATTTAGATAAATTAATTGATTAATTTCAGTTAAAATAAAATAATTGTGATTAAAAAAATAAAATAATATTAGTGTGCGGACCCCCTTCGGGTAAAAGCCTCCTCCAAAGAATTCCACTTTTCTCTATCTGACGCGGTGGCTAGCCAGTCTCGCCCAGCGTTCGCAATAATCTCGTCCTGCCATCGGGCGCACGGCCGGCCTCTGTTCCTGGTACCTCGTGGGCCTTCCCATTTAGTTGTCCTGATTGTCCAACGGTCATCAGAATACCTTGCAACATGGCCTGCCCACCTCCATTTCAGACTTAGCGAAAAAGTGAGAGCATCTGTGACTTTAGTTTTGTTGCGAATGTCTGTGTTTCTTACTCTATCGCTTACTTTAATACTTAGGCAGCTTCTCTCCATAGATCTTTGTGTGGTTTGGATCTTGTTTCTCGTCTTGTTATCATATATCCAAGTCTGGCAACCATAAGTGAGACATGGCAAAATAGCAGAGTCTAGTACTGTCTTTTTCAATGTGATCGGAAGTTGTGATTTGAAAATCTCTTTATGAGCCCAGTATTTCTTCCAGGTAATAGCTATCCTTCGGTTTATTTCCTCAACATTCCTGTTTTTCCTGAAGGAGATTTGCTTGCCCAAGTATATATACTGCTGTACGTATTCGAGCGGCATGCTGTTAACTAAGATAGGTGTCATATCGTTGTTGGTCATGACTTTTGTTTTGTTAAGGTTCATCTCTAAACCCACATGTTCGCTCGCTACTTGTAATTCGTTGACCATAATACTAAGTTCCAAAGGATTTTCGGATAGCACGACAATGTCGTCCGCAAAACGTAAATGGCTTAAGTATTTTCCATTTACATGAATGCCCCTCTTCAACCAGGGGAGATCTTCCATTATACTCTGTAGGACCGCTATGAACAATTTAGGTGAAATAGGATCACCTTGTCTGACTCCTCTGTTAATATTGATTTTTGCTCCAACTCTATCTAGCCTGACTCGACTTGTACTATTTGAATAGATATTTTTAATAATATTTATGTATTTAGAATTAACAGATTGTTTATTTAGTGCCTCCCATATACTACTATGCGAAATAGAGTCAAAAGCTTTTTTATAGTCAATAAAAGCTATGTAGAGCGGTTTTCGGTATTCCAGATATTTCTCGATGACTTGATCTATAACATGTATATGGTCTGTAGTGCTGAATCCCTTTCTAAAACCTGCTTGTTCTATAGGTTGGAATGTGTCTAATTCCGAAGATATTCTTTCGAGTAGGCACGATGAAAATAACTTATAAAAGCAGGACATAAGGCTTATCGGGCGGTAATTGCCTATGTCTGGTTTTTTTAATAACCGACATAAAATTCAACGCAGGAAGTTTCAGAATCATATACTGAATTCATGGTTACAGTTTGCGAATCCATGTCCGTGCCACCCTGTTTTAACGTGATTGTGTAATTGAATTACTAAGTTTTGCCCGCGGCTTAGCCCGCGTGGAGGTCGGAAATTATCCCACGGAAACGTATTACCGGTATAAAAAGTATACTGTGTTAATCCGGGTTAAATCCATTTTTTTTTTGTTTTATCTTGTTTAAATATCGATTCCTATCACGTTTGTGGAGTTTCGATAGCTACTTTAATTTAACCCTTTAGATGTTAAAACTACGCTTTTTAGTTGGATGTATGTAGTCTAAACAGCCTGACGGATTTTGCAACGCAATATGTCTTTAGCCAACTTTCTACTTATCATCTGCCTAGCCTTTTCCCATGTTGGGGGCGGCTTCCAATATAACCAGATGCAGCTGAATACCAGTATTTTTTATGGAGGGACTGCCTATCTGATATATAGATAGATAAAACGTTTATTCAGTGCAACAAAAGACAATACAGGCATTAAAAAAAAACATCAAAAAAGGTGAAAAAAAAAAACAAAGATTGAAAAGATAAATTGACCCATAGACACCTCATATGACATTTATAACGGTCGATCACTACTGGGCGTTGTGTGTCATGGTTGCACCAAATGGGAGTCCAGCTCAGCATATGCCAGGTACAATACCTGACGCTGGTATTCTGCTGCATCCCGTTAGTGACACACGGTCCTGGCTTCCACAACCCAGTCACTGGGTTTGGTGATGCCCCTTGGTTGTCAGACTTTCGGGCTTCTGACGACCCGTAACGACTGTCAAAAATCCACGAATGACAGCCGGAACCAACGGTTTTCCGTGGCATGGAGATGGAGGGGTCTTGTTTATGTACAGAAGGTCCACGGACCAACCGCGTCAAGCGTAGCTTAACCTGATCGATCGACCCGCGCGACTGTTATTATGTACCGTAGTCAACTTTCTAGGTACTATCCATTGCAAGACAAAGGGCTGCGATACATACTTTCTTATGTACACTTGGGTCATGAGAACTACCTAGTGCTTACAGAAAAAATGCGATCGATCATGTGAACAAGACCGCTGCACTGTGGAGCCTATAATTTGCAATGTCGTGTCAATTGCAGTGGACAGCTCAGACTTGTCATTCACAGTAACATTACAGAAGGAATTGCTAATTAAAGAAAGTACCGTCTGTTACTATAATGGTTCGATTCCCGAGTCCGGCACGAAAGTGTTATTCGATTTTTCCATTGGGAACTTCTTAATAACAGCCCGGAGTTCGGAGGCTAGCGGTGTGATACCCCCGGGCCCCGTGCCTCTGGCCTGGCACCTGATCTCTCTCCGGTCGTGTCGGATTGCCGTCACATCGAATAATGAGAGCGAGGGAAGAGAGAGTGCACCTGTGTCTGCGGACACACTAATCGTCGCTAATCTAAGTGACATAACTGATTCAAAGCATATTTTACAGTACAGTATTACTGCTATTGTCATCGGGTTAATATTGTTTTAATAATAAATATTTTGACAGATACGTC
The DNA here is from genome assembly GCA_947508005.1 of Amphipoea lucens. Lineage (NCBI taxonomy): Eukaryota > Metazoa > Arthropoda > Insecta > Lepidoptera > Noctuidae > Amphipoea > Amphipoea lucens. The sequence goes on from OX382374.1 coordinate 13,950,687, forward strand.
ACTTCGTGACATCTTCGTTTTTATTTTGTTCGGAATACATGATCTGCACCCTAATTGCGTAACACACTATCAATCGGAATCAGAATCATTTTGAAGCAAATTGCTAATCCATTGCTGCATAAGTTCGAAAAAAAAATCTGCTCAACACGTAAATAGCGCGATGAATGTTGTTAAACTGTCCAAATGAAACGAATTCCGATTGATAATGTGTTACGCAATTGCCCCGCAGATATCAGATTCGACTTGGAAAATGTATCAAATTACTATACTTAGTTAGGTCGGCTTAGTCCAAAATGTCAGATACGTCAGTTAGCGATAGCGACGTCTGGTGCACTATAATAGCTATCTCCCGCGCCGAAGGCTTCTCTAAGATTGATCGCCATGGCCGAAATTCGGTCTAGAGGACTTTTATTTGTATCTTATACATAATACTGATATGTTGTGTCACATTCAGTAAGCGCGGAGACCGCTATGTTTATTATGCGTCCTACAACCAAAGTTGATCTCAAAACGGTGAAGGAAAACATCGTGTATCCATCCGGCATGTCCTAGAGCCAAAAACTTCGAAGACATGTGACATCTACCAACCCGCACTGGGCCCGCGTGGTGGATTACAGGTACAGCCCACTCCCTCTCACAGGAAGGAGGCCTGTGTCCCAGCAGTGGGAACATTATAGACTGATTATGATTATGCTACAACCAAAGTATGAAATCTTTGCCTTTACCGATGTAATAAAAATTGACCTAAAGCGGCTTAATATTTTCATTCCCCGACTGTACCTACACCAACTTCAAAATTATCCAAGCATGCTCCTAATCAGCTTGAGAAGGTGAGAATACATCGATACGTACTATCAATCGTCTTAGAATGTCAATAGCACTCACATACGCATTTGCGTGTCAAGATAAGAACGATGTGTCAACTCTTGAGTAAGTGAAAATTACGAATGTTAAGGCTGATTTAGACAGGGTAAGTAACTGACTCCCAAACTCGAGGCAAGTCAGTGCTGACCCGATATTTACCTAGTGTAAATTACAAAAAAAAAACCTAGTGTAAATTACACTAGGTAAATATCGGATCTGATGACCATTCGTCACATTGGCCATTTCGTCGCTATCCTTAATAGGTCACATTCACTAATACGTCACCTTGTGCATCTGGTCAGTTTCTTAACTCGTTTCATGCTGTATTTCGACTCATTCCCAACTCGTCCGATGGATATGTACAATTAAGCACCAAAACAAACATTTTCAGTAAAACAAAATTTTATTATAAATTAGGTAGTACTCGCACAATCTTGTTTGAATTTTTACTAGAAACACAATATAGAAAAAAAAAACTCAACTTAAAAATTATGATTCTCAACTTAAAAGTTATGAACATGAAACTAACCCAATGACACAAGGAAAGTTTTAGAATGAACACAGTATCCAAACAAAATAAAGTTTAACTTTTTAGGTGTTGAGATCATTGTGAACAGTCTGTTCATCCCGACATTTTTAACGCTGACTGTACGTTGTCGGACGAGTTGGGAATGAGTCGAAATACAGCATGAAACGAGTTAAGAAACTGACCAGATGCACAAGGTGACGTATTAGTGAATGTGACCTATTAAGGATAGCGACGAAATGGCCAATGTGACGAATGGTCATCAGATCCCAAATATCGGGTCAGCACTGACTTGTCTCGAGTTTGGAGTCAGTTACTTACCCTGTCTAAATCAGCCTTTTACACGAAAATTCATGTTAAACTGACAATACAGCACTGTTATTAAAATTCAATGCTTACTATAGTCTGTTCCAAAATTATCTGGTGAAAATGTAAACAAACCCTGTTCAGATTAAATTCTTACGCAATCACTTTAGTATAAGGTATCAGGAACACATTCATTTGTAATTAGAAGGTTGCAACTTTATATCTCAACATTTATTCCAACAAATATTGTTCGAATAACTTTATTAAATTATAGGTAAGTAATTGAAAAATCATCGACTAAAATTGAGGTTATAAAGTTAACCTCAATCTTCAAAATGTAATAAACATCTCTAATGTGATTTAGAATTAGAACTTCGGGTTTTAAGTAGATATATTCAAGTAATCAAATCAAATAATCACTTCGTATGTCGCATTGCAAGATGGCCTCTAATGGTACGTTTTCTGCCCCATTTGTTTACATTTTCATCAGATACATTTAGAACATACCATAGGATAGGTGATGTATGCACGTACGAATCAATCCCGCTATAGAAATCCAGAATCGGAATTTTCAATTTACTCATATCTCTTTCGAAATACAGCCCATAAACAGTCCAATTCCTGGAATAAATACATTCAGTCAACTGAGCTACGTAAACATGAGCGATCAAGTGTGTATTTACCCTTGCCTCGACGTACTTTTGCATCAAAAGATAATTTTTCGCTCATGACTGAACGCATACTGCCGGCAATGGAGAAATGTTCAAAATTCATATTTGTACTTTCATAATAAACACGCGAGTTTCAGAATTGAACTATAAACTCTTTAACTCAAAGTAGAATTTCGCACAACGATTAATTTCGGCATAAATGAGGATATGACACGGGCACTGAAAATGAGGATATGACATCGGTAATAAGCGCACTTGTAACAGAAATTCCAATAATTCACAAAGGAAAGTTTAAATGAAAAGTAGTTTAGAAACAACGCTATGTAACTTACGGAACAATTTCGTCGAACAAACCCGTATGATGAACGAAGGGAAACCTGTTAACGAAAACATATGTTATTGAATGACTCACTTGTCGTCACAGCCGGGGGGTTCCAAAGAAAAAAAAAGAGCACCTTGCCACCGGCGCCCCTCAGCGATATCTTGCGCAAACCTTACGATTACACCTTTTAAATTACAAGAAAAAACACACACGGCACACGGAGCTTTCAATCGCACCCGAACTGTCGACAAAATGCCGGGGAAAGACCGTCAGAGTCATTCAAGACCACCTTTTTTTTTCAACAAGCCCGGGGTTCAATCATCCATTACAAAATCCACCTTGTTCGGTGGTGATAAGGTTTATTTTAAAGTGGGGTGTTTTATTTAGGGGTGCATCTGGTAGCCGGCTGGCCCCATTTGTGTGATTTACCCCGGCATGTGGCGAGCCCGTCGGATCCGCTCTAAACGGGAATGAAGCGTACTCTAGCTTCAAAAATGAATGATATTGCAACGAATATCGCAAAAGAGATTCCTTTTTTTTGAGTTTATCTGAATATCCTGTTTCTAGTGAAGCTCCAATGTATTGGTTGACTAATTAGAGGAAATGCATCGCAGTTCATTTTCTGTTTGTTTTGTGGCAAAGGCACGATATGTTTACCTACTTATTTATGTTTCTATTCAACATAAATAAAAGGTTGGAAATAAACATATCCAGCTTTTATAAATCGCCATTGAAATGGTATTTATTTCTGTGAATAAGTTAAAAAAATACACCACACACACACACAACTACAACACAAAACTATCTCATGTTTAGATGAGTTATAACAAAAAACAAACGCACAGAACCGAGCACTCGGCGCATCTTGAACAGTCACACCCAACACCTTATTTGACTGGCCAATTCTTCCCTTGCGGTGGTAGGGCTAATGCCCGCCTGGTTTGCGACCACCCTCCCACCGGAGTCCGGCGTCAAGCAGCCTGCTGTGTTTCGTCGATGCGTGGGAGTTCCAGTGCCTTAGGCATCTTCTGGGCACGCTCGTTCCATCATAGACCGCATCCATCGCTTTCCATCAGGCGTGATCGAGGTCAAGAGTGGGCCCATTCCACGGAACAGAAAAAATGTTCCGTGGCCCATTCAGTAATAAAAATAAAATAAAACTGTCTGTTTAAGTACAGTCATAATCTTGGTCAGATCATTAAATGATCATTAATAATTTAACTCTTTAGATCATCATCTGCCTAGCCTTTTCCCAACTATGTTGGGGTCGGATTCCAGTCTAACCTAATGCAGCTGAATACTAGTATTTTACATGGAGCGACTGCTTATCCGAACTCCACAACCCAGTTACTGGGTAAGTAATACGATACCCCTTGATGAGACTGGTTGTCAGACTTTCGGGCTTCTCACGACCCGTAACGACTGTCAAAGATCCACGAATGACAGCCACCACAAATCATTAATTCTTTAGATCCCGTATCCAATTTAATCACGAACAAAATTAACTGTACAAAAGTCAAATGAGTCCAAAAAATAACCCTTTTGCCATTTTGCACTACAACGTCATCATTCTAAAATGACAAACTCGAGCATTGTTAAAAAAAAAAACAGTGCAACCATAATCAAATTATTAAAAAAAGAACCCTTTTGCACGTCATAATTCTAAATTAGAACATTGCTTAAAAGAACACGTGCAAATTCTAACTGTATAAAAGTCAAATTATTTCAAAAAAGCTACCCTTTCGCACGTCATCATTCTAAAATAGAACACGGCTAAAAGAATAAACCGTTAGGACAAAGAAAAAAGTTTAAAATGAAACCCTCGAATGGTCACGAACGGCGGATAAAAATATCAACAAGAACACGTGGTTCGAACGCGCTATGAAGGATTCTGTCAATCGTAGCCACGAAGGATTTGCATAACATGCCCATAGACCCGTGGCTTACTATTGTGCCCAACCCTTTTTATTAAAAAAACGTGTTTAAAAATGTTCTAGTATTGTTTATAAAAGAATTTAATTCTGTGTCGAAGTTATTAATGTAATATTGTTGATAAATAAAAGAGAGTACAGGGGTGCCCAGAACCGAGGTGGCACGTACAGTCAAGTAATAAATATGTTAAGCACAATATGGTTCATTTTTCCTTGCAATTCATAAAAAAAAAAATAACAATTTGAAAAGATGACATACGCTTTCTATATGAGAAAAGAATTGACCGTACCAATAGTTTTTCTAACAAATATTCTCTTTTCTCCTGTGGTCTACATAATTTTTAATAGGTTTTGGTAAAATATAAATGTTAAAGAGATTTCCACAAGTACTAGGTTTAATATAATTATAGGCTGATTATGCTATGCTTATGCATGCTTAGTTATGGTTATTAATAATAATTCTTCCTCAAACGCCAATTTTATGTTCATTCATATGCTTTTATGTGATATTAATCTTACATTTATTCTTATTGGTTGCGTTCGTTAGCTGCCTAACTAATGGGCCCGGCATTACGTCACAAATGGTCGCCCACATCGGCATCAGACACCCGCATCTGGGGCTTCCCAGTGACTCCCCTTCACTTAACCTTTTTAATTAGTCTCCTCTCATTCTTAGATCAAACCAGAAGTAAATGCCGAGCAGTAGTGGCCTAGTCGTAACGGCCGCGACTTGCGAATTCTAGGTCCTATATCCGAACCCAGTCAGGCACTTTACTTTGTGTCAATTGTTTCATCACCACTGCTCTCAAAACAGTAAAGGACAACATCGTAAGGAAACCGGCATGTCCTAGAACCAAAAACTTCGAAGACATGTGACATCTACCGACCCGCACTGGCCCCGCGTGGTGGATTACGGCACCCACTCTCTTTCACCGAGAGGAGGCCCGTGTCCCAGCAGTGCGGACATTATAGGCTGATTATGCTAAATGTCGGTACCCCACCCTAAGAGCGGTTTCGCACTACATCCGATCCGAATCCGAGAAATGCCGGTCCGAAGTAACCATTGTCCTTTTGTATGAGGGGTTGCGCACTAGATCCGAACAAATAGGACTATGGACTATTTCTCGGATTCGGATCGGACGTAGTGCAAAACTTGTTGGTGATGTTTATAAGAAAGGTTAAAGTCAAAGTCAAAGATCTTTATTGTGAGACAGTGGTTACAAAGTTGTTATTGAATTATTTTGGTGTGCGTTTGCACTGCTCCACCATGTTAGGCATACAATAGTTTGGACAATTTTTTTTTTTTTTTTTTTTTCAGATCCTCGCACCGGCGCTGATTAGATGTATAAACGTAAATGAAGCAAAAGGAGTATACAAAGGATCGTAGCAGATGGCGTATTGAAGTTTCTGCTTACCCCGTGGGAAATAGGTGTGAAAGGTTATGTATGTATGTGTGTATTAAAAATTGGGATTGTGTGCCAATGCATGACCGAAAAAAAATCTATCTTTACAAGTAACAACATCCAATATTTTGTGTCTGTGTGTTCTTCGACATATAACCCGTCAGTCTAGTGGTCGCTAGCGCTACTGCTGAGCATGAGGTCCTTGGTTCGATGCTCAGGTTTGGCAAAGTGTTATTGGGTTTTTGCATCAAAGACTTCTCAGTAGCAGCCTAGGGGCAGGCTACTACTGGCAAATCCCATAGGCTCGCCCCCTTTTACATTTGGTTTGGTTTTGGTTTATTATTTGAGATTTCAATTAAGTACTATAATCTTTTCTAACTGCTGTCTTTTAACAATGCAATCAACTCTATTGTTTTCTTTGTTTTTTACATTGTATTAGGTCCTTACATATGAAATTGGCGTTTTTCGTACTGGCCACTTTAATCACGAATTTCTCCTCTTTGGTAAGGAATTCCAAATTCAAATTTGTACAGCTATTTACTCATGTATTTGTGCTTCGATGACCGTCATTCATTTGTTTTTTTTTCTTCTGTTTTTTCTGTTTGCGTCACTCATTTTACAAAATGGAAAATTTAAAATATCGCATTATTTACGAGTACGAGTTCCGCCGTGGCACTAGTGCTGCGGAAACGACTCGAAGGGTGAATGATGTGTATGGCGGTCATGTTGCAAAAGAAAACACAGTTCGTTTTTGGTTCCAACGTTTTCGTTCTGGAAATTTCGACCTGCAGAACAAGCCCCGTGGACGGCCTGAGACCCAAGTTGATAATGGAGAATTGAAGGCTATTGTGGAAGCGGACCCATCGCAAACCACGTCCGAGTTAGCTGCAGGCTTCGATGTTAGTGATAAAACTGTTTTAATTCACTTGAAGCAAATTGGGAAGATTAAAAAGCTTGAAAGGTGGGTACCTCACGAATTGACTGAAGCAAACCGGCAAACGCGCGTCGACTGCTGCGTTACATTACTGAACCGGCACAACAATGAAGGTATTTTAAACCAAATCATTACCTGTGATGAAAAATGGATTCTTTACGATAATCGGAAGCGCTCAGCGCAATGGTTGGATCCTGGCCAGCCAGCCAAATCCTGCCCCAAGCGAAAATTAACCCCAAAAAAGTTACTTGTAAGCGTTTGGTGGACTAGTGCCGGTATTGTTCATTACAGTTTTCTCAAATCTGGTCAGACTATTACAGCTGATGTCTATTGTCAGCAATTACAAACCATGATGGAAAAGCTAGCGGCTAAACAACCAAGGCTGGTCAATCGCTCCACGCCACTGCTGCTTCACGACAACGCCAGACCACACACTGCGCAACAGACGGCTACCAAATTAGAAGAGCTTGAATTGGAATGTCTTAGACATCCTCCGTACTCCCCGGACCTTGCTCCAACAGATTACCATTTTTTTCGCAATTTGGATAACTTTTTGCAAGGGAAAAAATTCAACTCCGATGGGGCAGTCCAAATCGCCTTCAAAGATTTTATTGATTCCCGTCCGACTGGTTTTTTTAGTAAAGGGATCAATGAACTACCTATAAGATGGCAAAAGTGCATTGAAAACAATGGTTCATACTTTGATTAATTAAATATATTATATTAAAAAATATTCGACTTTTTGTTCCTTCCATACAAAACGCCAATTTCATATGTAAGGACCTAATATTTCAGTCTTTACAAACAGCCTACTTAGTTCGTAGCTACATTGACATTAAACTATCGGTCGTGGGATCGTTGGTCATCATCATTATCATTATTTTTGACAGTCTTGATCAGATAATAAAGGCGGAAACAGACTCATAACACACCACGTTAGCTAAGCTAAGCTTACTCATTGGCCACGTTATTCATCTTGTTGGGCTATTTTCGTCATTTGGCCAATAAGTAAGCGTGTGATGGCGTCGGGTGTTAGAAGTGTGCTGCGGCCTTAATGTTAAGGTGTCAAGATTAGGTGATGAGATTGTGAAGACCGCAAAAATCCGCAGGATGCGGGAAGCACAGAACCGGTAGAAGTGGAGGTGCTTGGGGGAGGCTTATGTCCAGCAGTGGACGTCCACTGAAATGAATGAATGAATGAACGGTAGTTGATAGCAATTTTTTTACTAGCCATTTTTGTCCCACTGCGGGGCAAAGGCCTACCTACTCTCTTTCCATCTCTCTCTGTCTAGAACTGAAAAGGACCAATATTTACTAAAGAAGTGATATATGTATTTATTAAAATGATAATTTAACAAAGCTATCTGTTTAGTAAGAGAATCTAATCTCAGTACAAATGAAATTGAGTTATTCAACACCGTAAAACAATAAAATAAAGTTTATAATAAACTTCTTATCACAAAACGTTTATTTACAATACTGATATTACAATATCAGGCGATTATAATCCGTAAACCATTCACAGGCGTACTAAAATAGCTTGAACAGAAAATCACATTAAACTAGTTTCCCAAAACACATGAGGAACTAAACGTAATGAAGAAAATCTTGTAATACCTATACAATTAAGTGTCGTGCGACCTTGGAGTAAGGACGATATTGGCGTGAGCTGTTTCGATAAGTTGTGAACTTTAGTTGTGTAGTGTACATGACAATGGTCGCACGTTGTGTGAGGCACACGTTTACAAACTGAGACAAACGACAGTCGCGTACGCATGCCTTCGATGAAGAAAACTCGTGATATAAGCAACTTGAATAAAAACGTGGAAAATTGGAAATCAATGGTGTAACATGCGAACAGTTTTAAAGGAAAATTCAAGCAGAGGAAATAATATAGTGCTAGTGTTTTGGATTACATAAATTAATGTAAGATTTTTTTTTTCTATTTTTTTTTTATAACAATATTATGTCAACGTATTCAGTCTGATTTTGAATCATGTCATTCATAATCGTAGCCTTTCTTTGTGAAGTGTAGGTACTCGTACCTACTACCTACTTTTTATTCGTTTGTTTTCCAGTTTACCATCCGCATATTCTATCATCAACCATCAGGAAGTAATGTACTAAATATTTTGGTAGTTTTCACCAATAGTTTCAACATTTTCCGTTAGACTTGTTTCCATAACTTGCCGACCGTTATTCATTAAACTACGTGCAGTCTTTATTTTATAAACTCACTAGCAGCGCCCCGCGGTTTCACCCGCATAAGTGTCGATCCCGTGGGAATATCGGGATAAAAAGTATCCTATGTGTTATTCTGATGTATAAGCTATATTACTGTAAAGTTTCATCAAAATCCGTTCAGTAGTTTTGCGTGAGAGTAAGATCCTCACAAACTTTCGCATTTATAATCTTAGTAGGATTATTAGGATAGTAGGAAGTAGAATAGTAGGACTAGTAGGATTAGTAGGATAGTAGAACGTAGGATCATCTGCCTAGCCTTTTCCCAACCATGTTGGGGTTGGCTTCCAGTCCAACCGAATGCAGCTGAATACCAGTAGCCCAGTAGTCTTTATTTAATAAAATAGTACTAAGACATTTTTAGAGTTACGTACTCAAAGGGTGCCAACTGGTGGGTTTTAGTCAGTAAGAGTTTGACACTCCCTTCCGCTCCACCCAGCCAGAGCGGGAGGAGTCATTTGATGATTTCACACACTCAAAAAAAAAATGTGCCAACGGGACGCTCAAATCAAAATCAAATCAAAAATGTTTATTTGTTAGAATATGGTACAATAGAATGATGCACTATTACTAAGCTTCCAATGTCCGTCTGTCCGTCCGTCCATCAGCCCGTCCGTCCGTCAATCTTTCAGCGGGCAGTATCTCATTAAAGGTACTATTTGGAACCGATCTGCCAACTGCAACTGCCGACAGCACGTGCAGCAGCTGGTTACCACGGCTAAGGTAACGGCTGGAAACCTTAGCCGATTGCATGCAAATAGTACCTTTACCGTTATAGGTAGACAGTTGAAATTTTCACAAAGTTTGTATTTCTATTGCCGCTATAACAACAAATAATATAAATACAAATTAAAGGGGCTTTATACAAGAAACATGTTTTACTTGCGGTGTTTTTTACCTAAAACCCTTGTGCGAGTCGAACTCGCACTTGGCCGGTTTTCGTAAAGGTACCCAATGAGAAGTTACAAGTTGAATTAGTTTTAGATTTTTTCTTAAAACATCCATTTTTTTAACGGACCGTAGGGCTGGAAAACTATTCATTATTTACGTATTTGAACCAATACACACCTACACACCGGCCGGCCAATGCTACTCTTAAGAAATCAAAACAATAACACAGATAGATAAGCAATCTTACAAAGACACGAATTGGTAATTCAATACGATACGTCAGACACATTGTATACAGATAACACAACATCACGATCGCAAAACATTTTTTTTTCGGATCATAAACAATCCAGCAACCCAATTTCAACCCATTTTCATTTTGAAGGAAATTCGTAATTCATTGCTTCAAAGGTTTGAAAAATTCGTCTGCTTGACAACGGAAATAACGCAATGAATATTGTTGAATTGTCAAAATTAATAGCACTGGCATTCTAACCCCCTTATTCATAAAACTTATCAAACCTATTTTAGTTAAAATGGGGTTTGTCTCTTTCTTACACACAGAAATGTCAACGTGACAGATAAAGACAAACGTTCTATAAACGTATTTTAGCTAAAATAGAGATAAAATAGGATTATGAATAAGGGGGTAAGTGTATAGCACCCTAATTGCGTAATACACTATCAGAATCATTTTGAAGGACAATGCTAATCCATTGTCTGCGGGATTGTCCGAAAGGGTTACCGCTACCCCGGAACATAAAGGGCTAAGGAAGGAACATGGGCGGGTTTTGGTCAGTAAAAGTCTGACACTCCCTTCTGCTCTACCCAGAGCGGAGGAGTAATTTGATGATTTCACACAGGCAAAAAAAAAATAATAAAAAAAATGCTAATCCATTGTAATCTAGTCCATAATGTTCAAAAAATTTTCGGTTCAACACGTAAATACCGCAATTACATAATCAGCCTATAATGTTCCGACTGCTGGGACACATGCCTCCTCTCAGTGAGAGGGAGTGGGCCTCAATCCACCACGCGGGCCCAGTGTGCAGTGAAGTCACATATGTCTTCGAATTTTTGGTTCTAGGACATGCGAGTTTCCTCACGAACGCAATTGTAAATAACGCAATTGATGTTGTTGGACTGTCAAAATGAAAGCCATTGCTTCTGATAGTGTGTTACTTATTTTCCATGGCGATATTTTTCACGCACTCGATTTTCAACTGTTTAGTGCCGAGAGTTGAAAATCCCGTGTGTGATATTATCCCGCGGCAATATTTTTACGTCCGTGTGAACGTGGGCTAAGACTGTTTTGTAGCGATTGTGCACGCCATCATTGTTTTCATATCAAACGTCTGTGTATAGCACAGAATTAGTCAGTCTTGACTCAGTCTCTGCACAGCCTAAGTTACGCAATGGTAATAATAAGTAGGTAGTGGTAGCTGATTGAGTTTCAAGTCACAGCTTAGTTATTGTACAGTTGTACAGACGCCAGCACATCAAGCTACCCGAAACTGTCAAAATTTCCCAATCAACTTTGAACCTAATGTTTTAGCAATAAAGTTGAAAATCTATTAAAGAAATTTGACAGATTGTAGTAGCTTGATGTGCTGGCGTCTGTACTATGTCTATACTAATATTATAAAGAAGTACTTTGTTTGTCACTTTGTATGCCCTACATACAAAGTGACAAACAAACTAAATCTCCAGAACTAGCAATCGGATTTGAAATATTATTTTTGCATTTGATAACCCAATTTTTGAAGACTCAAGAATTGGGCTATCAAATGCAAAAATATTTTTTTTTGTGATTAAAAGCTTTTTGTCTTTTGGCATTACACTATACATATTTAATTAGGCTAGCTACTGAATTGCCCTAAATTAAAAAAAAAACAGCACGTTAACAATGGAATTTCATAAGTACACTTTTTCTGTCTGCTCAGCACGTAAACAATGGATTTTCATTCGCTTTTCGATCCGCAAATTTGTTACAGTAATAACGTAGGTAATTTCTGCCTCATTAAAAAAAAAAACAAGTAAGGTACAATCACCAAAGGAGTTAAGTAACCAGGGTCGTCGGATATAGTTGAAGTTTACTAAGAAACCGATGGATGTTTTCGAATAAAATTTAATTAATAGAAAACAAACAGTTCATTTATCAAATTAAATTTCATTCGCAAACATCAATCGGTTTCTTACTAAACTTTGGTGACAGTACTTTCCGAACAGGTATATTATAAACACTTTTCCCGACTCGGGATCGATCGAACTCCCACGCTCAGTAGTCACGTTTGTGCCCACTGGACCAGCAAGGTAGTCCTATATTTGCCAATTATAACCTACCATGTTTTCATTATGTAATTCTTAGATACAATACAAAGTGAGTTCCTTGACCTATTGACCTTTGATTGACCTATTATCAAGCATCTATTTTTCTTTTGATCCGTTTCCACTTACATACCATTGCTAAGTGATCTCCTGGGATTTCCATAAGTCTCTGGTTTTATTTGTCCCGATGTTGAGCTTTCTTCGTTGATGTGTTTCGTATTGTTTTCATGGTTTCATCTGATTTATGTACCTATTGCACTGGTATAATATGCAATGGTGTTGTTTTTTGGCGTAGTGGTGGCCGAGTGCGATACCACTGGGCCGACTTACGAGTTGTAGTTCACGAGTTCGAACCCAGGCAGGCACTTTACTTCGTGTGTATACTCAAAACGGTGAAGGAAAACATCGTGACGAAACCGGCATGTTCTAGAACAAAAAAAAATCAAGACATGATATTTTCCAACCCGCACCGGGCCCGCGTGCTGGACACCACTCCCTCTCACAGAGAGGAAGCCTGTGTCCCAGCAGTGGGCACATTATAGGCTGATAATGTAGTTTTGAAAGATTAGAAAGAGAGATATTATGATCCTTATCGTTTAGATTTAGAAAATTTAATTCACAAAAATTGTACTTTCCAAAAATGAGGTTTTACTTGTTGACTGATTTTTCTGTTCCCTTTATTTTACTCCTCTGCACTGACGTGTTTACAAGGAAGGTAAGAGTTGTCCTTCCCATGGGTTGTAAAAGAGATAATCATTATACAGGGCGGTAGGGACATCGACGCGCCATACTGTAACCATGAATTCAGCACATGATTGTAGATACCTTAGCGTAGCCAGTTTTCGCCGTTTAAAAAAAAACCGCTCAAGCGCGAGTCGAACTCGCGCACTGAGGGTTCTGTAAGTACGAGTATGTATAATAGTATGTTGGGGTAAGATCGTTGCTGGTATAAGGCCGTATGAATCAAATGCCCACCTAATGTGGCAATGTTTTTAATTCAGTAATAAACATTAGTGTTCTCCATCATTATTTTTATTCTGCTACGACGAAGATCAGAGCAAAATTTAATTTCGCAGGCAAAGAATTTGATTCCTTTACTTGTGCTACAAGACATGACATTGCTTCTTGCCAAATTTCGTAATTCTAGGTCAACGGGATACTTCCCGTTGACCCAAAACCTATAGGGTACCCTATACGTTTTGATTCCGGAATACAAACGCCCGTATCTTTTGGTTGCGTTAACTTAGAACTTTGATTTTGCCACTGTTTCAAGGGATTGCAACCCTGAGTATGTACCTATGTAAGTATATGATAACTCTACGCGTTCCTGAGAAAAAGGGTCTTGACAGACGGACAACGATGTGATCTTATAAGGGTTCCGTTTTTCCTTTTGAGGTACGAAACCCTAAAAACAGCTGTTTCATAGAAAAATGCAATACCTACGCGGTCAAAATGTATGGCACAGCAATTTTTTTTAAATAACTTACGAAAAATTTCAACGTAAGGGTGTTCAAAATTGTACTGAATCCATGGTGACAGATTGCGCGTTAATGTCCCCGCCAACCTGCCATCCTGTATAGTTTATTTTCATAAAACGTAAGCAAAGTTTATTATCGAGAGAGGACCTAGTCAGGCAAATAGGAGCACTCTGATAGCTGCTACAGGTAAGCTGTACGGACTGCCCGTTGCCATGGAAACATCGGTGGAGCGCACTCTCTAAGAATAATCCCTTTTCCTTCGTTTTCTTGGATATTACGTCCCGGGGATGTTGAGCAGAAACTCTTTGCTAATTAAAAAGTCGTTCATGACAAAAACTGTGAAAGACTCGGGCGTCGTGAAAAATAAAAAGTGAAAAATTAATTTAGCGCGAATGGTCCGCGATGTAAGTTTTTATTCAGACACAAAGGACTTTTTTAGTATTTTTGCAAGGAAAAGAAGCAAACGTAAATCTCAAATGGAATTCATGTCGAGAGCTATTTCTGGAATTATTGTAGGATTTTATCTGTATTTTCAAGCACTGTTAGATATTCTGTGGGGTTGCGTAACAAACTATCAGTAGCAATGGCTTTCATTTTGACAGTTCAACGAAATTCATTGCGTTATTTACGTTGTTGAGCAGATAAACTTTTCGAGCATATGAAGCAATGGATTAGCAATATCCTTCAAAATTATTCAGATTGAAATTGATGGTATGTTACGCGATTAGGGTGCTGATTTGAAATGGTTGATTCCTAACAAAGGATTTTTTTTTAACAATAGACTCGACAGACTTTGTCCTATCCAAAAAAAAATCATGAAAAAACGGACGTACAGTTTTTGCCGAAGTTGATTTTTTTCCCAAAAACCTAATCCGAAATCACGTCTGTGAAATTAACACAACTAAAACTGATATTTCAAGTACTACACTACCTGCGGCTACCCCAAAATTCATTTGACGCTGTATAGATAGATTCCAATCAACGCCCAATTAACATAATTAAATCTCCCCTGTACAAATTAACAGAAGCAAAATATGAATCCCTTTTTAATGACTACCGAGTACCTGTAATACGAATACCACAATTTGTTCACGATTCCAATAAACCGCTACATAATAAAACCGCGCACACACACGTACATAGCAGTACATACAAAAACCATAATACATTATGTACAGTCGAACGCAGACGCGAACTATGTCATCGTCCAAAATCAATAACCACGGAGCTTCATTAAAATATCATTTTATCCAGCGAAATGAAACCGAATTAATTGACGCGTTATTATTTTCAGGAGTGCCCGCGACTGTTTCAATGTGGACCTACTCGAGTGTGGATATACCTGGCCCTCACATCAGTCGAACTGAACGGATCAAGATCTATCTCTCGGAATGTATTGTGTGTTTCTGCATAGTATTTTTCATCCTCTGTGTTGGGTTGCTTCTGTATTTATTCTTCCATTTATATAGCACGGTGACGACAGCTGGAAAACTTGCGGGTACACTCGCAGAGAGTTGAACTTTTACTCAGTATTATAATGAAGACTGAGATTCTAGTGTTTGCGAACAAAATGTACCTATGTGATAATTTAGTTTATAAAGTAGACTAGTTTGTGCCCGCGTCTTCGTTCGCGTGGAAATCGTAAGACAATAAGAAACATAATAGCCACATTTTTGTAAAACTTTCACTTCGTTTGTAGTTTTGGTCTCAGCAGCCAATATGTAAAGAGAATCAGAACTGAATAGCTATTTACAAACATTCGATACGTTTCCGTGCCGAATCGAGCATCAATCAATGTTATTGAAGGAGTTCTCTAAACGCTAGTTCACAAGACTAAAAAAAAACCAACCGACAATGTTGACAGTTTTAATTAAATAGACGACCGCTTTTCTTCCATCAGTTATTTTGTCAGGGTCTAAGCAAATCAAGTAACCGAAAATGTGTCATTTTCGATTCGGAAGCCTATCGAATGGTTATGAATATACAGGGTGAAATTAAATTCATGGGCATCCTTTTAAGGGGTCATTGTACTCATTATTATGAACAACTTTTACTATGGGACTAAACCTAAAATCGCGAAAAAAAATCAGCTGTTCCTTGCATTTACATATGTTCACACTTCTTTCATATATCTATGTGTTCACATAACTCGTCAAAATGTAGGGAAGAGCTGATTTTTTTTCGCGATTTCAGGTTTGGTCCCATAGTAAAAGTTGTTCATAATGATGAGTACAATGACCCCTTAAAAGGATTCCCATGAATTCAATTTTCCCCTGTAGCTATACTGGTGACAAGGGAGCAAGCGAAATACAGTTGTCCGTGTGAGTAGCAGCTCATTTATTAGGTAACTGACAGAGTAACAGGGATGCTGTCAAGGATAATTGACAGTAATTTAGAAGCTCTGGAATTATAGAGGATCGATTGAGTTGATAAGAAGAAAAAAACATGGGTGACATAGGTAATCGGTTGAACAAAAAAAAAGTATATATCGCCAATCTTTGTGACCCATTTCTAACTAATCAATACCAGGTACCTTCCTCAAGCGAGCTTATGAGCTTATCAAGGTAAAATGGCAGGTCTTTATCGACCATCTTTGCTTTGATGCCAGATTAATTGTCTTTAGCAAGCTTGGCTTGACATTCAGCGGTGGCTTCAGTAGTATGGCTCTTTACACAATGGCCCATCTTAGACACGCCTTAAAGACTGATCACTGAAGTTGGTAACGCAAGGTCTGACTTTGACAGACGGTGATAGATATACATACAGTCCTTTCACCGTTATTTTACCTCTGATTCTGCATCATTGTCAAAATCACAATGAACTTTATTATCATTCTGATAAAGTTACCGTTTGGTTGCTGCCACTGATTGATCTGTTACAATCATTATGATCTTTATTCTCATCAAAATAGGTACGGTTGCTTTTAGGTTGCTGCTGTCAGAGGTAAAAAAACTTAACGGACGGGGACAGGGATGGAAATGGACTGTACAGACTATCTGTCTTCTGTTTTTCGAAAGATTTTGACTAAAATGGTTCCAAAATATATTAGTTACTATACTAAGAGATCTAGTAATATAGGTACAACGAATATTTAATTAACGAAAATGCTCATTTCGCATCGGATTAAAAACTATATAAAGAGGTTATAGACATGCGAAATCATATAGAAATCATTCAACAGAACCTTCTGAACTTATATACAGAAATTTCACGCGGACTAAGTCGCGGGCAGAAGCTAGTGTAAATATAATTTAAAGTGAAAAGTGTCTTATAAGGGCGATATAACCCTCACCCCTAAATACAACACAGCAAGGTTCAAAATCCAATGTTTTCAAATTAAAAATTTACCTCTATTAACAAAAACCTGACTAAATTACCACCAGCTAGATTAATAGGGTCCGTTTGTGGTCCCATCTCATTGGTAGACAAAATAATGATGTTAAAATATACCATTGAACTCATTCTGTAGTCTGTACCTACTTACTTTTGTAAATAATATTTACCCAGATTGCATTGTTCTCGAATTAAGTAAATATAGTACTAATGTGATAGTAAATAGAAGCTATTTCAAAGTAACTTAGGCTGTTATATACTTTCGTTGTGAATCTATTCAATAAACAATATTGTATTGTTGTTTCTCGCATTTCTTTATTTACCTATATGTCAGCCCGGAAATATTTCGAAGTTTATCAAAACAAAGTTAACACGGTTTTCAATTGCTGTGATCTTTTTTTCTGATACCTAGAATTGCCTGCCAATCTGTTGATAATACAAATAATTCGAATAATTAGTTATGTATGTATTTTGGATTCAAACAAGCCATTATCTTCAACATAGGGGTCGCCTTCCAGTCTATGCGGTTGCAACTGACTACAAGTATTTTATACATGGAACGATTGCCTATTTGACCTCCACAAACCAGTTACTGGGTTATATGATACCCCTTGGTATAACTGGTTGTCAGACTTTCGGGCTTCTGACTACACGTAACGACTGTCAAAGATCCACGAATGACAGCCGGGACCAACGCCGAGGCACGAAGAGCTCTCGGTATGTAAAGATGGTCACCGATCTACGGGCCGTCCGCGTCAAATGTAGCTTCGGTTAAAGATATTTATTTTCTCAAAAGAATTACAATTCACTTATAGAGAAAACATAAATCCGCATCCGCATAATTAGCTTAACCTAATCGATCGACCTGTGCGGCTGTTATTACTTAGCTACTAGCAAACAAATGAACCAAGGAGGCTAAATTGCCAATTACATAACAGTTCAACTTAAGGGGAATCACATAGCAGTATAGTTATTACAAAACCTTGTAAATAATATTTACAAACATAAAATATGATCAATTATTTACGTCAACCATCCATTTAAAACGGGCGAGTCAACGTAAAACGATTATTTGGTATTCAACTGCGTATGGCAACACGTCAAAGGTAACAAAACCAGTATACGCATAATTAGCTTATAATGTTCCCACTGCTGGGACACGGGCCTCCTCTCTTCAAGAGGGAGTGGGCTATAATGTGTCACATGTCTCCGAGTTTTGGGTACTACGACATGCCGGTTTCCTCGCGATGTTTTCCTTCACCGTTTTGTGAGCAGTGGTGATGAAATTATTTACTTTTTTTTTTATTGCTGCATGGGGCTCTTGACGGTCTATGATGGAACGAGCGTGCCCAGAAGATGCCTAAGGCACTGGAACTCCCACGCATCGACGAAACATAGCAGGCTGCTTGACTTCGGACTCCGGTGAGAGAGTGGTCGCAAAGCAGGCGGTCGTTAGCACTACCACCGCAAGGGAAGAATTGGCCTGTCAAATAAGGTGTTGGGTTAGATGTTGGGTGTTACATAAAGTAAAGCGCCAGGCTGGGTTCGAACTTACGACCTACAACTCGTAAGTCGGGGCGTTACCCCTAAGCCACCATTACTCACCAGTATAAGCTGTTCTCAAGTTCTATTAAAACTCCGTAGTACCAACGCTAGGCCAACTTAAGGTCAAAGTGTTACTATCGAACAGCGATCGACTGTTTCTATAGCGTTATGTGCTATCTTTGAGGCCATAAGAATCAGTATCAGTATCAGTGTGATAGGTAACTCTTTTTCGCAAGACATGGCGGTCTTTGCTTTAGGTATGGGTTGAGAAACCTATTACCACATTACTCACTATTTATACACACTAATCACTATTGCCAAATTATTTTATTTTTTTACTTAGTTCTACAGAGGTATGAGGAACAGGGTGTAAAGTTCACTCATCCTCCATAGAAAAGGGAGGATCCTCCGACCAGACGGATGTTGTGTCTGACGGGCAACTGCCCGATGATTAATGTCGGGCCGTTGTACAAATGCCAGCACATCAAGCTACCCGAAACTGTCAAATTTTCCCAATCAACTTTGAACCTTATACTTCAGCGATAAAGTTGAAAATCTATTAAATAATTTTGATAGATTGTAGTAGCTACATGTACTGGCGTCTGTATATTATGATAGTTGCGCGGTAAACTCTGCTTGCGAGATGCAGGATGTGCGTGACCGCGTCAGTATGACGTGTCTTCGCATGTGGCGTTGTAGATACACCGCTACAGTTCTGTCAAAACGATTCAACCCACGATCTCTGAGAAATTCAGTTAGAAATGTCAAATTAATGCTCCAAACGTGGTATACTACTATCCAGCTAAATCTGACTACTATACCTACAACTACATCCATAAAAAGCATCTATCATATACAGAGCGGCGGAGACATCGTCGTTCAATACATGATTCTGAATCGTTGAAATTGCATTGAAATTTTTCGTCTGTTATTAAAAAATAATTAGCTGTTCCATACATTTTGACCACGTAGGGAAACAGCTGATGTTTTTTTTTCTATGGGGGTGTAGAATCATGTGCTGAATTTAATTGAATCATGTGGTTTCAGTTATGTCCCTATCACCCTGTAGATTTTTTAAATGTAGATATCAGCGACCCTGGTGATGGCGCCAAACAAGTAGCCGAATTCTGGGCCGAGTCCATTTAGATTGCTATCGACACGCTAAGAAGAAGAAGCGTCAAAAAACAAATCAATCAGGAACAAAATAGTTGATGTAGCTAGCAGCTGTAGTAGTAGCCAGTAGATGTCTTGATGTAGCTTGGTCCTTGGTCCTTTTTGGCATCTAAGCCCAAATTACGTATTGCATTCCTAGGTTCGCATAGGTTTATTGAAAGCCTATATTTCGCCAGTTATGTCACAAGCGCCCTGTCAATAGGAGGTGAGTTTACTCCAACATAAATGTACTCTAGCTGCAAAATTGTAGATGAATGCATTTCATTCAAACTGCGAAACTATCTGTGCAGTTTAAACGAAGCCCATGCCATAATCATTTGCAGAGCCGTTTAAGTGCGGGCCAGTCAAGGTGACAGTTAATACAGTTGCATTGCACGCGACATAAAATCGTTGTAGAGGTCACATAGACAATCGCTTCATGTAAAATTCTGGTAATTAGCTGCATCCGGTTAGACTGGAAGTCGACCCCAACATAGTTGGGAAAAGGCTAGGCAGATGATAAAGACGTGGTTCAAAATCGATTGACACTTCGCATGACATTACACTTTTTGACAATAATTACAATATTGACCGGCGGAGTAATTGCCTATAACACACTATCAGTAGCAATAGCTTTTATTTTGACAGTTCAACAACATTCATTGCGTTATATGCGTTGTTGAGCAGACACATTTTTCGAACATAGAAGCAATGGATTAGCAACATCCTTCAAAATTATTCAGATTAAGATTGAAAGTGTGTTACAGTTAAACCATGTACAGGCACTTTTGAATTGTCAAAATTAAATAGTCGGTCAGTTAGTCAGAAAGTTGAAGCTAGTTGCCCATTCCAAAGCGTAGATCTCTATGGAGAAGAACGGGCAAGAACCTCCATGGATACTCTTTTAAATCAAGAATATTACAAAATCCTGGGTACATTATTCTTGTTGCTTCTATATGTGAGAACAATGTAAAAAAAACATAAATCAAAAAACACTTCTTAATAATCAAGAAACACTTCTTCACTACTAACTAATAAGGGTGCTGCTTTATACGTCTATCTTCCAGTAACTTGGTAACTTCCCTCTAGCGCACTGTATGAGAACTTCTAACAATATTTGTAGTTTACAGAACTTAGAAGTGGAGTTGCGTTACTGTCAGGATTCAGTTAATCTATTCCGCACAACGTGTAAAGCATTGCTTGGACAACCAATTGATGTAAATACTGTTGCATAATCAGCCTTTAATGTTTCCAATGCTAGGAGACGTGCCTGTTCGAGAGAGAGTGGGCTATAATCTACCACTCTGTCCCATTGCGGGTTGGTAGATGTCAAATGTCTTCGAATTTTTATGTTGTAAGACATGCCGGTTTCCTCACGACGTTTTCCTTTACCGTTTTGAGAGTAGCAGTTATGAAATTATTTAAGTTCACAAAGTAAAGCACCTGCCTGGGTTCGAACCCACGACTTACAACTCGTAAGTCGCGGCCGTTACTATTGGGACACCACTGCTCAGATGATGAAGATGTGAATTCATGTGATACAAAATCGATTGACACGTCGCATGAATCATACTTTTTGTGAATTATTGACCTGCTTTCAGCGTATATGTTCTGGTGACTTGGTAATAACTTCCCTCTAGCACACTGTATAAGAACTTCTATCTTTGCAGTTTTTAGAAATTATGACTGAATTTGCGTTACTGCCAGGATTCAGTAATATATTTTGGCCAAGATTAGTGCTTGTCCGCACAAACTTTTAAATTATTACTTGGAGAACCAAGTGCAGTAAATACAGTTGCGCTCAAGGCTAATTATATTATTCTCGTATTTCGATTGCAAATGGCAACGGTAAGATTTTCCTGTTTCGTATACGAGTTTGCTATATTGTTTTGGGTAAGGTCAGTTTTACCTATTGTCAATTTTATTTATTTGCAGGACTAGTCAAAACTTAAGCTGTCATAGCAAATGAGTTAAGACTCATAATTATTACACTCATAAATCTATCACTCTTATTATAAGGTTGTTTGTTCTGCAGCAATTATATGACTTGGATCAACGTAATATTGGTAAGTAAACTTCTTAAAATAAACAAAGTTACGAGTACGTACAAAAATAGATATGATAATACATTTTTAATAAAACACCGCATCATTTTTATCATTCCTACGTGAGCAAAGAGCAACTTAGACAAAGGCAGAAAGAAGGCGGATTACTAATGGAAAATACCTCACTAACATTATTTTCTTTAACTCCATGACATCATAAAAACATAATATTGAATTAAGTCTTAACAATAAATAGCATTGTTTCTGTCATTCGTGACATATTTACTCTTTCAGGCACATCGTTTGATAATTTCTTTTCAGTAAATATATCTTGACTGATTACAGGGCCGGGGTGAACAAAAGAAGGTATAATAAAACAAAAACATAATTTTTTTTGGTGACGTCAATCTAATAAAATGGTAAACATTTTTGCTGTCTAAGCGGCAACCTGGATCACAATGCAGCGTAGTTAGAAAAAGTTTACGGTGTTGAAATGACACGCATAGCGTCGTTGTTGAGCATTTTTGCCACAATCTGGGAACTCATTGTGATGTGAACGTGTGGAAGGGAAAATTCTAAATCAATCTCCCTAGCCTTTTTAAAAGCAGACGCTATAATGTGGCGCAGCCGTAGTTTATGAAAACCCTATCGTAACGCTTCGACGATTTCAAAGTAACTTCAAAACAACACGGCATTTCTGACATAGGTTTTTTAGCCTTTATTGTTCTCGCATATTATTATAGAAGCAACAAGAATAATGTACCCAGGATTTTTGTAATATCTTTTTTCGATTTAAAAAAGTGTCCATGGAGTTTCTTGTCCGTTCTTCTCCATAGAGATAGTACGTTTTGGAATGGGCAACTAGCTTCAACTTTATGACTAACTGACTGACTATTTAATTTTAACAATTCAAAAGTGCCTGTAAGTATATGGTTTAATTGAAATAAATGCTTTGAGTTTGAGTTTAACGTTATTTAAGTGAGCTAACTCTAAAATTAGTTAATAGCGCACATAATCTTATTTTGTATTCGAAGATTGAGCGCTATGTGATGTAAAATGTTCCATGACAAGTTGTTTGAAATAAATAGATTTAATTTTTTTTTTAAAACATCACATAAAACTTGCAAATCTGGTCAAAGTAAAAATGCAGTCCACGAGTTTGAGAGATGTCAAGAGTAGATAGTACGACCGCGTGATGGAAACGTAACGTAAATGCATCCGAGTTTTTAGTCCTATCCTTATTTATCCTATACTTAGCATTTTCGTTCAAGTTTTCAAAGTCAAAGTCAAAACGTTTTTTCCGCGTTTTTTGCGCTGTCCGCGCGCGTTTATTAACGTTTTTTACGTTTGTTTTCGTTTCTGCGACAAGCACAATTAATATCACCCATGGATATGAACAAAGTCCTAAAACTAAGTACATACATATAATCAGTCTATAATGTTCCTACTGCAGGGACACATGCCTCGTCTCGGTGAGAGGGAGTAGGCCGTAGTCCACCACGCGGGCCTAGTGCGGGTTGGTAGATGTCACGTGTCTTCAAATTTTTTGGTTCTAGGAGATGCCGGTTTCCTTAAGATGTTTACCTTCACCCTTTTGAGAGAAATGGTGATGAAATAATTCACACGAAGTAAAGCGCCTCTCTGGGTTCGAACCTATGATCTACAAATCGTAAGTCGCGGCTGTTACCACTTGGAGGACAAGATTTACGGCTCAGTATTGTGTGGTTTAAGGAAAACCATCCCATTACCTTTGCATCACGTCAAATAACAGATATTTTCCTTCTAAAAAGGAGGAAATGATCTAATTTATTTTTAGGTGGCGCAAAAGTAATTACCTAATCGCAACATGCTGTCATTTTTGCAAATGGCTTTTTAAGACATCGCGCGCGTCTTTTATATTCGTGGAAAAGGCAGATGTAAAATTCCGATAAACCATGAGGACAAAAATGAATGATCGAATCCGGTAGGTATCTTTTGTCCTTGGCGAAAATCTCTCGATTTGATGACATGTATGTATGATATTCTTGCAAGTTCAAGAATATTATAAATGCGAAAGTGTCTGTCTGTTACCTCTTCAAGTTCACGCTTAAAGCGCTTAACCGATTTAGATAAAATTTGGTATACAGATAGTTTGAGTCCGGGGAAAGGATATATGATAATTTTTATCCTAGAAATCATCCTTGAAGGGGGTGGAAGTTTGTATGGGGAAGCAATAACCGCTGAACCGATTTAGATTAAATTTGGCACCTGGGTAGACCATAGCCTGGATGAGGACATAGGATACTTTTTATCCCGATATTCCCATGGGATCGAGACTTATGCGGGTGAAACCGCGGTGCGCTGCTAGTACTAAATAAGATTTGATAACGCAATAAGATGTTAAGTAGCCATATTAATAGACTTGCAGTAATCTACACTTCCTTCACCGCTTTGAGAGCAGTGGTGATGAAATTAAATACACAAACTGAAGTGCCTGGCTGGGTTCGAACTCACGACGTACAACTCGTAAGGGCTTGTACACAAAACTGCGATGCGACGTCGCATCGTAAAAATCTGCGAGCTCTTTCTAGTTCTAACCTATGTAACCTTTCTGCGTTGCGAATTCGCATCGCGCCGATTCGCAATTTTGTGTACAAGCCCTAAGACAGAGTCAATACCACTGAGCCACCACTGCTCTCTAACAAACAAACATCTTGAGGAAACCGGTAGGTATGTATTAGAACCAGAAGACATGTGACATCCACCAAGCCGTACCGGGCCCGCGTGGTGGATTATGGTCAACTCCCTCTCGTAGAGTGGAGGCATGTGTCCCAGCTGTGGGAACATTATAGGCTGATTATGCTAATCTACACTTAGGTACTTAAAATTAATTCAATTCAGACATAAATCAATCGGACTTAAAACCAATTGCACGATTTCTGACAAATGCGTGCACTGACTGGACAGGTCCTCTCAATCTGTGTGGTTCTTTCCTCAGAAGACCATCTCAGACATCGATCTACATGGTCTTCACATAACCTGATCAAGATTATGTCTGGACTTTAAAAGAGACTGTGACCTCTGAGTTTGTTTCGGCCTCTCTTCTCAGAGTAGTCAGATAGGAAACGCCGACCTCATCTAGCTTAAAAAAATATATGATTGACGTGTAAAAGTGTTTGTGCAAACCTACTTACAAAAATAAAATCATCATCATCAATAGTAAAACCAATACTTAACATTGGTTTTAATTGCGATTGATTTATGATTCTGACAACCAATGCATGTTATCCAAGTACAGTAAACTACACATTAAAGTTAACAATATTTTACACTAGCGGCCCGTCCCGGCTTCGCACGGGTGGATGGGCGGTTGGGTGGCTTTTTTTTTTAATGCAATTTTTTTAATTTTTCTCTCCGTAAGAACCATCCTCGTACTTCAAGGAATATTATAAAAAAAGAATTAGCGAAATCGGTTCAGCTGCTCTCGAGATTTGCGTTTAGCAACACATTCAGCGATTCATTTTTAGGGTTCCGTAGCCAAATGGCAAAAAACGGAACCCTTATGGATTCATCATGTCTGTCTGTCTGTCTGTCCGTCCGTATGTCACAGCCACTTTTTTCCGAAACTACTTCCCATACTTAGAACTGAAACTCAATTTTTTTTTTCATCAAACCGTACGTATGGGGTATCTATGGATAGGTCTTCAAAAATGATATTGAGGTTTCTAATATCATTTTTTTCTAAACTGAAAAATGTGTGCCCCCCCCCCTGTAACTTCTAAAATAAGAGAATGATAAAACTAAAAAAATATGTGATGTACAATTACCATGTAAACTTCCACCGAAAATTGGTTTGAACGAGATCTAGTAAGTATTTTTTTTTTAATACGTTATAAATCGTAAACTGTTCGGAACTCTTCGTGTGCGAGTCCGACTCGCACTTGGCCGGTTTTGATATTATAGATTAGCAGCGCCTTTATATCGTAGCAGTAAGGGCAGTTTCCGTAGTGCAAATTTTACCACCGATTTGCGGCTGTATGGTACCTAGGATTGTAAGGATGTAACAGCCAGTAGCTATTTTCATCTCGACTTGCGGTCTGCGGTCTGCCAAGGCAATTAACATTCTATTACTGAGATAATGACTACGATCAATACAGGTAAATCCGTGTTAACTTACGTTAATAACTAAGTAGGTAAATACATGTTATGGTGCTGATTAGGAGTAAGAGATATTAAGTTATATTACCTTCATAATAACGTAAATTGACATAAAACACACATTTTTTTCTGCAGTATCATCATCTTCCTAGCCTCTTCCCATCTATGTTGGGGTCGGCTTCTAGTCTATATGCAGCTGAATACCAGTATTTTACATGGAGCGACTGCCTATCTGACCTCCAAAACCCAGTTACTGGGTAATACGATACCCCTTGGTAAGACTGGTTGTTAGACTTTCGGGGTACTGATGGCCCGTAACGATTATCAAAGATCCACGAACGACAACCGGGACCAACGGCTTAACGTGCTTTCCGAGGCACGGGGTCTTGGTACGTGAAGATAGTCAACCATCCCGAACCAACCGCGGCAAGCGTAGCTTAACCTGATCGATCGACCCGTGCGGCTGTTATTACTTAGCCACAAGCTCCTTCACCTGCACCTTCAACCTTCATAATAACGTAAGTTGACATAAAATACACACTTTGGTTGTTTTTTCTGCAGTATATTATACTTACAGAATATTTTTCTTTTTTTATTACCGACCATAAAAAAAATTCATGGTAAAAAGATAAGTCAGTCATCTAGGTCATGATCAGCTAACTAAAGAGGTTAATGCGGTAGGAGCTGCTGCAAATGGATTTTTAAACGTTAAAAATTGTTATATTATTTATATGTACAGACGCCAGCACATCAAGCTACCCGAAACTGTCAAATTTTCCCAATCAACCTTGAACCTAATGCTTCAGCGATAAAGTTGAAAATCTATTAAAGAAATTTGACAGATTGTAGTAGCTTGATGTGCTGGCGTCTTATTGGACGCTTCTTAACGTTTTTTCGAAATTTTGTAAAGTCAAATTAAGTCTCTGAACAGCGGGGTAACTGCGTATCACACTAACAGTAGGAATAGGAAGGCTTTCATTTTGACAGATCAAGAACATTCATTGCTTTATTTACGTTGTTGAGCAGGCAAATTTTTCAAACATACCTAATTATAAAGCACCGGATTAGCAGTATTCTTCAAAATCAGATTGTGATTTATAGCTTGTTACGAGTATAAGGCCAGCACATCATGCTACCCGAAACTGTCAAATTTTCCCAATCAATTTTGAACCTTATGCTTTAGCGATAAATTTGAAAATCTATTTAAGAAAATTGACAGATTGTAGTAGCTTGATGTGCTGGCGTCTGTACCAATTCTGCTGTCAATGCTCATAAAAGCTGTTGTAGTTATTTGACCGAAAAACAATAGCCGAAACCAGGTCAGAAGAGGCCAAACCAAGTTCTGCAATAAGACGGAAATAACACTGTAGTTTAGACAGCCACAATGAACCGTTGGAACTGACAGGCTGTATTTAAACATTGTGGACACCGTCGACTAGGATATTACAATGTAGCACAATGTCACAAGTACTCTGCAGATGAAAGCGAACCAATTTAATTTTATCGGATTGATTTTTCTACGATACAAAGCCCTAGCGCGAACGTGCGACCTAAATGTGACGAAAATTCGAACCATTTATGAATTGAAAATAGGTAAAACCATCCTATAGCATTATGGTTTAATGTTTTGCGTCAAGCACAGTTAACATGACCCATAGATATGGATATAAAGTCTTAAAACGAAGTAAATAGTCTATGTCAAACGAGTCACCATCTGTCTAGCCTTTTCCAAACTTTGTTGGGGTCGGCTTCCAGTCTCGCCAGACGCAACTGAATACCAGTATTTAAAACTAGCTGCTGCCCGCGACGTCGTCTGCCTGAAGGCTCTACAGCACCAAAAATACCTAAGATGCCAGTATCGCTATAGCATTATAAGTTAACAACTTTTAAAATAGCATTAAAATATAAGTTTTTTTTGCAAGCGAAGCAAGTGAAGAGATATATGGGAGTCCTGCTGAGTTCAGTGTGGTGTGGGGGATGTGACTGAAGGAAATAGAGAAAACAATGCAGGAATACATTCCAGGACACAAAAGAGTAAAAATACGTACAAAGGCATCATACCTTAAAACACTTCCCTATAAACAACGTTGGTAGTTATGCTGCCAGGAGCCAAAATGTAAAGAGAGTCAGGACTGGTGACGCGAGAGCAAGCGACGTACAGTTGTCCGTGTGAGAAGCAACTCGTCCTGAGGTCGACACCCGCTGCCCTCAGTGTCTGCCTCTATTGATGGTTATCGCGAAGCAAACACTCACGGGGAACTGTACGCGCTTGAACTGGAACGGGAAGATATGAGGTATGAGGGGAATGCGTGGTATAAATACTGCCTCGCCAACGCCACAACCCGTAAGAATTTCCGCCTCAATGGTATGTCTGTAGAGCGAAATGACTTTAGGGTGGGTCCCGTTACACAACTTCAGAGGAGATAGGTTCCGAAGAAGCATAATCGGGACACCGACCTTCAGCTTGATGGTATGCGCTGGAAGTTCACTTGCTGACAGGGAGTTCAGAAATTCCACGGGATAATGTGTGGCGTCATCTTGCTCGACAACAGTGTTTATCGAGGTGTAGACCACTTCATTCCCCTCAATTTCCGAGAGAATGCATTCGTTAATTGCTGTAGCCTGATCATTTTTGGACGTCAAAATGGCCCGCTCACACACCCAAGAATTCTGCAGGTGCAGTATACGACTGATGTCCCCGTACACACAGCAAATGAGTTCTTCTAAGCTGGATACCACTCTACCGAGAGACTCTGGAAGCACCACCTGTCCACCTCTCTCTTCTGGTAGAGTGCCTTCGCCAAGATTTAGAAGGACATTGGAGAATTCTTGAGCACGTGCATTGCCGCCGAGCCGAGCTCTCATATTAATGGTCAAGCGCAGCGTACGAACTCGTGACCACAACGAAGATAGTTTCAACGAAGCATTCACCTCGTCAGCCCTCGATCCCCGTATCACCACGGGAAGCGTTTGCCGGAAATCGCCACTGAACAGAACAGCTGTGATACGACGCATCAAATGTTCGTTCCTGCGGATGTCCTGCAGGGTTCCGTCCACGGCCTCAACTGCCTTCCTATTGGCCATCGTACACTCATCCCATACGATCAAAGAGCAATCCTTGAGCACGTGTCCCTTATCGCTGTTACGTGACACACCACAAACAGACGTTTCGGCGCTCTCTAAATCGATAGGAATTTTAAACTTGGCATGTGCTGTCTTGCCACTCGGAAGCAGTGTGGCAGCGATTCCCGACGACGCTACAGCAATAGCAATTTTGCCTTGCCTGCTGACCTCTGCAAGTATGCAAGTGGTAACAAATGTTTTTCCTGTTCCACCAGACGCATTCCAAGAAAAACATTTGACCCTGGTTTTTTCCCAACGCTTTCAAGGACGGTGTCATAAATTTGTTTTTGCTCTGAAGAGAACAAAGCGACATGGTCATTTCGCCCGGATCGTAATTTGTCTCAGCGTTATACTCCCGATTTACACGGTCTTGATGCGGTGATGATTGGGGAGCTGGTAACCCATATTCGATCAGTGGATTGCCGCCGCCGATAGAAATGACCACATCTTGAAGTGAACTGAGACAGGTGTTCAGCACGCGTTCATCAGTTACTCCGACTTCGTCTCCAGTAGAAACATAACTTTTTTGTAATACTTAACACCGCATTTTTTTTTTAATTGTCGTCCTCAACTCTGCTTAAGATTTTAAGGGTTTTGTTGGAACTTGAATTTGTCAAAACGAACTATACGATACAACTTTTATGAAGAAAATGCACATTGCCATCTATGAATTTTAAGAATAACTAACTACTAACGTCGCCAACATGATCAAATTTAAATTATTAATTTCCAAAAAGTGTCAACATGTAACTTGATTTGATTTTTATGAAATCTCATAGATGGCGCTGCTTCAAAATTTTCTTTATACTACTAAAATTCATTAAACTATGTTTTTTCTGCCCAAGTTACTTAAATGGCGTAGTTTTTATAGTGTAAAGCTAGATAATAGCATGGCTTACTGAAAAACAACATTTAAATATGCGTCGTTAGATTACACGCTGTCACAGAATGCGTAAGAAAAATAAAGATTCACAGCTCCTCCCCCATAGGTGATAGCGTGATAATATGTAGCCTATATGTTGACCCGACCTCTTAGTAATATTCATGCAAAATTTGAAGTAAATCCATGCAGTACTTTTTGAGTTTATCCCGGACATACATACAGACAAACAGACAAACAGACAAAAATTCTAAAAACTATATTTTTGGCTTCGATATCGATTGTAGATCACGCCCCAAGTATTCTTTTAAAAAAATATTCAATGTACCGTTTTGACTTTCCTACGATTTTATTATATGTATAGATGAAGCGACTGCCTATCTGGCCTCCTCAACCCAGTTACTGGATAATACTATACCCCTTAGTAAGACTGGTTGTCAGACTTTCGGGCTTCTGACGACCCATAGCGACTGCCATATATCATTTTCTTTAAAATCGTTCGAATTTACGTTATTTTTATTCCGCGCGTTAGAGGTAGACCCACTTTCTTGCAGGGTAACGCAAAAACTACACAGATTCTTTCAAAATTGTTTGATATACTATCTGAATGTACACTGGCTTTTGAATTTGTCAAATATAACTTATTTTTATTGCTGAATGGGCCCGCTCTTGACCTCGATTACGCCTGATAGAAAGCGATGGATGAAGTATATGATGGAAAGAGCGTGCCCAGAAGATTCCTAAGGCACTGGAACTTCCACGCATCGACGAAACACAGCAGGCTGCTTGAGCCGGACTCCAGTGGAAGGGTGGTCGCAAACCAGGCGGGCGTTAGCCCTACCACCGCAAGGGAAGAATTGGCCAGTCAAATAAGGTGTTGGTTGTGACTGTGAACAAACTGCGCTACACGAGGAGGCTTCTTCATGCATCACTCCCACCACCACCACCCGCCATCACCTTCCTCCGGACCAACTAGGATAGTTCTTAAAAAATTAAGTTTTGAAATAAATGACTGAATTTGAATAAATGACTTTTGATTTTGGCCTTCCTTGGTCACACATGTCCTTGGAGTTCTGACAATCCGTTATACGACTTTCAATATACCAACTCCATCCACCAGTGTATAAAAAAAAACACATAAAATTGATATGTTACTGATCCTACTAACCTAACATTAAATAAACAATATAATCGGTCACTTATTTAAAATATATTTCTTTATTGTTTTATATTTTAAGATAATTGTTTATAGGTATTTAAATATAGAACGGCAGCCGGTCAACGACTCGGCTTAGAGGAAATGATAAGGTCTGGTACAAACACTGATTAATGACACTGTGACGTAGCAACCGAGACTGTCGGTTTATTTGCAAACACACGTCAAAATAATACCTACAACAAATAGCCTAACAATCAAAATATTCTCTACCAGGTGACGGTCGCGGGAATCAGGACTGTACCCTAATTGCGTAACACACTATAAATCACAATCTGGATCATTTTCAATGTTGCTTCATATGTTCGGAAAATTTGTCTGCTCAACAACGTTAATAACGCAATGAATGTTATTGAACTGACGTCAGTTGTGGACGTCATTCGGCTGAATGATGATGACTAGAGACCGGATAATATGCATTTGCATATTTGCATATGCATTTGCATATTTAAGCCATTTTCAGCGCTAATAGCATATTTTTCCTAAGATCTAGTGATGATGCATATTATCGCTATAATTTACAATGCCTCCCGAAAAAAAAGTGTCTTCGTGGATAAGTGACTTTCCTAAAACATTTACTTACGACGGAACTGTTTTGTATTGTCGAGTTTGCGAGAAAAATATTTCGTGCACTAAAAAGTTTCAAATAGACCAACATGTCAAGACAAGTGTTCACGTCGCAGGATTGCAGAAAAAAGGTCCACGACAACAGCTTATAACTGTATCTACTTCTAGCTCTAAATGTAAACAAAACAACCAGTTTAGCATGGATTTATGTGAAGCATTGCTTTCAAGTAATATTTCTCTCCATAAACTAAAAAATATATCAATGGATAGTTTACTAAATGTATGCTGATTTTGTAATAAAAAATCTAAAACTTAATAGTTTTTTTTATTTTATTAAAAAACAATAAATTATAAAGATACATACTTAATAAAGTAAAACTTAAAACAAGCAATAAACAATAAACATAAATCTAAAGAAATAATATTTACAAAACAAAAAAAAAAATTAGTCATTTAATGTTGCATATTCTGTCAGTTTTCGTGCATATTTCAAGCATTTTTCATGCATATTTGCATGCATATTTCAAGCTTTTTATGTTGCATATAATCCGGTCTCTAATGATGACAATTGTGCCACATTGAGGGCAAGCCCTTCTCACATACAAAAAAGGAGAGAGCAATGATCACCACGTTTTCTTGCTGTGGCTTGGCAATTTAGTTCAGCTAGGTTTCCGAAGTTTTTTTACAATGATTTTTCCACTTTAAAGTAGTGGTACCGTAGTAACATGTGACATCTACCAAGCTACCAACCCGCACTGGGTCCGCGTGGTGAATTACGGCCCACTCCCTCTCACAGAGACGAGGCCTGTGTTCCAGCAGTGGGAACATTATAGGCTGATTATGATGTAGTGGTGTCTTAAAATCACACCGTGACACAAATGTATGAATCCGGTACAAGAGTATCTGAAACTTTATCA
This sequence comes from Amphipoea lucens, assembly GCA_947508005.1. Taxonomy (NCBI): domain Eukaryota; kingdom Metazoa; phylum Arthropoda; class Insecta; order Lepidoptera; family Noctuidae; genus Amphipoea; species Amphipoea lucens. Next base: position 13,983,497 of record OX382374.1, read on the forward strand.
GATATTTTTGAACGGGATTCATACATTTTTGAACCATCAAGATCCAAACATATCCATGGATATGTTTGGGTCTTGTTGGTTCAAAAATGCATGCATGGTTCAAACATGCATCATGATGCATGTTTTTTGATGATGCATGATGTCATATGTGCATAGGATTGATGCATTATGTCTATTTTTTTTTAACCCCAAGTCTTAGTTGCGGTTAAAAAATAGACACTGAGATCTCGTTTGTCCGGAACAAATCCACCACCAAATTAGGAATACCGCAGACGAATCAATGTCGCTATTTAGAAATCGACACACTCCGCAAAATATCGCCGACTATAATAGGTATGCTATTTGTAGGTCGGATAGTCGGCCACCGATTCTGTCAGCGGCTGTCTCCGAAAGTCCGACCACCGCCGCGCCGCTGCCGTGCGACGCGCAGCGCCCGCCTTTGAACCGGAGACATGTCGGAAATATCACAGGTAAACAGTTTGTTTTAAAGACCTACTTTTTGAAATTATTATTTGGTGGAATGTAAAAGCGTTGCCTATTCTCACAGCGTATTTGAGAATCATCTGTCGATATTTTTGTATTTCATAACTACCCAAATAAAAGCGAACGTAATTAGATGATTGTTATCCCTTGAAGATAGCGAGCCTGAAATTCATGAAATTACCACCTCGTTAATAATCCTGCACTTAATAATTCACACTATTTTAAGGGGCGTCGTTCACACGAATTAGAGTCGAAGCGGCGTCGAGGCGCGGGCGCTCAAGCGGCGCGCCGCTTCTACGTTTTCTTTAGGAATAAATAGCAGTGCGCTCACATAGGTACCTTACTAGAGTCGCGGCGCGGGCGAGGTGGTGGCGGCGTGGAGTCAAGGCAGAGGCGCCGCGGTTGAAACCAACGTGAAATTCATCGAAATTGTACGATTATACTTGTATGACTGCAAGTACGTCTTCATTTTCTTACGACGACATGTTAAATGAATTGGAATGTGTGAAGAAAGTATAGCCGCCCGCGGCTCGACTCTACATAGAGACCACGGCTCGACGCTCCGTCGACGCCGCCGCGACCCCGCCTCGACTAACCAGTGAGCGACGTTAGGAACACGGAAAAGAATAAAACAAAAATTGTTTATTTTCACGCCAAAATCTATATAAATAAGGTTATGCAATTACTAACTGAACCCTGCGGCTTCACCCGCATAAGTCTCGATCCCGTGGAAAAATCCGGATAAAAAGAATCCCATGTCCTAATCCAGTTCATGGTCTATCCATGTGCGAAATTTCATATAAATCCGTTCAGCCATCAAACATTTTCTCTTTATAATATTAGTTTAGATTGTATGTTAATATAATTATTTCCTATTAAATATACTTACTCAAATAAATACTGCAACTCAGTATACTATTCAAAACAAACACGATACTACTCCGACAGTTACAATGAAAATGTTGAAGTACGAACTAAGTAACGCAAGTTACACAAAGCAGTAACGTCCACTAAGCTTAGTAGTTCAAGCAAACTCCTGTGTAACTTTCTCTTCATTTTAATTATTTTGCTTTGAGAGAATTTAACTAGGGACTTTCCTTCTTATATTAAATTGTTTAATGAATAAAGGGAAGTCAACAAGAGACACAAGGAACTCCAGGAAATTAATATCATTTGTTAAGTAATCAAATCACAATTAATTGTTGAGGTAGAAAGCAGCAGCGGGTTTTTTTCATTGGTCCCATGGTGTAGTTGTTTTTTATGTAAGGTACATCTACTCCCTTGCAGTATGTCGTTTCTTTTACCCGAATGTATAGAAAGAAACTGATGCTCAACCCTTTCTGAACTTCCTTCCTTCCTTTCTGGAAAAAGAAAAAATCGCTTTTAGCCAAAAGGCCGTCCATTGTGTCACCCACAGATATAGATATACCTAGATAACGCAAGTATCACGAACTGTATGAAAACTAAGCGTGCCACTTTTTGACTACCTACTATGACGTCACAAGCTCGCGCTCTCTCGCTTGCGCTCACCGAGCCAGCAGTACGCAGGACTGAGCGCGAAAGTGGCGGCTTATGATTTTCGATCGTAAACTGGTGCGATTTTTGGCACGCGAAGTAGGTGCTCTTTTTTTTTTTTTTTTTTTTTTTTTTTTTCGCTGAGAAATGCGTTACGCATCCCCGCTCGTGGGGGACGAGACGGGGTATGTGGGACTCCTGTCGGAATTACACACCGACAGTATACCCACTAAAACTCAGCGGTGTCCCCACATCGCCGTGATGGGAGGGCCATGGGAAACCGGCTCAGCCTTTACTTCCACAACCCTCCCGGCGCATGCCCGCCTACCTGGCGGGCCCCGCATGCCCCCCAGGTTGGGGGGCTACGGGAATAGCCGGGAGCACCTGGCCATTCCCGTCCAACACTGATGGGGGCCTGTGCAATACAGGCAAAGCTGCCCCCGCACCAGTTGCCTGCTGGCCTCCATCTGGGAGGAGTCGGAGATGACTGTCAAACTGACGTCTTCTTCGACCCCTCCTCCGCCTTCGGAGCAACGCCGCGTGAGGATCTTCCTCCCGCGCGCGCTCCGCCGCCTCCTTCTGGGACATGACGTGTTCGCAGAACGAGGCGACTGCCGCCCAGGACCTCTCATCCCTCAGCATGGCGTTAACCAAGCCGGGGAGTGATAGGTCCGGTCCGATCACCGCGATGAGACTGCGGCGCGGCTCGGACCACGACGGGCACACCTCGAGGGTGTGCTGCGCCGTGTCCCCCGCCGCGCCACAGTCGTGGCACGACGGCGTCTCCTCCCGTCCGATTCGGTGCAGGTACGATCCGAAACAACCGTGTCCGGACAGCACCTGCACCAGCCGGAAGGAGAGGAATCCATGCGACCGCTCGAGCCAGTCTCGCAGTACTGGCCCAATCGCGTCGAGGGTTCGGCGGCCGAAGGCTGCGGTGGCGAGGTCCCCCGTCCAATGGACGACGATGGCGTCCCTCGCCTCCCGCCGGACGGCCTCCCGCTCTTCCTGGGCTGGGCGTTCTCCTCTCGCCCTCCGCCTCGCCGTCCATTCATATACTCTGGCGAGCACCCACGCCTCGAGTTCCCAAGGAGGGGTGCCCGCCAGAGCACATGCTGCCGCGAAGCCCACCGTGCGGTAGGCCCGCGCGACCCGCTGGGCTATGGCCCTTTGGGGTGCCCGCAAGGCGGCAGCGTTCTCCCTCCTATGGAGGGAGTCCTCCCAGATAGGGGCTCCGTAGAGGGCCATACTCTTGCGTTATCTAGGTGTATCTATATCTGTGGTGTCACCCCTTATAAAATGTCTACATTATATGTGTAATTTTTATGTTGTACATAATAAAGAATATTCTATCTATTTAGGTATTATTTACCGGTAGATAACCGCATAGATTATCAGCAGTGGTGGCCCAGTGGCAATGGACTAACGAGTTCTAAGTTGGGGGTTCGAACCACGCGCATTACTTTCTGTTAATAATTTCATTACTACTGCTCTTAAAACGGTGAAGGAAAACATCGTGAGGAAACCGACATGTCCTAGAACCAAAAATTCGAAGATATGTGACATCTACCAACCCGCACTGGCCCCGCGTTATTGATTACAGCCCACTCCTTCTCAAGAGAGGAGGCCTGTGTCCCAGCAGTGGGTAAATTATAGGCTGATTATGCATAGATTATTATTGTGGATCCTTGAAAAACAATCTAACTTCAGTGAGTTGGGTTAACGAATAAAGACAAAGTCGAAGGTAATGAATAAATTATCCCTGAAAAGGTTAGTTTCAATATTGAACATTTTATCGACTGAACCAGACCTTTGAGTCTAATAAAAGCCATCTAGCCTGTCATTCCGGTAAATTTAAAGAGGAAAATTGATAAAGAAATCGGATTTGAAGCTTAGATTTCATAAGAAATGGTTGGTACCAACCAACCATTTCTTGGTATGGTAAAATAAATAAAATAAAATTATTTCAGTCATAATCGTCTCACTTGGGCATTTATTTCAACTAGTGGTACTCGAGCGACACGCGTCGATGACAGAGGGAAACTGCATCCGTCGACACCAATCGATGCCCGCCGTAGACGCGACGGCGGCTTCCGCCAACACACGTCCACGCCTGCACTTGCCTCTGTCGACGTTGCGTGTCGATCATGTATGCAAACTTAGGTAGTGCGATCTATATGAATACTTACATTTTTTTTTATTTATTTGAGACAAAAATGAATTATATATTACAGCATTTACAAATGTAAAGTAAGTCGAAATAACGTATAACTCCACTATTGTCCATGACGAAACATCTGAGTATGATAACGAACGCATGTTAAATGAGAGAACAAAAAAAACGGTACATAGGTATGTAGGTATAAGAAAAACACTATATACCGACGTATCGAAGGAAGCGAATGACAAGAGCATTCGTCTCAAACTCAAACTCAAAGCATTTATTTAACTTGTCTTATGGGCGACTTGCAAGAGATTTTGAAACCACTATCCTAAATTTAGATTGCGACAGCGCGAAATATCAAAATCAATCAATTGTGAGTTATTGCTTTAAACCAAACAGGTACCTAGAAAAAAAAAAGACGGGTTGCACTCCGGGAGTGCCGGCAGAAGTGAAATCTTGAATCGTTGAAATCAATCAATTATTAATTGAATTAATATAAGTAACTCATTTTTTTCACTATTACTGCGTAACTTTTTCATTAATAGATGCACTTTGTTCAATTTCCATATTTTAAACACTATATACACGAATTTTACGAATACACAGCAGTGTAGGTACTACACCCACACCCACACCCACACCCACACCCACACCCAAACCCACACCCATACCCACAACCACAACCACACCCAAACCCACACCCACACCCACACCCACACCCACACCCACACCCATCCATCCATCCATCCATCCATCCATCCATTCATTCATCCATTGTCGTGTGTCACTTGGTTCACTTCGGTTGGCGCCGCCGTAGTAGTCTCTCCTGACGGTCACGTGTCCTGACGCGATGTCCTGATGCGAGTTTAACATTTTTTACCCATTACAAAAAAGTGTGCAACGCCGCTAAAGAAGTTTACACTTCAAAAAATAGCCAGCTGAGTCAACATTTACATTTTAAACTTGACTGCGGAAAACAGTACAACTGCAAAGAAACAACGTCAAACAAGGTAACGAAACTATCGCTTTAAATATTCAATAAAACCACAAGGTTTAACACATTCGGTCTGGACCGGAGGTCAAACCAAAAAATCGACAAATTTTACATCGAATTGTTCACTCCAGATTTTTCGTTCTCCGAAATTTCCTCGCAGTCCTAACAACCTGCCGCTCACCGGAGTTCTAAAAGCCTGCAAACTCTAATATAGAAACTTTTCGACCATGTCAGTAACTGGAATAACGGCAGCGCGGCGGCGGCAGAAGCTAGTTATTTTAGCCAGTTCGGAACTTTACCTGGATGTCATCGCGTTCAGGGAAACTACACTGTTATGTACAGGAAATAATATGCTAACTGAAACTTGTGTGGTGTAGCTATTTAGTCGTATGTTATGTAGTTAGGCTTGTGTCATCTATATAACGTCCCATTAAAACAGATGGACTAACTTTTAGAAATCATTCAGACCACCAAAATAAGGACGATGGTAAAAAATATATCAGAAAAAACGCATTAGATACTTACATGAAAAATAATCAGCTAACGAAAATACACTAATGTGCCGGCAATTTATTATTTTAGGTCAGTTTAAAATCACTTTAATCAGTGTTTCTTTTTTTGCTTGGGTATCTTTGGGCGCTGTGTTAAAATTTGTACACGTATTTTAATGGGACCCTGTATATCGCTCATTTGGAGAAACATCGACGCGACGTAAATGTATTTTTTCCCAAAAATGAGTTAAATATCACAAAGCTCTTAGAAAGCGTATTTACGTTAGGAAAGCAAAGACGTAAAAAAAAAAAGAAGTAACAGTTACATCGATGTTTCTCCAAATGAGCGATATCTAGAAGATATACATAATCAGCCTATAATGTTCCCACAGGCCTCCTCTCAGTGAGAGGGAGTGGGCCGTAATCCATCACGCGGGCCCAGTGCGGGTTGGCAGATGTCACATGTCTTCGAATTTCTTGGTCCTAGGACATGCCGGATTCTTCACGATGTTTTCCTTCACCGTTTTGAGAGCAGTGGTGATGAAATAATTTACACAAAGTAAAGCGCCTGTCCGGATTCGAACCTATGACCTACAACTTGTAAGTCGCGGCCGTTAACATTTGGCCACCACTGCTCTGTACTCCGCTCTAGAAAATATACTTAGAAATAATAATGCTGAAAAGTTTGTTTGTGTTTGTTTGAACACGCTTATCTCTAAAACAACCAGTCGGCTTTTAAAAATTTTTTTTCGCATTTCATAGCCCAATATTTGAGGAAGGCTTTAGGCTATTTCACATCACGCTATGATCCTTAGGAGCCGAGCAAAAAGAAAAAAAGTGAGAGAGATCGCTAAGCGAAAACGAAGTTACAGTCCTATGAGTATGTTTCGGCCTTTCTTCTCAGAGTAGTCGGACAGGAAACGCCGACCTCATCTAGTTACCCGAGTACGGCGAAGCAAAAAGGAGGGTTATGATTTTGACCGGTATGTATGTATGTATGTTCATCTGTTTCCTCATAACTTCTAAACTACAGCGGCATGCGACCACGGCAAGGTACTTTCTTGTTTCATCCTTTTCAGTAGTCGGGTTTTAGTTTTTAAACTTTTTTTTATTTCATTTTCTTTGTCAGCAGAAGCAACAACCAAAAATCTATAAACGTAAGTGAATTAAAAATTATGTAGAATATGTCATTCTATTGAAATTATGCTCGAAACTCAGTATACGATTATCAAACTGCGGACAGGCCTGATGGTCTAGTGGTTAGTGACCCTGACTGCTATGCCGGAGGTCGTGGGTTCGATTCCCACCCAGGACAAATGTTTGTGTGATGAGCACGATCATTTGTTCTGTGTCTGGGTGTAATTTATCTATAATATGTATGTATTTAGAAATATATAAGTATGTTTATCAGTTGTCTAGTACCCATAACACAAGCTCTGCTTAGCTTGGGACTAGATGGCGTTGTGTGATAGTTGTGGAATATTATTATTATTAAACTAATCTAGTTAAAATATAACTCAATCAAGGAAAAGATGGCACAAGCTTGCATGTCAAAGAGCATACAAAACAACAATCCAAGCGTCATTCTAGCAAAATCTTCCTGTCGGAACAGCAACGTATATTTAATCAAAAGAAAAAAGGGAAGCAAAGGAAATAAAGCTCCAGTCTAGCAATGTGAGGACAGCAAAGGAAAAAGATAAAAGATACTTCTTGTTCGAAAGAAAAGCAACGTCTGACGTAGTACTTGTAAACATCTTCGGAGTAAATTACAGGAATTTGTTGTTTACTTTTGATGTGCAGTCGTGAGGATACAGATTAAAAAATGTTTTAACTCTTTGAAAGGTTTTCTTTGAATTCAATATTTCTTCAAGTTAAAGAAAATGCACTAATTAAAGAGGACTTTTATAAGTCGAAAATCGGGTACATATTTGAATGTCGAACATTAAAATACCTACGTGTAAAATGTCAACGTTCAAAACATCGAAAATTTAAATATCGGTTATATCATAATATCGAAAATTGTTATACCTAAGCATAAAATGTCTAACATTGAAATGCCGAGTTATAAAAATATCTAATGATAGGGGTAGGGCAGACAAGACTACGTGGAGTCGGTTTTGCAGCGATTTGTTTCTGTCACAAATTTTTGTACTTAGCATAACATATAAATAAATATCGATATTTAGGACATTCGATACTCTGTACTTCGATATTTACATCATTAGATAATCTGTACTTCGATATTTAAGCCTTTCGATATCATGTTTGTTGATAATTAGATTTTAGATATATTGGACGTAGGTTATCTAACCATTCGACAATATAAACTTACGTTATTTTAATTTTCGGTTTTATGGTCGTTCGATATTTAAATTTTCGATGTTTTGAACATTGACATTTTAACCGTAGATATTTAAATTTTCGAAATTCAAATATGTACCCCGAAAATCTTTATAGATTTTTCCTGTGCTGTCTGACCATGATAAGGTTAGCGCCTAAGGTTATGGTTTTTCGAGTTCTAGCCATGGTTGGACGGCCATACAATTTAACCATGTTACAGTATATTACTGGAGCGGTGGAGCGACGATCTTCGCAGGATGGCTGGTAGCAGCTGGATGAGAGTTGCCGAAAATCGAGTTCAATGGCGTGCAATAGGAGAGGCCTATGTGCAGCAGTGGACTGCTGTAGGTTGATGATGATGATGGTGACTGACAGTATATTAGTTTGTTTTACGAAATATTATATTAAATATAGGGAAGGTATGTTACCCCTCAAGCGTCAAGTGTACACCAAGTGTACATAAGAGAAAGTGCTCGAAACGTCAATGGTACACCAAGTGTACACAACAGTGTCATTGTTCTATTGTCATTGTTAAAACAATGACTTTACTGCGCCCATTCAACTACTCCGACGCGTGGGGTGTTTCGACAGGTAGGCGGGCAAACGTTTGAGAGGTTACAATTACAGGTACTTTTAAGTAAAAGACTGGATGAAATCTGTGATTTTGTTTGCAAAAAAGTAATTAAATTATATTAAACACATTTTGTATATTATATTATTACAATGTAATATTATCACTTACTTAAACCGCAAACCAAACCAAAATCAACTACCTATATTTATTGTTTAACGCCTTATTAAATCTGCTTCAATATTGCAGATCGTCAATTTGCTATTAAATTATATCAGGCGTTCGAATCTCTGCGGTATCGTTCGGCAATGTTAATGGAGAATCTGCTTCGACAAACTGCGCTAATTAATGATATTTTGATTGGTAATCTATATTTATATTTGCTCTCAAATATGATTGAAGATAGCTATTTACTCACCGATCGATCAACAACCAAATTGTCTTTTTTCGGTAGGTACTTACAACTTCATAATTAGTGCACCTCTCCAAATACCTAATACTTTAACTCAGCATCACTCTAACGCCGATGAATAAATCATTAACGAGGCATTTTTGTCACTAAGCAAGATGATGTTGAAACTGAAATAGTGAAGGAAATTTTTCAGTCATTCTTTAAAAAAAAAATATAGAAAAGCTACACATGACAGAGCAGGATATTCAAATTATTCGCCAATAACACGATTCTCTCTACAAAAAAAAATACAAAAAAAAAGTTTGTTAAACCCTGTTGCGTAAACCAAACGTCACGTGTCTCGTTGGTTTTTTGCGATCGGCCCGATCGTTCACCCTGAGCACTGTGCAGATTGACACGACAGAAATAGTTCTGCGTGCACAGTGGGGCAAACGTTCTCAACAATAAAGTAATCAGTAGTTGACAGAAACATGGTTCTATTGTAATCTAGATGCTCTGTGAAGGCTTGGCCTCGACTAATCATTGTACCTATCATAAATAACGATTTACAATGTAATTAATATTAATAGTAACTCGTGATCATAGAAACAATGAAGACAACGTGACAACAATATTCTTCAAATATAAAAACTAGCATGGTCTGTCTTAGAAAATTAAAATATCCGCACCAGGGCCGGTAGATTATGGCCTATCTACTTCCTCACTCAGAGAGAAAGCCTTATTCCTAGCAGCCTGCAATGTTGTACAGACGCCAGCACATCAAGCTACCCGAATCTGTCAAATTTTCCCAATCAACTTTGAACCTTATGCTATAACGATAAAGTTGAAAATCTATTAAAGAAATTTGACAAAATGTAGTAGATCGATGTGCTGGCGTCTGTCCATTATAGGTTTTTTTTTAAATTTGAAATGGGCTTGCTCTGGACTCTAGTCTAGGTCAAAGGTGACAGAGACAAAGTCGACGATGGAGCGAGCTTACCCAGAAGAAGCCGAGAGGAAAGTGAGAACTTTGAAGAGATTCGGGTTGTATGCGCTCGGAAGAACAGACGCAGGTAGAGAGTTCCACTCTTTTGCTGTGCGCATTATAAAGGTTGCTGGGACTCTGACAAAATTAACGCCATCTCGAGCTGCGGGGAAGATATGATGATTGATAAGTTACGCAATTAGGGGCCACGGGTACATAAAGTCCGTTTCATGAAAGAAGTCTCGTAGACGCAGCGCCACCGTCGTGCGACGGAATCATAAATATTGATTGATTTATTTATCTCGACATCATTTAAAAAATAATAAAATGGTTAATAAAATGTACAGTCTCACATAAAAAAGGTCTAATCGCGAAAAACAAATCAGCTGTTCCCTACATTTTGACGAGTTATGCGAACATAAATATAGGGAACGGCTAATTCTTTTTTCGCGATTTCATGTTTGGTCCCATAGTAAAAGTTGTTCATAATGATGAGTACAATCTCCCATTTCGATTTGTCGCATGTTTTCAATTTCACCCTGTATAATAATAATTAGTTTCTTACTAACCTAACTAAATTAACTGACCCGTTGGTCTCGTGGTTGCAAGCGCGACTGCTAAACGTGGGATCCTGGGTCCGATTCCCAGGTGGGACAAAGTGTTATTGGGTTTTCCATTAGAATTTTTTTAGTAACAGTTCGGAGTTTTGAAGTTGGCGGTTTAATACCCCCCGTGCCTCAGAAAGCACGTAAAGCTGTTAGTCCTGCGCCTGATCGCTCCCCGTTCGTGTCGGATTGCCGTCCCATCGGACTATGAGAGTAAAGGAACAGAGAGTGCACCTGTGTTTACGCACACACTTGTGCACTATAATATCTCCTGCGTACCTGGCTAATCTCCATTGAGATTGGCCACCGCGAAACCGCCATTTTGCTAGTACTGCATTTGCTGTTACGAGGGCAGAATATAATAGTAATGTGTCTAATAACCTTGATAAATCTCAAATATGACGTGTGACATCATTTGGCTCACTTTCCTTAAAATATGAGATTATTATTTTTAAACTATAATACGATTTTGGCGTATTGACAATCTTATAAAATGACTGAGTACCTATAAAATGGTTGCCAAGAGAAAAATACTACTCAAATTATATCTTAATTATTATTTTGTAGAGTTGATTTTTTTTTCTTGAATGAGTCGTAGAACTCTCATTTAGACCAGTAGGTAGGTTCCTAAATTTAGTTTTCATACAGCCGTTTTTATAAAGTGTCTACTTAAATTAAAATACATCCAAGTTCCAACGGAGGAGTGCTTTTTAAATAATTTGCCGCCTTTATGAAAGATCATTACTTGCATGGTACAATTATATAATACCATGATTACTTGAGAATGGCTCGACTAATAGATATTAGAGGCTCGATCAATTTGACAGATATTTTTTGTTGGTTTCTTAACAGCCAGGATAAGGTTTGTGTGAATTTTTGAAGTGAAACTTCTTTACGCACGCTTGACTTGGGGAGTAAGCTGGCGAACGCGTGACATAAGCGTTACGAAAAGTGTGATCGGGCGGCGAGGCGAGGGATATAAGCAAGAGAAAGCAGTGCGCGCGCACATTTTCTTTCTCTCTTCCTCTCATAGCCAAATACACACTCGGTTTTTTTTTTTTTTTGAAAATCCGCCCTGAACGTCTCACTCAGGTTGGATGGTATTTTGTATGAAAATCTCAGTAAAAAAGTAACGTTCAATAATCAATTTAACAGTTCTGCACAGCCTAAACCACTGAAATTAATCTGGGCGACGCCGGGCACGAACAGCTAGTTTAGCATAAAAATACATGTTGTGTTTGCATACCATTTAAACTTTGATTTATATGCTATTATTTGTTTCTTATTGTTGGCATTATTATTTATTTATTTCAAACATAATAGACAAAAGTTAGAAGCAGTTTAACTCACGAGTACCACAAATTATGCTATTGTTTAATCACAAGGCAACAACAACAGGTAACAATCACAGTACATTACTAGGTTCACATTATAGTTTTCGACCAGCCGTGCTAAAATATCACCGGTTCTGTAAATATATCACCGTGAAACTTTAGGTGAAGTGACCTTAAGGCGGTACCCCGACCAAATAACCTTGAGCATTCGTTCCCTCCTTGCGACAGAGACAGAGAGCGACACGACTTCCTCGTACGAAAAGGATGCAGCGTCCTGCCGCCCGCACCCTGCGCACGCCCCTTTATCGCAATTTTTGGAATTATTTTAATAAAAAAATAACAGCGATCTTTTTTAAAAAAATTAAAACGTGGATTATTTAGATTTTTAAATTATCTATCCATTGGTGAAATCCTCAAATTAATAGAACGTTAACTTTAGCAAAAGATGAATGCAATCAATAATTTTAGACACTTTTTTAAAAGGAGATTTTAAATGTATTAGTAACATACATATAATAACGTGCAATGTGATGATAGGATATCGAACATTAATAATGTGCTTTCAGATGTAGTTTATTTCTCGTAATTATTGAGTTAATAGCCTCTGAATAACGTTGAAAAACGCGGTTTTGGTCGGGGTACCGCCTTAAAGTGAGCTGTCAGTCGCTAGCTATCCCTAGCGGCAGGTGAAATGACAGGTCTCTTCACCTAAATTTTCAAGGTGAGATTTTTACAGTATTGCACTGCTGATTATTACCCAAAGCGTAATCGCACAACATGACAAGCGACAGCAATAATAAGGATGATAACTTGAGTAAAAAGCTCAATTCACAAAATTGCAGCTACAGGGTTTGCGCGTCTGCCTTCGACACAGTTCCAGCTTTTGAAATGTATTAAGAATATTTGAATGTATATGAACCTTATTACTTTGTAGTAAAGTTGAAAATCTATCAAAGAAATTTGACAGATTGGGGTAGCTTGATGTGCTGGCGTCTGTACCTTATTCCGTCAATCAATGCAATAGAAAATACAACGAAGGATAAATCTTCGCTGTATTTTACAAGTGAAAATGGACAGGATTGAATTGTATAATGCATCGAGCAGACCTAGACAACACTGTCTAGGATTATGACAACAACGATGGTGCGCGCACCGAAACAAAACAGTCTTAATGCGTTTGTCCACCGCGGCCGTCACCGGGTCGTCACCGGATAATCTGGTCGGTTAATCCTTTCCATACAGTGCCGTCGCCGTGGCCGTTCGCCCGGTTTTTATTTTGTCTATGATAACATAGTGAACCACCGAGTTCGGTTGCGGTGGGCAAACACACTAAGTCTCGTATTACATAACCTCACTCAAGACAACCATTACTTATTACTTACTTAGCATTAGTTTCAACCAATCAAATGGCTCTTAACTAGTTTTAAGTAATGCCTGAGTCTTGAGTGAGGTTCTATAATACGGTCCTAAAACTGTTTTGTTTAGGTGTGATCGCCGTCACCGAGACGTCAAGTTTGGTGAGCGCTGCGGTGGACAAACGCCCTTAGATATTGTCATAATTTTCTGTAAAACCAATCCTGACAAAGATACAAAAAACTACTATGACTAGTTCGGCATCCTAAGACACTATAACAAAATCGTGTAAAATGAACAGTATGAAATAAAGGAGTTCGCGATCTCTCAATGCTAATTCGGAACCAATCAGATTTAATTATGCTAAAAATAAAGTACCTATTGATCATTACAACTAAACATTTAACGGTCGACCAGGTAATTTGGCACAGTCAGTTCCAGACTCCTAGCGAGTCTGAGTTAAAGATGGGATGACCTTAACATTTTCGATTCTAATTGCGTACTATGAGCTGGCGACTAGGGCTGTCCAATACAGCAAATATTTATTCGTGACTTATAGAAGTAGTGGTGGCACAGTGGGAACGGCCCCGACTTACGAGTTGTAGGTCGTGAATTCGAATCCAGGCTGGCGCTTTCTTTGTGTAAATAATTTCATCACCACTTCTTTCGAAATGGCGAAGGAAAACAGCGTAAGGAAACCAGCATGTCCTAGATAGAACCAAAAATTCGAAGACGTGACGTCTACCAACCCGCACGGGGCCCGCGTGATAGATTATAGCCCACTCATAAAAAAACTGTCATGAGAAATTTGTACAATAAAAAATGTACTAAAGGCTGATTTGGACAGGGTAAATAACTGACTCCTAACTCGAGACAAGTCAGTGCTGACCCGATATTTACCTAGTGTAAATTGGTTTAGGAGTCAGTAAGACTGACTCCCTGACTCCAAATTCAATTTACACTAGGTAAATATCAGGTCAGCACTGACTTGTCTCGAGTTAGGAGTCAGTTACTTACCCTCTCTATAATAACACATAATATGTACCAGACAATGAAAATTGTATTAACAGGATAGATTGATTAATAGATAACATATAATGTCTGCAGGACAATGACAATTGTACATAATAGATAGCTAGAGTAATAGAAATATGTATAATGTGTATAGATTAGCTAGTTTGTTTTATAATAACATTAATAATACGATGTAATAGCTATAAGACTCATTAATTTGTATTTTGTTTACTGTAATTTTATCGGTAACTTAGTTTATAGTCGTGGTCAGCTATGTGTGTCAAACTGTCAACGCTGTGATTGGACACGACCACGGCTCAGGATTAGTCAGGATCATGGTTTTGACAGGTCGAAACCTGTCGGGAACCAAAATCGAAAAACATATTTTTATTGGGATGAACAAAGTAATTTCAGCAGAAGGTCCCCCCCACTACTTGTGCTCATGTAGTTGGGGTATAAGTAAATATAGGCACATTTTTGTTAATCGTTATTCGTTACTAATTCTCTCTTAGTGCTCTTGTATACTACACATCTACCTAATATAACAGTGTAAGGAATATATTAATATCCAAAGTCTGCAAATATTTAATTTGTGTGCTTTCACGAACCCAGCAAACGGTGTATAAATTGTATAGTTATACTACATATACTGTACAAAATCTGATCATTTCTTTCTTTAATTTTAAAACTTTTTCAATTGTTTTTCTTTCTAAAACTCATAAGTACCAATAAATCTCCTTGGCTTTAGATTTACGTTTGGTTTACGTTAGTAAAAAACATAATTGGCAGATCATTAGCTCTTTGACAAGCAAACGAAAACTTAGGTACGCACGGCTACACATCAAGCTTTACATAACCAGTATAAGCTGACTTATGATTGTACGTAAATCCTATACAATGCGAGGTCAGCTAAAACTGGAAATGTAAAGCTTGACATGAAACGTTTATTTTAAAATGGCCGATCAACAGACGACTTTGATAGAAGCCGCCACCAATATTATTTACCCGCCCCTGGCTATTTAACTTGCCACTCTATATTGAACAGCACTGTAAACTACGGCTGTACATTTTACTAGATACTACGGCTGTACATTTTACTAGGTACTACGGCTGTACATTTTACTAAGTACTACCGCTGTATATTTTACTAGGTACTACGGCTGTACATTTTACTAGGTACAACGGCTGTACATTTTACTAGGTACTACGGCTGTACATTTTACTAGGTGCTACGAACTACGGCTGTACAATTTACTAGGTACTACGGCTGTACATTTTGCTAGGTACTACAGCTGTACATTTTACTAGGTACTATAGCTGTGGATGACTGCGTTTCATCGACCAAATAAATATACTTGTAATACACGTGGGCTAATTTAGAACGTTCCAAGCAATAAATATGACAGTTAACACTGGCCGCTCTATTCTGTCAAAATATCACTGTGAAGTGAGCTGTAGATGCCTCTAAGATTCTAAATGCCCTAGGCATGCAACTTTGTCACATTATTTTTTGTATGGAACAGCAATCACATTGTTTTGTTACTTAGTCTGTAGTGTAAACCTAACATAGTTTTAAGACCTTTGTAACTAACAATTATTAAGGATGTACTAGCATTAGTGTTTAAGTTGTGTATTTAAGTACTAAAAAATTGGATTTTATGATCTGAAAAATAAATAAATGAAATGAGATATGATATTCCAAGCCAAATCGCTATCTCATATGATGAGATGAGATAGTGATTTGACTTTGAACGTTTTAAGTGCGAGATTTGGCTTTGAGTTCAGATCAATATAAGTTGTTGGCGGTTTTGCCAACCCTAGCGTGACTCATGGCAGCCGTCGTATGCGCGCGATCCCTTCCTCCTCGGCCAGACAATGCGGCTTCATTTCAACCAACTGCAGCCGTTCGAACCTGTTCAGTAGCTTCATGACAGTGGGGCAAGTATTTCAGGGTTCCAAAATCCCGACTAACCAACAGTTTTGTTGTTGGTAACGGAATTTCAGCTAAGTGGCGTGCAGCTGTCTTAGCTTCGTCTAAATTATTAGTTACTTTTCATGACACAAAAATTGTCCCCTTTATTCATAAACGTTGCATACAGTTAATTTGTGTTTAGCGTTATAGCAGTTTAACCATACATTTTTGACATTTAAAAGTCAATAAACTTTAAACATCATTTATAAATAAATGCCAATGTCTATCATCATTTCAGCCGAAAGACGTCCACTGCTGGACATAGGCCTCCCCCAAGCACCTCCACTTCGACCGGTTTTGTGCTTCTCGCATCCAACGAGTTAAAGAGTCGGAGAGGTTCGAGTCTATATTATTCTTTTATTCTAGTTTATAGTATTTTTCGTCGTAATGAGTTCCAAGACTCGCAAACAAGCAGATCGCCTCACGAGATGGTAAGTCACCGACTCCTATGGATCTGCCATACTCCAGAAACAAAGCTGAAATGTCTTGAGTACCTATAGTACACAAAACCCGAACACATCAGCTCTGCTTGGCAGCAGGAATAGTTCAAAATCTACTAGTCGATAATTTTTTTAATTATCTATACTGGATGATTTTTTTTTGCGGTTCCAAATTTTTATAGGGTGTTCTACCCATGAATATGAACAACTTTCACTACCTATAGGACCAACTCTGAAATCACGAAAAAAACAGTTGTTTCATACAAAAGTTCAATACCTACTTGACCAAAATGTATGAAACAGCTGATTTTTTTCGTGATATCAAAGTGGGTTCCGTAGTGAAAGTTGTTCACATTCTTGGGTAGAACATCCTGTAAAAATATGGAACCGGTAAATAAAATCATTCTGTATACATATATAAAATTATATCATAAGCATATATTATCTAAAAATCTAGAATTTTTTCATATTCACCATTCGATAGAGCGAAAAATTCTGAACAAAACTGTATAAGTACTCTACTCATTTTGGGTATTTTGTCCCTTACTTTAATTGAACCTACGGTCGACGATATCATCATTCACACAGTCCATCCATCGTATCTTTGGTCTTCCCTACTCTTATAGCCATCGACATTCATACTCAAAACTCTCCTCACAACATTTTCCTCATTTCTCCGTAACATATGCCGTAACCATGACAACCGATTTCCACACAATTTTTCAGTTACCGGTGCCACTTTCCGACTTCCTCTTATGTAATAATTTCTTATTCTATACATTCTTGTAAATTATTGCATGAGATTGCCCTTCATTTATCCCTTACATTCTGATACAAGACAACAGAAGGACAATTCTCATAGGTAATTTAAAACGTTCAAAATCTGGTCGTAGTCTCATCTCGGTGACAAAGAAACGTCAAAAACTTGTCAAAATGTAGGGAAAATTAGAGGTATTATTGACAGATTGAGACTGAAATCAGACTTTGAACGTTCTTAAAACTACGAGAATTACCCCTCTGGTAATAGCCAGGTCTAGCCATGGTTTCATATATCTTCCCCTTAAGTTTAATGGAAATGCGGGAATTAGCGTAAAAATCTGACTGAAAACTTTCCACGCTGACTTTATCCTCAATATTATGTTTAGAAGCAATAATAAGGAAAACTAATGACACTTTTTAAATGTTTTCAAGTCCCTACAGTCAATTTACGACCTTTTTACTCAATCGTATTGACTTTTCAGTAAAGGTCGTATTCATTGGATAAGGAAAAAAAATCAAATTGTGGGAAGCCAACAACCATTAACAAGCTGATCGGCTTCATCGTTTCTGTGATTATTTTCCTCAATTACGTCTTTTAATTTAGATCATGGTAAGATGAAGAAGAATTTATCACAAGCGCATTAACAATACTACTTCTAAAAATCAGCTCGTGGCTAAATGATATCAGTGCGCTTGCCGCCGTCGGGTCATGGATGGGTGATCATCCATTCACCACACACCGAGACTCCTCCGGGCCTCAGAAATCGCATTAAGCCGTTTGTCCCGGCTGTCATACGTAGATCTTTACAGTCGGGTAATCAGAAGCACAAAAGTCTGACAATCAGTGCTACCAATGGGTATCGTATTACCCAGTAACTGGGTTGTGGAAGTCAGATAGGCAGCCGCTCCAGGTAAAATACTGGTATTCAGCTGCATCCAGTTAGTCAGGAAGCTGACCCGAACATAGTTCGGAAAAGGCTAGGCAGATAGAGACAGATTGATTGTCTAATCAATGTTATTATACTCATTTTACATTTACTATTCACATAGGTATTCAGAATTATACATAAACTAGCCTTAGCTCGCGGCTTTGCTCGCGTGGATGTCGGATTTAAGGCTGGTTTCACAGCGGTCCGGGAGACCCGTATGGGCCGACCGTACACGGGAGACCCGTACGGGTAGTACCCGCAGTGCTCTGAAACGATGATTCAGTACAATACGGTTGCTAGCAGGAGACAGATGCGCTGTACGGGCTCAACCCGGAGCGGGTCGTGTACGGATCAAGCCGCGCCGCTGTGAAACGATGATCTAGCGCCTAACATGTGCTCCCGCTCCGGGCGCCCGTACTGACAGCCCGTGCGGGTCTCCCGGATAGCTGTGAAGCCAGCCTTACTATTTGTGTGTTACGCAATTACCCAGCTGGCCGCAGCGCACATGATACACTCTAGCGCCTAACATGTGCTACCGCTCCGGGCGCCCGTATGACAGCCCGTACGGGTCTCCCGGATAGCTGTGAAGCCAGCCTAAAGGCCTAGCCTAGTGTTAATCAACTATCGGTGTGCCAAATTCAATTCGAGGTTTACGCGGAGCACGCCAGTAAAGCTCCAAGTCGGTATGACTTTTTCCGACATCTTAAATATTCATCTTCATATTTTTTCCCAATTTACAAAAAACCTTGAACACAACCTTGAATTACACATTAACCTTCCTCATGAATCACTCCGTTTATTGGTTAAAAACCGTTCGGTAGTTTTTGAGTTCAGACGACAGACAGACAGGCGCGGCGGGGGGGCTTTTTTTATAGTTACACTAGCTGCGCCCCGCTGTTTCACCCGCATAAGCGTCGATCCCGTGGGAATATCGGGATAAAACTATCCCTATGTCCTTCCCCGGAACTCAAACTATCACTATACCAAATTTCATCTAAATCGGTTAAGAGGTTTAGGCGTGAAAAGGTAACATACAGACAGATAGACAGAGTTACTTTCGAATTTTAAGTATGGATATGTTGTTTTAATGTGAATGCAGTGAATTATTGTCTCTCTATTTTTATTAATTTAAACACATGCTTATCTAAACGCATACCAATATTTTATTCAAATCTATTCAGTTACAAAATTGTGACATTTTATTTGATGTAGCAGTTGTGTTTGAGAGCAGTGGTGGCCCAGTGGTATCAGCCGCGACTTACAAGTTGTAGGTCGTAGGTTCGAACCCCGACAGGCGCTTTACTTTGTGTAAATTATTTCATCACCACTGCTCTCAAAACGGTGAAGGGAAACATCGTGAGGAAACCGGCATGTCCTAGAACCAAAAATTCGAAGACATGTGACATCCACCAACCCGCACTGGGCCCGCGTAGTGGATTACGGCCCACTCCCTCTCACAGAGAGGAGGCCTGTGTCCCAGCAGTGGGAACGTTATAGGCTGATTATGTATGTATGTACCTATATTTGATGTAATATCGGTTTTACCTGAATTATACGTTTTTTTTTTATAACCTTCAGATTAACCACACATTTTTGACGTTCACCTTTTTAAACGACTTCAAAAAAGGAGGAGGTTCTCTTTTTTTTTAATAAAAAAAAAGTTAGTTTCTAGCTCTTCTTTATAGCTTTTTAAATAGCTTCTTCCGCCGACTTCGTCCGCGTAAATATTAACCCCCTTATTCATAAAACTTATCAAACCTATTTTAGTTAAAATGGGGTTTGTCTCTTTCTTACACACAGAAATGACAACGTGACAGATAAAGACAAACGTTCTATAAACCTATTTTAGCTAAAATAGAGATAAAATAGGATTATGAATAAGGGGGTATATCTTATGACATTCGGCAATACCGGGGTCTTTCCATTGATGAAAGAATTTTCGGAATCGGTTCAGTAGTTCCGAAGATTTCCTATACAAACTCATAAATATATTTTCATAATATTTTTGTATAGATTAGTTTAGATAGTAACAATAATAGTTTCTCTCTCGATGCCCATAAGGTCGCATTTGGGATAACCGGCCATTTTAAATACGATTGACGTTACCGCGTCCGGCTATTTGCAAACTTTCGAGACCTTGGCCTAAAAACAAGATGGCACTCGATTGTTGTGATTGCGACACATTTAACGCTAAACATAATTTAATAGATGGGGATAATACACGAAATGTCAGCAATGAAGAAAGTTAGAAAGATTTAGATGTTTGGCACACTGAATGGACTGTATCCATTGAGTTCCCCGCCGCGTTCAGGATTTATTAGAAAATAAGAAGTATTTTAGTGTGTTGTTTAAGTATATTTGTAATACGGTAGAAAAAATTTAATTCATTTGATTTGTATACCTACATATAAGTTAATTAATTGTAATTTAAATTAGTATGAAAACAATAATATCACTGAGATGTATTTACCCAACCCAAAAGGGAGACAAGTGAATAATATGTATTATTATGTAGTAGAAAACGTGCATTATTTTAAGTAAGTGTCTCTAACTATTGGAATATTATCACATATAAGTTAAAACCCATCTATATATACGACTGAAAGACTTGTATCTTTATGGGTTTGGTGCTACTATATTTTCCGTTTGAATTCATGCCAGCTATCAATTTATATAGGTCTCAAACGTAGCCGAAATCTTGAAAAAAAAATGGCGCTAGTGTTAATGCCAGGCTTCTTAAAAAAATCTTCAATCCCGTTGGATTGTTTAATTGAGCATAATTAAATAGATGATGATAATATTGATAATAGACAAAATGTTAGCAATGAAGAAAGTTAGAAAGATTTAGATGTTTGGCTCACTGAATCGACTATATCTATTCAGTTTCTTTGCTATTGACCTATGTGTTATGACTAGCAAGCAGCACGGTTTTTACGAGTTTACAAAACATCGTGGTTTCTTCAATATACTTAATTTTAATAATAATATACTGTATCATACATGCCAACCATCCGAAGTAAATAATCTAAATGATGATGAAAACCGCATCAAAATCCGTTGCGGTGTTTAGAAGAACAGATTAGATAAATATAGAAATTGATGAATGAGAGAATTCCAATTATTTACTTAATAGTTTTCTTTTAAAAATACTCGAGTAAATTTTTATCTAAGCAACATCCATTTTTTTTAAATTTTGGGACTGCCCCAAAACCTCCATCCATCGTCATCGACGTCAGCCGTCCATACGTTATCTTATATCCAAAGTATGAGGTCGCAAGTTCGCAACCCCGCGACAGAGGCATGAATAAAATATATAATAGGGAATTCCCAAAAACGACGCGTGTTAGCTAGATTATTTTATTTTATCACTTAAATTGTGCAATAACTCGGCATTAAGCAGATAATGTATATATATTTGTTGGGTAATGCATTGTTTAATTGACTCTAAAATCTTATTGATCCCCAATGTTAATCACCTTCTTTTTTAAATGAGCCTCTTTTAACTTACTGGCCTTTTTCAAAGTTGGCCGCAGAAACTAAGCTATGGAGGTGCCATAGCTTAGCAAATGGGTTAGGTTAGAACTTTGATCAATCACGCGCAATCCGAGCAAGCGAAGCGAGCGATGCCGCGTCAGCGGCCGGCGAATGCTACGAGTATATCCAAGTTGGTCGCATAACTACGACTCTACTAGCCTAGGGCACATAGCAAAAAGACGAGTGCCTATTTTAAGGAAAGCAAAATTTGAATGATTTGGGGATCACAAAAATACACTCAAGTATTATTCAAGCGTGTCGAAATACTTATCAATCAATAAATCAACGCAGACTATCGCAGTCCACTGCTGGACATAGGCCTCTCCCAGGCTGCGCAACAACACCCTGTCCTCTGCCTTCTGTATTCAGTCTGTCCCAGCCAGGTTTTTAGGACGCGGTCTCTACTCCAGGACTCGTCAGCTCCACCGGCCATCGGTCCTTCGACAAACATGGCCAGCCCACTGCCACTTCAGTTTGCTTACTCTGCAAGCTATATATATCGGTAACTCTAGTTCTTTTCCTTCTCGTCGCTTATCCCGCAGAGTTTAAAGACTAAGGTCCTCAACCAGTGCGTCCTGCCCGTAATGACATACGGTGGAACACTGACGGTCGGGCTGGTCCTCAAATTCAAGGTCACTCGGAGTCTCTTTGCAGGATAAAATCAGGAACGAATTACATATATACTTTTATGAAATTAAAAGTAGGATTTATTTGAGGATCGCCACTGTTTTATTAATAATAATAATAATTTATTTTCAGACAGCCATTGATCCATTACACAAATATTACAGATTACATTTATATTGTTAGTATGAACCTAAAAACTATGTTAGTACCTAATAACTAAGAGAGACTTAGTCCTCTGGGTGAGGCTCCACACCAGTGGGCTGTCTGACTTATTGCCTATTACCCTCAGGATGCTGTTACTGCTCCCACGCAATCTGCTTAGCATTGAGGCTGTCTTCTTGCGCCAGGTGGCATCAAAGCCGTCTGTGCGCGACTCTGCGAACATGGTTGACGCACTACAGAAACGTGGCAGACGTAACAGCGCCCTGAAGGCATTGTTAAACTGGATGCGCAGGGAATTGTAAGCCCTTTGGGTATATCTGAACCACAGGCTCGCTGAGTACAGGGATGTGCAATACGCTTTGAATAAAGTTACTTTGACTGCGTCTGTACATCGAGCGAACCTGCGGGCCAGCATGTTCGCCCGGACTGACAATGCCCTGCGCTCCCTTTCCATGTCTGCATCATCTCCAAGATTTTCGGTAACTACATGCCCAAGATACTTGAATTGGTATACTCGATTAAGAGTATACCAATTCAAGATTTCCAATTAGGAAATGCTCAGTAGGGGGCTGGTGGATTTGTGCCCGATTAATGGCAAAGGGTTCGTCCTTTATTAAAAGGGACTATTAAATTCTCAAGCAATTTTTTCTGAGAGTACAGTTATAGGCCGCTCGTCAGTGTTCAAAATACCGTTTTTTTTTTTTCAAGAGGCTCCATTCTAATAAAATAAACTCTGTATTACGATAGGCCATATCAAGGTCAAAGTGTGACAAGAGAAGTGCGGCTTATTGTACTTACACGCGATGTTGTTAAAGGGAGCAGTGGTGGCCCAGTGTTAACGACCGCGACTTACGAGATATAGGTCGTAGGTTCGAACCCAGACAGGCGCTTTACTTTGTGTAAATTATTTCATCACCACTGCTCTCAAAACGGTGAAGGAAAACATCGTGAGGAAACCGGCATGTCCTAAAACCAAAAATTCGAAGACGTGACAACTACCAACCCGCACTGGGCCCGTGTGGTAGATTATGGCCCACTCCCTCTCACAGAGAGGAGGCCTGTGTCCCAGCAGTGGGAACATTATAAGGTGATTATACAGGGTGTCCCTGGAAGTATGGATCAAATCGAATAGGGACGTGGGCAAGGTCATTTCCTTGTACGCGATGTTAAGTCTATGCAATATCATTCTATAGGTCGACCGTTTAACTGAGACGTTACCTGAGGTAGCAGCGCGGTGCGGGAGGTGTGTGTGGTGACGTGATGCGAGAGCTCAGTGAATCGTCAACTTGTGACAATTTTTTTAACACTGTAGAAAGTTGTGTGTAGTGGATAGTAGATAAAAAGGAAACAGCCAGTTCTTGATCCAGATTGTATTTCAACCCAAACACGTGGAGTTAAGGTAAGCGCAAGGTCGGAGCGTATGTCCTATCGCGGACGCGGCTTGTGAGGAAGTGAAAGAGACGAACGTTTAATATGGCGACCAAGCTAGCGTTGTTCGCTAGTGTTGTTACCACAGACATTATTACTATTTTAGTGTTGGGATTCCAACATGCTCCGGCCTTACGAGAGGATACAGATAAAGTTAGAATCTAAGTAAAATTATTAATAAACATTATCGTCTATGGGTAACATACAAATAAAGTTAGAATCAAATAGTTCTAAGTAAAGTAAGATTATTAATAAACATTATCATCAATGGGTAACATACAAATTTTTGTAACAGACCGCACATGGGTATTTCCCTTTGAATTTGTGACTTCTACTGCTCTTACATGACCATCATGGCCTGGAAATGTTTTCGTAACTCTGGCCATAGGCCATGACATTATGGGTACATTGTCTTCTTTTAATATTACAATTGCTCCTATCTTAATGTTAGGCATGACGTCTATCCACTTAGGTCTATTTTGTAATGTATTAATATACTGTTTGTACCACATTTTCCAAAATGATTGTTTAATTTGATTACATAATTGCCAAAACTTGAGTCTATTTTGAGGAACAGTAGTTACATCATTTTCAGGATACATTGTTAGTGAATTTCCTATTAAAAAGTGACCTGGTGTTAAGTAGCTAAAATCATTGACATCAGATGACATAGGAATCAGCGGTCTGGAGTTTAATATGCATTCTATCTCTATTAATACAGTGTTTATTTGTTCATAGGTTAACAATTGTTTTTGTAACACTCTTCTTAGAAAATACTTAGTCATTTTCACAGCAGACTCCCACAGCCCGCCAAAGGTTGGGGAATATGCTGGTATAAAATGAAAGTTAATGCCCCTCTGGGCTGCAAATTGACATACTTGTTTTTGGTGATTCTGTGAAGAATGTAATTGATAAAGTTCAGTTAATTGGTTCTTTGCGCCTTTAAAGGTACTAGCATTATCGGAGTAGATTTCTTTGGGCAATCCTCTTCTAGAAATAAATCTCCTAAGGCAAGCGAGGTATGCATCTGAAGTAAGATCTGATGTGATTTCGAGGTGAACTGCCTTTGTAGCGAAACACACAAATACACAAATGTAGCCTTTTCCTACCACGGAGCGTCTCACGCGCGAGAGTTTAATATCAATAGGCCCAGCGAAATCTACACCGACTTTCTCAAAAGGGCGACTCATAGCAGTCACTCTGTCTGCTGGCAAAGAACCCATCAGCTGTTTAGAGGCCTTCGCCTTTTGTCTGAAACACATTACACATTTATGGATTATTTTTTTGACATACATTAACCCATTAGTTATCCAATATTTTTGATTTAAATTACACAGTAATAATTTCGGACCTGCATGTAAAAGCTTTTCATGTTCAGATCTTATAATACAATTAGTAACATGTGATTCTCTTGGTAAAATGACCTGATGTTTATGAGCATATGGAATGTTAGAATGATGTAGCCTGCCACCTACACGCAGGATACCTAAACTATCTATAAATGGACATAAGCTTTGTAAAGGACCTTTTACACTTTTATTATTTTTTAAACATTCAATTTCGACTTTATAATATATTTCTTGTTCATTCTTAATAAGCAACATCAAAGCATTATTCAATTCAGAACTTGAGAGATATTTGTCAGGTATTTTGCCACCTTTTATGTTATTAATAAACCGCATTACATAAGCTAATGTACGTACCATTCTGTGAATGCTAGAATATTTATGCATTTGATCGAAGACATTGCTAATACCTGAGGACACTTGGCTGGCGAGAAATGCTGACCCGGGTTTTGCTTCAGGTAAGTTGGTAGGTAAGTCTAATTTAAAATTAAATTTATATTCACAGTCATGCAAAAATTCAGGGCCATCCCACCACAGGCTGCAGGCACTAAGCAAACTTGGCGCAACACCCCTACTGATATAGTCTGCAGGGTTATTTTCAGTGTTGACAAATAGCCACTTACAGTTAGGCATATTTTTAGCGATTGCCTTCACCCTATTTGCAACGTAAGCGTTAAGTTTCAAGGGTTCTGTGTGCAACCATGCGAGAACAATTTGTGAATCAGTAAACAAGTAAATATTGCTTATGTTATACTTAACTTTTAACGTGCAATAAACTTTTGCCATAAGCATCGAAAGAAGCAGAGCAGCATTAAGTTCTAAGCGCGGTACAGTTTTGTTTTTATTTTGAAGCGGGTTTATGCGCGATTTTGAACACAACAAGTACATTTTAACTTTACCATCGTGATTTGTAACACGCAGATACACGCAGCATCCATATGCAGTAGTACTGGATGCATCTGAGAATCCTATTAGTTCAAGTTTACTTAAATCAGTTATATGTATATTTCTATTTATAAAAATTGGCTTCATTTCAGCCAGACTGGAAGAGAATTCAAGCCATGCTTTCCTAATATCATCATCAGGCATGGAGTCCCATTCAGTCTTGGAAGACCATAGCCTTTGCATTATAGCTTTTGCTTGTACAATAATGGGACTGACAAAACCCATGGGATCAAACATTTTCCCAATATAGGAGAGGATATCTCTTTTTGAAAAATCATGCTTATTGAAAGTTTCTGGACAAGACATTTTAAATTTATCGTCTTTAACCATCAATTGTAAGCCCAAGGTCTTTAAATAATACTCATCGCTTTGTAGCTCTAAATCATCAAAATGCTGTTCAGCTGAAGGAATGTCAGATAATATCCTATTATCATTTGATGACCACTTATGTGTGTGAAAATTACCTAACTTTAAAAGTTGACGAATCTGTGACTTAGCCTCTAAGATAATATTAAAGTCATTTTCTGCATAAAGAATGTCATCTACATATGTACAATTTTCTAAAATGAATGAAGCTAGCGGGAACTTGTCCTTGTTTTGTGCTGCTAGTTCTTTAAGACAACGAGTAGCCAGATAATTCGAACTCTTCAACCCATATGTAACTGTGTCAAGCCTTATACATTGGATTGGCTCATCAGGGCTATCTCTCCACAGTATATTTTGCAAAGAGGTATGCTCTGGTGTTACACGTATATTTCTAAACATTTGCTTTATGTCAGAGGTAAATGTAAAATTACCACAACGAAACAGTAATATTATTTCAAACAAATCTCTTTGTACAATGGGCCCATTTAGAAGCAAATCATTAAGTGACACTTTTTTGTTAGTTTTCATAGAGCCATCAAACACTGTTCGCAGCTTAGTGGTTTTACTGTCAGGCTTCAAGACTGCATGATGAGGTAAAAAGTATATAGCATTTTTGTTTAATTCGTACAGTCCAATGTTTACATACTGACCATGATGCAGATTTAAATATTCATGAATGAACTTTTGGTACTCGGAGAAGAGTTTGGGATCTTTATGTAATTTCTTCTCTAAGTTTAAAAATCTTTTTAATGCTAGATTAAAGGAGTCACCTAAAGAGTCATTGACTTCACTTAGAGGTAATTTCAATGGTAAAGCAACTTCAAAACAATTTCCTTTCAACTGAACAGTTTCTTTAAAAATATATTCACAGAGCTCTTGCTCTGATGATCTTTCATCATAAATTTTTGGAACATCTTCCGTTTTCCAAAACTGACTTAAAGTTTCATTAATATCTGACTCACATGCATTACATTTTAAACTTACTTTATTGCAAACCTTTGTTAAATTATTGTGTGGTAGAGTACCTCCAATTATATATCCAAACTGAGTGTTGACAAGCTGTGGTTGCGGTCTGCTGACCACTGTAGCAGACTGCTGGCGTTCACGCAGCACCGGCAGATCTGAAGGCAGCAGCACCTGGAAAAATATGTCCGCTCCCATTAATAAATCAATCTCAGCTGGTAAATTAAATTGATCATCAGCCAGTTTAATACTTTTAGGCAGGAAAATGTCTGTGGTACTGAATCTATATTGAGGTAAGTTACAGGTGATTTGTTCAACGACATGACATGTGGCCGTAACCTTAAAGGGGTTCGTTAGAGAATGGATTTCTAGAGGTAAGCAATGCTTCAACCTTGTTTTTGTATTAGTGATACCAACTACATTGACATTACTATGGGTAGGTTCCAAATCAAGCAGCTGTAATGCCCTTTGTGTAATAAAGGTCAGCTGAGAACCACTGTCAAGCAGGGCTTTAAGGTGGACTTCAGCGCCGTCCCGAGTGACAAGTTTCACCTTAGCTGTGGGTAAAAGAACATCATTACTAATGTTATTGCTTGCCGCTAATGATGCGGTTGATGCTGAGCCAGTGGCTTGTGTATTACATAATATGTCTTTATCTGTATCATGATGTAGCAGAGTATTGTGTGGTTCCTTGCACTTTGCACACTTGAAATGATATCTGCACTTTCTAGTGTGAGCGCACAAACAAATATTGCACAGGCCATTTTCATTGACAAACTTTACTCGCTGATCTACATTTATTAGTTTAAAATTGTTACAAGAATGAAGCTTGTGTTTCAACTTACAGTATAGGCATGAAGGCTCCTGAGCAGCTGTGTTGGCCACTAGTCTGCCAGCAGCTTTCCCGGGCTCTGTAGGCGACTGGCGTAGCTGACCATGGGACGTTCCCGGACCAGCATTTTCAAGTGCCAGCGCTCGTTTCCCCATGTAATCCAAGAAGGCTTCTATGGTTGGCTCTTCATCTGCGCTCCTCTCGAGTTGAAATGCACGGGAGGTGTACGCATCTAATTTGCGATATAAAATACACAAAATTACAGCATCCCAAAATTGTACGTTTGGCTCCAAATTACTGAGAGCGGCAAGAGTTTGTTTTACATTTGACACAAATTCTCTCAAGTTAGATGCCGTTGACTTTGATAGCGGCTTAAGATCTAATAACAAATTGATGTGCTCATTTATTAATCTATGCTTATTATTATATCTATTATTTACTATTTCCAAGGCTTTTACATAACTTTCACCTGTCAAGGGTAAATTTTTAATTAAGTCATATGGCTCGTTTCTTAAATACGAGCGTAAGTAATACAGTTTCTGAACATTATCAAGACACTTATTGTTATCAATTAACGATTTAAACAGGTTGATAAATGGTACAAATTCTGTGAACTTACCACTAAATATTTGGATGTCAATCGGAGGCAAGTTAACCTTTGGCACTGATTTAGGAGCTGAATGATTGTCACTAGCACTGGCACTGTTACGGCGGTTGAGTTCCCCATCGATTGCTGTGATGATGTAATAATAGCTATTCTCTACTTGCTCGATCTCCTCCTTGTCTTCTGGATGGAGTGACGAGATTTTCATATTGTGCGATTCATATTGCGCAAACGTATCTAACAACTTTTGTCGTTTAGCTAATAAATTTTCTTTGGGAATGCTAATTAATGGTTGCGAACAAGCGGATCGTAACCTCGTAATAGTACCTTTCAAGTAGCCACGTGCAGTGATTAAATCCTTCAACTCCATGGTCATAATACAGCACTACTGAGACTTATTTTTAAGCTAGACTATAGTAAAACTTATTTAAAACACTGTTTTGCCGATACCAATATTTTTCACAATAGAATTACGTATTTTACGCACAACACAGACGCACGCGACGCCAAACACTCTTGCTTGCACTGCAAAATGGCGACCATGTCACAGGCGAGGCGAGTCGTCGCACCGTGTCGCACACGCCGCTGTCGTGACGGGGCCCGCCCACTTCGTCTGGTACATGCGCCGTCCGCACCGTGTTCTGTTCTTTCTTGCTTGCGACGAATGTTTGCTTTTAGTTGGTGCACAATTTATGTTATTGTATGTAGGTATCAAGGGATGCTGGATGTATAATTGCACTTCTGCAAAAAGCCGTGTGGCTTAGGTTTTATTAAAAGATGTATGTACCTACACTACCTATTTTCTTTAGCGTCTGCACCGCCGACGGAATAGGTAGGTGGTTAGATGGATGATGGTATTCACCTGCGTCTGCACTGCCGACGGACTAGTAGGTATACCTGCATGCTCGAAGGACCATGTAGAAAGTTGTGTGTAGTGGATAGTAGATAAAAAGGAAACAGCCAGTTCTTGATCCAGATTGTATTTCAACCCAAACACGTGGAGTTAAGGTAAGCGCAAGGTCGGAGCGTATGTCCTATCGCGGACGCGGCTTGTGAGGAAGTGAAAGAGACGAACGTTTAATATGGCGACCAAGCTAGCGTTGTTCGCTAGTGTTGTTACCACAGACATTATTACTATTTTAGTGTTGGGATTCCAACAAACACCTCGAGCGACTTAGGGCCGGCGCTCACTGACGGCGTGGCACGGCATAGCACGGAAGGTTGTGCTGCAGCATCCCGCGGCGTTCCGTGGCATGCCGTGGCATCCTGCTGGAAGCCCGCACCGACCGGACTGCGCCCCATTATTTATTACTTATTTCAACTAGCTTAGCAATCATAAATCCTCGACACAAAGTGACCCATACGTCTCGCGGGATGCAATGGCGCGTCGCGACAACCGTCCCGCGGCGCATCGCGTCATGCCGCAGCATCCCGCGGCACGTCACGTCAATTCGCATGAATTCTAAACTCATTGAAATAAGATTAAAAATAAGTTAATCAGTAATAAAAATGCTTTGCCATGACACGCCGCGCGCCGTGCCCTGCCGTCAGTGAGCGGCGGCCCTTAACTGTTGAAAGATATTCTCTCAACTCATATGAATGAGCAGGTAGAAGTGTATTTGTACACCGATCCCGACCGGATGACGTTAAAGCCATTCATTAGCATTCTCGCGGGGGGTGGGAGTACTCATGATTATTAGTCACTTTACTAGGTATACTTAGGTTGATCTCTGAAATAGTGGATATTTATATTGATTTAATTTAGTAAGCTTTCACTTTTGTATAAAACGGCTGGAGAAGTGAACTTTTTCTTCTATCATCGTCATTTTTTATAGCACCTCATGTATGTTGTAGAATTAGTTGACACTGCAGCGATACATACATCTCAAGCAACGATTTTGGAACACCAATTTCGGGAAGTGTGATCTTTGGGCTCGGGGCTAAGTAATAATAGCCGCACGGGTTGATCGATCAGGTTAACCTATGTTTGCCACGGTTGGTCCATGGATGGGTTACACACCGAGACCCCTCCGTGATTTGGAAACCAGTTGTCTTTCGTAAACCCGAAAGTCGGACAAGTGACAACGAGTCTTACCAAAGGATACCGTGTTACTCAGTAACTGGGTTGTGGAGGTCAGATAGGCAGTCGCTCCATGTAAAATACTGGTATCAGGTAAGCTGCATCCGGTTAGACTGGAAGCCGACCCCATCGTAGTTGGGAAAAGGCTAGGTAGATGAGATGACAATATATTTTATCTTTGCCCCAGAATTCTTCAATGGATGCTGTTTTAAGTTTTATATTTATTTTTCCTTAAAAGCAACAGTTTACCTGTTAAATAAATAATAATCTTCCGAGAAACATCATTCTGCAATTCTAAACCAAAATCCCAGAAAGAGACCGCGGGATGAGCCGGGAACAAGTAGAAAAAAGGAATGGTCTTTGCCTTGCAGCACTGGGATAATACATGCTTATAATAATAATCAATAAATAAATCCTTTACAAAATGATATAACCTTGCAATACAGTTTCTAACTCAATAAATCCTTTAGTAGGTAGTCAAGACGGCAGTTGATTGAGTAGCGCCAATTATACGATCAACGTTATCATTTCGTCATAATCATTATCAATGAAATTGCGCCGGCGCATATATTTTGCCCGTAGAATGCACGCCTTCGTCTTGTAGTTGTGCTCCAGCCGTCGCGAGAGCCGCACGTCTTTCGCGCGCTCCTGTTTCTAAGAAAACGAAGAAAACGTGGTTAGAACGCGTGTTAACAATCATGGTGAGTGTCTCTCTTATAACGTCGTGTGCAATTCCCATTTTGCGGTCGTGACTTACTTATAAATTTTACAACTGTAAACCTTGATACAAATTTGTTTTTTTATGACTGAAACTGTCGTTCCACGTGTCGAATGGAAACATAGAAATGTTACTAATCATGTTAATTTTTCACGGAGATATTTTATGGAGCATTTATTGAAAACAAATAGCTGAAAAATAATTTTAAATAATTTTGTTGGACACGCTTGCTTCGAATTCTAATTAGAAAACGATTTATTGAAATGACTTAAAAATTTCGTAGAGTTGCATCGTTTTTCATAATGAATACCTAGTATGCAATGCAAAGTAAACACGCAAATAAACCGTTGTGTAAATACATAAACGCAGACATGTGCTAAAATACCAACTATCACACACACACACAGAGAAAGACTTGTTAACAACGAAAAAACAGGTATTACTGAAGGTAAAAAAGTGCAAAATAATCATTCACGTGGTAAGGATTGCTGAATCACTTGTAAGTTTTAATTTGAGCATGGTTTCCTCATCCACTTAACCTATAAACAATACCATAACGTTCATTGAAGTATACGAAAATAGTCCTAGTGACATCTATCTATCTAGATCTACTGTCTAGGAGAGTTTGACAATGAAAAAAGAATTCCTCCTCTACTCAAGTCAGTGACCGACAGCTGACCACCTATACTTTTGGCATTTGCCCATATTCGAATATGGAACATACCAAAATATATCTATTTGTATATTTAGTTAGTTAGTCATTTAATTAGTACCTACTGTAAATAGTTAGAAGTTTATCGAAGTATATATTTTTAACGTATTAAATTTTAATATAAAATATATATAGGTAGCCACTGACAATGTTAATGCTACATCAACACTAATGAACATTCTGAGTGCGGTAACAAAAAAAGGTGAGATCACTTTAAACTTATAACCAGTTTTCAATCCACTGCTGAAATAGGCTCATTCTACAACATTGCGATAATTATTATAAGTGGGCGAAATAAAATAATGGGAACAATTCCAGACTAGCCTGAACTCAATCAATCTGCCTAGCCTTTTCCCAACACTGTTGGGGTTGGCTTCCAGTCTAAACGGATGCAGCTGAATACCAGTTTTTTACATGGAGTGCTTACCTATCTGACCACCACAACCCAGTTACTGCTTTAACTGTACCATTGCAAGGAAAGGCCTCATCTCATACGGAGAACAATTGTTTATTTCGTGTTTATTTCAGACCACCAAGACCAGGTTTCCTTAATCTAACATTAGATTAGAATTTACATACCAACTTAAATATCTATTCCAGTTTCCTAATTTATAAGTATAGATACTTATTGAATACATTTTTAAGTACTTTAATCTCTAATCTACTAATATTTATCAGCCTTATTACAAAACAAGGTTTATCTTTAGACTCAGGTTTAAACGATCGAGCCATTTTCAAATTTCGAACTTTATTCCGACAAATTTAAAATTCTTATTACAAAAACTAACGTTAAATCCGAGTATATGTTATCAAACTTTCCATTCGCCAGAATAAATTTTAAAATACAGTAACTGTCTCGCAGGTTTAGGCTAGATCTAAAGTTGGAACTCGTTTTGTAATAAGACGGTATGTATTTAATCAATCGTTCGTTCGTTTGAATCGTTAGTCCAGTGGTTGCAAGAGGTGCGAGATTGTCCGAAAGGGTTACCGCTACCCCGGAACATAAAGGGCTAAGGAAGGAACACGGATGGGTTTTAGTCAGTAAGAGTCTGACTCTCCCTTCCGCTCCACTTAGGGGTCATTTGATGATTTCCCATCCATAAAAAAGCGGTTGCAAGAGCTGCTGTTGAGCATGAGGACATGACCTCATGCTCAACAGTAGCTATTTATTATATCTAGTATTCCAGATGGATAAACCCTGCCCGACCACCGGGTCGGGCAGGGTTTCTCAGTAGCAGCCCGGAGCCGGAGCCTGGATTTCTCTACCCGGCTGATAGCAATAGGCTCACCCCATTACACGGAACTTAAACATAACTGGCGAAATGTAGGTGTACTTAAGACACACCTCTATCTGACCCTTCGTGAATTACAGTCGTGATGTTATATGTAGCAATATTATCATTACAATCCAATCGAATCAAGTCATTCTATTACGTCTATGAAAAACTTTATGTGCATGAAAAATTATGGTTTTTTATGTTAGCGCTAATTTCTTGTATGTTTTGCATAATTACTTATCATTTCGTTCTTTTACCAGTCAACCTTAACACAGTTTCATTGTTTTTATGTTTAACTTTTTTTATACTTAGTACGTTTGTATAACAGTAATGATAAATTATCCTCCCATACCTACGGTAATTTGAAAACATTGTAAAAGCCAATTACTTTTAAAAGAGTATGAGTACTTTTACCTTGGAGTTTCTTGCCAGCTTCTGACGTCTCATAAGTGCCCATGTTGGCTTATGTGAAACTCAACAAAGATATATTCCAGTCGGATCCCCTGAGCCCCCCTCCACCCCCCCTCCTCGATCCCATGCTAGTTCTTCTCTTTTAATATCTGGCTTATCCACTGTATGCTAGGTTACTCTTTTTGACAGGTAAGTACAGTCAAAAAGAGTCACCTAGCATATAGAAAATAAACGTTTCAATATTTTGATTTTGATGAACCACTTTTAGTGTACATACTTAAAATATAACCTCACGCCTTATTCTCATGGGCCTAGGCAGAAACTACAGAACGCCACCTGCTACCATCCCTACATACTCCTTTCCCCTCGTTAACGTTCATACATCTGCGGGGTACTCGTAATTTTAAGAATGTTCACAGTCTGATCTCAGTATCAATCTGTCAGAAATACCTCTAATTTCCCTAAATTTTTGCCAAGCTTTTGACATTGATTGTCGCTGAGATGAGATTTCGACTAGATTTTGAACGTTTTTAATCACGAGACTTGGCCCGTCATACACACGCGCCGGTTGCAAGTTGTGCGATATTTATTTCTCGATAATTATCGAATACCTAGACCAACTAGGTATCCGATGAATTTATCACCTGCAATTGACTGAAAAAATTTTTCCTTCTTTCTAAAAGAATACTGTTGCGCGCCACAATTGATGGCGACATTAGCTACCACTAGCGCCATCTAGTATCGAGTAGCAGAACTTATAATTGTTCGGGTCCCTTCTAGAAACTTCGATGATAGAACTTTCCAGAACTATCGACGTCTGGTCCGTCGGGTTCGGTATGTACTCGAACATTCTAGATGTTTCTACGGTAGAAGGTTCTGGAACTATCCGAGGCCTATATAAGGCCGGTGTGCCTGCGAGCCGGCATTCAGTATTGGATAAGCGATACAAGCGATAACATCGAAGCGATCTTCAAGTGCGACTCTCAAGTGATCAGTAGTGCGATTGTGTTTTATAATTGTGTGTGTTAAAAGTAACAATTGGTGTTTTTAATTAAAGTGTCTATTTTTGGTTTTTAAATCGGCAGTTTTTATTGTCACGAACCCCAAGCTCGTAACAATTGGTGTCAGAAGCAAGGATTAAAAATCATGCCGATTCTACCGAAGGATGACACGGAGGGTATCCGTACCCGGAGTCAACGCCAGCAAGAGACGGACCAGAGGCGATTCGGTGGAGCAACGCCACAGACGTCGGAGGGACAACTACCAATCACGGAGGCCGGCCCGTCCACAGCAGCTCCAGCATCATCAGCACCAGATTTTGCTGCTCTGATGATGATGCTGCAGCAGCAGTCTCGCCGTCAGGAGGAACAGGCCCGCCGACAGGAGGAACAGGCTCGTCGGTTGGAGGAACAGCTCCAGCGGGATAAGGAGGAACAGGCCCGCCGTCGGGAGGAACAGGCCCACCGTCAGGAGGAACAGGCTCGTCGGTTGGAAGAACAGCTCCAGCGGGATAAGGAGGAGCAGGCGCGCCGCCAGGAAGAGCAGATGCTCCTTATGAAGGAACTTCACGCTACCTTCGGGAAAGACATGAAGGAGATGAAGGATAAGGTTGCTCAACACGACAACCGCCTGTTGGAAGCTGAAACCCGAATCGACCAAGTGAATAATCGGGTTGACACCGTGATGGCTGACGTGAAGAAAACCGTAATGGCTGACGTGAAGAAAACGCTGGATTACCTTAAACATGAGGATGGAATCGCAGCCCCCGTAGCTACAACACCTTCGCTACGGGGATTCAAAGTGCCACCGTTCGACGGAACTTCTTCCTGGTCGGCCTACAAAATTCAGTTTGAGGCTGTCATGAAGGCGAACGGGTGGAATAAGAGTCAGGCCATGACTGCCCTCACCCTAGGCCTACGAGATCAGGCCTTAACTGTGCTGGAAGCTCTTGGAAAAGAAGTGACTTACGAGCAGCTCCTTGAGGCATTGGAGGCTCGGTATGGCGATGCTCACCTGGAACACGTGTTTCGTGCGCAGCTCAAGGATCGCGTGCAACGCAATAATGAAAACCTGCAGCAGTGGGCCCTTGAAGTTGAGAAGCTGGTTCGGAAAGCATACCAGTCTGTACCTGCGCTTATTGATGGGAACCTGGTGCAGGTATTTATCGACGGCATCCGTGACCTTGAAGTTAGAGCTGCTGTGAGGCTCGGTCACCACGGGACCCTTAAGGACGCCTTGGCCCATGCACTGGAGGTAGAAGCTGTGCGGCAGGATCATCGTTCCCATCGCGTCAGGGAGGTTGCAGCGGCTACAGTTCGCGACCGCAACAAAGGATACAGCCCTAGGTGCTATGGCTGTGGGGAAAGGGGCCACCTTCGATCTAGTTGCCCTAAGCGAACTGAAGAAAGAGTAGACCGAGCTCCAGAGGGTAGTGCGGCTAACAGCACCGCCCAGCACCAGCAGCAGGGAAACGAGTAATAGCCAGGACTGCGGGGCGGGTGCTGGCTGATGCTCAAAGAGCCCCAAGGATTTCGATCACTCAAACCCATGACGGGAACAGCTTAATCATCAAGGGCGAGGTCAACGGAACGCCGTGTAAGCTAACCATAGATACTGGAGCCTCTCGTACGGTCGTCAGTTCCCAACTTATAAGTCGGTTCCTTGGGGACTCCGCATACAACCGAGAACGCATTAATTTGGTAACAGCCACCGGTCAGCGTATACCCGTCCATGGAGAGAAGAAGATGGAGTTGAAGCTAGGCAACAGAATCTACCTGCATAATGTCATCGTGGCTGATATAATGGACGATTGCATCTTGGGCCTTGACTTTATGAGGAAGAATTATTGCGAGATTGACGTCAAGCAAGGTGTTTTGAAATGTGGACAAGAGGAACTTTTTATGGAAGGGGCATTACCAGGGAATGTGTACAGCCTTAAAAAGATTGTTCTTCCGCCGAGATCAGAAACGATTGTGCCGGTTAGTCTTCCTCGGAATCCTGGGCAAACTAATCGTTGTGTACTCGTGGAAAGGGTAGACAATGACCTTCCATGGAAAGTGGCACGAACTTTGGTCAGAGCCACCGACATCTCAGGGGTACGTGTGCTGAACCTTTGTGATCAGGAACAGATTATAGAAAAAGGCACACTAATTGGTACTTGCGAGGAAGTGGATTGGTTACGTCGATGCCAATATCTATCGACTGGGACCCTCAACAAGGATGCACAAACGAAAGTGTCCACACTTTTAGAAGACTGCCGCAGCGCTCTGTCCCAAAATGAAATGGTCAAGGCGAAGAAGATGTTACTCAAGTACGCCGGTGTTTTCTCGTCAAACGATGCTGACATTGGGAAGACTGGCTTAGTTCAACACAAAATAAACACAGGAGAAGAATTGCCTATCCGTCAGCGGCCAAGAAGATTGCCGGTAGCACGTGAAAAGGAAGTGGAAACCATGATCGAAGGAATGGTGAAGGATGGTGTTATTGAACCTTCATCTAGTCCATGGTGTTCACCTGTAGTGCTGGTAAGGAAGAAGGACGGCAGCATGCGGTTTTGTGTTGACTATCGTCGTCTGAACGACGTTACGAAGAAGGACAGCTATCCTTTGCCAAGAATTGATGACACGCTGGACATGCTTACTGGAGTAAAGTGGTTTAGCACGCTAGACCTGAAAAGTGGCTACTGGCAAGTTGAAATCGATCCAAAGGACAAGGAGAAAACTGCGTTCTCGACAGGAAAGGGTCTTTGGCAATTTAAAGTTATGCCGTTTGGATTGTGCAATGCTCCGGCAACGTTTGAAAGGTTGATGGAACTTGTACTTACCGGGCTAATTGGCGATGCCTGTCTGGTCTACTTGGATGACATCATCATCGTAGGCCGCACGTTTGAAGAACATCTTCAAAACCTGGAACGCGTGCTCATGAAGATCCAGAGTGCCAACCTCAAGTTAAGTCCGAAGAAGTGTTCACTATTCAAACGACAAGTTAGCTTTTTGGGGTATGTAGTGTCGGAAGAAGGTATCCGCACGGATCCAGAGAAAATCGCCGCTGTCAAGGATTGGCCAGTTCCAAAAGATAAGACGCAGGTCAGAGCATTTTTGGGTTTGTGCTCTTATTATCGGCGATTTGTTAAGAACTTTGCGGATATAGCCAAACCCCTGCACAAGCTAACCGAGGAGAAGCGACATTTCTGCTGGGATGAAAGTTGCAACATCGCATTCCAGGAGTTAAAGGACCGACTGTGCAAAACACCTATTTTGGGGTACCCTGATGCAGGCAAGGAATTTATAGTTGACACAGACGCAAGTGACATAGGACTTGGTGGTGTATTGTCTCAACTAGGGCATGCAAAACCGGTTTTCCGGTTTTGCGTAAAACCGGAAATCGGCCAAAATTTAACGATTTTGGAAAACCGGTTTTGAGAGCCAAAACCGGAGCTCAGCTCCGGTTTTGTCAACATTTTTTTCGAAGTAATGTTATTTTGTAGTTCGTCTTCAAAGTTACAAAAATGTTGATTTTTTTGGTTATTGTGGGTGGCTGTGTTTAATATATGAAGATGCTGATTGTGTTTTCTATGTTTAAAATATATTATTTTTGATAGCAGTTGATTTGATCTCAGTTAATTAATCTTTATACTATTATAAGTTCATTGTTATCTGTACAATTATTATGGATTGGATTAAAAAAAAAAGTAAAAAAACTAAAACCCGACTACGACAAAAAAAAACGACGCTGAAAAAGTATGAAACAAGATTTTCATACTTCGAACAGAACAAAAAGAAAAACCGTAGTCACACGTTATTAAAGTGTTTCGGTTGGTACCTATAACGTGTGACTACGGTTTTTCTTTTTGTTCTGTTCGAAGTATGAAAATCTTGTTTCATACTTTTTCACCGTCGTTTTTTTTTTGTCGTAGTCGCGTTTTAGTTTTTTTTGTTAAACACATGACTTTTGTCCGCTAGAGGGCGTCGCTTTAAATTTGAGCAATATTTTTGGAAATGTACAAGTGAAGCCCTTTCAAATGATACCAAACATGGCATATTTATCTCAATTTTTATTTTTAACACATTACTTTTTGTCCACTAGAGGGCGCCGTATCGAGTTTTGTGCAACGTCACGTAGCCTATGTTCAGCGGAAAATTAAGACGGTTCTAACGATACCTCATATGTCGAGTTCCGATAAGTAGATTAGGAGCTATGAGGGAACAGATGAACATACTCACATACATACATAGCCTGTTAAAATCATAACCCTCCTTTGGCTTTGCCGTAGTCGGGTAAAAAGAAATGTATCATACAATTTGTTTTATTTGTAGACTTAGTGGGTATTTAAAAAAAATGGTGTTTCTTTTTAAATTATACTACATTCGATTTTTTTTGCTAAAACCGGACCTAGCTCCGGTTTTCGGTTTTGGTCCCAAAAAAACGATGTTCAAAACCGGTTTTGATGACTTTCCGGTTTTGCATGCCCTAGTCTCAACGGAATGGTGATCAAGAGGTTGTAATAGCGTACTTCAGCAAGTCGTTGTCAAAGCCGGAGAGGAACTATTGTGTCACGAGACGGGAATTGCTTGCTGTGGTAAAGTCATTGCAGCATTTTAGCAAATATCTTCTGGGTCGGAAATTCCACTTACGAACTGACCATGCTGCACTGAAATGGCTATTGCAGTTCAAAAATCCAGAAGGTC
Source organism: Amphipoea lucens (assembly GCA_947508005.1). Classification (NCBI taxonomy): domain Eukaryota; kingdom Metazoa; phylum Arthropoda; class Insecta; order Lepidoptera; family Noctuidae; genus Amphipoea; species Amphipoea lucens. Next base: position 14,023,529 of record OX382374.1, read on the forward strand.
AAGTTGCGAGATGGATTGAACTACTGCAGGAATACGACTTCGTGGTCGAACATCGCAGCGGAAAATCTCATGGCAACGCGGATGCATTGTCAAGAAGACCTTGTCCTGAAGACTGCAAGCATTGTACTAGGCAAGAAAGTAAAGAAGTCGTACCTGTGAGGATGCTCAAGACAGACCTCAGCAACGAGTGGAAGGAAACCCTACAACGTGCCCAGCAGGAAGATTCAGACCTCAAGCCGATTCTCGAGTGGATAAAGGCCGGTGCACCTAAGCCCACGTGGAGCGACGTCTCAGCGATGAGTTCGATCACAAAAAGCTATTGGGCCCAATGGGACAGCTTGGTGATTCAGGAAGGAGTCCTGTGCCGTAAATGGGAAAATGCTCGAGGAGACAGCTGTCATTTTCAAATGGTTGTCCCTAAAGCTAAAGTACCTGATGTTCTACAGCTGTACCATAATGGTTGTTCAGGAGGCCATTTGGGAGTTAAACGGACCCTACTGAAGATACGAGAACGGTTTTACTGGGTCCACTGTCGTGACGATGTCGAGGACTGGTGTCGCAAATGTACAAGTTGTGCGGCTGTAAAGGGACCTCAGACGCGTAGTAGAGGTGCATTGAAATTATACAATGTTGGTGCACCATGGGAGAGGATAGCCCTGGATGTTGCAGGACCATTTCCGGAAAGTGAAAGTGGTAACAAGTATTTCATGGTTGTAATGGATTACTTCACTAAGTGGCCGGAAGTCTTCGCCATTCCAAACCAAGAAGCTTCAACAGTTGCAGATAAATTGGTTCATGAAGTCTTCTGCCGTTTTGGAGTACCTTTAGAGATTCACAGTGATCAAGGAAGGAATTTTGAGTCCCAAATATTCCAGGAAACTTGTCGAGTTATGGGTACTCATAAAACGAGAACAACTTCTTACCACCCACAATCGGATGGAATGGTGGAACGATTTAATCAGACATTGGAGAGATACCTGGCAAAAGTTGTGGAAAATCGGCAACGAGATTGGGACAAGCACATACAACCGTTCTTGTTGTCATATCGAAGTGCTGTTCACGAAAGTACATCGGTGACACCAGCTTTCGCAAACTTTGGAAGGGAATTACGGCTGCCTGCAGACCTGATCACCGGAATACCACCTGACGCCCCACGCAGTATAACCGATTATGCGAATGACTTGCGGAACAAAATGAATGACATCTATGAGCACGTCAGACAATCGGGCCAGCAAATGTCTGAGAAGATGAAAACCCGTTATGACCGCAAAATGAACAATAAAGGGTTCGACGAAGGATCACTAGTGTGGTTGCACAATCCAGTCCGCAGCAAAGGGAAATCTCCTAAGCTTCAAGCTAAATGGGACGGACCGTACCGGATTGTGACAAAGATCAATGACGTAACCTACCGGATACAGAAAGGTGCAAGAGGTACTCCTAAGATCGTCCATGTGGATCGACTGGCGCGTTATTATGGGGCCAATAATGCTCGGGACGAGCATGTCTTAGGAGGGGGCAGTGTTGCGCGCCACAATTGATGGCGACATTAGCTACCACTAGCGCCATCTAGTATCGAGTAGCAGAACTTATAATTGTTCGGGTCCCTTCTAGAAACTTCGATGATAGAACTTTCCAGAACTATCGACGTCTGGTCCGTCGGGTTCGGTATGTACTCGAACATTCTAGATGTTTCTACGGTAGAAGGTTCTGGAACTATCCGAGGCCTATATAAGGCCGGTGTGCCTGCGAGCCGGCATTCAGTATTGGATAAGCGATACAAGCGATAACATCGAAGCGATCTTCAAGTGCGACTCTCAAGTGATCAGTAGTGCGATTGTGTTTTATAATTGTGTGTGTTAAAAGTAACAATTGGTGTTTTTAATTAAAGTGTCTATTTCTGGTTTTTAAATCGGCAGTTTTTATTGTCACGAACCCCAAGCTCGTAACAATACTTTAAAGGACATAGTAATATGCAAAATATGTAACCAGCCAACTGTAAACATTGAGATAAAATTAATTATCAGTACGTATCACAAACATCATAAATATATAGGTAAAGATTATGTTTATTGAAATGAAGATATTCAAGCGGAATGTGAAAAATATAATTTATCAATGTGTTTTAAAATTTGCGCATTGCTGTTGAGATCATAGGTGCTTGGGGCACTGAGGCCAGGAAGCTCATTAGGGAAATAGGGCACAAGCTTCGTGACTCCCGCTGCGGCTCGTTCTTGGTGCAAAGGTTGGCCATTGCCATTCAACGTGGCAATGCAGCAAGCGTTTCGCGCACCTTTGCGCTGGGAACAGTCAGGGGCGGGTTATTTGACTAAGTTAGACGTGTTGGTAGTAAAGATACGTTTTAATTTCTTATTCTAATTGTAATTGATAATTTATTGTTGACTTGTATAAATAAACTTTTAAAAAATTTATCAATCAGTCCAGATCTGAAGCTAGAGATAGGTATGGTTTAATTATTTTGACACGCGCCAATAAAGTACATAGATGCCTACCTACCTCTCGAATAATGGATTCGCAAGAGCAAACGTGCTCGGAGGAAGGATGTATTCCAGTAAGATGCTGGTAGGGATCTTGACCGTACTTCCGGGATTGTCCTGATAGCCGTGAAAACATTTATTGTTCTATAAAAATATGTGTATTTTTTTTTAAGAAAAAAAATATATAATTTAAGCAATCATCGTTATTAATCATTGTTCAGTATATCTTCAGGAATTAATGTCTTCACAATGCTCATATTAAGATAACTGAAACGCAACACAAAAGTAGATTAAAAGAATTAAAACCACTAATGCCATTAGCTACTAACATACTGATTACAACGAAAGATAAAAGATATCCATCGATAATCTTAATTAGAACGACTTTAAACGTTAATTATTTACATCATCTGCCTAGCCTTTTCCCAACAATGTTTTGAGTCAGCTTCCTATCTAACCTGATGCAGCTGAATACCAGTATAAGCACAATCACCCTTTAATGATCCCACTGCTGGGACACAGGCCTCCTCTCTTCGAGAGGGAGTGGGCTGTAACCTAAGTACCTCGCAAGCCTAGTGCGGGTTGGTAGATGCTGAATACCAGTATTTTACCTACATAAATTAATTACTTAAGTATTTATAATTTTTTAATGACCACGAAAAATAACTTTATCTGAGTAAAATTGAAAACGCAAGCTTGAAGGTTAGCGGGTGAATAATACTTGTTGCTGGTGAATATTTTACACTGGGGAATAACACGAAGTAATTATCAAACTTTTTCCTGTTTATTAAATTAAAATAAACTATGTATTATGATCTTACCCCTTTACTAATAAACGTTCTATAGCGTCTGTATAGTTACACAACACTTAGACTTCTTCTTTCGAAAGTCAAATTACTGACAACTGAAAGAGAGAAATCGGTGTGTAACTAACTATTTATCTGTTATAATACGTTTACTAGTAAAGGGGTTATTATTATTAACTGCCAAGAGTTAAAAATGATTTGTAGTGATAGCTTTGCTACTGTTAAGAACAGATTTGATCACCATTAACAGTATTCAGATTTCAGCGTCTCTGAATACGGCGGAAATAAATGCGCATTGAACTTTAAAAAATATTGTTATTAACTATGTTTTCTTTTACATTGGGACATTCCAGAGGGGCTCGTGGCTTACTATTCAAGGTTAAGCAACGCTTGCCGAGGTCAGTCCGTGGATGGGTAACCATCTATTACATACTGAGACACCTCCATGTCTCAGAGAGCACGTTAAGCCACTGGTCCCTGCTGTCATTTGTAGCTCTTTGACTGTCGTTACGAGTAGTCTGAAGCCCGAAAGTTGGACAACCAGTCTTACCAAGGGGTATCGTGTTACCCAGTAACTAGGTTGTGCAGGGCCGACGGGCAGTCATTCCGTGTAAAATACTGGTATTCAGTTGCATCCGGTTAGACTAGGACCCGACCCCACAGTAGTTGGGAAGGGTTGTTCCACTGCGCTCCAAAACCCATTGTTCTGATAGTTTTAATGTTCATACACTGATTACACTGCGCTCAAGGAAAAATAAATGTTGAGCAGAGTTAGCAAAAAATTAATTAATTAATTTTTTTTTTCTTTTTTTATGATATTTAATAAAATTATATACAGTCAAACCTGGATAAGCGAGAGTTCAAGGGAGCACAATCTCATTCTCGCTTATAGAGAATTCTCACTAACCCGAGTTTTTCGCTAATGCAGGTATATGGGTAGCGTTTCTCTCTTATAGGGGTACGCAGCAATAACAAGTCACAACAAGTACGAATGTAGTAGATATGTAATATTTTAAAATTATTAATAGAAAAACAATGGTAGGAAGTTCCACGAAAGTTAAGAATGAGATATAAAATAGCAGATGTTAAATTTGTAAATAAAGCTCGACTGTCGCTTATAGAGGTATAGATAAGTAGCAGTCTCACTTACGGAGGTCTATGAGGGAAAAACGACTCTCTCTTACAGAGGTTTCTGTTTCTCGCTAATAGAGGTTTTGGGAGCTTAAAATGACGGGTCCTGGCTATTACTCTCACTTATAGAGTTTTCTCACTTATCCAGTTCTCACTTATCCAGGTTTGACTGTATTTAAAAAAAAGAAAAAGATGCATATCAAATATGTTTATTCAGTCACACTAAGGCCAGAAAGTGCGAAATAGCCTTGAGCATTTTTGACACACGAGATGAATCCACGGTAAAAAAATACTACAGATATTTATATTTGTGTATAACAAATAACTTATGGTTTGCCTTTTATGCTGACTCTACATATTTTATTTTGAAACGCAGTGGAATGCATTCCTGGAGCGCAGTGGAACAACCCGTTGGAAGGGTGTTGGGAAAAGGCTAGACAGATGATGATGGGACATTCCACACTAACAGGCAAGAAACGGAAAAAACCATGTCATAACTGTCCGTTACCTAATATATTCTCATTTCCGAATACAATATCTCCATACACCACACAGATTATTACCGCCAATATATCAGTATTAATACATATAAATGATATATGCATGCATTGTACGGCTCCCGGGCTGTCATCATCCGCCATTAATCATCATAAATATTGTCATATTACTTATACTTACGACGTTGTTACAATCGACCCATAATGACATGTTACAACGTGACACCTGAGCTTCTAGAACTTTATTTAATCGTTTACGGTCTACGCCTTGAGTTGTTAAACCGATACTTGTACCAAATTGATCGGAAGTAATCGCCATGAAGTTTGCATCAATCTATTTAAAACAGGGTTGGTTGATTTAAATCGTTATTATCGACTATTATTTTACCAAAAATTAAGAAAATATCAACATTTACAATGGCCTGAAAGCAAATAGGATCAATTACAATTTATTAGCATAATTATATTTTTTTTAATATTTATATGTATTAATTTAAAACATGGGTAGGACTAGTGGCCAGTAATCATAAAAATTATAACAACATAAAATAATTCGTAATTTGAAAACTACCGCCTGCGCCACTCGCCGACTTATGGCTCTCTCTCTCCTTCGATTCGCCTCCTCTTTACACCTTATTCGTTTTCATTTTATTTTATTGATGTTATGATCCATGATCCCGGCAAATGACCCCTGCGTTACAGTTATTTAAGAATATCATTTTTAAATAAATAAATAATAACTTAGAATGAAATTAAAATATGTTCATAAATCGAACACGCGAAACAGTAAACGTGTATTAAATTAATGACGCCATTAAAGCGCCACACTGTAGAAACGTGACACAATAATCAACATTATTATAAACTATATAAGTAAAAAAATGGGTACAATTTCAATTTACACAGGTAGGTACAATGTTAATCGGACATTTGCCAATTTTACCACCTATTAAAGTCTTGGACAAAAACACTAGCTACACTAGCACTACTACTAGCACTTTCAAAGAAAACCGGATTCTTTTTAATTAAAAAAAAACTGATTTAAATCAATTAAAAACGGATTTTGCCCACCCCTAATGACTGTGGTATGTGTTAGATTCCATCGATGCTATGAAGCGGTCCAGTTCCCAATGTTGTCAGTCACACGCGCTTTAGGCCCCCGCAAGTGGGAACTGGGAACTCCGTCTTTTTTGTGGCTTGTGTGGGAAACGGGCTCAAAGGCACGCGTCCGGCACGTTGCCTTTTCATTTTGTTACTTTTTACCACACCGTGATATTTCCTGAAGCGTAGTTGCGTTTTAGACATATTTTCACACTGAAAAGGATTTAAGTATTTTTACATTGCAGCATAAATCTTATAATAATAATATGTACAAGTAAGTATATAAAAAGGGAGGGGAAATAATCAGAGGGCACCAAAAAATTCGTCCGCATCGCTGTCAACAGGAAACGTGCCCAAAAGGCTGGCAGCATTGCCACGTTGTATGGCAATGCTGATTCTTTGGCCAAAAAATAGGCCAGCCCTCTGGTCACGTGAAGAGTCGACCAAGTCATTGTATTACAAGTTTACAACAGTAGAATATGTAGTTAAATCTGTACTTGTAGATTGATAGAAGATAGAATATTCTTTATTATGTGCACAATAAAAATTACAGATATAATAAATGTAGAAATTTTACGAGGGATGGCACAATGGGCGGTCTTAGTAGTAGTACCTAATATTTTGGAGAATTGTTAGTAAAATTTTACTTATAAAGAAAAATAAGTCACGATTTTTACTTAAATTATGATGACAGAAAGGTTTTCATTTATGTATTGAAGACCTCCAGCCTCCAACAAAAGACGTACCTAAAAAAATCACAATTTATAAAGACACTAGCTTCTGCACGAGTGAATGTCGGAAATTATCCCACAGGAACGTGCTACCGGGACAAAAAGTAGCCTATGTCCTTCCCCAGAATGTTATCTATCTCCTTGCAAAATTTTATCGAAATCTTTCAGTGGTTTAGGCGAGAAAAAATAATATACAGACGAGTTACTTTCGAATTTATAATATTAGTATGGATTAAGTTTTTGTCTAGTGAACACCTTTAATTACATGAGGCCACAGCATGCTTTAATTATCGACTAAATCACACTAATATTATAAAGGCGAAAGTTTGTGAGTGTGTGTGTATTTATATGTTTGTTACTTCTTCACGCTCAAACGGCTGGACCAACTTTGATAAAATTTTATATGGAAGTAGCCGACACCCTGGATTAACATAAAGGCTACTTTTTATCCCGATATTCCTTCCCACGGGATCGACATTTACGCGGGTGAATCTGCGGGGCGCAGCTAGTTAATTCAAAATTATAATCCAACTTAGAGTTTCTTCTTTCTTTGGAGTTTCTCGCCTGCTATTCTCCATAGATCTACGTTTTGGAATGGGCCACTAGCTTCAACTTTCAGACTAACTGACCGACTATTTAACAATTCAAAAGTGCCTGTAAATGATTTAATTGAAATAAATGATTTGAGTTTAGATATTTCAAGATATTGTAGTTGTAGACCATAACCTCTAACATTATTTCAAGAACATTTAAGTACTTAATTTCAAATGCATTAACAATTTTTTATAGTCCAGTAACAAAAAATCATAAACAAGAAAACTACTTCATAAGAAACTCAGCAAGCTATTTACATTTAATGATGACCATAATAAAGTGATAAATTACTAACTGAGTAATAAGTAAAAAAAAAAACTGATCTTTATTGTTCATCGATCAACAGCGTTCATTGTCGATGAGTTGAGTAGATACAAATCACGAGTAGTATTGATAAAAAAAAAACACAGTTGATATTCAAGGATAGGTAACTACTTATTTATTTTAAACGTTTGAGATTACTCTTGATACATATATTTCGTACATCAGTATCTGAATCATTTTGAAGGATATTGCTAATCCATTGCTTTATTTGTTTGAAAAATTTATCTGCTCGCCAACGCAAATAACGCAATGAATGTTGTTGAACTGTCAAAATTAAAGCTAACAACCAACGGCTTTGATTTTCTGATAGTGTATTACGCAATTACCCCTCAGTTTAATCTTGTCTCTTAGTCTGAGGTAACTCCGTACTACTACTAAGTCATCTGCATAGCCTTTTCCCAACTATGTTGGGGTAGGCTTCCAGTCCGGATGCAGCTGAATACCAGTATTTTACATGAAGCGACTGCCTATCTGACCTCCACAATCCAGTTACTGGGTAATACGATATCCCTTGGTAAGACTGGTTGTCAGATTTTCGGGCTTCTGACGACCCGTAACGACTGTCAAAGATCCACGAATGACAGACGGGACCAACGGCTTAACGTGCTTTCCGATGCACGGAGCGGTCTTGGTATGTAAAGATGGTCACCCATCCACGGACCAACCGCGGCAAGCGTAGCTACTACTAGTTATTTGTACTATTAGTTATTCTGTGGTGCTACGCTAGGCCAGCTCAAGGTCAAAGTCACAATATAAATATAAAATATTTATACTATGTCAAAGTGTTACCACCGATAGCGGTCGACTGCACACACGGCGACACGACACATTAAGCTATACCTACATTTCCAGTATTAGCCCTCCTCCTTCCTCCCCCCCTCTTTTTCCTTCTGCGAAGCAGTCATGCTAGCGAAGGAGGTGGCGGAACGGCTGAGGGAGAGAGCCTCACGTCCCAGCCGCCGCGGGAGACGCTCCGGGCGTCGGCAGCCGCGTGACGACTCCCGGCCACCGTAGGCGCGGGCCTGCGGACGGAGAGTAATGGGTAGCTCACCGTCCGATCAGGACCGGACGGCGCGTACGTGTTCCACGCGCGCCTCAAAGAGATGTCAGCATAAAGGAAGGGGCCTGCCAGGGCCAAATCCTGCCGGGGGTGCGGGATTGTCCGAAAGGGTTACCGCTACCCCGGAACATAAAGGGCTAAGGAAGCAACACGGATGGGTTTTAGTCAGTAAGAGTCTGACACTCCCTTCTGCTCCACCCAGAGCGCGAGGGGTGATTTGATGATTGCCCATCCAAAAAAAAAAACCAAGTGTGCTTATGACCACACGACTGAAGTGAAACTTCAAACGTATTTGGCTATGAGAGGAAGAGAGAAAGAAAATGTGCGCGCGCACTGCTTTCTCTTGCTTATATACCCCACTCAACTCCCGTTCGCCTCGCCCGATCACACTTTTCGTAACGCTTACGTCACGCGTTCGCCAGCTTACTCCCCAAGTCAAGCGTGCGTAAAGAAGTTTCACTTTAAAAAAGTGCGAGAGAGAGACGGAGCTATACATGACCGATAGCACCATCCCTTTTTCAGACTGGAATCATGATGGCTTTAATACTTTATAATACGTCCTTCGAGCCCGATTTGAACCCACCTTTTTTTTACCAACAACAGACGCAAGTGTGTTTCCAGCATTTGCTACGCAAACTGCTCATTTAGTGGAACTAAATGGAATTCAAACAAAAAATTTTAACAATTGATTTTCGAAGAACTGTAGCCTATTAGTAATGAAATTGAAAATGTAGTTCATGCATAACATTTTTTTTTGTGTTCCCCGCCAAGACGTGACAAGCGAAGAGCATGGGCACTACCTACCTTTTCTCGAAGCGCTTCGTCGTTTTTCTGCGCCCTCATAACTTGGGTTTGGATTATATCAGATAAAAAAAAATTCTCGGGATATGATGTCAATAGTGAACTTATTAAAAATATAAAGTTTCCTCTTGTACTTTAGATTTTATTGATATCTAGAAAACCCCGATTTCGTCACTGACTGACTGATGATCATCAAAATTCTTAGGGTACTTCCTGAAGTCCTAGAAAGCTGAATGTAGTATATATTAGTAGACAAACAAAAAAATTCTAAAACTTGGAACTTTTACCCCCCAACCCTTTAAACTAGGGGATGGAAGTTTGTATGAGATTTCAGCAAATTTTGATGGTAGAGGTCTGAAAATTGATATAGGGACTCCTTGTTATAAATAATAAAATACATATTTCAGGATTTTTAGTAAATCACCCCCAAAAAAAACAAAGAAAAACATTTTTGATATAGTATAAGCAACTTACAAAAAGATGTGAAATCCCACCAAAAACATTTTCATTATTTGTTATTTATATTGTTCCATTTTGAATGCGTACTGAATTTTAAATATTCATGTTTTTTTTTTTCTTTTTGTTGGTTATTATCATTTTATTTATCATCACTGTAATATTTTCAATGTATTTTGTTATGAAATAAATAACTTATGACTTATGTCATGTAAAACGTTGCTAAGACGAGACCACATAAGATGGCTCGCACTGTCAAAAAGTGATCAGATCTCATGTAGAGCCAAGCTTCTAACTCTACACGCCCTAACTCTACAAGCCCTTAGTTCACAAACTCGACACCGCTTTTTTTTTTCTCGCGGTGGAAATCCTCATGGACTTCCTCTATCGTGGGGGTGACAGAGGGGCCTGCCGGACTCTTACCGGCTAAAACCACCACGGTGTTCCACCTCTACCTATGGCCAGGGGTGCGGGATTCGCATAAGCATTCACCGCTCCAAAATACACACATCAAAAGTGTCTAGGGATCAAGCATTTTTATGCGGATTTCTTGAGATTGAGATGTGGCTTTGTAATAAATTTATGATTTTATAAATTTATATGGATCCTTTTTGGTGCATTTCATAATTTGAATCAGGAACTGTGAATCAAATTCGAGTAAAAGATGAAAATCAGCTGTCAATATTTTCCCTGTAAAAACATACAACGCATTGAAGACATTAAATTTAGTGCTACTGTTTCCCTACTACTGATTAAAACCAACGTTATTATGGAGCGGCGACGTCATTTAAGCAGGGAAGAAATGCTCAGAGCCGTGGGAATGATAGAAGCTGGTTCCCGGCAACGTACTGTGGCTTTAGCTCTGAATACAAGTCAGAGTGTTATCAGTCGACTTTGGACACGTTACCGAAGCACTGGTACCGTGGCTGAGCGCCATGGAGGACGGTATCGCTGCACCACACGGAGACAAGACCGATACATTCAAATCTTAACTCGAAGAGCTCCAACAATAACCGCCATGATGTTAGCCGTGAGGCTTCATCACTCTTCAGGGAACTTAATTAGCGACCAAACAGTCAGAAACCGCTTGCATGAAGTGAACCTTCATTCCCGAAGACCGCTACGGGTACCACCTATAGCAATGCACAATCGTAGGATTCGATATCAATGGGCTCTTGAACACAGAAATTGGGCAGAAGAACAATGGCGTTTCGTGTGCTTTTCTGATGAGTCTCGTTTTGGTATGAGACCGGATACAAGACGTATACGACACTGGAGAACCCCTGGACGCCAACAGCGATTAAAATCCTGCCAGGAAGTCCATCCTTATAGTGGTGGAACCATCATGGTATGGGCGGGTATTTGGTTCGGCGGAAGAACTGAGTTGATTTGGATCAGAGGCAACCTCAACGCTCAAATTTATGCTGAGACGATTGTATCAGACGTCATCGTTCCTCTACAAGTGCAAATCGGTCCCTTATTTCAGTTAATGCATGATAATGCACGACCGCACACCGCAAGAGTTGTAAGACAGACTCTCGCCGCAGCTAACATCAATGTCCTGCCCTGGCCTGCTCAGTCGCCAGACTTGAACCCGATTGAGCATGCATGGGATATGCTACAGAGAAGAGCTCTGCCGAATATGGAGGGTATCCAGTCGCAAGAAGACCTTTTTTTGTTGTTGCAACGAACATGGGCGGCCATTCCACAGCGTGATTTGGATGAACTCATTTTGAGTATGCCAAACCGATGTTCTTGTGTTGTTAGTGTTCGCGGTAGAAACACGGATTATTAATTGTTTAAGTTACCCAATAAAATTTTAAAGAAAACTGTTATTTCAGTCTTTTTTTCGAACTTTTGTGTTAGTGGTTCTTCTTCTTCCTGCCCTTATCCCATGTTACTTGGGGTCGGCGCAACACGTTTTCTTCTTCCATTCTCCCCTGTCAACCGTCACGCTATCATTCACTCCCTTCTCTTTCATATCATTCCTCACACAGTCCATCCATCTTTTCTTCGGCCTTCCTCTCCCTCTCCATCCATCAACATGTGTTTTGTGTTAGTGGTTCAAATGTCAAAAATCCCTTTATTAGGAAAATGGCAAATTTCTTTATTAATGCAAAGGTGACTTGGTTTATCGTTACTGTGACAAACGAAAACACTTTATTTGATGAATCCTTAAAGAAAATTTTAATTAATATCAATCAGGAGAAAAGTTATTGCAAAAATATATGTTGATCCCTAGACACTTTTGATGTGTGTATGTGGCGTAAGATGAAATGAATGATGTTCATTACATTTCTGTTATACAATAGTTCTTGTAGTAACGAAACGGCCAAACCTCAAATTTTGACTAAGGTAGAAATTTTGTAACCATATTATTATTTTGATATAAAAAAGTCTCCGTAGAGTTTCTTGCCCGTTCTCCATAGGTACCTAATACGCTTTGGAGTGGTTAACTAGCTTCATCTTTTTAACTGACGGACCCATTGAAAATTTAAAAGTGCCTGTAATTCGTTTATTTGAAATAAATGCTTTAAGTTTGAGTGGTTTTGGGTTCGAACCCAACGTTGTGCATTATGATTACTAGATTAACTAAACTTGATCAAAAATAATTTCTAAGTGGCTGCTTAAAGACAAGTTATGTCCGGTTTTAGAGTATAGAGAATTAAACACAACTGGCAAAATGTGTATACTTTACACACCTGCTTATCGCTCAATGGAGTACAAGCTTGATGTTATGTTATTGCAAGGACAAATTTCACGCCTACGATTAGCTCCAGGCATAGTCTCTGTGAGTGAATTTAAAGATACCTGCTGAATAGATTCGACAGACAGTGCAAGCTATATTTAAAACAATTGAATGCTAAGAAAAGGAATCCGTCGCGTCGCGTCGCCTACTAACTGTCTGCAAACCCGATTTACAATGCGTTTGCCCACGTACAGTCGAACAAGCTATTTGGTATACATACAGGCAAAAATATTTCTCTTTCCACGACACTGCCAATATTTAGTTTTATTTTGTGCGTTATAACTTTTTTAGCTTATGACATCCTTAATTAAATAGAGTGGTATATAAAAACTTTTTAACAAAAATACAACCGACTTCCAAAAGAAACACTACAAAGTGAAAAATAACTTTAATTTCGGAAGTCGGTGTCTTTGGTTTTGTATTTACGTTTTTTGCCACCGACTTCCGAAATTAAAGTTATTTTTCACTTTGTAGTGTTTCTTTTGGAAGTCGGTTGTATTTTTGTTAAAAAATTTTTATTTGACTCTTTTTAGTGGGTCTGCTTATAATTTATCTAAGTTACAATAGCCTAGTGTCAACTTGCTCATCGCCTATTACAAAATATTGCTTTTCCCGATACAGGGAAGTTAATTGTTGAGGAGTTCTCCTGGTCCACCATCAGCTCCATTTTACCATTCACATCGTGGCGAGCATAAATTGCTTAGCAACCATATTAAAGTAATCGAATCGCAACCCGTGAAATACTTAGATATTATTGAGTAGTTCCGGTGGCCATCTGTGGTCTTCATCATCAGTTCCACTTCATAAAATGGTGCTTTCTGAGAGCAAATGCACGAGTTACTATAAAAAATACCCAAATCGCTATAGGCGTGCCTATAATATTTGAAGAGTTCCTTCGATTTCTCCAGGATCCAATCATCAGATCCTGACTTGGTGACTATGGGACCACTTCAGAAGTATCTCCTTTCGAACAAAAAAAGAATTTTGATGATAATCGGTCCACAAATGGCGGAGTGATCGCGTAACAAACATACAAAAAAAAAAAAAAACATACCGTCGAATTGAGAACCTCCTCCTTTTTTGAAGTCGGTTAAAAAGAATGACTGACTCAGCACACCATTGTTTAAAAGCAGTTGCATGTTAGCTGCCTGTATACTAAATAGCTTGTTCGACCGTACTCACGGGCACTATTTTTTTAATGACACATTTTATCTCTCGGCGCGGTGTTAAGTCAAGGGTTGAGAATCCAACAGAGCCACCATTAGCGCGTTTTAAAAACGTCGCGTTATTAAAGCGTGCGCACGTTGGATCACTTTGAGGTTACAGGGTAGTTACGTTATTATTATCATGCAGTAAAGGTACCGTTATACGTCTTCTTTTTTGCGTGTCAATGGCAAATACGAAATAATAATACGACTAATAATATACAATGTGTTTTTTTTTTTTTGATAGCTCATCACTCTAGGGTTATATTCTATAAGTAAACATAATACAAAAAGGCCTCGAATATGTGGTCCGAAAATGCTTTGTTTTGAAGATATCGTGTCTCTAAGTTTAATTGATGAATACGAGTAATTTATTCATTTTCATTCAAACCAATCATTCATATTTAAAACATTGTCATATTTCACGGGTGTTTTACATTTATAATAATCGTGACTTTGTCGAATTATTTTGTATGAAAAATTAAAACAAAAAAATATATAGTTGAAAAACAATTCATATGCCAGTTGCTTTTTCGATATGGTCTCATTTATACCCTAGAGTTAAGGGATATCAAAAAAACACCTTGTATAATACAAAAAAAAAGATATAATATACAGGGTGGCGGGACATCAAAGCGCAATCTGTTATCATGGACTCAGCACATGATTCTGAATTCCTTTGCGTTGAAATTTTACGTCGGTTATTTTTAAAAAAAATTGCTGCTCCATACATTTTGAACGCGTAGATATTGCACTTTTGAAGGAAACAGCAGATTTTTTTTAATAACCGGCGATAACTGTCAACGCTCGGTTCCAGAATCATGTACTAAATCCTTGATAACAGGTTGTGCGTCGATTTCCCTGCCATCCTGTAAACTTTTTAAATTTGTTCGCTCCAAACTTCAGAAACTCCAATACCGTTCATAGATGCTATGCCGTGCTGATGCGTCCATTAGGTCCTCACGTATGCAGGTGACAGGGCATGCGGTGCAAGATGAGAGGTGCGACTGTCTGTAGACTATATTATTTAAGTTTTAGCTTTGACATAACAGGATTAAAATTAATATTTAGGTTGGATTAGAAGTAACAATAGACCATAAAAAGATAAAAAAAATAATTAAACAAAAATCAAGGTCTTTCGGTAGACTATAATCCATTAAAATAATGATAATGTTGCTGTGCATTTTTTATGTACTCGCATTCGCATCATCATCATCATCATCATCAGCCTATAATGTTCCCACTGCTGGGACACAGGCCTCCTCTCTGTGAGAGGGAGTGGGCCGTAATCCACCACGCGGGCCCAGTGCGGATTGGTAGATGTCACATGTCTTTGAATTTTTGGTTCTAGGACATGCCGGTTTCCTCACGATGTTTTCCTTCACCGTACATACTCGCATTCGCATACCGAAGTGATTTTTTCTTCAAAATAATCGTGACATAACAAGTATTCTGATTATAAAAACATGCCTTGACCTCTGTGATCTTTAATTTAAATGTTTATGATGAGGTCACTCATCAATGATATCCATTGGACAATTGATTAAATAGGTAGTTTCAAGACTTAAACATTGACAAAGGTATGTTAAGCCTTCATCCCATTTGCGTAAATCATAGCACTATCGTATTCAATTATACAAACAACAAACCATCATCTCGTCCTACCACAGTCCACTGCCCAGGCTGCGCCACAACACCCTGTCCTCCGCCTTCCCCAATCAGTCTGTCACAGCCACCATTATAAGGGCATCGGTCAATGAAGGCTACCGTTTTTGTGCACACCAGTTGGCGCCACTGTCGAGTAAGGTCCTGAAGTCACTGCCGTGAAAGTTTGTTATTACGGGCTTGAAAACAAAATTTACATATAAACCATATTTAAAACCATACCGTAAAAATATTGAGCATGCCACAATGTTACGCAGTCCCGTTTTGTTCGAAAAAGAAGGAGGACATAAGTTTCCGAAAGTTAGAACTTTCTCAAAGCACTGACATTCATTGACCCGGAACTAACTTTTTTTTTGTTATTCACAAAACTGATGTACAATCACAAAAGCATTAAAACAGTTTCAACACAATATTTCTGATTGACATCTACTAAAATAATAAACTATAATAATTAATCTCAGGTATTGCAAAATATTTACAACATTATTCTAATTAGAGACAAACCCGTGTAGCCTACCCACAAACAATGATATTTGACATTTCGGAGACCTCACGCTATACTAGCGCCTCTGGCGGCGAATCCACACGTGATAGCCCTCATTATGCTCTGTTCCTATAAACAAAAATGAATCGTCAAAAAACTATCTATACATATAATAAAACTGTAGAAAAGAAGTTTTTGTACATTAAAAAAAAAATAAAAATATATAGCCAGGGTGTTAAAGGACAACCAATAGAACCCAATTCCAGCATTTTTAGAATTTTTGTCTGTTTGTCTGTTTGTATGTTTAGTTATCCGAACATCACGTAAAATGTACGAAATCAATGGAAATAACTTTTATACACAACGATTTAGCGTAACTTGAAGTAACATTTAGTTTTTGTTTCATTGCAATCGGTTCAGTCTATCAAAAGATTTTTGAATTTAAAGTGTTCCAGAAGTAAAATTAGTTAACGTGTGTTAATGTGCACTTGGTCTCACAACTTCACGTTTATATATATTTGCGTTAATAATTATATAAATTGAAGTAACATTGAGTTGTTTGTTTCATCGTAATCAGTTCACACCTAAAAAATGTAAATTTGAAAATTATGTGTTTCAGAAATAAATATTAAAACAGCGCTATCTATGGACAAAATTAGTTAAGGTGTGTTAATGTGCACTTGGTCTCACAACTTCACGTTTATACACAACAATATTTGCGTTAAAAATTATAAATTGAAGTAACATTGAGTTTTGTGTTTCATCGTAATCAGTTCACACCTAAAAAATGTAAAATTGAAAATTATAATATGGACTACAATACATCTGGAGATCAACTACGTGCAATATTGAATATTAATAGCACTTCGATAGATGGCGTTGTGCTGAGACGTCATTTTTTAAATCGCGGTGTTAAGATTTTCCTTGAAAGAACGACCTTCGCCAATTCTATCGGCCATTTTTGAGTTAAGTAGGGGTCTTGAAAGTTCTGTCTTTCAAAAGGTTAGTTTTTAAAAGGTCGTTAAATGGTTTTGGTTTTCGAAAGTTTTGATTTGGGTAGTTTCGTTCGATAGTTCGATCATAAATTTAGTGCAGTGCGAAGTAAATAATAGTTTGCTATTTGAATCAAGTAGTTTTATTTACTTCGTATCGTACCTTCGTAGTTAGTTTTGGAAACATTCGTTTGATTTAAATTTTAAAGTGCGAAGTAAATAATAACTTGCAATTTGAGTCAAGTAGTTTTATTTACTTCGTAGTTTTAAATTTTATTTGTCTTCATTCTCATTTTGAAAGTTTGTGTTTTGTTCAATATTTTATTTGTTTGGTTTAGTTCTTTTTCTTAGAATGCCTTCTAGAAAAAAAACAAACCTTTCGCAGCGTAGCCGAGATGCGAAAAGGGCGAGATTAAGTAGGTCCCAGGAATCAGAAGAAGAACATGAAGTGAGGCTAGCAGCAATTCGAGCAAGTAAAGTCAGAACTCTTGCGTCAGAAACGCCTACCCAACGTGAGTCTCGACTTAGTATACAGCGTTCTCTTACGGCAGGTTCTCGATCACAGGAGAGTTTGGAGGAACGTGAAGCGAGATTGACGGCTAACCGAGAGCGTAACGCCCTCTCGCGTGAGTCTGAGACTTTCACCGAAAGGGATTCGCGCTTAAGTTCGCTGCGTTACATCACAACAAGAGCTAATTTCTTCTGTGTACGGAGATTCCACAAATATGGGAAATCAAGCCGGTTCTTGACTATGTCAGCGAGCTATTTTGACTCCCCGCAATGACCAAGCTGCGGCAATTAATTTAAAAATATTGATGCATGTGTCCGGGAATAGTAGAGAATACACCTCTATAAATACAGTTATGGAAGAAGATGACGCCACGCACTACCCGGTAGAATTTTTGGATTCCCTCAACACACCCGGACTTCCCGCCCACAAAATAGTTTTAAAAATCGGTGTTCCAATAATTCTCCTCAGAAATTTATGTCCTCCCAAACTTTGTAACGGCACTCGGCTCAAAGTCACAAATCTGCAGCAAAACATTATCGAAGCTGAAATATTAACCGGTTGCGGTGCCGGTGATATTGTTTTTATTCCAAGAATACCTATTATTCCTAACAACTTTCCTTTCTCTTTCAAAGGAGTGCAATTCCCAGTCAGTCTTTGTTATGCCATGACGATTAATAAAGCTCAGGGCCAGACATTATCCGTTGGAGTGGACCTAAGTATTGGATGCTTTTCCCATGGTCAACTATACGTAGCTCTTTCACGCGTAAACAACCCCAATAACCTTTTTGTGTACGCTCCAGATGGTTCCACAGCTAATGTTGTATATAGAGAAGCACTAGCATAAATAAAAAATAAAGATTGGAATCACACACACACAAAATATATTGTTAAGTTTCGACATCCACGCGAACGAAGTCGCGGGCACAGCTAGTATATAATATAAATAAATTCGCAAGCCAATTTTACCTATGATAGCTACTTCCATTTGAAGGTTTAGGTACTATGCAAAGCTAGGAGGTCTTTGCTTCATTATTGGTAAAGATAGAGTCTTAATTTTAACCAATAACAGTCCGTAAATCATACTAATCGGCCATTAGACAATACTCGAAAATCTATTGACAAATCCAACTACCTACCTGACAGCAGTGGCGTGCACAGAGATTTCAGACAGGGTATGCAAAAAACAAAAAACTCACCAGTTTCAGCTTATTGTACCTACCCTACCTACCTGACTCTTACCGCAGGCGCGTATCCGCTATAGTTCCAAACATAATTTTTATCTTGATTAGTAAACAAAATGCAAGGGAAACAATACAATGTGTTTGTGTGTACACAGCCAGTTAGCCAGTAATACTTATCATAATTTTTTTTATGAAAATAACGAGTGGTATTACCTTTTCTTTTAGATAAATCTAACCCGGGTACACACCTTCCCTTTGCAATCAATTTAACTTTTTCCTCAAAAGGACACGTCGAAAACGCGGCCGATTTTAAGGGGCTTACACGAGCTAAACGCAAAAAAACGGTAGTTTTCGAAACAATAAAAGTATATGATCGCCTACAGTAAACAAAATCAGAAAAATATATGATATTCTTCAGGATATTTGCTAGATAGATAGTGTTTTGAAAACACAATACAACTAATTTGGTACGATAGAAAAAAATCATGAACATACCTCTAAAAAACTTTCTTTTTACAATAAAAACCATACTAATATACATACAATCATTCTGATTTTTTGTCAGATTATTCTACAAGTAACATACTAAAATGATAGTGTTTTATTTTTTTATTTAAAACAATAGTTTTTTTGTAAATCGAATATTCATAGTTCCGAACATAAAAAGTGCGCATGTGTGCGTGAACGCCCGCGTAGCGACACTGCCGGCCGAGGCCTGATGCTATACGGACGTGTCGCTCTTTTCGCCGCACTATTTCCGTCAAGATTGTTATGTTTTTGTTAAGTTTTATTTGTAAATTCATTGTTTATTATTATTTGCATTATCTTCTTTCCGTAAATATTTTTATTTCGTGTAAATATAAAATACTTTTAAGTTTGTTATGTATGGGTGCAAGGTGCGCGCCATCTATTGTACGGCGAGTCCCAACTCCCGGGCGTTTCACTTGTGTCTCCCGGCATCGGCAGTGGTCCGCGTAACATAACAAAGTTAAAATAGGGTAATAATTTGTAAATAAATGGGAAATATAGTGAAACATTCCGTTAGGAGGACTACAAAACGTTCATATAAAACAAAAGCCGAACATAATATGAACGAAAGTAAAAAGTATGAGCATTTTATTTTTAACTGAATATTTTTATTTTTGCAATAAATCTATGAATTTTGGTAACATCTAAGAAAGTGCAGTCATTTTGCATAAGGTAAGTATTTTCGACTCCGCGTACATCTGTCACACCGGCGCATGTGGACGACGTGTAGATTTGTATTCGAGAGTCCCCGGGTTCGATTCCCAACGTTACGAAATCGTACTTTCTTTTTAATTAAATTTTATTTAAATGTATTTTGAATTTTTAGATAAATAGTGTTTTGAAAACATGATACAACTAATTTGGCACGATAGAAAAAAATCATGAAGATACCTCTAAAAACTTTCTTTTTACAATAGAAACCATACTAATATACATACAATCATTCTGATTTTTTGTCAGATCATTCTACAAGCAACATACCAAAATAATAGTGTTTTATTTTTTTAGTTCAAACAATAGTTTTATTGTAAATAGCATATTCATAGTTCCGAACATAATAAGTGCGCATGTGTACGTAAACGGTAAACCCCCGTGTAGGAATAATGCCGGCCGAGGCCTGATACTATACGGGCGTGTCGCTCTTTTCGCCGCATTATTTATATGTACATACATTTATTGTTTATTATTACTATTTGCATATCTTCTTTCTGTAAATATTTTTATTTCATGTAAATATAAAATACTTGTAAGTTAAAATAGCGTAATAATTTGCTATCAATTATATCATTTGTAAATATGGGAAATAAAGTGAAACATTCCCTTAGGAGGACTACAAAACGTTCATA
This sequence comes from Amphipoea lucens, assembly GCA_947508005.1. Classification (NCBI taxonomy): domain Eukaryota; kingdom Metazoa; phylum Arthropoda; class Insecta; order Lepidoptera; family Noctuidae; genus Amphipoea; species Amphipoea lucens. The sequence goes on from OX382374.1 coordinate 14,044,186, forward strand.
TAAAACAAACGCCGAACAAAGTAAGAGCATTTTATTATTACTGAATATGTTTTTTCACTATGAATTTTGGTAGTTTAAGAAAATGCACTTATTACGCATAAGCTCAGTTTTTTCGACGACATACGTAATCGTTACATTGGCTAAGGCGATTGGCACACTGCTGCGTTTCACGCAGCGGTGTGCGGGAATTCCACGCGCGTGAGTGCGTTTTTATTGAATTTGTATGTAAAAAATCACGCGCGTGGGTGCGTTATCTGCATCCCGCTGCATCATGCGGGGCAGTGTGAGAATCGCCTTATGTAGACGACGCGCAGGTTTGTGTTCGAGAGTCCCCGGGTTCGATTCCCAGTGATACGAAATCGATTTAATTTTATTTAAATGTATTTTGAATTTTTAAATATATTTTTATAAATAACTAAAAAAACGTCTACAATGTAATTATCTTTCACAGGAGAAAGAAAGTCGAAAATATCAACACAGAAGTTACTTCTAAATCTAATGCGTAAGTACCTACACGTTTTCTAAGCCATTGTAACAATAAAAAAAACCTAAATTTATTAACAGACCGCGACTTATTGATAATGTGCATAAAGAAATCACAGATTCATCCGAAAATTGCGATGAAAATTATCACAAGCAAGAGTTTAATTTTTATTGATTGTGTTTATAATAAATAGAAATCATAATAATTATGTATGAATGTTAGGTACGAGTAGGTACCTAATCCTTGAGGCCGTTTACACATCGTGCCGCAGCTGCAGCGGCATCGCCGCCGCCGCGGCGCCGCTGCATCAGTCACCCTTGGATTTGTATGAACATACGGCGCCGCACAGTGGTCTGAAAATCGAGCTCCATACTCATAGAAACTTAAAGTACGGAAATAAAAAAACAAAAATTGTAATGGGTCTAGTATACCTCCCTTTACGTAATATTAACGTATGGATGGTATCAGTCGCTCCACGCGTGAGAAAAAAAAGTTTTTTGTTTTTTTTTGTATGGGAGAAAAGAAAACACTTAATGTACATTTTTTTGAAACTGAATGGAACTGATAGGCTGGAGCTCACACGAGCTATTGTACCATACACGGCCATCAAGATGACATACAATTCATGCACCGTTGGGCGCTGCTTTGCACGTAGCAAATTTTTGAAATTTTGTGTTTTCGATATGTGATTTTTCAAATCTTTGACGTGAATAAATGAACTTGCCGATCGATTTACTTATACTATCGTTACTTTTAGCCTGCTTATGACCTTTATGATGACAACAATTAAAAATTATGTTGATTATAAGTACCTATACGTTTTTTTTTTAATTTCATTCCAAGAACTACTTAACTCATTTAATCACCGTTGTAGTGTATCTATTAAATAGATATGTAAACACTGTCTCATTCACACAAGCGGGGTAGCTGCTGTCAGTTATGTTATGTCATCTGTCAGTTACGAGGAATGGCGGGAAACAGACAAAGTGAAGCAGGCTATATACGATGGCGCTTGGTGTGGTAGTGAGCCAGTGAAGTGATATGTTTAACATAAGTACGGAATCAACAGGATTCTACAACCGTGATTATGGTTGAGTTATAATTAGATACTGCTTCAATCTGAGCCTCAATCAGAGCCTGTTCTTCCACGATGTTCAACTTGTTTTCGTTTGAAAACTTAAAATAAATTGGTCAGCAGAACATTGTGGAAGATGACTTTGGATTCTCCCATACCTTTTCTTCGCCACAAACTAAGCGCAGAGGCACAAAAGAACACATAAACATACTGGAATCGTCTTCGTCTGCCATAGTTTGCTTATACAAACTTTGCCCTGAAGCACCATCAAAGCCATACTTGCATATAATTGTTAACTCTTTGCCATCCAGCGAAGGTTCCACACGTAGGAATTTTCCAAGCTTTGCACAGTTTTATCCAAAATTTAGCTTTACTTTTACCTCTCCTTCCGTGATGTACAATGGTAACTTTTGGAGGGCAGCAGTCCTTCTTCGCCTCAAGGATGGCAGTATAAGAAGGACACAGTGGTACTCCTTCTTCTTTTGCACAAGATCTTAATGTTATATACTGCCACTTCGAAAGCTTCAATGAGGTCAAAATAAATAAAGCTTTATCAGCGGAATATATAAGCACAGTTTCCTTGGGCTTTAACAATTTATTTATCCTTGTAGCCTCTTTGCTCCGAGACTAGTTTAACGATATCTGCTATATTCTTGTCACGTGCTTTCAAACCGGTTGCATGAGCAAGGCTTTCAGTGCTATACGTTAGGAGGTCTTCCGCTCTCCTTCTCTTCTGTAGCGGGCTTAGCTCTTTAAATGGTTTTCTCGGCCTCACAACTGATGTTGATGTTCCAACACTGCACGTCTCCGGTGTGTAGGATGTTGATGCACCCTCATTTAAAACAAAGTCAGAACTGGAACGGGTTTGCTGCTCTACTGACACTAAATAAGGGGTCATCTTTCCTTTCATGATCTCAGGCCATTTTATGTTCTCTTGCAGCCATGTCTCATACTTTGTTATGTATGTACGTCTCGTGCGATTACACGAGATCCATTTGTTCCTCAACGAACAAACATAAGTCTGACAGAATTGTTTCAATACCCTCTTTTCATTTTCTGACAAATCAATAGTATTCTCAAAAACTTCAAATAAAACATTGGGCTGTAAAAAACAATTGTTGTTTGTCACAAACATGACAATGTCCAAATTGGTATCACAACCTTCCATCACAGCACAATAAAAAAAATAACGTAATAAGTTAGCGCGCACAAGTACTGAGAGCTACTGATAAAAGTAAGCTCAAACGTCCTATTTTTATACAACTACCCTCATTATCGTTCGCTATTCTTTAATTAGGTTTTACAGACTTTAATATTACAGACAATAGAATTTTATTGTGACTAGGGCCCATTTGGCCCTGCTAGAGCTGGTTGATGCTCATGTCATTGGTATATAATTATAACTCAACCATAATCACGGTGATTAAATGAGTTAGTTCTTGGAATGAAATAAAAAAAAACGTATATAATCAATATAATTTTTAATTGTTGTCATCACAAAGGTCACAAGCAGGCTAAAACTAACGATAGTATAAGTAAATCGATCGGCAAGTTCATTTAATCTCGTCAAAGATTTGAAAAATCACGTATCGAAAATTCAAAATTTCAAAAATTTGCTATGTGCAAAGCGGCGCCGAACAGTGCATGAATTGTATGTCATCTTGATGGCCGTGTATCGTACAATAGCTCGTGTGAGCTCCAGCCTATCAGTTCCATTCAGTTTCAAAAAAATGTACATTAAGTGTTTTCTCCCATACAAAAAAAATAAAAAACTTTTTTTCTCACGCGTGGAGCGACTGATACCATCCATACGTTAATATTACGTAAAGGGAGGTATACTAGACCCATTACAATTTTTGTTTTTTTATTTCCGAACTTTAAGTTTCTATGAGTATGGAGCTCGATTTTCAGACCACTGTGCGCCGCCCGCGGTGCCATACTATTATATTCTGTGGCGATGCCGCTGTATTGGTTTCTTTTGGATTTGTATGAGCCCTTGCGGCGCGCCGCCGCGGCGCCGTGTGTTCATACAAATCCAAGGGTGACTGATGCAGCGACGACGCGACGGCGGTGCTGCTGCAGCTGCGGCATAATGTGTAAACGGCCTCAAAGATTAGGTACCTAACATTCATATATAACTATGATTCCTATTTATTATAAACAAAATCAATTTTAAATCTAATTTCTTGCTTTTGATCATTTTCATCGCAATTTTCAGATGAATCTGTTACCTATTTCATTATGCCCATTATCAATAAGTCGCGGTCTGTTAATAAAAACATTAGGTCAGAATTTTTTTTATTTTTGTAATAGCTTAGATAACGTGTAGGTACTTGCGCATTAGAAATACCTAACTTCCGTGTTAATATTTTTGACTTTCTTTCTCCTGCAGACTTTTTTTAGTTATTTATAAAAATATTTAATAGATATATTTAAAAATTCAAAATGACATTTAAATAGAAAATTCGATTTCGTAACCTTAGGAATCGAACCCGAGGACTCTCGAATACAAATCTACACGTCGTCCACATACGTCACTGTGACAGTTGTACGTGAAGTCGAAAATACGTACCTTAAGCGTAATGACTGCACTTTCTTAGATGTTTCCAAAATTCATAGTTTTAGAAAAAAAAACACTGCAAAGTGATAACTTTTATTTCGGAAGTCGGTGTCGCTGGTTTCGCATTTTCGTTTTTTGACACCGACTTCCAAAATTATAGTTATTTATCACGCTGTAGTGCTTTTTTTGAAGTCGGTTGTTTTTTTTTTCTTTCTAATTGTACCTACCCCACAAAAATTCAATTAACACTAGTGCATTGAAGAATCATCAAAATTCGCATAGAAATGCCGGAGATGCAGTACATTTATGCATATTAACTTCGGACATACTACATAAGAATAATTACCTAATGAATATAGAATAACTACCTAATGAATATACTAAAACCTTCCTGGAAGTATGTAGATCACATTAGTGAAAGAATGATCAAAATTGGTTCATCAGTTTTTTAGAAAATCTACAAATATATATACAAACATACACACATACATACATTACATACATACATACGGGTCGAATACACAACCTCCTTTTTTGAAGTCGGTTAAAAATGTTTTAAATTTCATTGAATCAGTTTTATTTCAAAATCACCCACATCCTTAAGTTTTTCAAGTCACACTCAAAACGAATAAAATTTATTATGTTGTCACACATAACTACATAATTTGTTTGTTAGATCTTTAACTTATTTGCACATCGTTTCCGCGCCATCTATTAGAATACTAGGGCGTAATCTCACGAAACCGTTACTTCTAAATCTCATGTATGCTTTATGTCATAATTGTGATGGGCGTCGTCGTTAGATGGCGTTTGCGTCGATTTTGCATATGTGTGCATGCGTTTTTCAAGGACACTTAGCTCTAGTAAGCCTCTTAATTTATTAAAACACACATCGCCAGCACAGGTCTCACAGGTATAAATTTCCATTTTTTACAATAAACTCTAAATAATTACTCGACAGTCAATCACTTGCGCCAAGAAAATAATAATAAATAAATTCATTTGTTTCAAGTAAATATTTACTTAAACGCCCTTGCCACACGACATAAATTGATAAAAAACATAATAAATAAATTAAATAAAATCAAATTAAAAAAAAAAAAACAAATCCAACAAAAAGCGAAAAACTTTGCAATTTTTACGTTACAAACTATTACGAACAATCCGACTAAAAAAAGTCGACCCTCTGCAATTAACAATTAAGCGGTGCTTTTACGGGTTCTCAATTTTGACGGTTTGCAATGTAAGCTATGCTTCCAAAACTCCAACACACGCATACATTTTCACGCACACAGTCACACTTTTGCTGTGTACTACACGAGATGCGTTGTATGAAGAATAAGCAAGGCGTAGTACTGCTTTTGCTCACGGGAGCGCTGCCTGCGCGTTGCGCGGCGGCGGATGTTCGCCGCTCCAACGAGTTAGTTCCAAAAAAAAATTAATAGATGGCGCGTAAGCTAAATTACCATGATTTTTTTAAATTATAGTTGTTTATCATTTAGAGGGGCATTTATGTACGTATGGGACTACAGGGTATGCAGAGCTTATTTGCATGTATGGAGTGCACGCCACTGCCTGACAGCTACCTACATCAACGCAATGCGTAGGTTTGAGTTATCGTATTTGTTGCCAAAAGGAAAGGAATGGCTATTCCGAGCGTGTTGCGCAATAAGGGCTGCAGAACCAGAAGACCGATGCCCATATTTCAAAACGTTAAAATCCCGCAATCTCATCTGACCGTCATTCAATGTCAATTTGTCACAAATGTAAGTGAATTAGAGGTATTTTTTACAGATTGTAACTGAAGTTAGAGTGACATGCGTAACCGCCATTTTGAAAAAAAAAAACAAAATGGCAGACGGATAAGTACGCCACGGACATTTAAAGCCCTTTGACCACACCTTTTACTGAAACACGCTGTATACTTCAGTATTTAATACAAGTCTCTTGCGGGTTATGCTAATAAAAGTACGTTAAGAATCTTTAAGATTGCCATGTAATTAAACGGTATGTTGTAATTGTGTTGTCAGGTATGATAAGCCGAAGACAGCGCTCTACTTTACATAATTATTTACAGTGACATTCATGCATCCGTGCTATAAAGATATCTGCAAACATAAACGAATACCTACGGCATAAGTTTCGAAAGACACGTAGCGCCATCTATTATCATATTAACGTTATTGTTGTTTTCCTCGGGAACAGCTCTTTTTTTTCAGTATGAGAGGTACTATATGTCCGTTTCTGTACAATACACCTGACAACGTATATGCAAAATTTCAGGATGATCGGTTCAGTGGTTTAGGCGTGAAAAGGTAACAAACAAACTTACTTTCGCATTTATAATATTAAGTTAGGATTAGGATAGGATAGGATAGTTAGAACTAGCAGCGCACCGCGGTTTTACCCGCATAAGTGTCTCGCCCGTGGGAACATCGGAATAAAGAGTATCCTGTGGTAAACCTGATTATATTTAATTTGTGTGCCAAATTTTAATTTAAATCCGTTTAGTAGTTTTTGCGTGAAAGAGTAACAAACATCCAGCCATCCTCAGAAACTTTCGCGTTTATAATATTAAAGTAAGATTAAATTAATAATTAATTAATATAGTAGGAATTAGGAGGGGCTTGTGGATAAGTAATAACAGCCGCACGGGTCGATCGATCAGGTTAAGCTATGCTTGCCGCTTTTGGTCCGTGGATGGGTGACTGTGTTCACATACCAAGACCACTCCGTGCCTCGGAAACCACGTTAAGCCGTTGGTCGCGGCTGTCATTCGTGGATTTTTTAGAATACGAATCGATAGAATTATATTTATAATTATTTTATATTTTATTTACTTTGCTCGAATAAATAAAATATTAAAGAGTTATAAAATTGTAACGATTCGTATTCTAAAAAATCTCAACCATTTATGCAAAGGTGGGTCAGCTAAGTGCTATAACTGACTGTACTCTCCTATCGCAGTTATGCTGGAAGAGATTTCCTTAGAAATAAGCATCACCTTTGTAAGTATATTTCTATTCCTTTCTTCTTGTCTGTTTATATGTATGCACACAAATCTATATAAAATTGGGGTCGGTCCCGTGCTCCAACTGATGATCAGTACAGTCAAGCAATTAAGAAAAATACATAAATTATAAAAATAAAATTCATAGTCCTGACTCCTGAATGACTAATATATCAACGCACAGCCTAAACCGCTGGTCCTGGGGACATGAAATTTGGAGGGTGTGTTCTTCGTGAAGAGTAGGTATCCACTGAGAAAGAGTTTTTCGAAATTCCACCCCTAAGAAGGTGAATGGGGGAGGGTGAAATTTCACGCGGACGAAGTCGTGGGTAGAAGTTAGTAGTTAAATAAAACAAAAAATAAGATTGAACGAGTAAGCCTTCCAACTACAATTTCTCCTAGAATCTGCTTTCTAATCTCAAGCAACATATTTCATAGTTCGCCCGTCGTTAAATCTGTCGATGCAATAATGCACATAAGGGTGGATATAGGGAGAACCCTCCCCTCCCCCACCTTCTTCACATGACGTCATCTACCTACAGTTACCTAGCAACCAGATAGGATGTCAAAGCCACTCCTTTGACGGCGTACCTTTAAGCTAGGACGTTGCATAATGGTAGATTTTGTAACGAAATGGAAGCTCGAATATATCAGGTTGCAGAATCTTACGTTAGCCCTTTATTAAACAGCCAGACCATTCCCCTATCCCCCTTACTAATAAACATTATATATTAGATGAATAGATAGTTACACACCGATTTCTCTCTTTCAGTCGTCAGTAATTTCACTTTCGAAAGAAAAAGACAAAGCGTTGTGTAACTATACACACGCTATACAACGTTTATTAGTAAGGGGGTAAGTATTTTTAGTCCCACTTTTGGTTATTGGGTGTTCCAAATAGTTTAACCTTTTTCCATTATTAAGTAAACGTACCTGCTTTAATCTATAGTTACCTACTAATAATAAATCTGAAGACCTTACGCGCTAATCTCTGAAACTACCAGTCGGATTAGAAAAAATATTTTTTTACTACCAGCGCCCTGCGGTTTGACCCGCATAAGTGTCGATCCCGTTGGAATATCGGGGTAAAAAATATCCTATGTCCTTTCCCGGGAGTCAAACTATCTCTATACCAAATTTCATCTAAATCGGTTCAGCGGTTTAAGTGTGAAGAGGTAACAGACAGACAAACAGACACAAGAATCCTTCCTCAAGAATGAGCTATCAAATGTTAGCCCAATTCTTGAGGAAGGATATAACTCAACGCCAACAACGCAACTTTAACATCACACTGGTCCCACCAAGCCGAGCAAAAACAAAATAATATGGCGCCAAAAATCCGCCATTTTGTTTTTTTTTTATTTTGATATACCCAGTGTCACTTCCACAGTCAATACGAATCTAACGACACCTCTCAAGCTAAAATCCATCGAGCCGTTCAGGCCACAGAGCGTGCCTAACAATTATACAAACATACATACATACATACTCTCAAAAAACATAATCCTCCTTCCGGCGCAGTCGGGTAAAAAGTCAGAAAGAACGCTAAGTGAAAACGAAGTAACAGCTCGTCTAGTACTATTATATATCCTGTGGTAACAGCGCGGGCGGGCGATGCGATGCGACGCGGTTCGTCGGAGGACGAAATTTCACCCGAATAAAATTACTCGTAACACAAAAATTATTTTATGGATAAACAGTCGATAAAAAATAAATAAGAAAATATCATTACACCCACCTTCTCCAAAAACTGTTCTAATGCAAGGGGTATTAAAATTAAGAAGTACTTTCCAAACAGTGACAATTACACATATCAAGTTTAACTCTAAGTAAAAACTACTAGTATGATTTTAGAACTTTCTTTAATAAATTATTTACGCAAACAAAAAAAATAGTTTGTACACACGGCTACATATCAAGCTATACATAACCAGTATAAGCTGACTTCTGAATGTACGAAAAACTTAGACAATACGAGATCAGCTAAAACTGGAAATGTATAGCTTGATGTGTCGCCGTGTGTACCTACTCCAAAAAATTCCAAAGGCTTTACCACAGAATACTTAAAGTACTACGTACAGAAAGGCCACTGCCTTCCCCGCACTAACATCAGTTACCGCACCTCACCCCGCACTTCGGCGTATTCGTCGCAGTTCTTTAACAAGAGCGCTCGCAAACACAAGTACCTCACGCACACATTCATACGTATACAAACGTCATTTTTTAATGTAGTAGTAGTAGGTAATTATTTTGCGGCGTTGTATGGAGTGTCCGGGGTGTGGCTTTACTAAAGTAACAGAGTACATCCCAAGCAGTAACGCATTAAAGCATGTGACATGTCCATATAACAACATCGCCAAGAGAATTGCGTTCCTTACTCCAATGTAGCCAACATAAACCGTAGATCAAATCCAAGATATTCCCCCTTCAATTCTCATACACACACAGAGACAAACCTACAAGCAGTAGGTCTATCTCCTATACATATGTAGCGTCTTCCAATTACACAGTTCACTTTGTAACGTCTTCCGACATCATTACCTACACACACGTACATAAATACATAGACGTATATATGTTGGTACATATACATTGGCTAGCTATTATTGTGTGCCTGAAAATGTCAGGTTAATACGTGGTCTGTTTGAAGGTAGTTATCATGATTCACCACGTTTGGCTAGCTTATCATTGACAGAAGTAGACTATGAACAAGATTCAAGAAGTATACAGTGTCAAATTAAATAACATCATCGTCTTGTATCAATAATGTCATCGTCTTGATACCGTCCATAACTCGGCCTCAAAAAAATGGTACCTTTTTCGGGAAACTATAGCTAAAGCTACGATATTCTTTTCATTTCTCATACTCGGAAAGTAGTGTTTGTTTGATCCAAATAGCGAGTGGAAGACGCTGCTTCCCACCACAGGGCGGGAAAGACTCATAGTAATTACTTCCCTCTTTAGGGTGGGAATGAATTTTAAAAATAGAACTGTAGTCAGCTACGAAATGTTTTACATAAATTAAGAAAAATGCTGCAGTCTTGTGAGTGTATAAACAGCCAGTGTGAATTAAAAAAAAAAACCTATTAAGCGGGACAGCCCGCGGCGATGACGCGGTGTGTTCCATATTTAAAATAAAAAAAGACAATAGTATTATTTGGCGGGATACTAACCCTGTAAGCTGTACCGAAATTCAAAAACTGCATGTTATTGTTATTAATAAATATTTTAGAAAAACTAATAGGTACTTTTTACTTTCCTTATATTCGAAATGAAAAGTAGAGTGTTTAACACGGGTGAAAGTCATCAATTCCTACTCGGGCTATAGCCGCCCTCGCTGCGCTCGGGCGTCTAAATGCCTCGTATAGGAATTGATTCCTTTCGACCCTTGCATAACAATCTACTATTTCATAGAAGAAAACTTTGACGTGTAAAACGGGATGCAGCAGAATACCAGCGTCAGGTATTGTACCTGGCATAATGCTGAGCTGGACTCCTATTTGGTGCAACCATGAGACACACACCGCCCAGTAGTGATCGACCGTTATAAATGTCATATGAGGTATCTATGGGTCAATTTATCTTTTTAATCTTTGTTTTCTCATTTTTTTTTATGTTTTTTTTAATGCCCGTATTGTGTCTTTTGTTGCACTAAATAAACATTTTATCTATCTATCTATCTAAAAGTGTTTGTACAAACCTACTTACAGAAAATAAATCATTTATATTAGATGGGAATTTTATTAGATGGGAAATTTTTGTAGGTATACGCATAGGGGAATGGGGGGATGGGAAGGGGATGAGATGGGACAAAACCTATGGAACCACTTCTGGTTTCAACACAATAAAACAGATTTTATCAACTCACACTTGAAGTAACAAATCTACCAGTGGGCATTGACAAAAAAATCATCAAATCTTTTTTTCTTTGTTGTGTATTTGGCTAGCTAATTTAATTTGACCGTGTATATAAACAAATAAATATCTGAAGACGATGTACAGTCAACAGCAAAAGTAGATGATGAAAATCAGAAATTCAATACTAATAAACGGAGTTCGCGTCAGAACTGGCAACTGTACTAGTAGTAAATGTTTGGTATAATTATTTACAATCACATACTTTTGAATCACTTCGACGCCACACAGTTCTGACGCGAACTCCGTTCATTAGTATTGAATTTGTGATTTTCATCATCTACTTTTGCTGTTGACTGTACCTGGAATGAAATTACTATAAGTACTACAATACCTATGTATTGGTCATCCAAACTACACGAGTGTGCAAAAAACAACTCTATTGAATGCAAAAAAAAACGATCACATTGTTGTAACAGATAACGGAAGATTACTTTCCGTAATCAAAAACGTTCAAAATCTAGGCGCAATCTCATCTCAGCGACAATCAATGTCAAAAACTTGTCAAAAATGTATGGAAATTAGAGGTATTTTTAACAGATTGAGACTGAGCGTTTTTAAAATTACGAGAATTACCTACCCCTCAGATAGCAGTTTTTTACTCATTTCATTAGGTACTCAGTTTAAGAATCCCCGTACATGCAAGATCGATGCATCTTACCTAGCTCGGCTGACCCAGTTACTATGCTAGCTTTATACTTGTCACTTGACTTCCGACCGGTCGCCTAATGCTACTCCAAGATGAAATCGATTTTAAATTGAAATCGACAGAGATGAGGTTTTAGACGAGATATGTTGCAAACCTGCCACATTTTCGAATTGAAATTATATCGAGACATGATTTCCACATAAATATTACCTAATTTTTGCTTTGGAGCAGATTATTTCGATATTTAGATACTATGAAAAATTTCAAATATATATAGGTTTTATGAATAATTATCAATACTTACCTTTGACAGCGATGCAGACGAGTACTTCGACGCCTAAGGGCCGGTTGTTTCAAACAGTAGGTTAACGTAGCACTAACATACGTACGTCAAATAATAACGATTAGGTACTCGTTATTATTTAACGTAAGGCCATAATTTTGTAATTGTAATTTGAAATAACGCTTTATTTGGTTTGACGGTAGTTAGCGCCATTTTTGACGTAAACGCATGCGTCAAGAGGACGTGAAACAACCCGCCCTAAGTGTCCTTTTGTTTTTTTGTATTTATTTGTATAATTAGTTAGTCATTTAATTTAATCGATTCAGTAAACGATTCCGAACAAACTACTGTTAATTCAGTTACACTTTGTACGCCTTCTTTATATTTAATTAAAACTATTAACCACTCATGTTCTTATCGTCTTAAACACATTCAAGAGTTCACCGACATATTTGACACAGATTCTCATCTTGAGATAGTGTCACGTTCATTTATCCAATTTTATTGGATCGCAATCAATCCGATTTCTTACCGACTTTCCTCCGTAGACATGACAATGAAGCCGGAGATAGCATCCTGCTTTGACGACTCAGAAGCGGGTAATGTCTTTTTAAATAGGACTTCATTGACTTTGAGTTTTAAGTTATACACTTCGATTTCTGTCGAAAGTAAGTTTGAGTTTCGTTTCGTACTTCCTATCTTAGAAGTATTGCATTTCTGTATAACATTTCTGAAGGCTAATTCTCCTCGGACATAAAAAACATTCAAAATCTCAATCTCATCTCAGCGCCAATCAATCTCAAAAATTTGTGAAAAATGTATGTAAACTGATTGTATTTTTGACAGATTGCTACTGAGATTAGAGTGTGAACATTCACATATTGTAGTTTTATGTTTTTGCTAGATACCTTGACTTTGAGTTTCAATTGTTTCTTAAATTCTAAACGGTTTCCTTTTGTTTCCAAATCAGAACAGAATCAAACAATGGAATTCATAAATCATATTCACTCACATGCAACGTTCCGAGGAATTGTAGGTAATCTAGTTATTGAAAACCTAGATATCTTCACAAATGCACTAGCATTGCTAGTATTGCCACAACAATGAAATCAATATCCAATTAGTTCTAATAGACAATAATTGCAAAGGAAAATCGACTACGCAAAATTAAAAATGGCGTTGCATTATAAAATGGCTGCCCTCATGTAGGTACAAAGTACAACGCACTGGATTTAATAATGAACTTAATAACGGATAATTGAACCAGACTTTAATTATAAAATGGTGGTCCAGCGTAGCTCTGCGAGTTTATTCCAACATTTTCAATAGGTAGTCGAAGCAAGCCTTCGGGGAAAATGGCTTTTAAAAAAATGAACCCGACATTACCTGCGTTTCGTCCAATAAAAGGTTTTAATAAACAAAGCTTGTTATCGACAGTTTTCGGCGAATCATTCCGTTTTCCGCTGACCTGATTAAAACAAAATATTGGAAAATCAGTACCAGGCTTCATCCGGGTTTTGTGTTACAAATGGAAAATGAAATATGCTTTAATTATGTACCTGGCAGCAACCACGCCCCGCGGCCACGCGTGTGTAGGTGTGCGTGTATATAACTGTATAGATTTCCATTTGCAGGGATTAAAACAGAGTGCATAATTACTGCTCTCAAAACGGTGAAGGAAAACATCGTGAGGAAACCGGCGACTTACGAGTTGTAGATCGTAGGCTCGAACCCTGACAGGCGCTTTAGTTTGTGTAAATTATTTCATCATCATTGCTCTCAAAACGGTGAAGGAAAATATCGAGGAGGAAACCGGTATGTCCTAGAACCAAAAATTCGAAGACATGAGACATCTATCAACCCGCATTGGGCCCACGTGGTCACTCCCTTTCGGAGAGGAGGCCTGTGTCTCAGCAGCAGGATCATTATAGGCTGATTATGACATACCTATCTACTACTCAAGTAACAGAATAAATAATTTCATTCCAATTCATATTCATTTTTAGTGACATGAAGAGCTATTTGATGAACATTTTATCAAAAATTTCGACACATGACTCGAACTCGATGGAGCGTTTGTCTTTTGTTTCAGGCTCACAGAGCACAGTCACAAAATATTTGTTTGACTTTTGTCGAATACCAGTACAAATATGTCTATGTTATACTATACATATACGTAGTAGGTACATCACAGAAATAAAGATGAGAAATTTTTGCCGGACTAAAATACAAATCTATTCTAATATTATGAAGAGGTATTTGTTTGTTTGAATGACTATTTCATTAAATATCGGAAAAGAGAAGAAAAACTTGAAATTTGTGTGCTACCTAGCGCATGGGGGATGCGCTAGGTAGCACGAAAAATTCAATTTTTTAAGGCTAATAAAATCACACTATCACACTAATATTATAAAGACGTAACTTTGTGATTGTGTTTGTATTATGTGTTACTTCTTCAGGCCCAAACGGGTGAACGGATTTTGATGAAATTTGGCACACAGATAGTTTATAACCAGGATTAACACATAGAATATTTTTATCCCGATATTCGCACGGGATCGACACGGGTGAAACCGTGGGGCGCAGCTAGTTACACCATAAGACTATTAAATATTTATTTTTAATTTTGCCTGATTTTTATAACTGACCACTTAATTTCAGTACCTACATGAAATTAAGTGGTCAGTTATAAAACTCAGGTTCTGCGAATCAAAAGATATGTTTATGTTACGAGTATCAACTGTGAGAAGTAAAGCACTTAACTTTAATGTACAGTCAACAGCAAAAGTAGATGATGAAAATCAGAAATTCAATACTAATGAACGGAGTTCGTGTCAGAACTGTGTGGCGTCGAAGTGATTCAAAAGTATGTGATTGTAAATTATACCAAACATTTACTACTAGTACAGCTGCCATATATTCGTGATTAGTTTTGACTCCAAAAGTTATACACTCAATCACCATCTGGGTAGATTTTCGTTATTTATCATCATTTACAGGTGTTATTAATATTATATTATTTATAATACGGCACCGCACCACTACCGCGGCACGTGTCACATCCCAACATATATTGTGTCAAACGAAATAACAAACGAATACCAATATACTATATTTTCAATGTAAGTGAATACATTGTAACAATCTACGCACTCAGGACCGAAGGACCAAAAAAAAATTTGTGTGATGAATGATGAAATGATGATAAATAACGAAAATCTACCCATCTGCTTTTGCTGTTGACCGTACCTACTGTTTTATTTATGTGCAAAAAAAACAGCTTATTCCACTGCTGGACCGTACCTAATACGCTACGAAGGCCCAGAGCAGGTTGGTGAATGTCACAAATGTTTTTGAGTTTATAGTTCTAGAACATACCGACCAGTATCTTTACGATATGTTCGTCAGTAAAAAAGGTTTATAACATATCCATGGATAACAACATACAAAAAGAAAACAAAATGCATAATATGAAAAAACAGACATTGCAATAAGATTCCTCGGGATCGTATTACCGTTATAACTTACGTCATTCAAGTTCTTACTTATAGATAAGCCGTAAAACGGAATGCACACGAAACTAATATTGGCATAAGTAAGACAAAGTCACACTGTACTTAGAAGTTCAGAAGGTTAATAATAAATTGTGCTAACAGCTTATACAAAATTTTATTAAAAAATATATAAAAATTAAATTTTGTGAAAACTTCTTTAGGCGCGTTGGGCTTTTTTTGAGATGAGAAAAACCATTGAATTTGCGCCACTGTTATACCGTAACCGACACCGCTTCGGGTGTGTGCGGCTGCCCTTCAGGATGTACTCGGTTTTAATGTATATCCGATATGTCAGTGAGTGATGACAAAGTATTCCGTTTGTGTTTTGTTTTCAGTTCCATCAGCACTCCCGGAGTGCCACTGTTTTTTTTTTTTTTTGTTTTTTTTTGTGTGGTGTGATCTCTTGTCATGTTGGGCCTTTTTTAGTTACAATTTATTATCAATATATTTCCTTTCAATCAATAATTGTTGGAAAAATTGGTCATATGGAAAGTTGATACTTTCTACACATGAACAGTGATTACATAAGAGTTATATTTCAGTGGGTATTCTGCTCTTTCCTACCTAGTGCCGTATTGCAGTGTCTTTGACTTGTATCCGTTAGAATATAGCTATAACTAAGCTAGACGACCGAGCTTAGCCAGTTCCGACTTGAGTCCCCGAGATGAAATTTCACTCAATCGATTTTCCGTGCTGGTAATGCTCGTCGGGGAAAAAGAAAAGCAGGCTTTCGCTGCTTATTAAAGCCAGCCCTGACGTTTATAATGGAAAATGTACTGAGAAAGGTACCTTATTTTCGTATAACGTACTTCACGCTTGTGTTCTCTAAAGGGGTAAACAGAGCAATCAGACACTTGCTTAAAGCTTATGTAATCTTTCTGTTATACAACATCAAACTCAAACTCAAAGCATTTATTTCAATTAAACCATTACAGCCACTTTTGAATTGTCAAAATTAAATAGTCGGTCAGTTAGTCAGAAAGTTGAAGCTAGTCGCCCATTCCAAAGCGTAGATCTCTATGGAGAAGAACGGGCAAGAAACTCCATGGACACTCTTTTAAATCAAGATATTACAAAATCCTGGGTACATTATTCTTGTTGCTTCTATATGCGAGAACAATGTAAAAAAACACACAAATGAAGAAACAATTTAAAAAATAAGATTAAAAATAAGCCTTGGCAGTTAAGAGATGACCAGTCTCAACCGACGGCGCCCGTTCACGAACATGACGCGTGGATCAGCATCATTATCTACCTTTTAACTTCTACTTTGCATTACATCTATGCCTGCGGCTTCGCCCGCGTGGATGTCGGAAAGTATCCCAAGGGAACGTGTTACCGGGACAAAAAGTAGCCAATGTCTTTCTCCAGGATACCATCTAACTGCTTGCCAAATTTGATTGAAATCCGTTCCGTGGTTTAGGAGCGAAAAGGTAACATACAGACAGAGTTACTTTCGAATTTATAATATTAGTATGGATGTATACATAATTATTATATATAAAGCAGCTTTTCGTGTGTACCTGTGTGGCCACGTTGTTCTTCTGAACTACGCAACAGATTTTGATGCGGTTTTTACCATCATTCAGAGATTGTATTTCGGAAGGTCTAGGTATCTGTCTGGTATCATCATTTCAGCCGAAAGACGGCCACTGCTGGATACATGCGTCCCCCAAAGATCGGCACTTCGACCGGTTTTGTGCTTCTCGCTTATATGTATAATACATTAATATTAAAAATACATATAGGTATGTACTAAAAAACAGAACGGATGAAAATGCTACCCATTATACTATACTTACCTTAAATGGATATTTTAGTAAACCGTTTCAAAAATTTTCTAGCCAATTTTTCTCAAAACTTTATCAAAATGATGCAACTAAATCTACCAGTTCAGGTACGTAAAGCTTCTCTAATAACATCGATAATATTTCTCAAGACGGGCACATCCCTAACCGAAAGCGACGAGACGAAGCATCGTAACGACGTGGTTATATCGATTACTCACACAGCTACACACACAAGGAAGCTCATATGTCATCGAAATTGTATTGGAACTGTACTTAATGGCCTGTAACTAACACACTGTGTTCTCTCTCTATTTGTGCATAATATTATTATAATAGTCTAACACCCTGTTTGTCAAAGGCTTATAAAAAGGTATAATAATATAAAAAGGTTGGTGACAGATTGATAAACTTGTCAAGGGATTCGATTAGCTGTTATTTAAGGCGAAAGCGTCAGGATAGCCCGCGAAATTCAAAACTTACGTTTTTTGCAAATTGCAGATTGTATGTTGATATAAATATAATTCGCGGCTGTATCAAATATTTATTAAAATATTAATACAGTTAACATGACGCCGCGAATCTCTCAGGGAACTATTTAAAAGGATTAATATTATGACGGTACCTTGCCAATTCATTTATGAAAATATTATGTATGTAAGAAAAAATCTACATCTTTTTAATAAAATAAGCGATAGACATAACTTTAATACAAGAAATAAAGATAAAATACATCAACCATTTTTCAGATTAGCCAAAGTACATACATCTTTTATGGGGTACTGTGTTAAATGTTACAATAAAATACCTTGTGATATATTGCAATTAAATGAAAGAAAATTTAAAACTCACATTAAACGTACACTTTGTAAACAAGCATTCTATAAATTAGAAGATTATATCCAAGATAAGAATGCTTGGAAACATGCTGGTCCTGCTCCATAGGACAATCTAGAGTCTAGACAAAATCAAACTGGTTGCTAATTTAATTGTAAATGTTTTTATTCTTTTTTTTACATTTATTACTCACACCCTGACTTATTACTTGTATTTTGTTTTTTAATTAAAATCGTTTTGCTTGTACCATGTTTGTAAATATGTGAGCACCATGTATCTATCAGATAATTAATTTATATGTCATGGTTTCGTTTTTAATTCTTTTACCTATTGTGGTATAGTAATTTTATTGCAGGTGCATCGTCCTCACATGTTATTATATAATTAATGTACCCATGCAAAATATTGTACCTAAAACATTTTAAAAGAGTAACGGTGGAGTTTCTTGCCCGTTCTTCTCCATACGAAAACTACCTTTTAGAATGGGCGACTAGAATCAATTCTATTTTAAGATAATTTTTGACGTTCAAAAGTGCCTTTTATGTGCCTATTTGAAATAAATGCTTTGACTTTGACTTTGATGACTATAAAAATCTGGCAGAAAATCCTTTATTGGCCTTTTTTTCGCTAAATTTTTTTGGTTGGGAAATCATCAAATAACTTCTCCCGCTCTAGGCGAAGCTCTCGAGGGCATATCAGACTTGTATTGACTAAAACCCACCCGTGTTCCTTCAGTTGCCTGTGTACGGTAACTCTTTCGAACAACCCGCGACCCTTTTTTTTATGGATGGGAAATCATCAAATGACCCCTCCCGCTCTGGGTGGAGAGGAAGGGAGTGTCAGACTCTTACTGACTAAAACCCATACGTGTTCCTTCCTTAGCCCTTCATGTTCCGGGGTAGCGGTAACCCTTTCGGACAATCCCGCACCCCCGGCAGGCTTCGGCCCTGGCAGGCCCCTTCCTTTTTGCTGACATCTCTTTGAGGCACGCGTGGAACACGTACGCGCCGTCCGGCATGGGCTTCGTCGGGCACGCGAAAAAAATATCAGCTGTTCCTTCCATTTTTTTTTTTTTTTTTTTTTGTTTTTTTTTTTAGTACCCATAACACAAGCTCTGCTTAGCTTGTGACTAGATGGCGTTGTGTGATAGTTGTGTAATATTATATTTATTATATTATTGTTTATGTTCACATAACTCGTCAAAATGTAGGGAAGAGCTGATTTTTTTTCACGATTTCAGGTTTGGTCATAGTAAAAGTTGTTCAAAATGACCCCTTAAAAAGATGCCCATGAATTCAATTTCACCCTGTATAGGTCTGTGCAATATTTGCTAGTTTATGATCGCCACAGACCTATAGTAGCGAAGTCATGGCATGTCTGCAGACTTGTCCGCGGGCATGTGCGTCTAGTGAATTCCCCGTTTTAGTTTTCACGAGACGTTCACAGACTAAATCGGCAGATAATTTATATTCCGTGTCTTCTGGCTGCCCAAGGGATTGCAAAATACGGTAGATGACTTTTTTTTTCAATATAAGGTGTAATTATTATGTAGTATAAAAACTATACCCTTTACTCTCATAACAAACATGGCGTATGTTTGCATTGCGGAATCCATGTATATTTTCATGCCAAGCTAACTCAAGTACCTAATATTGTGAAATAGTAACATTGTCAGTGTTAAACATGTGAATGGTGAATTATATTTAAATAATAATGGCGATTCCAATGTCATTTTGCCAGTGAATGAGTTTGACGTCAAAAGCATTGTCAGTAGAGACCGTGAAATTATGGTAAAATTGCACCTGCTCTCATTTATACATTTTTCTTAGTCATAATAAATAACATATACATAAACGGTGTATTATGGAAAATTGTATACAAGGTGGTGCAAATAGTGACGACAATAAAAAAAATTTGATTCCTCATACCTAGGGGAATTCCCATTAGGAAGAGGAGTGGGGCGCGTCTTCGTGGATGGCGCTATCTGTACGTACATACTATGGTTCTACATTTATATCTGTAATTTATATGATATAGGTACATAATAAAGATTATTGTATTCTATTATTTTTGTAGACTTTTTATATAATTCCAAATCCGCTTAATTTGCTGAGTCAGATTCCATGGTTGGAAAATTCATATTCAAAATGAAAAGTCATCTTGTTGTTATCAAGAACAACTAGTTACGAGCAAATTGCCCATTCTAACATAGCTAACAAACAAGCCAGATTGTGAAACGTAATTTCGCAATTACTAAGCAGTTCGAAAAATGATATGAATTGGACTATTTTACGCTGTACCTAATTGGCTAATTAGTGGCAATACGTCATCATTAATTTGTACATCCCATTATCCCAATATGTAGCGGAAGGTGATAATTTCATATTTGAATTTAGAAGGACAAAGTTTGAGTTACAACTGTTATAATGAACTTTAATTAGTAAGGCTCCGCTGTCCGTCCGTCCGTCCGTTTGTCACAGGGCTATACTTTTGAACCGTATTCGTAAATAGATTCGTAATCAATTTTCTATGTACAGTCAACAAAAGAGATAAGTATGCAGGATCGTCGGATATAGTTGAAGTTTAGTAAGAAACCGATGGACGTTCTCGAATAAAATTTAATTTTATCAATAGAAATCAAACAGCTCATTTATCAAATTAAATTTCAGTCGACAACATCCATCGGTTTCTTACTAAACTTCAAGTATATCCGACGATCCTGGATACTTATCTCTTTTGTTGACTGTACAACGTATCCGGTGGCCATTAGTTGGCAATCTATCAGTAATTAATTAGCGATATAATTCGTGTAAGTACCAACTGTCACTCATATTGTACTAATATTATTCGTAAATACTTCGGAAAAGAATTACGTTAAATTGAAAATACATTACGTTTTTCAAATAATGATGGATGATGATGGCCACATTAATATGATGTGCTGATTGTTAAAATATAGTGTCTGCATCGCGGGACGTGGACATTCAATTGCATAATCAGCCTTCCCACTGCTGGGACACAGGCCACCTCTCGCTGAGAGGGAGTGGCCCACGCGGGCCCAGTGCGAGTTGGCAGATGTCACACGTCTTCGAATTTTTGGTTGCATGGACATGCTGATTTCCTCACGATGGTTTTAATATTATTATGCTGTATATCTGGATATATGTAATAAATTATACCACATACAATTGTTATCGCCTTTTCTGACGATATACAAAAAATTAACGAAATCGGTCGGGAAAAAAAATCAGCTGTTCCCTACATTTTGACGAGTTATGCGAACATAAAAGTAGGGAACAGCTGATTTTTTTACGCGATCGATTTCGTTCATTTGAAAAGGCAATAACGAATATGTGCAATAATTTATTGCATATACCTATGAGGTTTCCATACTCTATATTATAGCCACATCAGTTATGGAATTTATATAATTAATATCAAAATATAACCCATAGACATCCACCTTACCTAAAACACCATTTACGAAATCCAAAAAAAATCCTTCATTCAGTATGTCCATTCGTTTTCCGTCGCAGATTACCGCATTTTTCCAAGGGCTTAGTCTAGTGCTGTCCACGTCACGGCTGTCAAGCTGTCTTTCCCATCATTATCGGGTCTACCGTTACCCAGAAAGGGTATCGGAATGTCTATATCATCGTTGAGCCGTCGGAAAGGATCGGTTTTGTCTACGTATTTGGTCCTGTACTGTGCAGTTAGTATTGGCATCACGTAGTATTAAAAGGATCTTTAGTAGACAGAACCTGTATGACACCGTTATTAGTTTTGCAATAATTTAATACTATCGTCCCATTGCAGGGCAAACGCCTTTTCCCATACAAAGAAGACACGAGCATTTATCACCACGCTTGCACAAGACGGCTTGGCGATTTCAGATTTTTATTAACTACTACCTTCTGCCCGCGACTTCGTTCGCGTGAAATTTCTTATTCCCTCGACCCATCTCGTCGTATTGCATCACTTGCCCGCGTCTTCTGCTCTATCACTTCGTTTCCCCATAGCGCTTTTGCTCGGCTCCTAAGGGTCATAGCGTGATGTTAAATAGCCTATAGCCTTCCTCAAGAATTGGGCTATCAAATGCAAGAATTTTTCAAATCCGACTGGTAGTTCCAGAGATTACCCCATACATACAAACTTACAAACAAATTTTACCTCTTTATAATATTAGTATAGACTAGCTTCCACCCGCGGTTTCACCCGCATAAGTGTCAATCCCGTGGGAATATCGGAATAAAAACTATCCTATGTCCTTTCCCGGGACTCAAACTATCTCTATACCTCATCCAAATCGGTTCTGCGGTACAAGCGTGAAGAGTTAACAGTCAGACAGACAGACACACTTTCGCATTTATAATATTACTAGCTGCGCCCCGTGATTTCCACCCGCATACCTAAGTCTCGATCCCGTGGGAACATTGGGATAAAAAGTATCCTATGTCCTTTCCCGGGACTCAAACTGTCTCTAGGTATACCAAATTTCATCTAAATCGGTTCAGCGGTTTAAGCGTGAAGAGGTAACAGACAGACAGACACACTTTCGCATTTATAATATTACTAGCTGCGCCACGTGATTTCACCCGCATAAGTCTCGATCCCGTGGGAATATCGGGATAAAAGTATCCTATGTCTTTTCCCGGGACTCAAACTATCTCTATACCAAATTTCATCTAAATCGGTGAAGCGGTATAAGCGTGAAGAGTTAACAGACAGACAGACAGACACACTTTCGCATTTATAATATTAGTATGGATAAATCCAGGTTTCCTCAAGATGTTTTTCCTTCACTGATGTCAGTAATGTCCACGGTAAACTCAGAAAGCCAGCACATCAAGCTTACCCGAAACTGTCAAAATTTCATAATCAACTTTGAACCTAATGCTTTAGCGATAAAGTTTGAAATCTATTAAAGAAATTTGACAGATTGTAGTAGCTTGATGTGCTGGCGTCTGTACATAAATCATGAATTTAATAAGTCACATTGGTGCTTGCCCGGATTTGAACCCACAACTTCGTGCATGAAGAGCGACGCCTTGAGGCCTTAACCACTAGGCTGAAATGAACCTTTTTGGCGCAGCCGTGAGGCACACACTATTGTTGTCTGAAACATTATTTTTTTTTATTAATTTTGTATTTTGTGTTTCACGAACTGTGTCCAAATAAACATTTTTCTTTCTTTCTTTCTTTCTTTCGGCAATAATGACGATTTGCAATAAGTAGATTTAATTTTATAGATATGAACAAGTGGTAGAATGTCACTTGGAATTTATTTTTGTGTCTATGACAGTTAGTTTCAACCATAATGAATTTTTAATTAACTGTTGCGGATATTTCAACCTGATTGTGATTTTATGTTTTCTTTCGCGTCACCCCTGGGTGAAACATTAAACAACGTTTATGAATAAACCCCTGGGTTTATTCATAAACGTTGTTTAATGTTAAGTAATGATTAGCGACTGTTTAACCATATACCTATTTATGACGTTTAAACGCTTTTTAACTTTAAGCAACGTTTATAAATAAAGCGGTTAAAAAACGCTCAAACAGGATTACTTCAAAAATAAAGGCAATGAAATGAAATAAAGGAAACAACTAAATCTATTTAAAATTCTTTAAAGTTTTAAAGGCTTCATTTATAGACTGTAATATTTTAATATTATATCTACTCTACTAAGAGTAATATTACAATATTACAATCAGTGCAAAATAAGTCTCCTTAAGACATGTCACCCTTAAAAATTCACAAAGTACCAAAAACGAGATTCACCGAAATCGAAACAGATGGAAAACATTGAATCACGTTCACAATAAGGTAAAATGAAAAGGTACAGTAACCTGCTTATCTTGCAGCGCCGCAGACTAAGGAAATAACATCCACAAGTGTTGGTAAATAGGAAATGGACTGCAGACACACTTCCACAAATTGCATATTGTTTGTATGCTGTAGCTTTAAGCGAAAGGAACGACAAATGCAGTCAGGATGGTACAGGAAATCAAAAACAGTGTCTGGAAAAGTTTGTTGCAAGTAGCAAGTGAAAATGTAGTGAGAAGTTATCGCTGCTTGAGTTCCGTATAGATTTTCAACAAATAAGAATATTTAATTGATTTATTGTTTAACCATTTACCTTAATTAACAAACAGTATAGTTTTAGTTAAGTTAGGTTTTAATTTTGTTATTTTTGTTAAATAAGAATATTGATCATAACAAATGCGTTTTAATGAATTAGCCAACGGCCGCGACTTACGAGTTGTAGGTCGTAGGTTCGAACCCAGACAGGTACTTTCATCATTTCATTTCAGCCGAAAGACGTCCACTGCTGGACATAGGCCTCCCCCAAAGGGGGGGATTTGCCATAATCGCCACGCTTGGCATGCGGGTTGGCGATCGCAGTATGATAGTAAATGCATAGAGAACGCTGCTGCCCATTCTCCGGTACGTCCCTTAGTCGCCTTTTACGACACCCATGGGAAATAGGGTGGTGCTATCCTTTAAGTCCGGCACCACACGGACAACAGGTGCTTTAGTTTGTGTAAATTATTTCATCATCACTACTCTCACAACGGGAGAGGAAAACATCGTGAGGAAACCGGCATGTACTAGAACCAAAAAATTCGAAGAAATCTTACGGATTACGGCCCGCTCCCTCTCACAGAGGGGAGGATTATGCCCCAGCAGTGGGAACATTATGCTAATAAAATTGAGAAATAGGTAGACTCTAGAGAAATTAATAAAACACAAAAATATTTGAACAGACCGGAAACCACTAAAATACATACAAATATTAACACACACTCGTTTGCTTAATGAGTACAATCATCAACAAAAGTTGCTCGGCACATTCCTAAATCAAGTTTCTGATGAGCAACTAATCAAACATGCACAAACAATTCTTCTGAAATTGCCAACAAGACTGATTTTGGAAATTCATCAAAAGTGTAACAACGTTTCTGATATCTTGTTCGATGACTTGCCAGCAATAATTTATCGATTATTGAAAGAAGATCGTGGCAATAAACATCTCAATGTTTAAAAGATTTTCTTGTTTTGTGCTAAGGTCAGTAATTATATTAAAAGTAAAAAAGCCTAGCAGTTTTTTTTACTGATAAATGCTACTATTATTTATTTGTCAATGGTCGTTGTTATTTGTATATGAGAGGACAAAAATATTATACAAGACTGTATAAACTTCTTACACTAAATTAACTCACAAACTTAAAATATAATCACCTAACCTAACTAAAATATGGCGTCGAAAAAATCCTCCGCATCGCTGTCAACTAGTAACGAACCCAAGAGACTGGCGGCATTGCCACGCTATATGGCAATACTTACTTACCGAAAAGTAAATACCAGCCCTTGGGTCACGGGAAGTGTCAATCAGCCGTTTGGGGATGTCGTTGAACAAACCATGAGCACTCGAACCCCACGACCCGAGAGTTTCAATCCCAAACGGCGAAAATATAATTACCGATAAGGTTATTATTAAATTATTATGTGTTCAACGACTTATTAATAGGCTTTGTATATGTACATTTAGACATGGAAGAGGGAGGTCTTCTGTTACAGGTATCTTTATGTACTTAAAAGAAGACCTCTAAAATGTATTTGTTAAAACTTGTTGATTATGAAATAAATAAACTTATTAACTTAAACGACTTGTGTGGCCGACAGCACATTCCCTCATTAAAATAATTATACCTAGTTTATTTATTATATAATCTCT
The DNA here is from genome assembly GCA_947508005.1 of Amphipoea lucens. NCBI lineage: Eukaryota > Metazoa > Arthropoda > Insecta > Lepidoptera > Noctuidae > Amphipoea > Amphipoea lucens. The sequence goes on from OX382374.1 coordinate 14,070,079, forward strand.
TTATCAGTTGATAACATCACTGTTATCAAAGTGGAGGCAAAGTGTCAAGTGTGCGTCATTATGAAAATAACATACTTAGGTATTTCACTGTCGGAAACATGAGATTTACTAAACATACAAGTACTATATGGTATTTACATTGATAATACAATCTATTTTTATGCTTGTAATTTTGGTGGCCTTGTAACAGCCCCGACTTACGAGTTGTAGGTCGTGGGTTCGAACCCAAGCAAGCGCTTTACTTTGTGTAAATAATTTCATCACCACTGCTCTCAAAACGGTGAAGGAAAACATCGTGAGGAAAACGGCATGTTCTAGAATCAATTATTCGAAGACATGTGAGTTGTGACATCTACCGACCCGCACTGGGTCCTTGGTAGATTACAGCCCACTCCCTCTCAAAGAGAGCAGGCCTGTGTCCCAGCAGTGGAAACATTATAGGCTGATTATGAATTTTAATTGCCTGCCATCTAATCTCTTCACCACCCTTGGTTGACTGGTAGAGAATGCCTAAGGCATTAAGTCCGCCTTTGTACCTTTTTGTGCAAAAAGTTTAAATAAATAAATTGCTCGAGTTTTGCCAGCGAGCCATGGAGCGCAGTATCCTGAGGGAAGAGAGAGGGGGTTGAGGGAATCACGGGTTTTATCCAGAAAGCTGCCAATCTTAAATGGGATTAAGCAGACGAGCCGAAACCCATAACATCTGCAGAGTTACGCTAGCTAATTGAATTCGACCCTATACAGAGTGTCCCTGGAAGTATGGATCAAATCGAATAGGGGCGTGGGCAAAGTCATTTCCAATCTTTTTAACCTTGAGAATGTCGGTGAATTTTTTCACGGTTCAGAAGTTATGGCCAATTGTTTTTTTTTTTTTCAATCACTTCGCATAGTGCCCAAAGACAAATAATCATAAAAAAAAGACGGGTTGCATTCCGGGAGTGCCGGCAGAAGTGAAAACGTTGAAATAAATCAATTAATAATTGAATTAATATAACTCATTTTTTTTTTCACTATTTCTGCGTCACTTTTTTCATTAATAGATGCACTTTGTTCAATTTCCATATTTTAAACACTTTATATACACCAATTTTACGAATACACAGCAGTGTGGCCACTACACAGACGGTCGAGCCATCAGCTGTCCATCCATCCATCCATCCATCCATCCGTCCATCCATCCACATCCACATCCATATCCACATCCACATCTACATCCACATCCATCCATCCATTGTCGTGTGTCACTTGGTTCACTTCGGTTGGCGCCGCCGTAGAAAGAGAGGGGGATACTTAGTAGTTAGGAGTAGTAGTTTTCCCCTGTGTTGTCTCTCCTGACGGTCACGTGTCCTGACGCGTTGTCCTGACGCGAGTTTAACATTTTTTACCCATTACAAAAAAGTGTGCAACGCCGCTAAAGAAGTTTTCACTTCAAAAATACTATCAGGGCTATCTAAAAAAATTAAATTTATAGCCCTTATAGTTTCTTTTTTTAAAGATTTTTTTAAAACGATTCGATTTCTCTTCTCTTTTTTTAGTTTTTTTTTTTTTTGTTAAAACGTTTGGAAATTAACTTGCCCACGCCCCTATTCGATTTGATCCATACTTCCAGGGACACCCTGTATAGAAAGAATTTTAAAATACATATATTTTCAGTTGGAAAGACACATTGGTACTTAATATTTTCATCGAACGAGACTAATACCTAACAGGGAAAATAATAAACTTGAGAGTTTCCTTTAGCCTTTATTTACTCTACAATTTTCCGATGCAAGGAAAAGCCGAGCATCAAAATCTTATTCTATCCTATTAGCTTAGGTTTACAAGATTAGTTCGGAGAATTCAATTTAGTTATAGACTGACGTTAGCAGTAAGTAAGCTTACAAATTACGTTACTCGGTACGAACAAGTCTATAGCGTTTGCTATAGCATAAACACACGAGTAATCCATACTTATCCATACTTTAATATTATAAATTCGGAAGTAACTTTCTCTGACTGTCTGTATGTTACCTTTTCACACCTAAACCACTGAACCGATTTATATGAAATTTGGTATAGATATAATATGAAATTTGGTATAGATATAGTTTGAGTCCCGGGAATGGACATAGGGTAGTTTTTATCCCGATATTTCCACGGGATCGAAACTTATGAGGGTGAAACCGTGGGGCGAAGCTAGTCAGCCTATAACATTCCCGCTGCTCACACACACACACTCACCCCCACACAGGCCACACACACACAGGCCTCTCTGTGAGAGGAAATGATACGTAATCCAACCACGCGGGCCCAATGCGGGTTGATGGATGTCACATGTCTTCGGATTTTTGGTTCTAGGCCATGCCGGTTTCCTCACGGTGTTTTCCATCACCGTTTTGAGAGCAGTTGTGATGAAATAATTTACGCAAAATAAAGCGCCAACGCTTGTAAAGGTCGCAGGAACCCGTCGGATGCAAGAACCACAGAATCGGTCGAAGTAGAGGTACTTGGGGGAGGCTTATGTCCAGCAGTGGACGTCTTTCGGCTGAAATGATGATAATGTAAGCACCTGTCTAGGGTTCGAACCTATGACCTACAACCCGTAATTCGCAGCCATTACCACTAGGCCACCACTGCCCACGTTTGCTATACCTAAAAAACGGGATCTAAAACTGGGATCGCGACCAGACAGACAGGACAGGACAGCGTGTGTCAGTAATGTGTGATCATATTCCAGGGTATGTTACAGATCATCAAACTGAACTATTTTCTCCATGGGAGCAAAATAGTTACTTATCGTAAAAAAAAAACGGCTGTCCCATAGGATAGATTTGGGTCGGGTTGGTATTGAAGTTATGTATGGGACAACTAATTATTAATTTATTACAAGGTCTTCTGAAATATTTGCGTGACCCTAAAGTTGGTTCACAGTTCCTTAGTTATGTCATTCTTTTGATAATTCCATTGTGCATAAAAAACCATAACTAGGTAAATAAACGGTCTCTAGTACAAAACACCGGATAAAAGTATTTAGTCTACGTACAAACCATAGCTCACATTCCTCTAAATAGGGTAAGAATTTAATTAATAGACAACCACTAGAGCATAGAGCTTACATAGACTAGCTAGAAGCGAGACCACGACCACAGAGTCTTGCAAACACTCCACTTGCTATAATACTAAAAAGTATTGCACTACCAAAGGAATGTGAACTCTGTCTCAATATAGTTAAAGTCAAAAATTCAATGAGAGTGAATAAATCAGAGCCTTTAATTTGTACCAAAGAACATTCCACGTTTTCAGAGGAAACAATTTTTCAGCTTTGAAGCGGTAACTCGTGATGCCCCTGAGATTCCTTCAACTTGATTGCACTTAGCTAAGCATTGCTACGGTTTAATGCAGACTGTGTAATGGAATGCTATCGTAGATTTTAGATTTAGAGAGTAGTATCGAGAGATTTTTAAAATTCATTGACCGGTTATGGTCAAGTAAATACCAGGCCACTCAGAAAGTATTGCGAAAAAAGGTTTTTATGTATGAGAGACTGGCCAGTTATAATTTATTTTGAAAATATGATTATTTGTAAGTAAAAATAGGTACGTTCCACTTTCAAATGAATTGTAGGTACTACATACCTAGGTATGTAGTACCTACAATTCATTTGCGGACCGCGTGAAATATACCCTCCCCCATTCACACTCTTAGGGGTGGAATTTCGAAAAACCCTTTCTTAGTAAATACCTACTCTTCACAAAGAACACACGCTTCAAATTTTTTGTCTCTAGGACCAGCGATTTAGGCTGTGCGTTGATATATCAGTCAGTCAGGACTTTGAATTTTATATATAAGTAGGTATAGTAGATTTGCAGTAGGTACAAAGTTAAAAAACACAGTACTACAAAGCTTTTTAATTACTGCCTAGAAGGCAGATAAAAAGCCATTACATCAATTGACCAAGTACAAAAACTGACATCATCATCAACTATCTAGCCTTTTCCCAACTATTTTGGGGTTGGCTTCTAGTCTAACCGGACACAGCACAGCTGAGTACCAGTATTTTACATGACGCGACTGCCTATCTGACCTCCACGACCCAGTTTCTGGGTAACATGATAACCCTTAGTAAGACTGGGAAGTGCCAAAACTGACAATAGACCAATAATAGAAGTACCAAAAGGAGTATCTATGTGATTTTTGTAAGACTGGGAAGTGCCAAAACTGACAATAGACCAATAATAGAAGTACCAAAAGGAGTATCTATGTGATTTTTGTAAGACTAACTTCTGCCCGCGACTTCAACCGCGAAATTGTCTCACCGGAACGTGTTACCAGGACATAAAGTAGCCTATGTCCTTCCTTCAGTGGTTTAGGCGTGAAAAGGTAACATACAAACAGAGTTACTTTCGAATTTACAACATTAAGTATAGTATGGATGATCGAATCCATCTGCTACGTACCTTCCACTTCCACTTCCAGGTCTTCTTCAAAACAGCACATAGTTGTTGCCTTCTTTGTCAAATACGTTTACTGATTGTTAATCATGAGTAGGAAAATCCAACACTACCAAATATGGTATAGATCTATATCTATTCAAAAACTCATTTCAATATTCTATGCAAAATCATTATCTGCCAATCTATCTCGGGATCTATCGTCCCGAAGACATTAAGAATTCAGAAAGTGTCATCGCCAGGATATGTGTCCCGGAATGGGTTTATTTTAAGCAGTTATACTGCTGATCGGCACGTCGATAGGATAGGTTATTAAATTGTCGTTAGTTAGGCATATACATTGATGTCGTGTGAGGATTACGACTTGAATTAATACCCACAACGTCTCCCGAACTGACAAATGACGCGTCTTACTGACGCCCTCTTAGACGTTCGTTAACTGTACGTGATACCCCGTGCCTCGCGTGGAATTTGTATCAGCCTCTTTGAATTTAGTCTCTAAATCATCTTCATCAACAGCACCCTAATTGCGTTACACTCCGAGTCTGAATAATTTTGAAGAAAATTGCTAATCCATTGCTTCATAAGTTCGAAAAATGTGTCTGCTCAACACGTAGAGAACGCAATGAATGTTGTCAGGTTCCAGTCCTACCGGATGCAGCTATTTATTCTCTAAACTATATGTGAATATTATTTTGAAGATGACCAAACAACAAAATTTCATAACAACTATATGTATGTTTGGGGCCAGCCTGTTTCCGAGGGCTTTTACTGGAGCTTTGCCAGATCATTAGCGACATAATATTTACAAATATTATGGAGTAGTAATTACTCTGTGCCAATATTATGGGTTCCAGTGGGTTTGTTTTTGTGAGAGGTAAACTCCGAAACTACTGCACGAATTTAGAATTTGTTAATATTTTCGCCACTAACAACTGCAATCTGGAGCGTCACTTAGAAATAATCAATTATTATCCTTTTCCGCCCCAGCACAGTCCGTCGTGCTAGGAAGATGGGATGGCGTGAGGGTGTCGACACAAGTTGCCCACATAAAGGCTTACCCAACTTCCAAGTCATCATGGTCATTCTGTCTGGCCTCTTCCCATCGTCGCGTGGCAAACCGTTGGGTTCTAAAACAGCTGACACCCCGGCGCGACGGTGACAAGAACCCCACGAATGATGTCATTAATGCTGGCGTGTCATAGGTACCATCGGTTAACATTAATTAACCAGCATACATGGCATGCATATGGCATATGAGCATATATGGCAACAAAATTTAAATGTTCTCAATCTGTGATATTTTTGACGTAGGTACGCGTTCCATAAACTAGACAAGAAGTAAATGATCGATTATTTTTAAGTGACGACTCAGAGTGCGGCGGTATATTATGTCCACTGCATAACTTGGGTTTTTAATAACGGCTATTATTAAAATGATCAATGCCATTCTCCTTCGAAATCTCTGTCTGCTATTGTCCCCAAATGCCTTACCTGGTTCTATTAATTGCAACGTTTTGTTTCGAAATTAATCATCGAATTGCATTCTTATCAAATATAGTCGTATCAAACCGATTACATCATCGTTTTTAATTACTTATTCTGACTTTTGCGTTGTGTATAATTGTGTGATATGCATTATTTGATTGCTGATTATCAGCTCCTTATCATTGTGTAGTTTCCTGCGGATTAAAAAAAAATTATGCCTTTTTTGTGGGGTCATCAACCGCAGTTAGTGTAGTCACTTAAAATATCAGTGTAAAAAATCTGTTTCTTTTGTGTAAACTTCACTAACGGGATGTGAATCGATAATTGAACAAGGTAAAACACAAGAAAACAGAATATTTTAGAAGTATGTATGTTTATTTGTATGTATGTAAGTATATTCTTGTATTATTTGTTTAGTTTTATTAAGTGAATTGTTTTTTTGATTTTATGTATTTTTTTTGTCTCCTTTACTCTTTAACACGCTGTCTACCTCTCTTTATTTCTTGTCCTATCGCAGGTATGCTGGAAGAGATTTCTTATGAAATAAGCATCACCTTTGTACATATTTTTCTGTTCTGTTTTTTCTTGTCTGTTTATATATCATATGTGTGTACATAAATGGTAAAATAAAATAAATAAATACAGATTTTCTCAACTCATACTTCAAGTATCAATATCACCAGCGGTCGATGACCTACAAAAAAAAATCATGAAATTATTTTTTTTTTTTTTAGATATCGATACCCATCACGTCTGCAGTTTCGCTAGCTAATTTAATTGGACCCTGATATATATATATATATATAGATATCTTTTTTTAAATATTTGATATCTTTTCCGTACTGAATTAATTTCATTGTTTAGTGGCGTGATCTAAGTATGATTCGGAAACATATCGATACATCATCATCACTATCATTTGTATGTATAGAAATCAATCAACTGCTTTTAAGAATAGCTGACGTCTATGACACTATCGGAATAGCAAACCTTCCGCCTGATACACTGGTTATGATAAAATGTTTGTTGGCCTGTTATGCAGCAGCAAAGAAAACATAATCAGTCTATAACGTTCCCTCTGCTGAGACACAGGCCTCCACTCCGTGAGACGGGTGGGCCGTTATCCACCACGCGGGCCCACTGCGGGTTGGTAGATATCACATAATCTTCGATTTTTTGGTTCTAGGGCATGCCGCGCCGGTTTCCTCACGATGTTTTCCTTCACAGTTTTGAGAACAGTGATGATGAAAATAAATTACACAAAGTAAAGGACCTACCATAAGCAACGTCATCGCAAGCGCTTGTGGTTATTACATAATCTACATATATTATGTACTCGTATATTATCCTAATCCTAACTATCCTAACTATTATTATAAATGCGAAAGTAAGTTTGTTTGTTTGTTTGTTACTTTTTCACGCCTAAACCACTGAACCGGTCATCCTGAAAATTTGCATATACGTTGTCAGGAGTACAGAAACGGACATAGGGTACCTTTCATCCCGAAAAAAAGTGCTGTTCCCGAGGAAAACCATAATAACGTTATTATGATAATATATGGCGCCAAGTGTATTGTTGTTTTGTTGTCTTTTAGAACTAGGTAAAACATTTTTATTTTTTATTTGTTTTCGTATGCTGCACCGGTTGACTCCACGTCAACGCCGGCTGTCGCTTAAAACCAGCCCTGGGGCTCTGTCTCTCATAATATATAGGGTCTTAGCATTATGCTGAGCAATGTCCGTTTTTACCCACCTATTTTTTTTTTGTGTTCGTGTTTCTTTTTTTGCGTCATAATGGTTGAGCTGAATGGTGCTAATACATGCGTCATGTTCGTGAACGGGCGCCGTCAGTAGGGACTGGTCATCTCTTTGCTGCCATGGCTTATTTTAATTTACTATTTGAATTGCTTTTTTTTCTCGTCTTTTCATTATGGACGCTTTTAAAGTTTTGCATCGTTCTCACATGTATAATTTTTAACATGAATGATGTAACCAAGACTTTGTAAATATATTATTTTCGTTTTGATTTAAAAGAGTGCCCATGGAGTTTCTTGCCCGTTCTTCTCCATAGGTACCTACGCTTTGGAATGGGCAACTAGCTTCATCTTTCTGACTGACCGACCCCTTGACAATTCAAAAGTGCCTGTAATTGGTTTAATACCGCAAATAAACTTATTTTCTTTTTTTTTTCTGTTTCTGCAAACATATGAAACAAACAAACAATTTAATTTCAATTAGCTATCTACCCGATAGTGTAGTTACGTACTTACAGACCAAAGAACAAAATTCTCGATCCGATATCTTTAGTATTTGTCTAATCTACGTTCGTTATCGCTAGCAGTATGATTACTACTGCCGAAAAATTAAGTATTTAAGCTGATACAATACAATTTATTGGCCTATATATTATCTTAGAAGGTTAATTAATATTTTAAAGCTGCAATGAATAATCGATTTAGGTACCTAATCATACCTAATGCTGATTGCGCACCTAATGCACTTGATTACGCGAAATTCGTCGGATAAATAAAGATTTGTTTTTTATTTCTGATCACTGCAAGTTATTGCAGCGATCTGAAGGCCAATTCCCGTAATTAAAAACGTTCAAAATCTCGTTCCAATCTCATCTCAGCGACAATCAACGTCAAATACTTGTCAAAAATGTAGGGAAATTAGAGGTATTTTTGACAGATTGAGACTGAGATCAGACTGTGAACGTTCTTAAAATTACGAGAACCTCCACTCAGACTATGAACGTTCTTAAAATTACGAGATTGCCCTTCAGAATTCCCAATACAAGACAGGTGAGTTTTCACCATAGAAATGTAAAAAAACACATATCTATGGTTATCATCTAAGTCTTGTATTAGGAATTTCAGGCAGCTATTACGGGCATCTTCTTCATTTTATCATTTCAAATTATTTTTTTAAACTAACTTTTGTCCGCTGCTTCGCCCGCGTGGGTATCGGTTTACCAAGATAAAAAGTGGTGTGTATCCTGTGTGTTAATCCAAGTTATAAACTACATGTGTGCCCTGAAGTCCGGAAACGGCTGGACCGATTTCCAAGACTATCACTGGCAGATAGCTGATTTTATTTTAGAAAAAGAATCAGGGTTCCGCGCAAAAAAATAAAACCTATTATATACAATTTGTTTTCCAAAATGCAGACAAACTAAGTCGCGGGCACAGCTTGTTTATAACACCTACAACCGATAACAAAACTCCGCAGCAACTCAACATCACCGTTGACCGATCTTGATTCTTACAAAATAATTACGCTCGGCCACGAGACGAGACATTGCACAAAAAAGCCGTCCGACGTTGCGTTCATTGAACTGCCGAATAAAACTTTAGTTAATTGTAAAGGATGCCTTCACGCAACCTACCTGAGATTCTCAGAAACTTATTAACTCCAGAGAGAAGTAAAAAGTTGAACCACAGTGCTGCTACAGAAGGATCATTATCAGTATAACAACGCAAAGCGCAAACATTGGCGCAGCAAGAAACAAAAAAGCATAATTATGCAACATGTGATTGGCGTTGTGAGTTTAATACGGTCAACTGTAAGTCTGTACCTAGTAAGACGATAATTACGAAAAACGCCCTTACTGCTACGACATTATGGTACTGTCAAAAAAGTCAAATTGTTAACATGTAATGAACGTGCGACTACTGTACGATTTATACAGTGTGTTTTATCGTGAATTCTTTCTGTACGAGTCCCAACAAATACTGTTTCGTTCTTTTCTTTTGGTATAAGCCTTCTTTCTGCCTGCAACTTTCCTCAACGAATAAAGTGTAAAGGAAGTCCATTAAAAATTAACTATTCCTGTCATTGTGTAGAAAGTGGACGTCATTATACTGCTCTATTTTTGTTGCGTCGTTCAAATTAAGATAACGTCACACAAAAAGTCAAGGTTCTTGGACGCTGTTTTTATGTTTTTTTTTTTAGATGTATAAGTACTGCAATGTAGCTATTGAGGACGAGGTAATTATGTACCTAGTTAAATATATCGAGACATTTTTTTTACCTACCGTTTCTTCGTGAGCGCATTATCGGCGGTAAGATAGAGATAAATTATATCGTTTTGCGGTGAAAGATAAACCACGTGTGTAAAAGCCAAGTGGAGGTACAAAATTGATTGAATATTGTTGCAAATTCATTATCTATCCTGTTATTTATTCTAGTGTAAATCATACCTGTGTTCCTTCAAAGTAAAGTATGGTAAAGCAGGTTAAAAGGGAGTCCCTTTGCACTTGATAAGTTTGACAAAATAAAAATTGCTACTATAAGGGCTGATTTTACCAAAATAAATCTTTTGAGGTACTATTTGGAACCGAGCTGCCAACTGCAACTGCCGACAGCACGTGCAGCGGCTGGTAACCACGACTAAGGTAACGGCTGGTAATCTAAGCCGATTGCATGCAGTCGCTGCACTTGGTGTCGCCAGTTGCAGTAAGCAGCTCGGTTCTAAATAGTACCTTTATGCATGGAATAAAATTGACGTCAAACAGTTCTAGTATGGAAAAATTGTCAAAAATTCAAAATTAATTTATAGGATAACACTTATTCTAGGTATAAACCTTGGTCAAATTCACCCTTAATCGAATTACATGACATACGATTCAATACACAGGGTTTAATTATATATTGCTGCACATATACACACATCAACACGGTCTAGGGGTATTTTTAAAAAAGCGAATTACTATCAATGTGTTAATTATTTATATGACATGTATATATTTAAAAGATACGTTATTTAATATTCTACCATTTTTTAATAATGGTTAAGGTACTTAGATTAAAATTTCAGGATTTTATGGAAAAAAAATGAAGCATAGACGGAAATCGTATATGAATGAACTTTTAATTTGTGAGTAAAAACTGAAAAAAATAGAAAAATCATTTAATTTGTGTTTATAAACTTGAAGTTAGTAGTCTGAGAAAGCGCCCATGATGTTCATAACACATCGGCAACGATTCGGCACGCTCAGAACAAGTTTGTCAATGTCTTGCTGCGGAATATTGTCCCATGTCCTTCTGAGGTGCGCAAAAAGTTGATCTTCTGTAGCCAGATTTTCAGGAACTTCCTTCAGAGATCTTCTTTGCAGCATATCCCACGCATGCTCAATGGGATTTAGATCTGGCGATTAACATTATGTGTATGTAACCAAGCTGCTACCGTTCTCGCCGTGTGTGCCCGGGCATTGTCGTGCATGAGCAGGAAATCTTGCCCCATTTGTGTTCTGTGGGGCAAGATTACGGGCCCCAGCACCTGTTGGACGTATCGTTCTGCCGTCATATTGCCCCGCACCCAAACGAGATCCGTCCGTCCTCCAAGACGAATTCCTGCCCAAACCATAATTGTTCCTCCTTGGTATGGGTGAACTTCCTGAGGGTTCTGGAGACGGCTCCATCGTCCAGGAACTCGCCAAACACGCGTCCTTCGTGAATCTGGATGGAAGCCGAACCTGGATTCATCCGTGAACAACACATTGGACCATTGCTCACGGCCCCAGTCCACGTGGTTCCGAACCCATTCTAATCGTCGTCCACGATTGCCTCTCCGTAAAGGTGGGACCCGGAGTGGTCTACGAGAGCGTAGATTGCTTTCATGCAGTCGCCTTCTTACAGTTTGGTCACTCACAAGCACTTGGTGTTCCACTCGCAGCCTTTGGACCAATTGAGTCGCCGTTGCATTTGGTTGTGCTCGCGCAGTAATTTGCAAAAATCGGTCTTGTCTGGGGGTAGTGATGCGACTTGGCCCCCGGTGCCTCTCCGCTACTTCACCTGTGGCACGATAGCGTGTCCACAATCTTGAAATTACATTTTGATGGGTCCCTATGGCCTCAGCAACATTACGCTGAACAGATCCAGCTTCCAGCATTCCCACAGCTCGTAACATCTCCGCCCTCGTCAAATGTCGGCGTTGCATGGCTACAATACCTCAATTTTAACTTTATCTGTCGTTTAAAAATGAAAAAAAACTGTAACTAAACGTAATTCGTATTGTTTTCTAAATTTCGCACAAATGAAAATTCCCTCTCCTATACATCAAGACATTTTTTGCCACCGAAACAAAAGAATTTTCAAAAATTTAAATTTGGAATTAGTCTGAGATAAATTACAAACAAATCGGTGTATAAAAGATTCCAATGCGGCCAGTACTTTTCGAGTTATTTAATTGAGTATGAAATATCCCTAGACCGTGTTGATGTGTGTATATATATTTGTTTGTTAGCACTCGTGGTCTGGATTTGTGACCGGTTGATAGCTATAGGCTCGCACCCTATTACATGAGACTAAAACATAATTAGCGAAATGGGTGGGTGGGTGTATTAAAGGCACACCTTTGCCTAACCATTTGGCGTAGGCTTTGCTTATTAGTCGATTCGCACGAAACTGACGAATCGACACTTAAATAATATTACTTTTACTATAGGCGACTCGACAACTCCAGAAATATGTATTAGGCAATTGGCACATTTTGAATTGTATCCAATGAAGTTAAGAGAAAAGTAACATGCTTTTATAATATTAAACTCTTATCACTTATCTGCGCTAGTGTTCTTTTTTCTATACTTTCACGTCGCGTCTGACCCCGTAGAAGGCGGAAAGAGCTGGAGAAAACAAACGACCAACGGTCCACTTTAGCCCTGGATCGAAAAAGTCATGAGGAGAGAGAGGCCTTTGCCCAGCAGTGGGATGTTACTGTTTAATAGCAATTTATACTTTACTAGCTGCGCCCCACGGTGTTACCCGCGTAAATGTCGATCCCGTGGGATAAAAAATAGCCTATATGTTAATCCAGGGCACAGAATACTTAAAGTACTACGTACAGAAAGGACACTCCCTTCCCCGCACTAACGTCAGTTACCGCACCTCACCCCGCACTTCGGCGTATTCGTCGCAGTTCTTTAACAAGAGCGCTCGCAAACACAAGTACCTCACGCACACATTCATACGTATACAAACGTCATTTTTTAATGTAGTAATAGTAGGTAATTATTTTGCGAGCGTTGTATGGAGTGTCCGGGGTGTGCCCAGGGCGTCAGCTACCTCCACACAAAATTTTACCAAAATTGGTCCAGCCGTTTGAGCGTGAAGAAGTAACACACATATACAATACATAAGTAATACAATATATAAGTATATAACAAACATATAAGTAACAAACACACACACACTCACAAACTTTCGCATTTATAATATCAGTGTGATTAGTTCCCATCCCAATCGTGTTCAACTGACAGGAACGCATTCTTTTGACCGAAATATAACAAGAACTTATTTGGTTAAAAGCAGAACATAGTTGGTATGAATAACAGAGTTGAGCACAATGAGAGCTATTTGAACAATTTCCTTTGACTGGCTCTTAAAATAACAGAGGGTCGAATGTGGGCCGATACATTGCTAGGACAATTGCTTCAATTGCATAACAACAGAGCTGATGATCTGTATTGTATGTATTTTTTATTTATATTTTTTCTCGAAGTTCACCGCCTCTTGATAGGTTCCACTATTTAAGCCACACCCTGTATACCTACTAAACTGTTACAACTACATACCTTACAATATCCTTTACTATATTAATATTATACCTAAATGTGACAGTTTGTACGTTTGGATGTCTGTTACTCAATCACGCAAAAATGGCCTTTCATTCATCCTCTCAACATGGCCAAGCCATCTAAGCATACATTATTTGAAGTTTGTCACTACATCTTCTTTAAGACAGCAACGTTACCTTACCACATTAATCCTCATTTTACATATACCTATTATTAAAAGCCTATCATGTCCCACTGAAGGGCAAATGCCTCTCTACTCTCTTTCCACTTCCCTCTGAATAAAGCTGCTAAGGACCAGTTCTTGATGAAGGAGTCCATCTCATCCCGCCATCTCCGTCTGGGCCTGCCACGATATCGCTTACCATTAAGAGCGACTTATCTATTAATTTTGTTTTATTGTTATTTTACCATTTATATACACACATATAAACAGACAAGAAAAAATAGAACAGAAAAATAGGCACAAAGGTGACGCTTATTTCATAAGAAATCTCTTCCAGCATACCTGCAATAGGACAATAAATAGAGAGATGTAGACAGCGTGTGAGAGAGTAAAGGAGACGAAAATAAATAATACATAAAATCTAAAAACAATTCACTTAATAAAACTAAACAAATATTAGGAGAATATTCTTACATACATACAAATAAACATGCATACCTCTAAAATAAATATCACTAGAATTTTCACTAGGCACATTTTAATTATAGGAATTTAGGCACAGAATTTAGGAAAAGTTTGTTAAAGCTCGAGTCCTGGGTATCTCAAAAATTAATTGAATTGTCTATTGTTGAAACAGTGAACATAAAGCTTTGTTTAGATTTTGGGTTGCCTGTTTAGTAAATAAAATGTCTATGGGAATTTAAAGTTCATTGAAATCATTATAGGAATTTTAATTTTAAATACAGGATGAAATTGAATAGGTGCGCCAAATTAAAGTATGTATTTAATTTAACGTGTAATAAAAAAAATTTAGGGCATGTCATTAAGGAAAGGGATGCACATACAGTACGTGCGCGTAGACAAGCGATTTGGCAACGTCGTCCCACGTCCTTTTTTCGTAGGAACGGTCAAAATGAGGTAAATGACCGGTACCTACTGGCCGGTAGTTCAACGCATTGCCAACTTGCTTCACGTTGTGAACTCTGCGACGAGTGGATTGGTTGTCGGGCGCGCGCTAAAATTGATACTTTAATTTTCTTATTCGTGTTTACTTGAAAGCAATAACTTAGTTTGCATTCTCTAAGACGATAATTACACGCTTTTTACAAAAATTTAGATTTAGGAAATGACAATTTATAATGATATTGTAACAGTTACTGAACCTCCTATTTCGAGTTGGCGCAAGTTTTCAATTTCATCCAGTATAAAGTTAATTGTTTACGAGGAAAATCTCGAAGGTTGGCTGAGGTGTATGTCACGATCACTGTAAATCAGCCTTGGTGAATAATAATTTGTATGAAAGCTGTTATAAGTGCATCTGAATGAACAAATAGACTCAATATTCAAAGCAAGGTCGGCTGACAAGTGAAACGTTCAGCGCGACGCGAATTCATAAATGGAATGTTTTCATAGGTATTTTTATTGTATTTTAATGACATGCACGTCATACGATCATGGCCTTAATAATGTAATAAATATTAAGTTAAAGAAGGAAAAAAAAAAAACAGTGGCGCTCCGGGAGTGCCGACAGAAGTGAAAACAAAACACAAACAGAATACTTTGCCATCACTCACTGACATATCGGATATAGGTTCATTAAAACGTACTCGGTTTTATTCCGAGGACAGCCGAACACATCCGAAGCGGTGTCGGTTACGGTAACAGTGGCGCGAATTCAATGGTTTTTTCCCATCTTACAAAAAGGCTCAACGCGCCTAAAGAAGTTTTCACTTCAAAAAGATTTTATTCATCTTTGGTGGTCATATAATCTTATTAAACTGAAATACCTTGGTTGAATCCCGAACAAACCCATCAAGATATTGAGATGAAGAGGACATTCTGCAGTTCTTTAATTTATACCTACTACAAGCAATCTTGTACCCCCGACCGCGACCCACTCCGTTGCATCGCATCACCTGCCCGCGCTATCACTTCATCTTCGCTTTGCGTTCTTTCCGACTTTTTTTCTTTTTGCTCGACTCCTAAGAATCATAGCATGATACTATATACCGCATAGCCTTCCTCAAGAATTGGGCCATCAAATGCAAAAAGATTTTTTGAAATCCGACCGGTAGGTCCAGATATTAGCGCGTTCAATCAAACAGCTTCTTCCGCTTTATTATTAGTAAAGATAGATATATAAGACATAGATGAAGCGGAGTCCTTTGAACAATTGGAGAGCATCGAGATAAACTGACCAATTACCTACATGATAGAGATCGATAACGTTATGGACTAAAGTCACGACAACTTGCTATTTTAATACTAAAACGCTGGGAATGCCATCCTAAGATTGAGTGATACTGTTGATTGTCATCTAGGTGATTCTGCAGAGCACATTATTATAATATTCATTATTCAATGAATTTCATACATATCAATCAACGCAGCCTATCGCAGTCCACTGCTAGACATAGGCCTCTCCCAAGCTGCCTCACAACACCCTGTCCTCCGTCTTCCGTATCCAGTCCGTCCCAGCCACCTTCTTTAGGTCGTTTGTCCATCTAGCTGGGGTGCGTCCCACCATACATACATACATTTTTATATTCATTAAAATAGCGCCTAATCATTTTATTTTATATGTAACAAAATGTGTTGCTATATAGAAATTACAGGCGTGAAGCCAATAAAAATGTGTCGAAAACCATAGCCATAGAGAATGGACTGAATGATAGCTTCACAAAAGTGACCACATACATACATACATTTTTATATTCATTAAAATAGCGCCTAATCATTTTATTTTATATGTAACAAAATGTGTTGCTATATAGAAATTACAGGCGTGAAGCCAATAAAAATGTGTCGAAAACCATAGCCATAGAGAATGGACTGAATGATAGCTTCACAAAAGTGACCACGTTCTAGAAGGAGACAAAGCAACTGTGCGGCCAATACCTGTCTCTTTTAGGCAGCAAGTCTGTAATAACAAAGACGTAGTGTTTCAATCAACGACATTATAGCTAATAGGAAAATTTAGAAAAAGCAGTTATTTTTACTAATTATTATTTTTAGACTACTGGCGTAGATTCGACACTCAAAGATTTCTTTTATCAATATTTTTTTCTCCAAAAGAAAGTCCAGTCCATTCTCTATGTCTACTATATAACACAAAGGAATACAAACATAAAATAAAATCACGCCACTAACCTTTATCTTGTTTAATAGAGGTCAGTGCATCACGCCCTCCTTCAAAAGTGCTAAAGGAAAAATAGAACAGAAAATAATTAAAACATTCACTCATTCATTTCGATCAGTCTGCGCGGGCTAATGCGCGAAGCTAACCAGCATGGAATTAGTAAGTACTATACATAGGTACATAGGTAAAATCACGGCCATAATCCCTGAAGGGCTCAATTTCAATTACAGCTGTACCACGCTATCCACTTTCCGCGTCAACATGGCGCGGGAAGAGTAAAAATAATTGCACTATTCGCGCACAATTATCTATCTGTACATACCAGGAATAAATTTAATGGGCTTACACTGTCTGCTGAAAACCTAATCGAGCCTATCTCTGGGCTACTTTTGAGAGTGGTTGACGAAGATGAGTAACCAATGGTAGATAATTAATAGTACCTAGACACGAAAGTCTACAAATTAAATTGAAGATCAACTTAATTTTGTAGACTGCATTTATAATGACAATGCCTTTCATTTTGACTGCAGTTCAATAACATTAATTGCGTTATTTACGTAGTTGAGCAGAGGATTTTCAAATAGATGAAGCTACGTATTAGCCTTCAAAATCTTTCGGATTATGATTGAAACTATGTTACGCAACTAGAAGATGAAGTTGTGAACTCGTCAAACACAACTATAGCATTGCCCCGCTCTCTTTGCAATCCTTAGCTTTAATAAGCACCACTAGTGGTGCATAAAGACGACCTATTATGACAGCTGCAGTCTACAACTTTTATATTGCACTAGCTGAACTTCGTACCGCCTCAGAATTAAATAATGTGACAAAGTTCAATAGACACGTGGTGCCATCTATTGTCATAATAACGTTATTGTTGTTTTCCTCGGGGACAGCACTTTTTTTGGGATGAAAGGTACCCTATGTCCGTTTCTGTACACCTGACAACGTACTTATATGCAAAATTTCAGGATGATCGGTTCAGTGGTTTAGGCGTGAAAAGGTAACAAACAAACTTACTTTCGCATTTATAATATAATATACTAGTTAGGAAGCTAGCATTACGATGGTCTTAGAGGAAGTAAGGAGCATTTTGATATCATAATAATTAATCTTTTGACAATCGAGCGACTTGGACCAGATAATAATAAAAATCAATTGAGTTTCATTTTCATAGTACCTATAATGATTGAATACCTAGTTATTAGATTCATTCCAATGAATGTTCTTTTTTGTTTCTTTCCACGTTCACAAGACACCAACCAAAATTACCTAGGTACGTAGGGATAAGCGTTCATCTACATATTTCATTGAATTTTTCGATCATTCAAAAAATAAAAAATATGGCCACACATTTCTGATACACGCTGTATATCCATCGTCCCAAACAAAATGTTCGCGTGGATGGATACTAACTTATACGCACCGTAAATAGGTACATGAAAAAAGTTCATATGACACTATCACGTTTATAACGCAGCAAAAAGTATTTAGTTTATCGAATCGCGCGGCCTGGTATCCGAGAGCTGCCTATGGTTTTAGTAAAAAAGGATTTTTCGCAGGATTTCCATTGGCTGAACGGGCAGCAACCGTTGCGTGGGTGCAATTTCCGTTTCATGAATGTTACAAAATACCTACATACGCAATATTGGAGCGGTATATGACCGTCATTAATGTTACTGTAGAAATATCTGTGGATGTAGATATATGCTATTTTTAGCTGAAAAGATTTTCCATATCGGTGTTATTTTCAAAACTTTAATATTAATTTCTTTTGATATAAAATATTACTTTGGGCTGATTTTTCACTCGACCGATAATTTTTATTCGTGGAATAAAATTGACGTCTGACAATGTTTGTATGGAAGAACTGTTAAAAATTCAAAATTATTCCTCCGATAAAGTTGTCTGGCGTTGGAAAAATCAGCCCTTAGAGATAGATACCTAAATAAATGAATAATTTATTTAGTGCACACAAAATAAAGAGTACAACACACAATAGCACAATTAAATGATAACCTACATGAATAAAAAGAAAATACTTTTTTACGGTATTTTGGCACCTTGTACAACCACGGACGGGCAAACCCTGTCCGTGGTTCGAACCCAGTACAAGTTCTGCAGGTAGTTCTGTTAGTAGGTACTATTGCGAGTTGCGACCTTGCGACCACTTTAGGTACTAGATATGCCTCCGATGTTTACGGTCAACTAGTCAAAATCAGGCAGTCATTAAATCATGACGCATCCTCAGTGGTTGTCCTATTTCCAGATATCGAGTTAAATACTTACATAACATATATCTATCTGGCATGCATACCACCCCGGGGCGCCGCCCCATATAAACATGATATAGCTACTCGTACATAACGAAAATCAGTCGCTGAAAATAACATCGCAGATTCGCCGGAAGCCAAAATAATTCAGAAAATGTTACCGAAAACCTCGGTGCCGTCAGTGTATTAAATTTTTTTTTAACTCTATTACGGTTACTACTTCTGTAAGCCATATTAAGGACGGATTTCACTTATGAAACTGAACGCGAACAGCACATCTGAACCGCGTTCAAAAGCTGTCTGTGACATGAGGGGCAATTCCCTTAATTTTAAAAACATTCACAGTCTGATCTCAGTCTCAATCTGTCAAAAATACCTCTAAAATCCCTACATTTTTAACAAGTTAAGTAAGTTTTTGACATTGATTGTCGCTGAGATGAGATTGCGACTAGATTTGGAACGTTTTTAATTACGGGATTTGGTCTTCTGGAATATTGACACTGACAGCTCTTGAACGCAGCTTAGATGTGTTGATCGCGTTCAGTTTCATTGGTGCAATTGGCACTAA
Organism: Amphipoea lucens; assembly: GCA_947508005.1. Classification (NCBI taxonomy): domain Eukaryota; kingdom Metazoa; phylum Arthropoda; class Insecta; order Lepidoptera; family Noctuidae; genus Amphipoea; species Amphipoea lucens. The sequence continues at coordinate 14,089,717 of OX382374.1, forward strand.
GAAGTTTTCCATACCTCTCTGTTAGTCGTTCTCATCGTTGAAAACGGCTAATTAAGCCCTATGGAAGAAGAATAAATATATGCTACGCCGATTCCAAATAAATTGGGAAATTGGAGTAAGGGATGATTTTAATTAAAAAGGGTTTTTAAAAACCTTTAAGATAATGTGTTACACTGTGAACGGCTTATCTTATATGAACCGGCTCTCTATCTTACATTTTGAACGAGTTAGTAAACTCCTTCGAACCAAACAGTACTTAAAACCCTTAATACTCATACCACCTCCTACATACAAACGGCACGCAACAACATCAGCACCCTAATTGCGTAACACACTATCAATCGGAATCTGAATCATTTTGAAGCATATTGCTAATCCATTGCTTCATAAGTTTGAAAGATTTGTCCTATTTGATAAAATGCATGGTAGCTGCGTACATAACTAATGAACTGCGACATTGTAAGTAAACGGATATGAAAACACGGAAAATACTCAATTATGGTATTCATAAAGGACTTTCAAGAACTCTAAAATTGAAAAGTTACCTAATTTATATTGCCGTTAGTTTCCCGCTATTTCACAGCTTATTTACGGATAAGTGTGACTAGCTGTGCCCACGACTTCGTTCGCGTGAATGTCGGAAAATAAATAGGATTTCTCGGGTTTTCTTTTTTTTGCGCGTCCAAACCTCATAACACATTTCCCGACCTGGGAATCAAACCCAGCTTTCACGCTAAGCAGTCATGATAACGACAACATGGCAGTATTTATAAATACCATTCGTTCAGTTATTTAATGCGGTCGTCATTCTATTGTCATTTTTGGATGATAGAATAAGCACCATGCATTCAATATGCAAATAGCTATCCATGTCCTAAAGAGCAGGGTCTATGTATACCATAACTACGAATAAGTAAACCCTATCTAAGAATTCGTTTGAAAAGTCATGACAAAGAAACATTTGCAAAAAAGCGCTGGCATTTTACTTTTAAAAGAAAGATCACTTAGTTCAGAAGGCTAATTCTCGTAATTTAAAACGTTCAAAATCTAGTCGCAGTCTCATCTCAGCGACAAACAAATGTCAAAATGTAGGAAAATTAGAGGTATTTTTGACAGATTGAGACTGAGATCAGACTGTGAACGTTCTTAAAATTACGAGAATTGCCCCTCTGTACTCATTTATCTTATTTATAACTAGCTGCGCCCCGCGGTTTCACCGGCGTAAATATCGATCCCGTGGGAATATCGGGATAAAAAGTATCCTATGTCCTTTCCCGGGACTCAAGCTATCTCTGTACCAAATTTCACACAAATCGGTTCAGTAGTTTAGGCGTGAAGAAAAGACAGACAGACAGACAGAGTTACTTTCGCATTTATAATATTAGTTTGGAAGTTTGGATTTAAACAAAAAACCCTGCTTAACTCCAAAAGTCTGGACAAATGAAAAGGCCGGGCAAAGTCCGGACGAGGTCCAAAAAACCGGTCATACCACACCGTCAAACACAGTTCAGACGGATAGTAACCCTATAATTATGTAGATAACTATAGTTTGTACACACAGCAACACATCAAGCTACATGTCCAGTTTTGCTGACCTCGCATTGTATAGGTTTTTCGTACATTTAGAAGTCAGCTTATACTGGTTACGTAAAGCTTGATGTGTATCCGTGCGTAAGCACGTACGCAGGGTTGATGGCAGCTCCGCCCTAACGAAATATCAGTTCGAACGCGTCGATAAAACGCACACAAAAATACATGTACCTACATCGAAACATCCCCAGCGGCGGCTAGCTACAGTTCGTTCGGGTCACTGTTACACAAAAGCTGCGATATTAATTTTCGGATGGCTTATGTACTTACCCATCATTATAATTTTATTTATTTTTTTGTTAGCCTAATCTGTGTCCCACTGCTGGGCAAAGGCCTCCCCTTTTTTCTTCCAAACCTCCCTGTCTTGTGCGATCTCTGGCCATGTTGGCCCTGCGAATGATATTAGATCGTCACGCCACCTTCGTCTTGTCTCGTCACCATAATTTTATTACATTATTATAAATTAATGTCGCGGAGAGGGTTTGTGGCTAAGTGATAACAGCCGCACGGTCCGATCGATCACGTTGAGCTACGCTTGCCGCGTTTGGTCCGTGGATGGGTGACCATCTTTACATACCAAGACCCCTCCGTGCCTCGGAAAGCACGTAACGCCGTTGGTCCCGGAAGCCCAAAAGTCTGACAAACAGTTTTACCTAGGGGGTCGTATTACTCAGTTGTGGAGATCAGATTGACAGTCGCTCTATGTGAAATACTAGTTTTACAATGATTTAGTAAAGATTTTATTCCGAAAGGTTTACGTGTATAATAAATTAATATTAAAGTTATTCCTAGCCTTCTTAGCTCCTTGTTCGTGCACTACTGTCAAAGTCTAACTTGTGTAGAGAAAATAAACGTTTTATTATTATACCAGCTGCGCCCCGCGGTTTTACCCGCGTAAATAACGATCCCGTGGGAATATCGGGATAAAAACTATCCTATGTCCTTTTCCGGGACTCAAACTATCTCTATACCAAATTTCATCTAAATCGGTTCAGTGGTTTAGGCGTGAAGAAGTAACAAACATATAAACACACACACACACTCACAAACTTTCGCCTTTATAATATTAGTGTGATGTGATAATCTTTATTCTACCATAAAAAGGTGCGATATTATTATATAATAAAGAGATCTCGAGGTACATAATACCAATTGGATGTTATAATTATTACTCGGCACATGCAGAAGGTACTTAGGTAGTTTCCCTAAGATACGAGTTTAACCGCGGGAAGCAGCCGCAGTTTATTTTTTCTCTGTTACATAAAAATATATAAATTATAATATTTTTTTTAAATCTATGCCTTATATCAATCGAAGTGCTGTTTCTATCTAGACATAAAAAAATAGTCAGTCCTAAAAATCATCAAGACAAAAGTCCTGTAAAATTCCAATTAAAAAGACAGGGCCATTTCGAGGCAAAGGAACGCGTCTTTAGGCTTGGGCAGACGAAAAATGACTTGTTTCTGTTGCTGGCTAATGATTGCAACCTTTTCGTCCTTTGTCCAGCTTATTTGCTCACACGAAGAGTACTTACACAGGAAAAGGACAATGACTACGTTAAATGAAAAAAAAAATACGCACGAGAAAAGACATATTTTTTATTGCGTGAGGCAGGTAGTTAGGTACGTCATAATTACATAAGTCACAAGCAATAATATTTAAAATGGACTAGCAAATAATAGCGATCGATAACTATACTAATACTAATATAATAACCCCTTAATAATAAACGTTATACAGGGTGAAATTTAATTCATGGGCATCCTTTTAAGGGGTCATTGTAATCATCATTATGAACAACTTTTACTATGGAACCAAACCTGAAATGTTATTTGTTATAGTAAATTATCTGGTATATCGAATCCTTAACGGTGGACTACTATTTACGCCACATCCTGTATATGTGCAGTATAAATTACGTAGGTATAAATTATCACAATTGGACGTAATTAGTTACCAACTGGCGCCTACGTATGTATTCAATAACGGAGATCAATCGATTGATTCCTAGACTAGCGGGGTAATTGCGTAACACACTAACAATTGCAATGTCTTTCAATTTGACAATACGACAACATTCATTGCGTTATTTACGTTGTCTAGCATACGAATTTTTCAAACATATGAAGCAATGTAGTGAACAAATATTAACAAGGGTGGGGGTTAAACACCTAACAACTAGGTGCCAGTGCAATGAATTTTACCTACTTAGTTTATTTTTTGTTTCGGTAATGCATCATCGTTATGATCTTGAGTAAAACTGGACTTAAGTTGGTCTAGATCATAGATATTCTATGGTCTAGATCCGTCCACGTAAGATCTTTTAATATACAAATATCCTCTTCGGAGACATTTCAATAACAACATATCAAACAGCTTACGACTTTCACGCCTAGCAATCTACTTTTGGCCATAAAAATCGGACAGGTGGCGGCATCTACAATGCCACATGCGGACTAGGAATCACAGACCTGACGTCACGATAATCCTGCATCGCGCAAGTAAAGTTATCCGCGCAACATCCCGATATCAACCGTCGGGCAGAAGCCCACCAGACATAACACCCGTCTGGACTGAGGATAATTCCTATTCTATGGAGGATGAAGAACTTCACACCCTGATCCTCGTACCTAAACTATGAGACGAACTATGACGTTCAGGTCTGCCTGTATTTACACTCAATCTCAATTTGAGTGTTGGTTTAGATACTTAAAAATCTGTCAGTTTTGTATCGAGATTCATCTTAGAGCATCGTTCAAGACTAGGTGCAAGGTCCGTGTCTTAATCTCAAAATTTTATTTTTAATTTTTTCAGAAAGTCCTACTAACCGCAGTGCTGACTGTGGCGGCGTTGTCTTCGGGCAGCGTGGTGAAAGCGCCTGGAGACACTTTCGAACTCCTCATCTTGCACAACAATGACATGCACGCGAGGTTCGAACAGACCTCCCAACTGAGTGGAACCTGCACAACAGCTGATCGAGAGGCCGGCAAATGCTACGGTGGCTTCCCAAGAGTTGCTTATGTGTAAGTATGCTGAAAATATACATACATATTTAATGTATTAGAATTCCGGGGCGATGTCAAAGGCATTTTAAGATTAGAGTAAGCCAAGGTGACTGCACAGTAATATTGACTGTCAATAGTTACTATGGACATATACGAAATCGCTTAACACTGAGGGGTTTATTTATAAACGATGATTAAATTAAAGTTAAGTGACGTTTAAACGTCAAAATTAAACAGTCGCGAATTCAACATTTATAAATAAAATAGGTAAATTATATTGACCTGCTATGAGTTTAGTGGGGTAAATGATTTCATCACCACTGCTCTCAAAACGGTGAAGGAAAACATTGTGAGAAAACGGGTATGTCCTAGAACCAAACATTTAAAGACATGTGAGTTCCGCCAACCCACACTAGGCCCGCGTTGTGGATTACGGCCCACTCCCTTTCGCAGAGAGGCCTGTGTCCCAGCAGTGGGAACATTATAAGCTGATTATGATGATGAGTGTATGGTGACATTTGGATTGATATGTCGGCAAAGCAATTTGGATGCATCGCCTTGTTTTTACGGATATTGAGCAGTTGCTTACTCCATGTAATTGAACTAGTGTGATTCTAAATATAGCCGTCTGTTCTTTCTTGTTCGCATAGGAGTCCTATAAGAACATAACTGACATGCACAAAACACTTTGACCTTTGTACGAAGTTTCAGGTTTCAGTAGAATACGAGGTCAGATTATACGTGTTTTTTTTTTTTGCCAGAACAGCTTACGCCATGGTAAATATGCTAGCAGCGAGGTGTTGGTGGTAGGACTGACTGCCCATGGTTCGCTGGACAAAGGAAAACCTCTAATTTAAATATATTTGGTGACAAATACTTAAAACCCAATTGAATCTCTGTTTGACTTGAAACTGTCTCAATTTCAGAGTTAAGGAAGCTCGTAAAGCGGCCAATTCCGGGCAGGGTCCTCCAGTCCTGTACCTGAACGCGGGAGACACTTACACCGGCACAGCATGGTTCACCATATACAAATGGAAGATCGCTGCGGAGTTCGTCAACGCCTTGCAACCAGACGCTGTAGTGAGTACCAAAAAAGAAACGTTAAAAAAAGAACTTTGTACCGTTTTTTGTCTGCCAATGTCATCAACGCGTTTTTTCGTCCGTCAATATTCGTGTTGTGAGCGTCCCGATGGCTTTATAAAACGTTGATTCCCATCAAAGTTTCCACACTCCTCTTTATTTGTATGGCTACAATTGCTTCTGTTTTGTTTGACATCAAAATAAGAGGTCAATGGCGCAAAATTATCTTGCGGTTATTAGTGTTTTAAGTAATTTTATAAGAAGGTTCAAATTTATTAAACCATTTATGCACACACATAATATAAACAGACAAGAAAAAAGGAACAGAAAAATACGTACAAAGGTGATGCTTATTGTTAAAGAAAACTCTTTCAGCATACCTGCGATAAGAGAGTAGATAAAAAGAGATGTAGACAACTTGTGCAAGAGAAGAGAAAACAAAATACATAAGTTCAAAAATCAATTCATTAATTTAAATATAAACATGCAATATGAAAATAATATACTTACTTACCTACATACATACTTCTAAAATAAATATCAGTGTTACTGTTTTTCCGAGGTACCTACTTAAAGTTTTCGGATCCAACATCCTTACTATTGGTATCAGTAACGGAATAATACATAAGGTTGATAATGGCAAAGCAAGCTTAGGTAAGTTGGCCACAACCCACGAAACTTCCATCTAGGTACTCACAGAACCTATGACTTATCTCGCTACCTTGTCCTTGCAGTAGCTGCAACTTTTTATTAGGTAAAAAATTCGTCCCGAAAACATTACCACTAGGTCTTGATTCTGAAAGCCCTAAGCCGTAAGCTCTAAGTCCGTCAACAAAGATAGCGGCTTGTCAAAAAGTAGTTCGATGCATCGGAATGAACTCTACTGCCGAATAATTAACTTTATCGGACGGGCAAAGACACGAGTAAGGAAAACACTGTCAAATCATGTTGTGATTCATTCTTAGTTCGGGCTCAAAGGTAGTCTTATGTCCATACGAGATACGGAGTAGGAAACGCCCGAAACTTCGCTCGAAACTACGGATTTCGTGCTTAAAGAGTAGACCCACTGCCTCTAAGCTACATTGCTGTGGTTCTAAGCCCTGAAAAATTTAATTGAGAGTAGGTGGTGAACGTACAGGCACTGAAATTTTCACGTTCACTTCTGTGTGAAGAGTGCATTCATTCACATCTTATATGTGGATGACTGGACTAACTCCCCTGTTGGACTCAGGGGTGCAAGCGCGACTGTTGAGCATAGGGGTTCGATTCCCAGGTCGGGCAAAGTGTAATTGGGATTTTCCATTATAAATTCCTTTGTAACAGCCCGGAGTTTGGAAGTTGACGGTGTGATACCCCCGTCGGAAAGCACGTTAGTCGTTACTCCTGCACCGTGTCGAATTATCTTCTCATCGGACTAGGAGAGTGAGGCAAAAGAGAGTGCACATGTGTCTGTGGATACACTTGTGCACTATAATATCTCCTGCGTCGAAGGCTAGTCTCCGCTGAGATTGGTCACCATGGCCAAAATTCGGCCTAGAGGACTATTATTATTATTTTATGTGGATGAACATGTTCTAGAGTAGGTAATGCATGTAGGTTGACGAACCACTTAACATTAGGTGGGCCTCCAGTTACCTTGCGTGCAAAAACATGGTGTAGCAAAAAAAACAAACCAAAGTCGGTGTCCTAGATATTTGAAAAAAATATATACAGGGTGTAAGGGACAGATCTCCTCAAACGAATGGAATGAACTCAGTATATCATACTAAGATGTCCGGTACAAGAAATTATTTCAGGATCGTTATGGGAATCCAATAAACCTGATTTGTTTTATTTCCTCATACGCAATGTATCGCTACCGTGGCAAAACGCGCGCAGCGAGTCATTGGCCGTACTCTTACGCACGTGTCCGTTCGAAACACTGGGGTTGCTTCACAAATGACCTTTCCAAGAATAAATCTTTTGTTTCATAAAATAAAGAGCAAAAAATAAAAACCTTCGGCCGACCGCTTCGACTTAACAAGCCATAGAACAATAAATAGCGGACCCGAAAAAAACAATGTTGTTAAACATGTGCGGCGCTTTCAATTCAAAGTAACAGTTTCGTTTCATGTCATTCAATTTGTTGTCGTCGTTTTTTGTTCAATCTAGAAATGTAAAGTACTCGTTACAAAAATCGCTAGTTTATCGTATAACACGAAACTAGTTATCTCGTTACATGCCTCGTAGATAGTTATTGTAATGTAACTATTGACGTGAAATAACGCCCATACCTAAAGCGCGCTCGCGCCCCGTGACATCACATTGAAGAGAGCGGGAGCGAACATTTTTGCAGATAGCCGGCGCATAACGAACACTCGTAACACATCACAACACGTCCACAGTAAAAAAAAAAAATAAAGAAAATGAATCCTACCTCAGAATCGCTCCGGTCGTATGAGATAGGGCTCGAAGTGGCCTCCACCGAGGCGTTCGCACACATTAGCACGGCGCAGGGTCTCCGCATGTAAGCGGGTCATCAACGTGGGATCTTCGTTGCAGCTGTGGCGCAGCTGCTGGAACGTGTTCGTGATGCGGTCTCGCATTTCTTCCTCACTCGCACATGCACTGACAAACACTTTTTCCTTCACGTAGCCCCATAAAAAAAAGTCTAATGGCGTCAGGTCTGGCGATCGTGCTGACCACGGTTTCGGTCCAAATCTGCCAAGCCAGCGATGCGGAAAGGTGGCGTCTAAATGGGAACGCACTGGGAGCGTTATGTGCGGAGGAGCGCCGTCGTGCTGAAACCAGATCATCGGCAAGTGCGCAAGCGGCGCATCATCCAGGGCTTCCCATTCCACGTACAGCTCGTCACGGAGGTTCTCTAGCTCTCTTTCCAGGTCATCACGGAGGAAATCGAGATAGTGCGCTCCGTTCATGCGCGCGGGAAGAAACACAGGCCCTAGGATTTTATCACCATAAATTCCTGCCCAGACGTTTACCGACCAACGCGTTTGATGTCCGGACTCTTGGATCTCGAAAGGGTTAGTATGCGACCAGTAATGAGCATTTCGACGATTCCACATACCATTCCGCGTAAAAGTTGACTCGTCGGTCCATATCACGTGGGAGATAAAGTTTGGGTTTAGACGCTGTTCAGTTCGCAACCACTGGCAGTACGCTACTCGATGACCACGATCACGAGGTAATAGGGCTTGGACCTTGTGAATAACGTATGGACGTTGCCGATCCCTTCGCAGAGTTTTGTGCACGGCCCAGTGTGAGACGCGGACTCCATGATTCCGCCGTAATAATCGAGCTGAAGTGCGTGTGCCTAGGCGTGGATTTTGACGGAGCAAGTTTAAAATTCTATCTTCAGTTTCGCCGCGAAGTGGTCTTCCAGCGCCTTCCTTATGGGGAACTATGGGCTGGTTTTCCAGCACGCGTTGATAGGCATTGGTAATTATCCGGCAGTCTGGCGGATGCCGCCGGTCAAGATACCTATCAGCGTAAATTCTCAGCGCTTCCCTAGCATTTCCCCGAGCTTCCCCGTAACACATCATCATTTCTCCATATTCACGAGCACTAAATGTAGCCATTTCTCACAAATTATAACACCACAACAAAAATAAGTCCAAAAGCGTACGTAACAACGAAGACGTCTGAACATGCAATGACACAAACAGAAACTGTCCTGTGCAAACAAAACAGACAGCCTGGCGCCGGCGGTTTTGTTCTTGGGTTTAACCCGTAAACTACAGCATAATAAGACTTTTTTTTCGCCAACGGCCGGGCTAACGTCTTCCCATTTTGTGCAATCGCAGATGACGAGTTTGATGAACTCTGTAGCTAGACAGAAAGTGAACAGCTGATTTTACGTGTTGTTCGTTAGAGTATTTCAACATCCATTGCTGGTTTTTTGGTTTTAGCCGTATTGTTTACATAAATGGAGTGCTGCTTTCAGAGAATGTAATTTTACATTGAAATAAAACTGAAAAAACTGAAAAAACGACCAAAAAAAAAATTTTTTTCCTGAGAAAATTTTCAGTGGAATATGGTTCAAAATAAGGAGCTAAATAAGCCCTGTTAATTTGTGGAGGGCTGTCCCTTACACCCGATATATGTAGTTTACACTACACTACAGTAACATTGATAACAGGCCAGCCGCCAGAGTCCATTGCTTTAAATACTGAATTGAAACTTGAATGGACCAACAATTTAAAATGCGAAGCAAGTCACTCTTTGCTTTTACGTCATGCGTGTTAATGTAGATTTATATGTAGGTAGTTAGGTTCGTAGGAATTTGGTTGGTGACTGTGACTATTGACTATGTCAATTTCATTGCGTGTATATTCTCGAAACTCACATTCAGATCGTTAGGTCTGAATTTACACGCATCTGAATTTACACACGATTTGCTTTGCGAAGTACTTTGGCTAAGCGTTATTGCTGTCACTGTCACACAATTGTCAAACTATAATTGCAAGACTGAGACTAAAACATATTAGTCAAAGCTTGTGCTAAGTAACGTTGATAGATCTCGGAGATAAGCCCCATACGGAATAAAATCAAGCTCGCAAGAAGATAACTGCTGCACTAGGTATTTGTGATGTCCATCGTGTGTTGTCTGCATTTTGTTATCATACCGTCCGTTGAACTCCTCCCGTTTCTCATGCCTGCATATTTAATATTCTCTAATGGTATTTTTGTATAGGACAACAGGACAACGAAGTGGAATTCAACTGTTGATTTCAAAAAATTGTTCATAGCCTTTCTATAAAGTTTTATTGGCTCTCACTACTTGAATTTATTTGTTCTCAACAACTGTTTTTTATGAACTTTTCATTACTTATCTGCTACTTAATTACAAAGTTGGTTCAAGTGCTTCAATTGAACTCGCATCAATGTAAGATGAAGGAATGAAGTTTTGTATTTTCCTGGTACCTATCGATAATGATAAAAGGTCAGGAACTTTTGTCAAAATCGATTTAAAGGAACGAAGATGATACCTTAATGGAAACAAAATGAATTAAATTTGAACCAGATCATAGAAAAATATTGTAAGTACTTTTTGATATGGAACAAGTTACTAACATATAACTTAGGAATAAGATCTTTACTAATTAATATCGTCTGTAACCTACTAACCAACATTTAAAACTTTAATATTTTAGGGATTTGTGTCTCTTTGTGTATAGCAATCATAACACTGCTTTGGTGATGGTAATTTGGTGTTGGACCTATATATGTTTTCTAGAACTTCTCCAATATTTCTATATATTATAAGATTTTAACTGCTAACTAACAAAACTAATTCTTAAAACTAAAAATTAATTGTTAACACTAATTTCGAATTTTTATCCTTTCAGTCACTCGGAAACAACGAAGTCGACAAGGAAACATTGGAGATTTCACCTTTCCTAGAAAACTTAGAAACCTATATTCTAGCCAGCAATGTAAACATAAAATCAGCTGAAGGAAAAGCCAATATTAAAAAATCCATCGTATTTGATATACAAGGTGTTAAAGTTGGAATTGTAGGCTACTTGACACCCGAAAACAGCATGTTGGATAGCTTTGGTAACGTTGAATATATCGATGAAGTTCTAGCCCTTACAGAAGAAGTAGAAAAACTGCAAGCTTCAAAAGTCAACATCATAATCGCTTTAGGTCATTCGACTCTTGAAAAAGAGAAAGAAATTGCGAAAGAAGTCGCTGGTATCGATATGGTTATTGCCGGTAATAGAAATAGATTCAACTGGAACGGCGAGACTGGTCCAGATGTACATCAGCCCATAGTTGTGACTCAGCAATCAGGAAAGCAAGTACCAATAATTCCATCAACAGCCTATGATAAATACCTTGGTAGCGTTAAAGCCGAATTCGATAAAAATGGAGACATATTGGAATACAACGTCGATCCCATTCTCCTTGATTCGTCAGTCCCTCAAGATTCAGCATCACTGGAGATAGGCAAATCTTATTACTCAGATGTAATTTCAAGAAACACAGAAGTCATTGGAAATACATCAGTCGTCTTGGATGGCGAATCTTGCTATAAAGAGGAATGCAATTTTGGAAATTTCGTTGTTGATGCCATTATGTATCATTATGCTACAAGGTTTGAGGGTGAAAGATGGACAGATGCCCCTATAGCTATCATCCACAGCGCCGCTATTACAGGCTCAATCGCACCATCCAATCGACCTGCTAATGTAACAAAAGGTGACTTACTTTCCGCTTTGAGTTTAGATACTAATCTTGTGGCTGTGACTATGAATGGAATAGTCCTGAAATCGGTTCTGGAACAATCTGTCAGAGATTATGGTAGCGAAAGTTCCACGGGACAATTCCTGCAGTTTTCTGGAATACGTGCAGTTTATGATTTGGAACGAGAACCAGGGTCTAGGTTACTTAGCGCCGTCGTTCGTTGCTGGGAATGCTTTGTTCCCGAATTTTATGAAATCGAAGATGGTAGGAACTACAAAGTATTGATGCCTGCGGCTTTGGCAGACGGAGAGTTTGGATACTCTTTTCTGTCTCAACTAACAAAAGACGTGCTTGCATATGATGCGGTGACGTGCACGGAAGAGTTCATTCATTTGAGAAGCCCGATATACCCAGAAGTGTCTGGGCGTATATTCATTCAGCCACGGAGCGGCGCCGGTTCTGCTGTACTGAGTTCCTCTCTGCTTCTTGTTGCTCTTATATCCTTTGCTTTGAACTAACTGACTAAATTACAATGTTTTTGGATTGAGCTGTTGCATGTACAGTCAACAAAAGAGATAAGTATGCAGGATCGTTGGATATAGTTGAAGTTTAGTAAGAAACCGATGGATGTTGTCGACTGAAATTTAATTTGATAAAAGAGCTGTTTGTTTTCTATTAATAAAATAAAATTTTATTCGATAACATCCATCGGTATCTTATTAAACTTCAACTATATCTGACGATCCTGCGTATCCTTTGATCCTTTCCTTTCTTTTCGATCCTATTGTTGACTGTACATAAATGGGTGTTACAAAATATTTGATGTGTTATGTTTTATAAATATATACATTTTAAAACAAACTTGTATTCATTTTACCTGGAGAAATCGTAAAAGTAAGTTATGATGCATTACGATGATAACGAGTGAATTACAATAGAAGAATATCGCCCTAAGTATATAGCTAGTGAAGACATCAAAATTTTAAGTCGTAAGTATTTTGAAAAAGCATGACTTTTACCTGGATGATATATTGACTTGCATATTTGGAATGAAACTGGCATGTCCGAACGACCACATCGTGTTTAATAATTATATGAAACCTACACATAAGATGACACTTATTGAATCTGGAATCTACGCTGTATACTGTGTAGTTTTACCTGCAACTGTAGCAGAAAGCCTAACGCATGTAGGTAATACATTTTAAAAGAATAAAAAGATAAGTGTTGTCAAATAGTGTTTTAATCTGTCAAGCTCCGCTAATGAGAAACAATTGATTTTCTATTGTTTCGCGCCGCTTGACCGGTTAATGCGTGTTTATGAATATCATTGTTACTAAATGCACGATATTTTACCAGAACCATCTAATTCATAAGTGTGGTATGCACAAGTTTGCAAAAACTAAATAATATATTAAGTGAACTGACGTAGGTATACCTACTTGTTTTAACATTAGCCTGTGTATCTACTATGATGGGCGTTTTTATAATTTCTGACATGACGATATTAACGTGAACGTCGAACGGCATCACGAACATTCAGGGTAGGTAGTAAAATATATGGAAATATATGAAAACACTTTTAAAACTCCGTCGACGATGACGTTGTAAAATGCACGAATTTCCATACATTTTATGGACGTGGACGTTCACGATAATATCGAGCCTTTTCAGGAAGAACATCGTAAGCGCCAAAAATCCCAAAAAACTGTTTTTATATTAACCGCCAGATCAACTGATTTTGCATCTTATTTCTCTATTCTCCTGTAAAATATGCAAAATGGCGGTTACGATCTTCTTCCTGAAAAGGCTCGATATTGTCACGTTAGAAATTATAAAAGCGCACATTCGCGCACCAACTGTGGTTCGGGTATCCGCCTTGTATTGCGTTAAAAACGGCCACGACGACAAAGGAGATGCACAATTCATGGTTGGTGTGAGTGGATACCCAGCTTCATGCTGCGATTTTTAAAACTTGTGCTTACCATTATTGATTGATATCTTCATAGTCAAGAAACTACCAATTTCATCATGAACATCATAAGCTGACCCTTGACTAATTAAACTGGATGACATGGAAACTAAAACATTTACAGGCACTTTTGAAGGTCTTTGGATCCTTAATTTATATTTATCCCGTAAAAGTAAATGTTGGCTATAGTACAATGATCACGGCTTTTGTCATTGCGCCCTAATGTCATTTCAATAATCTCAAACGAACATTTAAGAACATCCTCTCACTAAGGTATAAATATTGGGAATGACTAAAAATGGTTAACATTGTAATACGTGAATGTCTGTATGTTTGCATGATTGTCACCCCTTAACTCTGTAATGCATTTATTCGTTCTTTGTTTCAGTCCCTGGGAAACCACGATTTTGATAACGGCGTACCTGGACTCACTCCATTTATTAGAAACCTTTCATGCCCCGTTCTAGCCGCCAATCTTATTCTCACAGAAGAGCCAGAATTACAAGCTGAGACTAATTTAATGAAGTCGATTGTCTTTGACATTAATAACACTAAAATTGGTGTCATAGGATACCTAACACCCGACACTAAATTCCTAGCTATAAGAAACGGTGTCGACTATATAGATGAAGTCACAGCTATACGAAAAGAAGCAGCTGTGCTAAAAATGAAAGGAGTCCAAATACTCATTGCTCTTGGTCACTCAGGTTTTATAAAGGATTTAGAAATTGCCAGAGAAGTAGAAGATATTGATCTTGTAATAGGTGCTCATACGAACACGTTTTTATGGAACGGGGATAGACCCGATGTGGAAGATCCCAAAGGACCTTATCCGACTATTGTTGAACAAGAATCTGGCAGATTGGTTCCTGCAGTGCAATCCTACGCATACACAAAATATCTTGGAAAATTACACATCACATTCAATTCTGACGGTGAAATTGTCAGTTCTAATGGAAATCCCATACTTTTGGATAATACGATACCACAAGACCAGGAAGTATTAAAAGTTGTCAATTACTATCATGACAATGTCCTAAAGATTACTGAAGAGATTCTAGGCAACACTTCAGTATTTGTAGATGGCCACACATGTCGAGTAAGAGAATGTAATATGGGAAATTTTATAACTGATGCTCTGATACATAAGTATACTTCTACGTATAGAGGCCACGGATGGACTGACGCTCCTATTGCTATTATTCACAGTGGAGGCATAAGATCTTCATTTAGAGAAGTAGATTTACCGAGTAATATCACAAAAGGGGATCTTTTGCGAGTAATGCCATTTGATGGTATCGTAGTTAAAGTAAAAATATATGGACATGCAATATTGAAAATGCTGGAATATTCTGTACACAAGTATGACCCATTGCACCCCACTGGACAGTTTTTACAAATGTCAGGAATGAGAGTAAAATACGACTTAAGACAACCTCTTAAAAACAGGGTCAAGAAAGTATCCTTGCGATGTGGCGAATGCTCATATCCTGAATATTTTGCCCTAAATGCGACAAAAGAGTACAAAATATTGATGCCTGCATTTTTGGCGAATGGAGGCGACGGTTTCTTCATGTTCGATGGCTTACCCGTAACTCATATAGATATTGATGAAATTCAATGCACGGAGGAATATATAAAAAGTCATAGTCCTTTGTATCCTGCCGTGGAAGGACGAATCATATTAAATAACATGGAAGACATGGAAGTGGTTGACAGTTAATAAAAGTCTACTGTAATGATGAGTTTTACTTTTTACAAGAATGTAAATTAAGATCTTAAGTGAAGATTTTCCTGCTTTTTTTCTTCACGGTATGTACCTATGGCTTTTTTCTGAACGATGGAACTATGTGAAATGAAATGAAGCAAATGTGACTCACCTGATATATCAAACAAGTCGATGGGAATGGACAAAATAGAATTTAAATCCTAGAAAAAGTCTTCTTGATTTAAAATGAAACCAGTTAGCCTCACTTACTTGACAAGATATAGCCCACTATAATATCGACGCGGTTCGTCACAATCACAATAATCCAGAAATAGAAGATTCGCTTGGCATTGGTGCCATAATATTATTGGTTACAAAAAAACTGTTTTTTTATCACAAGAAAACTTCCTGAAAATATGCTCTATGAACAGTATGTTCTTTCTCTTAAATAATGTTATTATACACAAAACCAGCATGATTTAAAGATGTTTTCTCTTCTATTGTTTTATACTTTAATACAAATTGCACATTAAAAAATATTATTTAATATTTATTTTATTATTTTAAGTCATTGTGTGTGTTTCCATTTTTTAAATACACTACTCTAAAAACAATTTCTTACTTCCTTAATAAATTTTAAACAATTTGGCATTTATGGCCGATATAAACAAAATAAAAAGATGTAATTGGACTATTTTGTAAGTATCTATATTTTAGTAGGCATGATATTTTAAGTAGTAACTTGGAATTAAACTGCATGAAAATGTTCTGCACGTAATATAAATAACTTTCAACTTGACCTACACTTCTAAAGTTATTTTTGCCAACCATTTATACCAATAATATTTATGTTGCTTATATATGTTTTTACCTAACCGACATTTGTAGTTTGTTGCACTAACCTAACACTACATTACTATCATTGTTGCATGTATTATTTTTATTTATTACTATACCTACTTAGATTTTTGCACGATTCCTGGCAATATCTTATCAGCATGCTACATTATTCTATTCTTTGTTTCAGTCCCTGGGAAACCACGAATTTGATAATGGAATATCAGGCCTAACACCTTTTATTGAAAACCTCACATGTCCAATCCTTGCTGCCAATCTTATCCTCACTAAAGAACCAGAGTTACAAGCCGAAAAGAACTTGATGGACTCTGTTGTATTCAATATAAATGGCACTAAGATCGGTGTCATCGGCTACTTAACTCCCGACACTAAAGTATTAGCTATAAGGAATTACGTAGAATACATTGAAGAAGTAATAGCAATTCAAAAAGAAGCTGCCAGACTTAAGAGTATTGGAGTGAATATTCTTATTGCTCTTGGACATTCTGGTTTTACTAAAGATTTGGAAATAGCCGAAAAAGTAGAAGATATCGATTTAGTCATAGGTGGACATACTAACACGTTTTTATGGAACGGGACCAGTCCTGACGTTGAAAAACCCGAAGGACCATATCCAACATTAGTAAAACAAAAATCTGGTAGATTAGTCCCCGCGGTACAAGCTTACGCATACACCAAATATCTAGGTAAATTACACATCGTATTTGATTCAGATGGCGAAATTATCAGTTCCAATGGAAATCCTGTACTGTTGGATAATTCGATACCACAAGAGCCTGCAGTGCTAGCCATTGTAAATCGTTATCGTGAAAGCATGCTACAAATAACGGAACAGGTTGTTGGCAATACTTCAGTAATATTAGACGGACAGACGTGTCGCTTGAGAGAATGTAATATGGGAAATCTGATAGCTGACGCGATGATACATAAATACGCTTCAGGATACAGAGGATTTGGTTGGAGTGATGCTCCTGTTGCAATAATACAGGGTGGGGGAGTCAGAGCATCTATTGCTCATATAGATTCACCAGCAAACATAACAAAAGGGGACTTGTTACGTGTGATGCCTTTTGATGGTAACTTAGTAAAAGTAACAATAAAGGGCAGTGATGTGTGGAAGATGCTGGAACACTCTGTTTGGAGGTACAACCCGACACGCGCTCCGGGACAGTTCCTACAAATGTCTGGAATGATGGTTCAATATGATTTTCGTCAGTCACCAGGGAAGAGAGTCACAAAAGTTTATATGCGGTGTGGTGAATGCTTGAACCCTGAATATTCCTTTCTAAATAAGACGATGAAGTACAACATATTGATGCCAGCATTTTTGTCGATGGGAGGTGATGGCTTCTCTGTGTTCGATGGTCTACCTTCA
This sequence comes from Amphipoea lucens, assembly GCA_947508005.1. Taxonomy (NCBI): domain Eukaryota; kingdom Metazoa; phylum Arthropoda; class Insecta; order Lepidoptera; family Noctuidae; genus Amphipoea; species Amphipoea lucens. The sequence goes on from OX382374.1 coordinate 14,107,494, forward strand.
GTTCCTCTAAGCTATGATGAATTAGGTTCTACAATTGAATATATTGAGAATCACAGTCCAGTGTATCCCGCTGTCGAAGGACGGATCATTATCGATAACCTTGAGAAATTGCGCAACTCAGCAACATATTTGAAATTGTCTATTGTTTCAGTATTTATGCTCGCTTGTACTTTGGTTCTATAAATTACTCTTTAATCATTTGTAACGCGAACAAAATCATACTATTCACTTGTTATGTAGATTATGAAATTAATGTTTAAATTCTTAGATAGATTTTCTTTTCTGATCTATTCATGAGCTCAACTCAGAAACTTTCAATGAGCACAAAGCGGTGTAGACTGTAGATACAGGGTACAGGGATATGAATTTTAGTATAATGGCTACTTTAGGCATACTTTGCGTAAAAGCTTACACTAAAAGTCGTTCCCTTTTTAATAACGTTTATTAACTTTAAAGCATTTTCCAGATCAGTATTATTATTTATAATGTTACTTATATGCTGTATATGCTTTTTAAGATCTTTATGTAGTCTTTCAGTTCAAACGAAGTGCAATATTATTTGTAATTATTATTAATATGTATTTGTGTTTATATGTCGGCATTTCTTTATTTTAAATAATATAAAACACAATTAATATATCGATGACGTATTTGTATTCATTTTCGCTCGTCGTGTGACCCCATAAAATTTAAATTTGTCCTACTTTATCTATGTACATTACTATAAACATTCTTTTACACAAGGATAACATTCAATAGTTAGGTAGCAAAGACAAAAACGAGCATCATGAGCATCCATACGTTAAAAAACTACACAGTAAGCTCACAGAGAGCTATTTATAAATTCGCCAGTCCACGGACGCGTAACAAAAATCGTTAACAGACAGTACATAGGCTCTACATACGATCTATGTACTACCTACAGTAATACACCGCACCGGCCAATCAATAAAACTGCAATTGAGCTCCGACACAAAATATGTCCGAACAAAGTAATCACGATGATTGAATGATGTTGCACTGCATACATACACGCTCGCGTATGATACAGGCTAACCAGCCCGTGTTTCAAACTTTCAATGGATTCACAAGCGGTGAATTTTCTCTTTGAACCTCGAATTTTGAACCTACCTACCTATGTATCTACCTATTGAATTCTGACGTTGGCGTATTCAAACAAAGAGTGACCGGAAAAACAGGCACGAGTTTATTACGCAGGCGTAAACTGACCCTAATAAATAGAGAACTATTTATCTGGGTACCTACGTATTACGTTTATGTTTTTTTTTTTAATTACAAAGTGCACGTAAAAAGTAAGTTGAATTCTTACTACATTACACGTTTTTGTTTCAGTCTCTCGGAAATCACGAGTTCGACCACGGAGTCAGCGGGCTCACACCGTTCATAGAAAATCTGACATGTCCAGTATTAGCTGCTAATCTTGTTCTAAATAAAGTGCCAGAACTTGCCAAGGAAACTAATCTTAAGAAGTCTGTAGTACTTGACGTTGCCGGTCACAAAGTAGGTATAGTAGGCTACTTGACTCCCGAAACTAAAGTATTAGCTGTACCAAATGATGTCGAGTATTCCGATGAAATCGAAGCACTCAACGAAGAAGTGAAGAATCTGCAATCCGAAGGAATTAATATTATTATCGCTCTCGGACATTCTGGATTCCACAGGGACCTAGAGATAGCAAAAGGAGTAGAAGGTCTTGATTTAGTTATTGGTGGACACACAAACACGTTCCTCTGGAATGGCACAAGCCCAGATTCAGAACATCCAGAAGGCCCCTATCCCACTTACGTGAAACAAGCTTCTGGAAGACGCGTTCCTGTTGTTCAGGCGTATGCTTATACAAAATACTTGGGAAAATTGCATTTAGTATTTGATCCTTTAGGTGAAGTTATCAGTGCAGACGGGACTCCTATTCTTTTAAACCAGAATGTGCCACAAGACCAAGAAGTTCTCAAAATCTTGAGCAGGTACAGAGACAATGTCCTTAATATGACAGAGGAAGTAATTGGGTCCACCGCTGTTAGGTTAGATGTCAGAACATGCGGAAGTGAAGAGTGCAACATAGGAAACTTGATCACCGATGCAATGGTATATAAGTACGCATCGGAATACACTGGCGAGCATTGGACAGATGCCCCGATTGCTATTATTCAAGCAGGTGGTATAAGGACATCCATAGTGCGTGAAAAAATGCCAACAAATATAACAAAAGGTGATTTACTCGGAGTAATGCCTTTTGATGGTAAAGCAGCAGCGGTAACAGTGAACGGCAGCGTACTTTTACAAACGATTGAACAATCAGTCGCTCATTTTAACAATTTGGCAGAACCCGGAGAGTTTCTTCAGTACTCCGGTATTAAAGTTATATACGACCTTAGTAAACCAAGTGGATCTAGGATTGTCAGTGCCGAAGCCAGATGTTGGGCTTGCGACATCCCAAAATATTCAAGAATATTACCTAAAGAAATTTACAAAGTCTTAATGCCTAGTTTCCTTGCTACGGGTGGGGACGGATTCGACATGTTCATGGGTTTACCTACAGTAGCCTTGGATTACAATGAATTATCGAGTACTGAATATTATATATCTCATCACAGTCCAATTTATCCTCAAATCGAAGGGCGGATCACTTTTGTTAGTGAAAATGAAAGCAATAGTTCGCCGTCTATTGTAAAAGTGTCAATGGTATCAATTCTGATATGTTTTGTAACATATTTGTAGCTTAAACTTTGTTACGTAGTACAAATTGAGTATGAGTAGTAGTAATTAATTAATTAAATTCGTATTAATAACGACTGAAATGTTTTTGAATGTTGTGTTACTGATTAAATAGTATTATTACCTACTAAATGACTGACTACAATGTGTCCTAAACCTTTTTTTTTTGTGGAATAAATATATTTACTTAGTATTCCGGTTGGTTTTATTTTCTTAAATATTTCCTACGTCTACACTAGCTACATCCCTTTGTGAATTTGGTATAAGCAGACATTGTTACAACACTGCTTTATATGTGATAACCAAGGGAAAATATTCTCCTTAGAATTTCATAATAACATCACCATCCTTTTTACGCGTGACTGTACAGAGCGATAATTAGGTACTAATTAAATCTATTTTGGAGCAGTAGCAAGACAACAGCTTTTTGTGAACTAACCCAATTTAATCCAAGCATTTAATTAATACGATAAGTGTTAATGTTATTTTTATCCTAACTTTTGCACGCGGATTCGCCTGCGTGGATGTCGGAAAATATCCCATTCATACATTGTTTTTATATAACTCTATTGGTTTACGCAACGCATGCCAGTAAAACTCCGGCAAGATTTTTCCGACATCTTCAACAAGATCGTCATAAATTACAAAACCACAAAACCTAAATAAATTATGCAAACAAAAACCTTCTTCATGAATCGCTCCATCCATTGGTGAAAACCGTATGAAAATGCGTTCTGCAGTTTTTTTGTTTATCGCGTTCAGACAGACGACGCGGCGGGGGACTTTGTTTTACAATATGTAGTGATAAGTACATTACTAATACAATCCAAGTACATATAAAAATGTGTTTAATGTACTAACAAAATTCCTAACACTGCACTAACTTTTCCTTTCAGTCTCTCGGCCACCACGAGTTCGACGAAGATGTGGATGGAGTACTTAGTACCGTTTATTAGAAACTTGAGCTCGCCTGTCGTAACAGCAAACCTCATCTTAGAAAAAGTTCCCGAACTGCAGAACGAAAAGAACTTATATAAATCAATTGTAATAGTTTTATTTTTAACAATAGTCAAACATAACATCAAAACAATACGAAGTTGAAACTACAGCCATTAGAAGAGAAGTAAAAGAACAAAATGTCAACATTTTAATAGCCTTAGGACATTCCGGATATGTAACAGAATCATAAATTGCGAGGCAGGTCAAAGATATTGACTTGGTTATCGAAGGCCATTCTAATACATTCCTTTCGAACGCCAATTGTGGGTCAGAGACAGAAATCCCTGAGGGACCGCACCCTACAGAAGTAGAAAAGGCAGACGGTAGGATAGTGAGACTCGTACAAGCTTACGCTTTCACTAAATACATGGAAAGTTACATTTAGTTTTCGACTCATCGGGAGAAATCATAAAATGCGAAAGAACTCCCATATTGTTAGACCGCGAAATACAAAGGGATCCGGAACTTTTAGGAATGGTTAATAAATATAGTAAAGACGTCGATCGCATTAAAAACCAAGCTGTTGGAAGTTCATTAGTTAAGCCAGTCAAAGGTGGATGTGGACTATGAGAATGCAATTTAGGTGAATTAATCACTGACGCCATGCTAAACTACACCAGCGAAGAATATCACTAAAAGTATCCGGATAAGAGCACTAATTTATCATGAAGGATAGCCCTATAGTTTGACTAAATGACACTGGATGAACGTATTACCATTTTCGGGCTTGTTAACAATACTCATAATGAACGGAACAATACTCAAGCAGAGTCTAGAATATTCTGCGTCCACATGGCGCACAATTTTCCGGAATGGAGGTCACTTACCGAGTTAGCGAGACCAGTAGGGTCTCGCGTTGTTAAGGCTAAAGCAGTGTGCTCAAACTGTGGATTTTACGAACTGCAGGATATAAAAGTTATGAATACAAAATAATGATGCACTATTTCCTTGCAAATGGTTGAGATGGATAGGTATACATAGTATGTTTGTAGAGCTCCCTAGGAAAACACTTCCATACAATGAATTAGATAGTGTTTTGTACTATTTGAGAAAGTACAGTCCTGTAAATACGCAAGTAGACGGTCGAATTGAATTACCTACTCAATGAAAACAAAATTAAGGCCTGAATTCCTCTTACGCTGACGTCGTCGGTCGCGTACCGTCGTCGGTCACGCGTACAAACTTACCAAGACGCTGACGATAAATGGACGTGTATAGTGTAGCACCGACGCGACGGTCAACGGGCGCGAGTCCATATAAAGGTCGTTGTACACGAATCAAATCGGATAGGGATCGGCACCGTATCGCCTTTCGCGTCGCCGTCAAACAGGCGTCAACCTAACGTAAGCACGTAACCAAAGCGGATCAGAAGCTCCGATACGTCGACTCGGCTACGGCTAGGCGACGCCGCGCTTACGGCTCGCCGACCGCTAGTTGATGGTGCAGCAGGCAGGCCGGAGTGGTGAGAGGGGCAAGGCTGCACGAAGAGACGTAAGCGCGGGGACAACGAGCCGTAAGCGCGGGGACGACGAGCCGTAACGCACCGCACCGCGGTTTGTGAGCTTGTCCCGAGGCGTGGCGATTACGTTACGATTCCGATTAGTGTGCGTTGCAGTAGGGAGTTTTATACAAAGAATACTGAACGGCTCGAATTGATACGGTGCCGATCCCTTTCCGGTTTGATACGTGTGCTAACCTTTAATCGGTGCGCAACCGATGTCAGCGACCGACGTCGGCGTAACAGTATTTCCAGCCTAAAGAATTCTCGCCTGTCGGCAAAAAAGGCCAAACGAGGCAATCTAACTGTTAGTGCTTGCAATATTTAGTTAGGAAGATTCAATACTCATTCGAATGGATGTAAGCTTACTTTGAATGTAAATATCGGCTATTTACCATATAAGTGTAGAATTTTAAGGATGATACACCAAAGTTGATATTACATGATAGTTTAATTTTATCCCTGCGGCTAATTACATACCTTTGCTAGGTTTGTAATTAGCCGTTCCTAATTGGCGACCAATCGACTCGGTCGCCTCATGTTGCGAATACAAATTATAAGATGTTGTCATGTAGGTAACACGTATGTGTCTACACCTACACACGACAATTACATAGATGACCATTACCATGACCTTACATATTGATAAATATAGCCTAAAATATACCAAAGTCGCTGTAATGAGGGTTACCTTTAGTCAAGTTGTGCCATATTAACTTATTATTTTTATATTTTTTTAGTTTTTAATTTGATTTATTTAAAACTTACATCCATTTGTATTTCTACCTCTGTATACAATAATATTCCATACTACCTTTATGTATAGATATAAGAAGGCATACTTAATGTACATATTTTTATTTATAATTCGGGTTGTATCTACAGGGTGGTCCAAATAGTGACGTTAATAAAAAAATTAGATTAGGTACCTACTCATACCTAGGGGTATCCGAAAATACTAACCGAAATAATTATAGTTTAGGAGATATGAATTTTTTTTTTTTTTGGGGAAATACTTCGGGGAAATCTTTAAAAATTTATAGTTTTTTTTCGACTAGCTCTTTTTATGATTTTTTTTGACGAAATACCCTTTCATATATAAAAATAAATATCTCCCTAACATTAGTGCGAGATACATTTTTTTTATCGAAAGTGAGACATTTACTTTCTTACGATTAAAAACATTATTTATGATTAAAAGATATAGATCGATTAAAAGTTTGAGTTCAACCTGAAACGATTTGTTAACATTTTTAAAATTGGAAAAGAAAATCAACTTTTAATCGTAATGAATTACATACCGTTTTAATAAATTTCTAATTCTAAAGTCTAGTTTTTCTGTTAGGTTGGACACTTGTGACTTTTTGATTTTTGCTATTGAATGTGAGTGGAATCTGCCCCACTATTTCGATTTAGTGGGGCAGATTCCACTGCAAAATTTTTGACATTCCGCTTTGCCCCACCAGTGGGGCGGCTGGTGGGGCAAAGTGGAATAATCCAAAATAAACTGTGGCTACTACCAGCGTCTTTTATTTTACGATCGATAATATTAATGTTCCGAAAAAAGGTGATATGCTGCACAGTAATGAGTTCGATTCGCAACATACTCCACATTTTTTTAAAATGAATAGTTTTTTTTTTTTTTTTAATTTATGACTACAGTACAGTAAAATAATTCCAGACGGGTTTCTATATTATCGATCATAAATAAAAGGCGCTGGTTGGTAGCCACAGTTTATTTTCACATCTACAGACCTTCCTACTAGAGTCAGAGAATTTAGTGAATATGCGTCCACTGACACACGTTCCAGTTGACCCAGACTGCGAGGAAGCCTTGACACCAATGCATTTAATACTGAGATCGTCCTCAGGGAGACCTATGACGAGACGGCTGGCGCAGAGCCGTAAGACTCACGGATCATTTCTGGTCTCGATTGGTGCCAGAATATCTTCCGACTTTGGTGCCTCGACGCGGCGGTGGATCATCCCCAAATATAAAAGACGGTGACTTGGTTACTGTGGCAGGTGGACAATTACCCAGGGGATCTTGGCCGAGAGGTAGAATAATAAATATATACCCATTCCCAGACGGAGTAGCAAGAGTGGCGGATGTACAAACAGGTGCTGACCTTCTCAGGAGCCCGCTTAGGCAGTTAGTGCTCAAGGAGCGGTGAATGCTTATGCGAATCCCGCACCCCCGGCCATAGGTAGAGGTGGAACACCGCGGTGGTTTTAGCCGGTAAGAGTTCGGCATGCCCCTCTGTCACCCTTACGATAGAGGAAGTCCATGAGGATTTCTACAGCGAGAAAAAAAAAGGAGCTCTAAGCTAGACTTAAAAAAAAAAGTGGAGTATATTGTGAATCGAACTCATTACAGTGCAGCATATGACCTTTTTTCGGAACATTAATATTGTATTCTAAATTCTAGTTTTTCTGTCAGGTTGGACACTTGTGACTTTTTGATTTTTGCTATTAAATGTGAAAATAAACTGTGCCTATACTTACCAGCGCCTTTTATTTACGATCGATAATAGTTGTCAATCTAACAGCTAAGAATATTCACACACAATGAAACACACTGCCTGCTTCTGCAAGCATAATATCCAGTTCTTTTATGAAGTAATTAGGTACCTAACTATTTACATCAGCAAATAATTTTAAATTCGACTAGTTACAAATGCTAGCATGAGATTCAGCAACAGATTTACTGATCAGTCTAATCTGCCTGCCACATAACTTTATTTGAAGGTACCTATGTATAACCTCAGCAAGTATAGGTAGGGTAGGGCGGGGCTTAAAGGTCCGCGGGTAAAAAGGTCCACCATAAGTATCTAAAAAACTAGCGGTATATCGTGCGTTCTAACTATGTACGCGGAATGAAGGGACCGCGGGAGGCGTAACGGGGCATCGCCGGCAGTCGAGCAGCGTCGCTAGCCGGAGATATACGACTACATCTAAAAATTTTAACGTAAGTAAATTTTTTCATCATTTTACTTTTTAGTTTCGAGCAGTGGTTTTTCGTTTATCACACCTAAACATAATTTATTAGTATAAGTGATTTATTTGTTTTTCACGATTTATTATTAGTTTTAGGCTCGGTTTAACGGTTATTTCGTTATAACCTCTAAAAATATTTACACGTGGTTGGGGTAAAAAGGTCCAATGTGGACCTTTTAGCCCCTCATTAATATGTGGGTTAATAAAGACTTTTTTGTTTCAGTATGCGCAACTATAAAAGAAAATCGGATCATGGTACTAAATCTGTTGAGTTGATGCAACGGGCAGCAGATTTAGTTATTAATGAAAATAAATCATTAAGGCACTGTGATTCACAAAACGATGAGTCTGATTAAGATAATATAGAGATATCAAGACATGTTGATTACGTTAATTTGTTAAAGTTAATAATTAAAGAAGAGTTTAATTTTTGTGTTACGGTTAAAGAAGTATATTTTGTTTTTTTAAATATTGTTTGTTAAAAGTTTTTAAAAGATTATGTAAGATTAGTTATAAGATTTTAAATTCAGGCTATGTCAACATTCATAATGAATAGTGCTGTCTTGTTTAATTATGTTCTTCAATAGAGACTGATTAGTGATTAAACTATTATAAGCTCAACAAAGTTAGAAATTATTAGTTCGACTGTTACTGTTGTAATACATTTAGAAAAAAATAAATTTTGTTTCTTAACAAAATATTTTCTTTTAGAATAGAGACTTTTTAAATAATATGTATCTTGGAATTATACTAAAGTTTTTGGTTTGTTTAAAAATTAAAATATTTTTTAACTTTTTGTTTTTGGAATAAAAATAAACGACTGAATTTTATTGAACCAAATATTGTTTTAGTTCCATAAAATCGATTTTAAATAAAAATTAAATACTGGACCTTTTTGCCTCCTGCCTGTTCCTTTTTACCCCTACTATGGGGCAAAAAGGGACAGACGACAAGGTCTAGAAAAGTTGTAGAAACACATATTTCTATTATAATAATTCAACTGAAAATTGAGTCAAACATACTCAGATAACTGTTTGTTTGATTAGTGTTATTTATTTTGATATAGTAGAGTCAGTTTTCACAGTATTATTCGAAATAGTCAAATTGGACCTTTAAGCCCCGCCCTACCCTACTCACATCAGCTCCCGTCTAGGGTGCGCAGACCACCAACACTAAACACAAAACCCTCAAAAAGCCTACTTTATTTAGTTATCCTTTAGAATCGCAGTAATAGTTTACCAAAGACCCAAAAGAAGACTTTAGTGTGCATACACACGACCGACACGCGTCGACGACAGAGGCAACTGCAACTGTCGACGCGTCTCGGCGACAGCCGTCGACAACGCTCGTGTATTCAAGTACGGTGCTCAAATACACGAGCGGCATGTCATCGACGCGTCTCGCTTGTGTATGCTCACTTAATCATCTTGGGCAAATAATATGTGAAAAAAAAAAACAATATTTATACACCTATACCCTGAGTTTTATTTCTCTCCCTACTAAGGCGGATCTTACACTAAAACGCGCCACGCGACGCGGCGCGGGAAACGGGGCCAAATGGTCCGCGCGGTAACGCGTTTTTATTGAATTTGTATGCAGAAATCAAGCGCGTGTCCCGCGCACCGTAGCGTGGCGCGTGATAGTGTGAGATCCGCCTAAAACCTGATTGAAGTATGTAGAACCTAATATGTGTTCATGTCTTGCCAAGTTATTATTATTATTACACACAATCGTAAAAGTACAGCCACGCGTAAAAAGATGAGAATGATCAATATGAAGCCTTTATCCAATCCCTATTATTTTTTAATCAATACATGGAATGACAGTACAGTACAGTACGGAAAAATCGTATAGCGCAAGCAGATTGGACCATTATTGTATTGTACAAATTTAACATACCTAACACTAACTTTTCCTTTCAGTCTCTCGGCAACCACGAGTTCGACGAAGCTGTGGATGGAGTAGTACCGTTTATTAGAAACTTGAGCTCGCCTGTCGTAGCAGCAAACCTCATCTTAGATAAAGTTCCCGAACTGCAGAACGAAAAGAACTTATATAAATCAATTGTGTTAGTCAAGGACCATGTCAAAATTGGTATTATAGGATATCTTACACCAAGCACAAAAGATCTCGCTCCAAGAAACGATGTTGAATACGAAGATGAAATTCCAGCCATTAGAAGAGAAGTAAAAAAACTAAAAGAACAAAATGTAAACATCTTGATAGCTTTAGGACATTCCGGATTTGTGACAGACTTGGAGATTGCGAGACAAGTCGAAGATATAGACTTAGTAATCGGTGGCCATTCTAATACATTCCTTTGGAACGCTGAGAGTACTTCAGAGAAACCTGAAGTCCCTGAGGGACCATACCCCACAGAAGTAGAACAAGCAGACGGTAGAATAGTGAGGGTCGTACAAGCTTATGCTTACACTAAATACATGGGAAAGTTGCATTTAATTTTCGACTCAGCAGGCGAAATTATAAAATGCGAAGGAACTCCCATATTGTTAGACCAGGAAATACCAAGAGATCCGGAACTTTTACAAACGGTTAATAAATATCGTAAAGACATGGATCGTATAAACAACGAAGCTGTTGGAAGTTCCCTAGTCTTTTTGAATGAAACTGGCTGTCGACTAAGAGAATGCAATTTAGGTGATTTGATTGCTGATGCAATGTTGAACTGTACCAGGGAGAAATACCACGAACAGTATCCCGATGTGAATATAGCAATAGTGCAAGGGGGACGGATACGCACATCTATTTACCATGAAGGAACTCCCTTCACTTTAACCAGAGGCGACTGGATTAGTGTGTTACCATTTTCGGACTCGTTAGCGATAGTCACAATGAACGGTGCAATACTCAAACAAAGTCTAGAACATTCTGTGTCCACATGGCGCACTATAGATAGTACTGGACAATTCCAACAATTTTCTGGAATGGAAGTCACTTACGACTTAGCAAGACCAGTAGGTTCTCGTGTTGTTAACGCTAAAGCAGTGTGCTCAAACTGTGGATTTTACGAATTGCAGGATATAAAAGATAATTATGAATACAAATTAATGATGCCAACTTTCTTAGCTGATGGTGGGGATGGATATAGTATGTTTGTAGAGCTCCCTAGGAAAACACTTCCATACAATGAATTAGATAGTGTTTTGTACTATTTGAGAAAGTACAGTCCTGTGGATACGCAAGTCGACGGTCGAATTAAAGTACTCAATGAAGATAAAGCTACAGAATATACATCTGGCATTAGAAATGAAAGCCGGAAGATGCATACAAATGCAGCAGTGTCTAAGTATAGTTTAAACTGGTATTACGTACTTACTACGTTATTATTATGCAAATACTCATTAGAATAGATGTAGGTATAGGTACTTTAAATATACATGATAAAATTGAATAGGTGCTCCAATTTAAAACATCTAATTCAACGTGTTTTATAGAAAATTCGAAGCATGTCATTAAGGAAAGGGATGCACTTACATTACGGTCGTCGCGCGCCCTCTTTTCCGTAGGTACGGTCTTAATTATGTAAATGTCGCAGCCAATTGGTTTAATTAGCCGTTTAGTTAACCGCCTAGCCTTTTAACTAAACGGCGGCTGTTCAACTAACGGCCTGAATGATATTAAATTATACGAGTAGTTTAGGTTGGAAGTCTGTAACCAATCACGCGCGAGCCGAATTGGTCGCAATAACTAAGCCACGGCACCCTGACCAAATGGGTTAGGTTAGGTTAGAACTGTGCTACACCGCCGCGTGCAAGCCGAGAGAGCGAAGCATGGCGAGTGTTACTTCCAAAGGCCAGGCGGTTAACTAAACAGCGAAATTAACCAGTTCAAAGTCAAAGTCAAAGCATTTATTTCAAATAGGCACATAAAAGGCACTTTTGAACGTCAAAATTTACATTAAAATAGAATTGATTCTAGTCGCCGCTTCCAAAAGGTAGTTTTCGTATGGAGAAGAATGGGCAAGAAACTCCACCGTTACTGTTTTAAAAATGTTGGCTGCGACATAAACATCGGTAGGATGCCGACGCGTTGCCAACTTGCTTCATGTTGTGAACTCTGTGTTGGCGCGACTACTAACGCCATCTATCGACGCACCGGGACATCACATTTTATATCTACGAATGAGGACTCGCCAACATGGGCGACCAATCACGGCACGCGTTGTTCCCATTTAATGTTATATAGGTTCATTGTTCAAAAATATGATTACTCCCTAATACACACTGCTTGTAAAAAGACGAATTAAAATAAACCGAAATCAAATCAATAAATCAATCATTGAAGAGCACCTGCCTCCCGTTCCTGTACACTCTGTGATGAATGGATTGCTTATAGGGCGCTTGCTAAAATTGATACTTTCATAATTTTTTTTAGATTATGCAACGCCGATAATTCGTGTCTAGTTGAAGGCAATAGCACTATCTAAGACGATAACTACAAGATTTTTTCAAAGAATTTCTATTTAGAAAATGATAAATTATAACGATTATGTAACAGTTACTGCACCTCCCTATTTCGAGTGTGCGCAAGTTTTCAATTCAATATGTATGATTTACCTACTTATTGCATACCAGCCTATGCAATTAGGTATGCAACTTTAGTGTAGAATTTTAAGGGTGATAATAAACCAATGTTGATACGATACGTTGAATACGTGATAGATATTTAGATGATAGTTTATTTGTACACTGTTAATTATAATCTAAACGATCGAAGAATCGACATCGGCAAATCGAAGATGTATGTTAAGGTGCATCCAGACGCGCGCTGCCTGGATGCACCCTTAGAAATTGCCATATACAGGGCGTTTGGTAGAAGGAGCGACACAGTTTTCTTAGGGATAGGAAGTGTCATATTATCCTAGTTTTCACCCATAACACTTGTCTATTCAAACTATGTACATAATATATTAACTTTCAATATATATTATTACGGTTATTTTTTTTAAGGGTAGGTAACCTAAAATTACCTACCCTTAAAAAAAATAACCGTAGTAACCTAACCTAACCTAAAATAGATTTATTTCTGTAAATATTTACATAATATAAGCCCACATTAATATAATAATATGTGCATTTATATGAAAAAATAAGCAAAATAATCATATCACCCATAACACTAATTGGCTTGAGTGTCACAATAGGTAATTGAGATAATAATTAAGTATGTTTCTTTATAATCAACTGAAATATCGTTACAACATTTTTGTTTGTGGTTGTAATAGAGCGCAATAATTTTTGGTGTTATCTGCAATGTACAATTACGTATAAAAAAATCTAGAAAATGACTTGGCTTTCAGTCGTTAAATTGAATGAACCAAATTATAATAAAAATGAAAAATAAAACAATTTTGTGCTAGAAAAATGACAACCCGAACCCCTCAAAAAATTGTGTCGGTCTTTCTACCAAAAGCCCTGTATACCGGTGGAAGAGTTACAATTTGACGTAGGCGTAGGTATTCCTTGCATGTTTGACCATAAGTTTAGATGTGTTATAAATCCATTTCCCAAATAGCTTATGTACCTACTACAACACTAAAAGATAAATACTCTTCGTCAAAATTTGCTTTCTCACTGTGTAGGTATTAAATGTTTTTTTTTTTTTTGTAATTGGTAGGTATTATTAAATACATATAGTATGTGATATAATCTTTTGACATTAGTTTATTAGGGCTATTTTGTTTTTATTTGTACAATGCAAAGTATAACTATTTATCTCAATTAAATGACAACTTACATCCGTTTTATAAATACTTACTACCTCTTTTAAGTACAACCGTAAATTTAAAATACACATGTTGGTTTTTGTTTAGTCTATTTATATGTATTGAGTATTTTTTTTATTAATATCTGTATTGTTTAATGCATTTTATTACAACATTTATTCAGTTCAAAACTGAAATTATTAATTTAATTGTATTTATTTTATTATTTATGTTCACCCAGTAAAATTTCTACAGATAATTATATTAGTATGTGTATACATTAGTTTGTATTGAATTATTGGGATATATGTAATTGTACGAGAAATTGAAAAAATTATATTTTCCACACATTTATTCAGAAAAACAGTAAGACATTCAGTACATAGACAGCAGGTAGTACAACATTCATAGATTACAGAAAGTCGCCGATATCCGGAGCATTTTAGAAAATCAATTTTAGTTAAATACTATATAAAAGTTCAAAGTTTTAATGTTTAAATATAAAGGAAGGCCGTAAATCCAATTTAGGCCAAACAATAATTTCATCTAATGAATATTTGTTGATTTACTGTTGAATGATTTTTACCTGAAATCAGACGGGTATGCGAAGACTTTCTGTAACTAATACGCTAACGCAATGCAAACTCCACAGGCATAATACTGTCGAAAGTATAGCGCTGTACTTATTATATTAATTAATATGACCAAAAATATTAGTATAAAATTAACATAAGTGACTACTTCTTTTACAAGATAATACCATTTCAAATACAGTAGGAACCATGATTAATGACAACTGAGGAATAGAAATACATAATTACTTAATTTGAATTCACACATTATTGGTTGTCACTGTTTAAATACAAAAATAGATAACAGTACAACTCTTATCTAAATAATTTAAATAAGAAATAACCCGAGCAGAGTTTTGCAGACGAGAAGTAGTCAAATACTCAAATACCTACTTATACAATAATTAATCAGAACCGCCAGTGTATGTATGGCTGTCCCATTCTAAATACTCTAGTACTAAACGTCAAAACAATTAAACATAGCCTAGAAAATCTATGCGCTTCGGCAATCATCGCCTATCTTCGGAAAACAAACGCGCGATGATGAAATCTAATTGGGGGGAATTCGTTCTAATCTTTAAAATGGGTGATAAGACCCTTCTAAAGAATTACACGCCCATTTCACACCTTAGCCACGTTAATAAGTTATTTTCAAGAGTCGTCACGAATCGTCTAACGCGAAGACTCGACGAGTTTCAGCCGTTGAAGCACACCAGTTTTTGAAGAGTATATAGCAACAAAGACCACATATTGCACACAGTGCGACAAATTATACAGAATTCCGAAAAGTACAAGCGGCCCCTATGTCTTGCCTTTGCCTTTTTTTGCCTGAGGCAGGCTTTTGACTCTGCAAGATATACCAGGAGCAGGTGATGTTGACTTAGGGCACTGGGATGGTAAGTCCCCCTTTACACCCCCAAAAAGATTGCAGATTCAGCCCAAAAAGTATGGCGGCTAAATGACTGTGTCCTTCTTAGAAGCTTTTCCTCAGTGAGGGGTTACTCTGCAGCGCGACGGTCGCCGTACTAATTCGGAAACACGATGATTTCCGAAACGCATACCTTTTCTGGTTTATCTGTAAGTACTTATGGCTACACAACATTCAGATCTGAAAAGATATTGTTATATCGTAGACATCAAAATGTAATATTGTGGTTATGCATATGTATTCATATTATACTACTGTGTAGGTTATTTGAGATTAAAAGATGCTACTTTTTGTTTGAGTTTCTTTTCGATGATTTTATGTACTGTTAATACAAAAAAAAAACAATCTACGATCATAACACTGCCTACACTCCTAATTCCAGTCTTTTTCTTTCATTCACACAACTTCCTATTCTTCACCTAATCATACCAACTCCCTTCTAGGGTACGCAAAAAGCACCGAACAATTAACATCAACGATGTCAAATCCATATAATTTAGGCCGATTCTGTAGTAGACTCATTCTTGTGCAAGCAGACCATGATTCAAAACCAGAAGGTGGTCCAAGATCGCCGCGCAGACTGAGAGATTGTTCATCTCTGCACAGGATTTTCTGGTGACATTGAATAAATAAAAATCCTTGTTATCAGTGTCATTAAGTACAAAGTTGTGCGGACGTAGAAATCAAACGGTCCTCGGGCGTCCCCAAGCATACTCACGGGATTTCGTTTGCATTATAAGACATCGATAATAAAGATTTTTATTCTAACCCTCTTACTAATAATGAACGTTGTATAATATCTGTATAGTTACACAACGCTTTGTCTTCTTCTTTCGAAAATCAAATTACTGACGACTGAAAGAGAGAAATCGGTGTGTAACTATTCATCTGAAATAATACGTTTATTAATAAGGGGGTAAGTCATTACGAAACCCTCTACTCTGCGCTCCTTTCGCTTTTCAACGCTGTCTTAAAATGCATGTTCTAACCAGATTTTTCCGAATTTAAGGATCTGATCTCATACCAGGTCTGTAACAAAACGTCTCATATAGAGACCACATATCAACAAATCACATATAAATAGTCCGATTCAAATATGGCGGCTCTGAAGTGCGCTACTCGCTGCGCAGTACCTCACCCCCGCTAACACATGAAGGGATCAGGGGAAGAACAACTTTTGTCACATTTTTAATTTTTTTTCAACTGGCAATGCAGTCTGAATGGTTATACCTGTCGCTATGTTCTGTCAAAAACAACAGGGCAATAACATCCATAGTGTCTGAGCTTTCATGCTTTGTCCGGACCCACACCCCCTATACCATTATACCTATAACAGTTAAAAAAAATAAAAAATGACACTATTTTATTAAGATCTTCTCTTTTAATTAGTAATATCTCAGTTTGTTCATTAGGTGACAAAAGTGGTTCTTCCCCTGATCCCTTCACATGAATTCGTTACTGTACAGCGACTCGCCTCATGTCCCGAGCCGCCATAAAGTTTCAATCGGACTGTACAAGAATAGCAAATGCCCGACTACAAATTTTAATCGTTGCAATATCACACGAAATCACTTGCAGAGACCTCTTCTTTCAAAAATCAAAATTTAAACATAATTATATTAGAACACAAATAACACACACTTTCTTAAAAACAATGTTATACTTATATACTATAAAATATTGGATACTAGAAAACTTACCATTATATACCAGTATCGGTTTGCATATAGTTAGAGGAATAGAGACACAAGTAACACACGATCAATCACAATCTGAATAATTTTGAAGGATATTACTAATCCATTGATTCATTTATGTGCGAATTTATCTGATCAACAATGTAAATAACGCAATGGTTGTTGTCGAGCTGACAAAATGAAAGCCATTGTTACTATTTGTGTGTTACGCAATTACCCAGCTGGCCGCAGCGCACATGATACACTCGACGTGGCTAAAGGAGATGAAATGTGGCCAATGAGCACGCTTCATTGACGAAACTCAGCATTGCGCGTTATAAGTGTTTTCCAGCCTTTAGAGAGCCGACCGATGGTGCTATGACCATAATTCCGACTGACTTTATGAGCTATTTTTACAGTACAAAGTAGCTCATGGTCACATAAGAAGAAATAGTAAGTATAATAATATACTAAACATTATAAGTGAGGCCTTACGACTTACCATCTTTCTGGAAAATGTACAGGCAAAGATCGTCACTTTTCGAGAGAATATGTGTCAGTAACCAACGTCAGTGCGACAATTCTAGTAGATAATAAAGTTCAAATTCGCTAAACACGTATTCGTTTGTATGAAACTGAGAGGTGTCAAAAACGCTCTCTCGTTGGCCGTACTTTATACGCTTTATAGGCCAAGGGCAACCGCGTCAAAGGTGATGTGACAACCTGGACATATTTGCAGGGCAGACGTGGCCGGAAATCGCACACGATTGAGAGGTCTGGATACAGGTAAAGCCTTTGTCCAATAGTGAGACAGTGAAAAATGATTGTCTATGGAGCGAAACATACTCGGTGTTTTTTTGAAGGATAAGATCCGAAATAAAATTACCCGAAAAATCTGCGGATGACGGAGAACTGGGAGTTGTCACGCAACTTGAGAAAGGCCTATCATCAGCAGTTGGTTACGATTGGCTGAATTGATTATGTATGTTCAAACTTTTAACGCTCTCCTGGCACATTCTTTTGTCGATACAAAAACTGAACATGTTCATATTGTAACAAGTGGTAAGTTTCCGTTCTCCAGGTGCCATATTATGACGCCTTAATGCCATCATGATTCCAGTGAAAGAGAGAGACGGAGCTATACATGACCGATAGCACCATCCCTTTTTCGTACTAGGATCATGATGGCATTACTACTTCGTAATACGGCCCCAATATTCTATCAAATACGCTCTTAAATATAACTTATTTCTAAACATAGAACAGGCTACTAATTAGCACTGTTATAGAAACACACGTTAATTATATTGTATAGACGACATTATAACTACTTGGCTCAAGTAAGTAAGCACGATGATATATCAAGCTATAAATGATTACTAGTATAAGCTGATCTGACTGAGAAAGCAGTGGTGGCCAAGTGGTAACAGCCGCGACTTGAGTTATAGGTCAAAGCACCTGTCCGCGGCAGGCGCATTACTTTGTGAAAATTATCTCATCGCCTCACCGAGAGGAGTTACCAGCAGTGGGAACATTACAGGCTGATTATGCTTTATGCTGAGTTGATAACTTCTTATTGTACGGAAAAACAATGAAAGGAAAGGTGAGGTCAGTTTAAATAAGAAATGTATAGCAAGATGTATCGTCGGTCTTAGCTACATCATTCATAATGTATTTAGCAAAAAATCAAATTCAAAACTCAATCACATACAAAGGTGGTCTAGTTTAAATAAGACCCATTTTTATTCCCCTCTCAACTGGCTACAGATGGCAATAAAGTTTTTTTTTTTCTATATGGCCAGTGATCCGGCCGTTTGTATAACAATAATTATGATCAAATCGCTAACCTATTGGGCATTTCGAATAACAAAAATTTGCAACAACACTTTTAGCTGAGATCGCGAATGCAGACAAGAATATTGTTTTCGTATGAATAATGGTGTCCCAGCAATGGGAAAATTATAGGCAGATTTTGCGTGCAAATAATTTTCGTACATAGGGTTATTTTTGCTCATAGTTAACTAATGATGCGTTTTGATACCCTTTAAGAGTAGGCAAAGCTCTCATAATTTCATAATGTGATATAATATCCCTGATACATCCAATAGTCTTATCATTTTTTCTTTTTTAAATAGATAACAAAGTCTAAAATATTTAAACTTATCCTAATAATATACTATTGGGGACTAGAAAAGTGAAACAAATTCAAATCGGGTTTAAACTAAGTCAAATAATTAATATCATTACCATTTTGTGCGAAACTGAAAAACTAAAATAATTGGTACAGTACCCGGCGATAAATATTGCACATCGACCTTTGGAAAGAAACAATCGGCTAATTTCGGCTTCGTAGTGCGTTATCTCTGTCGCACACTACCTATGTGACGTTAACTGACGTTTTGTCAGTCGTTGTTCAAGTGCAATAGAGTGCGGTCGCGTCCAGTTCAAAATATATATCTAGAGTTGTTAACACCCCCAAATTTAAATAATTTAAAGTTGTACTATGGCATCTTTAGGAAAAATAGCGGAACCTTTTTATTTTACCCCAACCTAAAGCAATCATTTATAGAAAAATTGGTGTATTTTATACAAAGAAGAAAAAGAATTATCAAAAGAAGCAAATCATAATTGTGTTAACAGCTCCTAATAGATACCGGACTGTTTGTATTTCGTGCGACAGAGATAACGCTCTACGAAGCCGAAATTAGCCGATTGTCTCTTTCCAAAGATCGATGTGCAATATTTATCGCCGGGTACTGTACATTGTATGTTTCAACACTGTTTTAGCCATAATGGCTGAATATCTCCCTGCATAATGTCATAAAACATCAAAAAGGCAGCTTTGCCACTACGTGGGCGCACGGCCGTAGCTAGGGGGGGGCATTATGGGGCAATGCCCTACCTTGAAATCACAATGCCCTACCTTAAAAAAGTTAAATTAAAAATTAAAAAAACCCCCGACTCAAACAAAAACCTCTAAAAACTAAAATAATAATATATATTGGCCCTTTAAGTTTAATATAAGTTGCAGGAAATATTTTGATCCAAGCGTCCTCACGTCGAGGGACGGCTAATGAAAATTGGAAGTTAACAGCAGTTATGTTTTCTACAATAGCTACATCCATTATTGCTGGGTTTAAGCCTCATCTGTTTGGCGTTTTTATTAGCCGTCCCCCGACCTGAGGACGCTTGGATCAAAATATTTCCTGCAACTTATATTAAACTTAAAGGGCCAATATATATTATTATTTTAGTTTTTAGAGGTTTTTGAGTCGGGGGTTTTTTAAATTTTTAATTTAACTTTTATTTCTTGCTTTTTAAACTTTATAATATTATATTACTAGTAAACATGCTATACGATCGACACGTGACTCGCGGAAATCTGTGCAGCTGTACATATTTTTTTACCACAGTGAAGCTAGTTAGTTACTCGTGGTCGTTGGAGTTCATTCCATACTAACGTATTCCTCTGTGAATTCGCCATTCGTGGTGGCGGCCATCTTGGTTTTGAAATTTATTATAGTGTTTAGTATTCTACTTGTCAAGCTCTTTCATTTGATACCCATATTCAGGGAGTTGTGAAAAAATATGTAATCCGCCATTTTGTGGCGGCGACAATCTTGGACCGATTTTCATCAAACATAGTTAAGAACACTCGCGACTAATTCACCTTTCAAACAAAAGAAACAAAATCAAAATCGGTTCATCCGTTCGGGAGCTACGATGCCACAGACAGACACACACACACAGACACGTCAAACTTAAAACTTATTATTATTATAACACCCCGTCGTTTTTGCGTCGGGGGTTAAAAATACCAAAAACTAAGATAGTTTGAGATAAAAAAAATGTAGCGATAGGTATAGGATAGGATAGCACTGCAGTGTGCGAATCTGGGTTTTCAACTTTAAAGGTCACAGCTCATTAGAGCCACCCGGCACCCACCCCGCACCGCCTCGGCGCACGGCGTCCACTCGTTGTCGACGGGTGGTCCACGGGTGGACGCCGCGTTATCACCAATTAACGTCGCGCGGTCAACCAGTGGACCCCGCGCGGTCAACGAGTGAACGCCGAGTGGTCAACTAGTGGACGTCGCTTGGTCCAAGAATTTTCGAGTAGTCTGTTAACAATTGGCACTAGGTCTACACGTGTGTTTCGTAATGTCAAATTTTACAAATCATTCGCGGGCAGCGCGCGGTCCACTCTGGACCCGCGCGTTGGCAACGCGCAGTCAACACAAGGCAATCATGCGAGCAGCGAGTTGTCACCGAGTGGGCCACCCGCCGTCGGCGCGTGGAAGGTTTACGACCGAGGCGATCCGGTGACGCTACGGAGGTGATATAGTGAGCGCATACCCATACAAGTCCATATAAAGAATACTAGCCGCAGGAGGCGAGGCGGTGCGGAGTGGGTGCCGGGTGGCTCTAATAAGCTGTGACCTTAACTGCAATCAATAGCCCTCAAAGGCTGTCAATGGGTCACGAGAGAATGGCTGGTATGGTATTTATGGCCTTTGAAAAAAAAAAGAACAAAATCAGTTGATCTGAACGAAGTTCTTCGCATTTTTAATAACATGGTGAATCATAGAGTTTTAAATATTTTTTATTATATATTATTATGTTTTCTTTTGAATTTATATATCTCGGGACCATGGGGTCCCGGTCCTTTGGAAGGCGTATGAGGGGCCGAAGCCAACTCGCAGAGGCCCCTTAGGAGATTTTAATGAAATGTGGCACAATTATTATAATAAGTTTTCAGAAACAATATGATCTAAATGGTATTTTTGGTCGTATCTATTTACTCGTATCACCCCACCCAACAATTAAATTATTACCTCACTCTCACTCAGACGTGGATCTCTACATCCAAATCTGGAAATTCAACCATCTTGTTCGCTTGTTCTTCATCATTGAGGATTGAATAGTTCTTAGATCCATGCTCATGCTCTGTCACAGAAATTATTTGTTTACGAATAGCTATTGAACGTACATCACTGACCTAGAGGTCAATGATATACATGGTGATTGATTTAGGAGCCTGTGCTTCGAGGGCAGATCAATTATGATAATTTTTTTACTTTCGCCCTACCTGTAACCAATGCTGCCCTACCTCAAATTCGACTCTAGCTACAGCCCTGCGTGGGCGTAGTCCATTCACCCTTATTTTACCTCTGACAGCAGCAACCTAATAGCTACCTTAATGTAATGAGAATAAAGATAGCTGTGATTTTGACAGACTTGTCAATGAAAGCAACCAATCAGATTTTTTTCCCTTTTTTGACAACTGAGCCGATGTCGACTATTCTGCCAGCGTCATGAACCGAACAGCTTATTGCTGTGCTTAAAAAGACCACTGTGATTTTGACAGTGATGCAAAATCAAAGGTAAAATAACTGTGCAGTGACGGTAGTATCAATATTTTTGGCAATAACGGTCCAGACGGCTTCAAAACAAAAAAAAAAACTGTAAAAATATTAAGGAAACAGTCAAATCGCGTTGCTCACTAAGTTTCTCTAGAATTCTACAAAATCGTAAAAAAAAACGCAAAGCAATAGTTTTAAACACAAAAATTTGCAAAATGTTCCATTAAAAAAATTTAATAATAATTATTAAGACAGTTATCTGAACTGCCTTTAATATCACCTTTGGGCAACAAGGTTCCAGCCAAGACAAACGAGGGAAACATCAGAATCACAAGAAGATATCACATGAAAGATTTTGTCCAAAAACATATTGAGAGCTTGCGGACTGTTGAGACACACTACTGCAGGAAAGACACATAAAGGAAATATTTAGACAGTACATACTTTACTTTTCTTTTCTTTTTTAGTCTATTAATAACAGAACCAAAACTTTATGAATTATATAAAGAAAAATGTTAAGGAAGAGAACAATATGGTACCTGTAAAACAATCCTACTACTGTTATACAAATATTTAACACACCTTTTATTTACCTTGGTTTTCATAAACAAATAAATTTCATAGTCAAAGAGACAACAAAGCAATCACTTTGTTTTAGGTCTCCTGAAAACCTTAAAACCTTCTTAGAACCTTGTTGCCCCAAGGCTGTGATATATAATTATTTTTTTAATCTTCAAGAATTTGTGCTGCACCAGCGCCAACAAAGAATTTCGCAGAAGCGGGTCGTCCTGCCCTGCGGGGTGCAGGGACTCCCCACTCAGCATAATCGGTAAAGCCTTCAGCGAGGACGCCTGAAAGTATGGCTAGACACTGTTTCAGCGCCTCCTGACAATCAGCCGCCTCCTTGCAAGGAAGATAAGGCTCTAAAGCCGTAGCTAACATACATAAGGGCTTAAAGAGAATCAGAGCATCATCTCTTTTGGCCTTCTGCAGCGCCTCAAAGACATCTCCATCCAAAAATTTCATCTGCTTAGCTATAGCGGCCGGCATATTTGGGATGGTTTCCAAGTCGTGGTATAGCGGCCAGTCGTCAGTGCAAGCCTCGCAGACACAGGTGAACTTGTACTGAGATTTTAGAATGGCTTGCCGATCTTCCCTGGTGTGTACAGCATGATGAGCTCTGAAAAACAAATAGTAGATGGTATTAATATGTTTGTAGCATTTAACCTTTTAAGCGCTTGGCTAAATATCAATTGCCGTGCCCCTAGCGCGCGGCTACAAATCGATAAAATCAAGATAAAATAATACCTACAATAAATAAGGAGGACAAATCGTTGTATCGATTAAAAATTTGTCAAAAAGTTTTTATCTCTATTTAATAATGGTTTTAGTGTACCACGCAGTTAATAGGACGAAAATAGAAGGAAAAAAAACAACAAACTAAAAAAAAACACTACAAAGTCAAAAAACTTTAATTTAGGAAGACGGTGTCGTTGGTTCCGCGTTTTCGTTTTTTGACACCGACTTCCGAAATTAAAGTTATTTTTGACTTTGTAGTGTTTTTTTTTTTAAACCGGTTGTTTTTTTTTTTGTTAAAAAAGGGGTTAGAAGATTTTTGTATGGAGGGTGGCCCTAAGGTCGGTCGCCATTTTGATTTTTTTTCAGAATCGCGGTGCACAACAAAAGTTACATATTTAGATAGAGGACGCTTATACAAACAAAAAATGTTATATAACATAATATCCTAAAGCGTCAGATTTCGGAGTTATTCACCGAAATATAATTCGAAAACAACAAGGATTTTTTTGTTTTTTTTCCCTCCAGGTAAGCATATTGCACTATTGAGGTAATAGAAACGTTATAAAACCTTTATGGAGAAGAAACAAATGAAAAATAGACATTTTTTAAATAAATAATTAAGCACGGCAATTTATAGTTCGTTTTTTTATCCCAGAGACTAATCTGACATTTAAGTCTTTTGTGTTTTCGTTTTTTTTTAGTATAGAAGTTTGACATTACACTTGTCAGATTAGTCTCTGGGATTAAAAAACGAACTATAAATTGCCGTGCTTAATTATTTATTTAAAAAATGTCTATTCTTCATTTGTTTCTTCTCCATAAAGGTTTTTTATAACGTTTCTATTACCTCAATAGTTCAATATGCTTACCTGGAGGGAAAAAAAACAAAAAAATCCTTGTTGTTTTCGACTTATATTTCGGTGAATAACTCCGAAACCTGACGCTTTAGGATATTATGTTATATAACATTTTTTGTTTGTATGAGTGTCCTCTATTTAAATATATAACTTTTGTTGTGCACCGCGATTCTGAAAAAAAATCAAAATGGCGGCTGATTTTAGGGCCAAAACCTTCAAACCCCTTTATGTTCAACTTTTTCGTTGTAGGGTCCTATCCCACACAATAGTACATTATGATACATGTGTGCTATGTTGATCATTAAACTCGAGGCGGTATTATTCGCGCGAGCCGTAGGCGAGCGCGATAAGGAAGCCGAGAGCATAATGATCAATGCACACGCGTTTCATACGACGTTTTTCAACACACTTACGAGGAAAAAAACAGGCTTGTATTGTTAAATATTAACTTGTATGGATAATGGCGGGCTGGGTTTGTTTTTCCGCGCGCCGCACTAGCGTACGCGCGCAGGTTTACCCATAGAGTAAGTAATGGCGCGCGTTTATTTATTTAAAGGCACAGACAATACCGATAAACAGCCTATAGAAAAAATATAGTAAACACAAAATAATGTTTAGACTGATCGTAGTGTTGTCGTATGTCAAATTGTAGTTTAGTTAGTATGGAATTAGAAAGTACTATTGGCATACAGAAATATACATTAATTCAGTGAGAATCCGCAATAATATAGAACGCCAATGGTCTTTTCCGTTTGGTTTCGCGAGGGACCACGGACAATTATTATAAGGTGCATCCACACAGAGCGGGCATGCGCCGCAAGTGCTTTTTTTTTGTATGTTAGATGCCTCAGCCTGAGGCAACCGTACATATAAAAAAAATCATTTGCGGCGCATGCCTCGCTCTGTCTGGATGCACCCTAAGGTGAATGCGCAGTGGTAGACCGCGAAATTTAAATTTTCTTAAGTTTTTAGCAATTCGCAGGTCAGTATCAGGTTGCATCTTGATCAAAGTGTATAAATATAATAGATATGTATTTACCGAATTATAGTCATTAGAATCATTAATATAATATACCTATTTAAGTTAGATTTGTTCCCTAAGAACTTATCCATAAGAGATTTGTTCTTACGGAACAAATCTAACTTAGAAAGATGTATTAATGATTCTAATGATTATAATTCGGTAAATACATACCTGTTATAGTCGCGAATCATATTTTGATCAAGATACAACCTGACACTGACCTGAAAATTGCAAAAAACGTTAGAAAAATTGAATTTCGCGGGCTACAACTGCGCATTAAATCTTAAGGTTAACATTTTAGTTCATTTTGGGACCAAAGACAATTCAGAGTATTAAAAAAAAAGTGAAATATGGCTCGCGGATTCCTTTTGGCATGAAGTCTCTTTGAAGTGATTAAAAAAAAAAACGCACTTCTCCGACCTCCGACTAGTAAATTAAATAGTTATCTGTGGAAATAAAACACAAGTACCGTAACGTAAAGAAAAAGCACGCGTTTGTAATACACTGCATTATGGTCCTAAAAGCGGTGCATTAAGAGCCATTTTACGAGCAAGTGTGTTGAAAATTAAATTAACACACTAGTGCATTGAAGAATTGAAGACGGCGACTAGAAGAATCATGTAAATTCGCATAGAAATGCAGGAGATGTAGTACATTTATGCATATAACTTCGTACATAAGATAAATTAAATTACCTAATGTGTTATACAGGTTGAAATTGAAAACATGCGACAAAACGAAATGGGTGATTGTACTCATCAGTATGAACAACTTTTACTATGGGACCAAACCTGAAATCGCGAAAAAAAAATCAGCTGTTCCCTACATTTTGACGAGTTGTGCGAACATAAAATGTAGGGAACAGCTGATTTTTTTTCGCGATTTCAGATTTGGTTCAATCAAGAGTGAACAGGCATCTTCTGGGCACGTTCGTTCCAGCATAGACCTCATCTATCGCTTTCCATCAGGCGTGATCGGGGTCAAGAGCGCGCCCATTTAGCAATAATTTTTTTTTTTTCTGAGCAGACTTTCCGAAAATGTGAAGCGATGGATTATCAATATCCTTCAAAATGATTCAGATTGAGATTGATAGTGTGTTACGCAATTAGGGTGCAGATGGCGTATACTAAATGAACCTGGCTAATATGCACAGCGCAACAATATCATCTCGTCGTCTCATCTCGCGCGAGGCGAAGACAAAACTTAGTCACGCGCGCATTTCTGCTTGGCTGGTCTTCCTGCACTAGCATGCTTAGTTAGTTCAAGCGACATTAAGGCTCTAGTCTAGACACAATCTATGTTTCCAAAAATATGTCTATGTACTTTTTAGTGATGCTGCAAGAAGCCATCTCAGCGTACACGGAGCGTTCGCTTGGCATTCTCTTGTAGATCCCCTGCGTCTCCATCCCCTCCTCATCTTGAAGCACCTCGACGTATCTATTGTTAATTATAGAAGCATTTGTTTGTTAGGCATTGTTTTCATACACATGTTAGGATATAAGATGCATTTATATGAGACATGCAACTCATTATGTTAGTAAATTGAAAACATGCACCTGGAATCCTCGTTGTTCAATCAATTGATGTTTGAAAATATAAATATTGAATTGCTCAAGGACCTTAAAACTATATCTTGAATCAAACAACAATGTGATTGAACCATGTGGCTGGAAGAAAAACTGTATGTATATTATACTGCAATATCATTACAATGTAGTAAAAAACTTACCCATAATTATCAAAGATTTGCATTCCTTTCTTAATAGGTCTTAGAGCAAACAAAGTCGTTTGTGTAGTGCCCAGTCTGGTAAACCGCACCACATTTGGTGCACATGAATGATTGATCAAACTCAGGAAAGCATATGCGCCACTCCCTATATTATATTCATCTACAAAATTGCCATCCTCATCCTCAACATTAGCAGTTATGCCATGCATATTAGTTGGAGCTGTCATCAAGTGTTGCATCAGCGTTGCTGCAGTGAATTTCTTAATTTTTCTTCTTAATTGAGAATCACCTGCTGCGATGAAATTTTTCATAGCCAAGTAATGCATAAGGATGGCAGCAGTGACTGCCTTTTGAAAAATATCTGATACGTCTCTTTTTTCCAAATTTGTGGACAGAGAATGAATTGATTCATAATTTTTTGAAGCATAAACCAAGTCATCATCTTTTGTCTTGCGACATCCTAAATTATCAGTATTAGTGCAATTTTCCACTGTCTCCACAGCGTTGAAGACATCTTCCCATGTTTTATGGTCAGTCTTAGCTTTAATTGTGGTTCTCAAAGCAAGCAATTCCAGTTTAGTGAACTTATTATCAAGCAAACTTGCTAGGAAAGGACATTCGTAACAATGATATGATTCCCAAGCCGCTGCAACACATTTCCTGCTACAGTACATGGTCATACAGCAATATGCACATGGATACAGATTAAAGTTCCTTGAAAAACAATGGGCGCAAGTCATTGTGATTTGATCTCTTAAGAGAACACTCACATATGGATCTTCTTGTACTATTACTTCACCAACTTTAATGTCCTTTGTGGCAATTACATGTCTACCCAATCCTGGAGTATGCATAACTGCCAGCTTTGAGCTTGCATCTACATATTTCTTATGTTTGGAACTCTTCATAGCATATATATCCTCAATGAGTTCATTCTTCTCAAAAATATCTGGTTCTTGGGATGACTTTAAAGCTTCTAAACACATGTTTTTTCTTTTAAGAAGTTTATCGCTTATTGGAGATGACAATGGAAATATATGCAAAGAAAAAACCATATGGATATCATTTATACATGCCTCATATTGTTTTAAACATGCAAGAACTGCTGATCTGTTAGAAATAGCTAAAACATAAGATTCACAATCTAAAGGTGAATACATCAATGCCAAGTTATAATATTGCCATGCCCTATACAGTTTTTTCCTTTCGTACAGCTTGTTGCCAAGGTTACGGTAATGGCTAGATGTAAACTCACACTTGTCTTCTTTTATAACAAGAGGTAAGAGTTGATAAATTTTTATTAGATTATACACATACAATACTCTCTTGTGTGGCTCTGATATAGACTGAAAATGTCTAGAAATATCTTGTATTCTGTCATCGCTTCTTATGTTTTCCAACAGTTTTTGATAAATAGAATCACTAGTGTAGCTGAGGTTATCTGGAAACATTATTGATTATTTCAGTGTTCCATGGATGTTAGTGAGAGCAGTGCTATTAAAATGTCACACTTTGCGACGCCGTTTCTCGCTGTCAATTTGGGATGTGAGATGGTCTTCGTAATAGACCAGAGGCTGAAAGCTCAGAATATTTCACTGGATAAATCTGAAAAAGGTAAGTCGTAGTTGTACATTAAAAAATACTACGGACCACTGTTTTGCCTAATATTTGACCACATTTTTTTTTCAAGATATCTGAATTTGTTTTATTGCAAAGACATTAAAATTTTATATGTACAATAGACGGGACATTGCGAACAAAATCGTGATCCGATACCTTGTACCTAGTGGTCTCAAGTCTCTCAGTCTAGTGACGTACGCCTGCGCGTCAAGTCGCATCGACGCAATCGTGTCCACCAAAAAAAATTTATTTAAAAAGAAATATGCCGAGTTGCTCATTGCGTTATTGCAAGTCTCGTTATGGTAGAACGACTGGATCTAGCTTCAGTTTATTTTCATATGCATTATTTATATTTACTGAGTAATTTGAATCAAATAATTTTCATAATAGATCTAGAAAATTTCCTAATTTTGTAATAAACGCCATCTATTGCTGAGTAGCCTTACATAGTAAGGCTACTCATACGCTATAGATGGATGCTGCAGTAAAATGACAGCATAAGTGTTACCACTCTTTAACGAAATTTTTAACCAAATAATCGATTAATTTTAGTAACATTCAGTTCAAAACCGATCATGATTGTTAAATTGATTTTATAAAAGAGGATAATTATTAGAAGATGATATTTATAATGAAATACAGGATAATATAAGTTTACAACAAAAACATTGAGCAATGACTAATTACTGTTTTGTCATCACATCAGTGATCGGATTAGATTTATAAAAAGCGTTCATTCTAATCACAAACATATCTTCTAAATATTCTTATTTTTGAGGTTTTTGGTGTTTTGTAAATAATCCTATAAAGTTAGTAATCCAAAAAAGCAAATATAAAACACAAAAAACATAATAATTCGGCGGCAAAGCAGGCACATTTAAATTTATTTTATTTTAACATGTACAGGGTGTCTGGCGGCAGATTTATATTTTCAAAAATTAATAAAAAAATAACTATTTGACATATCGTTTAATTAAAAGTAAAGATAGATAGTGTAAAAGTGCGGATTTTATTTTTAAAGATTACATCATCCAGATGTCTTCCATCGAGTTGCACGCAATGTTCAAAACGGAGCCTCGCGTTCCGCGCCACACGCTGCAGTAAGCTCGGTTCAATTGCGCCGATTTCTCGACGAATGTTTTCTTTTAAATCCGCAATATTTTGCGGATTGTTATTGTATACTCTCTCTTTGAGGTATCCCCATAAAAAGAAATCCATTGGGGTCAAGTCAGGCGATCTCGGTGGCCACGGGATGTCTTTAAAGCGACTAATCAGTTTGTGAGGGAAAACTTCTCGAAGCAAATTCATCGAAGCTCTGGCAGTGTGTGCGGTCGCACCATCCTGTTGGAACCACGTGTGTGATGAGAACGATGGATGAGCTCGCAGGTTCGGCAAAAAGAAATCCGTAATCATGCGTCCATAATTCTCAGAATTGACATTTGTTGCCTGGCCCCGGGCATTTTCAAAAAAAAAAGTAATTATCCCATTCGTGGATAAAGCGCACCAAACAGTTACCCTGGGGCAGTGCAATGGTTTTTGGTGTTTCAGTCGAGGGTTACGGGTTCTTGGAGACCAGTATCGGCAATTTTGCTTGTTAACGTGCCCGTTTAAATGGAAATGAGCCTCGTCGCTCCAAAAAATGGAATTCACCGTGCGAAAACGCTCCAACGTCGTTTCACAAAAAATTTTGCGACTAAGAAAGTCACTTTCTTTCAGTTCTTGAACAATTTGAATTTTAAAAGGATGGAACTTTAGATCCTTTTTCAAAATTTCGTGAATGATGGCTCTTGAAAGTCCCAACGAGGCCGCCCTTTTCCGTATTGAAAGTCGTGGATTTTCATGTAAACTCCGTTCCACCAGTTCAATGTTATCGGGGGTCCTTGAAGATCGACTAGGCCCTGGCCGTGGGGTGTTCAAAGCCGAAGCACTTGCGCGGAACCTCTGCACCCAGGAAGGAATTAAATTCACACTCGGTCCGTCACTTATCCGCCGAATACCGAAGCGTGAGCAAAATTGTCGACGAGCAATCACGTAAGAATCGTTACTCTTGAAAAATGCTTCGATGGCGAATGCGCGATGCTCACCCGACCACTGCGGCATCATGACTGAGAAATCCGCACGATCTGTGATTCTAATGACGCCACCCTCCCCCCGCACCGTTTATTACTTTTTGAAATAATCGTATTTAAAAACATAAATCTGCCGCCAGACACCCTGTACATTATCTACTTACATAAAAACACACACTGAAACTGATACCCTATCATAGATGGTGACACGGACAATGAATAGTAGCGATAAAATATTTTTTGTTTTCTGAGACAAGTTTTCGATATTTTTTTATTTACCTTAATCCATGGATTGAAAATCGGAACTGGCAACAATGGCCACACTGGCCACCTACCGAGCGATAGCTGAATATATTTTGACAAATTTAATTCATGTTTGCTATATTATGCCGCTCAAATTCTGCTATATTATGCTAGATGGCGTCAGTGAGACATGGAATCACAGTTTTTGTATGACATTTCTTTGCATAGCCTCTCTATTGTACCTATCTTAAATCTCTTTGTTTTATTGATTTATTTCAGTACTCACCGAAGTAGCGACTGTATTACTTCATCCTAAACTGCTCGATGAATTATTTACACCGCAGCCGGTGGCCGCCCACACTCTCGTAAAACAACTACTTCAAGATATTTCCACTTCGTCAATAATGAAACTAGACGATTATTCCATGAGCAAATTGTGGGATCTCATGACTATGATCTTCAAATGGCAATTATCTGTAGCTACGAATCAAAATATTTTCGACATCACTCGCCGTCATCTGAGGAGTGTTGCCATGCTAATGCCACAATATTTCCCTAAAACTATTATTGAACAGGCTATGAGACGATTCGAAAATTTATGTCATCAGTTCACTGATGACGATTATAAATGTCTAAGCAATACACTTATAATTTGGTTTTCAGAGTATCACGCCAAAATTTCGGTTCTAATGCGATTGGGGCTGCAAAAAAAAGATGGAACTTTTAATTTACCTTCTACAATAAGTACAAACCTTTTGCATAACCTAGGGGAAAATATTTATAAGTACGATAACAAGAAAAATCCTATTGAAGAGTTTGAAAACCGATGTGCTGATACGAATGAAATAAACTGTCTTTTAGCTTCAATAGAAAATGTTCATTCCAAGAACAAAGTTGAGTTGCAGTTGCCTATTGAATTTGGAGCAACAAGTTCAAAAAAAAAAACTTTAGAATTAACTACAGACGTTCAATTTGAAACTATAGACACAAGTGTCAAAACAAAGAACACTGATCTTACTTTTATTCCAGATATTCCAAAATCTCCACAGGAAGACTTATTGGAAATGTTAGGAACAATAGGAGATTCAATGTAATTATATAAAAATGTTGAGTGATGATTGTTTAAACTTTCCTTAGTTTCCCTATATATTAGGACACTTAAACAATATTTGACTAGCAACACTGATATTTTATCGATTTTTTTCATCTGATGCTGGATGCTGCGCTCTTGCGATACCTACCTACCTAGTTAGACATCGTAGGTAGCCATGCAAATTCTGGGGTCCGGCCACCCGGCGGCTATTCAATCCAACCCCGTACACGCTTGTATTATTAGGGTTCACATAATTGGACCAGACGGCGAGGTGAGCTGTCCCGCTGTCCGAGAGTTACAGGTAGTTACTCAATGAAAGAATCTTGTTTGGGGATTAACAACCCTAGTTGCGTTTTTAGGATTTCTTATGTAGGTACAGACACCAGCACATCAAGCTACCCGAAACTGTCAAATTTTCCCAATTAACTTTGAACCTTATTCTTTAGCAATAAAGTTGAAAATCTATCAAAGAAATTTGACAGATTGTAGTAACTTGATGTGCTGGATGAAGACGCTTTTAAATTGCCAGCCACGATAACGTTATAACGTGCACTTATTTCCATACATTTTATGGACGTGGACGTCAACGATAAAAACGCAAATTTCCTGTACCTACCTAACTGACACCTCCAAATACGGAAATTATAATTTACAATCAGTAGGCAGCTAAGGCTTTGCTTTGTTTGCATATTTTTATCTCTAGCTCAACTCGATTCTCTGATCCCTTCTGTGTTAAGCTCACGCTTGACCTATTTATCTATAAATATACTTACCACAGTTGCCGTAACTAATCCTACAGCTACATTGTCGCGATAACGCGAACTACATTTCGCGCGCTCGCCGCTCGCTTTCGCACACCACTCGACGTGTACAGACGCCAGCATATCAACCTACCCGAAACTGTCAGATTTTCCCAATCAACTTTGAACCTTAAGCTTTAGTGATAAAGTTGAAAATCTATTAAAGAAATTTGACAGATTGTAGTAGGTTGATGTGCTGGCGTCTGTACCTTACAATAATTGCGAGCATGCGAAGTGTAGGTAGTTCGTTTTGTCGCGATAATGCAGCCGCAGAATTGAGAAGAAGAAGTTGAATATTTTGGTCAAATAAAAATAAATAGCCCAGTAACCATAATCATCATCATCCTTTTGCCCTTTATGACCTTATCCCAATTTTATTTAGGGGTCGCACAATGTCTTTCTTCCATACCTACTTCTCTATTGGTCGTCATCTCTCGGTAGTCACTCTCACTCCCTAGTTTTATAATATTAGTAAGATAAGTATAGTAAATGATTGTGTGCCTCAAGAGTTGCTTTGAGTAGCAATGTTCAGGAATTAGAACAATAAAGTTGTACCTAGTAGAAAAGTAACTGATCTGACTAAGATTATGTCTGGACTTTAAGAGAAGTGACCCTGACCTCTGAGTTTGTTTCGGATTTTCTTCTCAGAGTAGTCAGATAGGAAACGCCGACGTCATCTAGTTTCAAAAATATGATTGACATGTAAAAGAGTTTGTACAAACCTGCTTACTAAATAAAATCATTTATCATTTAATTGTGCACTCGGTTTATGAAAGCTTATCGAAAAAAAAATTTATCATTATCACATTCAAGTGATTTGATTCGTGTTGTTATTTCAGCTCGCCAAAAAGCAGTTACAGTCCAGTTCTTTTTTTTACCTCTGATTTTGCATCACTGTCAATATCATAGTGATCTTTATTGTCGTGGCAATAAGATTGCTATTGGGCTGCTGCCATTGCAGTCTGTCAAAGTCACAATGATCTTTATTTTCGTTGTAATAAGGTTGCTACTGTCATAGATAAAATGTGAAAGGGCTTGAAACATGAATTCGTCAGTCTTTCGTAAACCGGGTTTTTGTTCAAACCTGCGATTACCAAGGGGCTATAGGCAGAGATTATAGTGTAATCCTGAAGCCTTATCTTTATGCTTTCATTACCAATCAGTCTCAATTTCACAAAATTGATAGCCATGAAATTTCGATTTAAAAGTTGAAATAAAACTCATATCAAATTCTCCATGGATTATCAGAAACTCAGTTTTCAGGGTGTTAATTTCTAAGCCTTGCACTTACTGTATGGAGTTAATTACACGACACTAAAAAATAACACTAGCAGTTGCACTAGCAATAACAGACCTATTAAGCTAGACTATACCTTACAAGTCGAATGGAAATGATTCTTTTAATGAAGAAATTGATGACCGACCGATTTCAGATCAAAATAGAGAAAACAGCTTATAAAGGAATATAAAATGGTGTGTTTTGCTGAGTATTCAATAAAACGATGATTAAGTACTTAAGTTTACAAAAATACTTTATTTCACACATCACAAGTTCCGAAACCCCATACCGAGTACAGGTTACAAACACATATTTTTATTTATTTAAACAAACATTGACTTCTAAAAAATGACTTAGACTTCATCATAAAAAAACATGTGTTTGTATTTTCAATACGTCACAAAAAGTTGCATTGAAATGCGAATACAATTGTAAAAAAACAACTAACTCTAGTACTTTGAGATCTTATTTACAAATTGTATTTACATTTCTATTACATTTATTTATTTATCACTAGAGCAAGCAGAACAAATGCAATCATTTGGACATCGTGTCCAGATTTTCTGAAAGCGCCTGGGTAGTCCGCGACGTTCAAATTTTCTTACGCTGTTTGCAATTTGCAAGTCAGTGTCAGGTTGTATGTTGAACAAAATATGCGCGAGCGAAGTATGTATTTGATTTTTCATGAAATAGGATTATAAATTAACTTAGTGGGTTGTATTAATGATTTTAATGATTATAATTCTGTAGTAATATTTGTTATGGTCGCGATTCATATTTAAATCAGCATACAACCTGACAATGACCTGTAAAATGCAATAAACGTAAGAAAATTTGCATTTCGCGGGCTACCTAGCGTATCCCCCTTACTGTTATAACCGCGTTAAAATATTACTAAGTTTAGTTACATTTTTAACATAATTTTGTTCTAAAAGCGAAGCGAATTAACCATAATACCTACTTTAACCAACCAATTATGTCTACAACAATTTAATAACCATTATAATAAAATCAAACATCTTGATACTTTGGTATCTTTTTGAGAATAACATTTTCTTGTGTCAATTTGGATGATTTATGTAACCATACAATTAAGTGCACAATTTTGTTAATAACACGAGAGTAATAAAAGCAAATACATAAATTATTGGTATTTTCATTTGGTTCCTTAAATATCCTGCTGTTTTTCTAATGTGATGTAATACTAATTTTGGAATTTGTGTTATAGCCCGACACTATACTCTATTTCTTATAGTAGATATAGACTAAAGTGCGCCACAAAGGCACATACAATCCAGGACACCTAAACCGTGCATTTCCACGTAAGGCCTAAAACATCAAAATAATGATGCGTCAAAGAAAAAGTTTTTATGTAAGTAGTCTTAAAGTGAGACATTGTTGTCCGTAATTTGAATTCCATTAAAAATTCATAGACCTACAAGACAGAGGCTCGATTTAGGTTTCCAGGAGTATTATCTTTTGTAACTTGATCGATTTTTAGGTCTTATTAATAGGCTGTTAAGATTCAAATACTATTATACATGATGACTCCCTTCTGGAGGCAAAAACATGATAGTGGTATATTCAAAAAACTTCATATAGGTCTTATTTGTATTATGTTAATAACAAATAGGAATATAAACAAGATCTGCAAGTCCTGAGTGCAAATGTCTCTAAGTTAGTAAAACATGCAATTAATTGAGCGAAAAAATAATTAGGTTTCAACTAAATAAGAGACCTATTGAAGAATCAGGAAGACCTATTTTAATAAGGCCGGCCGCATACGTCCGGTTTCCTGATTCGGTTTCCGAATCGAAGGAAATCAGAATTTGCGTGCATTCTTCATACAAAATCTTCTCTTTAGCGCACACGTTCTTATATTTTCCGTTCGGAAACCCTGACGGAAAATATAAGAACGTGTGCGCTAAAGGGAAGATTTTGTATGAAATTCGTGCATTCAGGGTCTCCGAATCAGGAAACCGGACGCATGCGGCCAGCCTGAGTCGACCGAATCGCTACTTATGCCAGTTTCAGTAACACTACACGCTATTGGATTTTCAACGCTCGGCTCGGCGTCGAATGTTGAAAATGCGCGTTTTTATTTAGAAATTCATTTAGTCTCGCTTAGTGTTAGTGAAAACGGAAATATATCGCCCACATATTGCATTGCTGTACGTCATTTACTTTCCCCTTTATTTATAAACATTACCGAAATTGTAAAAACAAAATTGTAGGTACTAAGATCTGTCGGGCCTTAATAGACCGCCTGGGCCTTTATAGCCCCCTTAGGCCTCAATAGGCTCTTGACTATGGAAAATGACTACAAAAAAAAAACAATCGACTTCCAAGGTGCAAAAGTCGATGGCCCTCGTGGTTTGGAGATGTTTAAACGATGTCTGATAAACAGTTGCCAATTATTACCCAACTTAAAGAAACATTTACAAATAAACCTCCATGTTAAATTACGTCTCAATTTGATGGGTACAACTCCGACGACCACTATTATTATATTATTTTACATACATACACTGCACCCCTCAAAATACGGCAGATTAAAATGAGTTGAGAGCCGTCTGTGATTTGTGAATAAGTGCCGACATAATAACATCTATAGAAACTGTTTTAGGTAATACGGTACGTTGAATTCAATAATGATGAATAGTATAATCTTTTATGTTTTTTTTTTATTGCTTCAACGAGGGGCTTTTCAGTCTTTTTTTTATGCTTGCACGAATAGGGACCGTTCGTCGTATTAGATTACTTGGAGAAAATGAGTATTTGGACTAATATTTTGTTGAAATAATACCTTATTTTGTAAATACTGTTTTGATATACAGGGTGGCAGTGACATCGACACGCAACCTGTTTTCATGGATTCACTACAGGTGAAATTTTTCGTAGGTTATCCGTTATTTTTTTTATTTTTTCGTTAAATCTGCTATTTGATACAAAAGTGTAATTAATACCTACGAGATCAAAATGTACGGATTAGCTCATTATTCCCTGTATCCCTGAAACCCTGTATTATCTACATCCGGATAATGTACTTATTATAAAGGTCACAATTACGTTACGCTTAACAGGTTCCGGCGCGGTGAACGAGACACAATAGAAGTTTTATTGTTATGACGGTACAGTGCCCTTGAAAGTGGCAACATTCAAAGATACAAGAGGGCTATTTATCACATCGGATGCGATGCGATACGCGGCGCGGTCGTTGTGCTTTTATTTTCTATATCTGCGTTTCATAAAGTGTGTACAAAAAAAATATGTAAAAACAAAAGCACGTAGATGAGGTAGCTCTTTATTACGCAAATATTGCATTTCATATTAGAAATGCTGTGAAAGTCTTAATAAATAGAAGAATATGGGGTGAACTAATATTTGTGTAGACCGGTAAAATGAGTACTATAGTCTGTTCCAAAAGTATCTGTTGAAAGTGTAAACAAACCCTGTTAATGTTAAATTCTTATGCAATCACTCACTAAATGGAATTAGTCATCATTTATCTAATCATTAGGGTTCCGTACCAAAATGGTAAAAAGGAACCCTTTTGGCGCGACTCAGTCTGTCTGTCTGTCACAGCTGAATATCTCAAGAACTACTAATGTTATCATCTTGAAATTTGGAATAGTTTTAGATGACGTTTGCCCAACTATACACCGCGTTCTACACCGCAGCGCGCAGTGTTAAAATTCTCTGACGAATATAGGCCTCGCCGATGAAAATTTAAAAACTATATATTTATTATTATGATCTCTGACTCGCTCTTGGCCGGTTTTATTTAGAAGGTTTCAACTTCATAATATCTCACCAATTTTTCAAACAATAATTGTTTTATTAAATTACTAGTTGACCCGGCGAACTTCGTACCGCCTCGGAACCAATAAGAACGAATGTATGAAAAAATAAATTATCTTCATGAATTTTTTTTCGTGAATATTTACCATGTTTTAATAGTTATTCTGCTATTCGGGGCGGAGACAAATCCAACAAATCAAAGTTCATAAAAATCGGTCCAGCCGTTCTTGAGTTATAGATGATATAACTAACTCGACTTTGATGTATTTATATATGTCGCAGGTTTATGACGAAATCAGGTTTTTCCTCAAAAGCCTAGGTTTTTGATGAAAATCCATACGATCGTGTCAAGAGCTTAAATTTTATCATAAACCTTAACAAGTTCAGGTTTTTGATAAAAAAAACACTGGATTTTCTCAGGTTTATATTAACATATTTATTAACATAGCCTAGGTTTTTGATCAAAAACCTGATTTTGTCATAAACCTGCGACATATAGATAGATAATTAAATAATAAGAAATGAGTACATAAGAGGAAGTTTGAAAGTGGCACCGGTAACATTATGAAAAGTTATGTGGAAATCGGTTGTCATGGTATGGGCATGTGTTACAGAGAAATGAGGAAAGGAGAGTTTTGATTATGAATGTCAATGACTATTCGAGTAGGGGAAGACCAAAGAAACGATGGATGGAATGTGTGAATCATGACATGGTTAGAAAGGGGGGTGACCACCAAGATGACGACTAATAGAGAAGGATGGAAGAAAAGACATGTTGTGTCGACCACAAATAAATTGGGATAAGGGCAGGTGGATGATGATATAGATAAATAAATAAAAAATCATCGACAAAAATGTCAAAGTACTCAATTTGTCAGTGGCTCTACAAATTGGCATCAACAGGTACAGCCGCGGACAATGGCAGTTGACCACTTTTCACCCTTGTGCCCCTGGTAATAAGACTGAAGAGCGGTCCACCGCCAGTGTCCGCGATGGTACGTTTTCTGTTCCATTTGTTTACATTTTCATCAGATACTTTTTGTATAGACCATAGATTTTACTAGGTATATATTTTATTAATGCTACTTGAACCTCAATTTACAATTAATGACCTTGTTACCTAAACCTAAGACTACGAAAACTATACTCACCTGAGGTTGACTAACGGTTGGCGTTCGATGACTAACGAAAATGGACGAATCCAATTCGCATTGGCCAATGTCAACGGTCTCTCACAACCATCTTTTCGCCTGACGTCGCCTTACTAACTATTTAACATTACAATACACCGATACGGCGAAACAATATCCTGGTAGGGTTGCCAGAGCAGAAGTCGCAACAGACTTGATTTTATAAATGTTACAGATTTTCTTGCCTGGTTATTACCCGCACCGACCCTTGCTCGAGCCAGCCCGCTGCGCTGAGGCTATAGCTTTAAATTTGTCCCAAATTAATCCAATCCAGCCTGTCCCTTGTTGCCCTCCGGCTGCGACGGCCTAAGCCGAGGTCCGTACCCCACAAGGGGTGCCTTTAGCGCGTAGTCGCTAAGTATTGAAGCCCTGGCTGGAGGCCTTAATGTATTGAGGTACCCACAGGCAAAGCCGGTTAGGTAGCCGACAACCTTCTGGGTAGACCTGCGAGATGCCATTTATAAAAAATAAAAATATTCAGTAATCCTTACTTATATCAATTACGTTACTGCTAAACATATTCAGTCTGATATAGGTATCTAAATTGTCGCAAAACATTTAAGTCGACACGTTTTGTACCTGAACAAGAAAGCTTTCACAGGTATCTGCGCGGGTAATAACCCGGCTTCTACATACATTTGCTACCGGTTACTTAGTTCCGGCAGTTTTCATCTCATAAACTAAATAGAAAAACTCCTAAAATCCGTGATCAAAAGCCTAAAAAACCGCCTTACATATTGAGCGATCCCCGCTCTCCCTCTGGCAACCCTTTCCCTTTCCAACTGCTATAGAAACATGGAGTTTCTCGTTGCGTTTGGCGAGAAGCTTTGTTCAGGTAACATGCTTGCATCACCGTATACCGGCGCTGTTGGCCCGCTCGACGCGAATGGACTTCGAGACCAAGTCCTGGAGCGATTGAGTACGGGAGGCGAATCTGGAGGTAGTACAGTCTCATTTGGATCCATAGGCATGCGGATTTGAGCCTTGCGCTGCATTCTTTGTTGTACTGTGGAGGAAATTGCTGGTTAGGATTTTTATTGATAAAGGTCGAATGTAGTAACCCCTACTAGGGGTGCAAAAGGGTAAAATATCAAAGGAGGTCGAGCAGGCCAAATGAAATACTGGCTGAAACAGGGCATTTATATTCGAATTATAAATTCACTGGAGTACACTGACAGGTGCTAAGTGTCACTTTGCTAAATAATATATGGCCATGTTTAATATATTGCACTTTACACAATAATTTTAGACATGTTTTTTATTTTTTTATTTAGTATAAATCTATTTATTTAACTTACTAAATGAGCACTGTTACAATAAATATGACCATGCTATTTCAAGTGACAACAACTGCCAGTTTACCTCAGTGAATTGATAAGTAACTCGAGTTCATCAACAGGAGGCAGGTGATATCTTTTTGTGAATGAAAAGATGATGATGATTTTGTGATTGAATGAAAAGAGAACGTATTCTCTTGTCTCTACAACTTGGCGAACATATTTTCTTTTCATTCACTCAAATCAATCAATGAAAGATGTAAAACACTACTTACTGTATAGGTACGCTAAAACGGCCGCAGCAACTGTGACTAAAGTCGAAATGTACGGCTTGATGAGAGAGAACAGTGCGCCTAACAACGTGCCACAAGCGACGTCACAATCTCTTTGCACGTCAACGCGCAGTTCTTGCGCGGTCAACTTTGATCGCACGGTCACCCAGCCGTGACCGCAGGTGGAGGCTTCGTTTGTTATTGTTACGAGCATTTCACCTGCGAATGAAGATAAAAAATGGTATTATAGAGGTATGAGGAACAGGGTGTAAAGTTCACTCAACCTCCATAGAAAAGGGAGGATCCTCCGACCAAATGGGTGTTATGTCTGGCGGGCAACTGCCCAATGATTCATGTCGGGCCGTTGTATCTGTGCTAGCTGCGCGGTAAACTCTGCTTGCGAGATGTAGGATTTGCGTGACGTCAGTATGACGCGTTGTTCGCATGTGGCGTTGTAGATACCACTACAGTTATGATGGTTGGAGATAAATAATACTAGCCTATTATTGTCCCAGTTCAGGGCAAAGGCCACCTGTCATACAGAGAAGGGGTGGAATTGATCACCAAGCTAGTTCAAGACGGGTTGGCGATTTCAGACTTATACAGGGTGTTACGGAAAGGGTATATCAATACAAACGTGTTGAAGAGTGTATCTGGTCTAGAATCTCTGTACAAAATTTCAGCTCAAAAGCAGTAACTTTGAAAATGCTGAATATTTTTTTATTTCGATCGTTTATTAAATTGAAATCATAAAAAACGTGTCACCGCACTACGAGGGTCATTATCCATTATCTGTAGTGTGTCTGTGCGCCTAGTACACGCACATCACGCCGCCGCGCGCCAGTGCAGCGCCGTGAT
The DNA here is from genome assembly GCA_947508005.1 of Amphipoea lucens. NCBI lineage: Eukaryota > Metazoa > Arthropoda > Insecta > Lepidoptera > Noctuidae > Amphipoea > Amphipoea lucens. Next base: position 14,149,398 of record OX382374.1, read on the forward strand.
GTCGAAATAAAAAAATATTAAGCATTTTCAAAGTTACTGCTTTTGAGCTGAAATTTTGTACAGGGATTCTAGACCAGAGACACTCTTCAACCCGTTTGTATTAATATACCCTTTCCGTAACACCCTGTATTAACTAGGTCGTTTATATAAGACTAGCAGTGCCCCGCGGTTCCACCCGCATAAGTGTCGATCCCATGGGAATATCGGGATAAAAAGCATCCTATGTGTTAATCCTGGTTATAAACTATCTGTGTGCCAAATTTTATCCAAATCCGTTTAATAGTTTTTGCGTGAAGAAGTAACAAACATACAAACACACTCACAAACTTTCGCCTTTATAATATTAGTGTGATAAGTGTTTCATATTTGCCGGGCTAGCAAACGTATTTTTGATACATTTATATAATGTCTATATGATTGATGATGTAATTCAACTAATGCAACTAGGTGTTTAGAATTAAAATAATAAAAAGTAGATAAGTCACTGGTTTTAATGAGGAGTTAGTGCATTACTTGATTTTGTGATACATCCTGTATAATAAGTAATACAGGTTGGATTTTCAGATTAACATTGAAGCAGTGAGGTTCACCACGCTAATATAAGTTTTGGAGGATAAATTAAGTTATGGTAATTATGTATATTCCAAACACTAGAGTTATTTTTTCCACCAACACGCTACACGCTAAGAAGAATAAGAAGAGACAACCCAACCCCAATTTTAATAAAACAGCATAAACTCGGTCACTAAGGGTCTCCCCACATTTATCGACGCGGAATCGGCTAACACCGGTCAAAAAAGCCTTTATGTCTACGTAATAAGGGCGTTACTAATACCATTCGCATCGGCTCGGCTCGGACGACGCGTCGCGACGCCGGCTGACGGCGAAACGAGCCGTTTGTCGATTAGCTCATAGTGATAGATAGTAGTGTGGCGATACGCACTCGGCTTAAGCCGATTCCGCGTCGATAAATGTGGAGAGACACTAAGTCAGATAAATAGATGAATACTCTCACTTACCATTATCAACAATAGTTTCCAGCTTCAATCCTGGCGATGGGGCCAACCTAACTAACTTCAACGCCTGCGGATGACCCAACACAGTGAATGTTGCAGGAGGGGTCAGTAGCGACACTTTGTTGACCGACAGTCGGATCTGAGGCAACACCAACACTTTGGTACATGCTCTGTATGCTCCCCATTCGGCACATAGTTCCATTTCTGAAGCCTCTATGATCGGATCAGCTGGGATTATTTTGCAGCCCATTTGTCCTGTAAAAGAATGAAATGTTATAAAGGAGATGATGCCGAAAGGAGAGAGAAATTGTGATCGGCTAAATGTTTGTTCACATCGACACACGTTTCGTAATTAGGTAACTAGCGTAATTTGATATATTTAAGACCGTGAATTGATATATTTACGAGTCGTAGTTTCAAAACTATGGCAAAGGTTCGGCAACTTTAATTTTTGGTGTCTTAGGCTGCGGTTTATCTGGCCACAAGCCGACCGCGACCTGCGACGTGTAGCCGTCTGTCACCGACGACGGCCGAATGCTATGTTCGTAAATACACACTATACACAGGCGAGGTGTCGCTCGCACGCTGCCCGCGACATCGCAACTGCCAGTCACACGCCGCACGCGTCAGTCGGTATCAAAATGAAACATAGCGACGGCTGGACGCCACGACGTGAGAGTTGTTTTCTAGTAACTTTTTGGTGGACGTCCGCATTTATGGTTTACCATTTGGTTTTATTGTCTGTCTTATTTATACCACAGTTTACAAATAAATTCCATGAACCTAATTTTTAAGCAAGTTTCTTACCAGTAATAAGATTTAGCACAGGCACGGCAGTGTGCGGCGCCTTAGTCCTGCAGCTGTAGGGCAGCTCGATGACCGTGCCCTCTAGCGCGTAACGTTGTTGTTCAGTGCATAGTAGGGGGCCAGATGTCAGGCCGGATGCCGTGAAGGAGAGAGGGACTAACTCTGATGGCCACTCGCCGGGAAGGAACTCCATCTGGGGGTTAAAATTGGTGGATAAATAAAGATTCGAAAGAAATTTTGAAGGCGAAAAATGTGTGTGAAAAAGAACTAGTAGATTGTACAACTAAGGCATAAAAGAAGCTATTTTACCCCGAGACGTTTATATCCACCCGAGCCGCAGGCGAGGGTGGATAGTTAAGTCGAGGGGTAAAATGGCTCGTTTATGCCTGAGTTATACACTCTGCTTTTCACTTCGATTGCGAGAAAATGAAACAGGCATAAAGTATACAGTACATAATTAATCAAAAATGTTGCGTCCATAGCTAATTCCCGCCACCACAGATAATACCGCCACGAAATTTTGTAAAAGTTTTTTTTCAATTTTCAACATTCGCTTTCCATCAGGCGTGATCGGGGTCAAGAGTGCGCCCATTTAGCAAAAAAAAAAAAAAAAATTGTCATTCGACTTGGGTACTTCATACTGCCAAAAAATGAAAACGTTTCTTTGCCTTTTTAAATAATAAATGACAACTATTTTACCTGATTTTATTAAATTAACGATAGAAAACACGGAAGTGGTATAAATTAAAGAAAATGAAATAAATCACGACTTTAATCTGCGAAGTTTATTGTGCGTGTGGCTGTTGGGCCTGATTACTTTAGTCTTAAAAAAAAAATTACTTTATGCACTAGAACATAAAAATCGATTTTATGTCGCCTAAGCACAACATAAAGACGGACTTTTAGAGCATGAGAAGTGAAAATATTATTATAGTTCGACAGGGATAATTATAAACGTGTCGAAATAGAGAACTCCCATGATGCTGGGACTTCACTTGGCGTAATTTTCAAAATGTTTGGGTTACAGGCGTGACGTTATTTATGTTAATCGCGTTACTTGGCTTACACAAAATATACCCTAATACGATTGAAATAAAGTTAATTTCGTATTAAAGAAATAACGCGAATATTTACGCGTGGTAGCATGAAATGCACTGGATTTTACATCATCTTTTTAGAAACAACACCACCGTTACATTCCAGAAAGATTTGTCGGACGCATCTCACATACCCTGTCTAACTGCAGCTGATGCAGCGTGAACACGTTGTGCGGCCGGTCTAGCCGCAGCATGTGCGTGCCGGGAGCATCGTGCGTGACGACTGCGAGTGACACGTCACTGCCGGCGAACACTGACACGCCGGCTGGAGATCTCCAGCCCACACCGTCTAGGCACACGCCCCAGCTGCCTGTCACTGTGGAGGTGAACATTGATGTTTCAATATGTTTATGAAATCAGCGAGAATAGAAACTTCATACAAGCGAAAAGCCCGGTTTACTCGAATCAAAACACATTACATCATCATTTCGCTGTGATAATAAAAAAACGCGATTTGGAACACACGGCTTGTGTCATTCCTGACGAGACTATCGATTCCGGTAAGCCCAGAAGGCCAATTATCGTAATATAAAAATTAACACGTTCAAAATCTAGTCGCACTCATTTCGGCGACAATGTCAAAAACTTGTCAAAATGTAGGGAAATCAAAGGTATTTTTGACAGATTGAGATCGAGATCAGACTGTGAACGTTCTTAAAATTACGAGAATTGCTCCTCTGATATTTTTGGATGGATTTTGGTTACTATACAAGTTGAGTTTTTGTTTACCCTTAATCTGAAATGAGTTCGTTGTACTCATCATTATGAATAACTTTTATTATAGGCCAACACTGAAATCGCGAAATAAAAATCAGCTGCTCTGTACTCTTTCCATTTTTTTATCAGTTTTTTTTTGTATTTTATTCGAGTTATTTCTTCCTTTAATTTATGTGACAACAAATGTCTTAAGCATCTGATTATTTTATACTGTACTTTTCATATGAAAATAGTTGAGTACTTACCAATAACCCTGTCAGCTCGCAGATCAGTCCCGGTGACCCAGACTTCGTCTTTTACTGTGACTCCACTCACAGATCCTTGAAAGGTCATGAATATTCCCGCCGCATCCAAGTTTGGTATCAAAAGCTCGGATCCTAGGATACTGAGAAGGAAACATAGATTATTAGTATTATCTAAAGTAGTATGGGCATAAAATAGACAGATTTAAAAGGCTCCTGATCGCGAGGATAGGTCGTGACGGAGCAAAATGAAAGTTGAGTAAATTGTATAACATGTAATAAGAAGAAAAATGAAATTACAACGATAAAAGGTCGGTTTAAAGTGTAAACAATAACATAAGGAAAACGCGAACGCGTGCGTGCGTGGAGGCGTGCCACAGTTGAGTGTCTTGGCGTAGGCCGCGCCAGCGTGTTGAGGTGAGCGCTCTCAACAGCTCCACACGACGAGCGCTAACAGGCGCACGCACATATAGACACGTACGTATGGCGTATCTCGAACTGGATGAAATAACACTCGCGAAGTCGCGACTGGCATTTGTTTCACAGCCGGCCTGCTGAACCTATCTATTTCATGTAGACACGTGACTACGCGCGTGTGTGCGTTTTCTGTATGAAGCCGACTTTTTGTACCGTATTTTAGCATATTCAGCCTATAATGTTCCCACTGCTGGGACACAGGCCTCCTCTCTATATGAAGGAGTGGGCCATAATCCACCACGTGGGCCCAGTACGGGTAGAATTTTTGGTTCGAGAAAATGCCGGTTTCCTCACGATGTTTTCTTTACCGTCTTTACAGTAGTGGTGATGAAATAATTTACACAAAATATGCGGCACGTCACGTATCACGTAAGTCGTGGCCATTTCCACTGCGCCACAACTGCTCTCTATTGTCTACTGTATTTTGGTGAGTGGATATTTAGTCGGAAGATTTGTTTTTCCATAGGTTTAACGTTTAGTTTACCTGTCGCTAGAGGGCGCGGCTCGCAAGTGTGCAGCTAGCGGCGCTCGCGCGGACACGTTAGCGTGCGGCGCCAGTAGAGCGCGCCCGACCGAGTTCCGCATCACCAGGCGCACGCTGCTCTCGTGTGGCTCGCCCGATGGCTCCGCTGTGCAGTATGTTGGTACTGCCACCTCTACGTGAATCGCCTGGGAGAACAAACAATCCATTCATTTAAAAAGTCGATTTACTAACGGTTTTAAAGAAACGGGACTGTCAAAAACTTTGAAACGTAAAAGCGAACCGGACAAGAATAAGAAAATACCGGGGCCGTATTGACGTATTAATGCCACCATTTTTCTAATGTGAGAGAGAGACGGAGCTATACGAGGCCGATAGCACCATCTCTTTTTTACTATGGAATATAGATGGTATTAATACATAATGTGGCCTCTAGTCCCATGAAAGATTAAAATTTTTGAAATGATGTAATTTGACAGTGTTGTCTGCAATCTAATGACCTAAAATTAATAACAATCAAATAAACTTTTTGAAGTGAAACTTCTTTACGCACGCTTGACTTGGGGAGTAAGCTGGCGAACGCGTTAAGAAAAGTCTGATCGGGCGAGGCGAACGGGAGTTGAGTGGGGGATATAAGCAAGAGAAAGCAGTGCGCGCGCACATTTTTTTTCTCTCTTCCTCTCATAGCCAAATACGTTTGCAGTTTCACTTCAGTCGTGTGGTCATAAGCACACTCGGTTTTTTAAATCTCGTAACTATTGATACCAAGCTAAAACTCACCGTCTCTCTATAAATATTATTCCTTTCATCCTTATGCTGTGCCACAATAACTCCATACCCTGGCCTCACAGCAGTCACTTCACCACCAGCGCTTATAGACAAGGCGCCATCGCCATATGCCTTCCAACTTCCTCTGGGCAAAGACTTCAACTTGACGACAGAGCTGACTGCTAAGGCAAGCCGGTCTCCTGAAGATAACTCCTTGGCTCGACCCTCGAGTGACGTTCGGATGTCGGATAGACCTAGGATCTCGATTGTGCTGTCCCAGGAACGGGTCTCTGCGGCCTGTGGAAAATAAATAGATATAAAGAAAAACATAGAAAAAATCTCCACGAATATTATAGAAATAAGGTTTCATTTCGACTACCTCCTATTTTATATGACTCCGTTTGACTAATTGTTTGGTGAAAGTTTCTGATACAAAAACTATTCGGTATTATAATTATTATCTACAACTTTTAAACTGCATTCTTGTTTATTAGTTTGAATTTCGAACGGAGCCAAATAAACACGTAAACAAAACCGTAAACATGAAAACTTCCTTACGGGATACTCGCACACACATTCGTCTATAATAGAAAGAGAGAGAGAGAGAAAGTCGCATGGAGGAAGCATCTATCGCAAGCCGCGTTTAGGAACTTCCTTCCAAAAACCCAAACTATTCGCAATCACATAGTGTTATTATTATAATAAAGAAAATCATAATTTCTATTATTACGCACGGAAACAGAACTATTCTTGAATGTTTTTTTTTTTTTTATTGCTGAATGGACCCGCTCTTCACCTCGATCACACCTGATGGAAAGCGACGGATGAGGTCTATAATGGAACGAGCGTGCCCAGAAGATGCCTAAGGCACTGGAACTTCCACGCATCGACGAAACGCAGCAGACTACTTGACGCCGGACTCCGGTGGGAGGGTGGTCGCTAACCAGGAGAGCGTTGGCTCTACCACCGCAAGGGAAGAGTTGGCAGCCAAATAAGGTGTTGGGTGTGACTGTTCAGGAGCGCGAGCGTTCAGTTGAGTAACTGGCGGAACAAACTGGGCTACATGAGGAGGCTATTTCATGCATGCCACAATATTGAATGGTGATGTTTGAACTCACCTGTCCCATGTTCCTCACTCGAACGTCAATAGTAATGACTCCTGGCTTCAACGGCACCACTCGCACTGATAGACCTTCGGCAACTGATCTCTCAAGCATATCTGTAAAGAAACGAAACAATTTGTGGTAAAATGTGCGTGTGGGGGTGTGTGTGTGTGTGTAAGTCATTGCGATTTTGGCCGAAAATCGGTAACCTAAAATTATGAAAGTTGGATGTTACGTTACCTCTTTTTCACGTTAAGGACTGATTTAACCAACATCAGATTTTTTATACATGGAAAAAATTTACGTCTGACAGAATTTGTATCGAAAAACTGTAAAAAATTCGAAAGTATTCCTTGAGTAATATCTATGCTAATGCGTTTCAAAGAATATGTAAGGGATATTTATAAGGTTTTCATCAGTTACCATCAACATGTGTGGTGTAGAGCCTGGCCGCGGCCGGGTCCCGCAGCGTCCACGTGACGCGCGGCGGCGGCTGCAGCGCGGCCAGCGCGCCGGCCCCCAGCGCGCCCGCCTCCACCCACACGGGGCCCGGGGCCCCCACCAACAGGGTCTGTGTGGCCGCCTTCACGCGGACGCCTGATATCGGGATTACCTGTAAACAATATTTTGATAGATAAAAACTAAAGGCAAGTTTACAAGAAGAGTTTCCTAAACGTCGAAAGGAAAGAATGTCATCAAACAAAATCAAATTGGAAGAGAGCCGCCGAAAAATTGGCAACTTTTGACATCATGGGTGTCATTTTCATGGTTTCCAGAATTGCTAATGTCAAAACCGTAGTCAAAATTCAAGACGGCGGAGATAACAATAAAGAGTGTTTTGTAATAGTAATGATTGATGATGTTTTTGGGGATGATATGAAGTGGCAGTGTGTCGAAGGACTCGAAGAACCGATGGCCGGTGGAACAAACGAGTCCTGGAGTGGAGACTGCGTACCGGCAAGCGTAGTGTGGGACGCTCCCCAGCTAGATGGACGGACAACCTAAAGAAGGTGGCTGGGGTATACTGGATGCGGAAGGCGGAGGACAGGGTGTTGTGGCGCAGCCTGGGAGAGACCTATGCCCAGCAGTGGACTGAGATAGGCTGAATTGATTGATTTATTGGGGATGATATTGTTGGAAAAAGTGAAAATAAAATCTATTTCCAAATCTACCATAACTCCCCCTAAAAGTGTTAATTAATTTTCAATATGTAAACTAATAAATAACTACCTACATATCAACACAATCAAAAAGTACCTAGTAAATATAATAATATGTTACCTCAACTTCAGATTCAGCGCTTGCCATCTCAACATTAGCGATATCGGTAGCCACGAGCCTGATGCGGGCAGTTCCGATTGATAAGCCGTGTACGGAACCTGATGATGTCACCTAAAATATTTAAAAGTATTATTAAAAGTAAGCTTGTGACTAAGTAATAACAGCCGCACGGGAAGAGAGAATTCCCCTTCTGGAGAATGTATATGCAAAACACATTTATTGCGTATGTTTCCGGAGTTCCGGACGCTCTTTTGATGGTCGACGAATTTTTTATAATTATAATAATCGTTTTATTTCGACCAACAAAGGATCATACTTGGCACAAAGTTAAAAATACAGGTAAATTTTTTTATCACCATCCAATTTTTTACAGGATGTTCCATCCATGAATATGAACAACTTTCACTATGAGACCAATTCTGAAATCACGAAAAAAAAAATAAGCTGTTTAATACAAAAGTTCAATACCTACTTGACCAAAATGTATGAAACAGCTGATTTTTATTTTCGTGATTTCAGAGTTGGTCCTATAGTGAAAGTTGTTCATATTCATGGGTATAACACCCTGTAAAATTTTGGATGGCGATAAAAAAATCTTCCTGTATACAATGAGAAAGACTTCACACTGACATATTACAAACTTCGATGGCTCAGTACGTGAACCATACAATACTACAACAACAGTTCAAGTACTGACAAGAGAACCTCTGCGCGAAAGCTCTCAGGATGTCGTTGGCTGATGGTAACTTTACATCGCGTGTTGAAACCGGGCCATCACCCATTATATCATACATACCTCAACATGACTCAATCCTGACGTAGCCTTGTATTGTAACGCGGCGAGGTGCGGGGGGGGGCCCCCTTGGTGACGTAGCTGCAGGCGCGCGCCCGGCGGGACGCGGGCCTTGGGCGGTAACACTTCTAGGGGCGGGAATACTAGGACCTGTACAAAAATGGTTAGGTTTTAATGCCTTTTAACCGGTAGAGTGCCTCGTCCGCCCATTGGCGGCGAGTTATATGAGTAGCATCGAAATTTGCTTGTCATCCATGACAGGGCATCGTAATAAAATACGAGGCTAAAACAATAACTTGCCAAGAGGCTTTTTTCAAGCGCATGCAACATATGAATATGTCATAGTTTGGGACTTAATTATGCTTTTTCACACAAAACGACGTCGTTCGTTGTGCTAAGATGCCTGCTAAGGCTATTATTGTGTCATGTTGAAATGCTCACTCACTGTAGCTTGAAAATACTCTGTGAAGTTTACTGGCGCCAGAAGTCACGCATTTAGTAGGAGACTCCAGCCTTGGACAGATAATAAAAAACTAACATTTTATAATTCTCACCTCAATCTCAGGGCTCCAAACCCCTGCGAACAGCGCCCTGACTCTGCCTGTACCCTCCTTGACCCCGCACATGTTGCCGTCCTGCACGCTCACGTATCCCGAGGCGCGCCACTCGGGAGCGCGGCCCGCGGACAGGTACCGGTGCGACACGCCCTTCACGAGGGCGGAGATAGGCACGCATGCGCCTACGCCCACTGCGCGGGATGTTGACACCTCCACGCTTAGTACTTCTTCGATGTGAACCTGATGGAAATACAAATAATTAGGCATGCCTTGAAAATAAAGTAAACATTTATAAAGTAAAGGGTTTGTCTTTCATAAACGTCAAAACTGGTAAAGCATCTTATTCTCAATAAAGGTTTTTTAACAATATAATAGTAATGTGACTTATTTGTAGCAAAATATGCCATACATTTTGATGTGACGCAACAATACGAGACTTAAAAAGTTATAAATAGTTATCCACAGCAATTTTAGACTCATTCGTTCATGACCTGACGAAAGTGCAGGCTTTCATTCCAAGTATTACTTCAATTTTGTCATTATATTATAATTCCATGAAGTTTTAACGAAATCACAATTTCATCGTCAATAATCAATCATCATTCATAACTTGAATCTTGAACTCACCTCAATCAACTGTTTCTCTCCCTGAACACACATATCAGTGACCACTAGGTCATACGACCCCGGCCCAGGCACAGTGGCCGTGAGCGCTCCATCCTCGATCTCTGCTGACACCCCTTTAGGGGCATCCACGGCGTAACGACCGCTACCGCCTGAGATGCTCGCTATGTTGCTTACTGTCTCACTTTCCCAAGCTATGTTCAACTAGAAAAAAAAAATATTACGATGTAACCGTTTGCTACGTTACGAAGTCTACTTGCGTGATTGGCTGATGAGAAAGAAATATAAAATGCTTTATTTTACAGAGACACGTGCATGTAAAAAGATAAGTTAGCTCGAATACCTACTCAGTGTAATGTATGAACTTATAGAGGTATGAGGAACAGGGTGTAAAGTTCACTGATACTCTATAGAAAAGGGAAGATCCTCCGACCAGACGGTTGTTGTGTCTGGCGGGTAACTGCCCGATGATTCATGTCGGGCCGTTGTATACATGCTAGTTGCGCGGTAAACTCTGCTTGCGAGATGCAGGATTTTACGTGACGCCAGTATGACGCGTTGTTCGCATGTGGCGTTGTAGATACCACTACAAACTGCTGTTTTCGAAAGCATGTTTTTCTTAATCGGAATCTTGATTTAGTCTAATCTCGTGTCTTCAAATTTTGTTGGCTGTTGTTATTTTAATTGACTAATCAGAACTGTATAAATGATAATTTATAGCAGATTTACTGTTCAGAGTATTCAGAGTAAGAGATGAGGCTTTCAAGAAGAGAATACCTATTTATAATTAAACTAAAATGGAACCGGACAACGACAGACGATTACTGTCATTGAATATTACAAAATTTATTTATTTATTTAAACATTTCGCATACAAAAAGGATACAAAGGCGGACTTAACACCTTAGACATTGAGAGAAACATATAATAAAAAAAACTATTAAAACTATTGAATTATAAATAAAATAGGCACACAAATACATAAATAGGTTTCAAAATAAAATATTCCTACCTTGATTGGATCGCATTTCAACGGAGCGACGACCCTTGCTTGAATTGACGCAGTCGCATCAGGAATGCTTGCTTTCAACACACCAGTCCATCCGATAGCTAGGTCATCAGCTAACACTACCTGAAAACAAATAAAAAACGAGTGTGCTTATGACCACACGACTGAAGTGAAACTTTAAACGTATTTGGCTATGAGAGGAAGAGAGAAAGAAAATGTGCGCACGCCATGGAGCACAACAACCAGTAAATGGTGTAAAAACCCAGTCGCATAAATACGTACCTTCCCTACTCGCCCGATCACACGTTTTCGTAACGCATTCGCCAGTTTACTCCCCAAGTCAAGCGCGCCTAAAGAAGTTTCACTTCAAAAATTGTAATACAAACGAAGAAATCGCAACCCAATACGGGTAAATATAAATGAAGTGTGTTTGTTCGTTTGGCATTCATTCGTGTCGGGACTTGGGACGCGATTTTTTATAAAGATATAGTTTACGGTCCGACAAAAACAAACGGCAATAAGCTACTTTTTATTTCGAAAAAAATGCACGGTTGCTTTGGAATAGACCTCGGGAGCGAAGACGCGGGGAGCTAGTAATTTATAAAATTAACAGTACATTGTTTAATTACCATCAAAAAATCATAATGACAATCTTAAATACATTGAATATCGCTGTTATGAAATTATAGTGCCAGTATAAAAATTCCAGCTTGAGCAGAGGTTTTTTTTAATACTTACTGTATTTTTACAATTGTCATGTATTACTTACTTGATAATACTTATTCGGTACAGGTACAGGCACGTACTCAGGATGCGGTTCAACAAACAATCTGTTAGTAGCCTTGTACTGTAAGCCGGGGTGATGAGGTTCAATTTCCCATGACATCTTAGGACCGTTCTCGTCGAGAAGTTCGCGACCTATCGCGTCTAGAAGAGTCACTTTCACCGATAACTCTTGACCAGGACGAAGCCAGATTCTGGAAGAAAATAGTGGTTTTATTATTTTCACTATTATCACTAGCTACTACCAAGTTTCACAGTACTATAATTCTGTCGATTTAAAAACCGTTACTTTTTTATTATTTGTTGGTGTTTTGATTTTATCGTGAATTTTATATCAGCGCAAGTTTTTTTTTGTCAATTATTACTGCCCCACTGCTGGACAAAGGTCTCTTCCACACTTCCCTTTGAAAGATAGTCTTTTTTTTTAGGGTCACCAAATACAGGCACAGAAAAGTCATAAAGCCAGTGTTGCATGACACCATTATCGACAAATAGTTGCACTAAAAGAAATTAAAATTTAACTGTTATCGATAAAAGCACTTCCCTTCCACTTATTGGCCTTATGAACAGACTTTTCTGGTTATCAAGTTCGCAAGTGTGAGAAAGAGAGCACATAAGTCGCTGTCTCGTTCTCAGAATGTTTTTACCCTATACAGTATTCATACTACGTACTTGGGTGGTATAGAACAGTTTCCGGGAGTATCTGGTGGTTCAAGTCGTACTCGGGACACGTGTGGAGCGCATCTAACTTCAAGCGACACTGACTCGCGTTCGTCGTCCGTTTCCGATGTTAGTTCTAGACGGGACTCGCCTTTCTGTGGAAGAATACAGAGTTGTGATGTAATAATTATAGTGGACAAATAGAGGATGAATGAAACATAATTTGCAAAGAAAAATAGGTGATTTCCTACATTTTTACTATTTACAGATCTACTCACAAAAAATGGCCAAATCAGTAGTAACGACTTCTTTTTTAAGGGATGTCAGTCTATTTGAAACGCAATTTTACCAAATAAAAAAATAGGAAAGAGTCAAGATTCATGAAGCTCTCGTAATAATAATAATTACTTATAAAGAAAAAACACTAACCCTACGGCATTTGAAGGTGAACAGTTGAACATCAGGGTATCTGTGAGGCGGCGGTCCGTCACGTGCGGTGATCTCGGCCACTCGATTGTCGTGGGACTGCGGGACTAGCGCTTCGCCCTCAGCTAGAATCTGTGGAAAATAACGTTAATTTAGTAACAGTTCTTACAGACGTGTCATCGTCAACTACTACCTCAAACAATATCATTAGTATGACCCACCGAAATTTACAGATTTTATAATTTTGAAGAAATATTTTTTTCTTAATGTATGAATATTTTTTTACAAGCCTTAACAGGAAATACCGCATAGTAGTATGGACACAGAAGGCTAGGAGCTGCAAGTGATATAGCAGTTCGCCTGCAAGACGTAGACACGTCCGCTAGACGTAACGTATCGTTACACTTACCGGGAGTGTAGCGCCCGGCAACGCAGCGGCGTTAAGTGGCCACACCAAGCTGGGGGCCGCGCGCACCGCCACGCGCGTCGTGTCGCCCACGCGGCCGCGGGACACGCGCACTGTCGACACTCCGCGAGTACTCCATGCACATTCTAGCACGCAGCACGCACCATCTGCAGTAGGAATAAAAGAGAAATATAAATAGAGGATCGAAAATATATCGAAAACGTTTGAAGACTTCACTTTCTAACGCACTGCATAAAAATGTAACGAATATACACTTCCTCGTAGACGTAGATATTGAATTGTCATACTAACCCATAGGTTGCATCCAATTTGCTACAGTAACATTCTGTGGTTCTGGTCCCTCCAGTAACGTCACAGCGAACGATCCACAGTTGCATCTGCGAAAAACACAAGTTGAAACATCATTTATATCTTTTAGACAGTTTAATGTCCAGCCGTCCAGCGCGAAATTTGCACAGTTGTTGCATTTAACAAGTGTGTTTCAAACATTTTAATTCAAACTCTGTGTCAATTTTCATAAAACAACTGCCGAGCGCTCGACATTTGGAACGGCCATAGTTTTACTTCGAACAGTTTCCAGGAACATTTGATATTGCGGGGAACAAGGGTTAGTACTGTTCCTCCGCTTTTATGTTAATGAATACATGATTTTATGGTAATTTACTTACGTATGAAAGTTGAACAGTTCACCGGTTTCAGGGCTCGTTCCTGTAACTGCAATGTGCAAATGATGCGGCTTGCCAACGCGAGCGTAGCCTGAACTTGATACTTGAAGCATTTCGAACGGCGTCGATAATACTCTGCAAAAGATATTAATAGGATATTAAAACACCATACAATTCAGTGTTTATTTTAGTTAGGGGTTCCATATGCAGTGAATTATTGGCTAAGAAAATACTTAGGTAATGGAAAATACAGCCATTTACAGAAAACGACATCACATATCGCACACCCAGAACAACACTGTATTATGTCGAAAAATTTTAAAATCGAGTTTTTTATTTAATAGAATTGCCAAAAATTTTCCGCGCTAACCACGAAGACAGGCGTATTTATATAATACTGATACGCATTGGATTCTTCACATGCAATATTCAGGACATTCGCAATAACTTTGACATAACATGAAATAATGGTTTTTCCGTCCATTCTGAAAAATGAGCTATTTTGACTTAGTGCAGTGTTGATCTGGTCGTGCGATATGCTAGTTCAATTTCATGTTTTTAAATATTGTTACTATTCATTTTAAAACCTCTGTTCACGTAATTATTTTGTGTTATCATACCCAGGAACTTTCAGTCGTGTTTCGAGACTGTCACGATGAATAGATTTTCGATAGGGTATAAAAAAAAACACATCTAAAAATTCCGCGCGAACTTTCATGTCAAAAAAACCGAAACCGCCATATGAAAAATGTTTGCCATCATGATCAGCTTACCTTCCAATAGCTTTAACATGTGGATATTTCTTCAACTGCACTCGTACGCCGATCTCGCCGGTTCCTCGGATCGTCACTACGCCGTCTGACGTTAGAGAGAGAGGTCCTGGTGCTATATCGCTCTCTATCTCCGACCACACCACCGGCTCGTCACCTCCACCGATGTGTTTGAGATTGATTTCCCTGTAAAATAAAATTAATAATAAGTTTTGTACTTAATTAACATAACAGCACGCTTGTATTCTGCGAAATGTGTTTGTCAAAAATGTAAACAAATATGAAGGAATTAAAAAATAACTTTAATTGCTACACAATAAAGTTCAGTTTACGCTACAACTTCAAACATGTGTATAACAATTTTCAATAGTGCTAGTCACTCTAAAATCAACTTAATTGTCATTGAAATAAAGTTGATATTTGTTTAATTTGAAATAGGATGGGGGTGTACAGCACTGCGCACTTTTACTATACACTCACATTTTATAGCTATTTTTAAGTTCAAATTTTAATAGGGACCAAGCCTAAAGCCATAAACTGGCCACAAATCCAGACCGATACTGTGAAATTCCCATTAGAAAAACCCAATTTGCCCGACTTGGGGATTGAACCAAGGATCCCACAACTACCAATTTATGTATTTTTTTTTACTACTTACTGAACTGTGTCTGTCCATGCTACATAGATATGTGGTGGTACAACTTCTAACGGATCCACTGCAACGGCTGTGACTTGACCCTCCACCTAAAAGGAAAATTATAATGCATAAGTCACATCTGACAACATAATGACAAAAAAAAATAGCTAGATGGAATTGACATTTCCTATCTGACAACCCCTGAAAAGAAATGGCGAAACAAACTCAAGGGTCAGGCTCTTCTAAAGTCCAGACATAATCAGATCAGGTCAGATCATGTGAGGACAATGTAGATTACTGCCCGAATAGTCTTTTGAGGAAAGAATCACACAGATTCCACATCTGCTTTCCATCAGGCGTGATCGAGGTCCAAAGCAGTCCCATTAAGCAATAAAAAAAAATTAGGTGGACCAGTCCAATCAGTGCAAGCATTTGTCAGTAATCGTGTAGCTCAATTCAGAACTAGAGGTGCGCAACATATCGCACCTTCGGTGCAACAAAGTCACAGATAGCCAAAACTGCAAAATTGAGGTAAGTATGCCAAATTGTCTCTGAACCATGCCTATACTTTTAAAAGTCCTCTCCTATAAAAATAAAAAATGAGCTGTTGTGACTTTGTTGTACCGAAGGTGCAATATGTCCTTTATAAATGTTTAATACCATACCTTTCTCGAAATTGTCCTTCCAGCAATAGAATGCAACCGCGCAGTAATAGTCAAGGAGCCAGCATTCTGTGCAACCGCATCAGTTAAGGTACCATTTTCCGTCGACCGCAACAGATCAACATTAGCTTCTCCCTCCACTGTCAACCTTATCAGAATCTGATCACCAGCCGTCAACGCATGTCCTTTATCATCCAACACAATACAGTGTACAACAAAAGGTTCTCCTTTTATGAGTAAGCTTGAAGGGCGTAGGGTCACTCGAATGCTATGTGCTTCTGTGACGGTGAGCGTTGCCGTAGCAACCTCAGTTGCTCCCGACATGAGGTGGACGTTCGTAGTTCCTATCTCTGTGCCTCTAACTAGGCTGATTGTGTCTTCTAGTTGAGCTATGCTGGTGTCTGGGACTTTTAAGTAGTACATAGTGTCTGCGATGTCTTGGACGGTAAGCCGGCCTGCGCGTGCGCGGACGACTCTAGGAAATAAATATTGTTGTTGTATAGTTTTCTAAAAGTACATACTTATTTAATTTTAATTAAGGTAAAGATTTTTAACATTTTAAATTAGGTCACCGTCACAATCCTCAACTTTGTGGACCCATGAAAAACATGCTAGAAAAGCAAATGGCCGAGGATTTAAAATTTAATTACTACATTACCTTACCTTTATTTTATGTGTAATAAAGATTATTTTGTGTGATTGAGATGATTGACGAAAGGTGGGTTTCGTTTTTGTGCCAATATTATTTGTTTGTTTATTTTACTTGTTTTGTTAGTTGATTTTATGTACTTATTATTTCTTACTAAATATGACTGTTTTTATTGAAATTTTACTGTGCAGTAACTTGGATTTATGTTGAACATGTTTTTCCAAAAAAAAAAATCTTTCTATAAAAAAAGAGATTCCCGCATGAAAGACGAAAGAATATTTTTTTTTTTTTATAATTTAAATTAATATTTTTTTAGTTCTTACTTATATCTCAGCGTATCACCAGCCACGATGCTTGCCGTAGCAGGCATCAGCACGACACTGGCTATCACTTGCAGGTTGAAATCCGTGCATATGTCATCTAGGCATGCGGTGACTCGAGACTCGCCCATAGCCTGACCATATAGCAGGACAGAGTGGGAACGAAGTCCTCGGGCTTCGAGTTCAGTGACCCCACGTGGAGCTTCGTAGTCTGTGTCCCGCCATCTGACTAACCTGGAGAGTTAGAAAAGGATTTCAATGAAAAGCAGTAATAGAACTATGTAGTACTATCTACTTATAGTATCTGATTAAGAGCCTATACTATCTCAGTTAAAATTCACTCTCTATCTCGCTCATACGATACTGCTCGCTGACTGAGTGAGAGCGAGACAGAGCGCGGTGCTGAGCGGCAGGCAGCGCCAATAGTTTAGGTATTTGCTTTTTACAGTGAAAATAATGGTAATTATAAAAAAGTAAATAACATAAGACCTGCTTTAAAGTAAGTTCAGTTAGTATGCAAAGTTTCATGATCTAATTTGAAGTATTTTATTAATACCAGTGGTTTATTGTTCGGGTTAGAGGTAACTTTGGATTTATTTTCTATCGAGAAAATTTTATGGAATCGTGTTTTCGTCTAACATAAGACTTAGCATTAATCCTCAACTTTACCATATATTTATTTCAAAATTAATGGTGCAGTATTTTCGACATAACGGAGGATCACACTAAGCCATTTGAGGTAGTATAGGCTCTTAAAGGGTAAACAAGTGTTCAGATTGTAGATGCCGCCACAATCTGAACACTTGTTTACATGCAAACTACATTGATTTTACCAATTCTTTCGATATGTCATTTACCATGCCTCCTTTGAAATAACATTATTTTTGTTCTAACATTTCTAATATTAGATATTATCTCTATTATAACAATCATGGCAGTATGCCAAGAAAATAAAAAAAAGTGGAGTATGTACTACTTACGTAACCAGAAGATCTTCACCAACATTACTGCCAAGATTCTCAATAGTCCATGTGAAGCTTATTCCTTCCAGAGTTGAAAATGTGTTTCCTAGAAAAATTAAAAATAATTCTTGTCTATATTAACTACAATTAAAAAAAGAACTTAATTCCTCTGTAGAATAATAGGATCTTAATTTTGTTTTCTGGTAAACCTTTTGACATCCTAGTGATTAATTTGTAATTCAAAATCAATGGGCAATTAATAGTGTCTCATTAGCAGTGATCGGAATAGGTAGTGCTATTTAGGTTCATTGTCCGCAAACATTGATATTAATATTGATATTCCACGAGATTCCGACTGATACTACGGGATTTTATTGAATTTCATTCTTTTTGTCAATATGTATAAAAATGGTTTATGTAAGCCAATAAGCGCATGAGCGACGTTGTACATTTTACGTCAACAGCACGCAATAAAACTTTTTGCCAAGCGCGCCGTTTCCGCTTTGTTGAGACGCGTAATGTCGCCGCATTATGGAAACAAAAGAAAACAATAGCGGGGTGTTTCTGTCGCTAGAGTACTTACTACTTAAAAACCAAATCCCGGGACTCGGGGAATATCCATATTATTCTAATCTATGGCAAGTACATAAAAAAGCTCTACATATTCCGATCTCTGCTCATTAGCCAGCCTTATTAGCCATAGAATTGATAACCTTTGGGGTAGACGTGTTCTTCAGTGGAGACTGCAAATCAGCAAACATAAGGTAGGATGCCCTCAGGCACAGATAATATAATACTCTACGCCTCATGCTAGGTGGAGGAATGATCTTTGCAGCTATGTAAACAGAACCCAGCATTGCATAAATATATCAGTTGTCACACCCTTTATACCTGGAGGCTTTTATTTAGGTAGTAAGTTTTTTTTACATTTTTAATTTTGATTTATTATTTTTTTGCTTGAGTATGTATAGTTTTTATTGTATTTGTTGGTATATTGGCGTGGCTAGCTGACATAATAATTAATTATTTTGTAATTTCAATTACTTTGCATACCTAGTATTGCATACAATCAAGTATTTTCTAAGGCGCGTCGCCCACACGACCTAGAGTACCTACCTAGCGACCTAGCTTGTGTGGGCGACGCGCCTAACTGAACAGACAGCTGTGCTACTGGGGAGCATGTTGCGCCACTTCTTCTGCCTAGCGAAAGCACTAGGAAGTGGTGAAGGGTGGGCGTTTTGGGAACTGTCTTTTGTAATTTTGACATTCGAAAAGTGCTAATTCTCAGGCTAGTTTGAATAAGTGACTTTAGATTTTGGCTGGGAACAGCTGGATGAGAGTTGCCGAGAATCAAGCTGAATTACATGCAATTGGAGAGGCCTATGTCCAGCAGTAGACTGTAGGCTGATGAGTGTCTCATTAGTCAGGGATCAATGCCAGTCCTCTTTTCTTCATCATATCCACTGCTGAACTTAGACCTACCAATGGTACCAATGCCAATGCTAATTGCTATCATTATCAAAACTTGCCAAATGGATTGATGAATGCAGATTGTTTTAACACTTACTTTTTCTACCTTCTCTCATCCACTGTATTAGAAAAGGATACCTAACTGCAGATAAAACAGTTTCCTCTAATATTAGTTAGAACATACCTTGATCATCATAGGCAACAACTTCAAAAGCCTCTGGTGCTTCCTCCAGAAACAGGTTCCATGTTGTACTCACTACTTTAAGAGACCGTATCATGTCTATGTCTACATCTCCTCGGAGAATCTGTAAAAAAAAGTAAAATATTAACTCCATTAAAGCTATATATGCTTAGGTTGGTGCTCATGATTAACTTGTGAACAATGTTTGTTTATTTAATTATTTATTTGTCTTCTAATAAGTGCATAAAGATTAAAATAGTGTACAAATAAAAAAAAAGATAAGTACAGCATGGTACTTCAAAATACCAAACAATCATCAGCATCACTACACAATTATCAGCTGTTGAACATTATCCGCAAACTTCACTGATAAGGTGATAATTCAATAAACTTATGTAAATAATGGTTTTCAATGAAAATAGGATGCAGTTTCCCGCCTTTTCGCGAGGGTACACTATACCTCGCCTGTGTTGACTTCCTCGGCGAGAATGATCACTGAGCCGGGTGGTACACATGACTTGGAGACCGAAACGCGTGCCGCTCGTGAACAGTGGCCTATAGCATCATCGTACAGCGGCTCCAAATCTATGATGTCATCGCGAGACAAACTCCTGCAAATAAAACACTTTACGTAATCTTTCTGGACAACAAACGGAACATATATAAAACTAATTATGTTCTCTGCTAAAACTTACCATGTGTAACATCCTCCCTCAATTATTTCAAAGGTAAAACTGACATACAAATCTTCAAACCAAGGCAACAACACCCTTGGAGTGTTTATTTTAGCTCCATCACATGTGCACCCAAGTAAACACAGTAGCGATAAGAAAACAGCAGTCTTCCTAGTCTCCATGATATTATTTTAGTAAATACATCAATGCGAGCAATTTACTTTAACAATATTTTGAAATTTTTGAAAATCTAACCTAGTCTTAGATTGGCAAATCGCGCATTTCATTCAAACTTTTGACAGTTGTCTGTTGTCTATAGATAAATAGAGATGTAAAAATATTTTCAATTAAAATCGATTACATGTTACAAAAAATTGATTAATAAAAATCGACTTTTTATTCACTGCTGATTTTTTTCACCTGGAATGCAGCGTTCTTTTTACGTTGCGGGACTTGTATCTTTCTGCGAAAGAAAAAATGAAAAAAAAATCTTTTTTGTGTGAAAAAATTAATGTATAAACTGTTAGATTAATAAAACTGAGCTGTGAATGCTGTGATAGAGTGATTATTGATATTTCAGGCATTTAATTTAATCTTTCAAAAAATAAAGAAAAACTCAATTTTCAATTTTCATTTCTCATACTCGGAAAGTAGTGTTCGTTTGATCCAAATAGCGGGTGGAAGATGCTGCTTCCCACCACAGGACGGGAAAGACTCATAGTAATTACTTCACTCTTTAGGGTGGGAATGAATTTTAAAAATAGAACTGTAGTCAGCTACGAAATTTTTTACATAAATTAAGAAAAATGCTGCAGTCTTGTGAGTGTATAAACAGCCAGTGTGAATTAAAAAAAAAATCTATTAAGCGGGACAGCCCGCGGCGATAACGCGGTGTGTTCCATATTTAAAATAAAAAAAGACAATAGTATTATTTGGCGGGATACTAACCCTGTAAGCTGTACCGAAATTCAAAAACTTTGCATGTTATCAATAAATATTTTAGAAAAACTACTACTTTTTACTTTCCTTATATTCGAAATGAAAAGTAGAGTGTTTAACACGGGTGAAAGTCATCAATTCCTACTCAGGCTATAGCCGCCCTCGCTGCGCTCGGGCGTCTAAATGCCTCGTATAGGAATTGATTCCTTTCGACCCTTGCATAACAATCTACTATTTAATAAAAACGATAAATTTAATTTAAAAAAAAAGTGATGATTTTTTAATCGAGTTTATTACTTGGCAAAACCATCGATTAATTAATAATCGATTTTGTTATTTACACTGTTACATCCCTAGATATAAAAGTATAAAATTTGAGCGATTTTGGTTTTTAGAGTAAAACCACAAGACATCGACTATTATCTATGAATCATGTAATTCTTTAAAGGAATGAAAATGTGATGATGAGCGAACAGGGGCATAGCTACTGCCATAACAGCCGTGTTAATCATACGGGGCAACCAAGATACAGGGGCTCCTTTATGTGTATATTATCCAAAATCCAAAATTCTTATTGATTCGTCTCGATCCGAATGGTCCCTAATGAAAATACAAAAATTATCGTGATTCGTTTTTCTACCCTTTACCCTACTTTTAAAATGTTACACAACTATGAGCGATATCTGTATTTATCGTATGATAGATAACATAACGTTTGAATAAAAATTGCCAGACATAGTAATTTCATTACCTACTTGGGCTACTTGTCCTACTTCCAACATTGTAGTAGTATTCGGTATTGTTTCAAATTGTTTGTCCCTTCTGTCATTTGTAGATCTTGATCTGTCGCGTCGTTACGGGTAATCGGAGCATAATCGACTATTGCATATAAATTATGCTTATGCTGGAGGTACTCTTCTGTAGAAAAAAAAAAACAAATAAATGTCAAAATGTTAAATATGGCTGCTGTGTATTCGTCCTGTTTTGTGTCGTATTTTACAAGAATTTTATAAATAAATGGCAAAATGAGTACGATTAGTAATTAAAGTGAGACAATATTAACGCTCTTAGGTAATAAAAAACTATTGGAATAGCGCTCAAGTGTCAGAAATCATCATGTCTTCAGACAAGGCTACTGAAATAAAAGGCAACGAGATCGATAAAAGCAAACGTCGTCATAAAACTGACGACACTGTTATTGCGACAGCGGCAACAAACGGCGTTGAAGATACAGTGCATTTCGCGAAGATGGAGTGCGCGGACGAAAGCGCGGGCAAGCCCACAGAGCTGTGTCTTCAAGGCAACACTCACTTGATTTCTAGTACAACGAGTAGTTTGGCCGATACGCCTGGTGATTCTGGTGTTTTGTGTTTAGATAGTGAGGCCTCGGAGGCCACGAGCCAAGCGCTCATGTCGCACAGTCTCATAGGGGCCGAGGAATTAGCGTGTGACAGTGTTTACGACGCGCCACCGTCATGCTCCCAGGACATGATCAAGAGTACCACCAGTAGCATAATGACCCGCAGTGATATTGACAATCAGAACATTGGTGTGCCTGATGACATTGTTCCAGAACTAATAATTGAGACACACAAAAAACCCTATGAAAACTTGCCAGATTTAGTTTTAAAAGCATTAGAAAGTGAGAAAGGTGCTGAGGAGTCTCGAAAGCCTGCTTTGAGGAATGAACCAAAGAAGTCTCTGTCTGAGGATATTGTTTATCGACGAAGGTGTCGGAAAAAGTCACAAAGTGGACCAAGCTCTCAGAAGAAAAGGGTTTCATTCCATGAAGATATATTAAATAACACTAAAACAGACAACATTCACATTGAAAGAGGTTTCGTGTCATATGGACCTGATAGTTCATACTGTGATAGGTTTAGGCAAAAGAATAACATTGTAACAGACAGGTTCTCATGGTGTGCATCAGGGGACAGGACACCAAAGTATGCAGCTGATGTAGCTCAACAGACTATGTCTGATATCCTGACCTATGGTGACTCTAAAAACGACAGGAGTGGTATATTCGAGTACTGTCAGAATTATCAACCAGAAAACCAGGACAATAATAATGATAAGGACAACAATAATGAACCCAGGCCCACTGGGAAGCTTTATGGATGCGACTCAAACAGCTCAGATTCAAATTTCAGCTGTGACTCTGAGACTTCATCAAGTGACTCATCCTCCTCGCATTCAAATAAAACTGAAACTTCACTATTGCACAGGAAATGTGACAAAGCTCAGAAATCCTACTCCTGTGATGCATTTGAAAACAATGGACATGTTGCATTTATGAGGAAAACATATTTTTCTGAAGCTGATATAGATAAGTCCACTGATCGCATGAAAATGCCCCTTGAAGTTTCACACAGTCCCAACACAGTAAAATCTGTATTGAAGAAAAAACGCTACATTACGACTAGTATTGTTGAGGAAAGAAAATCACATAAAAAAGTATTAAACCTCCTGGATGCTAACAATATCATAGATTCTTTAAAGAATTTTTACAAAAATTTCAACTTCAATTTTGCCCCAGAAAAAGGTTTGCCTGAAAACAGTTTGGAATTAAACAATGTTGTTGAAGCTTTACCTTGTGATGTTAACCACAATAAAAATCTATCTAAAAGCTTAGATTCAGGGTTCCAGGCAGAAGATGAAGATGACTTTGTTGAAATCAATCTAAATGGCCAACCATTAGAGAATGCAAAACCTAAAGAAATTACAACACCATCAAAAACCACAGTGGCTGGTGATAGAACTCCCAATGAAGGATCTCCAAGGCATAAACTTACACTGAACATGAAAGCTCAACTTGATAAGAAACCTAGCAAAGCTGATCTCCCACCACTCAGCAAGTATGTTGTGAACTGTGAAAGTACTGTCTATGAACACAAGGGAGTTTCCTACAGCTATGTCCATGATACATTCCAAACTGCTTTTGATGCACCCAAAGAGACTTTTGTCCCTATCCCCGAGACAACACCAGTTAAAGAGCTAGTCACTAGCGCAAGTAAAGTCGACCTAAACAAATCTACCGATACTGACTCTTCAAGCAAGACTTCAACCCCCAAGAGACAATTCAACAAAAATATCCAAGACGAGACTGAACATAAAAATGGCATTTCCAAGCATTTGTCGTCACCTAAGAAGCAGAATGTAAACAGGTACAGTCGTAAATCCGCGTCAACAGTGCAGAAAGTAACCGACGAGCCGCCACCACAAGTGAATAGCGACAACTGTTCAAACACCGATAATTCAACCTTGAAAGGAGCCGAAGACTTTAATGACGACTTTTTCGACAGTCCCGGGAATCAAAAGCTACAATCCAACAAGTCGGCGCTATTGAACCGATATTTGAAGAATGTGTGTCAAAGGAAAGACCTTGAACTCAAAATCAAGAACAATAAATTCTTTCAATTCAAACTTAGAATGGAGAAACATTTTCCGAGCATAATACTTCCACTGAAAGAGGTATCTGATACATTCCATGTGTCAGCTAACAGGATGTCGAGGCTCATAGACAAAGAGGTGATAGAGAACAAAAGGTTGTCTGTGAGGCTGCTGACAGCGGACGAGCCGTCCTACTTCGATAGTTTTGAAGATAACGTAGCCATTGAGTGCAATGAAAAGCTCAGGCTACAAATATTCTCGTATCCGAATGAAACTTTAAATAGGGTAATTATGTTTGATTACTAAATCGCACGGCAATTTCGTTCACCGTAATACGACCTTGATTACGCGATGTTTTGTACAAGGTACTAATTTGGCGAATAAGTTTTGAAAACCATTTTAATCATCGGTCGAAAGGTCGATTTAACGGTTGAAATGTATTCTTGTGGTATGTTTAGACTTTTTCTTTCGGCCTTCAATCAGTCTTTTGTTCTTTCAGATGATGAAAGTAAAGTCAGCTTACAGCATGGAGGATGGGTCTTGGACACCTTTGCTAGTTTTCATCACTGACTACGCGCTATATGTCGCAAGCGTGAAGCCTGGGGGTACGGAGTACGAAATGTTATGCCGGCTACCTCATAACGAACTGGATGCTATTGTTGTAAGTAATTTACAGGGATTCGGGCAAGTTTCATTGATTTTCGAAAGATGTGAACGGAAGAATCGTTTGGTGATTTTCGGCGTGACAGATTCGGTATCTTTCGTATGACTGACGAATTGTATACAAAAACTTGAGGGATCTGAAGCTATTTGGTAATTTGCGGAAACAAGCTATAATAAATGCATATCAGAACCATTACATTGCTCTATATGTAATTATGTCTAAACCTTGAGAAATGTAGATGTTCATACAATTATAGACATTAAAGCTGGGTCAATAATATCTTAACGATTTCAATGACTCATTAGAATAACGATTTGATAATATTACAGGCGTATTAGCTCATATGGATCATCATATTATCGACCTTACGATACGCAAAGCTGTTTATTATAATAATATATACATATCAATGCCCCTTGTTATGCAGACAACGTGCACAATAATTTGTAATGTCTATTGTCTTTTGACCATATCGATTGTTGAGGTGCTCGTAGGTAAATAATAATCATTTTATTATCAGGCAGCTAAGGCCCATAGATAAAATACACAAAATCTAAACTCAGCTATGTAGATGGTCCTTCGCGAAGGTCAGATCTTGGATGGAAGACCATTTATCATGTCCCGAAAACACGTAAAATATTCAGTCCCTGATGTCGATACTTATACATTCGAATGTCTTTAGCCGTTTCTACGCAAAGACAGAAAGAAGCCCTGAAGGTCTCGATACTGGTGCGGGATTGTCCGAAAGGGTTACCGCTACCCCGGAACATAAAGGGCTATGGAAGGAACACGGATGGGTTTTAGTCAGTAAGAGTCTGACACTCCCACACACAGACCGGGAGGGGTCATTTGATGATTTCCCATCCATAAAAAAAAGGTCTCGATACTTATACTTGTAGTGAAATGCGGATAATGACTCACTGGGACCTAGCTAAAGCTTATCCTGCCTCATCGCCTCATACGACTGTCTACGGCAAAAATCTTCTCCAATACGTGCCTCTGCGACATCTCGTGATTTTACGAGTGTCATTTGTCGTGGGTTTTTTTCACCGAGCGAATTCCAGAACGAATCAATTATAAGCTATTCCCACGGCTCTGTAGTTTTATGTTTTACACTTTGTTTTTCTTACTCAATCCTTTCTTTCACATTTTGAATCAATCAATCAACTCAGCCTATCACAGTCTACTAATAGATCCTCCCAAGTTGCGCAAGAAAACCGTCCGCACCCAATACGAGTAGGTATATCCCAGCCACCTTTTTAAGATCGCCGGTCGTCATTAGGGGCGTTCTACTCAACGCTTGCCGATTTCTTACTATATTTTCTCACATAGGTGGGCCCAGAAGCGCAGTACATCCAAATCCTGGACATCGCGGGTAACATTGCCTGTTCGATCGTCACTGGGGAGGCTACACTCGGGGCTCGATTCGCGTCCTCTCTCGAGTGGAGTGCGCGAACGTCACCCCTACGGATCCAGCGACCTCCGGCCATGATCCCGCTTGGATGCCGGGAGTTGGCAGCCGCCGTGGCTAGGAAGAGGCACGAGAGGCGGGTATGTATCTTGATTTTTGTTTTTAGGCTAGAGTATGGTGGATGTTAACTCACATGCGATATTGGCGAATATAGGGACCATAATTAATATTAAGTGAACAGCCCCCTTATTCACAAACACTCGATATGCTTCCGTATCGTATCGAACATTAATCATTGTTATCGTAGGAGTCTTCTCAATGCTGTTCACAAGTCCAAAACCCGAAAATATTGTCAGTTTAAATCAAATAGACGCCCGCTATTCTTCCAACAGCTATTTGCTGTTGAGGGGAAGTCAAATCAGGTTATCGAAATGTCAGGTTTTCGATACGATAGCCTGTCGTATGGTTGTGAATCAGGGCTCAGAAAAGAACCCAACTCCAACATAGTTGGGAAAAGGCTAGGCAGATGACGGACCCTCATCATGTCCATAAATCCAGGGACCAAAAAGGCGTAGATACCGAAAAGGCTTATTATTAACGGCCAATATCGGCTGCACACTGACCCTGAGAATTAGTTTTTTTTTCTTTTTTAATATCTGCTTTAAGCCCAAAGCAAAAATATTCGGTATTAAGCTACTGGACCTATATTTCGCACCTTTCGCGTGTTTATTATTATTACATGTGGACATTAAAACAATGTGCCCGAAATAGTATGCTTGATTACAATAAAATTTAATAGTTTTGTTTCATTCAGTTAAATAAAAAATATTCAATTGTTCTCTTTACCAACATTCGAGTTTTTAAGGTACTTGACCTGATAAATCTTAATAATTAATATGGACTTTATTTTTTTTTGACCTCACTCTATGAAACAAAAACAATATTATGATAAAAACCGTTATCACTACATGTATGTAAGAGAATGGTCAACGTGTTTATTCGGATTATCGGTTATTGGCTGTATGTTAGTTATGAGATATGTTACTAGCCTATTAAAAAGATAAGAGATGCCAGTAAAGTTGTTTCCAGCCAGTACTTTTTGGTGAAAGAAGAATATTGGAATATTGTTGTCCCATTTCGCCCGATAAACTTGTTGGTATGTTAAATAATAAACTGAAATAGAGCAAGAAGTTATAATTATCGCCTTTCTTTCTCGCACAAAATAGGGTCATATACAAGGATTAATTAAATTAGCTAGCTAAAGTCCGCAGACGCGATGGGTACCGATATTTAAAAACATGATAAAACAATAAAGAAATTAATTTGATGATCTTTTTGTGGGGTCATCTACCGCAGTTATTGTACACTTGAAATATCAATTTGAAAAATCTGTTTTTTGTTGTGTAAACTTCATAGACGTGATGGGTGTCGATATAAACGATAAAACATAAGAAAACAGTTTTTCTCAACTCAAAATTCAAGTGGCAACACTAACAGTGGCCGTAAACCTCCCAAAAAAACTTTAAATCTTTTTATTTTATCATGTTTAGATATCGATGTCCTTCGCGTGTGCGGAGTTTAGTTAGCCAATTTAAAATAACCCTGTATTGGCTTGGTATTAGGGAAATATTTATTTTGCATTTTCATTTCTTGGGATGCATGAAGAAGCCTCCTCGTAAGTGTAGCGCAGTTTGTTCCGCCAGTTACTCAACTGAACCAAGCCCTCGGCGCATCCTGGACAGTCACACCCAACACTTTATTTTGACTGGCCAACTTTTCCCTTGCGGTGGTAGGGCTAACGACCGCCTGGTTTGCGACCACCCCCCCACCGGAGTCCGGCGTCAAGCAGCCTGCTGCGTTTCTTCAATGCGTGGGAGTTCCAGTGCCTTAGGCATCTTCTGGGCACGCTCGTTCCATCATAGACCTCACCCATCGCTTTCCATCAGGTGCGGTCAGGAGCGGGCCCAATCAGCACTTAAAATAAAAAAAAAAAACAAAATAGATGAGAACTTATATTATGATCTTAATGTGGCTTGCAATAAGATGTGCCTTTAAAATGTGAAATTACGCACATTCGGTAAGAGAGTTAAACTGTATTACCTACATGTACTTTGTTTCAGATACCGCAAATCCTATTCTATGGGCGCGTATGTTCAGGCGACGCGGGCGACCGTCTCATTGAAGCGCCCGGCGCCTTCGCCCCGCCGTTAGAAGGCTACCTCATGTGCCGGACGGATAGGAGCCGGCGGTTCGAGCCATGTTACTTTTTGCTCAGGTAAATATCTTATTTTTTTCAAGGGGACCTAATTAAGGCCTAAGGCTTCAATTGAATATTTAGGTGAGACATTACATTACAAAGTTTTGAAAGTGTTGGAAGAGATCATTACCGGGCAATGATCTCTCCCAACACCTTCCAAATTGAGACAGAATAAAATAAAAGTGTAACTGATTGGTTTCCTGTTTTTATTCTCGATATTGTATTTTCTTAAACGGAGCTTATCTCCGCCATCCATTCACTTATCTTGTGTACCTTAGCATTTTCACTCTCGTCTTGTTCTGTGAAAATAGAAAGATTAATCCGAAGTCATAGATTGGTTTGATTACTGGTCTAGTCGATACTGTCTTACCTACACTATAAAAAAAGGGTTGTCTACTAAAACAAAATAATTATATGTTACAGCATGACATAGACATGTTGCGCCGACCCCAAATAAAGGTATTAGCTACCGTCTGCGGTAGAGAAAACCGAGTGGGTATGCGGTAATATTACTATAATTAATATTACTGTTCACACCAAAGCGGATTTCGCTATCCTTGTACCAAGCGAAACAATATCTATGCGGTACTATTCCACTCTAGCCGCAGAACTCGATACTAAATACCTGAGCGAAACCCGCGCGGTATGCACTTCTACCCACAGCGGCAGCAAATATCGCTTAGGTTTGAATAGGTCTAATTGGGATAAGGGCGGGAGAATGATAATGATAATGACGGCATCTGCAAGCCCACTTTTAACACACATCTATTCTTTTACTCTTGTCTTGTTCTGCGAAAATGCTAAGACAAGTCAAAATTCATAATCGATTTGTTAACTGGTCTGACCGACATTTTCTTATCTACACTTTAGGACTCTTTCAGTGTAGATTTAAATATAAAAATTAATATGTGTAACAGTCTCTGCAAGACCACTTTTTAACACACAAATATTCTTTGTCACCAGGGCCGGTGTTCTACACTGGGGCCCCCATTCATCAGACGGCACCTCCCCACTGCCGCATAACATTGCCCTCCGCTCGGTACTAGGAGTCAGAAGACACCTGGATTCTTCACGGAGGCCGCATTGCTTCGAGATCGCCCTAGCAGACAACAGCAGGCTCTTGCTGGCGGCCCCGGACGATGCCACCGCGTCCTCGTGGCTGCAGAGCTTGTTGTTACATGCTGCACAGGTAATATTATTTTCAAACTACCTTCTTTATAATGTCAAATTATATGTCTTGCAACCCTAAAGTAAGCCATTATGAGTCTATAGTCTAGCAGGGCAATAATTTATTTTATACTTTAAGCATACAAATGTACAGAGGCGGAATTAATGCTATAGGCGTTGTCGACCAGTCAATCTTTTGGGTGAAATCATACCACGGGGACATAGGTACTACTGGAATATACAGGGTGTCCCTGGAAGTATGGATCAAATCAAATAGGGGCGTGGGCAAGGTCATTTCCAAATGCTTTAGCAAAAAAAAAACTAAAATAAAAAAAAGAGAGAAGAGAATTCAAATCATTTTAAAGAAATCTTTAAAAAAAACTATCAGGGCTATCAATTTATTTTTTTTAGATAGCCCTGATAGTATTTTTTTATGATTATTTTATTTGAGCACTGTGAAGTGATTGAAAAAAATAATTAAAATCGGTCATAACTTTTGAACCGTAAAAAAATTCACTTACATTCTCAGGGTTAAAAAGTTTGGAAATGACCTTGCCCACGCCCCTATTTGATTTGATCCATACTTCCAGGGACACCCTGTATAGTATCCTATGATGGATGTATCCTAGTATATTATGGTGTACATAATAAAGAGAATTCTATTCTATTCCTATGACCAAACCCGTGTCACAGTCTATCCATGTCATCACAATCCGTTTAGCCTTTAAGTCGTGAAAAGGTAACAGGTACATAAGCAGAGTTACTTTCGCATTTTTTCATATTAGTATTGAGGACTATACAAACTTCTCTCTTTTTTTCAGGCTCTTGAAGAAAAGGACGGCGCTAAGAAGTCATGCGAGCGGCCCGGGCCTCCGCCCGCGTGCACAGTACTGGTGACACCACACGAGGTCATCAGTGTGCGGGATACACTCGACCTTGCCTTTGTGACCGGTGCCGCCGCTTATCTGAAGGATAGGGGCTCTGAGGCGCTGCTCAAAGGTATGTACATGCTGCATTTTAGACGAAAATTTGTAAAAAAAATAGTAAAAAGAGATGAATGGATTGTGTAAAACATATTATGACTACCTCTATTTCAACCTCTGGACCATGTTTTTGAGCAAATAAAGATAATACATTCTACTCTTATTATGAAATGTTAACCGCACCCGAACTCAACGAACGCAATAGACGACGTAGGATGCAAGAGCGAGCGAAGGGCACCCCGAGGTTCGGTTTGGTTAGGTTACAAGCAACGACGGGATGACTTCTAAGACTTCTTCTTTCTTCTTCGTGTTCCACCGACTCCAAGTAAATTGAAGTCAAAAGTCAAAGTTAAATAATTTATTTCAATTAGGCACATGAAAGGCATTTTTGAATATCAACATTTACTACAAGAAAATTGAATTTATTCTAGTTGCCCCTTTAAAAGATAGTGTTGTATGGAAAAGAATGGGCAAGAAACTCCATAGCTATAAGCTACTCTTTAAAAATGTTTTACAAGATTTTGTATACATTAATAATAATTATTATTATTATAAGCCTACTAGCGGTCCGCCCCAGCTTCGCACGGGTGCAATTTTATTTTTCGAATTTTCTAAATTGTATATCATACAACCCTTGTTCTCGCTTCTCGCAATACCGAACACAAAAAAAACGAACTATCCAATTTGTCGCAGTCATTCGGAAGTTATGCGTGTATAGACATTTCGTGGACTTTGTTTTATACTATGTAAGTATGTGGTCGCAGTGCATGGCAAAGGCTTCCCTCTCTGCACTATTCCCGGTCTAATGCAATTGTTGGCCAATCATTTGAAAAGGAGTCCGGCACCCTAATTGCGTAAAACACTATCAATCGGAATCTGAATCATTTTGAAGCAAATTGCTAATCCATTGCTTCATAAGTTCGAAAAATTTGTACTGCTCATCACGTAAATAACGCAATGAATGTTGTGGAACTGTCAATATGGAACCGATTCCGATTGATAATGTGTTACACAATTGCTCCGTAGATCATCCGCCCTCTGCTCCTGGGTTTTTTTTTTACGAATATAAGCAACTAGCTGCGCCCCGAGGTTTCACCCGCATAGTATCGATCCCGTGGGAATATCGGGATAAAAAGTACCCTATGTCCTTTCCCGGGACTCAAGCTATCTCTATTCCAAATTTCATCAAAATTGGTCCAGCCGTTTGAGCGTGAAGAAGTAACAAACATATAAACACACACACACACAAACATTCGCCTTTATAATATTAGTGTGATAAAATAAATTAAAAAAGATGAATGATAGTGGTCGAAAGTGCTACTAATGAGTATGAGGTGGTTTATATTCTCGGGTCAGACAAAGTGTTATTGGGTTTTTCGTTTTTCCTTCTGGAATTTCTCAGTAGCAGCCCGGAGTCTGGATTTGTAGCCTGTACTTAGGACT
This sequence comes from Amphipoea lucens, assembly GCA_947508005.1. Taxonomy (NCBI): domain Eukaryota; kingdom Metazoa; phylum Arthropoda; class Insecta; order Lepidoptera; family Noctuidae; genus Amphipoea; species Amphipoea lucens. Next base: position 14,181,913 of record OX382374.1, read on the forward strand.
AGCCTTACATAGTACTTAACGGGCGAAATGAGGATTGTGTAGATGATTTGGCTTGAAAAACAGTGGATTTCAAGATGATGGCTGGAATGTTGGAAGAAAAAGACGTGTTGCAAAATATAGCAGCATTTGGAGGAATTTCAGTACTGCGAATACTCACGAAAATACTCTTTCGCGTACTTTCGTGCGTTCTTCAAGAGAGCTCACTCAAAGAGATAGTCGTGCGAATACGCGCGTTTAGTCTAAAATCAAATGCAACTAGCTCAGTCTTAAAATTAATAAAAAAATATTCATGTAAATTACTTGTTTCAGAATACATAGAAGAGATGCGGACAGACATCGAGATCCTTGCTTGTGGGTCCATCAAGAACCTGACAGCGTTTAAAATACCAGACACTGACGAAAACTGGTGCTGTTTGGTAAGTTTTGAATTCAGAATTAATTTTTTTTTTGTCTTATCTGCACCGATTGACGTCATCACGCCAACGCCGGCTGTCGCTGAAAACCAGGGCTGAGGCTGTCTCGCATAGGGTCTTAACATTATGCTGAAAATAATGTTTTAACTGCCTCACGGCTGCGCCAAAAAGGTTCATTTCAGCATTCATGCCACACAGATGCAATCTGACGCTGGTTTTCTAATGAACCTTTAGGGAAAAGTAACGGGGAGTACAAACAGTTTCAACATACCCAATGCATAATTTTTATAGTCATAAATAAAATATGAACATACCGCTGCTTAAATTCAAAAGGGCCACAAGTCGAAATAATTACAAATCCTTTTTAAAGCAAATTTGATCTGAAGTTAGCCACCTAAGTGTCAAAATGCAAAAAGGGCTGTTGTGCGATTAGCTCCATTTTTAATGCGAAAATACTGGGTGTCTTTTTCGAATATAAAAATATAGGTAGAATTGATACGAATATTGCTTTAAAAACGATTTGTAATTTTTTCGACTTGTGGCCTTTTTGAATTTAAGCAACGATACATGTTTTATTCTTATTCAGGAGTGGAGCGTGTGCGAGGCTCGCGAGCGCGGCGCGGGGCTGGCGCTGGTGCTGGCCAGCAGTGCCGAGCTCGAGAGGTTCATCGCGGCCGTCGAACAGGCCTTCTGTGCTCTCACTGTAAGTCAAAATCATTTAATCAAAACATACCGTCACCGCCAGTCGCACTAGGACTTTGACAGCACCCTTATTTAGAAGCAGTAAAGTCGGTTTTCGTAGTTTATGTTAGCTACTTACGTAGCTTTAACTCGAAACAACTACACGGTTCAGTAAAGTAATATGCTTGTTTCAATTCACAAGCCTGTGTAAATCATTGGAATTTAAGCCTTATATCAATGTATATAAAAGTCACTGAACGCGTACTCGTTATTTGTAGAAGCTGAAATAATATACCAGTCCAATGATAGGTTCATTGGTCTGGTATATTTCATAACACAAGGGAACAGCATATAAAAGAATTAAACGTTCTCGAAAAAAATTCTTGGCCACTTGTAGTGATTGGTATGATTGTGTATTTTATTTATTCTTCCACATATTATATATATTTTTAATATAACGTTCGGGGTGGCGCGAGTTCTTGGAAAGACATAGGGAGGCCTTTGCCCAGTAGTGGGACAGTATAGGCATTACAAAAAAATCCTATTACGGCTTAACTACACACATCAAAAGTGTCTAGGGATCAACATATATTTTTGCAATAACTTTTCTCCTGATTGATATTAATTAAAATTTTCTTTAAGGATTCATCAAATAAAGTGTTTTCGTTTGTCACAGTAACGATAAACCAAGTCACCTTTGCATTAATAAAGAAATTTGCCATTTTCCTAATAAAGGGATTTTTGACATTTGAACCACTAACACAAAAGTTCGAAAAAAAGACTGAAATAACAGTTTTCTTTAAAATTTTATTGGGTAACTTAAACAATTAATAATCCGTGTTTCTACCGCGAACACTAACAACACAAGAACATCGGTTTGGCATACTCAAAATGAGTTCATCCAAATCACGCTGTGGAATGGCCGCCCATGTTCGTTGCAACAACAAAAAAAGGTCTTCTTGCGACTGGATACCCTCCATATTCGGCAGAGCTCTTCTCTGTAGCATATCCCATGCATGCTCAATCGGGTTCAAGTCTGGCGACTGAGCAGGCCAGGGCAGGACATTGATGTTAGCTGCGGCGAGAGTCTGTCTTACAACTCTTGCGGTGTGCGGTCGTGCATTATCATGCATTAACTGAAATAAGGGACCGATTTGCACTTGTAGAGGAACGATGACGTCTGATACAATCGTCTTAGCATAAATTTGAGCGTTGAGGTTGCCTCTGATCCAAATCAACTCAGTTCTTCCGCCGATCCAAATACCCGCCCATACCATGATGGTTCCACCACTATAAGGATGGACTTCCTGGCAGGATTTTAATCGCTGTTGGCGTCCAGGGGTTCTCCAGTGTCGTATACGTCTTGTATCCGGTCTCATACCAAAACGAGACTCATCAGAAAAGCACACGAAACGCCATTGTTCTTCTGCCCAATTTCTGTGTTCAAGAGCCCATTGATATAATTAATATATTGAGAATTGATATATTGAATCCTACGATTGTGCATTGCTATAGGTGGTACCCGTAGCGGTCTTCGGGAATGAAGGTTCACTTCATGCAAGCGGTTTCTGACTGTTTGGTCGCTAATTAAGTTCCCTGAAGAGTGATGAAGCCTCACGGCTAACATCATGGCGGTTATTGTTGGAGCTCTTCGAGTTAAGATTTGAATGTATCGGTCTTGTCTCCGTGTGGTGCAGCGATACCGTCCTCCATGGCGCTCAGCCACGGTACCAGTGCTTCGGTAACGTGCCAAAAGTCGACTGATAACACTCTGACTTGTATTCAGAGCTAAAGCCACAGTACGTTGCCGGGAACCAGCTTCTATCATTCCCACGGCTCTGAGCATTTCTTCCCTGCTTAAATGACGTCGCCGCTCCATAATAACGTTGGTTTTAATCAGTAGTAGGGAAACAGTAGCACTAATAATGTCTTCAATGCGTTGTATGTTTTTATAGGAAAAATATTGACAGCTGATTTTCATCTTTTACTCGAATTTGATTCACAGTTCCTGATTCAAATTATGAAATGCACCAAAAAGGATCCATATAAATTTATAAAATCATAAATTTATTACAAAGCCACATCTCAATCTCAAGAAATCCGCATAAAAATGCTTGGGGTCCATATTGGCTCAACTAAAGTTCTTTACCCGAAATTGTTCTTCCTAACGATTTGTAATCCGAATGATCACTCTTCCTAAAATTTTTCATCCTAAAGTTTTCATTCATACTATTTGTAGTGCTACCGGTGATGTTCATAACACTCATGTTTCCGAAAATTGTAATCAATAATATCATTAATGTAAATATTTTAAACTCCTACTGTTTTTTATCATAACGCTTTTATCCCTAAACATAACTACCATAATATTTTCATGGCCTGGGAGTTTATACGGGTAAGTAATATATGATATAATTACAAAACCTCTAATATTTACAAGATATAACAACTGAACCTATAATTTTATTTGATATAATGATCAGTTAATATAATAAACGATTGATATAATTTTAATGTAACTAATTTCTATAAGAATAATAGACAATATAAAATCGTTTGATATACCACTCAATAGACATAAAACCTATAATATGATAAACACTTTTTTTTTCATCCTATGTCGACGGAGCCCCGCTTCGCGGGGCCCCTATTTCTGTGTAAAGGGTTTAAAGTAACCTAACCAAACCGAACCTCGGGGTGCCCTTCGCTCGCCCTTGCATCCTATGTCGACGGAACCCCGCTTCGCGGGGCCCCTATTTCTGTGTAAAGGGTTTAAAGTAACCTAACCAAACCGAACCTCGGGGTGCCCTTCGCTCGTTTTTGCATCCTATGTCGACGATCTAAACAAAAAAGATATGACTTTGAATAATAGTGTAAAAGATGGTTATGTTGAGAAAATATAGGAAAACAAATAAAAGTGTAATAGATGTTTATTGCTACTGACATTATGAAGTTTAATGATTCGGAATTATGAACATTAGAGACAGAGTAGTTAGGAATTGTGATTGTTAGGATGAAAAATGTTAGGAAGAACATTTTCGGATTTCCAATTATCGGAGTTGAAAATTTAGGTGAACTTTGGCGCACCCAAATGCTTGATCCCTAGACACTTTTGATGTGTGTAGATGTCATTTTAAAGTTAAAAATTTTAGTATAATTATGTCTACGAATTTTGCATACATAGATAATTATCCACTCAATGTTATTGCATCGAGCTTATCGACAGTTCGGAATTAATTTTAACTTACACAAGTTGACAATGCCCAAGTATCAACTTTACATTTTATCTTTCAGTGTGAGCCATTCCCGCTAAGCGTGGTCGAGGCCACGAAATCTGCGTGCAGTTCAGCGCACACAAAATACGAGGCCGCCTGGTCGCATATGTTACCGCAACAGTAATGCGACCATACGATGTGAAGCTACATCACTAGTGGTAAGATTTCAATACTAGGATTGAGCTAGGGATGTATGAATGGTATCGATATCGATAAAAATGTAACGTGGAATGGGTAAAAAGTGTTTGTATGTACTTATTTTGTGTTATGAGGAAGCAATATATTTGGGGTAAATCCGCTGAAAAGTATTATTGAAATTTCGATGTATTATAGGTGCAAGTATTAAAATGAGGCTTCTAAGTATAAAATTGAGGTACAGAGATGCAAATAGCTCCTGGTCATCGAATCTTACCACTAGTTTGTAGTTGGGCAGTTTTAGACTTAACAATAATAGGAAATGTGAATTTATAGTTGTTAATTATAAGCGCTTTTTTGCCTCGTTCTACTCAACATAGAGGACCTAGTGAACTACATAATAATTATTATCTATCAACTTTAACAACACCATATAAGTGGGTCCTAGCTTTCAAAACACTCAATCAATCTGCCTAGCCTATTCCCAACTATGTTGGGGTCGGCTTCCAGTCTAACCGGATGCAGCTGGATACCACAAAACATACTAGGCATGATACAGGGCAGCAGGGTCGTGACGCGCAACATGTTACCATGGTTTCAGAACTTTTGAATACATGGTTACATGGCTCCCTGTATACTTACCCCCTTGCCATACTACAGCTCGGGACGTAACCGCAGTATCTTCTATTCTCCTGCATTTTTCGTGACTGCTTACATGGTGCTGATAAAGTATCGAAAGAAAAATCTCAAATACTCAGTTTTAGCTTAATAACAATAACTTTCCTCTGTGAGACAGAAAAAGCGTCCTGCGAGCACAATTTAGTTAAATTGTAAAATATAATTACGCTTCCACGTTAAAGGTTTCGATCGCGTATAGTTAGTTTCATTGATTTTAGAAGCAAACGACGAAACTGATACAAAATAGATTTAAATGTAGTATTTTTCTTTTAAAATGACATTCCAAACATTTCCTAGCTTCAGTAGCTTACCAAAGACAATTGAAAAAGGTTGTACTGTCGTCGTTTGCTTTAAAAATAAGTTAATAATACTATTATTTACCATTATTGTTTATCTATGATTCTTATTATGTATTTTGATGATAATATTAATTATTAATGTGTCGATTCCAGTTTGTATACTGCTATTACGTAGTTACATGTTCTCACATTTAATAGTTATAATAGGTCACAATACTCCACTATGATATTAATATAGTGTTTATATTAATGCTATAAAAGAGAAAAAAATATCCATAGAGTCAGCCACAAAAGTACTATCAAGTTCAAAAGTGAAATAGCAAAATATACTTTTCAAAATGTCGTTTAAACCTTGCCTGTCTATAATAATGTTATGTCTTTGCATCTTATTATGGATTCCCTTTTTTCTCGTTTGTATACATCGTCGTGGCTTTGAAGATGATTTCAGACTTTGTAGCATTAATATAAACGAGAAAAAAGTAATTATATCAAATCGAATATTATAAAACATGTATCATACATATTTAGCTCTTAAATGAAATAATAATAATCAATTATTTTAAAATCGGCCAGAGTTGCTCGTTAAGGCGCTGATACTTTGAAAATTGTATTAAAATAATATTGTTTATAATATTTTATTCTGGTCACATTTCCCAAATGTATATTATTTAATTATATTTTGTATATCTATTTCTTGTATACTTGTCTAGATGAAGCACTAAAATTAAGTTTTAGTCCAGGTTAGAACGGACGTGTTATTCCCGCGGCAATTTTTTTTCCGCGCACTTTTTATGCCGAGAGTTGAAGATCCAACAGTGTGTTTTATTGACGCGCTGGGATGCGCTCTGTTGGATTATCAACACCGAGGGTTGAATTTCCAGTGCGTGAAAAAATTACTCCGCGATAATTTTACGTCCGTGCAACGTGGGCTTTATAGTGCAGTCTCCGAACAAAGTGCGCTTTTATTAGCATTATATAAAGGGAACAGTGAGGGAAGAGAAAGCTTTGGCTAAGTGTACTGTGAATTCGCGCTATTCTGGAACTTGGTCTGCGAAAGTATATCCTCTAACCAATAATCGATTACTCGAAATACTCGATAATCGCTACAATGGATATCGATTTACAAGTTTACAGAATGAGTATGCTTCGTGTGACGGCTTAGTAGATTTTGTATGGAGAAAATAATAGTTTTTTTTTTTACTACAGACCTTTTGTAGCTTTATTATTTTTAAAGCTAATTTAAAACGGTTTTGTTTTAAAAATTGTCTCGTTTTGTTCAAAAAAGGAACGTTCCCGGGGTTGGAGGGATGGTGTTATTAGCTTTAATATTTCGTTGAAAAGGTCTCAAAAAAGTTATTTATGCTATTAGAACAATTTTCTGACGGTTGTTCTCTCGTTACCAAATATATCAATCGTATATCATTTCGTATGTGTATTAGGCCGCTGTAAGGCCGTGTGATATTAATGTATATTTAGGGTAGGTATTAGCGCATCGTCAACTGTGACGTCACGTATTTTTATCTGTATGACACGTCGTGCTATAAAACTTTCTGACGTTTTGCAAATCGGTTTCCTGGTAATTAAATGCAATAAACAAAACCTCAATTAAGCATTCCATATACAGGATTTATTCAATAATTTATTACGAATAAACAAACAATAAAATTTTGCTTTTATTATATCAATTCAAAATGTATCATAGAGGTTAAATTACGTGACGTTATGAAATATGATAATGTAACTGCAAATTCAAATTCCATAATAATATACTTTTACATAGGTATCCGAATACATAAATATTAATAGATATGAATAAATATTATACTCTTCGGAAGTTTATTTATATTTTTTCTATGTATTCGTGTACGAATTTATTTCGTGTATTGTCTTTTATTGCTTTGTTTATAATATATTTCTCTACTCATATATAAACTTGTTCTTAATATTTGTTGTGTATGTGATTGCGCTTATACTAAGGCTATTTTTACTTCAAATTAGGGTAATAACATCAATGCTATTCACACTACCCTCGCCCGCCGGTTCTATACCAAAGAGAATGTTTCTCTTAGCTATGGTGCTGGCACCACCTTTTAAATTTCAAACTAACCATAAACTGTTGATATACTAGGTCAAAGTGAGTTATCATCGTGCCAGTTGTTGTATTTTGAACCTTATTCCGAGCACGATAAAGTCCTTATCACACAATTGACTTGGATATAGATGTCAGTTATTTTAATGAGAACCTTTACGATGTCGGAATTATGTTCAAATTTCAATAATGGCTCGTTGTCTTTTACTTAGGTCTAAGTATAGTCCTTGTTTTGTATTTACGTCTATAAAAACTTTGTTTTGTTTTTTTTTTATCGTATGTGTGAGATACCAATACGCATCCATGGACCATGGATATAATTTTTTTTTTACTGAGTTGGTCCTTCGTGCTTAGAACTCTTTGATATTATTCTCGTTTCTATGTAAAAATAGCCTGCACTCTAATTGCTACGTAACTGTGATTTGTGTTGTTTACCATTAAGTTTGTTGTTTATGCATAATATTAGATCAATGTTTTTAGCTTTTAGTATTAGATAATTATAATTATTTGAATATTATACAAGGGTTAATCAATAGAAGTTATTCGAAGACTTATATAATATAATAGATAAATCAATACACATATTCGGTCGTTTCGATTTATTTTAAGTGTCAATTTACTGTTGCGTTGTTGAAGATATTGTAATGAGCATAATATTGTACATTTTATTCATACGATTAATAAACTAACAGCTTTTAAAGAATTATAATGTACAGACGCCAGCACATAAAGCTACTACAATCTGTCAAATTTCTTTAATAGATTTTCAACTTTATCGCTAAAGCATAAGGTTCAAGGTTGATTGGGAAAATTTGACAGTTTCGGGTAGCTTGATGTGCTGGCGTCTGTACTAACCGTAATAAAACTCGCAGTAAAAATTACAAAATAATTTCTACAAATCAAAAATGTCGTTTCTTTTTGTCTACGTTTATATGAATTGGCTATAATTGTTATTTATTTTGTTATTTTTTTTTATTGAAACACGACTGTATCTTCCTTTCTATTGTACAATGTCTTAAACTATAGACTATGTTATTTGCTTTTAGTAAACGCATCTGACCTTTGTGGTCGTGCTATACAGGCAAATAGGACTGTCAAGCGTAAAGAGATATTTTTTCGGTCATTCTATTATTCATTCATTTCATCAGTCATTAATAATTTTCGGTAAAAATAGACAAAGATATTATTTTACTGAAAACGAATGACAAGTCAAAAAATTGCGCACATGTTATATCAGCATTTTGGTAGTATCTAATGTTAAATTCAGCACGTTTATAAAAAATATATAAATCCTTTTATAAAAGGATTTTTTTTATAACGTCTAAATAACACACCTAGACGTTTTCCTACTAAATTGCTTAACATTTTGACTGCCAGACAACAGACACAATAGAAAATCTATAGTTCGCGGTCACCGGTGACCGCGGTGGCAGTCAATGCCTTAATGATTATAAGAGTATTATGTTTATAAAAGAGAGCGAATGAAACAGAATATAAGTGGGTTTGTTTCTATTCAGGAATAAGGACGCCTGTATCACAAAGATCAGATGCGTGCTGCAAGCAAATATCGACTCTACAGGGTGTTACGGAAAGGGTATATCAATACAAACGGGTTGAAGAGTGTATCTGGTCTAGAATCTCTGTACAAAATTTCAGCTCAAAAGCATTAACTTTGAAAATGCTTAATATTTTTTTATTTCGACATCACGGCGCTGCACTGGCGCGCGGCGGCGTGATGTGCGTGTACTAGGCGCACAGACACACTACAGATAATGGATAATGACCCTCGTAGTGCGGTGACACGTTTGTTATGATTTCAATTTAATAAACTATCGAATTAAAAAGATATTAAGCATTTTCTAAGTTACCGCTATTGAGCTGAAATTTTGTACAGAGATTCTAGACCAGATACACTCTTCAACCCGTTTGTATTGATATACGCTATCCGTAACACCCTGTATAGTCTATCCCCTTCCGGTAGATACACTAAGTATTATTAAGAACAATAATAATGTTAATGCTGTATAATGTAGAAGCTATTTTACTATTATAATGTAATTTGTATCATTACCTACCCTTCTTGTCATAGGCGAGTGTCTCTTCAAAGATTTTCTTGTTTGCCGATCTTGCCAGAATTATGTAGGTATCAATATTTTCTCTAGTTACTTTTCCTTATTTATGTAAATATCTTATTTAATAAATATACGAGTTGTAAGTCGGGGGTTCGAACCCAAGCAGGCAGTTTACTTTGTGTAAATTATTTCATCACCACTGCTCTCAAAACGGTGATGGAAACATCGTGAGGAAACCGACATGTCCTAGAACCAAAAATTCGAAGACACATGTGACATTTACCAACCCGCATTGGGTCCGCGTGGTGGATTACCGCTCACAGAGAGGAAGCCTGTGTCCCAGCAACATTATAGGCTAAGTAAGCAACATAAATATCTATACCTTAACGGCCTTATCCATCACCTCCGGATAACTACCTGCCGGTTAAATTATTTAGAGGATAATTTCATACAAATTATTTTCTAGCTTTGAATTTATCTGGTAGATAATAATGCCTTCCAAACAGGCCATTAAATTTCTCTCTCTTAATATTGTCAGATTTATTTTATGACCCATCATGAAACACGATATCGCTGGCAATGAATGAGAAAGCAAACGATGGGCCTTACATATTATTTACCTACAAACAACTTAATTAATTCCAAAGAACTTTAAAGTTTCTATTTTGTAGATATTTCTCGCAATCGTTGAAAAGACACGTCGCAACATAACCATTGTAGTATATCTGCCTTGTAATGTCCTAAAATCTGTTAAAAATAGGCAATTCGAATTTAATATCGCTTGACATTATCGTTCATATAAACAATATTATAATAAATATTTGCGGAAGTAAATTGTAATGTTTTATTTTGGCATGATCGCCTGCGTCTAAATATGCATCTACACCGAAGTTACTTTTGGTGGAGTAACGTTATTCAAGTTTCATTCAATTTGAATTTCGCGGGTTACCCGGACGCTTTCGCCTTATGCAAATGCCGTAATTACAGAAAAAAAACAAAGCCATTGTGTCTCGCGTGGATCCACGTTCATACGAAGGGTTAATGGCAATAACGGATAACAAAAAGTTATTTAGTAAAACTTAATACACGTAGGTACTAAAAGTTACTAAGTGATAACATGTTGTTCTACAAAAAGTAACTTCGGTGTGGATGGCCTACAGTAATTTTATCTCGCAAAGGGGCAGAAAAAGTTCTCAGCAAAATTTAAGGCAGTTATATGTAAGTATAGTATTTTTATCTCACGAAGTGACGCGAGCCTTACTTGTGGTTACCAAGTGTATAAACTACACATATTTGGTTCGTGCCGATCAGCAAACTCAGTTCGGCATCTATCTTCGCTGAATCACGTTCGGGCCGGCTCGGCATAATTCGAGATACCTAAGCCGAGCAGCTTTTCCCCAAAATCGAGGAGAGTTTAAGAAGAAGCTGCTCTATACAAAATAAAAAGGCATTAATTCAAACTAGGCTGAGAATCAGCACTATTCGAACATCAAAATTAAATAAGACCCCCATAAACGCCCGCCCGGGCCACTTCCTAATACTTTAGCTAGGAAGAAGATGTGGCGCAACAAAGTCCTCCAGCAGCACAGGCCACACCATCTATAAATAGATACTTATTCGATTTTGCTGTCCGGCGACTGTACCGAATCATGCAGACTTGAATCAAGTGTGTAGCACATCTTACATTACAGATTTGAGCCTTTGCATCTTAGCTTTCAACGTAGGGTCATCTATTCTTTTTTTTTTATTGCCAAATAGGCCCACTCTTGACCCCGATCACGCCTGATGGAAAGCGACTATCTTGTAAAATTTCTGTCTATCTTGTGTGTTGTTATTTTCTTATAAAATCTTAAATACCGATATTACACCACATTAAGCAATATTTAATTAATTATGTAAGTATGTATGAAATGTTTTTCTCGCTTCCATAAAACGGGATTGACAAGCAGCTCGAGAGAACGGAATGAAACCAGTTATTTTAATATTAACATACACCGGTATACACACCTCCATGGTCCGATATTATTGAAGCACTCGCTAAGATTATTAATACTGTGACGCAGTTTGTTATTGGATTACTGATTTTTGACGTTCAAAAGTGCCTTTTATGTGCCTATTTGAAATAAATGCTTTGACTTTGACTTTGACTTTGACTGATTGCTATTTAGTAACTTAGTGCCGGCGCAGGCCTGACGAAACGCAGTAGGTAAAGGGCGGTTTTCCCTTCCAAAACAATATCAACCTTGCACTAGTTGTATTACTTTCTATTAGTCCGAGAGGACGAGACCGGGGGGTATCGTGTTACCCATTAACTGGGTTGTGGAGGTCAGATAGGCAGTCACTACATGTAAAATAAGTAGTGGCTTTAGATTAGTGTAGAACCACACCCCGGACACTCCATACAACGCTCGCAAAATAATTACCTACTACTACTACATTAAAAAATGACGTTTGTGTACGTATGAATGTGTGCGTGAGGTGCTTGTGTTTGTGAGCGCTCTTGTTAAAGAACTGCGACGAATACGCCGAAGTGCGGGGTGAGGTGCGGTAACTGATGTAAGTGCGGGGAAGGGAGTGGCCTTTCTGTACGTAGTACTTTAAGTATTCTGGTGGTAGAACTTCCACTTGGAAGTCCCTGAACCGTTTCCGGACACTAGTGGGAAGTGTAACTGCAACCTGTTAAAGTGGGGCTACCTCCACGGAATGCAGTATGATGTGGATGTGGAGCTATGTCGCAAACTATGCTCCACCTCCTATCCTGCCCTGTGTCCCAAAACATGCAGTCAAAGTGACCTCTGCGATGCCGCCGACGACGTCGTGGAAATGGCGAAGTTTTGGGCCAACAGGATTTGAAATACAGTCGTGTCAGCGTTACCTACAACTGGATCTAGTTTCGATCAACAGGGCGCCTTATGCGCCTCAAGTGTAGTAGGAAGTCACATAGTACCTACAGCTACCCTAGTAAACAACATAGGTACTTGAGTAACCACTTATTGAGTAAACTGTTGTGGTTGTAGCAATGTTTTGCTGCGTTAGCTGCGTACGTCGATACGTCGTAGTGCCTATACTACTTCGTATAAACAATTAAGTCCAAGAAACCCGCCTCATAAAAGGGCTACGTGCTTGCATCCATGTTACTGTCATTTTCTCCAAATTGGTCCTGCGGTTAAAAACAATTATGGTTAGGATCAAGGAACGGCTTTTAATCAATGACGCATAAGCATTATTAATTTGTTTTTTTATGAGCAATCATGTCTATTAATTATTAGGTACCTAATTTTGTGTAATTAATTGTCAAATAATATAAATCCTGAAGCTAATATTTCAAGAAGCCAACGACCATCTCTAAAGTCTAATTAGACTTTAAAAATTATTGCAAATCCTAACTTACCTAATATGCGAAAGTAAACTTGTTTGTTTGTAACGCTTTCACGCTAAAACGGCTGGCCAAATTTGGCACATGGGTAGACCATGACCTGGGGAAGGACATACCTATTATGCTACTTTTCATCCTGGAACGCACACAAAGTCTCGGGATACAGCTAGTTATACAAATAAGTTCGAATGGTGGGTCCAAACTCCGAAGTGAGTCATTAGATACGTTTACAAAATCAGCCTATAAAGTTCCCACTGCTGGGACAGGCCTTCTATCGGTGAGAGGGAGTGGGCCGTAATCTACGCAGGCCCAGTGCAGGTTAGTTGGTCAGGTGCGTTTTTAGAGGGTGAATTTTTGAGATACTTGAGTTTCAAATATTGCCTTGAAGGGTGAACTCAGAGCGGCAGGAAATTTGCTGAACTGCTAATGTGTCTCGAAGTTTCTGCCCGTTAAAAGCAAGACACCTACAGAAATGCATATACCTACTACCATTTTTATGGAAAACAATTTGTTCGATCAGAATAAAAATTGAGTTCGGGGAATAAAACTAAATAATTATTTTCCTGTCTGGTCAATCAATCGTCTTTAGGGACAATTAGAATACGTGTGCTATAACACTATAGACAAAACGTAAGTAGCATATATAAGCATTAGCCTATAATGTTCCCACTGCTGGGACACAGGCCTCCTCTCTGAGTAGGAGTCTCTGGTTGTTGTGCTCCATGCCCGTAATACACCACGTGGACCCAGTGCGAGTTGGTGGATGTCACTTATCTTCGAATTTTTAGTTCTAAGACATGCCAGTTTCCTCACGATGTTCTCCTTCACCGTTTTGAGAGCAGTGGTGATGAATGGTGTTTATGGTTATCACCTAATATTGTATTTTTGTGTGTTGTGCTGTCTTAAATTTTGTGTGCGCCAAATAATAAATGGTTTATCTATCTATCTCTATCTATCTAAATTAAATACAGAAAGTAAAGTTCCTGCCTGGGTTCGAATTCATGATCCGACCGATACCACTGGGCCTGTGGGCCACCACGTCAGATTACAAATTATCTCAAAATAATATTATTGAGCGAGTTATCTACATAAATGCCATTCCTTATCATAAACAAACCGGCTACATTTACATAGCAGTCGCTAGTAAACACCGAGACTCCGACATAGTGGCCTAGTCGGAACTCACAGTTGATTCAAACATCTCGTCTTTTAATCAAGATGGAGGACCTTAAGGTAAGTTTTCAAATATATATTTTTGTCTTATGAGTAAGTAATCGAAGAACGAGAGAAATCAATATGAAAGCACGTATTAGAGGACTTCCCAATGAAGTTGTGTTTAAAGTAAAACTTTGTGGAGAAAATGATGGGAAACCAGTTCTGTGAGACTAGTTTCCAGTTGGGTTTTGAGTAAAAATAGAATATTGTAAATAAGTACCTATTATTGACTTACTTTATGAGATAAGTTAATGTTTTCGGTATTGACAAAGATTTTTACAAAAAACTTGGAGAAAGGCTTACTTTATTCATCATCTGCCTAGCCTTTTCCCAACTATGTTGGGGTCGACTTCCAGTCTTTAAAATTGTGTCGCGCGAACGTGTGAACACTGTGAACGATGAAGGTAAGTACCTACTATATTTAGGGCTGGGTAATTATTGCCATGTACAGACGCCAGCACATCAACCTACTACAATCTGTCAAAATTCTTTAATAGATTTTCAACTTTATCACTAAAACATAAGGTTCAAAGTTGATTGGGAAAATGTGACAGTTTCGGGTAGGTTGATGTGCTGGCGTCTGTACTTTCACAAGATTTAGCGTGACCTTCACCAATTTTCTGCTTCACCTTGCACAGTACCTCTCGGGCTTTGGTTCTGAGTTCACTTCAGAGGATCCTCGCAGGCCGGGCGCCCTCCCTGAAGGTCAGAACAATCCTCAACGTTGCCCATACGGACTGTATGCTGAGCAACTGTCCGGAACTGCATTCACTGCGCCCAGACATGAGAACAAACGGTCTTGGCTGTACAGGTAAGGAAGTCCCGTAAATCCATAGGTAAGTCGACGGCGAACTGACAAGAAATTCTAACAATTTACACAGAGATAAAAATAAAAAAAAATGACAAGTTATAAGTACCTGATTAATCGAAGTGCCAATAACTTCTAAAGCTTTGCTGTCCTAAGAAAGCAGTTACTTTCCGTCATAATAACGACCATCATGAAAGTCTATAATTTTTCTCAGTATTTGACATGGTCTGATGAAAAACGTTCTGTAGGTATTTGGCTGTATTTGGACAGCCGTTATTATGTGTTCTTTCACCGCTTGTCGAAGATAACACGTGTCCGATAGAAGTTAGAAGGTAGGTAATGCCATAGACTCAGTGGTTTATTTAGAAGGTATTTCTATGTTTATTTTGATTTATGCTGTCGCAATAAAATTTGACCTTTAAATTCGAAACCATAAAAGGTGATTTTCGCGAAAAAGTTCAGATAAGAGTTCTTGATACTTCGCCGTCGATGTACAGTTACGAGCATAAATACATAGGTACCTACCTTGTACCGAGTTCACTCGGTTCGATTTTAGTATTTTTTGTTGTATGTACAACAAAAGTTGTTCAACTAAAATCGAATCGTGTGAACCCGGTATTATATACACCTAAGCAAGATTCAAAAAGAAGAATTGCCAAACTTAAGTGGCAGTGGGCAGGACACATTGCTCGCAGAACAGATGGCCGATGGTGCCGAAAGGTTCTGGAGTGGCGACCGCATACCAGAAGTCGTAGCGTTGGAAGGCCTCCCACAAGGTGGCCCGACAACCTTGTGAAGGCCGCAGGAACTCGTTGGATGCGAGAAGCATAAAACCGGTCGAAGTGGAGGTGCTTGGGGGAGGCCTATTTCCAGCAGTGGACGTCTTTCGGCCTAAATGATGATGATGAAGATTCAAAAGCATTTTTCTCGTCAAGTACCTATTCATAGCATGAAGTTACTTACATAATTATGATATGATCCATGGTACAATTATATATCTACTTTTTTAGAGACCATAGGTTAACCATAGATGAAATAGGTTTTTTCTCAAAGCACCAATCATTATATTTCATAAGAAAACCGCTTTTGACTATAATGCATATTAATTTATGCTCGTAACTGTACAAATAATGCAAAATATATAACAGTGCAATGGAATACTCCACACCTACTAAAGTATGTAAAAGCCGTATTTTGAATTGAATAAAACCGTATTTTCATTATAAATATTTCAGAATTCGTCCTTCCGTGATTCACAAGCCTTTCCAGAAGTTAGAAGTCGCAAAGCATCTTACTCACAAGTGGGATGAACAGGAACCAGACCCTAACCAGGTACAGTATTTTAATCTCACGAAGCGACGCGCGATTTACTTGTGGTTTACGAGTGTACAAACACGCTGTAAATGTGTGTGTAAGCGCAGGAGCTCTCGGCACCGTCCGAGACAATGGCGAAGTCGGAAGTGATGGTGTGTGTGCGTATGTGTGTTATGTGCTGGCGCTACTCGTCTTCACGCAAACATTCACAGCGTGTCACTTGGTAACCACAAGTAAAGCGCGCGTCGCTTCGTGAGATAAAAATACAATATGCATGTCCTGTTTTAGCATATCGACCAGCAATGTAGCGTATAGCGCCGTACATAGCGTGCTAGTTTTATACAAACACAACTTCTACGCAGAGCGACGCTTTTGTGGCTCTCATTTGGGCTCTTAAAATGTCGTATGTCGTAGGTACTTAAAATGTCGCGTCGTTATAAAACAGGGTCAAATTAGCTAACGAAACTCCGCAGACGTGATAGTAGGTATCTAGATATCGATATATCAAGAAAGAAAAAAAAAATTGAGCAGAGGTGGCCCAGTGGTAACGGCCGCGACTTACTAGTTGTAGGTCGTAGGATCGAACCCAGACAGGCGGTTGACTCTGTGCAAATTATTTCATCACCACTGCTCTCAAAACAATGAAGGAAAACATGGCAAGGAAACCGGCATGTTCTGGACCAAAACTGCGAAGACATGTAGCATCTACCAACACGCTCTGGGCCCGCGTGATGGATTACGACCCACTCCCTCTTACAGAGGGGAGGCTTGTGTCCCAGCACTGGGAACATTATAAAAAAAAATGTGATGTTCTCTTTTTGGGGGTCAACGACCGCTGGTTGTGTAACTAGTTACTTGAAGTGTGAGTTGGTACAGTCACGTCTAAAAGTATGTATACACTTGGCTTTATTCAAAGGCGATTTTCTCCTTTATTTTTGAATGAAATTTTATGTTATTACGAAAATAGTATTTTCGAACCCATAGGTTTATGTTAAGTGTCGTATTTCAACGTTGCATTCGTTATTTCACGAAAAAAGCGCAATTGAAAATTGCCAAGTGTATACATACTTTTAGACGTGACTATACTTCAGGCCCATTTGTTCTGCGGAGTTTCGCAAGCCTCATTTCATTTGACCCTGTGTTTGTAATCATGGTGTCGACTGAAATTTAAAATGACAAACGAGCTGTTTGTTTTCTATTAATAAAATTTAATTTTAATCGAGAACATCCATTGGTTTCTTACTAAACTTCAACTATATCCGACGATCCTGCATACTTATTTCTTTTGTTCACTGTACCTATTGCTTTGCAGTCCCGCTGGCTTCCATTCGACATTCCACCTTCAAGCCAATCTGTGGATTTCGTCGCTGGTCTCCACACCGTCTGCGGGGCCGGAGACCCTCGCTCTCGCAATGGACTCGCCATCCACGTCTACTTGTGCAATAAATCCATGGACAAGAGCGCTTTCTACAGCAGCGATGGAGATCTGCTTATTGGTAAGTGTTTCATGTGTAGATTTCAGCCGGCCGATTAAAAAAATATAATCAACACTGACAGCTGTGTCATGGTTTTAATTTACACCAAACCGCACCGCACGGGCCCGTCTGGTGGATTACGGCCCACTCCCTGGCACCGAGAGGAGGATCTGTGTCCCAGCAGTGAGAACATTATAGATTGATTACAGAGGGTTATCATGTTACTCGATGTTACCCAGTAATTGGTGGTGGTCAAATAGGCTGTTGCTCCTTACTAAAAAAAATCTCGTAATTCGTAATCGGCAATTGCGTACAGTTCGACACAACTTAGATGTAGCATCGGCAAAATTCGTAAAACCGATCACATCCGAACTAAGTGCGTCTTCAAAATCACCAATCTTTATTACTACGAGTACTTTAGGAAAAATTGATTAATTTTTCCTAAAGTAGTAATAAAGATTTACGAATACGAATTACGAACGTTTTACGAATTTTGCCGATGCTACATCTAAGTTGTGTCGAACTGTAACACATTATCAATCGGAATCGGTTTCATTTTGACAGTTCAACAACATTCATTACGTTAAATTTTTCGAACTTATGAAGCAATGGATAATGGATTAGCAATTTGCTTCAAAATGATTCTGATTCCGATTGATAGTGTGTTACGCAATTAGGGTGCGGGTTAGATTTCTGATAAAAATTACGGTGGGTACTCAAGGGAATGGCCATAGAAAAAATCTCTTATTAAGCCCGACATTAAATTCTATTCTCTTTTGATAAGCATTCTGCCTGATTTACCTACTGAATCTCCACTTTGCTCTGAACTCCAATTGTGTAACACACTTACTTTAACACAATCCGAAGGATTTTGAAATAAATTCCTAATCCATTGCTGCATATGTTTGAAAAATTCGTCTGCTCGACAACGTAAATAACGCAATGAATGTTGTCGAATTGTCAAAATGAAAGGCATTGCAATTTTTAGTGTGTTACGCAATTACCCCGCAGATTGATAGGTGATTTATAAACGACCTCATTGTCCCAGTTCCCCAGCAAGGTACACTGAAGATCACGACGGAGTTCGGGATCATGACGGTTGCTCCGAACGAGATCGCGGTCGTCCAGCTCGGCATGAGGTTCGCAGTGGCTGTCGATGGACCTACACGGTAAATGAAACTAGGCTAAACTAACACTAAGTAGGCTACTATGCCAATAGTTATTTTCTGAATTTTATGTAGTTGCATTTTTTTTGAATTAGTGGCCCTTTTCACGAAATGGATTATACACACACCACCTCTGTTTTACAGACAGAAAGTTTACCTAACTGCTGC
The DNA here is from genome assembly GCA_947508005.1 of Amphipoea lucens. Taxonomy (NCBI): domain Eukaryota; kingdom Metazoa; phylum Arthropoda; class Insecta; order Lepidoptera; family Noctuidae; genus Amphipoea; species Amphipoea lucens. Next base: position 14,201,077 of record OX382374.1, read on the forward strand.
TGCAATTTTTTCCAAGATAACTTATGTCGTCTAAAATCCACCACTTTGATTTTATAAAAAGAAAACCCAGCCTTTAACCATCACACCGTGCGAACTAGACGAGTCGATACTTACTTATACTTTACAAGTATTAAAATCCATTCAGCCGTTAGGGTATAAAGAATCGCACATAGATACGCATGAAAGACATAACCCTGTCTTTGCTGTCGCGCAGTCGGGGTAAAAAGGAACATTTTTTGTGAAATATAGAAAGTTTTAAATAAGTATTATTCTAAAACAAAACAGCCCTTTATTTATTTTGGTTTGATTACAGAGGATACATTCTCGAAGTGTTTGATGGGCATTTCAAGCTACCAGACCTTGGACCTATCGGAGCTAATGGACTCGCCAATCCAAGAGATTTCCTCACACCTGTTGCACGATACTTTGACGAAGAAATACAGGGTGAGAGTTATTTTAAACCCAGTTTTTGAATGCCATATACTTTCTACTAGATTTCACTTCTTTCGATCCTTCTTTTCCATAGGAGGAATGTTGCAGTTACAGTAAAACGGGGGCTACTTTGACTTCCAGGGTTACTTTGACAAGGCCGATCACAACGCTATGACGCGTTCCCCACACCCCGCGCCTCGCGCAATATTACTCGAGGTCACGCACACTTGCTGAGCACACGTGAAAACCGATTTTGGCGCTCTGTAAAGTAGTTCCAACGCCTGTCAAAGTAACCCTGGAAGTCAAAGTAACCCCGTTTTGCGGTAGGTACACTACATTCTACAAAACATGATTGGTGGTTGTCATTTTTGTCTGCCAACCACAAGACGTAACATATACAGCGGTACAGACGCCAGCACTCAAGCTTACTTAATTATAGAATACTTAATAGTACACTCAAGCTACCCGAAACTTTCGAATTTTCCCAATCAACTTTGAACCTTACGCTTTAGCGATAAAGTTGAAAATCTATTAAAGAAAGGACATGTCTGGTGGAGCAATAGGCGAATGTCTAGGCAGTCAAAGAAAATGTTCAGTAATGATATTTATATTATTATAATCGTCGTATTTTATAGTTTATTAATTAATAAGTTTCAGGAGTCAGGATCTTGCGTAAACTGGTCAAAATAAGGATTATACGCTAGGGATTTTTCTTAGCTTTTTTTAGTATAATGACATCTGTGAGCGAATACAGGTACTAATTGGTGGTATGTCTTTGTGAGCTTAATGAAACATTTTGTTGGTCTGAGATCATATTCTACAGTTTTTTGGATATTTCTATTTGGGTAACAAAAATGTTAAGCACCTATTGTTTGTCACATAAATGCACATAATATTATATTGGCATCATCTTTTATTCCGTATTTTGGTTTCTATCTTCAATACCCATAATATTATTTACCTATATGTAGCTACTTTTTGATACTGAATTGGGATTATAATAAATAAAACTATGTATGTATTTATTGCAAAGCAAATTACTTTATTGTAGCTACATTCTTAAATAAAATTATAAAAAAATTAAACGTCTTCTAGAGACACCAAAACATTGTCCAAAAATGTAGCTGGTGCTAGCACGTTATTTAGGTGCCTTGCCCAGGCAAGATACCATACGACAGACCATTGCATGACCTAGTAATCTTTCATTGTCAGCAGCTTCGGTATTTAATAAATGATAACAATCGTGATACTTGCTTATCCATCTAATGGGAGCTGGAACAATAAGAAATGTCATTTTATTTTTCAAATTATAACACAACTGCTCAATGTACTTCCTTTCCTGCATGGTTTACGCGACTGCCGTAGTATAGAGGCCTACCTGATTTGCTAACCATCGAGCAAGTCTCACTTGCAGGGGTAACGCCAGCCTTGACGCGAATCGACAGCACAGCGATGCACCTCATCATAATATCCAAATCGAAAGGAAAAGCAGAATCCTATAAGAATAGCAATAGTCATCGTATCTAGACGATGTCACTCCGTGTAGAATAGCAATGGTCGTTAAAAGAAAATATCAATAACACAAAATAATCGCACAGTAAGCAAGCAAAAAATTAACGCAATATGTCAATGTCATGTCAAAAAGTAATAAATACTTACCTTCATGTTAGGAAGTGGGTATTCAACGAAAAACACGTTTGATGTGTACACAAAAATATTTTAGTAATATTGTCGTATTTTATACGCAAATACGTTAATATATTCCTTTGATCTAAAATAAACGGCTTATAATTATTGCTCACACTATTTAAAGATAATTACGGGATAAAATGGAACGTCAAAAACATTTTTAGTAGTTCCCGTTAAAAATGGCACAGCGGAAGCTACGATTGGGTACTGTTTTTTTGAGAATTATGTTACGCAAGTAATACTGAATTAATTAATCCATAGTAATTTAAATCTAAATTTTTAAATCTTACTGAAAAACCTTAAATCATGAACATTTATCTATACCAGAATTACCAGAGGGCAGAAACTGGACATGTCCTTTGACAGATTGCTGGAAGTGCTGGTGTCTGTAAAACATTTTAGTTTGGTGCAGTTTGGAGCGTTTGTCAAAATTGGAACTAACGCCGCCATCTTGTTTTGCCAATACAATATTATGTATGCAAAAATTTCACAAATGTTTACCAACCACGACCACACAACGAAATGATGCAGGATCATTTAGGCGCCAAAAGTCTCGCTCACTGTACTTAATTCAAAAGTAGAATTCTGAAATACTTTTGTCAGAACTCAGAGGGGCAATTCTTGTAATTTTAAGAACGTTCACACTGATCTGTCTCAATCTGTCAAAAATACCTCTAATTTCCCTACATTTTGATAAGTTTTTGATTTGTTTGTCGCCGAGATGAGACTGCGACTAGATTTTGAATGTTTTAAATTACGAGAATTGGCCTTCTGGGTTTGGTTAGATTATGTTAATTAGGTAGATACCTACTTTGTTTGACTGTCGCTTCGATTAGAAAAGGTCATCATCATCATCTTCGGTCTAGCCTTTTCCCAAAAACTATGTTGGGGTCGGCTCCCAGTCAAGATGCAATTAGAAAGAGAGTCTCATAAAACAAAACTTAGAAAACGACACCTAGGCTACCTATTATATGCCAATAATCTTTCGCCAGGTTTCAAGATAGTGAACAAGTACCAAGGCTCCCTATTCGTGGCCGAGCAGAACCACTCGCCCTTCGACGTGGTGGCGTGGCATGGCAACTATGTGCCTTACAAGTACGACCTCAGCAAGTTCATGGTCATCAACGCGGTGCTCTACGATCATTGTGTAAGTTTATTTTATTATTGGACATGCTTCATTTAATTTACCATGCTTAATCTAAACAAAGAAAGCAGCGTGTCTGATAATAAGACATCTTAGCTCCTATAGGTACCGGGTACCGTAAAGATGGATAGGTACGGGGCATAGAATATACATTTCTATGGCACGGGGTGTCTTCTATCTCGTACTCGTGCACCCCACGGTTTCACGAGCATAAGTTTCGATCCCGTGAGAATATTGGGATAAAACGTATCCTAGGTCCTAATCCAGGAAATTATCTACCCATGTGCCAAATTTGATCCAAATCCGTTCAGCCGTTTTAGCGTTAAAGCGTAACAATAAAACAAACATACCTACACAAAATCAAATATTTTCGTGCCAATTCCGCCAGAGTCGTATATATGTTACCGGCCAAACCCGATTTCAGGACAAACTAGTTTAGCCTAGGCTAAACTAGTTCTTCCTATACGCGATAGGGGGTGCCCTTCGCTCGCCCTTGGATCTTATGTCGACGGAGCCCCGCTTCGCGGGGCCCCTATTTCTGTGTAAAGGGTTTAAAGTAACCTAGCCAACCCGAACCTCGGGGTGCCCTTCGCTCGCCCTTGCATCCTATGTCGACGGAACTAGTTTAGCCTAGGCTAAACTAGTTTGTCCTGAAATCGGGTTTGGCCGGTAACATATATACGACCAAATATATATATCATCACAGCTCGTTTCATCGGTATTTATTTTTCGTTTTTTTTTTCTCTGGCGTGGGGGCACGACAACTGATTTTTTTTTTTTTTATGAATAAGTAATAATAATTCATTTATTTCAAGTAACAAGGACTCATTTAATATATAATATAAAGTCGGGCGGTTAAAAGGTTAAACATCCAGGTTCAGCTCTAGAGTCGTGACGCATGGTCGACAACTTTCTTAGCCACTAACTTCATGATGCAATCTATAACATCCCCTATTTGACTTCCTAAGAAAGCCAAATTGCTTGTCTATAATTGTTGCAACACTAGCTTCGATCAATGTGCTATTATCGATCGAAGAACACTAGTATTGTTTTTGTCTTATTAAGAGTAATGTGTTGCAGTGTTTGTAATTTTGACGATCCCTAATGCAATTAGTTAATAAATTTTCGAAAAACTACGACACATTTAACGATAATTGTAGGATCCATCAATATTCACGGTGCTGACGTGCCCTTCGACGAAGCCCGGTGTTGCCATCGCCGACTTTGTCATCTTCCCTCCGAGGTGGTCCGTTCAGGAGAACACCTTCCGACCACCATATTATCATAGTAAGTAAAAGTACTTATATTGTAAAAAATAAAATAAGAACTGCGGGGCAATTGCGTAACACACTATCAGTAGCAATGGCCTTTCATTTTAACAGTTCAACAACATTCATCATTGCGTTATTTACGTTGCTGAGCAAATTTTTAGAACATAGGTAATGAAGCCATATGTAAGTAAGTCAGATGAGAATAATTTGGATTTTTTGGTACAAAATGCCTTCTACTAAACGGTAAAGCAGACTAAGGCGGGCCGCGCCGCATGCGTTGCGCAATATGGCAAAAATCCTCCTTCATCAATTTTATTTTATTATTGGACATGTTTCAATTAATTTACCATGATTTATCTAAAATGTATTGCGCTGCGGCCCGTTGCAACTATACTTAATATGCGCTTTGGCTTTTTTTTTATTCTTTATTTTTTTTTTTTTAACTTTTTAAGAACATAAGAACCGAAGGAGTTTGGTTATCATAAAAATTAAAAAAAAAATTATGTAGGCATCTACCTATGTAGGCAAAGTACCTACAGTGCCTTGACTGGAACTAATGGGTTAATGGTTTTTTGAATGTGGTAAAAAATATTACGCTGAGGACAGGATTCGAACCTGCGCGGGTATAACCCATTGGATTTCAAGTCCAACTCCTTAACCACTCGGACACCTCAGCTGTGAACGTTATGAGTGAATTTATTGTGGTATTTAAAACTTTAAACGTGAATAGAACAATATGTAGTAATGATCAGGGACAAGTGTTTATTGTTATGTAATTACTATTTACTTAAAACCATATTTTTAATTACTTGAAGTTAACGTTATCGGTAGCGCCGCGCGGTATAACTTGAACGACATATTTAAAAAAACTTATCGGCGGCTGATGTCGGCAGTGCAAAGGGCAAAGCACTCCTAATTTGTATAGAGGGATTGAATTAGGACTCGATCTTCCTTTTTTAGGGTTCCGTAGGTACCTCAAAAGGAAAAACGGAACCCTTATAGGATCACTTCGTTGGCCATCTTTCTGTCTGTCAAGACCTTTTTCTCACGAGTGGAGGTATCAAGTAGAAATTAATACCTATCAAACATTTAGGTTAAAGCTTCTAAGTGAACGCAATAAAAAAAGTGAAAAATAAAAACTTTTTTACAAAAAAAAACAACCGACTTCAAAAAAAAAAAACACTACAAAGTGATAAATAACTTTAATTTCGGAAGTCGGTGTCAAAAAACAAAAATGCGGAATCAACGACACCGACTTCCGAAATTAGGTAAGTTATTTAGGTATCACATTGTAGATTTGTAGGTAGTGTTTTTTTTGAAGTCGGTTATTTTTTGGTAAAAAAGTTTTTATTTTTCACTTTTTAGTTGTACCTACCTACCCCACACAAATTCAATTAACACTAGTGCATTGAAGAATTGAAGACACCGACTAGAAGAATTATCAAAATTCGCATAGAAATGCCGGAGATGCAGAACGTTTATGTAACTTCGTACATAAGAATAATTAAAAAAAAAGAAAAAAAAAGAGAAAAGAGAAAAGGCATCGAATATGGCTGATGATGAGGGTTTCGTGACAGTGCAAAGGAGGAAGCGCCGATCGCGACCCAACAAGAACCGCTGCGGCAAAGCTCCTACGGAGCCCGAAATCACCTTGCGTGCCGCAAAGCCGAACACACCGGTGTACATCTCCCGCCTACACTACACCACTAAGGCGGAAGACATCGTGGAGTACGTGCGCCAGAAGACGAGGTACACGCCGAGGGTGCAGTTACTGGAGTCGCACCGCAACGTCAACTTCAAGGCGTTCGTGGTGCGCGTACCGAATTGTTATCTGCCCGTCGTCATGGACGAAAACTTCTGGCCGCAGGACGTGGTGTTCCGTCGCTTCCGCGGACAAGTACCACAAAACAGCACAAGTACAAGCTAGTGAAGTGAAGCACTATTTTATAATAAAACTATGTATGTTTAGGTTAAGGTATTTATCTATGGGCCTGTGTCGCCTGAAATAAATCAATAAATAAAATAAAATAAATAAATTACCTAATGTATTATATACTAAAACCTTCCTGAAAGTATGTAGATCACATTAGTGAAAGAATTATCAAAATTGCTTCATTACACACAACATACGAACATACATACATAAGTACCTATATACATACATACGGGTTGAATACAGAACCTCCTTTTTTGAAGTCGGTTAAAAAAACCGCCATTTAATGCGATCTTTATGTAAGGCACCTTTACTCGTGAGTCGTGAGTTGGTGACCAATGTTTTATAGTCAATATTTTAAAAGAAAATGCCGCCGGACTGACGACATTTTTATATTTTTGGTTTGTGTAGGTAGTTAACCTACCTAATATGATCGCTTACAACGAACAGGGTATGAGCCTACGAGAAGCCTAGTGTATGAGCTAATGTGCGTCATTAGCACAGAATGGGTACCTAAATTTCAAAGTCACAATAGGATTTGTGGTCAAGTAATAAAAGAACGATGCTATTTAAACTTAAAACTGTAGTGGGCAATTTAGTCTTCATCCGTCGCTTTCACCGTCAACATGAGGCTTAGGATCAAAGTATTTTTGTTCCTACTCGCCGCCGCCGTCGGGGGACACTGCTGTAATTCTTCTACACGCAAAAGTTATCCTGTCCAGCCCCCTAATGGTCAACAAAAAGCAGGTTCCGGCGTTATACATACTCCTAATATAAACCATCCGTCAACTGAAAAGGCGAATAATTCAAACAGTGCCAAGAATGAAACCACACGGATACAAGAAAACGCGATTCTACGTGCCATTTCTCCTAATTCAAACTCAAGTGCCCGGGGAAGACAGGCAGGCAATTCCACCAACGCCAAAAATGAAGAGAGACGGACACAACCAAAGCCGGCTCAAACGACTGTGTCTCCTAATTTGAAATCCACTACTGGAAAGCCGGGTAATCCAAAAGATGCCAAACGTAAAGGTACACAAAAGCATGTAAAGCCGGCTCAAACTACAATTTCTCCTAATAAGAAACCTTCTGCTGGAAAGCCGGGTGATCGAAAAGGTGCCAAAGATAAAATTACACGAAACCAAGTAAAGCCGGCTCAAACTACAATTTCTCCTAATAAGAAGGGCTCTGCTGGAAAGCCGGGTGATCGAAAAGGTGCCAAAGATGAAATTACACGAAACCAAGTAAAGCCGGCTCAAACTAAAATTTCTCCTAATAAGAACCCCTCTGCTGGAAAGCCGGGTGATCGAAAAGGTGCCAAAGATGAAATTACACGAAACCAAGTAAAGCCGGCTCAAACTAAAATTTCTCCTAATAAGAAGGGCTTTGCTGGAAAGCCGGGTAATAGAAAAGGTGCCAAAGATAAAATTACACGAAAGCAAGTAAAACCGGCTTAAACGACTGTTTCTCCTAATTTGAAACCCTTTATTGTGAATCTGGGTACTTTAAAAAGTCACCCAAAATCGTGGTATAAACATTTGCTTAGTTCTACTACTTCTTATTTAACTAAGTCCATCATTTTAACTATGCCAGATACTTAACTTTTGTCATAAATAGTTCGGTGTGTACTTATTCCAAAATAAATTGTAAGCTTGTCATTTTGTTGTTTATTTTGAAAGGATGTTTGTGATTGTGAATCACTTGCATCGGTGCGTCCACTACATTGACTGTAAATCCCTTGCATCCACAATATTGAAGCAAAGTTGATAAAAATTCGGCTTATAAATAACAGAGTTCCGAGGTAAAAAACACAAAAATGCAATCGAATTGAGAACCTCCTCCTTTTTTTGAAGTCGGTTAAAAATCGCTTTTGTATCTTTATAAGTGTGTGCAGTAATTTATACTCATACTTTACTTACTAATATCTACACAACTGTGCGGAGATTAGCTAAACCAGTGGTTCGCAGAGCGGTGGCAGTGTGGCACACTCCAGCGAAAGAGCCAAAATGATCTCCGACACACGATACCCTTTGCACGACAACATCCTTGTGCCACAAAAGCTGAAAAGCCGAAAGAGTTTTTAGTCCTCACTGGCGAACGATCTCAAGAAAGACTGAAGCTGTGGCGAGACAGTGCTTCCTTACCGTAACCGTTTGTTCCATCCGCTGAAGACCTCCCAGCTGGACATAGTTACCTTAGGTAACCTGGAAGTCTTAAACAGACTCTTTCAGGTGGAGATTCATAAACGAGAGATTAAATATGTGGTGCTGTTCCACAAACGATGGGACACTTAATATCGTGTCCTGTCAGCTGCACGTTACAGGAACTGTTGGACCCTGGTGATGGCGCCAAACAAGTAGACGAATTCTGGGTCGAGTCCATTTAGATTGCTATCGACACGCTAAGAAGCTATATAGATATAGTCAGTAGGTAAAATAACAGACTGAACGCACTGTATGCGTTAAACTTTATAATTGGAGGGTTTTTTATGAGGGGAATATGTATCGAGAAGACCTACCTACGAAAAGAGTAAAAGTAGAAATAATGTATGTATTCACTCTATACTAAGTATATGCACAAATAATTACTTAGTCTATTCAAATGTATGTTTCAAATTGATGTAATTTCAAGTTAAACAAATATCAACTTTATTTAAATGATGGTTAAGTTGATTTCAGAGCGACTAGCACTATTGAAAAAGTTAGAAAAAATATTTGAAATTGTAGCGTAAACTGAACTTTATTATGTAGGAATTAAAGTTGTTTTTTCATAAACTCATATTTGCTTAAATGTTTGGCAAATAAGTCGCGAATACAGATTAGGTTCTCGCGTTTTTGGCATCGGGCGTAGGCAGAAAAACTACAGAACGTGCTACTATCCTTGCATACTATAATTATGCGTATTCCTTTTGCTAAAATTTATAGTATTATTAATTATGATAAACAATCCAAAATCATATTGTCTAAAAAATCCATCTCGCTGAGGACAGGATTCGAACCTGCGCGGGTATAACCCATTGGATTTCAAGTCCAACTCCTTAACCACTCGGACACCTCAGCTACGATCACTTGTCTTCAATTCGTTGATTGGTATGCTAGTTGGTGAGCACAGGTAGATACATGACCTACTATTTACACAACTGTTCAGAGACATTATAAGAGACTAGCTATGCCCCGCGGTTTTACCTGCCGTTTAATTTAGAAGAGATCGGATTATTTACGTCGATGAAGTAGTGCGCGCGCTACTTCGTTTTCGCTTAGCATTTCTCCCGTCTTTTTTTATTTTTGCTCGGCTCCTAAGGGTCATAGCGTGATGTTAAAAATATTTTTTTTTTAATCCTACTGGTAGTTCCAGAGATTAGCGCGTTCAAACAAACTCTTCAGTTTTATTATATTAATAGCTGCGCCCCGCGGTTTCACCCGCATAAGTCTCGATCCCGTGGGAATATCGGGATAAAAACTACCCTAAGTCCTTTCCCGGGACTCAAACTATATGCCAGATTTCATCTAAATCGGTTCAGCGGTTCAAGCGTGAAGAGGTAACATACAGACAGACACACTTTCGCATTTATAATATTAGTATGGATTATAAGTAGATACTTATAGATATTTATGTAGCCTGACTCAACATCATTTCAACTAGGTACACATTAATATAAATCAAACCCACGAGTTTTTCCCATCCGTCCACGTTCATAATAATTATACCTACTTACATCCTGTAAGTACGGTCAGCATCATAAGTTGATTAACACTTCAGTTTTTTTAATCTTAGTTATTGAGCAAAATATTTGTTCAAAATTGCAGCAGAAGAATTTTTCTTTGAATATATACTCTTGTCAATTATGTGAAAAGCTAAAAATCTGTTTATTGAAAAAAGTTGTTGTCAATTTAATAACATGTAAAAATGATAGTGTTAATCGACTTTTGATGCTGACTGTACCTAAACAATCTGCAACATCAACAATTCAAAATGAAAGTGACTAAAAAGTCCACCTCGCTGAGGACAGGATTCGAACCTGCGCGGGCAGTGCCCATTGGATTTCGAGTCCAACTCCTTAACCACTCGGACACCTCAGCTGCTTATTACGATAGTCAAATAACCTTACGAAAGCCTTTTCCCAGCAGAGAGACATCTGGAATAACTAAAATAGGCTAAATAATGAAGGGTTCAATAGTTGGGATGAATTTATCCCAAAAACAAAATTGACATTGTAGTTGAATAACGTGTATGGGAGACCATATTAAGTACATCGATATTATAACATCACGGTCAATTCTACAACTCCAAATATTAGTTTGTAATCGCAAAAAAGAATATTTTATTTAAGTAAGTAAATGTGATTATAAACCTACAAATTAACAATTTTTGGACATTTCTTTTACTTGTGCTGTAAGACCTTGCTTCTTGCCAAAGTTCATGATTCTATAGGTCAACGGGAAGCACCCGGTTTTGACTTACCTATTTGTGAGTATCAAAATATTATGTCGCAAAAATTACCGAATATTTTTATTACGTTGATGATTTACTTACAAGAATCTACCGATTTTAGATTTTTAGAACTACAAGGAACCGTTATAGACCTACCTACGTATTTGATATTAATTTCAACGTCCTAACATAGCCTACTCAATCGCCAGACTTGAATGCCATTCAGCACGCATGGGATATGCATCAAAGCTCTGCCAAATATTAATGCCGTACCAGAAAATCTTTTTCGCCTGTTACAATGGACCGGACGTGTGCGGCCATTCCGCAACATGATTTGGACGAATGAATGTCATGATAATTAACTCTGTGTGAATAACTAACAAGATCATTATCCTGAGTTTGTGTAAACGTGTGTTCTTCCACTGGTCGCTTGGATACTATGCTGTGATACGAATACCTACACATCTATTACAACTAGACTGTGTGTCATTCAAGTAAACAGGGCGCCATCGTCATAACGCGCCTTAAATGACTAGATAATAAACATCTGTTACTCATTACTTCACATTGTTCATACTTTACAATAGAAAAGTTTTCAATTACTATTAGCACGCTCAATAAATTCACTCATAACGTTCACAGCTGAGGTGTCCGAGTGGTTAAGGAGTTGGACTTGAAATCCAATGGGTTATACCCGCGCAGGTTCGAATCCTGTCCTCAGCGAGAGTACTTTTTATGTTTGTTTATTTGCTTGATAACAAATTTTAAGTACCTACAAATTAATTTTTTAATCAACCGTGATTTTGTTTTTTTTTTTTTTGCTGTTTTTGATTATTTATCTGCGAAAAAATTAAATTCATGAAATACCTACGTAAGAAAAAAAAACCTTATTTTGGTGGGATTATTTATTACTAGGCGTCATATAAGATCTCTCATTAAATGATGATAATGATTTGACCGTTCCCGATATATATTTGCCCGTTCGAAAAATTGAATTTAAAACACTTGTTTTGATGTATTAACAATTTTCGAATGGGCCCCTATTTTTGTTGTCTGACGTGTATAGGAGGCCCCCTGATACAAAAGGAGCGCATTGTATACGGTAAAAATGTTTTATATGCATACAACACGGGCTGTTACCGTAATTAAGGATATTGTAAAAATTATTACAATTTATTAACCAATTATGTCTATGCACTGCACCATACCTACCCACCGCACCGCAGGAAAATAAAGTATACTTACCATAGGTATGTAAAATCAATTTTAGGCTGGAACACAGTGTTATCACACATCAGTAGTACCTATCGATTATCCATCAACACGCACTGATGGGCCCGAGCTGATCTTCTATGACCCCGGTTATTCCGTTTATCCAAAGAGAAAAATAATTGCGTTTATCCAACTAGGGCTAGGGTGGATTCTCGGACATGTGTTACCACGTAGCTATCCACCTTAGGGTGGACTTTTTGGGGTGGAAAAACGGAATAATCCTATGACCCGGGGGCTGTGCTGTGCCGGGGGCCAAGGCATAGCTACAGTGATGGATTATTTACGCCTTACGGCTCTCTTCTCATCACAGGGAAGAGGATAGAATCCCAAGCCTCACAGCAGTAATATAGGGATGGCAAGATTCACAGATTGCACTGGACTTAGCTAAGTTAGTGTTTTATACAAATATGAACCTTATTCGTATAACGTTAAGGTTATTCGATAATTATGGTATATAATGTGAGTCGCGCGTTTCATAACTTTCATAGGAATATAAATCTTTGTTGCCCGAGATAAGGTTCATCTTAGTTTGAAACACAACATTTTGTATATCTAGCCAGGTTAAAGCATTCTTATTCTTATCATATATTTTCCAGGAAATTGCATGAGTGAGTTCATGGGCCTTATTCTGGGTGCATACGAGGCGAAGGAAGGAGGTTTCCTGCCTGGAGGCGCGTCTCTTCACTCCATGATGACTCCGCATGGGCCTGATGACAAGTGCTTTAATGGTGCTTCTTATGGAGAGCTGGTTCCCCAGAAAATTGCTGTGAATACTCAGGTACGAGGTCGAAAACTAGTGTCGATGAAACAAGTCTCCCGTAGTAAACTTATATGTGTCTCAAAACTACATGGAAGCGAATGAAGTCACGCGACTATTCCTGCCAGTTTGAACATCACCATTCAAATTTCGTACCTACCCCATAAATTCCCGCGCGAAATACGTCTTAGTAGGCGCTGATGTCTGAAATACAGCTATTTTATATCTAGTTCTGCTATAGATGTTCAATATCAGAAGGCCAATTCCCGTAACGTAGTAGATATTAAATTATCTGTGTCGTAACTAAAAACGGCAATCAATGTCTAAAACTTGTCAATAATGTAGGGAGGTATTTTTGACAGATTGAGACAGATCTGGGTGCTTACTCTTGAATTTAATTCCGATAGATCGACATTAGAATTGTGACGTTTCGTACTTTTGAGTTCGGTTTAATTTATTGGAGGTCGTATATTTATATGTATATACTGGCCTGCGAGAAATAATCATATGTAACACATTGCTGTCATTGATTTAAATAAGCTTAGTTACGGGTTGTTTATATTTTTTTTGTACCCTTTGTAACTTGCTTGTAAAATATTAACCACGAATGAATATACTGTGCTGTCCCACTGCTGATCTCATCTTTATTTCAATTGGTTATGGGCCCAGATCCCAGAAGCACAAATGCTAGAGCATTATTTATAAATTGAGTGGTTTAAATATTATTTGTGTGCTTGTGAAGCTTACGAAATCGCAATTATGTCAGCTGAGGTTGGCATAAGTGGTATTAAGAGGCTGAAAAATTCGTCCGACTACCCAAATTGGAAATTCCTGGTACGAAATTACTTGGAAAATAAAAACTGGTGGGAAGTAATTTCTACAGATGTAGTGAATGCTGACGTAGACCGGCAGGCACGAACAACAATATGCTTGTTGTTGGAACCAGAGTGCTTTACCCACGTCTACAATGCGAAGACTGCGAAAGAAGCCTGGAATAGCTTACGGAAAGCGTATGAAGACAAAGGTTGGGGAAGACGTATACATATTCAGCGAGAGCTTTTTAACTGTAAGTTAGAGAATTTTGATTCTATGGAAAGCTACATATCAAAAATTACGTTCCTGACACAACAATTGTCAGATATAGATGCTCCAATCCCTGATGATTGGATCATATCGATTTTGCTGGGTGGATTGACCGCTGAGTACAGCCCTCTCATTATGGCTGTAGATAATAGTGGAAAAGAAATCATGTTGGAGCAAATCAAAATGAAATTGTTACAAGAAGGAAGTAGACAGAGTAAGTTGAACACAGAGTACGAAAAAGCCTTAGTAACACGTAAAGTACAGAACGATGCTAGATCTAACACTAAAACTAATGATCGTAAGCAGAAGTTCGTCTATAAGTGTTTTAAGTGCCACAAGCAAGGTCACAAGGCGTCCGAGTGCAAGGAGCGGATAAAAACCGCGAATATCTGCCTGAATACAAAGGGGGCGATAAACAAAGATAATTGGTATTTAGACAGTGGGTGCTCAAATCATATGACCCATGATAAAAACAAATTGTTGTCTTACACACATGTAAATGACAACATGAAGATCGCAGTAGCAAACGGGGAGAAGTTATTGGTGAAAGGACGAGGAAATGCTGAGCCACAAGTCAGCGAAAACGGAAAATTAATTTTAGAAAACGTTTTACATGTTCCTGATTTATCCATGAACCTAATTTCGGTGAGCGATTTGACCAAGAAAAATTATTGCATGAATTTTGACAAAGAAGGTTGCATGATTCAAAGTAAAAAACAAGTTATTGCAAGATGTCAAGAGATCGGCGGAATTTATGAGTTGACAGAAAATCAAAATAACGTCGTGAATGTGACATTGTCAAAACAAAATGAAAATATTTCGAACGTTTGGCACAAAAGATTAGCTCATTTATCGCGTAATTATATGAATAAAATGAAAGTTTTAGTAAGTGGTATGGAATTTAAGAGTACCGATTTATGCGAGCCGTGTATTCCATGTATAGAAGGAAAGACATGCAAAAGTCCCTTTAAAAAGCAAGGTACGAGAGCGAACGAGGTCTTACAATTGGTTTTTAGCGACGTTTGTGGACCAATCGAGGAGCCATCGTTCGGTGGTTCGAGGTATATTCTTCTATTTATTGACGATTATACTAGAAAGACTCATGTTTATTTTTTGAGGAACAAAAGCGAAACATTAGATAAGTTCCGCGAATATAAAGCGGAAGTTGAGAATGAGACAAGTAAATTGATTAAATGTCTGAGATCTGACAACGGCGCGGAGTATTGTAATGGTAAATTTAAATCATTTTTAAAGTCTGCAGGTATAAAACACCAGACGACTGTACCGTACACGCCGGAACATAATTCTGTCGCAGAAAGAGCGAATCGTACTATAATAGAGAAGGCAAGAACATTACTGTCAGAATCGAACTTGAGCAAGAAGTATTGGGCCGAGGCTGTAAATACTGTTGTTTACTTAAAGAACAGAAGCCCTACGAAAGCATTGAATAATGCGGTACCAGAAAAGCTTTGGAATGGAAAAGATGTGGATGTTAGTCATCTGAAAATCTTTGGTTGTTTGGCATATAGATTGATGCCAAAGCAAAAGAGACGGAAACTGGACATGAAGACGGAACCGATGATTTTTATTGGATATCCTGATAATCAGAAGGGTTATCGTCTGATGAATCCTAAGACAGGTGAAGTGACGACTGCGAGAGATGTGAAATTTCTGGAAAACGTCTTTCTCCAAAAGGAAAACGTAGAAAAGTCGGAAGTAATCATAAACCTAAATAAAGATTCTGTTCCTTCCAGTTTACCGAACGTATCTACAAGCAGATCTGAACATTTAGAGGCTCACAACGATATGTATCGTGATACTGAAGACGAGAACGTAAAAGTATCGGAGGACATAGGACCTGAACCTATAGTACCAGAGCGAGTATCTGATGATGTATTGACTGAAGAAGAAGTCAGAATACCTGAATCAGAAAGAAGGTATCCTTTAAGAGAACGCAGACAAGTCGACCGGTACGGATGCAATGTTATGTATGCCAAGGAGAACAGTCTTGATGGTGATCCATTGACTATTAATGAAGCGTTGGCGAGACCAGATGGTGATTTATGGCAAAAAGCGATAGATAATGAACTTATGTCACTGAAGGAGAACCAGACTTGGACGTTGGTGGATCTTCCAGCTGATAAGAAGCCTATCCAATGCAAATGGGTGTTCAAAATCAAGAAAGATAGCGATGGCAAGGTAACAAAGTACAAGGCTAGACTTGTAGCAAAAGGCTTCACACAGGTATGTGGTGTAGATTATACTGAGACATATTCTCCTGTAGTAAGAAGCTCTACTTTAAGATTGTTGTTCTCGCTAGCTGTTGAATACAGTTGGTTTATTGAACAATGGGATGTCACGACTGCCTTTTTATACGGAAAAATTAAAGAGGACATTTACATGCTCCAACCAAAAGGAGCAGTAGTCAAAGGTCAAGAAACCAAAGTATGCAAATTGCAGCGTTCTTTGTATGGATTGAAACAAGCTTCGAATGCTTGGTTCAAGGAATTGGATAAAGAAATGTTGAATTTAGACTTTGTACAATCAAAAATAGAACCGTGTTTGTATCAAAAGCAGTTTAAAAACAACAAGAAGTTGATTGTCGTTATTTACGTAGATGACCTTTTTATTTTTGGAAATAGTGAACAAGAAAAGCAGAAATTAAAAAACAATTTGCTTGACAAGTTTAAAGTGAAAGATTTAGGGCAGGCTAGGCATGTTTTAGGCATGAGGTTGAGGAGGGACAAAGATGTTATTTGTCTAGATCAGCAACAGTTCATTTCGGATATTTTGAATGACTTTAACATGACAGACGCTAAGCCAGTTTTAACCCCAATGGAAGTCGGTATGAAATTAAAAAGATCGACAAATTCTCATAGCGATCTGCCGTATCAAAGCTTAATAGGCTGTCTAAACTATTTGGCCTGTAATACGCGACCAGACATAGCACATGCGGTAAGTGTACTTTCACAATTCAATTCATGCTTTGATGAAATACATTTTAAATGTGCGAAACGGGTCTTAAGGTATTTAAAAGGTACGTCTAACCTTTGTCTCACTTTTAGGAAGTCGGGAGATTTAGACTTACGAGGCTACGTAGATGCAGATTGGGGAGGGGCACTTGATAGAAAGTCTTTCACAGGATTAATTTTCAAAATAGGTAAAAATATAGTGTCATGGGAGAGTAGGAAGCAAGCGACAGTATCCTTGTCAAGTACAGAAGCAGAGTACGTAGGATTAAGTCAAGCTTCGAAGGAAGCTCTCTATTTACGGAGTTTACTAAATAGTTTAACGGCTGTGGATAGTAAAGCGGTAGTAATTTACAATGACAATCAGTCGGCGCATAAAATTGCAGGTAACAAAATGATGCATAATCGGACGAAACATATAGATATAAAATATCATTTTATTCGCGAGTGTGTACTTACTAACAAAATTGAGATAAAGTACATGTCAACTAATAATATGATAGCCGACATTTTAACTAAAAGTGTTCATAGCCCGAAGTTAAGAGAATTTTTAAAGGATTTATCCCTATCAAATTATTCGATTAAGGGGGCGATGAGTAGTTAAATGTTTATTTTTATGTTGTTTTGGTAATAAATAATTTTCTATGTAGTTTCGTTATGCATTCTTTTCTTTGTTATTCTTCTGTTTTTTGTACTATACTTTTGTATACAGCTAGTACAGTTAAACACAGAAGTGTTAGTATTTGATTGATTTTTATGTACCGAGTACAGAAGTGATATGCATGTGTAATAGATTAAGGGGGCGTATTGGAGGTCGTATATTTATATGTATATACTGGCCTGCGAGAAATAATCATATGTAACACATTGCTGTCATTGATTTAAATAAGCTTAGTTACGGGTTGTTTATATTTTTTTGTACCCTTTGTAACTTGCTTGTAAAATATTAACCACGAATGAATATACTGTGCTGTCCCACTGCTGATCTCATCTTTATTTCAATTTAATTAAACTAAAAGGTAAAATTAGGTGTCCATATTGGTGAACTAAGTGGAAATTAGGGCCGGGCTCCAAAATCAATCATCCAATTTTACCTTTTACTTTAATTAAACTGAACTCAAAAGTACGAAACGTCATAATTCTAATGTCGATCTATCGGAATTAAATTCAAGAGTAAGCACCCAGACTGTGAACGTTCTTAAAATTACGAGAATTGCCCCTCTGTCATAGAATATCTAGTACATTACGAGCGTAGTGAGGGTGCTAAACGCCGTGCATTAATAGACTACTAAGTCATGCGCAAGAGCATGCGCTTGGTAAATTAAAGAAAATCGTTTTTTTTGAAAGTTGTTTGTTATGATGAGTACCTACAACCGGTCTCTAATTACCAGTCACAACAAAGTAATGATGGAACAAGAGCAAAGAACTACTGCTTTTGTTTCATCATAATGATCTTGTTTTAACATAAACGGTTTTTTTTCAGGCGTTTATGTTCGAGTCTTCACTAAGCTTAGCTATAACGAAGTGGGGAGCTGAGACTTGTCAGAAACTGGACGCGAAGTACTACGAGTGCTGGCAAAACTTGCCGAAGCTTTTCTCAGAAAACATCAATGTTTAATTACAAAATTAATTATTTTAAGTTTCATCTACAATGGAAGACTAAGACGGGTTAATTTTATCAAACATACATACACGTCTTTATATTACTCATAAACTGTACCTACTTATGAAACAGCAGCCGGTCTCTTCTGTAACAATATTATCGCCGTGGAAACTTAGGTGCAGTGAGCCTGGAGTGAGTTGTCAACAGTATCAATCTCTAGCAGGTGAAATGACCACTTACTTCCAACTTACATCACCTAAGTTTCCACGGGGAGATTTTTGATACAGAATAGATCGACTTGTGAACACGGTCGAATATTTTTCTTTTTTTGCATTAAAACTAGTTAATAAAAGACATTTTGAATATCTAAAGAGTTTTTTGCACAAATATGCCTGTGCCTTAACCTGGTTCAAATTTTTTTGTTTATCCACCTTCTGCTACGTCAATTTAATTTGAAACATGCAAATATTAGTGACATATTTGCATGTTTCCGATCGGCGATCCCCAATGTCCAATGGACGATCCCCTAGAAGGTTCAGGACTCACCGGTGTACGGATTCTTGGGGAGGAAGCTGACGTCCTGACTCCCGACGTTAGACTCACGCTCAAGTGCGCGGAAGATGCTGACAAGTCGCTGCGACAATGCGACACATAATAAAAAAAATCTGTTACTAAGCTCCATGTTGCGACACAACATATAAGTACAGATGCCAGCACATCAACCTACCCGAAACTGTCAGATTTTCCCAATCAACTTTGAACCTTATGCTTTAGTGATAAAGTTGAAAATCTATTAAAGAAATTTGACAGATTGTAGTAGGTTGATGTGCTGGCGTCTGTACATACACACATAACACACCAGAACATTTACACAAACACACCCCCTCACACACCCCCACTGTCCCCCACACACGCACAGAACATAATTATGTTCTGTGGTCCTGTGCAGCTGCAGTCACTCAAACTAGCAACATGGCAGGACTTAATGATTTTGATTTTTAGAGGTATTCAAGTTGAATACCTGTAACCAACAGACAGCTGAAACTATACAACAAAAAAAAATGTCATAAGTACCGTGTATACTTTATGCATTTACCCCCTTACTAATAAACGTTGTATAGTGTTTGTCTGTCTGTATAGTTACACAACGCTTTGTCTTCTTTCGATTTCGAAAGTCAAATTACTGACGACTGAAAGAGAGAAATCGCTGTGTAGCAATTCATTTGATATAATACGTTTATTAGTAAGGGGTTAGTAAAAAGCTGTTGTTTTAACCTTACAAACAGATACTTCAATTTTATTTTATTGTATCGTATGTAATCTAGATACGCATTGTTATCATTAATTAATTCTGCTTTTGTGTGTTGTGCTAGGGCTTTTGTGTGCACTGAAGAAAGGGTTTATTTATATATATATATATATCTACATTCATAACATCTCGCCTTTTTTCCTCGAAGGATAAGGCAGAGATGTACCTATAGTAGGTACACCCACATTTTCCATGTAATAGGGGGCGAAACTATTGCAATCAACAGGGCATAAATCCAGACTTCGGGTTGCTACTGAGAAAGAGATGGAAAACCCAATAACACTTTGCCCGACCCGGGAATAGAACCCAGGACCTCATGGCAAAATCATTGATGATCGCATAACTCGACAAAATTAGGGAACAGACATTTTGGAGAAAAGTTTTATTGACACAAATAAGTATGCATAAGATTAACTTAATTAAATTTGAAACACATGTACACGTACACTACACGAATACTGTTATTATCCTACTTGCTTAATTTTAACTACTTACTTGCTTATTTTTACTATAAATCAGCCGATTACAGTAAAATGAACAAATAACAAACCGTATATCATTGGGGTTAAGTGTTCCCCACAATTTTAATATGTACCTACTTCAAACAGCCACTATTTCCACTCATCCTCACCCTCAGAGGAGGAAGGTTCGTAATCATCTGCACTCGTCGACCATGCTTCCTGATCACGAGTCTCTTCAACTTCACCGGAACCAACGAAATCAGAGGCCGAATTAAACAGCTAATAAATCAGCGTACCACGAATCATACGTACCAAAGTCAAAATGATGATCATTAATGTCTCCTAGCTTCTCGTCCCCTTTTTTTAGTATGTAGGTATCTATGAATCGAACGCGCATGCACAGGGATCGAGTCGACTGATTTAGGATTTCTGAACGCTTAGCTAGATTTAGCCAGAACCCACGCAGATTATTTATTTAAATAAGGTGCAGTGCAGTAAATAAAACTTGTCAGTCAGTGTATAGTTATTATCGCTACCGGTAGCGATAAACGGAACAAAATCAAGTATCCAAAACCAGTGCGGATCAGTAGAGATATATGGAGCACAAGGTTCCATATATCCCTACCGGTAGCGATAATTGGAAAAAATCTCCAAGTATCCCTACCAGTGGAGATATCTCAGTATGGATAATAGGAACAGGGGAATAAAATTTATATGAGGCATACCCTACCCATAAAAAAAGAATTCTTGAAATCGATATACAATTGCCGGAGATATCGCGTACCTACCATACATACAAAAAAATACAGTCGAATTGAGAACCTTTTTAAGTCGATTAATTATGTAAAGATACGGCCTACGGTCGGTCATTAAAAGGGACCGTGACCTGTGACTACTCACAGAACAAAGACCGCGATGATGACGACCGCGCCAGATGTTTCGGCCTTTCTTCTCCGGGTAGTCAGTTAGGAAACACCAAATTCATCTAAAAAACTTATCAAAGTTATTTTTGAAGTATAAAAGTGATTTTTTTAACCAATTTACAGAAATAATTTATATCATTTATCATTGGATAGCGGTGTACGAAGAAACATATTCTATGTCGAGATAAAAAAAAAACCTACAAAGATGCAAAAAAAAAAATGTAAGTATGCACCTACTTAGGAAATTTACGAAAAAAAAAAACACTATGTTGACAATGAAATAATTTACCACTAATAACTCACTAAATAATAATATAGTACCATCAGAAAATTAAGTATTATGGTCTTACGGGGCATCAAACCTTGTGCAACACTTCTATATAAAGAGCTTCGCGCGTACTCTTGCAACAGTCCACAATCCACAGGTTTCCGTAAAGCAGTGGTATCTCTGAAAGTTCTGATCATGTAACAAGTCATGCCCGGTGTCACCGCTATAGAGGGCCCCTTCACCTTCAGAGCGTCCTCTACAGTGTTACTTGTCACCGACACTGTCGTTACTGAAGAATTTCCAGTTCCGTTCACTGTCTGTGTCACTTTCACCTCCGTTGTGTTCTTCACAACATGTTGCTCATTCCGCGTTGTGCTCGTCGTGCCCTCCCAAATAAAACTCGACATCAGATTGCAGTCGATGCGCGTCTCCTCGTACTCGCCGGTTCGTTTACTGATGCCCAGCTTGCATATCTCTCCCGGGGTGCCGCTGTATTGTCTCTCGGAGCTGTAATGATGAGAGTGACTGTTGCGGCCCAAGTTGTACAGCGCTAGTCCAGTCAGCAAGTTATCGAATCTGCTGCCAGAGTCTCGGTACTCGTACACGTAGACGGGCGGGTGTCCTTGATACACAGGGTGGTAGGTAGACCCGTAGTTTATTTGCTGCGGTGGACTGTAGTGGTAGTGGTGATGAACTTCTGATCTTGGGCTGTAGTTGTTCTGGACCACGTTGTGTTGTTGATGGTATGTCTGCCGCACGTTGCCGCTGTTTGTGTTACCAGACAATCCCGTCGAGGCAGGGTATGAGTGTGCACCGCCTGAACCATATCCTGAATGTCCGGTCGACGCGGGATAGTGGTGCGAGCCTCCTCGGCTGGAGTGGCCATGGCCTCGGCCATAGACTGTGGATGTTGCGAGAAACAACACTATAAAAATAAGTCTCATGTTATCGTCGCGAATGACTGGATAGGACTGAATTAGTGTCAACGGTGTGGTCACTCCCCGTCACAAAACAATCACATTAAGCATGACGCAATGGGCGCGGTGTGTACACGGCACGCAGGGGTCGCGACCCACCCAGACATCCCGACACCGTCGCGTCGCGTTTCGCAGAACGCTATCGGGACTAACTTGATGACACCGTAGCATTTAGATAAATTTATTCGTAGGAATTTTGTCGGGTATATAAAAACAAGAAAGATCATTACGATACTTTTAATCATAATAGGTAATTAATTAGCAGAGCTTAAAATTATTCCATTACTGCATTAACATTATAAAATACCATCGGTCAGTCGCGTCACCAGTGTAAGAGCATCTTTCACTTTGTGCTATTACAAATATGATAAGTATACTAAACATTGAACATGCATATGACATCGAGTTCCTATAATTCGATAGCTCAGCATATCATGACTATCAAAGTGTTGAATAGTTTACGTATTGCGTATAAACTGATAGCTAAGCTATCAAATGCTACATACATACTACGCGTTTTTAACTGGAAATTGTATCAATTATATCTAATTATACATTACATGTAATAAGGAATACTAGTCTTACTTGGATGTGAAAGAGGCCCTTAATATAATAATAATGACAGTTACAACAGAAACACATCCTTGTGACTTATCGGATAAGAAACAATAAATTAAAATGGAATTAACATGTCACGGCTAGCAAGGTGTCTCTAAAGAGTGAACAGTGTGTTACAGGATTCTGGCTTCAAATACCAGTACATCGCACTTCAGTGGTCTGTACGCACATTTATTTCAGAAGAAAATAAAACAGAATATTTCACTTTTAAATACATAAAAACTATTTTTCAAAATTCATTTAAACTGAAAGTGTTTGTGAGATTCTTGTGCATACAAACCACATATAATTGGACCATTTCTATGTTGACCAGTCCAAAGGCAGAAAACGAGTTCAATTAGCAAATCAGTGTTTTTTTTTATGTGATGATAACCCTCTAGTTTGTCTATTGGCGATATCAAAATAACATTAGCATAGCTATTCACAAACACTCGATACGCTTCCGTATCGTATCGAACATTAATCATTGTTATCGTAGGAGTCTTCTAAACGCTGTTCACAAGTACAAAACCCGAAAATGTTGTCAGTTTAAATCAAATAGACGCCCGCTATTCTTCCAACAGCTACTTGCTGTTGAGGGCAAGTCAAATCAGGTTATCGAAATGTCAGGTTTTCGATACGATAGCCTATCGTATGGTTGTGAATCAGGGCTCTGATCTCAGTGGTTAATCGCTTGGGCATATACCTACCGAGCTTGGCAATAAGCAGCTTAGCTAGTTAAATTAAACAATCATTTCACATTTTTAATTTCTATAGGTAATACGACTGACAGGCTACCAAATACGTTAAGATTTTAAACATCCATAGCATAGTACCTCAACATAGTCATCCATAGAATAGAAAAAAAGAGATCTTTTTGACATTTCAGTCCGAAACGAGATCCATTCTTACAAGACAGGCAGAGGGTTAAATCAACACGAAAAATAAATAATAAAATTTTTACATCTTGTTTTTACCGATGGACTCACGGTACATGAGCACTTAGTCTGTATGATTTAAAAATACAAAATATGGACTCAAAAAATTATTTTCAGATTATGCAAAAATATGCAATTTCTTTTTCGTATCAACAACAAGGTCACCGCAAACAATGATTGCAGTACATTTACCTCTTAACTCCTAATATCGTACAGTTTATGTACTTGTTGACCATACCATTAATTTTTACATCTATTTTATATGACATAAGATCCAAATTAAAATGCATTGAGAGCTCTTTCATTATCTCTTTAATAATAAATGGGTTTAGGTTTCCAAATGAAGAAACTTTTTCTTCTTTTTCATAATTATTACTTTTTCGAGTAGATAAACACTTAAAACATTAATTTTCGCTTAATTCTAACTACCGACTATGTATTGCAGAATTACATCCAGATTATTTTATGTATGGAGAACGAAATAAGACGTCATATCTCGAAGCAAGCTAGATTCGCAATACTTTACGTGACCCCATTAGAAATAATGGACCACTCAACGAAATATGACGTGCTAATTAAAGTGTGTCTGGGACCTTGAAAACAATTAACTGAACCACACTTTACAGTTGATTAAAGTAGCATTCCCATTGTGACTTTATTAAAAACTGTATAAACCATCACTAATAGCACAAACGCATATAGTAATACGAACATGAAAGAGCTCATTACCAGAAACATCCATAATTTAAAACAAGAGGCGCAGTTCCCGTACTTTTAAGAACATTTGCAGTCTAATCTCAGTCCCTATCTGTCAAAAAATCCCTCTAATTTCCCTGCATTTTTGACAAGGTTTTTTAAACTGTTTGTTGCTGAGAAGAGATTGTGACTGGAAATCGAACGTGTGAAAATGTACGAGAATTGACCTTCTTAGAAGTTGTTTTGGAGGCCGGTGCTAACTAGTGACGTGTAAGTATATAGTCTGTGTCACTGTACACTCACAGGGGCAGGTCCGCGCGGGCGCTAGCCGTGGTTCACGTTGACTCCGGACTCCAACTCCGACGCAGGCGTCTCTGGCTCTTCGTCATTGTAGATGTTCTCGGCCATTTGCCATACCTGCGCACAAGTCACAAGTCATTGCATAAGGGTATTTATTGTATAACTAGCTTCTGCCTGCGGCTTCGCCCGCGTGGATGTCTGAATTTATCACACGGGAACGTGCTACCGGGATAAAAAAAGTAACCTATATCCTTCCCCAGTATGCCATTTATTTAGTGGTTTAGACGTGAAAAGGTATCATACAGAGTTACTATCGAATTTATAAAATTATTATGGATTTTAATGTTGAGTTATTGGGTTTATCCACAGTGCACGGAATCGTCGCGTCGACAGCGTGCGGCAATGTGCATTCAGCGTGCGGAAAAATGCACACAATTTCTGTCATTTTCGCCATTCAAAACCAACCAAACCCTCTAACACGCATCGTTCTAAATTACGGCGGGTTACCTGTGGCATGGCTTTGTCGAGGCTAGATTTTTTTTTTTGCCAAAAATGAAAGTCGTAATTTTGCAATCTTACTATGACTATCAACCGCACACTTCAGATCCAGTTGAAAACCAGGTTCAACCACTAGCTGTCTGGCATCTTTGCTGAACTATGCTATTGGCGCAGCCGCGAGGCACTCTTTCCTGCTAATTTCTATCAATGTACGTTACACTTTTTGCTTTCTTTTATTTTTTTACTTGTAGTATAATATGTTGAGTTGTGTGCCTTTTAATCTGTGCTAAATAAAGATTTTTTATTTCTTTTAACATACAATTGACTAATCTTAAGACCATAATAATATAACGTACCATTATCCTGACAAATAAAAGATTCTGATTACGATCATACCTGCATAATATTGTCCTCTGAGACGGAGCAGATGACCCAGGGCTCGTTGGGGTTCCATGAGAAGTCTGATATCTTGGCGGTGTGCCCTCCGTGGATGAACAGTAGCTCTGGCGGGCCATCCTCGGCATCTTCAGCTGTCTGCTCCTCGCCTATCTTTGACAGATCCCACACGTGAAGCCTGCAACAATATTCGTTACTTATCAAATTTCAGTTTGGTAGGTACTTGTGTTTGCAAAATAAATATATCGGGCGTCAGTAAGGTCAGGTTTTGACTAACTAGTCAAAATCAAAAGTCATTTGTTCAAACTAGACTGAGAATCAGCACTTTTCGAACTTCAAAATTACATCATAAGACACTTCCCCAAAACGCCCGCCCTTCGATACTTCCTAGAGCTTTAGCTGGGAAGAATTGGCGCAAAAAACTTCCCAACTGTCTGTTCAGTTAGAAAAACTTGATTCTATACAATAGTACTCAAAGTAATTAGCACTACGAAACACAATATATTAAATTATTTGCAATGTGTCAGCTAGCACACGCCAATATACCAACAAAAAAACTTTTTAAAAAAAAAACAACCGACTTCAAAAAAAAAACACTACAAAGTGATAAATAACTTTAATTTCGGAAGTCGGTGTCGTTGGTTCCGCGTTTTCTTTTTTTGACACCGACTTCCGAAATTAAAGTTATTTATCACTTTGTAGTGTTTTTTTTTTGAAGTCGGTTGTTTTTTTTTTTTAAAAGTTTTTATTTTTCACTTTTTAGTTGTACCTACCCCACAAAAAAGTAAACAAAAAGATCGTTAATGTAGACAATGTAGATAAATTTTTAGATTTTTGTTGATTTTTCAAAAACCGCTTGTCCGATTTCGATAAAATTTTCATGGGACCATTTGGGAAGTATACCCTTTCCAACAAAAAAATAATTTTTCAAATCGGTTGGCAAGCAACGGAGTTATGCGCGAACAAACATAAAAAAAAAAACAAAAAAAAAATACAAACATTCGAATTGAGAACCTCCTCCTTTTTTAGAAGTCGGTTAAAAACATTGAAAACTATGCTCAAACAGAAATAAAAACGTAAACAGAACTTAATACGTAAATAAAAGCCTCCAGACATAAAGGGCGTGCCGCTTACAGTCGAAAGGTGCGTGTTTCAACTGATTTAGAATTATGAAGTTTGTTTTGTTAAAAAAAAGTAAGTCAACTTGACAGTAGTTAATTTATCGTCAGTTGAGAATGCTCTTTCAATTCACGCTAAGGAACGCTGCTTACATAATCAGCCTATAATGTTCCCACTTCTGGAACATCGGCCTCCTCACAATGAGAGGGAGTGGGCCGTAGTCCACCACGTGGGCCCAGTGCGGGTTGGTAGATGTCACATGTCTGCGAATTTTTTGGCTCTAGGACATTCCGATTTCCTCACGTTGTTTCTCTTTACCGTTTTGAGAGCAGTGGTGATGAAATAATTTATACTAAGTAAAGCACGTGACTGTGTTCGAACCCGCGACCTTACAACTCGTAAGTCGCGGCCGTTATGTTGCTTGCTTAACCTTTATCCGTAGTGTCATTGCTCTTGGTATTACGGGTGTTCATTGCAACCGTTAATTGTTTAAAAGGGACTACCGTCGATTTAAAGTTTCAATATTTTTTTAAGGAACATTAAACCAGCGCCAAGTGTCTC
The DNA here is from genome assembly GCA_947508005.1 of Amphipoea lucens. Lineage (NCBI taxonomy): Eukaryota > Metazoa > Arthropoda > Insecta > Lepidoptera > Noctuidae > Amphipoea > Amphipoea lucens. The sequence goes on from OX382374.1 coordinate 14,228,704, forward strand.
CACAACTTCAGCAAATGCAAACCAAGACCCTATTTATCATTTTATGCACTTTATGTGTACATGTTTTAGGCAGTTTCTATGCAAAGGTTTTAAGATATTTATATAGATTACTCTTTCTTAGTAAATATGTCGTTTTGTGTATTACCTCCTGTCAGTGCCACTGCTGGCGAGGATGGTCTCGTTATGCGGCGACCACTGCACCTGGAAGATCTCGTCCTTGTGCGATTCGAACGAGTGCAGCTTTAGCTTCAGGTTGCGGAGGTCCCATAGCGCCACCTAGAGTACAAATGTGTGTTATTTCAGCCACCCATTGCTTGGCACAGTTTTTACAACTGGAAACCATATCCATGTTTTCTTTATTTCATATAAGTTTAATATATTATACACATAAACCTTCTGGAATAAATTCTCTTAATTATAGTGAAAAACTCGTCGAAATCCGTTGCGTCGTTTAGAAGAACAACGCGGTCTCAGACAGACACGAAAAGCGGATTTATTTTTAAAAAGCGCTGGATAACCTTGCAGCTCTTGTTTCCTATTTCACATATAGGCAAGCATAGCGGAGATGACCGCCAGCTAGATTGACCAAAGACTTGAAAAAGATGGCTGGGTCAGCCTGGATGTGAAAGGCGGAGAAACGGGTGTCGCGGTCGCCGCGCAACTTTTTATCTTCTGTGTCTGCAATTGGTAGTTACAACCATAATCAGACGGAAGGTCTTGCACAACTTGAAAGAGGCCAAGAAGTCCAGTAGTGAACTGCAATAGATTGCGTTTTTTTTTTTAGTCGTGAATGTACCAGTGCTGGGCAAAAGCCTCCCTACTCTCTTTCCACATCTCTCTGTCCAAAGCTGCCAAGGACCAATCATTATTAAAGGAGTCCAGCTCATCCTGCCATCTACGTCTGAGCCTGCCGTGATATTGTTTGCCATTAAGCGAGACCCACTGGGTCGTAATTTTGCGTTAATTGATCAGCCTGTAACCTTTCCATTGTTGGGACTCAAGCTTCCTCTCTATGAGAGGGAGTGGGCTGAATACCGCTACGCGAGCTTATGCGGGTTGGTGGGTGTAATGTATTTTAATTATTGGTTCTAGGACATGCCCGTTTCCTCACATTTTCCTAAGTAAATAGATAATTACCGTTTTATCAGCACTGCCTGTAGCTAGTATGAACTCGGAGTAAGGGTTGAAGCTGAGACAGTTTACTTCAGCGGTGTGCGCGTCCACTGTGTGCGACGGCTTTGAAGTGTTGTTACATCTGTAATGAGACATGTATTATTCATAATTTGCCATTTGCTTCTGGAGCTAACTGGTTCTCTATAAATTGATACTTCATTTCACTTGGGCCCAGCCCACTGGTAACCACAATGGGTGACATTTAATGATTAAAAAAATTTAAGTAATGTGTGTTGTGCTCCTCAAGTTCTGAGTTGAGCTATACAAATACTGACACATGCTTGCACTGATTGGATTGTTCCACTCAAATCTGTGTGGTTCTTTCCTTCAAAGACCATCTCAGGCACTAATCTACATTGTCTTCACATGCGTGACTTTTGTACCGATAGATACGATAACGCACACAAGTATTTTAACAGCGTTCTTACCTGGTATCCCAAATCATAAGCTTCTGATCATCAGCGACAGAGCCGAAGAGCGACTCGTGCAGCAGATGCCACGCGACGTCCTCTACGACGGCCGTGTGTCCCGTGAACACCGACTTGGCTTCGATGACGCGCCCCTCCTTGGGCGTCGCGTTTATGTCCCACAGGCAGATTGTGTGGTCATCACTGGTATTAAGAAATATTGTTACTAACCTATTGAGTCTTTGTTACTTGTTAAATTTAATAAAAATAAGTAAGAATGTGTGTTGTGAAAAGTGTCAAGTTAGTAACAAACTCAACTTTTTTCCTTGTTGATTCAGAACAATTTTTTTTTAACATTACAGCAATTAAACATGCTAGCAGAGTATATGACCATTCATATACTTTGCTAGCATAGTGTAAAGCAATATTTTGCAACAATTTAAACAACTAAAAACTTGAGATTGCAGTTGCCATAGCATCGTTAAAAAGAAGTTTACTAAGCTAAACCAATTACTAAGTCAGCTATCAGATAGAAGATGAGCAGCTTTCTTATAGACCATCATGATGATAGCAGGCTCGGAAAGTCAGAACCGAAGGCATAAACACTTTAGCCTCAACATCTCTAAATAGAAAATCCTGTCACTTGCTCACATAGGGACCTAATGGCTGCAACTGTGAACGGTATTAGCGTTACTGAATTTTCGGGCAAACTAATTTTAAAAACTATGTATATTCTATTTTTCGTGTAATTTTTGCCAGCAACATGCTTAGAAGAAGAATAGAAAACATAACGGACAACACTAACCTTGCTGACAGAAGATAGCCATTTAGGTTGGGGTTCCAGGATAAACCATAGCCTTCTTTTTGGTGACCACGTAACCTGTTGAGGTAAGGTAGTGTTATAACTTTATCAAAAACATAACAATTATTATATTTCACATTGAATAAATGGTTAAACAATGGATATTAATTGATCTCATTTTTGCCAATACATATACATCCACAGTAATTGGTTAATTAAGTCAAAAAAAATTTAATATTTTAAGGGGTTTATTTATAAACAATGATTAAAGTTAAGTCATGTTTAAACATCAAAAATTTATGGTTAAACAGTCACTAATCACTACTTAACTTTTAGCAATGTTTATGAATAAAGGGATACCTTTGTGGTAAATATACCACAAAGGTATCCCTATTTCCAAAAAATTTTCTTGGCATCCACCAAAAAATCTTCTATTCAAAATCAATAGAATTGCTTCAGAATGGGGGTAAAATTGATGGTAGTTGGGAAAATTGATGTTTTGGCTATATAATCAATAATCTACAGGATCTTGACATACCTGAGGTCTGGATGGCATTCACCAGAAGGTTCAGGCTTTGACGGATGCTTAGTGTAGTCGAAGACCAGGACATCGGAGGAAGGGGTCTTAGTAGCAATGACACAGGGGTTCTGGGGCATGTAGCGTGCCCTGTTCACCTCACCTTCATGGTTGATCTTGATTTCAATGTCAATTTTACCTGACACTGAGCCAAAGCCACCAAATTCTGGAAAGTTAACAATGTACTGTAACTTGATTGATAGGCAATGAAGTGGAATTAGACTCTAGTTTTTGTATGGTCTTTGGAAAATATCCTTATTCTTGCATACAGGAAGAGCATAATATGAAAAAACTTGAAAATCATTTTAGTTTTTAACTTGTTGCCTTTGCTAGTTTTTCAGAACACAATGCTTACCAAGTCTGGTGGATTGTGTTTTGTTTTAGAAGGTACTCACAAAAAAAAAAACAACCAAATTGAGAACTTTCCTTCAATTTTTTTTTTGGCTGTGGCATTTTTACTTTATTTATGAGTGTAAACCGGCCCACAACTTATATTAAATATCACACTAATATTATAAAGGCGAAAGTTTGTGTGTGTGTTTATATGTTTGTTACCTCTTCACGCTTAAACCGCTGAACAGATTTAGATGAAATTTGGTATAGAGATAGTTTGAGTCCCGGGAAAGGACTAGGGTAGTTTTTATCCCGATATTCCCACGGGATCGAAACTTATGCGGGTGAAACCGCGGGGCGCAGCTAGTAAACAAATAAATTGTTTATTCATTGTATCAACATTGTAGTACGTGGTAATTTACAGGGTTGAAAAATAAGTGTACTAAAACTATATCTGAAATGGTGGTGAGGTGCTGCATTCCCAGCTAGGTTATAGAATAACCTGTATAAGGAAATAATAGATAACTAAATAGATCTGGAAAAGGGATATTGTCAAGAGATAACTTTAATGGTGCTACTACAATGCATTTTACTTATGCAAGACAACCATATGACACTCCCTTCCGCTCCACCCAGAGCGGGAGGAGTCATTTGATGATTACCCATCCACAAAAGACATCTGTCTAGCATACTGAACCTATATTTCAAATCCATTGATAGTTATTATAAGCAGGTCCTATCCTAGACTATTTGAATATATAATAATATTTTATTTATTCTCACAATATCCTTGTAAATTAATAACAAAAAACAATGGTATGGGAGGCTGGTGCCTAAGCTAAGCTGAAACCTACATTTCAGGCCACCAGGTCTAAGCCACAAGTACATAATGATGGTTTCCCGTAAACTAAAACTAGGCAATACTTCCCATTTTACTTATAGGAAGGAGTGTTTGTGTAGAGTGTGTGGGATGTAGGCTTGAAGTTAGAAGTTATAGGTCAACATTACAATAATGTTAATTTAACAGATCTATGTCCAAAATCCACAAAGTATAACAGATACTTAAAAAGCAAAAAGTATAAGGTATTGGAGTAATTACCTATAAAAAAAATATATAAACATCCGAATTGAGAACCTCCTCCTTTTTTGAAGATGTTTAACAAATTAAAAGCTCTCAGTACATACCTCCCTTATCATTGTCATAATGACTCGCATCAAACTGTGCATCTTCATTGGGCAGCTGGACACTGGCGATCAGCAGGTGGTTCTGTTCATCTGACGTGTGTGTGCCCAAGATCAACCTACATGAACAAAGTTTCTATAATCTAACACGTAGGTACACAGAGGCAGACTAGTCAGCTACATTACAAATAGTTTTGCTTTTTACAGTATTTATAACAATTATTGAAGTATCTCACAGTATCACAGGGTCAACTACCCATGTCCAAACTAGAAAAAAAAAAAAAAAAGAACAAAAGAAGTTGTAAGTAAGACCTTTGTACTAAATATTTTTGGGACAAGCTAATGCAACCGGATATTGTTAGATGTAAGCAATGAAGATAACAAGGGTATTATTGATATTACTTTCCTCAAGATGATGTACCAAGGAGTATCATCAAGAATCAAGCATAAATATAGAAACTATTCGAAATATGAACAAGGTTACCGTACCTATGAACTGAGTAGTCCTTTCCTTCAGGCCGGGTCACGTCTGGAAGCCACTGGGCAGTAAGCGAGGGCCACTCCAGAGCGTGTGTCATCACCAAATCATACAAAAACGGAGTGTTCTTCTTCCATATTTTGTACTCCTCATTGATCACCCTCTCTTCAACCGCATCATCAAAGGTTTCTACAAACGACAGAAATTACAGATTCTCTACGAAGACTTTTTTGATAACCAAAAAATCACTGGCTGTCAAGTTCAAGCGTCAGCAAAGAACAGCAGCACCACCAGGTGAAACATTGATTTTGAATACAATTACCTCCGTCACCTTTGTCAGCCATTATATTTAACAGAAACTTGTATTTGTTTGATGTAAATTGATAAATTTATCAGCAAAACCGACCGGCCCCGTAAAGGCGCCAAACAAAAGTCCTTGGCGTTACTGGTAACAGACAACACTCAAACTTCCGGTTGCCAAATAATGGTGGTGTTTACAGGAACCAGTGGAAATAGAATTTTACGGTTCATTATTATTATTTTAATTCAGGCCGCAACGTACTTGCAAATATTTTGAACGTTTCGAAGACTTCTTCGGTCTATTAACAATTACCGGTTTTTCAGAGATTCTGAATTTTGAACTGAATTCTCGATTAACGCAATTACATGTTAAGCCAGGTACACACGCTTTAGCCGCTGGTGACATTGGCGATTTCAAAACCTCACGTCCACTCCACACGCAGATTTACAGATAGATTTGTCCTTAGCGAATCTGTGTGTGGACAGAGGTGAACTAGTAGCAGTCTTTGACGCTCTATATAGGCCGTTTATTAGTAGCCGTCTTATTCTAGCCCTCATGCCCCTTTCTGCTGATTTTGCAGCGTCACAAACTCGCGTTTTTATATTTTATATAGTTCTCCTTCGATATCGATAACGGCGACCCTTTAAAATTTATTATTATTTCCTAGCGTGTGCCCTAATAGGACTCGCCAGCCAGACTGAATTTAGTTATATAATGCTGCAATAGAGTTGGCCGGCAGAGTTAAAGGTATAGGAGGACTTAGGTCTCTCTTTACGTATTTGGCGTTTTTCGGTTAGTAAGTGTATCGTATCGAGGCGCTTCTTTTCGAAAGTTTTTACATGGGCGCTGACAGGATTATTTTCAGGAAATAGAAATAGGAGCAGCTTTGTCAACTTATGCACAAAAACTTAAGGATTAAAACAGATTGCAGATTTAGACAATTTTAGAATCCTGCATCGGTTATATTTTATTTCTGAATGTTTTATACACCTCCTGGCGCCTATTCTTTTAGACAAGTTACTTGTGTTCAAAAGACTTGTCGAAAACAGGTCGTCTGTAGAACATAAGTTCATAGCTTTATTGACATTGTTTCAGATTCCGACATAAATTGTTCACCTTTTTAACACTTTTAACAAGTTTGGTATACACCTAAATATTAGTGAGGCTGCTAGTCTTTACTACTTGTTTTAGGTCTGTACAATGATAAGAATGAAAACAGTAGATTACATGTTTTATTATAACTTGTTGTCAACGTGGAGTAAAATGTAAAGTCAAAAATATTGTATACAATTTATAAACATTTTACATTAAAACATGTAACCGTCTTAGTTCCATTATTTTCTGAGCTGCGATATTGCCAGCCGCAGGCGCAGGCTGGCCTCCTTAGGCCTGGGCACACCTCGGACACTCCATACAAGCCTCGCAAAATTCAGGAAACCTGACGTTTGCGGCCGGCGTTGGGGAAAGTCCACCACCGTGTGGACGTGATATTTTGAAATCGCCAGTGAGTCGCTACGTGTGTCCTAGCATTAATTGGGCAAAACGTAATAAAAAACATGGTTACAACATTATTCTTGCAAATTAGAAAGAAGTAGATAATTTTAGTAATAAGTCAATAAGACAAGTTTAAAAAAAAAAAACGTCTTTCGATTTCCGAATCATTAAATAGTATGCTGGCAATAATAAATGAAATGTCATCTGATTACATTAATTAATGTCAACATGGCTGATGCTGCAGCAGCTCGTCGTGAAGCTCGCAGAAAGAGAATATTAGAAAATTCTCACACTAGACTCCAACTTATATCTGGGAAATGTGGGGACGATAGTCCAAGAGGTATTACAAATACTTCTATACTTGTGACACATCATAGCATACGTGAGCTAGGCTTTGCTTAACACATTGTTTCCTTTTCAGAATCTCCGGTCAGAAAGATTATTCCTGATTCAGTTCCGGAGATTTCGCAACCTTCGGACAATAGCAGTAGCAAGACTTCGCTCAACAATGGCGTGATCATCGCTGAACCAGATTCTTTTGACTTGTTATCATCACTCAATCATGACATCGCGGCAGGCGATGGAGAGGTACCCAGGGATTTGGCATCTTTCGTAACACCAGAGCCTGCGCCAACGCCATCCCCCTGGGAGAAACTCAATAATAACAAATACGACGTAGTTTTGTTATCACTTCTAATTCAATTAATGTACAGTTTGTCATTGGTCACATTTGAAGGTACTTACTTTTTCCTACCAATACTCATCTATGCTATAACAAAATTGATATGGTTTCCGTCACAAAGAAGTAATTCTAAATTTGCCAATGCATTGCAACTCTTGCATATTGTGTCTTCTCATAGAGTTCAGAAACTCATTTACTTGACACAATGTATGGGTGTAATATCATGTGACATTTGTGTATTTCTATTTACCACAATTTGCATACAATCGCTACTGATCACCTTGAAGGATGGGTTAATTACATAGTAATTACTTCATTTGCACCTAAGCTGAGGGCATTAAATTGACTGAGCAGTTTCTTACAATAGCTGGCTAGAATAAATTTGGGTAGTGTTCAAAATTCAATTCAAGTTCGGTAAAATCTCGAATGTGTTGTGTATGCCAACTGTAATGTTGAATTTTGAAGGTGCTCCACAAGGTTCCATACATAATACATATTTTGATTGCTTGTGCCTTTATTCATAAGTGAGAAGATGTGACATGTGTGCGTTTTAGTCACATATTGCCATTTTTAGTTTTAAATTAGAATCAATTTTTGTATATAGCAACAGAAACAAGTTTTAGTTACATTCATAATATATTTTATTTTTGCTCAATGCATTCATTTTGAATATTTGCATAATTAGATTATTTTATGACTCTCTTGCATTTAAATTGTATTTATTTCAGTAAATCATGCGAAAGCAACAAATATTCTATCTTATACTTGAGAACATCAAATAATGTGAAGAATATTCAATAGTATGCCAAATTAGTAAACTATTTTCATGCTTTATACTTGTAAAATATAATATTTTGATAAAGGAATATAATCCTTTGAATTATAATGGCCTGTATAACCAATTTCAATGGCCTGGACTTGTGAGTATATTTTTTAATCTTGAAATTTAGTACTATACTTATCCAAAGTTGTTAAATCAATTACATGAACCACTTTCATGTATGGCAGTCTGTGACTTGTAGACCCTTTTGTAGATATTTTTGTTTTTATTTAATTGGTTTTGTTAATACTTTTAACCTTTTTAATTCTAACACTGCCTTAATCTTTTTGTATCAATTTATTAAAAAATATATAAAAAGTTAGGTAAGTAGGTATATCACTATTTACCCAATACAATTGACCCCAAAAAAAAAAAGCTTAATTGTTAAATCCTAATGTCCCAAAAATATAATAATGATCCCCTTTTACCTTATAATTTTTTAATTGGTTTCTTTGGTAATGGAATAGTTATTTTTTAACTACAATTCGGAGTTAAGCTGGTATGGTAATACCAAAGATTTACACAGGCTGTTAATGTACATTGCTGAACATAGGCCTTAGACTAGCATGATGTCTTTGAAAATTCCCACTACCTGCTAGGTAAATTGTTACAAAATGTCTTCCCTGTATTTGTACTTTTGTTGTAACAGTACATTGTTCTCTTCGTTTCACTTATTTTTTCGTAAATAAAATACGGCACTCGCATGCAAATGTAATATGTTACATGCATAGACAATTTTATAAAATAGTTATTTCTTGTTAATATCTCAATCTGTACCTCGAACTCATTTATACTTTATGCTCGAACTAGATAATAATATATGCTGCTTAAAGTACATGTGAATAATTTAGTGTATCAGCTTAATCCATATTGTAAATAAAGGTCAAACAACTATAAATAAAATAAAAGTTTAATTATATTTTGTTACATCTTTGAATTAAAAAACGGTTATGAATGGTATTTTGTTTTTCTTTCAGTGTTTCCTCCATAGGCGTCGAAAATAGGCTGAAATAAAGTCCTATTGATTATTTAGTAGTATTTACATAGTCATAATTTCTACGAGGTGTGTGGTCTAAATAATTATGTTGGCTGTTTTAGTAAACATTCCAACTCGAAATTATTGTTTATGCAGTTAAGCACAACTAAAAAGTAAAAAATGGTTTAGGAGTAAATAATGTGAATATGAGATGAGCCAAATAAAATAAGCATTTATCAAAAAAATATTTACAATATAAATTAATTTACCATAAAGCCCATTTCAGACAGAGCAGTGTTGCTGTCTGTGCTGACCCTAACATGATGGCGCTTCTGTCAGCATGGTAAGGATGGTTACAAATGAAAATAAAAAACGTAATCATGTAGTCGTAAACTATATTCTATTATGAAATTAATACAACTGAAAAACAAAAACATTACAACAAATGCATGATGTGAAGTCAAGATCTACAAAACTAAACTTATCGATTAAAAAAGTTTTTAAAACTACTGAAGATATTCTTATTCTTACTTTGATTCGGTTGGCCACTTTGTACCGGCGCTTTAGCTGGAGTGGCTACATCACCCGTGCTCCGACGATCTGACTCTGAAGAAGAAACAGTTTGAGGAACTATGTTTTCTTTATTCGACATGTCTGGACTAGTGGAAGTATGCTTATCAATACTTTGTACAAATATATCCTTATCGCTACTTTGAGGGGAAGAGTCAGCTGGTTCGTCAGAGCACCCGAGTTCCTATTGTTTCTTTGCAACTGCCTTCGGCTTCTTCTCTCGTAAAGGTTTGTTGCGGATAAGATCTGTGCGTCCCATTGATATCATTTTAAGTTCCCATGCGTCTAATTCTTTCCTGAAAGCAAAAGGAATTGCATTTTAGTGTCCTACCGAGACACAATTTTCAGTCGAAATTGTAACTGAATCGTTAAGGAACCAACGATTCTAGATTAGGCCGAAAACGAACTTATGAAGTTATAATTATGGGATTAATGATGAAGTAGTTTTTCAGAAGGTTGATTCTCGATACAGTGAATGAGCTGAGTTAGTATTCTCAAAAACGTACCTGTATTTAGCCATTAGGTCTGCTGCCTCTTTATCCAACTTAGCTTTTTCAGTATCAGTTAGTTTTAGCCATTCTTTCTTCACTTCTTCCTGAAATTGTTTCAAGTCTTTGCCTTTGAATCCTTCCTTTCTAGATTTTATAAAGAGGAAATATGAAGACATTGGCTTTTTCGGACGTCCAAGCTCTTTGTATTCCTGTAAAATTATAAATAAAAGATATTAAGACATTTTTTATTAGTTTAAGGGAAAATTAATGGCTTGATATCATCATTTGCCTTATGCATTTTTCCTACTATGTTGGGGTCTGCTTCCAGTTTAACTGAATGCAGCTGAATACCTAATTTACATGGAGCACCAGCTTTCTGACTCTGCTCAGTAACTGGGTAACACAATAACCCTTGTTAGTACCGTCAAATGGGGTGAATAGGGATGCAGGGGTGAATCGGGACAAAACTTTAAAAGGGATTTTAACATTAAAATAATATAGTTTGTGGCCAAAAAGGACCCTAATGTGTTTACTGTAATTTAATTAACGATTATGTGTCCTTATTGACAACAAACTATATTATTCCAATGTAAAAATCCATTTTAAAGTTTCGTCCTGATTCACCCCTGCATCCCTATTCACCCCGTTTGTAGGTACTGGTTGTTAAACTTTTAGGGTTTAGAGCCATAGTGAAAACACCTCATTTAGGGCTCATAGGGCCTCAAATTCAGATTTTTGTTTGATAAAATTCTGAAACTATTGATAATTGTTTTAAAATTTCTACATGTATTATTATAACTTACAGCTTTCAGTTTTCTTTTTTCCTTAGCCTCAGCCAATTCTAGTTTCACTCTTTTAATGTCTTCTTTTTGTTTATCAGTGAGCGAAGACTCATACATTGCCTTGATCTTCTTATAGTCTTCCAAATCTTTTTCATATTCCTTTCCCATTTGAGTTTTGGTCTACAAAATGATAATTAGATTATTTTTGGATTATTCCACTGCCCCACCAGCCGCCCCAATGGCGGGCAAAGTGAAATGCCTAAAATTTTGCAGTGGAATCTGCCCCACTAAATCGAAATAGTGAGGCAGATTCCACTACTTTAAAATCCTGTTGGATTCTGCCCCACTAGGGTTGGCACCTTAGAATAAACATACAAACATTTTTTTTGTTTTTGTATGTATAGATGTATATCACCGCACTTCGGGGAACAAATGGCTTCTAAGACACAGGCTTCTTGCCTAGTTTAGAAATCAAATGCTTCATTCATAAATTGTCACTGCTGTACAATTAAATCCTGTCACTAAATTGTATTGTTTGGTTTTTGTGCACAAATAAACATTTATTTATTTATTTTATTTTTGCAAATTTTTATAATAATCCTTATTTTTAAGATGGTCTAGTGGTTGGAAGTAGGACCGCTGACAGTGGGTTTGATTCCGAGGTTATGTAGTGTTATTGGGTTTTCTTATCAGGAATTTCTCTGTAGTAGTTCGGAGTCTGGATTTGTAGCCAGTTAATGGTTTGCCTTCAATTATTACAGAACTTCCCAATGTTAATTAGGTACCGAAAACAAGGCATCAATTTAGACGGTCAGTGGGTCGTCGACATCTCTGCCTAGCTCTACAGAGAAAACTAGCTTCTGTTATGTTCTTGTTTTGAAAAATATTCTTTATGGCTCCTTAGCCAGATTTTAGCCTACCTCTAAATCCAACTGCTGCCAGTGTTTAGACGTCCAGGAAATGGCCTCTTTGGAAGAAATGCCGGGATTTTTAGCCAGTAGTGCTGGCCTCATTTGTGTCATAAACTTGAAGAATGGAGTCAAAGGCCGCTTTGGCTTTTCTAAGCCCAGCCTCTCCTCTGCAGATTTCTTCGTGTAGTTGCATGCTTGAACAGGGGCCAGCCAGTTTGTTCTGTAACAGAAAAGTGAATGGTTCGTCTTAGGTTCAGCAACTATGATTTATTTTCCAATGATTATAAAACTTCACATTAACTCAAAATACAATAGGTAAAATACAAAACTTCACATTAAATCAAAATACAATAGGTAAAGTGAATACTTTCACTTAGAAATTTCAAAAAAATAAATAAAAGATGACTGCTTTATTTAGCTAAAATAAACAATAACCCAAGCGTCATAACCTCAATCTTACCTCCCATGTAGAACACTTTTATAACTTCCTACGAAGTAATTACTCAATCGACAAATCTGAGTAAACGAGGACATTATAAAAATTATTCGTTTGGTCGATTTATCATAGAAGGAATAACACCAGATTTTCAAAATTAAAGCTAGCTATTTCAGATTGGTTACAATCTGTCAACTGATCAAGAAATGTTGCGTTCTTTAACATATCATATCTGAGTGAAAGAGACAGTTATAGGCGTTACTTTCGTTTACTTTCAAGAGAAAGGTACCCAAAAATGAATGCTAAAATTGCGTAATAATAAATAACGAAACGCTTTTTGACATGACAACCCTGTGTTCACAGCGTTAAATATTTTCATTGAGGATTTAGAGAAAAAGAAAATATTCCCAAAAAAGCAGTCTTATAACTCGCCAAAATGTAGGGAACAGCTGGTTTTTTTTTTTCGCGATTTCAGGTTTGGTCCCATAGTAAAAGTTGTTCATAATGACGAGTACAATCTCCCACCATCCCAGTGCTAATATTTTGTCCGAATTTAACTCTATCCTTGCTTCTATTCCTGGCCCTTTGATTGTGTTAGGTGATTTCTAAAAATTACGTAAAGGAGATTTAGATTTTTCTTTTTCTCACGTAAATGGGCAGCCCTCAGCAGCATAATCCTTGGAATCGTAAGACAATTTCTGATTCCAACAGCCACAGCGAAGTTTATTTGTCCATTTAGGTATAACGTTCCACTACCACCACACCGGTGCGTTATAAGTTTATAACGAACGGGCTGATTACCTGCCTGACAGGCGCAAGGTATTTCCCGTTCAAGAACATTTCAAACATCGCGTGCGAATTGGCTCTAAGCTAAGGTGGAAAGTATTCGTACAATTATTGCCACGAAAGATGAGACTTGACCCCGCCTCCCGCGCTCTTTCCACCCCCCTTTGACGTCCGCTCCGGTCCCGTCCTGCGCTCAGACGTCATACCGGTAAAGAGATCCAACATCGTGTACTGCGCAAGTCAAACCACGTGGTGTGTCAAAAGGTCAAAAGTCTCATCTTTCGTGGCACGCATTATAGTACTTTATTCGTATACAGGGTAGTCAACGTCAAATCTGACAATAGGACCTCTAGTATAACAGGACAAGGATCTAATGGCGCGTGGCCAAAATCGGAACTATCACCGCCGACTTGTTTTCCCATACATTTTCTGTGATAATTTCACAAATTAATGCCAAATCGCAAAAAGATCATTGTAGCATTGTAGGATAGTAGGTAGCTTTCTGAAATTCCAGTTCGAATGGTTCAAGGTTTGGGCCATTCCAAGCAAGCAATTTCTTTCCTTGTATAAGATTTACCCAATTTTTCTACAAACTCGAAGGTGTATTTTTTTTCGTAGTTAGTATACAGGAAGTGGCCATAAATTCGGTACATGATTCTGGCCCCACTGCGTTAAAATTTTTCGTTGGTTATTAAAAAAAATCTGCTGTTCCATGCATTTTGACCACGTAGGTTAGGTATTGCACTTTTGTATGAAACAGCTGATTAAAAAAAAAAAAAGACGGGTTGCACTCCGGGAGTGCCGACAGAAGTGAAAACTTGAATATTAACGTTGAAATAAATCAATTATGAATTGAATTAATATAACTAATTTTTTTTCACTATTGTTGCCTCACTTTTATTTTAATCGATGCACTTTTTTCAATTTCCATATTTTAAACACTTTATATACACGAATTTTACGAATACACAGCAGTGTCCGTCACCGTCACCGTCACGTCACCGTTACCGTCACCGTCACCGTCACCGTCACCGTCACCGTCACCGTCACCGTCACCGTCACCGTCACCGTCACCGTCACCGTCACCGTCACCGTCACCGTCACCGTCACCGTCACCGTCACCGTCACCGTCACCGTCACCGTCACCGTCACCGTCACCGTCACCGTCACCGTCACCGTCACCGTCACCGTCACCGTCACCTTCACCGTCACCGTCACCGTCACCGTCACCGTCACCGTCACGTCACCGTCACCGTCACCGTCACGTCACCGTCACGTCACCGTCACCGTCACCGTCACCGTCACCGTCACCGTCACCGTCACCGACACCGTCACCGTCACCGACACCGTCACCGACACCGTCACCGTCACCGTCACCGACACCGTCACCGACACCGTCACCGTCACCGTCACGTCACCGTCACCGTCACCGTCACCGTCACCGTCACCGTCACCGTCACCGACACCGTCACCGTCACCGACACCGTCACCGTCATCGTCCGTCCGTCACCGTCACCGTCACCGTCACCGTCACCGACACCGTCACCGTCATCGTCCGTCCGTCCGTCCATCCATCCATCCATTATCGTGTCTCACTTGGTTCACTTCGGTTGGCGCCGCCGTCGTAGAAAGAGGGGGGGGGGAGGGGAAATCTCTCCTGACGGTCACGTGTCCTGACGCGAGTTTAACATTTTTTCCCCAGTACAAAAAGTGTTCAACGCCGCTAAAGAAGTTTTCACTTCAAAAAACCCGCGAAGAATTTCAACGCTCTTTCAAAATTATGTACTGAATCCAAGGTACCAGGTTGCGCGTTCATATCCCTGCCACCTTGTTAATAGGCAAGTGCCTATTGCGAAGATTATTGGATGGTTGCGGCAGGAAGGAAAGGTACCCAGCGAAGCTTTTTAAGTGAAACAAAAACATTTTAATAATATTTTATTGTAAACCTACTCATTAGCCACTATATTCTATTACTTACAATAATTACTTACATAAATAGAACTTATTTACCTAATATTCACAATCAAATATTTTCAGTCATTATTTACATTATATACTTATACAATATTTTGGCAATAAGGAGGTGGGTTTTCTCGCTGCAGATTTCTAGTTTTAGCTTTTTTTTTACAATCTGGTAGCACAACGGCCCAGACATAACTGGCGTAAAAGGTAAGTTGCCTTCCCCTTTGGGGGAAAGAAGCGTGATGTTACATTACAAATCCAGTAGAAACGAGAGTCAGTTATTGTGAGTTTTGAGTCCATTAAAAGAAACAAGTATTTATTTAAGGAAGCTGCGTTTACTGATTAAACACGGTCAAATTAAGAAGCTAGCGTAACTCTACAAATCAGAGGGTATCGACTATCGATAAATGAGCACGATTAAGTATGTATATAAAAAAAAGATTTTGTTTGGGGTCAACGGCTGCATGTATTGTAGTTACTTGCAGTATGAATTTAGCAAATCTGTGTTTTTAGCGTGTTTAGATGACGATAACAATCACGTCTGTGAAGTTAACACATAAAAAGATGTTTTTTTAAACCGATTTTGCAAATAAATACACTCAGAAGGATATAGACCCCCAAAACAATCACCAAATCGTTTTTATTTTGTTTTGTCACGTTTAGATATTATTACGTCTGCGGAGTTTTGTAGCTAATTTAATTTAACCCTGAATACCTTCTACAGTAGATAGGTACAGACGCCAACACATCAAGTCACTACAATCTGTCAAATTTCTTTAATAGATTTTCAACTTTATTGCTAAAACATAAGGTTCAAATTTGATTGGGAAATTGACAGTTTCGGGTAGCTTGATGTGCTGGTGTCTGTACATACTAACTTGAAATCCAGAAAGAAAGTACTTAGCAGATACTTTTAATTATATAACGTAAGAATATGATAGGAAGTATAATAATAATACTTAATTTTTAAATCTTTTCCATTCGTATTTACAATTCAAAGTAGATATTATACCTACTCATTAAACCTATTTACATTTTGTTTAGTAGTTATCTATATGAACTATTTACAAAAAAAAAAGTTATCTCATTTCTGTTAGGTACTTATAGGCAATTTTCTCAAACTGAGCCGACCTATGTATATTCGTTCTCATAAATTGAAAGACAATCACTCGGTTTTGACAGATATGTACTTTTACGGTAATTATTATTGATCCTATTCTATTTCAAATTGAAAAAAATTCAAAGTGAAACTCCGCGGACGTGATGGATATCGATATCTAAATAGGTATGAGAAAATAACAAAGAAATTAATTTGATGACTTCTTTGTGGGGTCATCGACCGCAGTTAGTGTAGTCACTTGAAATATCAGTTTAAAAATCAATCTTTATATGTATACCTACTTCACAGAAGTATCGATATCTAAATACGATAAAACAAAAGAAAACAGATTTTCTCAACTCATAATTCAAGTAGGTACAGTCACGTCTAAAAGTATGTATACACTTGGCAATTTTCAATTGCGATTTTTTCGTGAAATAACGAATGCAACGTTGAAATACGACACTTAACATAAACCTATGGGTTCGAAAATACTATTTTCGTAATAACATAAAATTTCATTCAAAAATAAAGGAGAAAATCGCCTTTGAATAAAGCCAAGTGTATACATACTTTTAGACGTGACTGTACTTAACAAAACAACAGACACAAAAGTCGTCACCCTTAAAAAAAAAAAAACTCTTTTAGATAAGTATCGATATCATCACGTCTGCAGTGTTTCGCTAGCTACTTTAATTGACCCTGTATAGGTACTTTCATAGCGGTATATTTACTTCATTACTTACGATGTAGATACATAGGTAAAGATTCATAAGTAACGACGTAACAACAACCAAATGCGAGGCTTGACATTTTCGACATAGCAAACAACCAGCCATTCTTTATTAATTATATTATGCATCATTCATAACACTACAAACATAGTAATTACAATTATAAATACTTAAATAGCTATTATTAAAGGCCATATCATCCTGACCCCAGCTAATTACAAAACTAATGGCACTTGAATATTAGTTCATCCATACACACAAATCTTACAAATAAATGCAGCAATGGAGGTTCCTCCTCTCAAAATTGTCTTTGAACCGTCTTTGAACGTTATTGAAAATGTTATATGACCCATTATACTCGTCAAAGAATAGTTTCACCTGCTGAGTAATGGTAGTGTCTAGGCTTTCTATACGAATGCGTTTGTGGAGGCCTGTACGTAGCATACTTGTGTGGATGTCTCGTCAGGGTGTGCGGGTGTGTCGCGTAGCAGTGCAGAGTCAGTGGCGTGGGCGGTGGACCCGGTGGACACTTCGCCATCGGCGGCTTCCTCGGACCAGCGATCCTCCTCCACAAAGCCTTTAAACTCGGCGTAGCGATCCACACCGCAACCATGACACCGAGAATCTGTGTCGCAAATATTCGAAATAGAAACACCCAGAATGCTGGTTTTGGATGAGTTGAAGGTTCTGTTGAAGGCACTGGAGCAGCGAGCCATTCGTCTCTCCATGCGTACTCATACACCCACGTTGCAAGTATGCATGCTGAGGGCACGGCGTACAGTGCTGCAAATGCTCCTAATCTGAGCACACTTTGATCTTGATGAGGCTGAGGTGGTGAGTTCAGCAGTACAGATGGGGCTGGCACGGGTGCTGGTCGACGGAGGACAGCACGGAAGCCCGATGAGAGAAACACGGAGCCAAGCAGCAGACAAATCGCTTCGGGAACTATAACCAACGCCAGTAACGACTTACTGGATTGGTTACCCACGAAGCATGTCCCTGTAACAAACAGAAAAAAACCTTTAGTAAACGACATCAGTCAGTGGTGTAGACGTTAGCGGATACCGAATTCTTTTTCTCGAGTGCTCTTTATAGATGTGAATAACATTCCAATTTCCACTAAAGCTGCTCTCAAAGCGAACACCTACACAAACATACGGCGAGAAAAAAGGCTTGCATTAATAAGGCGGTTAAAAGGACCGATTTAAAATTGAAATACGAGCGTGCGAGGAGGAAAGGTGTCGTATTTAACGGCTCGAATAATGGTCGAGCATTTCTTTCGGCCGCCATAATGGAAGTGGAATGGAAATAATAAAAATAAAAGCACAATACTCGTGGCATGATTGAAACTGCAATATGCCTGAGAAACGGGCCGCGTGGCACTTCGCTCGCACTTCGCATAATGGCGATAAAAATAAATGTAAGAGGATTTTAAAATATATCCACAGCCGAGATAAATAGATAGCGGACTAACATAGAAACCAAACATCAGATAGACGCTCTCGCGGCTAAGTAGTGAAAGACTAATAAATTGTATTCGCAAATGAGAGACTTGTTTATATAATATGAGTTTGCTCGCAGCTCATTGATATACCTAGATAGAAGCTGAAATTGACAAAAGAGGGCTAAACTATGCAATACCATATTCAGAAATACAAATAACCGAAAAGATGTTTCACAAAAACTTATTAAAATAAAAAATATTCAACATGCTGGTTGCTATGTGCGACCATAACGATACTATCATTAGCATGATATAATAAACCGTCCAGTTTTTACCAATCACGAATTTATTACAGCCGACAAGTCGGACGGGGCCAAGTGATTTATGTCCAAAAGTTTATTTATACAGCCAGTAAAATATTTTAAAGTATATGTCCTCATAATTCAGCTTGATAAGTGATGATTGGCTCATTGTTCTCCGTCATTCGATAAAACGCTTCTTGGAAAAGGAGGAGTAAAATAAAATGGGAATCTAGATAGGTATATAAGTACTTATGAAAAGTGTTGATGAATTCCGACTAGGTACTTATTTAATTAAAGAAGAAGAAATGGGTTGGTACCTTATGAATTAGGGTCGATTTTTCAATCAGTAGATAACTTTTACCTGAAGAATAAATGAGAAATTTTGACAGATTGTTGTCCATACAAAAACTGTCAAAATGCTAAACTTATTCGTCGGATAAAAGTTAACTGGCGATTGAAAAACCGGACCTAAACAGACTAAAAAACATTAGGTATATTGAAAGGAATGTGCATGTATGTAGTAGAAGAGTGTGTACATTTCAGAAGAGTAAAGAGCAATTTTGATATACGAGTATATAGATAGGCTTATGTGTAGGTACTAGATACTAAGAGAAATGATTGAAAATGAATGCACATTATCAAGTCTCCTATTTCTCAACTCTCTGAACTATCTATAAAGCTTCCGAAAAGACGTACGGTTGCCTTTACAAAGGGACCAGCAGAAATCTTAAGGTAAGCATATAATCTCGCCACTTTCAAAGAGGACAGTCTTTGTCGGCACCGCAACTTTGTATCACGCAAAACCACAACGGCAGAGTCTTCTGATCCAAGTATTACCGGCCACCCGATTACGATAAAAAATCTTTTTAGTTTTTACTAAACTTTATCATTGCGCTGCGGTGTTTCTGTGTCGTTGTCATGTCTGTTATAATTAATCATCTCTAGCTTAAATGATAAAAGGATTTTTTGATAACTAATGTTTTCTGCCGCTACAATGATAACAGAATTTTCATATCTATAGCTACTGTTCCTGTATCTAAAGTTTCAGTCTTTCATGTTACCGCTACGACCGATTCTTTTATCTCTCATGTTTAGAAGTTTCCAGCAAAGGGACACGTGTACTTGGCTTTGTAAGCATTTTTTGGATGTAAAAAGCCGCGGCGCGCCGGTAACGCGGTCTGATAGTGGAACCCCAAACAGCGGCACATCGTACGATTCGACGACAAATCTCGGGATTTACTGATACCGATACTGTGTATCTACCCGAAAACGCCGACTCTAGGTCAGCAGATCGGGCAAGCCGCGGCGGCGGTTTCTTTTAAAAGATTAAAATAGTATTTACAAGACATTATGAGATTGCTTCCTTACTTTCTAATCTAAAGTTGTCTCTTCGGTTGCTACAAACAGAACTGCAGTAGTTTTCTTATGCTCGTCGCCTAATGCAGCTAAATTAGAACCGGCAATAAGTAGACAAGCCCTGTATTATTTATTGTCATACAGTAATCTCCACATATCCTCTAATGGCACAAACCGAGTCAGAATCTCGTTTAGCACACGAACAACATTACAATGAGCCGGTACTTCCATACAAACCACTCAATACCATTACAGCATGAATACGTGCTCCCGCGCACTCGTACCAGATTTAATCGCTTTGAAAAATGCCGCCGATCAAACAAGAAAGGACTATTAAAACAGGAACGTTTCTTGCATTTGTGTTGTTTCGCTATGGACGTGTATTAGGAGCTTATTGATTGATTCAGAAACAAACAATGGGACTCTGAGAATATTATGCGTTGTTCCTGCCTGGCAAGTTATTACTGCGTGTTTTTAGGTCTTGCGTATTTGATTATTAAATCCCTTTGCCTTTTTTCGATAACAACGGTACAAGCCTAAGTCTATACAAAGTTAGAAATGTATAGCTAAAGCCAAAACTTAACGCACATATAAAATGCTTTCCAATCTAGTTCGATCAATCAATGCTAGAGGATATGGACTCCAATAAATAACTTCTAATATGGTGAATCACCTATAATAGCGCAGCCTCCTTTGGAAGCGTTGAACTTCTAACATGACCATTTAAAGATGTCCAAGCAACAAGTAAAACGACTCGTGATCGACTGCCTATTCAATATGGTCAGGTTATTTAGGATTTGGTATAAAGATTTGGTCAGACCGATTAGCTACAACCAACTTATCCTGTATTTATCTTTCCTGAAGAAAAAGTTGCATTACAATCGAATTCCCATTCGTTAGTTCATTAGACATTTATTCATCTGTTATGCAGCGCTTATTATTCCGCCTTCTGCCGCGACAAACCTGCCTCATCTTTTCTCAACTATCCACTCGCTAACTATCGAACCGGTCTCTAACTACCATAGTTGGTAGACCCAGTTACTGAGAAGCGAGGTGTTATAAAAACATATGATGGAGTCCAATGATGGTGTGTAAAAGTCGTATGTATATCGGAATTGTAAATCGTAAATTAAAATTCTATAAGAAAACTGGATCATAATTAGGTGTCAAACGTTCGTTACATTTAAATCGAAAAAGATAAATGTCACCTTTTTTGAGAAGATGGGACGAATCCTAATAAGTTCTAGTGATGACTAATTGATTTGATATTAACAAACAGGAGTTGTGTCTCATTAATTAGTACGACAACTGTCAATTACAATCAACATTGTTATGGATGTCACTCACAGGAATTGAGTTGACATTCCGAAGAGTTAGTGACCTGCTACTGCCTGCTACTTTTGCTGACTTTGTGGTTAATTAATTCAGTTACAGAGGGAGGAATTATATCAATTATATAAGTTCTTACAGTAAAAACTAACAACATATAAAGCCCATTATACTAAGGCTACAGGTTTTATTTGAACTGTATTAATTTAATGACCACAGAGATCGTGCAGCTATCTTGGTTGCGACGACTGCGGAATGCCCCAAGGAACTGTTTTGGACCCACAAAAATGTGCGTATAGTATTAAATCTTCAGTTATTTGGAATTGTATCCTTACAAAACATTCTAGCAATTATACATTAGCATCATCCACTTAACACTTAGTGCAAGTTTTTACATAGCAATTGGTATTTTAGCATGTCATTTTGTTTAAGAACCACACTCTGATCGAAGAAGAAAGTCTATTGTAGGGGGCCACATATTTCCGAATCCCTACAAAACATTCTAACCGGAGTATTACATAGAAGCTTACCGGTAAGTTCATCAGCATCAACATCTCTGGTGACGAGCACAGCAGCTGCGAGGGCTGCTGGCACGCCCCACGCTGCAAGCTGCAGGAGTGAAGAGTGACGGTTGTTGCGGGCGCCTGCTGCTGGTGTGGGGGGACGCATCACGCTCGCACGCCATGCTCCTGCTACTACCACCCACCTGGAAAAACAGAAAAATAAGGGTTAGAAAACGTGCTTACGTAAGACCTGGGGATTCTGTGAAGTGTAAAATTTGGATGCAGTCTCGTGAAAGGTCGGTTTTAATTTCGGTTATTAAACTAATATTTTGATAATCTGTAGTTTATGCGATCAAATATATTCGTATTTAGTGGTAGTAGTAGTAGAAATGCTGCAATGCTGCTGAAAGATTTAGTAGAATGGATCTGGTCATCTCATAATAATTCATCTACCTACATGGACTAATATGTGGCTACTGTATGGTCCAAAATCGTAGTCGTAGTCCACAGACAACTGCTAGACGTAAGAACACAAGGTTTGAAGGAAAATATCTCATGTTTTCCTTGATTCTTTAAAGTAGGACAAAATATTTCATATGATCTAGCTTATTGATGGTCATCGCACTTGGCGCCAGTTCAGCATACTAGTCGACCCGGTCGTGTTGCCCGCCATTACCGTTGATCTAGATCTGACGAGTATACGTGTGACTGTGAATGCGCTACTACCTACTCACGCGCAGGTTTGGAGTTCACATGTCGTAATACTCGTAATGCACATGCATGTTATAAAACATGATGAGTTAAACTGGCTGGAAAGCTTTATAGCTGTTGGACACGTTTTGGAAATGTACAAAGAAGTTTTTAATTGTTTTCTTTAGGTGAAAGAGGAGTTGTTTTTTTAATTCAAAGGTATATTTTTTATGTAGATATGCTAAGGTAGGTGTCCCAACTAATGGATAATAAAATAAACGGGACATAGTATAGGATAACAAGCTTCCACTAAAAACAATAATTAAAACTTCCATAAAACGTAAAGTAAAAAGTACTCGACCAACTAAGCAAGATCAATGATGGTTCGCCAAGTAATTAAGATAATTAAACAGTCCATGGGCAAGGTTCAACAAACAGCTGTAATAAGCAGGTGTCTTCTAGTAAACGAACTACGAAGGCCTACGATAACAGTGGAATTACCTTTAAGATTATATTTAGTAGGTACGATGACGAGATCGCTTGTAAAATATAGATCGTGTTAGATTATAGCTTATCGATATTTTGCGATATCGACTATCTTATTTTTTATGTTAGTTTATTTTTACGATGTCAATAACGGTTAACATACATAATATGCTTGTTCTAGACTGCGCGTCTACAGACAGATTGTAAAAAAAAAGTATCTGTGTTAAGGGGACTACGGGACCTAAACGCAAAAAACGCAAGTTTTATAATGCCTAAAAGTATAATTATGATCGACTACAGTAAACAAAATCGGAAAAATATAATATATTCTTCAGGATATATGCTAGTTAGATAGTGTGTTTAAAACATAATACAACTAATTTGATACGATAGAAAAAAATCATGAAGATAGGTACCTCATAAAACTTTCTTTTTACAAAAAAAAAAAAAAAAACATATTAATATACGCCACTACTGTAGCGTTGTTTCTATTGTTCTTGAATATAGTTTAGCTAGGTGGTAATTAAATTAATGCTTAATATGGTATAATTAGCCCTTAATTCTAGCGTCTATATTATGAAGCCTCTTAACAAAATTTAAACTATGGTCACAGAATACTTAATAGTACCGCAAAACGGGGCTACTTTGACTTCCAGGGTTACTTTGACAGATGTTGTAGCTACTTTGACAGAGCGCCAAAATCGGTTTTCACGTGTGCTCAGCAAGTGTGCGTGACCTCGAGTAATATTGCGCGAGGCGCGGGGTGTGGGGAACGCGTCATAGCGTTGTGATCGGCCTGGTCAAAGTAGCCCCGCCTGTCAAAGTAGCCCCGTTTTACTGTACTATGGTTCGAATGATGATGAAGCTTTTAAAATAATAAGTTAGTATATCGATTTTAGTTTTAACAAACAATTATTTTAATACCGTGAGAGATATCTGCAGGAATGTTTGAAACTACCTAAGCTAGTGAATTTTCCGTAAAAGCTTTATCTTTTGCACGTGTTAGAGGTCCAATTATAAGAGCAATTAAGAAAATATTCGGAAAACAAGTTATTTTTGAAAAACAATACATAAACTTGTTTGTGTTATGCATATCCAAATTGTAATTAACACAAATTATTCACACAAAAAGGGCAATTAGAACCTGACACCAGTTTTGTGGATTTAGTGGTTGCTATGCACGCTTTTTGCGAAGACTTTTTGTTTTATCTGCCTTTGATTTACTCTTGTTACCTACTTATTAAAAAAGTAATCTGATCTATTCTATATGCAGCAACAATGTAATTTTACACCAGACCACAGAATAACTAACTCGTTTGGCCGCTGATGTAAACAAAAAAGTGGTTGTAATCAAGATGACAGTGTAATTCGATGCCGCTGAGAGTTGAGACTCGTTATACTATCATAAAAAAGTCTTTGTTTTCATCTTTTTCTACTTATAAATTTAAATTTTACGATCTCGGCCACTGATCGATAAATCGTTAATTTACAAACCCTGATTGCCGAGTTCCTAGTTTTATTTTAGACATGTTCCAACGCTCTGGGATCTCGTGTTCACGGAGCCTCGTAAACGCTCTTGTTGGACTTCGCCTCGAGTAAATTATAGCCTTTGTCAACCCTTACTTAGCTCGTTAAAACATCTGACAGGTAAATCCTTCCCACTACGGCCGAGAAAGGTGTCGCCTTGTTTTGAACCGCCACCACTGTAACAAAACCCTCTCCGTCCCTTCCTGCTCATTGCCAGATAACTCATAAAAGAGGGACTCAAAGGGTTCTTAGGGACTTTCTTAAGCTGGGCAGAGCTCTCCGCAGTGGCGTGTCACTGGCACTTGAACAAACAACGGTCCCTATTTGTACAGAACCGAAAGTGGCGATAGTCCAAACACCGGTGTTTGTTCGCTTGCTCGTATGTTTGATCCGGCCTCCGCCGCCGGCACATGTTGGCTAACATTTTACTAATGTTTGTACGATTTGCATTGTGATAATTAGGCTCATTTCTTTCACGTACTTCCGAACACCCACGCAATGGTTTTAGAAGTTTCATTTAAGATCACACGACATACGTTGAAACTAAAGTTTACTACTTTTGAAGTAATCGAATTTGTAAATGTTATGACAGTCAATCAGTATCGCAATAAAACAAAAACCTTTTAGCATATTAGTACAAAGTACTCGGAGTGCGATTTATGACTCAATAAAGCATTGAGATCTATCGAGAGCTCGACGCGTCGGGCGAGCGCGTCGTTTGTCTGCGCCTCTTGCGGCGCAAGCGCAAGGAAATGCAAATGTTATTACATCGAGGCGCGAACGGACGGACGCTTTTAAGAACATTTTTTATTTCTTTTTGTGTTTATGTGGCGTCGTGTCGTGGCGTGGCTGAAGTGGCCATTAAACGATAACGCTATCTCCACAACGATTGGTTTCACGCCGTAAAGAAATATATTTATTTGACAAGAGCGAGATGCGAAGCAATATTTATAGGGTTATGATGTTCATGAATATGTATTGTGATGAGGTAATGAGGTGTAGGTACCTACCATGCAGCTCCTAGAGTGTCCGTAAAGTTGTTACCGCAGTCTTGTTAACACGTACCTAACTGTATGTTTATGCGAGTGCTTAATTGCATTTTGTAATTGGCAATTTAATTTATCTCATTTCTGTTTAAACACGGGGATCCTGGTAATAATAAACTTTAGCAAATTATTGTATCTTATCTCATCTGGCTATTGCATCTGGCTAGTACTGACTACTGATATTACAAACAACAACGCTCCGATATCATTTTCTGACCGTACCTAACGTTTCGTTTCTATTCTGCATTGGCTGCGATTGCTATGAGATCACTCTAATTTTTCAAAGTGTTTTGAAGCGTGGACGTGGTCCTTTAGCCTATTAATTAAAGTATTTTACCCTATAAACCCACACAAACACATGAAGTACCAAAAGTTTTTAAAGCTTTCGTATATTCCGGAATTTTTACAATAGGAGCTACATAAGAGAGTGAAGATGTAGCAAGTGCAAGAGGCAATACAGTGCATTGGATTTCATTATGAGGCGGGAACACACTTTCCCTCATACATTAGTAATGGGATATTTAATACTTTCGTTAATAACTTTCTGGGGTGTACATACATTGGCATGTTTATGAGGCCACACATGTGGCCATTACATTTGTATTCTTATTTCAAATGTCGGGTAGTCGTAAATGTCGACATGACATATGTCCGTCTTGTCCCGGTGCGCTGCGCTTGCGTCGAGACACCTCGGTTCTACAAGTATACCTCCGTCAAACAGCTAGGCATGATTGACGGACGGTGTTTAAGTTATGCTTCGAAAAACTAATATGGAGAGTCGGCTTTTTGTTTACAAAATTAAATGTCGATGGATATTTTCAGGTAGGTACGCGTTCGATGCATATTGTGTCTGTAAGTCTTTCAAGAAAATTCTTTAATTAAGTCGACATCATCTGCCTAGCCTTTTCCCAAATATGTTGGGGTCGGCTTCCAGTCTAACCGGATTAAGTAGTAAAACGAAATAGGTTTGTAAGCAGGTATCTATTTTAGGTCCCGAACAATCTTTATTAAATTTTGACCCAGATCCACTACAATTCACCCTTTCAGGCGACCCTTTCTTGTATAAAGACCTTTTACATAACCAGAAAAACGCCTGGATCCATATTGTCTAAACTTTCCCCAAAACCAACGGCAATGTGTAGTTCCATATCTAAGCATAGCTATAAAGACTCGAATTGTTTCCAAACAGACTATTTTAGATGATCCGGAACAGAATACGAAAAAGTAATTCATATAGAAACGTTTACATGTTTCTGTTTGTGATATCCCAAGACGGACGAAGCGTTCGGCGCGGACGCATGGCAGTGCGCAAGCGCTCGTTAACCCGCTCCACACCCCGGACACTCCATACAACGCTCGCAAAATAATTACCTACTACCACTACATTGACAAATGACGTTTGTATACGTGTAAATGTGTGCGTGAAATCTAGTAGGGCTGGCTGGCGCAGTAGTGCGTAGGCGGCGGCGGCGCTGCCCGAACGTATGCAACAATGGGGCGCCGCGCGCCGCGACACTAGGTACTCACAGAAATCTAATTAATAACATTTCTATTGTACTACTTTTC
This sequence comes from Amphipoea lucens, assembly GCA_947508005.1. NCBI lineage: Eukaryota > Metazoa > Arthropoda > Insecta > Lepidoptera > Noctuidae > Amphipoea > Amphipoea lucens. The sequence goes on from OX382374.1 coordinate 14,255,949, forward strand.
AAGTCGAAGAACGAATAGAACGTGAAAGAAAGATACATAACTAAGACAATAAAGAGAGAGAGCAATAATTTAATAGTTGGTATGTTAATATTACGGAAGTTTTAATTGTTCTAAAACGAAGAAAACTTGGAAAATAAATGAATAATAGAGAAAATTATGAAGATAAATTATCACAACACTGGCTTAACTTGTTTGTCTGTAATATACTAGCTTTTATTTTTTATGGGTTTAAAAAGGATATTTGAGTTGCTGTTCCTTACCTTCTTTCATGTTTCGGGAACCGAAAGAAACTCCTGTCTTTATCGTTCCTCGATGAAGATAAGCATCCAAATAATGCACAAAATACAACCATCGTGATTAACACAAAATATAAAACTTTAAAAAAAATAATGTGTTCGTGTCAGCAGTAGGTAGGTACAACGCTGCGGTTCTTGTGTATGCGAGCGCCATTGTTAAAGAGCAGGCGACGAACACATCGAAGTGCGGGGTGAGGTGCGGTAACTGATGTTAGTGCGGGGAAGGGAGTGGCCTTTCTGTACGTAGTACTTTAAGTATTCTGTGCCCGCTCGTAACAATAAAACACAACACCCACAGCACTATTTGGGTGAACGGACCCATTTATTGCCCTAGACGGGATGCTATTCTGATACAGTACCGTTTTCTATCATTTGGATAGTATTAAAAGTATTTACTGTTTCCCTATTTTGACTTTAAATTGCATTCCGTAAAGTGACTCGCCCACGTTAAGTTCGTCTAATACTTGTTCTGTAGCTAGATCACTTGGTCACAAAAGGCGTCCGATATACTGATCGAATTCTTGATTAAACGAACTGGTTGAACAGTGATGTTATGATAATATAGTTGAGCTAATGTAAGTTAATGATTAAGAATCGAAGCAAACTTCGTATTTATAATCTGTGCGCGTGTTTCTTTAACAACATATGGGCGTCCAGTCATACATTTCCCTCCAGTATTAAAAGAACAACAAAAGCTGGGTGCAGAATGTGACCGTCGATGATGCATGTTGTGCCGAAGGGACTCGGTTTATTTCGGGAGCTCGTAAAATCGATTATCCGTCCGATTCGAGCGCTCGGCTCGACACTCGAGCGCAACGCTCGTCCCCGGCGCGCGCTCACGAAACAGGATGCACTATTTCTGTTACGCCTCTGACAGAGATATGTGTATGATATTAATGAGATTCAAATGTATTATGAGGCTATTTATAAGGATAAATACGAGCTGCTGACGTAAACACCGTTAGGTTCCTGAAGTTATGCAACTGACTGCTCCAAAATGGAAAGCTATTTCTGAAATTGTCCGTTTTGCTACAAAGCTACAATGCAATATTATTTGCCTAGTTGTTAAGTCTGAGAATGTGCATCGTTACCCTTACTTAGAAGCACTAACGTTTAAGCAAGACCGTATGTAGATACTGAATTTCAGACCAGGCTAATAGACTCTACATAAGGCCTAAATTCTGAGTTCCAGTATGTGAGCACCTTTGAACTCCATACTCCACTGCCCAAAATGGCAAACAAGTTCACAGCAGGTGGCTAAATATGGCCGCGAGAGTTGAACGCACCACCATAAGCATCTGACAAGTTTACTTGGACCCTCCTTGGACGGATAACTGGGTGTCAGTAAGGAGATTAATGACCTCACAGAGGTCTCATTACACTGGTCGCGTCATGATATGGAATGGATATTCGATCAAGTGTTGAGATCGCATATGATTGATGTTTTTCGAAAGGAAAATAAATGATGGAACACTTTATACAACGTGCTGTGAATTCAAATACGGGAATATTTATGTTGCACAAGTTTAAACTTTATTTTTCTGGGTTACAGACTTATTTTGCTTGTATTCAGGTAAATTGCCATGTAGTTAGCGTTGCCAAATGGAATTATATATGAATTGATTCGTCTGTCAAGGGTGTAAAGCGTGTTATTCGTGTTAATTAGTGCGATTAATTAGGCATAATTTGTTTCCCCCAGTTTTTTACATTCAGTAAGCACCTAATTATAAAATAAACGTATTTTACGGAAAAGGTCAGGTAAGTTAGTTTTTAATTACACACAGTAGGAGGTAGGTATCACGCTTTTGATCTTATAAAAACGTTTGTAAAAGCTCTTCATGCCATTATTGTTGATTAGATTACATTTGGCATAGATTTTAAGATCCTTCCTGCATGCTGCGTAGAACCTGTAGTTCTGCCAATCACACAATTTTTTATCTTTTCATAAACACACGCCTTTTTCTCAGAGAGGAAGAGTGTAGGCAGAAACAACAGACCGCTTAATGAATTCCCGACCATCTTCCTGGAACTTGGAAGATCAATATAACTTTGTAATTCCTACCCCCAAGAAACAAATACGAAACATAGCAACACAAGCTGTTATTACCCATTTCCTTCTGTACAATTCATGTGATCTTATAAATATTGATTGATTGCTCGCCAACCAACATGGCGGCCGACCAGTCGTGCGTCTTGTTAGGCAACGACAACATGACAAGTCTTTTATGGCTGTGTCGGTTAATTAAGTTTGTTTTACGATGGCAAATTGCAAGCACGCCCCACGAGAGAACGGGGGCATAATTTCTTGTTAGCATAATGAGTAGTCTTGTTCTAGCAAGTCGAAATTACCTTATTGATGTAAGCGGATGTCGGTTGAGGTGGTTGAGTTGGTGTCAATTATAATTTGCGTGGGATGATGTACTGTACACACCCTGTATTGCAGTGAAAGCGCGAAATAGAGAACCGAATTGAAATGTTTTAAGCAATGAAGCAGTGCTAGCAGCTTCAGTAACCCATAAGGAGAAGCTACAGCTTATGGTAACTACTCTTTTGAGTTCCTTTATTTTGTTTCTCCTCCCTCTAACCATTCTCTTGGCGTCGGCAGTCCAAGACGAGATCCATTTGTAAATTGCTTTTAATTAAAACCTAGATAATTAACTTTCCTGTACCCTACACCTATAAAAACGCAAAGAAAATGGCTGTAAGACCAACATAAAACTAAATTGCCTTATGGCCATAACGACTGTGCATCAACGATGCACTTTACCGTCAAGATTTTCTTTCTTTATATCTGTGGTCGACATCTAATCTGTAGTACAGTCGACCGCGCTTCGTTCGTAGTAACACATTGACCTCGAGCTGGCCTAGCGTAGTATGGAGTTTCAAGAGAATAAGAGCCCTTACCACTTACTGACGTGCGGCCTAATAGTCCTTCAGACCGTATTTCGTCCATGGCGGCCAATCCAAAGGGAGATATTGAAGTGCCTAAAGGTATCGTCTCACATATATCAACTCGGAAAGGTATCGTCACCGCATCGTCTTTCGCCTCGGCGTCAAACAGGCGTCAACCTAACGTAAGCACGTAACCAAAGCGGATCAGAGGCTTCGATACGTCGACTAGGCTACGGCTAGGCGACGCCGCGCTTACGGCTCGCCGCTCGCTGGTTGATGGTGCTGCAAGCAGGCCGCGGGAGGGGTGAGAGGGGCAAGGGTGGACGAAGAGATGTAAGCTCGGGTACGGAGAGACGTAAGCGCGGGGACGACGAGCCGTAAGCGCGGGAACTGCAAGTTGACCAGCTTGTCAGGTTGCTTGCCAGGACTAACGGCTTTCCGAGGCACAGGGTACCTATCACACTGCCAACTTCCAAACTACGGGCTATCTATATGTATAATATACAAAATTCCAAAGTCCAGACTGACTGATATATCAACGCACAGCCTAAACCGCTGGTCCTAGAGGCATGAAATTTGGAGGGTGTGTTCTTTGTGAAGAGTAGGTATCTAATAAGAAAGGGTTTTTCTAAATTCCACCCCTAAGAGGGTAAAATTTCACGCGGACGAAGTCGCGGCCAGAAGTTAGTTACTAAGAAATTGATAATGGAAAAACCCAATAACACTTAGCCCGACCTGGGAATCGAACCCAGGACCCCACGCTCAGCGGTCGCGCGTGACGTGCGGCCTACTGCAGCTACAAAAGCTGTCCGTAACTCGTATGTTCCGTGTCTTCTCGTGACAGCCTAATATTTACATAATGGGCACTGAACGCGGTTAACGAAACAGCCTCTGCGCATACAAAACACGTATTTACATTTTCTTTCTTTTACCAAGTCGCGGTGATTGGCGACCAGCACTTTATACTCTATGCGTGGAATAGTAAGCGAGCTGGTTACAGCGCGCCATCTTTTGTTGGAGGGAAACTTTTTGGTTTTGACTTTATGGGTTAAGACAAAGGCAAGGTATTCGAGGGGCTTGTGGCTAAGCAATAACAGCCACACGGCTCGATCGATCTGGTCAAGGTACGCTGGCCGCGGTTAGTCCATGGATGGGTAACCGCAGGGGTCTTGGTCTTTACATACCAAGACCCCTCCGTGCCTCGGAAAGTACGTTAAGCCTTTGGTCCCGGCTGTAATTTGTGGATATTTCACTGTCGATACGGGTCATCAGAAGCCCGAAAGTCTGACAACCAGTCTTACCAAGGGATATCGTATTACCCAGTAACTGGGTTGTGGAGGTCAGATAGGCAGTATTCAGCTACATCCGGTTAGACTGGAAACCGACCCCAACATGGCTAGGCAGATGATGACAAAGGCAAGGTATTCAACATAACACGGAAAATACAAAGGGAATAGAACAGTCAGGTGGTGCTTAACAAAAGGAGAAATGGCATAACATAACATCGCGCCTGTATTCCATAAAGGCCAACGCACATCTGGTGAGGCGCAGCGCGGTGTCGTGGAAGGGTTGTTAAGAAAATTGTTCAGCGCCAACCGCTATAACTTGATGATTGCAATTTATTTGCTGTAAAATATGATCGAAAAAGTATTTTTAAAATTGGAATAGCTGATTGGAATCACAGGATAATTACTGCTCTTACCAATAGTTAGACAGTTGAGTGGGTCCAATATTTAAAAAAAAAGAAGTTATTTTCACACATTTTGTTTAACGCCGCGCCGCTTCTCCTATTATATGGCACTTTAACATAACTGGTGAAATATGAGTGTACTATATAAGGTGCTATAAAAATATCTGCCACGGCTGCAATGGGAGACAGTATTGTGTTTATAGATTACAATAGTAAAGATAAATTATTGGTTATTTGTCATATTTTTTTTCATACAAAAAAATGTACGTATAAAGGGGTTAGAAGATTTTTGTATGGAGGGTGGCCCTAAGGTCGGTCGCCATTTTGATTTTTTTTCAGAATCGCGGTGCACAACAAAAGTTATATATTTAGATAGAGGACACTTATACAAACAAAAAATGTAATTAACATAATATCCTAAAGCGTCAGGTTTCGGAGTTATTCACCGAAATATAAGTCGAAAACAACAAGTATTTTTTTGTTTTTTTCCCCTACAGGTAACCATATTGAACTATTGAGGTAATAGAAACGTTATAAAACATTTATGGAGAAGGAACAAATGAAGAATAGATATTTTTTTAATAAATAATTAAACACGGCAATTTATTGATCCTTTTTTTAATCCCAGAGAGTATCTGACATTTAAGTCTTTTGTGTTTTCGTTTTTTTTAGTACAGAAGTTTGACATTACACTTGTCAGATTAGTCTCTGGGATTAAAAAAACGAACTATAAATTGCCGTGTTTAATTATTTATTAAAAAAATGTCTATTTTTCATTTGTTTCTTCTCCATAAAGGTTTCATAACGTTTCTATTACCTCAATAGTTCAATATGCGTACGTGGAAGGAAAAAAAAACAAAAAAATCTTAGTTGTTTTCGACTTATATTTCGGTGAATAACTCTGAAACCTGACGCTTTAGGATATTATGTTAATTACATTTTTTGTTTGTATAAGTGTCCTCTATCTAAATATATAACTTTTGTTGTGCACCGCAATTCTGAAAAAAAATCAAAATGGCGGCTGATTTTAGGGCCAAAACCTTCAAACCCCTTTGAATTGATTTATTAGTATAACGCCATCCCGTAGACAATAAGCTGTTGCCACACCGGCGCAGTTCATGCACTGTTGCCATTCTTATCAAACAATGCCGCAGTGCGCGCCGGCCATTGGTCGTCAAAGCGCAGCCCCATGCGCCGCCACCCTCACCCGCACTACCCCGTTCGTCGCACGCGCAGCCTAGCCGACCGCCCGCTCGCCAGTCGCCCCCCGCCCACTCGGAAGTTAGTTTTAGAGGTCAGCGACGGGAATAACCCGCGCGCACTTTCATTAAAAATGCCACCCAGACGACGGTATTCCAATCAAGATTATCTTGAAATGGTATTGTGCTACCGCGAGTGTAACTCCGTAACTGCGCATGCAGTAAACTTATACCAGCAGAGGTTTGGTGTGCGAGTGAGTCATCATACCATTCTGGATGCCGTGTACAGATACAGACAACACGGCCGCTTTGACCCGCCTCCGGTTGACGCAGGCAGGCCTCCATATTCTGCTGAACTCGAAGAGGAAGTGCTGGACTTCTTCCGGCGTCATCCTCTTGCGAGCACCAGGGATGCTGCTCGTGTCTTCGACGTGAGCGAAAACTACGTGGGGCGACTTTTAAATCGGGAAGGGCTCCATCCTTACCACTTCACAAGAGTACAGGAATTGCATCCACATGACTACGCGGCTCGCCTCGCGTTTTGTAATTGGATTCGAGAAGAACGCCGCAACATTCTGTGGACTGACGAGTCCACATTCACACGGGTTGGTATGTTCAACATACACAATGCGCATTATTGGACTGAGGCGAATCCTCGTGTTGTGCGGCCTGACCACTTTCAGACTCGGTTTAGTGTTAATGTGTGGGCCGGGATACTCGGCAACAGAATACTAGGACCAGTGTTCTTGGACAGACTGAACGGAGACACGTATCTGCGCTTACTACGAACCCGTGTGAGAAGAATGTTGGAACGTATTCCTCTTGAAGAGATAAGAGGGCTGTACTTTCAACATGATGGAGCACCACCTCATTTCGCTATCAGCGTACGGGAATTTTTAAACGGTGTGTGGTACGGCGGTGAAAGGTGGATAGGCCGAGGAGGGCCAGTGCCGTGGCCTCCGCGCTCCCCGGATTTAACGCCTCTAGACTTTTTTTTGTGGGGTCGTGTAAAGGACCTTGTGTACGGCCAAACCGGTCATGACATTAGAAGTGTGGAAGAACTAAAAAGGCGCATCAAACGCGCATTTAGGCAAGTAAAAAGTGAAACGGACACATTAAATAAAGTGAAGAGACATGTACGTAAGCGTGCCTACATTTGTGTGCAACGCGAAGGCGGACTTGTGCAACAGTTTTGTAGATAAGTAGGTAGGGAGTGTGTAAATAACTGTAAATACGGTGCAATCGTTGTAAATAAGATGATTAACTTTTAAACACGCCAAGTTACTGTAATTTATCGTTATTTGATATTAATCTAAGTACCTATTGTTTGAAAATAATAAGAAAAAGATTGCGATTCTTACACTAACTTGACAGTCCAAAGCCTGTTCTAAGTGTGATGGGAAGTTTATCATCTTATTTACGTCAGTTTTTTGGAAGAATGCGGTAGCTGGTAAGTAATTGCACGTTTAAAACACTAGTATGCCTGCGTATTATTGCGTACCTAGTAGATTAGGTAGTGACGAACTAGTCAGCTGATTTCTTTTCATTCACAGAACAATGGAAAGAGATAGCAGATGTTTTCATTGACGAAGCGACACATGGCGCGTAATTTGTGAACCACGTTATGCAGAGTAGAGCCAATGTTAATTTAACTACTTTATTTTCTCAAATTATTTTAACTGTTCCGGGGTACGAAAATTCTTAACTATTGTAATCTATAAACACAATACTACCTCCCATTAAAGCCGTGGCAGATATTTTTATAGCACCTTATAGATATATGCACCTCTGCCTAACCCTTTAGGGCTGGCGCTCATCTGGCGAAGCGCAACGCAGCGCGGTCGTCACTGCCAAACAAAAATCAACATTGCATGCCTTAAAATAAAGTCGAAAATAAATAACCTGAGACGAGCATCTTTTTCCGCTTAGATACGCTCTCGAGCAAATGGAAGTTTATTTAGGCGCTCTACACACTGCACCGCGCTCTGCCGCGGTGAGCAGATAACGCGCCCCCGCGCGTGATTTTTTACATACAAATTCAACACCCGCGCGTGAGCGCGTGATTTTTTGTATGTAAAAAATCACGCGCGCGGGCGCGTTATCTGCTCACCGCGGCCAGTGTGTGGAGCGCCTAAAAAATCACGCGCGGGGGCGCGTTATCTGCTCACCGCGGCAGAGCGCGGTGCAGTGTGTGGAGCGCCTAAATCTCAACTTTATTTCAACTCTAGCAAGGTCAATATTTGTTTTGCAGTGACGACCGCGCTGCGTTGCGCTTCGTTCGCCAGATGAGCGCCAGCCCTAAAGGATGTTATATTATCTGTGGCAGAGATGCATCTATAGTACGCTCACATTTCACCAGTTATGTTTAAGTCCCATGTAAAAGGAGAAGCGGCGTTAAACAAAACGTGTGAGAATAACTTTTTTTTTATATTGGATCCACACAACTATCTAACTATTGGTATAAGAACTGTTTATTATCCTGTGAATCTAATCAGCTATTCCAATAAGCAATTACTTTTTCAATCATGTTTTACAGCAAATAATTAAAGTTTGCAATCATCAAGTTATAGCGGTTGGCGCTGAACAATTTTCTTAACAACCCTTCAGTTTATAATTACGTTGGAGATTGATAGTGCTACCTGCTATGAAGTAGACATGTGATCTCAGCCGTATGATCATAAAACAGCTAATTTTCTAACATGATACATGGACGTGTCAGGAAAGACGTAATGAGATAGGCTGAAAGGAAAATTTCCAAGCAATTAAAAAAAAAAACATGGCGCCATCATGAATTTTCTTAACGGCCCATTTTTTCAAAATAGACCGTCATAAAATCACGCAACACGACGTTTAAAAGTCTCATTAGTGAATCCAGCTTTCAAATACCAATTAATTTAAAAATCCAGATCATTTCAATTTTTCATTAATTATTGCCGACTTCAAACGAGTCGCCAAAACGTTGTCAAATATAGTCGTTGACGGCAGGATATCCGCTGTTAATCAGCTATCAAGGAATCGGTTATAATTACCGAATAACTAAATTGGAAATAGACAAGATGAGATATGGTTGATACGTCGAATAAATTACCTATTTGTTTACGCAACCGTAGTCAAATTAGAGAACAATTTTTATGAGTTAAATTATAAACAACAATATGGAAACATAATGGAAGCATTTATTAAAAAAAGAAAAACAAACAACATTTAATATTTCCACGCTTAATTTATTAGATTAATATTATTTACGGAACACAAAAGCATTCAAATCAAGTTCTTTACCAACCAAATTGCTTAATTCCCCAATGGTGTTCGGAAAGCAATTTCAATTCCAATCAAACGTTATTTAACGAGGGCACTGTCGGGAGGCACTTCAGGTGCTTTCTTAAATTCATCTATAATAACAAGATTTGAACTTCGATTGAATGACAGACAATTCATCCGGCCGTAGGATGACTGCGCCAGTTTTATTGTGAAACGGACGGAGATTTCAAAGGGCTTTTTAATGCCCTGCGCGTACACATCTCGTTCGAAACTATTACGGCATACTAAAGCCGATTACACGAGGGCTGTTAGGAGACTGCGCCTGCGCGTGCTGCTTTGAAATAGGTGTCCAAATAGAAGTTATTTTATCTTTACTATTCCCATTGGTTCGAGAACTTTCGTCTCTGACTTAACGAATCTGGGAGCACTGCTGTGGACGCGTCAGCTTTGCTTTTGCCCGCCCCGCCCGCGTGTAGGTCGGTAGTTATTCCACGGGTACGTACTACCGGGATAAAAAGTATCCTATGTCCTAACCCATGTCATGGACTACCTGTGCGCCAATTTAGAGAAATCCTTTCAGCCGTTAAGGCATGAAAAGGTAACAGACAGAGTTCCTCTGTCTAAGAGTGAGGCCCCACGATGCGTTAACGGTGCGGTGCGGCGCCGGAGCGGTGCCGCAACGTCATCCTACATACAAATCACTATGCCATGTAACACGATGCGTTGGACCGCCGCGTGCCATGCAGCGTCGCACCGTAGGCGCGCCGCGCTTGTGACTTGCGAGACGAGGCGGGGAGGGGTGATACGCTGCGACGCGCACCACGGTAAACAACGTTCTACTGCGGTGCCGATGCCGCACCGCCTGTGTGGCACCCAGCTCTAATTAATTGCGGTGCGGTGCCGCACCGCACCGTTAACGCATCGTGTGGCCTCGCTCTTATGCTGTAATGTAGGACAAAAATATGACGCGAACATTCGCACAGTAGGCCTCATTCATCACTGTTCTCTAACATCATAAATAACAGAGAAGTGACTTCACATTGCAGACTATTTCGACAGATGCTCTTTACACTCCATTTATTATCACTTGAAATGTTTCTGATTCATTCTATGACGAATGAAATCCAAAATTGTCTCACGTACCAAGTAATTTGGGAGTTAGAAATAAAATAGGCCAGCAACAGACGCATACAAATGTACACTTGTGCAATGTACAGTCAGGGAAACAGATTGTTTAGCAAACTTGCTACCAACTTATGTCCGAAGGTATATTCAAATCACAACTTACAATATTCTTTATTAGTCGTATGAAACAGGACGGCCAGATTCACAAGAGAATATCAGCGCCAGGCACATTATTTTGCCTGACACATGCTGAGCTGGACTCCCATTTGGTGCAATCTTGAGACACACACCGCACTTTGTATGTTCGTTATTTTGATTTAAAGTATGTCAAAGTGTCACTTAACTTCTTTAAGTATGTTTTCATATTTTATTTTTTGAATGTTGGCACCATGTTTCGTATACTTATTCATTTAATTTTATATCATTTAATTGTGCTTTTGTGTGTTGTGCTAAGCAATTTGTGTGCACTAAATAAATGGTTTATCTATCTATCTATCTACTTTATTTCCCTTACTGTACAGACAAGCTGTTGCGCCTACGCAGGTTTCTAAACAACCGTCGTGTGCGCACCACTTAATTCCACCGAATAGTTTTTCGGCACGGTGATTAAACTCTTTGACTGATCGTTCCGTCGACACGATGTAATCATCTAAATTGTCATAATGGCTGTCAGTCATCCAACTCGGAGGTTTGACCATAACAAACATGTACGTGTTACATCCAACTAAACTTAGAATATTTTGCCGTGTGGTAGGTATGTAAAATCGTGTTGCTTTATGCAGGCGTTGACTTAGCTGTTGAATATTAATTTCTTCGCAAGTAAATAGTCACATAGAAAAGCTCTGGTGCCTATTGGAAGGTGAGCCGAATGTGTGCTTTTGCGCATAGGTTTACATATTTATACATATCACAACCACATATTGTGTAGTAATATTCTCATACCATATCAATCTGTCTAGCCTTTTGCCAACTATGTTGGGGTCGGCCTCCAGTCTAACCGGATGCAATTGAATACCAGTATTTTACATGGAGCGACTGCCTATCTGACCTCCAAAACCCAGTTACGGGGTAATACGATATTCCTTGGTAAAACTGGTTGCCAGACTTTTGGACTTCCCGTAACGACTGTTACATTAAACCAACGTCTTAACGTGATTTCCGGTGCTTTGAGGGGTCTCGATATGAAATGGATGGTCACCCATCTACAGACCGACCGTGGCAAGCGTAGCTTAACCTCGGCTGTTATTATTAATAAGCCACGAGCCCCTTCTCATAGTTCTCAAACCATGCACGTATAAAATAAAAAGCCATAAGAATATCCATTGAAAATATAATTCGATGATAAGCCGGTCGCTTTTGAAAAGCATTTTATGTGTCAAGCGAATTTTCGAAACAAGTACGTGCGGCATAAAAACGATTATACTTATAAGAATCGATACAAATACGAAGTTGGTTCGAGAACGTATCGATTGAAGGCTCAACGAGGCAATCGGTCGAGTCGTTTTCTACAGAAATACCACTTTTTTTTCTCTTATTTCTGTCCGAGACGACCCAGGAGCGTTGGCTTCGCTATAATAAACAAGAACGTTACTGTAGCCATCACTTTTTAACTGTTTTACAGGATATAACTGATAATACTTAATTTTAAAATGTTAAAATACCGAGTGGTGTGAATACTTTTGCACGTAGCTGTAAAAATTACAAAAAGTACTGGCTGGTGAAGTTTATTAGTAACATTTTTAAATCTTGTCATTTATCAACCCGTACTGGGCCAGCGTGGTGGATTACGGCCCACTCCCTCTCACCGAGAGGATGCCTGTATCCCAGCTGTGGGAACATTATAGGCTGAACATGCATTTGTTTTTTCGTTCTAAATTCTCATAGCTAAACTGCGTTCGCAATATCGTTTCCAAACATGTAAAGAAATATGTGTTTTTGGAAAAACCACTTTAACATCCACACATAAAGTTCAATTAGCGCTAAAACTTCTAATATTTTTATGTCTTTTTCAATAGTACTAGTCGTTCTGAAATAAACTAATTTACAATTACTTAAAGTTGATTTTCCTTAACTGAAAGTAACATTAATTATAAACAAGGATTTTAATATATTATACCTACATCCTTTTTGTTAAGCCACACGCTCAATAAATTATAATGATTATGCAATAGTAATAAAAAAGTTATAACAAGACAAGCTACCAATTAAATCCTGTCAAACTAGCACAGGAAGCTCATTAAGATCTAAACAAAAAACACCAATACATTATTAAAAATGTGTATGCATTGTGTATGTATGTCTGTATGTCTGTGTATAACTTTTAATACTACAGCCAACAACATCAGCTGACCGACTCAGACACCTCAAAACAAAGTTAAGAGACATTAAAATGTATAAAGAATTTAAATTGATTGCAACTCGGAACTTACTCGAAGATAAACGTAAGGTGTTTTCTTCAGGCGATTATCCTGAGTGGCGTGACGGGATGGTGTCAGTACACGAGCGAGATAGCGCCGTGGAGGAAAGAGATGGGTAGATGCGCACGATTCAGGTGTGAACGGGACACGCGCGGAACATACCGAGCGAGCCTCCGACTAAGATGGTCAAAGTTCAGAGGTATCAAGTTGAAATACGGTTTTGGAATTCGATCATGAGTTTTGTAGGTTTCAGTTATCAATGGATTTTTTTTTTTAACAAAAGCGTCGAGGTCTGATGTCTAATAATATGACAAATAAGAACAAAAACAAAATAATAAACGAAAAACTAAGCTAGAATTTCCCCGAGTACATGTATAACTTGAAAAATAAGTTTATGAAACAACAAAACTTTTTAAACAAAAAATAAGACAAAAAAGTAAAAAGTTTGAGAACCGTCGTGAGGCTCGTGCTTTTCCTTCGCTTCTCGTTAAGAGCTTTTAACGAGCCGACCTTGCCGTAACGATTAGAAAGAGAGAGCAGCACCCACGCGCACCCAAACACGCGCGCTAGACAAGGACGGAAGTTGCACCAGTAACAATAAGCTTACTAACAAGACAGACTCACTCACTGAAAAATGTCGTAACCACCATAATTACACATTGAATTATGCAACCTATTTTTATTTAGTTAAGGTGTGATTTTAAATAAACAAACACCGCCACTTATGAGATAGGTACCGCGGCAACTCGTCTGACTAACGAGAATGACTCAGGCGCAGGTTTTTTGTCGTTTTTCTGATATAAACCTTTCAGTCAAACAGGAGGGTTTAAATTAGATTGGTGTGGAGGCTCGCTATGGGGTTTTCTCATAAATGCCTTTTTAAAATTTATTTAAATTGGTTTTTCGTTGCGTAGAGCTAATCGTAGCTATAAAGTATGTTACAAGCGCATTTTTATGAGATACTATCGTTTCATAATTATTAGCTAGCCGTCGGTCGCGGGACATGTTATTATACGTATAACACTAATCATGTATTTTAGTAGATTCCTATTAGATAAATACGACTAAGGTAGGAAACCTCATTAGGATTTGGTCGTTAGAATGTTAAATATTACTAGGAACTTGTTTTTAACTGTTAAAATAGAAAATTAATTATTTTACTTCTGTGTGTCGTTTTTTCCAGTTGCGCGTGAGGTCCTCCCGTACAAAAGACATCAACGCACTTAAAATGTGGGACATGCAATTTCGATTGCAATTAAAACGAACTAAATTGCCTATGAACATAACTTCTTACAGTTAATAGTGTCATAAAAATATTTATTTAATTTTTACAAGTAAAAAGTTTAAAATAAAATAGTTTATTGTGAACATTAAAATGCCACATTAAACTGGATTAGATCTACCAACAAAACAACGTTAAAACTAAAACAAAGTCCCACTCATGTTTTAAAACCGTTACCAAAATAAATCCTTTTATCAGTTTATTTATCAAAGTGATTAAGTCAGGGCAGCCATCTTGAAAAAAAAAACTCAGGCGCACAACGAGCCGTCAGTCAAAATTTGAAAAGCGAACATTAAAGTTTAACAGCACTTGAAAGGGTAAAGGTCTTTTAAAGAAAGGAATTTAAAAAGTTGGTACAACACTATGACGCAAGATATATTTTGATAATAGTGATGTGACTGTGAAACTGTTTACAAACATTAGAGATTGACAAGCTTTTTATTTAAAATTCACATTACAAAACATTAGAAGAATTGGTATTTAAATATCTATAAGCTTTAGCTGCGGCTCTGTTTGCCAGGAAATTTCTAATAGAACCGATTTTCAGTAGGTAATAAACATTAAACGTACACATAAAAATACCATAAGATCATGAACCAAGACCATTACTTACCTACATACAGGACATGTTTACGAGCTGCTTAGAGCTTAAAGCGACATTAATTGATTATTACGAACCTAATCAGAATTACACATATTAAATCTTCAAGCTCTTTTATTGCATAATCAGCTTATAACGTTACCACTGCGGGGACACAGGCCCCCTCTTTATGAGAGGAAGTGGGCCGTAATCTACCACGCGACCCCAGTTCGTCTTTGAATTTTTATTTCTAGGGCATGCCGGTTTCTTCACGATCTTTTCCTTCACCGTTTTGGGAGCAGTGGTGACGAAATTATTCATACAAAAGTATAGCGCCTGTCTGTAAAAGAACCGGAGTTACCGACATAGCTTGCAGAGTAAGCAAACTGAAGTGGCAGTGGGCTGGCCATGTCTGTCGAAGAACTGATGGCCGGTGGAGCAGACGAGTCCTGGAGTGGAGACCGCGTACCGGCAAGCGTAGTGTGGGACGCCCCCCAGCTAGATGGACGGACGACCTAAAGAAGGTGGCTGGGGTAGACTGGATGCGGAAGGCGGAGGACAGGGTGCTGTGGCGCAGTCTGGGAGAGGCCTATATCCAGCAGTGGACTGCGATAGGCTGAGTTGATTGATTGATTGATAGCGCCTGTCTGGGTTCGAACCCACGACCTACAATTCGTAAGTCGTGACTGTTACCACTGAGTTATCACCGCTCTCTAAAAGAGAAAAAAAATAAGAAAAGAAAAAAAGAAAAAGATTAAAGAAAGAAGAAGAGTATTAAATTCTATTCTCTCTTATTGTCTGAGCTTCAACTACTTAGTAAGTTTTTATCTCTTCAAGACCTTATAACATTACATTTTAAAATATCAAAAAAGCTCATTGAGGAACCTCAATTTCGCCCAACAGAACCAAAACATCACACCAATATTGTAAAATACCAATCTTCAAAACAAAAAAGTCACGAACTTTTTCTCCATACAGGTTTTCCGAACCTCTCATTACGAGCTCCGTTTTCCAGCGACCAATTAGCTGGTGAACAAAAAAACGTAGTCTATTGCTCGGTAAACATTGTTGGTGTTTGTGTCAGCGCTAACGCGGCGAGCCGTCGATCGTGTCCAAAGTTATTACAACACGCCTCGTTGAGATACCACCGAACGTGGTACCGTAAAAAATGTACGGTCATATCTTTAATATGGCGCACGATAATTTGATTGGGCTTGTAAATTATGACTTACCAACTGAACTTCGACAAACTTTACTACGACATGATTTTTACTAGCTGCGCCCCGCGGTTTCACCCGCACAAGTCTCGATCCCGTGGGAATATCGGGATAAAAAGTATCCTATGTCCTTTCCGGGGACTTAAGCTCTCTCTATACCAAATTTCATCAAAATCGGAGAGTTTCGAATTATAATATTAGTATGGATAAGTAATTTTGGTGGTCTTTTATACAATAAGGAATTTAATGTATTTACTAGGGGTATAATATTCATCCCCACTGTTCTCAAAACGGCGAAGGAAAACATCGTGAGGAAACCGGCATGTCCTGGAATCAAAAATTCGAAGACATGAGACATCTACCAACCCGCAATGGGCTCGCGTGTTGAATTACGGCCCATTCCCTCTCATCAAGAGGAGGCCTGTGTCCCAGCAGTGGGAGCATTATAGGCCGATTATGCTACTAAAATAATTAAAGAGATCAGGTCATTTTAAAATAGACCACTTTGAAGTGATTATCAGTCATCAATAGTAATGCAAAAATATTAAATTACAAAAGGAATAACTATTTGGGCTTCTGCGCCTATGGCTATTTGTATTTTTCAGCCACAGTGTCAAAGCAACCTTTGAAGTTCGACCTGAAAACATCTATGTGACTATAAATATAATATTTCTTTTACATAGAACGTGGATTTTTGATCTCGCTGTGATCTTTTTGATATATTAGGCACCTCATAATCCGGCCCTAACCTCGTTGGCTTCGAAAATATTATTATTTACGCAAAGTTATTAGTATAAATGCAGTCAATTAAATCTTAGCCAACTGACAACCTTAAAGTAATTCTTTGAACTTTTCTGTTTTATTTACTTCCGCTCATTTCATATTATCAAAGCAAACAGCAAAATAACAAAATTATAATTCAACATGAAAGACAGCTCCAGTAATTGATATTTGATCGGCTTCCGAATCTTTCAATACCACGGAAAATCAGAATTACGAAATGGTATCCATTAAAAACATTATCTAAGTGATTGTACTACCAAATCAGTTTGTGAGAGTCAACAAGCAACATTTTAACGCCCACGGGAGGTGCGTGGATACCTCCTCAGCATCGGACGCGGAGGGCATGATTACTCCTTTGACGTGCCGCCTCGGAGATGCAAAATAGAGTTCAAACTAGCCGCCTGCGATGATTGTTATCGTTGTTTATCACTTTCCAACTACAACGAACTATTATAATGATTATCGACTCGTTTTTAGTAGGTGGTAGGTGTGCTTTTTAATGGCGGTGTTAAGTATGTGTGGCAACTGTAGATAGTTATCTTAGGAGTGTAGTGTATGTGGGAATATTGCTTAGTTTATTGTGAAACATTAGTTTTACTGCTAATATGTAGGTAATAAAATACTCAGGTGTTTGTAAGATTTCATGCTAATATGCATCATAAAATAGTTGGGTGTTTATGAGAACCCACGTTACACGAGAAATCCAATCAGACGAACAAAATCTGGGCACGCTCGTTCCATCACCTCTGCATCCACCGCTTTCCATCAGGCGTGATCGAAGTCAAGAGCAGGCAATCAATAAAATAAAAAGATCTTGAAGGAATTCGGAAAAAAAAAACTCATGAAAATTCACAGTCC
This sequence comes from Amphipoea lucens, assembly GCA_947508005.1. Lineage (NCBI taxonomy): Eukaryota > Metazoa > Arthropoda > Insecta > Lepidoptera > Noctuidae > Amphipoea > Amphipoea lucens. The sequence goes on from OX382374.1 coordinate 14,273,549, forward strand.
GTTGAACCAGTCACAGTTTTCAAAACAAATGTCACGTGCACGACATTACAATTACTTACAAACAAATCGCACATTTATATACAGGTTGTGGCGTAAATAGTGGTCCACCGTTAAGGATCAGAAATCTGGGCACGCTCGTTCCATCACCTCTGCATCCACCGCTTTCCATCAGGCGTGATCGAAGTCAAGAGCAGGCAATCAATAAAATAAAAAGATCTTGAAGGAATTCGGAAAAAAAAAAACTCATGAAAATTCACAGTCCGTTGAACCAGTCACAGTTTTCAAAACAAATGTCACGTGCACGACATTACAATTACTTACAAACAAATCGCACATTTATATACAGGTTGTGGCGTAAATAGTGGTCCACCGTTAAGGATTCAATATCAAGGGTTCCGAAAATATATATTTTTTTGTTTTAAATTTACAAAAATTTCTACGTTTTGTTACAAATATGGTTGTAGTTTCAACAAAAGCCATTATTTTTATTTCTGTTAATTACTGCTGAATACTAGGGCTATCATGTAAAATTATGATTGTTTATTTAAATTTAGAGCTTTTGAAGAAAAATTTAGTTCTTCTCTATTTTAATCCAAAATTTTAATACAGGGTGAAATTGAACACATGCGACAAATCGAAATGGGAGATTATACTCATCATTATGAACAACTTTTACTATGGGACCAAACCTGAAATTGGGAAAAAAATCAGCTGTTCCCTACATTTTGGCGAGTTATGCGAACATAAATGTAGGGAACAGCTGATTTTTTTTTCGCGATTACAGGTTTGGTCCCATAGTAAAAGTTGTTCATAATGACGAGTACAGTCTCCCATTTCGATTTGTCGCATGTGTTCAATTTCACCCTGTATACTCGTGCCAATTTAAGAGCGATTTTTGTAAAAAAAAGCCACTGCAAAATTTTTGGCATTCCAGTGGGGCGGCCGGTGGGGCAAAGTGGAATAATCCACTAAATGGTTAAAATTGTAATATGTTAGAGTAAATTATCTACTATATCGAATCCTTCACGGTGGACCACTATTTACGCAACCTGTATATATTAGGTCCTTACATATGAAATTGGCGTTTTGTATGGAAGGAACAAAAAGTCGAATATTTTTTAATATAATATATTTAATTAATCAAAGTATGAACCATTGTTTTCAATGCACTTTTGCCATCTTATAGGTAGTTCATTGATCCCTTTACTAAAAAAACCAGTCGGACGGGAATCAATAAAATCTTTGAAGGCGATTTGGACTGCCCCATCGGAGTTGAATTTTTTCCCTTGCAAAAAGTTATCCAAATTGCGAAAAAAATGGTAATCTGTTGGAGCAAGGTCCGGGGAGTACGGAGGATGTCTAAGACATTCCAATTTCAGTAATGTAACGCAGCAGTCGACGCGCGTTTGCCGGTTTGCTTCAGTCAATTCGTGAGGTACCCACCTTTTAAGCTTTTTAATCTTCCCAATTTGCTTCAAGTGAATTAAAACAGTTTTATCACTAACATCGAAGCCTGCAGCTAACTCGGACGTGGTTTGCGATGGGTCCGCTTCCACAATAGCCTTCAATTCTCCATTATCAACTTGGGTCTCAGGCCGTCCACGGGGCTTGTTCTGCAGGTCGAAATTTCCAGAACGAAAACGTTGGAACCAAAAACGAACTGTGTTTTCTTTTGCAACATGACCGCCATACACATCATTCACCCTTCGAGTCGTTTCCGCAGCACTAGTGCCACGGCGGAACTCGTACTCGTAAATAATGCGATATTTTAAATTTTCCATTTTGTAAAATGAGTGACGCAAACAGAAAAAACAGAAGAAAAAAAACAAATGAATGACGGTCATCGAAGCAAAAATACATGAGTAAATAGCTGTACAAATTTGAATTTGGAATTCCTTACCAAAGAGGAGAAATTCGTGATTAAAGTGGCCAGTACGAAAAACGCCAATTTCATATGTAAGGACCTAATATAAAAAAATACAAACAGCCATAGACATTAGTAGTAAAACATGGCAATACCAATCGTAATTATCTACAGGCGGACACGATACGATCTGACTGGCTACTAGTCCGGCATTACACATGTCTGGGACTTACATGACCCGTTACCTAGACGAGGTATGTACTATACACACCCATTCCAAAGTAGTTTCAGACCAACATCAATATAAAATTATCGTTAACACTAATATAAAGAGTAATGAGCGTATGTAATTTAACACATAGGCTACTTTTTTATCCCGATATTCCCATGGGATCGAGACTTATGCGGGTGAAACCGCGGGGCGCAGCTAGTTTGGTATAAGGGAAAGAGAATGATGATGAAGCATAGTTTTTTGATTTAAATAATTACATATTATTGTAGGACCAATGATATTTATAAGTAAGAAGAGGTAGATACTAGATAGGTTAGGTATACACGCTCGTAAAATTATTTAATTGCTTGCCTAAGGACATAAAAGAACTGCTATATAAAACCACCTTATTTAAAAAAAAAAACCCTAAAAAACTTTTTACTGGAAAAGTGTTTCTATTCCGTGGATGAATTCATGACTCAACATTAGTGTAATGGTGATTTGTTGTCTAAATTGTTTTAACTTTTTCTTATATTTTTTTTTTAATAATGACATACTTTTTGACGTTTTGATGAATTTTTGGTATGACATAAATAAATAGTTCAATGAATTTTATGTACTTAAATTTGTTTTTGATAGTGAATTTGAATTGTATGATGAATTTTAATGAATTATTATTGAACACTGTTGATTATTTATTGGCTTATATGACATGTTTTTCTTAATGGATGATTTTAATTTCTGACGTTTGATGAAGTTTTGGCATGTTTTAACATTTTGATGAGTTTTAGGTTTAGGATTTGAATTTTTGAGATAGTGTATTCCTTTCTTTTTTTTTTTGTACTTATACATATTTCACTATTTTTTTTTTTATGTAACACATTCAGACACAATGTAAATTGTTATTGAATAAATGAAATGAAAAATGAAATGCTCCGCAAGGGTCACGTCAAAACTTGGCTAATTTTTTGTCTCTTTTTCGCTCCCGATAATTACTACATGCCGTCCAACTTCCAGTACGTGTCATGTAATAGTATGACATTGTGCCGATTAAAAAAAAATAAAAAGAATTTTATAAAAAAAAAGAATGTTCGGTAGGTAACCTATCTACCAATTAGTAGGACAAAATGAGTTCAAACAAACTTGATGGAACAGCAGGAATAAGGTTACCGCTACCTAGAGACACCTGCAGCACCCTAAGAGATTAGCTGAGTTAATACTGAGCAAATGAACAAAATCGAAATGCCTTCGTGACTGACATTTCACCGGCATCATTAAAACTGAGACAGTTGCCAGCAGTAATAAGTCTACGTACTAGGTTCAACGTACAGACGCCAGAACATCAAGCTACTACAATCTGTCAAATTTCTTTAATAGATTTTCAACTTTATCGCCACAGAATAAGGTTCAAGGTTGATTGGGAAAATTTGACAGTTTCGGGTAGCTTGATGTGCTGGCGTCTGTACATACCAATAATAGGGCTATTCTGAAAAGTTAACTTCGAATCCCACACACTCAAGTAAACACACGAACGTGAACTAGTTTCTGAAGGAAATCATCTATGCTAATTTAATAAAGATGTAAGAGGCATAGATATCCGAGTAGGAGGTAATCTCTGGAGCAACCAGCCGGATTTGAAAAAAATATTTTTGCATTTGATAGCCCAATTCTTAAGGAAGGCTAGGTCAAAACAAAAAGCCTTCTTGGCAAAAGCCAAAACAGAAAGAAGTAAATAAATAAAGGACGCAAGGAAAGAAACGACGGCGCGTGGGTCAGGGATACAAGAAATTTCATGCGCACGAAGTCGCGGGCCGAGGCTAGTCATGAATAAATTTCATGATGATTCGAACTTTGAAATTCACTTCAATCGTTCGAATTTCAAAGTTCGAAGAATTTCGATGCAAAATCGCAAAATGGCTTCAGCTGCACTGTGGCTTTCGACTCGATGTCCAAAAGAGATTGTATTTGAGATATTTCTAGATTACAATCAAGATATCTTGGTTACTCCGTTGTGTGGTCATTAATTAATCATTAACGTTGTTTTTTAATTACTTTTTAACGTTGATTAAGTTCATAGAGGAAGGAAAAGCTTCGCTCTATATTCCGTAGTTGGTTACAATACAGATTAAAAAAGTAAAACCTTCTACAGATTGCATAGCATATGATAGGAAATGTGGGTTCCTTATAAACGAATTAATTTTGACTAGATTAACCAGCACCCTAATTACGTAACACACTATCAGTCCCAATTTGAATCATTTTGAAGGATACTGCTAATCCATTGCTTCATATGTTCAAAAAATTGTCTGCGCAACAACGTAAATAACGCAATGAATGTTGTTGAACTGTCAAAATGAAAGCCATTCCTACTGTTAGTGATGCGCAATAACCTCACAATAAACTTTACTTTCAGAAATAAACAGCTCTCAAAAGCTCATTTCTTGTTTTATGTAGTAAGTGTCTACACTGAAGCCAACCAACTATAAATTCTAGCACGTTCTAATCATATTGGTTGACGGAGGCACACCGAAGCGTTTAAAATTAATAAATTTGCCTCGTAAACTCTCCAGCTGGTATCATCATTCGTCATGCACATCGCCCTTAACGCTCGCTACACACTATTTCAGTTTTACACTCCATTGTAATACTTAGAGCGTTAACACACTGGCGATTTGCCAGTGTGTTTCTACGAGGCGATTTGTGGACTTGCTCTCCGCGGGTGCGAAGCGAACTAGCCGCGACTACTGGCGATGTGTTCGCGGTGTTTTCACAATATTGTACGCTTACTTCTCTCGCTCTCTCTTGTACAGACGCCAGCACATCAACCTACTACAATCTGTCAAATTTCTTTAATCGATTTTCAACTTTATCACTAAAGCATAAGGTTCAAAGTTGATTGGGAAAATGTGACAGTTTCGGGTAGGTTGATGTGCTGGCGTCTGTACACTCACGATAAGCAAACAGGGCGAACACGCTACAAACATATGGTGTGCTCTCTCCATACGAAACTACCTTTTGGAAGAGGCAGCTAGAATCTATTATATTTTCTTGTTAATTTTGACATTCAAAATGGCCTTTAATGTGCCTAATTGAAATTAATTATTTCACTTTGTCTTTGCATGCATACACACGAGCGACACGCGTTGGCAACCGACGCGACATGCCGCTCGTTTTGAGCACCGTAGGTACTCAAATCCACGAGCGACAAGTTGTCGACGGCTGCCGCCGACGCGTCGACAGCGGGCGTCAACGTGAGTCAACGGCTGCAGTTTCCTCTATCGTCGACGAGTGTCGCTCCTGTGTATGACTAAAGACGCATATGCAGCGAGCGTGTTAAACAATCACCTCGCTTTAGGCAAGCTCGCGAGTCACCAGTGCGATAAGACCCTTAAGACCTCACAGTAAGTGAATTACTTGGTCTGCAATATGCAGGCGTGATGCGCCCTCGAGCTACTTATAATAACCGATACGGCACGCTATTCCTACTGATGGATAGGGAAAATTTGAATTTAAAAGCGATTTCCTTTATTCTGGAGGTCTACTCACTAAGCACGGACTCCGTAGTTTTGGTTGAAGTTATGAAAGTTTCCAACTCCGTATCACATACGGACGAAGATTACTTTGGGCCCGAACTGAGAATGAAGGACAACTCGATTTGACAGTTGTCCTTACTTCTGATGTTTTTTTTTTCCGGGAGGTTGCATCGGGATTAGGCTGCCTGTCCATTGACGCGGAGAAAGGCTGCGGAGCGGAGAAACGGAGAAATATTAACCAATAGAAAATTAAATTCAGATTTTTATCGAATCCTATTGGTTGATATTTCTCCGTTTCTCCGCTCCGCATGCAGCCCCGCTCCGCGTCAATGGATAGGCTGGGTCCACTCCGGCCGGAGTTTCGAATAACTTTCAGACAGGTCCGTATCTTCGTTGACGGACTTCGAGTGAAGGTCCCCTGATTCGTAGCTTCAAGCAGTCTGTGGGATTTTCTCATAATAGATTCAGTACCTAGTGTGAATCACTGCGTAATAAATTAACACCAATCTAATTGATTAGACTTGGTAGGATAGGTAATACGATTTAGCATGGTACATGCTACCTGCTCCATGCGAATTTTCTTGTTCACCTACCAAAGCAGTGTTGCCTACTGTTTTAAATAATACGCACGAATCTCAAATTAAGTTTACGATTTCAAAAACCGAAAACGGTAAACGATTTCTAATTCAAAATATTAAACGCCACATCCCTAAAAGGCTAATCTTCTCGTGTGAGTAAAACGTGTCGGTATTTAAGTGTAAAATTAAGAATCGAGATAAAAATCATTCGATTTGGGCATCTGTATACCTAAATCGGTGGGGGGAGAGAGGGGAGCATGCGGTCGGTTCGTTATAATAAAGTTTATGGCCCGTTTGCAGCGCTTGTTTTACATACAATCGAATATTTTCTTATAGTTGCGATGTAAATAAACTGGTTATCTTGTCCTTTGTTAGGAGACGCGTGATGCTGCGTCTGCGCTGCTATCGAGGATACGCGGGTAACTACATGCTTATGAGATCGAGAGATTTGAGATTTAAATTGTTAAGTACCTACTAGCCAACTACCTATGTTGCTCATACATACAATTTTTTTTTTTAAATTGGCTTAACGAAGGGTTCTGTTTCACAAGGCAAAAAACGTCGAAAACCAGTTTTCTTGAATGGAGACTCCCTTTAATGTTTAACTTTATTTTCCTTTTATTATTTGCGGCATTAGAAATACCCACTCTGTGAAAACTTCAACAGTCTACCTATTACGGTTCATGAGTTACAGCCCGCTTACAGACAGACGGACGGACAGCGGAGGCTTTATGCTAAGGTCCCGTTGACACCCTTCGGGTACGGTACCTTAAATAGCTTGTTTGCCTGAATTAAACCAAAACAAACCACCAAATAAACAATTAAATGTTTCTACTTTCGCTTAATACTTAAGTGTAAAAGGAAAGGTGCGAAAACTCGAAGAGCCTCCTTATAATTTGCCAATTTTAAGAAACTTCGATTAAAACTTTTATTTTAAACACAACGCAGCATACTTCGCACATGGGCGTTGACTTCGAAACAGAAAATATTGTTAGATTATCTAGGACTAGCTGCGCCCTACGGTTTCACCCGCATAGGTCTCGATCCCGTAGGAATATCGGGACAAAAAAATATCCTGTCTTAATCCAGGTCATGGTTTACCTGTGTGCCAAATTTCACCCAAATCCGTTCAGCCGTTTTAGCGTGAAAGCGTAACAATTATACATATAAAAAAATCAAATCTTTTCTATATAATATTAGTTTAGACTAGATCTCAAATCCTACAAGACCTTACGACTAGGGCGAGCTAGAGACCTTAGCTGGCTCACATCACATCATACATGTTAAAATTCTACAAAATCAAAAAAACATTTGGAAGCATCTTTACAAATAAAAAAAAAACTCATCTCAAAATTCTACCGAAGTACGTCTTACATAATCGTAATTCTTACTACAGTAATAATGTAATTTGTAGAGCTTTTATTCCTATCTCTTTCCCCTATACGGGACAGCTTTATTGCGTGAGAGGGACGGCGATGGCAGTAAAAGGATAGATAGCGGGTGGACGCAGGTATCCCCGAGTAGATGTGCATCTGCTTAGCGGGGCCACTTGGAACAGGGGATGGCATGGAGTAGCTTAGAATTGTATTTTATTTTTGATTTCTAAAAATTCTGAAAGTGTCCTCCAATCCTTCAGGGAAAATCTAAAGGATTGGAGGACATTTTCAGCTTTTTTAGGTTTAAGAGGTGATGGTAATTTAATGAGCATTTTTTTCTTTTCACTGTTTGATTCTATGTTAATTGCGTGACTCTCTTTTGCGCACTATAGGTACTGCCATATTTCAAGACATAATAAATCATTGTTAAAAAAAGTATGCTGAATAAACAGATAAAAATAGAGCATTTGTAATAGGGCGCAACGTTGATGAGTGATTGATATGTATTTATACAAACTCCATTTCATACCCAAACAATACTCTACTATACAAATATTTCACACCAGCAACTGATAGATCGAATCAAAATATAACACAAACATAGATATGGCACGCACACACGTAAATACAACGGGTATTTTTATTTTTATCATAAACATGTCCAAACATTGCCCTGTCCGGCTCCAAAACACGGTCCGCTTTTTGGACGCCCGTTTTAAATTACGGCCGACGGGATTTCTCCTTACGATCAATAAATCAATAAATATATACGGCTAAGCTTGTCCGTCTGGCGGACTTTAATGGAAATCTGTGTTTGTTTAGGACGCGATCCTCGGCCGAAACGTTTGTTATTAAACGGAAGCTTCATCGCTCAACTTCCTGCAAGCCGCTTTGCTATTTTAGAAATTATGATTTACTTGTAAACGACAATTTGTTTAATGGCTTCCTAACTGCGTTGGGTGAGGCGGTTTGTAGAAACATTGCTCTGCAACAGACGGCAGTTTAACTTGCTGCTCGTGGGCGGTACCGTGTGCTTTTATAGCTAAGAACTGCATGGGATTTGTTTTGGAAAGTTTGTTCTTGAAATTGAATTCTTGTATGAGGTTTGTAGACTCCTTCAACAAGTATGATGATCTGTACCTACGGTCACCAGTCGATATAATCCTCTAGACACGATTTCGACCATGGCGGCCATCTACGCGGGATATGTTATAAGTAGAGAACAAGTGTATGCGCAGACATAGGTGCACTCACTCTTCCCTCACTCTTATAGTCCGAATGGGACGGCAATCCGACACGACCGTGGAGAGACCAGTTACTTAGCGCTGAACCTATTGTTTCAATTCAACATTGGAAACCACCACCACCACCTAAACCTGTCTTACCAAATTCGAAAAGAAAGGATGTTTTCAGCCGACTTTTTACAATAACTGTCCCCGGCACACACAACTACTGTTCAAAAACAGCCGGCACCAATAAATTACGCGTTTTTTTCGCCGCCAGTACGGCCGTACGGTCGGCAAAAAAGTCTACCTGCTCCCCGAAACCCACACAATGGTTCCCTCGACCATTTATTTGGGCGAGCGTCGTAACATTTCACGTTTTCGTATTCGGAAAAACGAACAAACTTGCACACAAAGAAATCTTTGCATTTTCTGAGAACTTAACTCAACTTAACCTTGTAAGTTAGGAATATAAATCAGTTAACGAGACATCGGAGTCAGTAAAAATAAAAGGACACATTAGTTTTATGATGGTCTTTGTCTAATCGTTGAGCAGGTTGAGCTAATAAAAACTAGTAAGGGAATCTTTGATGATTTCGAAATGGAACGTATCCCTCTCGAATGTCTTATGTTACACAGTTCGACCTACGAGTACGACCTACGAGTACCTACTAATAATTAACAGTGCAGTGTTGGGCATCAGTTTTGGTTGTGTTAGTGGTGTCAAAATGAACCGTGAAAGCTTTTAAGATGTTCAAGTTGTACAAGACAACGCGAGCGCAAGCTCGTTTAGAAGAGCAGGCGCTAAACGATGCACACGCATCCAGTTGAGGTAACCACGAGTTTTGAAGCTGGAAGACTAAACAAATTAATTAAGAAATAAACAAAGTCAATTGAAGTGAAGAAACGAAAACTTTTTAAGATAAGCAATAAACAAGATGATGTCACATATCCATGCACACAAGTAAATGATTATCTGCAGCCCGATTACATTATTTCCGAACGGGGTGGTCATATTACACGGTCATCGGTTTCTGCTGACCGCGTAGAATGCACTGCTGTGTTCACACTAAGAGCAGTGTGAGTCAGCGACCACCGGGAAGCGTTTGCGGGAGAAGTCACTGATGACAACCATGCTGAATTATATGTCAATGCAACAAAACATGGAACATAACTTGATGTGTGTGAAATCTTGCTGCAGGATAACGCAGGGTCGCAATCGTACTGGAATAGTTCTTGACTAGAAACGTCATTGTATCATTCTCTTGCTTTTATCTCAATTTTAGGTGTCAGCGTAACACCTTATCTTCTTTCAAATCTACTTCTCTATTAGTCGCCATCTCAGAAGTCACTATAGCCATATCATCTTTTACTTTAAGTCTATCTATAGTTTCTTTAGTCTTCCTCTACTTTTATACAAAACTTTCCCCACGAAATTATACTGGACTTAAGTTGAAACGTCGTGTTCGATGATGAAATCGCGAAGGTGATATAACT